>CM072546.1:22908647-24188364 GCA_036898215.1 Platycarya strobilacea | reverse complement strand
ATGTTTGTTTTCTTACTCTTAAAAACAATAATATTTATACAATCGAATTTGAAGAAATTGCCTCATAAGATACTATATGTTTATCGGCCCAACATAAAAATAGTTGGTCATGGCATAGAAGGTTAGGTCATATAAATATGAAACTTATTTCCAAACTTTCAAGAAATGATATTTTGAGAGGTTTGTCAAAAGTGAACCTTTTTAAAGACAAAATCTGTAATGCATGCCAGCTTGGTAAACAAATAAAAACTTTTTTCAAAACCAAGAAACATATTTCCACTATTAGACCATTGCAACTATTATACATAGACCTTTTTGGACCAAATAGAATTGCGAGTCTGGGAGGAAAATATTATGCATTTGTTATTGTTGATGATTTCTCTAAATATACTTGGGTCATCTTTCTTGCTCATAAAGATGAGGTACATAATGCGTTTACTAAGTTATACAAGAGAATTCAAAATGAAAAGGGTTATACTATTTCAAACATCCGAAGTGACAGGGAGAAAAAGTTTGTTAATAAAGATATTAAATCCTTTTGTGATGAAAATAATTTTGTGCATTATTTCTCTGCTCCATGATTTCACCTAGAGGCAGTCTCTAGTCTGGGTGGAGCGCATTAGTCTCTTCAATGTGATACGGTGAATACGCTTGGTCTTCTCACACATCTTTTGTTGTGACAACAGTCTACCAAAGGCTTCAATGCTAGATCAGAGTGCAATTGATTCGGATCCGGTTACCTTTGAGCCACACCTCCCAACGGTTAATGATTGCCATGGATGGGTAAACTCGGGCCAAAGCTTGAGTGGGGTGGGCTTGGATACATTAAATACACGACCGACACTGAGCGCTACCGTAGTGAGTGAAGTATGTATTGTGGTGCGCGATCATACAAATGTGAGTCAAGTTCGGAATAGGTTTTTAATCCAAGAGTTAATGAAGGAGTCAGGTGACTTCGGCGTGGAAGGGAATGGTTCACCAATAGGATTGATTTCCTTGAAGGGGTCGGCTTTGGACCAAACTTTCCATTAACGACTATAGCTACACGCTTGACCTGCCTGCAGTGCAAAAAGTGCTTGCACTAGACTGAAAAAAATGAAATATATATATATATATATATATAATAAATTGAAATAAAAAGGAAGACTAATAATGGATGCCCCAATCCTACCTAATATGTATAATGAAATCCATTGGATTCCCTACTTCATGCATTTGATCTCCTGTCTCAATTAAAAGGGGTCATGGAAAGGCTCAATATAGCGATCGATTCCTTTTTCATCAACTGCTGCAGCTGCACGAGGTCACATAAACCTACCTTTATAGCTTTCCACAACCACTTGATGACGTCTAGGGCGAACACAACCTTAAAGATAGCTAAGGATTGGACACCTCTGCTTAGGCAGGGACACAGGAATTAGGCGAATACTGAGGAATCGAAGCTGCAGTCTCAACAGGCCCATTAGTAGTCCAAGGAGTTGACCAATGACTCTATCCCACTTTGTCTCCCTAGCTTGATGGAGGCTTTTGGTGCCTTCGGTGATGAGGATTTTTTTTAAGCATATATGAGTTATGGCGTTCACACGTAGTCTCCGAGCACCACCTAATTGGTTCAGTGATTTTAAGCAGCTCTCCCTTAGCCGTAAGGGTAAGGGCACGGGGTTTATCTTCTTTTCTACTTAGAAATAGTATGATTCAGTTTTGGGATATTAAAATTTTAATAGGACTAGCAAACGAAACTGAATTAGTAGACTAGCGGAACTAGGAGCAAGACTATAAGCATTAGTAGCATTGGAATGTGTAGAAGCAAGGGCAGTAGGTGAGCACGGAAGCTTTTCGTCAAATTCAAATAAAGGACAGGTTTTTCGACTAGGTGGCTGTTTTCGGCATTAGTGTGTGGGTGTGGTTGGTGCAGCAGAGGACCTACCAGCAGCAGTTAACGTGACTAGCTCTTCAATGGCATTTGTTGAGCGATCTATAAATCTCTCGTCTTTCAGTTGTGTTGGCTCATAAGTTAATCAATCAGTAAATGCTTAATCTCTCTCTCTCTCTCTCTCTCTCTTATTGATTGATCACCTGAACCTTCGGTAAACCTATAGTTGTAGGAGGTGTAGCTAGTGAAATAGTAATTGTAGTCCGTAAGAAGACCCAAGCTGGTTTTTAATAATCCTTCTTGTTGGATGACCTAGCTATATAACTGGAATTTTTCGTCAAGTCAAGGTCTATCTCTCCAATGGGCGCAATATTTAAGTAAATCAAGGCTGTCGTATCCTCGTCGGGCTAGCCATTGCTTGAGTGAACAACCACTAGCTCTTGGCCATTGGCAGTACAAAGGCCTGAGGTGTGGGTTACAAACCTTGATTTAACATTGGTGTGCCACCTTAGGGTCGTTCTATATAGGGGCGCTACTCTGCTTCTCGCTTCACTTTGAGCGCTTCGCTGGTTGCTTTTAATTAAGCCGTATCTTGCTAATTACGTGAGAGAAGGATTTGTCAAAAGAGTCGTTTCTTCAAGAGAAGGGGTTACAGGGGCACTCAAAAGATGTGCAACATAAGCAACTCAACTCAGAGGTTCCAGGGTGTTAAACAGAATAAGTAGGCCATTGGTGATAAGCTGGCGAAACCAGAGAAAAAAAGTTGCACGCAATAAGCAACCATAAGAAGTATACGGTTTTGAAGCCGGAGCATTAGAGGATGGTGACTTTAATCTCTAATCGCTTTCAAATACTCGATTGACGCTGATCTTGATGCGTGATAGAACGAATAGGGGATAAAGTAGGCTCTTTGAAGCAGTATCTTGCAACTGGCACTAAAGCAAAGGAACCCACAGCTAGGTAGAGTCACAGGATCTACAAGAGAGAGCTTCAAGCGAGCTTCATCAATCCAATTAGTCGATCTAGTTGAAGTAGCAACAGAGGAAAGCTCTAGCTGATTTTGTTTGTGTCATGGGCTTTCCTCTCGCTTCCGACTCTTATATTGATCTCTAAGGTACGAAACTATATATTTAGTCTTTGTCCCTGACTACACAAATTCCTTAAACCCCATGTTTTTTGATGCAAATTGTGTCAAGAGCGTAGGCAAGATATTCCATTGGTGAATTTAAGCGGAAGATCCGTAATATGGCTTTAGCCGAAAGATGAAGGAAGTTGAGCCCCATGAAGTAAAGGCACTACAACAGCTCTCTCTCCTAACAGCTAGTAGGCCAAGATAGAATGGGGAAAGTGGGGTAAAATGGCCGATACTACTGGAAGGATTCCTCTTTGGCTGATAGGTACTGTAACTAGTATTCCTGTGATCGGTTCAGTAGGTCTTTCATTTTCTGGTTTATATTCTGGATTGGGTTCATCCCTGTAGTAATCGAATGAACTGGATTGTACCTGTTCCGATTCAAAATGACAAAAGAATCGGGTAGCAGTAGGAGCTCTAGAGAGGAAAGGGGCAGGTGCTTTTTGTTGGCTCTTTCTGAGGAAGAGGTATCCCCTCTATGCTTCCTCTTCGCTTTCCACTTTTCTGGGGCGTTGCTTCCTTTTTATTTAGTTATGTGGACTCGCTACTATTGATGGATGTGTCGTAATGTTGGCATCGCATTTCACTTTACACCATTTCATCATTGTTTGTCCAGAACATCATAAATAGCATGATTAGCTCTAGTTGTTAGTGTGTATATGTAGTTTTCTTTAGTATCGATAATCGTCTGATTTCTACTAAAAAAATCATATGTATTTTTGCTCTAAGAGTTGTTCTTGCCATGCGCCCCATTTGAAATGAAAGTCCTGGTTTCGTTTTCCAGGTCTGGAGTTGTCTCCGAGTCTACAGTTGCTAGCTCAGAAGGATCCGCCATGTAATAAGAGGTAGGATTTGTCTACGAGGATATCGTACTGCCCTTTAAAGTCAGTCTCCTGCGGGCCTCTTCTGGATTGGCCCCATTCGTGTATGTAAAAAAGCGGGATACCTTCTAGCCTGTGGTATATTCATATCATAACATATGAACAGTAAGAACTAACATTCTTATTGAGACTAAAACTCATAGGGAAGAAAATAGATTTATGAAAGGAATAAATCTAGTCTGACTTTTTCATCATGAAATTGCATAGAGTCATGTGCAAATCTCCAGCAAGTTCGGATTCAAACATGACAGCTAGACTAGAGACTGCCTCTTATTGAGCCTTTCAAACTAGGTGGGTCTGGTTTACATGTACTTTAGTTAGGACTAGTAAGTAGTTCTACTGAAACAGTTTCAAAGCATTAAAGCCTTACCGATCTGCCTTGCCTGATGGAGACTACTTCATAGGGATTAAATTTTTTGAAGGGAATATTGTTTTATTATCAAGAAAGGATGACTTTCATGATGACTACATGACTTTTAAGCCGACTGGATATTACAAAATGCAGTGATACAAAAACTCTTTTGATGGTTATAATCCATGCGCATAGCATAGTCGCACTCATGAGAGTCTCTTTTCTTATAAATTCAAATTGACCGCCTATTCCATTCCTAAATCGACATTTCCTACCCCCCCCCCCCCCGGCGCCTTTCTTCAAAATTCCTCTAGAAATCTTTGAAGTCATCGGTCTAAAATACTTCCCAACGCATCTCTATGTGGTGGATATAATGGATACCTCTAATTATGAAAATCTTTTAAGCTCCATCCCGGTTTTTGAACACAAGCCACTTTTTTTCTTTTAAAAGATGCTTAAGGTGTTGATATCGTCCAACCCGTTCTTTTTAAATATTCAGTAACGAATATAATTATTCGATAAGTTAAATCCTTTACATTTAAATATTGAGTCTGGGCACAACAACTCTTTATCTTCTGAGTACAGCTTGCAAAAAGAAGGGATTGGTCCTAATCCACAAACCCAAAGAGGGATTGCAAGACATGGGAAATTTGTGATCTTGTACGGCTCTGTGGCTGAACACCAAGCCAAGCTCGACAAATAGAGGTCGAAGCAACTACATCATTCAAGTTGGAAGTAGTGCTTTCTACGCTATTGGCATACCTTGTGGCATACCTGGAATCTTGCCAAAAATCCTAATCTTGCCAAAAATCCTTTCTTCTCTTAGGAAATATCTCCTCTGTGTTCAGGTTCACTTACTAAGAGCTTCTTGGGTGGGATGATGCGCATTGAACTTGACTCCACCCATAAAGACCCGGTGAACTAAGGTTTTACCTAAGGACGGTTGCTACGCAAATGCCTAACCTACTCGCTAACTCAAGTCCAAAAACTAAGGCAATAATCATTGTTCACCATTGGAAGCAAAGTAAGATGACTAGCTAGCCAATGGAGAAGTTAAGCTGCCAGAGGCCGTACGCTAACAAGCCCAATCCAACAGAAGGGAGCCTCTAACTTTCCTGACCAAAGGAGAAGAAAAGAAAAGAAGAGTAGTTGAAAAGGAAGGAGTAAAATCATCAACTTATGGAACGGGATTAGCTTTAGCTAAAATTAAGGAATGCCCTTTGATTAACCTCAAGGCTAGGTTCAGGTTTGGCTACTACCGCATGGCCATAAGAGATGAGATTCTAGATTTTTCCTAGTGAACAAGGGGCGGCTGCGCTTCTCTTTTATGGATAAAGGCAGGGATCACCGCAACCTGGAGCTGTATAAAGGTCAGGGATGGATATACAGGAGGGGCTAAGAAGGGGAGATTAGTAACCAAGGACTTTAGACGATAGCTAGGAGATAAGGTTGGAGGTTCAGGTTGCTTCCCCTTGGTGCAATGATTAACAAATAGCTTGGCTTGTTTATGTTTTTCTGATTGAAAGCCCAAGGCAAGTGCCAACTCATAAACAACGTAAGATAGACAAGATCACTATTACTCAAATAATAGGAAAGGAAGATCTAACCAAGCAAATGAACAAAGGTTATCAAACAACTTGAAGCTAAGACAAGGTGCTACGGGGTGGAGGGAGGTTTGAGTCCTAGCACCTTGAGGTGAACATGAGAGTGACGAATGCTCATGTCGATGAGAAAGACATTTTTAAAGTTCCTTGCGGATAAGGAACCAAAAATGGTCAGATCCCCCGAAAGAGGAGCTAATCAGATCTAGAATAAACACACCATGGGGAGCTACACCTGTGCTTAAGTTAAGAGAAGAATCATGTTTGATTGTCCCTACCATGATTGAATGACTGAGCTATGCCATGGAGGAAGTCTTTCTTTCAACATGCCGTGGAAGAACTACAACACTGCTGCCTTGGCGAAGCTGCTTGCCCGAAGCTCTGTTCCTATCACGCAAGAAAGAGACATCTTTAACTGACATGGATATTTTCGGTCTCAATTCCCGTATTTCAATCAAAATTTCTTGGTCGAAAATTCCATATCTTTTGACATGTCACTGAGCAATCTCCCTTATACGTCAATGCCAAAAGAAAAGAAAAAAATCGGCTCATACTTATCTTATGAAATTAATAGTTAGAGGTTATTTATAACTTTCACACCTTATTCTTCTTGTCGTCGCAATTCTTCCTGCAATGTTCAATTATTTCATCCTTTATTTCATAACCTTGCGTAAACTGCTTATTCGAGAGTCTATGTGCATACGTTACGCCCTTTTTGAATTCTCTTATTTTTATAGATTCCATGTGTAGAAGATCATGCAGTATTAATGGCACCGTCAATATGAAAATATGAAGTGATGTACCTTTGCAATCAAGATGCGTCCAAGACATATATACCAATATGGACGTCCACCTAATTCAACGATGCAAGTGAACAAAGTCCAGTTTGTAAAGACTGATTTTCATTTTCAGTTTAGAAGAACGCCACAATGTTTTCATTTATCGGTCAATCACATCATTATCTGCTTTGAATTTCTCCCGACTCGACTACAAGTTTGAATCAATGCAACCTTCAGGGAATTCATATATTTATATAGATAGATATAAATAGAAAGTATATTTTCGATTATACTATCCATTAAATAAAATAAAAATAGGTCGTACCCACTAGGAAGCCTATCACCAACTATCTTCGTAATAGACTATGGGTAGTTTTACCATACCATAGTAGGGTGGAATTTGGAGTGAATGAACCACTATTTTAGAACTATATATACTAGCCCGCCCTAAGATGCGATGGTTTTATACATATGGGCATGCAAAAGAAATGCTTTCTTTACTCCCATGAAGTCAGGATTTCTTAGGACCAACATAGGAGGGCATATATCTTGACTATATGCCACCTTCTATCGCACTATAGTTTTTCTATTTTTGGTCTACCTTGTGAGATACCTTTTATACCTTTCTATATACTGAATTGAGGAAATTTTTGTAACCATCCTAAAGATCAGTTAGGTGGGTGCCTTGAGCCCTAATTTTATAGACAGATAGTCAACTGCCATTACTCCAGTTCTATATGAGAGTGCTTGAAATGGTTTGGTTTAACTGAATGCTCGCGTTGGTCTTTCTGGGCCCTTTTACTCCTTGAATCACTGAGAACAAACTTTCTACAATCCTATAGTAGCTTATCGTAGCTAACAAATGATCTTCACCAAATTGGGTCAGAATGTAGCCCGATTTGAAATCAATTAGATGTCTCAATACTGACTACCTACCCAGACCCGGGCCAGATCGGGGTAAATATAGCCCAAAGAATTATGGCCCTACACTGAAAGGCTATTTGTAAGGGGCTCTCTCAATCTCAAGTTGATTTGGGGTTGTGCTCAATAACTGTCGTCCCATCTCGCACTACTGTAGAGTTGTTTTGCCTTTGACTCATTAGCATGAAAGAGTTTGTTCCCACGTAACTTTAACAAGTTTAATTCTTACTCAATGACCAAACTGGGAATAGAAGAAAAACCTCTAATTCTAATTACCCAGATCAGTTTCAAACTAGACTTTAAAGCTCTTTGCTCCATGCGTTCAAATGCTACCCACGTTCAGTTCAAGCCTAGCCTCACTCCTCTCTTGACACGTGGCTAACGCTCTTAGTCCAACTAACATTGGGCTAGCTAAACCAATTTCCAAGGTTGGATTGGATTCCCTTTGGGATTGGGATAAGTTGAACTGTTTACTTGTACTACTCCAAAATCTTTTCATTCTTGATGGCAGTAGCTTGTTTAGTGGCATCTATCTTGCTCAGTTGTTTTCCTTTGGTCTGTTGATATTATCTTTCTTTTCTCACCCTCAGAAAATCGAACCAAAGCCAAAGCAAAGCTTCCCATGGTTGCCTTCGCTTCCTTGTACTTGTACTAAGATATGGTAAAATGAACACTAAGCCAATCCTGATGAAATAGTAGAAAAAAAGCAGCTTTCCCTGCTGAAAGTTGGAGTGGAAGTCCTTGGGATTCCTTCTCGCTACCCGCTAATCCCTTTTGTAATCTCTTTATTTTGAAGGAGGCTTTAGGGTAACTCTACCTTTTACTTTAAGAGCCAAAACCAAAGAGTAATTCACTTTTATTCTTAGATGCGACATTACCGATCTTAGGACTTTTTGACAAAAGTGCCAAAGCCTTGAAAGGTAATTGATGCAAAGAAGGAGCTGTTCTCTTTTCACGAATCAACTGACATAGGGGCAAGATCTTGACTATTTAAGGTATCCCAATTCGATTAGCTTTGACACTAAGAATAGTTAGTCTGTAAGACCTATAGGGCAATTAGACTGAACATGGTATGTCTAACTGATTGACCTCTATAAGCCAAGGAACTTCGTTGGGCCAAGTCGAGCAAGGGAAAGATAGTACCAATGGGTTAGCCGGCTCGAGTGAAGTGCTATCCCCGTCCGATGCCCCTTCAACTAGTTTGTTTCACACCCGCTTTGTCCAATTCTTCCAACTTCTAATCATGGTCACCATTTCGTTATCACCACTACAGATCACTTCACCAAGTGGGTGAAAAGAATACCAATGACTAATGCGTCGATAGGAAAGGTGTGGCATGCTTCATTTACACTCATATTCTTTATGGATTAAGTTGATAAGTCATTCGTCCTCTCGCTCTACAGTCAAGCTCTTTCGAATCGTCGAGTTCTCTTAGCTCCTCAGCCTTGTTTATTCTGATATCAAATCTTCTCAGCCCTCCTAAAGTTGCTAAATACTTCAAGAAAGGGAATAATCAATGAGTAGTCAAACCCAAGTGAAGTCAAATGTCTAGCCTCCCTCTTCCAATATCTCAGTCTTCACAAGCCGGCATCTTTCACATAGTAAGAGAGCTTATCAGATAGGCTCCATCCCAGATGACCAAGGTCCACGGCAGTAAGAGGAAGTCATGTAGCCAACTCGACAAGCCTCCCTTCTACCGGCAACGGGCCCCAATATCCCATGCTAGAGCAAGTCAGATCACGACCTTCCTTTTTTTGTCTTCCTTTTTAAGAATCAAACCGAAGCCTTCTTTTATTATTAGTACTTAAGAGGAGCTTGGGATTGCCCATGCTTCGCCAGAAAAGCTGGCCAAAATCGACCAGACAATCGATCAACTTACCAACACCCCAAACAAATTCGGGGCAAAATGCCAAAGCAGTTCTGACCATGGAACCTGAAGAATGGTCAAAGGCAAACGAGGGGGAAATTACTAATTTACAGTTTAGGGTGACTTCTTCAGTAGGCATTTGCTCTGCTCATCCAAAGGGAAGTCAATTCAGAAGAGAGGCCATGGTCGAGAAGCACGAAACAAGGCTTTCGGCCATGGGAGATTTGGAGATTTCTCTTTAGAAAGAAAGAGAGAGCAACGAGAAAAAGCGGTTGCGCTTGCACTGGATGCAAGAACTTGTCCGTGAATTATGGAATGAAAGGCGGGGCCAATAAGACTGTAAATGGCTCTTCGTCTGAGTTCTGAGAATAGGAAGAACTGCGTCGAACTTGATCCATTTTGATATGCTGGCCGCCAGGACTTATGCAAAGAAAAGTTTGTCCAGGTTCAGTTTTTTAGTTCAGTCATTTAATAAAATAGTAGTAGTAATATAGTCTCAAAGATAGGGAGAATTGAGAATGGAGGAATGAGACCCATGTGACAACACACCAAATTGGCGCCAAAATTTGGCGTCGCCAATTTGGCGTGCTGTCACAAGCACCCAAAAATAAAATCATGTACTTCCTAAAAAATATATGTAGTAGTGTGAGTAAACGTCGATCCCACGGAAAGTGATTAGCTTATTTTTATGCTATTAAGTAAGGAAAAGGGAATTTTTGATTGTAACAAAAATAACTTCCAAAGAAATTAAAAAAAAAAAAACTACAGGGCAATTTAATTTCAAAATATCAATCAAAGGAACAAGCATTGGTCGAAGTCAACGTCCACCATCGGAATCTTATAACAGATCATTGATGCAATATAAATCAGTTAATGCTTTGAATATTCACCGTTAGAACCATTTTCTTATCTCTCCTTAATTGTAATTAATTAGAAAATAATTGTAATTAATTAAAAAACAAGTGATCTAATTAATCCTAACTACTCAACAACCCACGATAAGCGCTAAGGATTTAATCTAGTAGCAGTTTTAAGAATTAAAGAGATCAATGAAACTATACAATACAAATACAAAACAGTTGCATTTAATTTAGTCAAATATTCTTCTTAAGTTCTAATAATTTTTTACGCAACAAATCATTAAAGCTTAATTGCTTCACAGATTAGAGAGATCAAACAATTACGGATTTGATATCTAACCTAACAATAGATTACAACAAATATTAAACTAGCAGGCCTTCTAGTAATTAAATGAAATAATCATGAAATTAGGCACAAAATAATATTTGATACTCAAAACACAAATTGAATGATAAGAACAAATTAGATCTCACAACTATATAAATTTCAAGGCTTTTGTTTCCTTTGATCAATTACAAAAGTTTAGCTACTCAGAGTCATAACAAAAATATCTATCACAAGAAAAAGAAGTGAAGAGAAATATTTGGTTTTTCTTTCAAGCCAATACAATGGCTCACTAAGCACCCAAAACATCATATTTAGAACACACACCCCTCCCTTCTATTTATAAGCATCCTTCATACAAGTTGTTATGACAAAATCATCACAATTTCAAATTACTTTGCCGTGTGTCATTGTTGAATCCAAGTGGTTTGTAAGTTGGCATTTGATCATTTATTTTTCCACCATTCTTAGTTGAAAGTTGATTGTAGGTTAAGTGTTCAATTTTGCTTCTTCTTCATTAGTTGCCTTGTATGACTTTGTATCTTATGGTTAAACAATTTGTCTTGAAGAAAATTGAATGCACCTAATCTTGCATGTAAGTTGATCATTGAATTTCCAAGTTGGTACAGGGGTGCTTGCTGGACTGAAAAATATTATGATGACATATGGATTTGATGCAATTAGTTGGAATTGTGGCTGAAGAATATTCAGAAACGTCAAGTGTAGGTACGTCCACTTTATGGTCGATTTTGTCTTGGATTGATCAGATATCTCTCAAAAAATAAAACATAAAAGTTATAGATCTTTCTCTTGGGGTTCTATATCATCTTTAATCATCTCAATCAGAGATTGGATGAGAGAGTTATACCCATATTATGAAGAGACGTCAAAACTGTCTAAAATTCTGTAATTATCTTCATTTGTTCATAATGCCTCTCTATTTGTATCCTAAATCAAAATATAAAAAGAATGAGTATATTTAAGCATCAAATAAGAATAAAATATTAAACATTAAGAGAAAAAAATATGATATTTTATATTCTCATCAAATTTCCCCACACTTAAGTTTTGCTCATCCTCGGACAAAACTCAAATCTACTTTTCCAAAAACCCCAAGGTTGCAATTCTATTAAGTAAGAACAATCAAACTCTTCAAAACTCATAACGTATCATGAACAAACAACTTTAGTCAGCATTTTCACTTGAAGATAAAGTAAACTAAAAATGTAGATCCTCACAAAAATTAATGCTCAATTCTCATGTATTTGAAAGGTATGTGTTTCGCTCAAATTCATCTCAATAGAAATAATCTACCATAAGCTTGCATATCTTCTCATTCTCCACCACTGGGATTATGTGCATAACACGAATCATAATGACTTTCCAAGGGTTGTAATGAGGTTAGGGTTAAGGTAGGAAATATTTGGGAGTGTAGCTCAAAAGTCATAAAAACTAGTAGAGCAAAAATTAATCAACTCAAGTTTGAGTACATAAGACATGTAAAATCAATCTTCTCATCCAGCAGCTTCTTCATTTTATCTTTAAAATATTTAAACCATGTAAAACTCCTGTGTTGAAAAAGAGATTGTTCAAAAGGAACATTTTTTTATTTGTAGCATGGAACGATCCTTTGCAACAACTTTCACCTTGTATATAACACAAGTAAACAGACCCCTTTCCTGGAATTTTAGGATGAATTATAGATATAGACTGTAATAGCCCTAAAAATCTCCATATTGATTTAATTAACTAATTAAGGATTAATACACGAGATTAGTGGTAATTGGTAAAAGAACAAAATAGGCTTTGAAGAAATGGGCTTAGGAATGAGACCTTTGGAGAATTGATCAAGTGAATGGGCCAAGAGAGTAATGGTGAGTCCAAAAGCCCATAGAATGAGCCCATGGCCCATCAAGCCCATAGTTGAGACACTTGTCAATGGGAGAAAAATCCTAGAAAAATTATCCAAACCCTTGAAGGAAAATCTTATTTGGTGAAGGTTGACTAGTAGTTGGATGCATGCCATGTAGGATTGAGTGTAGGATCTAATGGAATGATTTTTCCTACTATGGTATCTTGGAGGTACAAAACACCATCCCTTGACTTGCCAAGTGAGGTCATGATGTGTAGGGAAGTTACAAGTGGCATGAGGAGAAGCTTGGATGAAGGGAGCTTGGAGTTTCGGTGGAAGCCAATCCGTGGGGTTCATTGGGGAATCTCATGGGGTATGGCCACCTACAAGTGATAGGACAAAGAGGAAGAGTGTGTAAGTGGATGAAGTACATGTGTAAGAAAGTATGGTGATGTGAAGAGAGGTATGGTGTGTGTGTAGGTGATTGAAATGACAAAAACTAGGAAGAGAAGCAAAATGGAGTTTCGGTGGAGCTAGCTTGGCCGGTCATGCCTTGCTCAAATTCCAAAAAGCATGGCTTTGGAATCACTTGGATGGACACATGAGGGGATAGGGGAATGATGATTGAGTGAAAAACAAGAAAATGGAGGCTAGAGGCACCAAGAAGCCGCCGGCCATAGGAAAGAAAGGAGAAAGGAGAATCATCTAGGTATGGCCAAGATTTGATCTTGGAGTGGCCTAGAGTTGTCAATCAACCCATCTATCTTTAGCCATGCCTAAACATGATGAGAAGAGTACCAAGGACCCTAGGGAAGAGAGCTGGCCGTGTGACCTCTTAGACAAACCCCTTGAGCTCAATTCACTTGGACATGCAAACACTCTCACTTTCTCTCCACCTCTCGGCCAAACTCATCCTAGCCATTCCTACTTTTGTTTCTTCTCTTTTCACCACATATTTTGAAGAATCCTATAGTAGGAAAGCCAAAAAGCAAGAGTGTGAAGGTGATCAATTCATTGGAGAAGGTTAGTGACTAAATCTATACAAGATTAGGAAGAACACACACACACATGCAACACTTTGTTATGGTTGGAAGGAAATAGGGTTTTCTTTGAGCTTTATGTTCATAACTAGACTAATGGGAGATTTTATATGTGTAATTTCAGATTTAAGCTAAAGCCTAATAGGAGTGTTGTAAGTATACTCCCACTTTTTCCTTAACAAGTCTCATATATAGTGAAGTGATTATGTTTGTAGGATTAATGGTTGCCATTGCCATGTTTGGATTGGAATGATTTTTCTTGCTTGAGATATGAGTATTCTTGGATAAATTTATATGATGGAGCAAGCTTAGAATGTGAGTAGGAATGATGAATCAAGTGTTAGTTGCAAAAGAAAGGAAAAAACATGTTTATTTGAAGAAATGATGAAAATGATGCATGAAGGATTTTAGTGCAAAATGTTAAATTTTGGTGTTGCTAAGGTAAAGTTTATTTGAGGAAACTAGTGATGAAATTAATTTATTCAAAGAGCATATTATGTTGAGAAAATGAAATTGGATAGAAGAATAAACTATATGATTGATATGAATGGAAATGGTATACGCTTGCATATGGAAGAAATGATCACTTGTGTATGATGTATAGAAATGCTTATTTGGAATTTTTATGATATTTAAGGTTGAGATTTGGAAGATTAATATTATATTACTTTGTGGTGATTTTGTTCAGTTGAACTCATAGAAGAAACTTTTAGGAAAGGAAGTTTGAATAGACTAAGGGGAGGAATTCCCTAAGTTTAAAAGGTGAATGAAGGAAAATAGGAATGACTAAGTTTGGAGGTGAAAGCGATTACTTAGGAAACACTAAGGTTTCAGTTACCCCTTGCTAAGGAGGGTACATGATTTGATTTGATACTTTAAAATTGATTGGAGGAAAATTGGAAGTCAAATGATGAAGGAAAGCCCTAGAAACTCTCTAGGAGAATTCGGCCATGATGGGTTGGAGATGGGCTCAATACCCCACTTCAATCCTAGGCCCATTTTGGGAATAGAATATGATGACTAAGTAGAAAAATTATGAAGATACCCCAAAAGAGGGAGAAAAGAAGATGAAATGTGAATGTACTCGAGCTTGCTCAGGTTTTGCATGAAATTAAGTAAGCATTGCATGTTCCATGCATAAGTCACGAAAAGAAGTTTTTAAAGTCAAGCATGTTTTTAAGAAGAAGGAAAAAGAAAAGAAAAGATTGAATTTTTTGAAAAGAAAAGGAATAAAGTTTTATAAGAACCCCAAAGGCTGGGACGGGGAAGTGCCCCAGTGGAACTCCCTGTCCACTCAGAAGTGATTAAAGTCGAGTGGAAGCCCCTGGGTCGACGAAGAACAGTCGGCGGACCGTGTATGGCTCCAAAAGGTGTCCGGAGCGCGGTAGCACCTAACGCTGGTGGGTGCCCAAGACGGATAAGGTGTAAGGACCTGCCGTTTTAAAGTTATATGATGCTCACTTTAGGGTGATGCGGTAACCAGCAGGGAACACGCTGTGCTAGGGGAACCGTGTTGTGTCTCATACATGTGAAAGAAAAAGTCATGACAAGAAAGGCTTTCGAGCCAAAAGAAAGATCTGTATATGCTAAGTGGCGCCTAAGAAAGAATGAAAGATACGAAATGTTTTAAAGAAATGTTTTGAAAAGTGATGATGATATGAAAAGAAGTTTGAAAGAAGAAGTCTGCATGAAAGTTTTATGAAACGAAGTTTGAAAGAAGTATATATGTTTTAAAGTTTTCATGAGCATGTGCATGAGTCAGTCATTCATTGCATGTGCATTAGTTAAGAATGTTTTGTTCACCTATCTGTATATCTGATATGTTTTGGTTCAAGTGTTAGTGTACTTGCTGAGATTTCTCCCGAAATCTCACCCCTTTTTATTATCTCTACTATCGCTCCCTTGGGAACGATAGAAGTCATTGCAGGACATGATGGATCCTCGGATTACGACTCTCGAGAAGATGGGTCGGACCCTCATGGGCCCGACTAAGGCTGAGACTGCCGGGCCAGTGACCCTAGACCTGTTGGGTCAGTGGGCGGCAGAGTCGCTTCCTATGGCGACTTATTTTTTTGACGACCTACGCCCTACGGGGTGCTGTTTGGTGCTGGGAGTTGACGGGCTCCTCCACATGGGACGCCTGTTTACGTCATCCTCTGGGATGATGTGTGACGTAGGTCCAGGACTGAGTCTGGACAGCCTTCGTTATGGCCCGGACTATAAGAAGATAAAAGAAGAACCCGCCTATTAGTATGGTTGGCGGAGGGAGGAGTGGATCAACAGCATCTTTATTTTGTACGCACCGATGTATTTTGTGGAAAAATATTCCCGCTGTTTTGGGAAGTACTTTTGTATAGAAACTGTTTACATTGGTGACTTTATTCTGATATATATATGTGCATGTGATGTTTAATTTGGGTTCTATTTTGTTAACCATGTGATGTGCGACAAGCGTAACGTTTTGTCGTTTAATTATGGCTTGAGCTTTTTCCGCTGCGATATATATATAAAAAAAAAATAATAAGGCTCTCACAAGTAAAGATGAGGGATGACTTCCTTGTGACGTTCGTCCCCGGCGTCGCAATTTGCGTACGAACCCAAGCGCAAGCTGGGGCGCCGACATAGACAGTTAGTAACACTAAGAACAATCTCCTTCATAACTTCCCTTCTCTTCCTTTTTTTTAATACTACATCAACAATGGAATTCATGAATTGAAAGTGAGAACATATTTCATTTAACCAGTCCCATATCACAAATTCAGACACTCCCACACTTATTTCTTGCACATTTATGAACAATATTTCGCTAACTCTATAGCTTGGGTAAAGAAATTGTTTTTCAAGTTTAAAGATTGTAATGTGGGTTTATAACAAACGAAAATGATTAATAAGGCTCAAAGGGGTTCCAAAAAAGAAAGAATTAATTACCAGGTAGGCTATTTGGTTTATGTAGCTTATAACAAAGAGGATCTTAATCATATTCATTGTGAGATCTCAGATTTATGTGTATTTTTATACGTTATTTTATTCTCGATGTTAATTATTTTAGTGTATTTTTAATAATATTATTAGTCGTGTTTTATTTATTTAAAATATTTATTCGAGCTATTAATTAGTTAGTATTGAGTTACGTTACTTTTTTTAGTAATTTTAATATGAGGTAATTATTTTAATGAGTGGAATTTAATTTCCTTTATTTTATTATGTGATTTTAATTGATGTGCTTTCTTAATAATGATTAGTATTCTATAATTAAATTGTTCTTTAAATTAAATTAGTGTATTGTTGAGTTTTAAATATTTTATTTTATTGATATTGAATTGTAGTATTTTTTATTGACTTTTATTTAATTTATTGTGTTTTTCTTCTAATGGATTCTATTTCCTTTTCCCTTCTCTTTTTCCTTTTTCCTTTTTTTCTTTTTCTTTTATTTTTCTTTTCCTTTCTCCCCTACCTCTCCCAGACCCCCCCCAGCGTACCAGCCCCCTCCCCTGTTCCCTTCCCTCCACCCAGGGCCGCCGTCGGCCATCCACCAGCGACACCGCCCAGCCCTCTGCCTTCCCCACACGCCGGCGAGTTCACCGGCACCGGTGGTGTCACCTCCGGCCACCTTACCGCCCCCTACCCGAAATGGCTGTTTTAACTTCCTCTGCATTTTCCAGCCACCGCAGGCCACCCCTTGGCCTCCGACCACCACCACTAGACTCCCCACCCTCCGGCGAACATAACCCACTGTCGGTATCCACCCATCCCGGCCAGTTACCCCTCCACCCAAAATAGGTCCTAAAATGGGTTGTTCTTCGCCACGCCGACGTCCGGCCATCGTAAGCCTCACCACTGCCACCGAAAGACTCCCCTTGCCCAGCCAGTCATCCCACTAGCTCAGTTTTCCAACCGTTGCCTCACCTTTCCGGTACAACCTTAAACCCGAAAATGGGTTTTCACCCATTTTGAGCCCGATCTGCCACCTTCCGATGGTTGTGCCGCCACACCACCACCTCCATGAGATTCCCCACCCTTCAATGAGTATCTCCCTAAATTTTGGTATCAAACTGAGCATTTTAACCTAATGTATCGATGACTATTATGAACGTTGTAGATTGGCGTTGTTCAAGGATTTGCATTTTTACCCACTGTAAGTATTTTCCAAATAAACTTTAAGATTTAAATATATTTTTGACATAAAAAATATTATAGTTGGTTATTGTTGGAATTTATTAGTTGTTGGTTATTTGATGCATGATCGTCTGCATTGTGTATTTACGCGCATATTCATGTGTTAGAAATGAAAATTGGGTTTTCATTGTATTTATGGTTTCGGGTGCGTGTGTATCACGACCCCAAGCCGGAATGGGTCATTATCCCGGTAGAGCTCCTATGGTCACTGAGAGCGGAATATATTGAGTGATGTCCCCTGGGTCGTTGCCGGGCGACAACGAGATCAGACGGGATGGTAACACTCTCGTGCCGACTCCGTGGCTCCTCTGCTAGCGGGAGCTAGGGGATACCTGGTCATGGTACGTGCTGGGCGTGGTTAGCTAGGCATCGCCCATTCCGAAGTCACATGCGGGGTCGTTACCTTCGGTGTGATGATGAAAGTCAGGGTATGCGGATGGTCTTTAAAGAAGATCATGGTGCATACGGTAATAAAACAGATGTTTAGGCCATTTTCTGGGAAAGTGGCGGGTTTTAATTATTGGTTTTACGTGGACCATTTTCTGAAAAAATGGTTGTGGTTTTTATAGATTTATGAACATCATCTTCTGGGAAGATGATGGTTGATTTTACTGGAGTGTTATTTGGGCCAAAATTGGATTTTGGCATGTGTCGCTATTTTATTAATTTTGAGAATGATGATTTTAAACCTTATGCATATGGTAATTTGTTCATGCTTGTTGTTGTGGCATTAATGTATTTATATCTTTTGGTTTGTTTGGGTTTTACTTACCTACGATGCCATTTCTGGCATCGTAACTTTTGGATGCAGATTTTTGTGGAGGCTGAGCCTGAGGAGGCGACTCCGCTGTTGAAGTAATTGTATTATAAATTGTTATTTCAGAAAATTATTTTCAAATATGTATTTGTTTAATTTATATTTCGGATGACTGTATTAAATCTCCTATTGGAGAATTTATGTTAAACTGTTTTGTAATATATTTATAAAAGTTCTGGTATTTAGTTAATGACCTCATATATCCACTGTTTTAATTTTATATATGTCACGTGTGCACACACGTTTGACACTTGTCGTTGGGATGTGTGACCCGTGTTGTCATCATCTTGACGCCTTGATTCCCGTGTTATTTTAAAGGAAATTTAGGGGCGTCACATATGGTATCAGAGCAGTTCGGCTCTAGGTAAATTCGCAAGTAACCTAAGAATTGTACCAGAAAAATTTGTGGTTTTAAAAGTTTATTTGTTTTATGATATGGTTATTTTATTTATTCTATTATTTTATTTGTTTTTTAAGTTTTTCTATTAATTTATATGGTAAGATTATTGATATTTATTTCGTTGTGTTGTGCTTTTTATTTTAATGTTTATATTGTTTATTTATTTTCATAATTAACTTAGTTCTGATTGAATGGTTTGCTTGTTTTATTTTAGTTTAATATTTGTTTAATATTGTAATTGGGTAGCAATTAAGATTTTAATTAGTAGATCTTATTTAATTAAGTTGTTGGGCATTTATTTAATTATTTCTTTTTTATATTTGCCTTTGTTTTGTTTAAATTGGAATTTGGATATTTCGGATTAGATTATTATTTTAAATTGTCGTTTTTATTGAATTCTATAGTTTGAATAATTGTATTATGGACTCCCTTATTTTAAAGTTATTATTTTTTTGTGGGTTATTTTATTTTATTAAGCTTTTACGCATTGATCATATGTGTTTGGTGTTGTTTTATTTTATATCATGAGTTTCCTACGAGATAGTTTTGGATTTTGTTTATTATATTTTTATTTTAAACTATTGCTTTTGTCTTTAAATATTAAAAAAAAATTGAAATTTATTTAGACAAAGATTTAAAATGAATTGCTGCTGTGCTTTTTTTTAGGCATATGATTTGAGGTAAGTTTTAAAATTTATTATCTTTCCACCTTTTTCACTTGTTTTATTTTAAAAGTTTATCTATTTATTTTGACGAGTGAGTTTGCTTTGGCGACTCGTTGGTATTTATTTATTAATTAATTTATCGATTTAATTATTTTATTATGGTTCGTTTCTTTTAAAGGTTTTAAATTTTAGAGATTTCTACAATAAATCATTTTTAATAGTTGGGTTTTGTAGAGAATTCAAAGTTTTATTTGTGATTTTATTTGCTATTCTTATTTTAATTTAATCTCCTTCTTTTATTTAATAAAAGTATTTTGTGACTTTGTGTTTATTAAAGGAGGTGGGCTTGTTTTTTTGAATGAGTGGCTTTTACTTATTTATTTATTAAATCCTTTACCCCTTTTGTGTTTTTATATAATATTTATGTGAATTACTTGAATTTTATTTAATGGTTTGATATATTGTTATATCTTTGTAAGATAGATTTGTTTGATAATTTGTTTGTATTTATGCAATTGCGCTTCTTTAGAGATATTTTATATGCTGTTTATGTGTATTAGCTGGGTTTCACTGAGTGCTAGAGTTTCTAAGCTCTAATATTATTTTTGGGAGATTGTTGGAAGAATATTTTAGATAAAATCTTCTTGTGAGTGTGAAATTGTTGATCATTAATATATTGTTAAGGAATCTGTCTTAATAATACTTATAATAGTAGGTGATGAATTATTTTCTTGGTGAAGTTTTGATGTTTGTGGATGCTTAGAGATTGATGTATAATAATTATGTGTGGAAATTTTTGGAAAGTACTTGTCTTTGATTTGTGTTTGACTTGATGGAAGTTGTCTTGTTAAGTGATAGAGTTGAATTGATATGATGGAATTAAATTCAAGAGTTCCAAATATTAGGCTTTTGGGCGAATTGATTGGGGTGGACAATTTGAGTTTGATGTTTGATGAATTTAATGGTTAGCAACATTTGTCGAGGTATCTTAAAGAATTTAGTTGTAGCTTGAAGTCACATAAAAATTTAAATATTTGAGGTTATTCCATCTCATAGGTAATGAAAGCTCGATTGAGAGAATACGGATGTAGATAATTAATCTATAATGAGAGTGAGGAGTTATAATGATGGAGAAGTGTATTAAAGGTTTGGGAGTTAGAAATTTTTAGGCTTTAATATTGGGTGGCATAACTTGAATTGTGAGATGACAAAGTATTAGGATTTGTAAATGTGGCAAATGATTTCTTGTTAATAGGGGCCAAGCTAGTTTTTACTCAATGGTGATAATTTATGAGGACTTAATTTTATGTATTTAGTAAGTTTTTAGAGTGCGCGCAGAAGCGTGATGCCTTGTAATGTAGTTAGATGTTCAAGTCTTATGTTGATTTTGAGGGTAGTGGTGATTTGAAATTTGGGATAATACTTGTAAGTGAGGATTTATCTTTTAGTTGGGTAAATTATGGTTATTGACGATTAAGTTAGGAAGATAAACTTGAGAGTTATTTGAAGTTGGTACAAGGTATTGTATGAAATTAGTGAACATTAAAACTACTTCAAGCCCTAGTGAACAACACCGCCCAGCTTAACTCTTTTGAACCACGAATCGATGTTGTCCAGCCCTAGTGTGAAACGATCGTATGCAGAGTTCACTTACTCACTTCAACACTTAAACTACTTCAAGCCTTAACACTTCTAGAACACTTAATAGTTCGAAGAAAATCTGTTATTTGGTCTAACCTTGCTATAATGTTATGCAGTCTTCCTCCATTCTGGTACACCTAATGCTGCAGTGTCTCATGTTGAAGTTTGGAATGAGTAGCTTTAGCCATCCGAACCAAGGCTCTAGATACCAATTGCTGTGAACCCTGTAGCTTAGCAACCTACCTCCCCTAGACTGTCTCGCATGATGCTTAACGGGGTTTCAAGGATTGTAATGAAATTATGACAATTTAATAATCAGTGAAATAAGAAATGAGAAAATAGAATGAAATGATAGAAAGGAGAATCATGTTGAGCTTGTTCGAAGCAGCTTTTCCTTTAAAAGGGAACCAGTTTCTTAGAAGAAAGTCCAACAATCCTACAGACCATCCTCCCCCCATTTCTAGACATGTGTAGTTCTTACATTTGAAAGCTTAAACAAACTAGCTTCTAGAATTAAAAGGAAAGAATAAAAATGCAACATTTAATGTGGAGCCAAGATTCCTAAATGACATCGTTGCCTTCAGTCACTAAGACAGCTCAAAACAACACCGCCCAGCTTAACTCTTTTGAACCACCAATCGATGTTGTCCAGCCCTAGTGTGAAACGATCGTATGCAGAGTTCACTTACTCACTTCAACACTTAAACTACTTCAAGCCTTAACACTTCTAGAACACTTAAACTACTTCAAGCCTCAACACTTCTAGAACACTCTCCCCTCCATCAGCCCTCTCCCAAATCTTCATAGGAAATTTTTCTAAATTTTATCATCATCTTCCGCTTT
Source organism: Platycarya strobilacea (assembly GCA_036898215.1). Lineage (NCBI taxonomy): Eukaryota > Viridiplantae > Streptophyta > Magnoliopsida > Fagales > Juglandaceae > Platycarya > Platycarya strobilacea. The sequence continues at coordinate 24,166,339 of CM072546.1, read as the reverse complement.
GTCAGACTTCAAAATTTCCAAGCAACGATGCTCATAATTCCAACTGTGATACATGACTGAATTTTTATCAAGAAAGCCAACGATATATATATATATATACTATTTAAGAATGCAACGTGCAGTGCACGTTTATCTAGTTAAAAAAATTATAAAAAGAAATATGATATATTACACAATAAAAACTTTTTGTGTACTTATACTATAGCATGATATAAAAAAAAATATATTTATAATCATATGAAGATTTTGTATTAGACATGTCTCCATAGATGATGTGTAATGTTTTATTCAAGTAGATTGCAAAAATTTGTAATGAAATGTATGTTTGAACTGGTCTAGATTGCCTAAATTAATAAATATTAGCGAGTTTTTTTTCTAAATTGATAACAAAGTTCATTAATAGTTCACGGATAGTTAAAAAGATTTATACAATGAGGCTGTTCATATCTGCCATTTATGATATAGTAATAAAGTATAAGGTCTAAATTGATATCAAAAGAATGTGTTGTTACAAATTAGTTAAACAAGAAGGAACTTAATGAAAAATCTAGTAGAAAGGTGTATACATCTATGATTTACATCCTTTCCATATCAATGATCTTCAAAGTAAAAAAAAAAAAGCACATGTAGATGTCCTTCAAAAAATTCAAACATTGCATAGAAGTGTACTTTCAAAGTAAAATAGAAAATATAATAAGTAATTATGAGAACAACCTATAGAGAAAAAGTATAAAATTATAGAATTGTAATTATTGCTAGTAACTATATTAAAGAAGATAGTAGAATTCTAATATTTTGAAGTAGCATGCATATGAAGAAGCATTTATAAAGAATGCATATTACTAAATTTTTCTTCATACCTATTTAATGAGATTAAAGTATTTAGTCGGCTTTGTTAAGTAATATATATAAAAAAAAAAATTACAAGAACAAAAGGCATGATTGGATATATTCACTATCATAGTGAGTAAAATTCACATTTGAAATATTTGTTATTAGATATGGTATGTATAGATTAAGAAATTGTCTAGAGTACTAAATTGTCAAAGTATTCAGAAATAATAAATATGCAAAGTATGATGAAAGAATGAAAAGTTTAGAAGAAAAAAGTATCTTACTAATTTCTCTAGATTAGAAATAATCTTAATAAGAGAAATATATCTGAAATTAAAAAGAAAAAAGTTATAAGAATGTTGATCAGAAACAATGTTGATCAGAAAAGTATGAGTGCTAACTGCTACTATATGTTTTGAAAGACGAGTGCCAAATATTTTTCTGAATACGTTATTTATCTTTTTTCATTTTTTTAGTTTTTTTTTACATTTATTTTCTATATATACTTACATATTTTTTTTAGAAGTAATAAAAAAAAATTATAACATCACTTTCAAAAATATTTATTTAATTATTATTTTAAAAAAAGTTTATAAAAAAGTACTGATTATCATGAATTTAATACCAAATATTAAATTTGAAAGTGTCTGTATATAATTGATCATCATGTGGTCCATGCACGATTACAACCATTCAATGGTGTTTTTTTTCCTAGTACACGTACGTATTGATCGGTCATAAATTTCTTATTTATTCCTATTTATTGTCTGAATAATGTATATAAACCTGTTATAGTAATGATGTTTTCAATTAAGGCTTAACATAGTACATACACATATATAATTAATATATATATATAAGTTATTATAAGAAAGTAAGTATTTGTGATATTTTAATTATAATTAAAATGATTATTTATAATAAAAATAAAATTTTTATTCACAAATAATCTTTTTATTTGTAATTAATATATTATAAATACCTATTTTTTGTAGTATATAATTAAATTACATCTTGAATCTTTGGTCTGTATGTAGCAATATTTTTGAGGCTCTAATTAACACATCTTAATTTAACATATAGAAATAAAACTCAAGCTATATATATATATATATAATATATAGTATAATATCGTTGCTACAATATAACCGTTAATTTCTAATTAATTTAATGAATATATGAGATAGTTTAAGAGATAAAATAATTTGAGATATATTTTAAAAAATAAATAAAATATTATTATTATAAAATAATATTTGTTTTAATATTATTATTATTTTATACTTTAAAAATATTATATTAAAATTTCTATTTTATATAAAAAATTTTAAAAATATAATAATAAATTTGAAATAGATTCGTCTTAATTTTGAATCCAAATAGGACAATAATCGTATTAGACCGGGCCTGAGCATAAATATCTTGACAGACATGAAATAATGTAGGTCAAAAAAGTATGAGTGCTACAACATGTTTTGAAAGACATGTACCAAAGATTTTCTGAAGGTTATTTAATTTTTTTTATTTTTTCAGTTTATTTTCATTTATTATCTATATATAGTTACATATTTTTAGAAGTAATAAAAAAAATTAAAACATCGTTTAAAAATATTTATTTAATTATTATTTAAAAAAAAGTTAAAAAATGTGGATCTAGAAAGTGAATTAAGATGCATAGCAGGAGCTTATTACTTAAAAGATGCAAAGTTTCATGTTTAAATTGGAGGTGCGTGGCAGGCCTTGAACTCATCTACTTGCCATTCATGAGCTGAACCTTACTTGGAATAGTAGTCAAGCAATCTTAGTTATCAATATATGCTGCTGGGATACGGTTTTCACGCGCAATTGAGAACAGACATACATGATGGCAGCTTATTTATTAGTTTTTTTTTTACTTTTTTTTTGTATTTTTTTTTTGTGGCTTTTGCATTTCTTTAGATATATATACTTATATATACAACGTGTGATCCATGTTTTCGTAAGCCAAAAAATAAGTTTATTAGAAAAATTATTTTAATTGAAGAAAATTTTATTATTATAGGAAAATGAAAAATTTTATATTTATCTATACATTGCAAATGGTTACAAATCATTTCTACATTACTGAATAAATAGTGACCTATAACTTCAATTTCAACATTTTTATGTAGTAAGAAAAGTGTAATCTAAACAATAGGTTAAAAATGAACAATTGAATAAAGAAATTTTACATATAATAGTTAAAGAAGTTAGCTTCTCTTACATAAAGAGTCCTGAAGTAATTTTTACAGTCCAAAATAGTATATCAAATATTATATCTTAACATTTTCTCAATAATAATTAGGACATTTCCAAAAGTTAGTTCCAACTATATTTTAACATAATGCTTGAACACAAAAATAAAAGTATGATGCATTTGAGTTTTAGATATTTAGAAAGCATGTTATATACTTAAGGCAATGTTCGCATTGTAAAATTATGCTATATCATCTGCAGTAACAATTGTTATGACATTGAAATTTTTGTTATGTGGATTTCTTGGCTGGATATCTCTAGTAAGTTGCATTGTCCATTGCTTCTCACAACTTTTTGCTGCCATTTTTTGCAAATAAGGTAGATGTTCCTGCATAGATTAAAAGTTATTTATTGGAATAAGTAGTATTTGAATGAAATATTTAATAAGGAAAAAATTATTTAGAATATAGCAAATAGTATCTATAAATTGTTGGAAATAAATGATAGCTTTGTTTTTATGACAGCTTTATTTTTCATGCAATTTAATTTGTTTGGTTTATTCTTTTTTATCGTTAGATACATAATAACCTACTTAGTCCAAATCATAAAAACAATGGTATAGAGATTTGCTTTATATGGTTTTTTTTAGCATGTGGTTTCAATTTTAGTCGTCTAAGAATAGATAGTAGTTGTGAAGATCCAATAGATGAGTGAATGTTGTGCTTTTTCTAATGCACATCCAATTAATTTTTTCTTTTATTCAATTTTTTTTGAGTAACTTTAATTTTTTTTAACATAAAATTAACAAACTTGTAAAAAACATTTTCTTAACTATTAAGTCAAAGAAAAAGTAAAAATAAACCAAAGTAGAATTCAGTGAATAAATTTTGTGGTAGTGGTGTTTTTTTAGATGAGTATTGTCTACTACAATGAAAAAATTAATATGTTGCCATCTTTAAAAATTCTTGGAGAGCTTTTTATAAATATCCTGTCATATGTTTAATTGGCTGTGATACTCAATTCTTGATAATGATATTTTTATGTTGTTTAAGAAAATGTTAGAAATTACAAAGCTTGAGGAATATGTGTTTGGAAATGGCCATGTTTAGAACTCCAAAAAAATGGTCCATCTTTACCAAAAATGGAAAAGAAAAAGTCACAAAAATAGAGTGATATTTGATTTTTTAGGAAATAGCAAGAAATTTATTATAGTAACTTGTGGATGTGGACTTGGAATTGATAGATATTTGTAGTTGAAGATGAATTATATGAAAAAAGTTAAGTTTGGTGTATATATATATAGATATAAGCATGTTGTAATCATATTGTTAGAAACTTTGTCTTGCATTTGTCCAAATAATATAACATGTGATATTAGCGGGTTAGAATGATGTAAGATTTTAAATAAATATTTGTTGGTTAAAGTAAGTTTGTTTATAATGTAACTTAAATTAAAAGTGTCAAGTTTTTTTAAGCTTTTGTTTATTGGTAGAGCTAATAGATATTTATTTATTGATAAAAAAAATGGTAGGAATGAAAAAGTCTGAAGAAGTTACATTATTTGTTGTAATATGACAATTTTATTTTTGATATTTTTTTTAAGTTTGGTTTTAGTATTTTCTTCATTCATTTTGAGAAGTGAATTTTTTTTGTTGTAGAAAGAAAACTTTAGTATTCATTTTGAATAGTTTTTGTAATTTTATTAAAATTGAATACTCATTTATGTTGTAGAAAGGAAACTTTAGTATCCAATAGGTAAAAGTAAAAATACAATGAGTAACTTATATCTTCATTGAATAGCAATGTAAAGCAAAACATTAGTTAGATTGAGAAGTATTACCTCACCATCATGTTCCATAAGATTTGTTGCTTTGCAACCTAAAACAGTCTCTGCAACTGGTCCAAATAAAATTGCTGGTAGTTGTCCTGTACCATCATCCACTTCAACATATGTGCGAGTACTATAAATAAAAGATGAAGAGTATAAGTTAACATGAGTAAAATAAATATATTATAATTGTAATTTATAATTTGACAATAATAAACATACCGAGGCTGTGCAATGTTGCTTGCAATAAAGACAATTGAACGTTTCATTATACTCATATCCTGTTGCTTTGTGGCATCTAATGCAAGACATATAAAAGAAGTTTTGTTGCAAGTCCATGATAATGATTTTTCCTCTAATCCAAAATCGTGGTTTCTACATCATATTTAGTGTGGTTTCAGAGTGATATTTTAATATTAAGAAATCGCATGTATTATGTTACAATGTTTGTACATAAAGAATGTCTAATTTTTTGAAGTGTATTAACTTTACCTTTAAAGGCTGCAGTGATTTTAAAAGTGCAGGAACATCAGAAATTTTAGTTATGGGCTGGATAACAGTAGTTGAGATAGATGCAGATTCATTTTCCAAGCAGCTCTCAACGATGTTATCAAGTTATCGATAGTTCAATGTTGCCCTTCAAATGAACAAAAAAGCTGGAATTAGAAGTAATTATTATAGATTAATATATTAATTTTTTATGTTGTGAGAGAGTATAGTTAAGACAAATAATACATTTTAACTATAGAACTCAATCTAGATTTGCACAGCTATAATAGAAATAGCTTCAAAGCAGTAACGATTGATAGGATTACCACTTTGCTAGTTCTGCTGTATTAGGAATAAGAGGATTTATTGTGAATATTGTTGTTGGACGAGATGAGAGAGACAGACCTAATTCATTGAAAAAGCGATTAAAAAATATTTGTAATATGTAACAGAAAGAAATTAGATTTGTTATATTAAAGAGATAATACCAGTGTAAGATCCAACTTTCAGATGTGTAGCTAAAATGACAGGTTTTGTTTCAATAATTTCAGAAAGTTTTTCACATTCCATATAGACAAATCAATCCCACATTGTTAAAAATATGGGTTTCAGGCTACAACATTTATCAAATATATATATAGTTGTAGTTAAGGCAAGTATAATAAAATTTAATCAATTTGAAAATTGACAATAATATGCAAATAAATAAGAAACAAATTTACCTTTGATCAATAAGAAGTATTTCTTGGATCATGGTTGGGCCTTATGCTGTGTTCACTTCTCGAGGCAATTTAACGTGAATTGCAACAGCCATGAAGTCTAAATAGTAGAAGTGAAATATTTATTTTTTAACACTGAAATGTTATATGATGTTTTTGCATGAAAATATTTAGAAAATCTTTACCTATCTCAGCAATTGTGTCTTTATATGCATCAAGTTCATTAAAAGGCACAATGTTGTACTCTGGTGGTTGTAATGCGTCTTCATCATCTGGAATCTCTTCAACAAGAGTTCTTGAATTTATGATTCATTGATATTGATGTGTATTACCTCGAAATTTAGGATCTAATGGTTTGACATAAGCATTACTGATATAGTATGATTGAAAAATGTTGAACGTATGATCACGCAAGTCTATATCTTGATCAAACATGGTTGCTTGCAAACGATTACCCTGTAAAATATGAGATTGTTTTTGACAAAGTAATGGTGTGTAGATAAAGTTATACATAGGTATTAAAAATTGTAGCAATTGATAGCTAGAACAAACATAAATATAAATTGAAATGATTATCTCATATAAATAAATGTAATGCATGTAGAAATTTGCTATTTTTAAATATGAAATATGATACTTGTATTACTTTTGGATCAATCAAAATTAACTTTTGATAGTTGATTGGTAAATTTTGTCCAGTTCGTTTGGGTGCTTTTTCAGCCACAATCATCTTAATCTTCCAATTACGCGTATTTGGAGTGATATCTTTAATTGATGTGTAACCGTACGTGACATCTTGAAAACTAGTCATATAGAAGCAGTGCAAATATGTTAGAAATCACAATTTAGAACATTCTTCAGACTAATATAGGAATTTAAGCATAGTATTATTAATGTAAATAACAGAAAATTGAAAACAATGAGTTGCATTTTCTATGATAACTAAGCAAATTATAAAAAGTTAAAATGCTTATAATACAATAGTATTACCTAGCTAAGTATTTCATGAATCTGCAAGCATTAGAAATTCTTTATAAACAATATTTTTTGTGTAACATTCTTGAACATTTTCCTTCAAGATTGGTCTTATCAGAATTTTTATTGATGCATCATTTTTTGCTCTTGACAATGCTACATATAGTTGGCCATGACAGAAGACTGATTGAGGCAAATAAATTCCAACAAATTGTAATGTTTGGCCTTGAGCATTATTTATTGTCATTGCGAAAAATTTTATGGGAAATTGTGTTCACTTGAATGGAAATCCACCACTTTCTTTAGTTGTTGGTAAGAAAGGAATTCTTGGTATAAAAACTTGTTTCCCACCATGGTACCCAATAACAATTTCTGCACTAATAATATTCTGTTCAAATTTTCGACAAATAAGACGTATTCCATTGTACAGCCCTTCTAAAGTATCAATGTTTCTAAGTAACATGATAAGACAATTTGTTTTAAGCAGCAATTCATAAGGTGGAAGGCCATTTGGAGTCAGAGTATTTAAAAAATCCTCCATAATTCCTTATTCAGATTTCCCAGTTATTTCATCAAAGCTATAATATCGTATCATTTCATAAGGAAATCTCTTAATAAGCATTTCATTCATTTCGTCAACAGAGCTGTTCTTCGACGTTAAAATAGCTCGATTTAGCATTTCTGACAAATTTTTAGAATATTTAGCAATATTTCTAAATATAGCATCCATTAAATTGTTCAAAGAATCAACCTCATTTTCGTAACTAATAAGCATGGAATCTAGAATCCTGATATTTTCTTCAATTGTTATTGGTGTGGTTCCATTGCCAACTTGAAGCAAATAATTGGAGAAACTTGGATCTAATCTTGCTCACATATTTTCTATTAGTTCAATTTTAATCAATGTGGGCCATAGGTATAAAGAAGCTAAGCTGGCATCAATTGTTGTTTTCTTGTGCCTTTTCAAACAACAGGCAAAACTTGGCAAAAATCACCTCCAAATACAATGACCTTGCCACCAAATGGTAATTCTAAATCATTTAGATCTTGTAACATTTTAGACAATGCTTCTATAGATTCTTTTCTAGACATTGGTGCCTCATCCCATATGATTAGTCTAGTGAGACGTATCAATCTTGCAAGCCCACTTTGTTTGCTAATATTGCATGTATTATTCTTGTCAAAATCTAGTGGAAATTTGAATCTTGAATGTGCTGTTCAACCTCTGGGCAAAATAGATGCAGCAAGTCCAGATGATGCAGTTGCAAGTACAATTAATTGATTTGATCTGACTGATGCAAGGAGTGCCTTATATAGAAATGTCTTTCCTGTGCCGCTTGGCCCATGAATAAAGAATGCAACAGATTGATTTGTGAAGACTTTTTCTATGATAGAATTATATGCATTTTGTTGTAAATGGTTAAGAGATGTTGAAGCAAAGAAGTCTTCCTCTGGAATTATCACTGTTGATTCATCATTAATTTCTCTACATCCAGTTTCATCATCATGAAAAGAAACAGTGCCATCTATCAAGTTAAATGTGTTGATATTCTTTCTCATTGACTCAAGAATGGAAGCAATGTCACGTAAAACTTGAATTCTAATTTTTACTGAATTTTCATTATGTTCCTAAAAGTCCATTGACATATCTTCTTCAAAGCGACTCCAAATTTCTCTTGGATTTGTTGGGTTACAATAAATAAGTATTGTTGCAAATAACCGTCTCAAGTTGTATGGCATTTGATAAAAAGATGCTTCTTGCAAAGAATCTTCTAGACTACTATCGTTTTGTAATAGGCCATGCAATGCAGCTGCTTCACGAAATGTTGTTGCCATTACACCATTGACTGTTTTAAGCTGATCAAATGATAAAGGACCTTTGATATGATTTAACAAGATCCTCAAGTAATATCTTTCCCCTTCAAATGGACTTGCTGTTACAATTCGGCCTATAACAGTTAGCTTCTTTCTAAAAGTCCACATCTTATATTGTTGACTCCAAAGAAAATCTCTAGGGAAATCTTTATATAACAATATTCTTGCATGTTCATTTGTTCGGTTTGTTGCAAAAAACTCTGTAAGCATTGACTTTGTTGAGCGATCAGAGGTTTGAACATTGGTCAAATCTTGATAAGAATGAAAAGATACCAAATGTTGATTTTCAAGGTATAGATGCAAATTATATACAGATGGATAGATTTCATTAAGAATAAAACCATATATTCTCCACATTGCCTCAGGTGGAAAAATCCATCGAGCTGCTTAGAACTACTGAATCTCATATATTTCATGAGTGACATCTTTTGATGTCAAATTAAATGCAATACGATCATGGCCTTTATAGATGTACTTATAAAGGTATTTCACAGCTTTTATCGTGAAACAAATTTCTACATTAATATGACAATCAAACTTTGTCAAAAGATATGAGTTATATAGAACAACCCAACAATTGTCCAATTTTTGGTCTTGAACTTTGGTAGTAACACCATTGTTGCATCGTTTGTATTCTGGGAAACAATCAGCTCCAACAGTAGTAGTGGATGCAAACTTCTTTGGATAATGGTTTTTACAAGAACCATTTTTTTTCATACAAACATTAGTTGGATTTAATATTCTACAAGGCCCATGCATCATATGCCTCACAACTGCTTTGTATAAATGCGAATTTGCATTTTCATAAGGAATTTTTGCACATATAATTTAATCACTAGCTTCAGGAGCATGAATTTTCCAATCTCTTTGCAGTATAATTAAGAAATGAACATGTGGCAATCCTCTTTTCTGATGTTCAATCACATAAGTATAAGTTAAGATTTTTCCAAAGATTTGTCGTTTGAGTAGATCATCCTTCAAATTCTCAAACTTTGCTCTAAAAATTCGGGCAATTAAATCAGGCCGATTTTGTGCTTCTTCTAATTCATCTAAGATTTCTTTTGAACTTGGGTTGCACGTCATGGTTAGAAAAATATCAGGTTTTCCAAAGTGCTGGACTAAAGCCATTGCTTCTAAATATCTTTTCCGCATATCTCTTGGGCCACCAATAAAATATGAGGGTAAAATGATGTGTTTGCCAACTTTTGAAGCGTCAGTTTGTCCAACTGAAATACAATCAACAATTCCTTGATATACTTCAGATCGAATTTGCTGTTGTTGAGTTCGAAAGTAATCTAATCTTGAAGTTTCAATTTTGACATACATATCTACAGCAAATTGTTGAAACAAACGACCAGATAGTAATATGATAGATTTCTGATTGACTCTGATTTTGCATTTGTAACAGTAATATTCACGACATGAAACAGATTGTTTTTTTCTTTTTTGGTTCAAGACTGTAAAAGTGAGAGAAAGAATTAGGAAGTTGCAAATTTCAAAGTTTAAGGATATACAAACAAAAGGAAATGAGCTATTCTGACCTTGTTGTTCCAAGCTAAGTAGCTAATATGCTGATGTAGAATTTCAGGGTTAATTGATGATGTTGTTATAGTATTCAAAGATGTCATTCATTTCTGAACTCTTTATATGCCTTGATGCCAACCAATATTCCCAAAAAGAAATAATACTGGATATTGCAAAGGATCGTAGCAGCCATAATAGTATTGAACTGTGTGACTCCCACTGAATGTTTGGAAACGATAATATCTCGTCGTCTTAAAGGATTAGAGTCATCATTTTCAATCCAAATAGCTGCAACTTGTGATGCTGAAGGTGCATTAAAAACACGTTGATCTAGATTGACATCAGATTTGATTTGGATTTCGTATTTATCTAGATTAGGCACATCACCAAGGCTTCTAAAGAAACGTGAATATAGATTAACTTCAAGAATAGCCATGAGTTTAGCAATAATTGAAGAATCCAGTCTTCCTGAGTCATAAATTCGATTATGTAGTTAATGTTCACTGTCATAAAAATATAACTGTAGATAAGTAGGATGTTCATGAACAGGCAGCAGCTGATTGATGAAATGATAAACTTGTCCTTGAGCTCGAAAGGTATAGATTCATTTATTCCTTTTGCATAAATCTCTGTCAAATTTGATGCCAAATGATGTGAATGCAAATTTGTTGTTATAAGTGCGCACATAGTTGCGAAAGTTGGTAGATTCAGCTGACTCCGAAATAAATAGTTGATAAAGTTGATCTGGAACATGATCGGCAACCAAAAAAATAGTGCCATCAGCACAACAGAAGCCTTTTGTTTCATGATGGAATCTTTTTGCTTCACAATATTGACAAGATGGCATTAATAGCAAGAAATTTACTTCAAGTGGAATACTTTGCAGTATTTGCCTAAAGCAAATAGATCGTTGAAGTTGAATCTCTATGGTGAAAACCAAATGTACATGACACAAGGAGGGCAAGTTTTTAGTTGTTTCAATTGAGTACATTTATAGTATTATGAATGGAAGTGTAAGAAATAAATAAAAAAAGAGGGCAATTATGACCAAGTTGTAGGCTTCTTTTGTACCTTCAAAAGGTGTTGACATGATTGTTTAATAATTAACTTGATCATGAACAGAATATGCAGTTTATAGAAGAAGATGACAACACATGAGAAGACAACATCATATCAACACATGAGAGTTGATTGGAAATAAAGCATAGAAAAAAATATGTATAGTACACTTGTTTATCCTGAATATGTTGGAAATTGTATAAATCTTGTAGATTTCTAGTCCTTATTGTAGGTCATAATGAGTTTGTAGAAGTAGTTGGTTAAGAAGAATCTTTCTTCATTGTGAGAACTTCATCTATGAAATAATTAGACATAGAAATTTCAACGTTAGGAAAAGATGTGTTTTTCTATAGTATTAATAGAAAGCTCACCCGTTGGAACTTGACTGTCAGAGTGGAATTGGATTGGATTTTGCACCAATTGAAAGATGTCAATGTTCTGCATAATTACAAGACTACCTTTTGAATGACTTGGTTGGCTAGAAGCAGCGATATTGGATGGTGGAAAATTACTTTCATCTTGAACAATGTTATATCTAGATGCTCTATTCAAAGCATTTCTGTTTCTATTCCTTTTACGATGAGCCTTTTTGTCTTGCTCTGATAGTGAACTATAAGAAGTCCTTTTTCTTTTCTGATCTTCAGCACCTTAGAATTTTTATAACAAAAGTTTAATTTATCTAAATTTAAGAATATTGATGAAATTTTAGATTTAAATGTATTTATGTTCTAATGAATCTTACCATTTATCATTTTATTATATTGAAGAAATGTATTTCTTCAAGAATTGAAGTCCGTTCATAAGATCTGTTATATCATACTAAAGGATATAACAGATCTTACAAAGTAGCTAGAAATATTAGAAATATACAACAAAGAAAAAAACTAAATAAGATCTATTACATAACAAGTAAATTGCTAATAAACATTACACTTATTAAATTATTATCATTATTCTGGTTTTTTATTATTTTATTTTATTTCAAATATTACTTAGTTATTTCATAATTGTTTTTAATTAGGAAAACATATTTGGTCCTCCTCTTTGTTTTGTAATAATAATATGTCATAGCCTTTTCCAATAAGAAAGTATAGCATAAATCATTGGACATGCTTTTGGTATTTGAATTTATGATTAAAATAATAATTTAAATCATAATAGTAATTTTAGATATAATACTAATATTTTTTATTTGAAGGAAATAAAGAAATTGAATTTAAATTTTATTTATTAACAATTTTAGAGGGAATTTGTGTGGGCTTAAGTTGTTGGAAGAGAATGTCCTTGTATTATAAAACTGTTGAAATTTGTTGGTATGTATGAAGCTGATGTGATCTATATATTTGTAATAATTTAAAGAATCATTATAAATATTAATTTGGCTACTAATGATTAAAATAAGTTGGTGATTCTATTATGTATTGGAAGAATTTTTGTTTGCTATTTAATGTGGAATTTAATTGACTTGATGCCTTTTGAATTGTTATTACATTAGTTTTATCATTGATTGGTTAATTATTAATTATTTCATTTTCAACTGTTATTATTATTGATTTCTTCATGATTTTTTGTTGGGTTATTGTGTAGTTATTGATTATTTGAATATGCCTATTATTATTTGGTTTTAATAAATTGTCAACTAATGTAAGTAATTTATTTTTACATGAGAAATAAAGTTGATTTCTGGAATTGATTTTATTAATATAGGAAAATGGTTTCAAAGAAATTCGATTTTATTTTATTTTGATGTGGTTTTAAAATAATGTTGTCATTTAAAGGTAAGTTCTGATTGATGTATTTTGAAATATATAATATAGCAAATAAAAAGGGCAGGCATGTATCTAATAGTAGAAAAAGTAGATAAGATTAAGGGAGAAAAATTTAAATGAAGAATAAATCATACTGCTCAATACATAAGAGAGAGCAGTTTAAAAATATACAATAAACAATAAGTTAAATTAGAGAATATTACATAAAAAATAAATTGCTAATAAATATTGAACTTAATATGTTATTATCATTAATCTGGTTTATTGTAATTTTATTTTATTTCAAATATTATTAAACTATTTGATAACTGTTTTTAATTGGAAAAACATATTTGGTGCTCTTTGTTTTGGGATGATAATACATCATGGCTTCTTTCACTAAGAAAGTGTAATTTAAATAATTAGAGATGTTTTTGGTATGGAATGTATGATTGAAATCATAATTTGAATCATAATAGTAATTTTAAATATAATAGTAACTTCAATTATTTGAAGGAAATAAAGAAATTGAGTTGTAAAATTTTTTTATTAACAATTTAAAAGGGAATATGTGTGGGCTGAAGTTATTAGAAGAGAATGTCTTTGCATTAAGAAACTAATGAAATTTGTTGGTATCTATCAAGTTGCTGTGATGCATATATTTGTAATAATTTGACAAATTGTTATATATATTAATTTGGCTACTAATGATTAAAATAATTTAGTGATTCTATTGAAAGAGAATAGTTTAAATGAAAAACAAATCATACTAATCATATAATATATTTTAAATTGATGTTAATTATAAAAATAGGTAGAAATGTTAGAAATCTACCACAAAGAATAAACTAAATAAGAAAATGTTACCTAAGGAAGAAATTGCTAATAAACATTGCAGTTAATATGTTTTTCAGAAGGTATCATGCATTATTTTAATAATAATAATAAAAGAGGTAATATTATTTGAAAGCAGTCATGCACTATTTTAATAATTTAACAATTTGTTAGAATTTTTAATATCATTCTTAATGAGTAATGTGAGACCCCGCATTTTTACATACTTAATTTACTCATATTTTGTTATTGGATATTTTAATTTATTTTAATAAATTAAATTGTTATCTCATAAATTTTATTTCGGGTACGTTTTATTTACGATCAGAGTTAGTTATTTGTGAAATCTATCATTTTAATATTTATAGTTATTTAAAGATTATTATTGGTTTTATCATTTGGATTGTTATCGATATTTTTTAGTTTTAGTGGTTTTGATTTTTTATTATAGTTATAAGCTTTTGTGAGATTCTTGAATAATAGTACTTTTAATTATTGTAATTAATTATTGCTACTGGTCTTTCCATCTGAAATGATATATTCTATATTTTTAGTTTTAATTATAATAAAATATGATTTGATTTGCCGTATTTTTTTTTATTAAGGAACATTGATTCTATTTTATTTGACATTATCTGATTTATTGATCTTAAATTTATTAAATCATTAAGTCTTGTTATATTTATTATATTTTAGTTTGGTAGTTTTTGAATAGCTCCAAAAATATTATATTATGCAGAATTATTTTATTATATTGATTTTAGTTATTTGAAATATTGCAAGATTTTAAGCGTGTTTTAAATATCTGATTTAAATATATGGATCTATTCATTTTAAATAATTAAATAAATTTCATCATTTTAAATATTGATGACAAATATTATGTTGAAAAATAAAATAAGTTGAAATAATATTTTATTTAATTAGTTTGAGAATTTTGAGTTAAGTTGATGTTATACGTTTTCAAATCAGTGTTTTAAATTCATCTGTTGTCCGTTTGAAGACTCAAAAGCATCAGACTTATAAATAGCACGGAAAGGGTCAGATTCCTCATTTTTCCCCTCTTCCTTTCCTTTTCTCTCTCTTCTTTTTTTTTCCCACATGCTACAGTAACCGTGGGAGAGCAGTTCGGTTTTGGTCTAGTGGCGGCGCCACCCCCGGCCGTCAAGTCTCACCTCCGGCCCCACCTGAACCTCCACCATCCGGCGAGTCCAACCCCACCGGTGGTGTCGACCACCGCAGCCCCACGTCCCGCCGGCAGCCCCAAACCCGAGAGGCGTTTAATCCTCTACGCCACACTTTTTGCCGCCCATATCTCCGCCACCAGCCACCGTACCATGACACCACCTCTGCCATTCGATCCGCCACCCATAGACGACCTACCACCAGAAATTTCAGCCCCAACGGAGCACTCACCTTCTCTCTCCTCCCTTGGAACCGAAATGGGTCTCCAAATGAGCTTTCTATCGCCGCGCCGCCGTCTGGCCACCGTGGCTCTCACCCCTACCGCCAAAAGCTTCCCCTATCTCATTTTATCACACTCCTAAAACAGTTTTCCCATCTATGGCCGCACCTCCCTTGTACGGGGGAAAATCCAAAAATGGGTCTCCACCGTTTCGAGCCAGATCCGCCGCCTTCTGGTGGTTGCACCACCTCACCGCCATCGCCATGAGATTCTCCATCCTCCAAGGTGAATTCTCCTGAATTTTGGTGTCAAAGGGAGTACCCGAATCCAACCCGTCACTTCGTCATGCCTGGAGATGAATAGTACACAATTTACCCGCTTAGGATCGGGGATCACCGTGTGTTTGATTGACGTCCGTTTATGCACTGTAAATAACAGATATTTGTTTGATTGTTTGATTGGGTGCTAATCTCTGTTTTGTTTGCTTGATGTGTTATCTAGTGATAATGAGTAATTCGAGAGTAGATTAATTGGGCTTGAGGCTATTTAATGGAGATTGAGATTTTTCCGAATCAATTTTACTGTGGTTGAACATTATGTGGATAGTAATTGTTGATGATGTAATGTTTTGAGTGGATGACTGTTATTTTAATAATTATCAGTGATAAAATGATCTAGTTAGATGACTTGATTATTTTGGTGAATATTAGTAATATAATGATTTGGTTGGATGACTTCGTTACTTTTTCACTATGTTTTAATGAGGTGATACACTAGTATTTTAATCGAAGAAATATTTGGAAGAAAATGTTGAAAATTGAGGAGGGAACTTAATAAGTACAGTTAGGAAAATTTTAGTTAAGGGTTGAAACAATGGCGTAAAATATTGGATGATGAAAAGTTTATTTTGGAGAGTTCATAAGTTTAATTCTGGTGTACTTCTTTGGAAAAATATTAGATTTTAACTCATGATATGATGTATGGATATAACTGGACTCTTTGGATGAAATGTCAATGGGTATTCTGAGATTCCCTTAATGTATAGATTAAGAAATGTTTGGGCTTAGAGAAAATATTATGTAATGATAATTTGTTGAAAAGAATAACCATACAGGCAGTATAAATGTGGTGATTAATGATGGGTTATGATATTAAGTTATGAGAAGATCTTAAGAAAATATGCGTGTTTTGGGTAAAGAGAAAGGAGAAGAAAAGTTAGGTTTGACCCCATGATAAGTTGCGTCCTTAACCCTTATAAGATAGGGTTGGTTGGATGTGATGTGACTTAAAGTTTTGACTATATCTTCATTGGAATATGTACAATGTGTGAGATAAAAGATAAATTAAAAAGGGATGTCGGTTCATATGTTAACATGTATGAGATATGTTTTGTAAATGTATGATTCATATATTTCATGACTCACATGTTTTACATAAGAAGTCACATGTCACATGCATATCCCATGCATGAGCACGAAGAGGATGTTTTGAATCAAGCATGTTTTTAAAAGTAAAGAAAATTAGTAAAGTTTTATAAGAACTCCAAAGACTGGGATGGGGTAGTGCTCTAGTGGAATTCCCTGTTCACTCAGGAGTATTTAAAGTCGAGTGAAAGCCCCTAGGTCGACGAAGAACAGTCAGCGGACCGTGTATGGCTCCAGAAGGTGTTCGGAGCGCGGTCGCACCAAACACTGGTGGGTACCAAAGACGGACAAGGTGTAAGGATCTGCCGTACTATAAGCTACGTGACGCACTTACCTTAAAGTGATGCGGTAACCAGTAGGAAACACGCGGTACTTAGGGGAACCGTGTTGTATCTCATATATGCTACGCGATAAGTCATGACAAGATGGGCTTTCGAGTCATAAGAAAGGATCTGTATATAATAAGTGGCGCCTAAGATAAGAAAAGACGAAAAGAAATTTTGAAAAGATGACTTTCGAAAAGAAGTTCAAACAGTACATATGAAAGAAGTCAAGTTATATGAAAACATTTTTATGAAAAGCACGTACATGAAGCAAAGCATTGAAAACTGTCAAGAATTACGAATGTTTTTACATGAAAGTGCATGTGCATAAGTCATGTTGCAAGTCTCATATTCATGGTACATGCATCCATTGAGTTTACTGGTATATATTGATGATGTTCTGTTATGTGAATTGATTGTGTTGTTTGTTGTTTGTTGTCTGTTATGTACTGGGATTCACATCTCACCACGGTAGATCGCGCCCACCCTACGGTCCCCATTTTCAGGGATCGTAGTTTGTGATTGCAGAAAACGAAACTTGGTCCAAGATACAGACTCCACAGGAAAGGAAATTTATTGAGAAGATGAAGATCGAGATTATGATCTCGAAAGCAGTATTTGCTTATCTTTTTCTTTTGAAAGACTGTATAATCCCCTGTTGAAGAAATTGTTTTAAATTGATTTGTAATTTTTAAGAATATCTGGTATTAGAACGACTGACTTTTATTTATTTTCCGTTGCGAATATTTATTGTACACTTGGTGCATGCTTCACACACTCTTCAAACACTATTTGATAGGATGATTGATCCATGAGATGATCGTCTTGATGTCGCAAGTCCTTCTAAATCCTAGGGGGGATTCGTGGGCATCACAAGTAAAATGTATTTGGCATTCCTTACACAATTTAATTTTTGTTGTTATTATATCATGTGAATTTTACTTATTGCATTTTGATTTGTGAATAAACTTTTTTGCTGATTCATTGATTAGTTAGTAATTGTGTTATTTTTAATTATTAA
Source organism: Platycarya strobilacea (assembly GCA_036898215.1). Lineage (NCBI taxonomy): Eukaryota > Viridiplantae > Streptophyta > Magnoliopsida > Fagales > Juglandaceae > Platycarya > Platycarya strobilacea. Next base: position 24,148,067 of record CM072546.1, on the reverse strand, counting down.
TACTACTGGTGTCTTCATGACTTCTTGGTAGGTTTTTCATTAGTTAGTTAGTTATTATTTTGTGTGAAAATACTTATGTGATTCATTAGTTAGTTATTATTTTGGCAATTTTGAATTGTTATTACTAATTTTGGATTATGATTATTTACTTGAATTAATTTGGCTATTTTAATTTAAACGAATTATCTGTGCATTTTATTTTTGCCTTTTAAGGTGAATGATTTTGTTACTTTAGGATGAAAAATATTTTAATTTATTTTAAAATTTTATTGTATTTAAACGTGCTTTCATATAAACGATTTAATTGTATTTGATTTTGAATTTGAATTTATTTATTGCAATTTATTCTGCAATATAATTTTGTTGTTTTAATATGAATGACTTTGTAATCTTATCATGAAAATAATATTTTAATTTAGTTGAGAACATTATTGTATTTACGTGCTTTAATATAATTTATTTCCTTGTATTTGATTTTCTTTATAATATTTGTATTTCGTTTTGTTATAATAAATAATTTCACTTCAATATTATTTTCAAATTTATTTAACGTTGTATTTGACGTTGTTAATTATTTGAATTTTTTATGTTTTCTCATCATAGTTTAATTCTTAATATTATATGAATTATTCTGAAATGCATTGATATTTTTAATATTTTTATTTCATTTTCTTATAATAAATAATTTCACTTAAAAAATAAATTTGGATTTATTTAATGTTATATTTTACCTTCTTAAATATTTAATTCTTTTTTATTTTGTCATCATATTTTAATTCGTTTAATATAAATTGACTCTATTTGAATTTATTTGTAATATTTTTATTTTGCTTTCTTATAGTAAATAGTTTCATTTGTAAATTATTTTGAGACGTATTTAGTGTTATATTTTATTTTGTTATATATATATAATTTTTATCATAATATTTGACTTATTAATATTATATTGAGTGTTAATAAATTATTTATTTTATTTTATTAGAAAATAATAAATTATTTTAGCTTATATAAATTTATTATTTTATTTGAGCATATATTTAAATTTTTTCTGTGAAGAAGGCTGGTTAATGCAAATAAAACGACCCAATTCGAAAAGGTCGAAATGCTTGTGAGGCTCAGCCCTCCGACAGAAGGAGACAGCCCAAATCGAGCTGTCTGAAACGCAGTGTTTTGGTAAAAACGCATGCTCGCATTTTGAAACGCAGCGTTTGAAAGGGTTTTCTGCCAAAACGCATCGTTTTGGCACAAAGCCCTCGTCTGACAGCCCCGAGCGCAGCGCAGCGTTTTGCAACGGTTCCTTCCCCCCATCCCCTTCCCCCCAAAACGTAGACTTCATCTTCAACTTCTAGGTTTGATATTCAGTTATTGAAGTTTAAGATTTTCTTCCTACCGCGTGCATCCTTCGCACCGCCTTCTCACTCCGGCCACCCATCGCAACCTATCTCCCTTTCGTCTTCAAGAAAGCCTCAGAATCCATGTTCCAAACACCCTCCTAGCAAACAATAATGGAACACAAGCAATAATAACAAACAAAATAATCAAAGACGTAGAGAAAATACTCAAATGGAGAAAACCCAACAAGAAATAAAATAAATAAAAAAAGAAATGAAAGAAACAAGTGCCAATTTTTTTCGGCACCCAGAAAGCAAGAACACAGACGAACAATAGTGAAAAAATCGCTAAAACAGAGAGGAGAAATACATGAAGAAGAAGCAAATCCGAAAGAGAAAAAAAAAATATGCATTTTGAAAAATTTACCCAAGGATTTACCTTCAGTTCAGAGAAGGAAGAACTTCGACTTCCTTCAGCATTTGTCTTCGAAGTAGGTTAACGTTTTCTTGAAAAACTGGGAAGCTTGAACGATCTATTCTATATCTCAATATTCTTAAATATATTAACCCTTAACTATCTAATCAAAATTGTAAAAAATCTTTGTCTGACAAAAAAATCAAAGAAAGGACGTTTAAAGAAGAGAATAATAATATATATTTCACATGAAGGAACGATTAAAGCACCAAAATAAACTAACGTAAATAATTAAACAATTAAGGGCTAATATTGGAATTGAAAAATGTTGATTTTACCGTTTAAAATTGTTCATCCATGTAGAGACTTATATTATAGTAGTAGGAAATGAGAAGCCTCTGAAGCTCAGCGGGAAAAATGCTTGTATCTGCAGAAATTTCAAATTTTAGGTTTTTAGTCAAATGAACTTGGGAAAAAATTATGGAGAAAAGATTAGAGAAGTTTGAAAGAAGCTTACACTCTACGTAGTCATCAACATACACCCTGGTTTGCGCAATTGTCATTTGCTCCTATTCTACTTCTTTTCCTCCTTGGGGCATATCTGTAGGTTCAGGAAGTTTAACCAAGGGGACAGGGGCGGAACCAGAATTTTGTGTTTGGGGGGGGCAATCGATAAAATGTGCAATAAATATAAAATTTATAAGGATAATTATTAGTGATAAAAGTGTCATGTTTTGTTATAACTAAGCTCTCTAAATGTATATTAATTTTCGAATTGTTCACGTCTTTTTAAAAAAAAAAATTAATTATTTTTAAGTACTTGCTTATAATTTTTTTATGATTTAAGAAAAATTTATAGATTAAAAATAAATTTGAGAATTTTCTAATAAGTAATGATGTAACACTGTTAAATTTTTAACAAATTATATCTCATAATCATACAAATTAGACTGAAACTAAATAAGTGAGTATAATCAATCAATTTTACAATCATATAAATTTATAATTAATTTTTTATTAGAATTAGACTGTTAATTAAGTAACTGTGAACTTATATGAGTTAAAATTTGAGTTTCAGTAAACATTAAAAATTAGAATATAAATTGATATATATTAAGATTTAGATGAATAATTTTAATAAAAAATTTTGAGGGGGTGATTTTTATTTATTTTTAATTTAAGAGAGAATTTTAATTATATATATATATATAATTATATATATTTATATTATAAATTAAAATTTTAAAAACTTTGGGGGCTACCCCCCAATGAGCAAGCTGGGTCCGCCCCTGCAAGGGGATAAACAACAAAATATCTATTTTTAATCATTATAAAAATAATGGGATTTTTATTTTTGTAGTGTTTTTTGTTTTCAAATTGTGTCAAATAAAATGATATGGAACTTCGTCTTTGGGCTTTCAAATAAAATGATAAAAGGGTTTTCAGGTTTCATATTTGGAGCTTGGTCTTTACTTATCAAATATATATATATATATATATGGAGCTCTGTCTTCGATAATATCATTGAAGTTTTTGTGTAATTCCAAGTGTAAACTGAATCAGAAAATTGAAAAAAGGAAAGTAAGAAACAGGGGAAGAAGGACACAGAGAGGGGGGGAGAGAGAGAACGGGTTCTTGTTGGATTACATGAATCTGCGTTGATTACCAGATATAGTACAGAAAGGTTGTGGTGGAAAGCTTAGGTGTCATTTAATTAATGGTGGGTTGTTAATTGAGAAATGTTAGATTGATTGGTGTTAAAGATTTCTCATAACAGGGAATTATAAAGAAAATAACTGGGGAGCGATCCGTCCCTCAATATATAGCTCTCCAATACTTAAGCACCACGTAAGCTATTTTTTGTGTTTAGTTTAAATTACGTACACCTGATTAGAGATCTCACACTCCTATGTTTTCCATGCCTCCCTCACTTCTCTGCATCGCAAAAAAAAAAAAAAAAAAAAAAAAAAACCTATTTTTTGTGTTTTTCCTTGCAGGTTCACCCATTTTCCATACCTAAATGAGTGATTTTTCAATACATATAAATTTTGATTGTTCACCTCCTCTCTTGCATTTTCATGGAGGTAATTCAATAATTTTCAGCACTAGTTGGCATCCCTTGCTCACCTCTCACACCTCTCGCACGAACCCTTGTCCAGAGGACAATGGAATATCAAAGATTGCTGAATGATAAAATAAATTAGAACCTGCACTCGATGCATGATGCAATAGAACACTTGTTCACAAGAAAACAAGCCATTCTTTCTTTGTTCTTTGCTGACGCTCGACCACCGAAAGATGAATGGAATATTAGATCATACTTGGGTGTGTTTCCTCTATAATTATCTTCTTGTGGATTTCTTTGAAATTACACTTTTTAATTTCAAAAGTTAATTTCATAGTGTAAGAAACTATAAACTGTATAATTTTTGTGGGTTTCTCTGTCATTATCTTCTTGGGTTCGTATGCTTGTTCATTTTCAGTGATTTTTGGATTTTTGTACTTCGTATGCTTCATTTGCTTTTCCGCATTTTTGTTTCTTTCGGAATTAGTAAGCGTAAAATCCTAGCTAAGAAGGAGAGAGCGAGAGCTTGCATCAGAGTCGGCCACTGCATCCCTTGGTTGATGGAGAAGACGGGATTGAGAGCTTGGAGACGAAGACAAAAAGAGGAGAGAGCTTGGAGAACAACAATTTCTGGCTCTTGCGTGTGGTGATTCTATATGGTGAAATCTAACTAGTTTATTGTGTTTCTTCCTACATGTCAATGTTTGAAGAGAGGGTTGATCTTCTATCTTTAATACCCCGATTGTCTCATAGTGGGACTGTTAAGAGAAGGGATAAGGTTATAACTATCTCCATACTATTCATTTACTATTTTTTTTTTTTGTATTTTACTTCATGATTAAAAAAGTGACTACTAATAAAATTGGATATTTTTTAAATTTTTTCTTAATGAGTAAGGATGTTAAAAAATATTTAAATGAGAAAAAAATTCAAATACTCAAAATTGAGTTCGAAGACTTTCTAGTAGGCCAATGAACATGGAGATCAAGAGACCCCAATACCCCATCATTTATCCTTCAAACTCGAGTCTAAAGACTTTCAGGAGTGTCAGTGCGTGGAAGAGGTCAAGAGACCTAAGGACCATCCTTTGTAGCCTCCAAAGACTTTCAATAGAGCCAATGAGCATGAAGGTTAAGAGACTCAAGGACCACCCTTATATAGCCCACAAAGTTGAGTGTAAAGACTTTTTGGTAGAACCAATGGACGTAAAGTCAAGAAACCCAAGGACTCCAAAATCGAGTTTGAAGATGCTCTTGTAGCTAATGGGCTTGGAGTATACACCCCAGGATGAGCTTTACCTAGCCCTTAAACTAGATTGAAAGACTTTCCAATGAAACCAACAAGTATGGAGGTCAAGAAACCCCATTACTCGTCTCACTTAACCTCCAAAGTTGAGTCCAAAACCTTATGTTGGAGCTAATAGAAATGGAGGTCAAGAGATCCAGAGACCTCTGATTATGCCCAAAGAATAATGAGACTGTCACAATATAAATTGGGCTGTCAATGACACTAGAAGTTGGTATAAACACTAAAAATTTAAGAGAACAAGAATTAAAGTAACAATGTACGATAAGGATCCTGAAAAGAAATAAATTGAAGAGCCAAAAATATAATAATGAAAAGGTTTGACCAGAATTATTAGCAGCGAATCAACGGGAATCCCTTGAACTTGATATATCTTTGTAACCCTTTTGTTCAAATGTAATTCTTAGAAACTACTCTTATTGCTATCCTATTAGACTTAGATTCAAACACAACAATATACTCAATAGGAATATTGCAGCAGAGAATCACACCAATAAGATTGACAACCAGATTTGAACATAAGCACCTTAACAATCCCATAGAGAAAACATGACTCAATCTATGAAAAGCATTGGTTGTAAAATTATCCACATATAAAAAAAAAAGATACTAAGAGATGATAAACAATAATTGTATCAAAGAAAGTTTATTAAATGGATTCAATAGGATTGAAATCATCCCTAGCTTCACCAAGGAATTAACTCTTCATTCGTAAGCAGAAGAATGATTTTTTTTTAGAAAATGACTTTCTGAAAACCCTAGCACCCTTTTTTCTTTCAAGCCATCATCTTTTGGAAAGTCAATTCCAAAGAATATGGGTAGAGCCAATGAGCATGAAAATCAAGAGACCCAAAGATCGTTGTTATGTAGGCCCCAAAGTCAAATCCCAAGATTTAGGGGGAGCCAATAGGCGTAGAGGACAATAGACCCATGGGTCACCCTTACTTAACTCTCAAAGTCGAGTCCAAAGATTTTTGGTGGGGCCAATTGGCTTGGAGGTCAATAGACCCCAAGACTGCCTTTATCTAGCCCTAGATTTGAGTCCAAAGCTTTGCGGTGGAGCCAATAGGTATGAAAGTCAAGAGACCTTAATGTCACTTTACTTAGCTCCCAAAGTCGAGTCTAAATACTCATGGTGCAATCAATGGGTGTTGAGATCAAGGGACCCAACAACCGCTTATACGTATCTCCCAAAGTAGAATCTAAAGAGTTTCGATGGGCTTCAAGGTTAAGAGACCCAAGGATCTCCATTACATAATCTCAAAAGTTGAGTTTGAAGATTTTCAATGGATCCAAAGGGCATGGAGGTCGAGAGACCCCACTATTGCCCTTACTTAGTCTGCAAAAGTCAAGTCCAAAGACTTTCATTGGATCCAATGAGCGTGGAGGTCAAGAGACTCAAGAGCTGCCCTTACATAGCCCTTAAAGTCGAGTATAAAGACTCCTGATGGAGCTAATGGGTGTGGAAATCAAGGGACCAAAAAATTGCCCTTGCGTAAATCAAAGGAGTATATGGTAAGTGTTTGTATAACCAAAAATGTTAGGGACAAATGCCAGAGACAAATGCTGGACAAATGCTGACTGATAACTTGTGGTGTTTGGTGCTTAATATGTGATGCATAATATCTATGAGTTGAGGAATAAAAAAATGGATCCGAAAGTGAAAGAAATGAAAACGATGTGATTTTTTTTCTTTTTATCATGCCATTTCAGTTGGCATTTGTCCTTAGCATTACTTTTATATAACTAATTCAAATAGAGCACATTTTAAAGAAATGAACTAGTTATTAGCAGTTGTAAGTAGACATGAACTACCTATTCACGATTTGACATAACCCATTTAGCCAAAACCCCTTTGTGCGCCATCACCCTCCTTTCTCACAATTCATGCCCTCTATAGAGATTTTTGATTTCCAGAATGGCTCCCAACAACAGTGCTATGTTCAAAATGCAAAAACTGCTGTTTACATGGGCATGATGCTGATAAAAACAAATTTGATTTGATTAAGAACATTTTATGAACACAATACATCTCATCGAATGGAGTAATCACTCTAAATATCATTTCCTTTTATCGTACAATATTGAGGTTTTCCAGAATTTGGAATATATATTGCTAGAAATGACTAGTTCAAGCAAAGTTTGTTGATATGAAAACTTTTATATGAATACCATATATTCGAACAAGTTCACTATGAATTAGTTATTCAATTACTATTAATGGGTGCAAACAGTCTCTGGGGAGTATTGGAATGGACAATTATTCCCTTAAATTACCTAATGGGAACTTGTGGAAAGTCTTGCCGAGAGCCTGTGCACCTTCAAGATTAATTAGAATGTTGTTCCCAAATTTTCAGTGCCAAAAATCAAGAGTGTTGCCAAGTACATTGGACTATTCAATATTCAGATGTGTATGTCTAATCTTTGTATTTACACCAAAAAAGGAGTAAGTCATTACAAGTCCATTCTATTAGCATCATGTTTTTAATTGGCCCTACTCTTCTTGCCCCTTTTTTTGCCCTAGGTGGTTACTACACGCATGACTCTCTATACTGTTGAACCCAAGGTTGTAAATTTTGTATTTACATATAGATTTTGATAATAACAAATGAATTCAAATTTCAAACTCAAATTTTCTATGCAATAGAGCCAAGCACATTAAGCATGAACAAGAAAGAGAATAGATCTATAAATGAAATTCATAGAGTAATTTTGTACATCACTTAATAAAATTCAAAATTAGATTAAGGTTCAAAATGAATCTTTTCTCATAAAGTATCAAATTATATTTTTCACATATACATGACATCATTAAAAGTCTTAGTTTTAAAAATTATGTTTTTTACATATGTGTGACATCATTAAAAACTTTAATTTCAAAAATTACTTTTTTCACATGTACATAACATCATTAAAAACCTTAATTTCAAAAATTGTTATTTTTACATGTGTATGACATCATTAAATATTTGAATATTGAATATTTGTAAGATGATTGATTGTCATCTTTGGCATCTGCATGTTTTGTTTGAAATTTTGATTGATGCACTTTTGACAAATGCAAAAGGTAGATGATTTTGTTGAAAATCTTGAAAGGTGATTATGCTTTTTTTGACATATGTAAAAAAAAATGATTTGATTTGAAAAATAAATTATATTCATTTTGTTATATGCTAAAAGTAAAAGATTAGGTTTGGTTTCTTTGAAAAATGAATGGAGTTGTCTTTAACAAATGCAAAAAAGAGATATTTTTATTTGAAAAGTTTGAAAAGTGAATAGTACTCATATTTGACATATGAATCTTTTCAAATTTGAAATTGAAAACTCATTTGCCTATAAATAACTCACTTTAGTTTTGAAAAAATCATAATAAGAGCTTACACATTAATTGTTAAGTTTTGCATTATTTATTCATAGCCTTCATTCTCTCTTCTCTAAATTTTATGCCTTAATCTTTGTTTATTTTGAGAGAGATATAGGTTGCATTGATCCTTGTTTATTTTATGCCTTAATCCTTGTATTGTTCTTATTTCACTCATTGAGAAGTGTACTCTGATACTCTACCTACTAATAGCTCTTGTATCAGTAAGAGAGTACGTATAATCTTTGTGTATATAGAAGGTATTCTACACAAGAAATAGTTGACTCATCAAGTGTGAGATGATTGCAAGTGTAGAGAGTGTTCTACACGGATTCTTTGTAGCGGTGTTACTCAAAAGTGTAATAAGTTTCTATCTCTACCTGAATGAGATTAAATAATGAATTTGGGAATCCTCAAGGGGTAACTTGAGGCAAGGATGTAAGCAGTGAGGCTGAATCTCGTTAAAATACTGAGTTTGCTTCTTCTTGTCCTTACTTTTTATATTTCCTGTTGTTTCGTACTTTGTTTATATTTTATATTGTATATTTAGTTTATAAGTGTTAATTTTTTTAATATAACTCAATTCATCATCTCTCTTGTGTTAGTCATCTGGGTAACAATTAGTATAAGAACAAGGGCTCTGTTATAAGATTAATTATCTATTGAGTTAATATCATATAGCTAACATTGCAGCTACATTTGCTGAAAGTCAATCCAGTAGTTAGCCTCCGCTATTTTGTGGAGATAATTATACTTTCTGGAAAGGTAAAATGAGAATATTTCTTCTGACTCAAGGTTGATAAACCTGGAAATGCATTATAAATGTGCCTTGTATTCCAACAAAAATTATTGACCTCCGAAAAGGTCAACAAGGAAGAAAAAGATTTTAATCGTGAAGATGTAGACTTTATACAGTGAATGTAATGGCTCTGAATTTTCTGTATAATACTCTCAATGACAATGAATTTGACAAAATAATAACTTGTAGGACAATAAAGAAAATCTGGGACAACTTGAAAGTAACTTATGAAAAAAATTTGCAAGTCAAAGAATCAAAAATTTATATTTTTATTCATGAATATGAAATATTTAAAATGAATGATGATGAATCTATTTTTTCCATGTATACTTGTTTCACTAATATTATAAATAGTTTGATAGCTCTTGATAAAGTTTATTTTAGTTTGAAGACACTAAAGAAAATTTTCAACTCTCCACCAAAATATTGGGAATCAAAAGTGACAGTGATTCTTGAATATAGGGATCTTAAAAAACTTGAAGTAAATGAATTTATTGAGTAACTTATTACTCATGAGTACACATTGAAAAGAGGAGGAGAATGAGGAAAGCAAAAGAAGAGCTTAGCACTCAAAATTATTTCCCATAAAAGTGAAAACGATGAAAATGAGGAAAACGATAATAAAGATGAAAAAATTGCAATAGTTACAATAAGATTTAAGAGGTTCCTAAAAAATAAAACTCCTCCGAGGAAATATTTCAAAAAGTCTTCCAACAAAAATACAGGTAAAAATGATTAATTAATTTGTTACAAATGTAAAAAGCCTAAACATATCAAAACAAATTGTTTCATGCTAAAAAAATATCGATACAAAGGTAAAAAAACAATACTATATAAAATGATGATTCAAATAGCTCAGATAGCAACGCAAGTAATGAATAATCTGGAAATTTTTCTCTTATGGCTAAAGATGATTTTGAAATAACAAGTTTTGAAAATCCTTCTTATGAAGAATTGCAAAATGTTTTGGAAAAGTATATGAGAAACTTGAAAAGTTGGGTATCAAGTATACTGTGGTTGGTGTAGCAGAGGCCCTACCAGTAGCAGTTAACGTGACTAGCTCTTCAATGGCATTTGTTGAGCGATCTATAAATCTCTCGTCTTTCAGTTGTGTTGGCTCATAAGTTAATCAATCAGTAAATGCTTAATCTCTCTCTCTCTCTCTCTCTCTCTCTCTCTCTCTTACTGATTGATCTCCTGAACCTTCAGTAAACCTATTGTTGTTGGAGGTGTAGCTAGTGAAATAGTAATTGTAGTCCGTAAAAAGGCCCAAGCTGGTTTTTAATAATCCTTCTTGTTGGATGACCTAGCTAAATAACTGGAATTTTCCGTCAAGTCAAGGTCTATCTCTCCAATGGGTGCAATAGTTAAGTAAATCACGGCTATCGTATCCTCGTCGGGCTAGCCATTGCTTGAGCGAACAACCACTAGCTCTTGGCCAATGGCAGTACAAAGGCCTGAGGTGTGGGTTACAAACTTTGATTTAACATTGGAGTGCCACGTTAGGGCCGTTCTATATAGGGGCGCTACTCTGCTCTCGCTTCACTTTGAGCGCTTTGTTGGTTGCTTTTAATTAAGCCGTATCTTGCTAGTTACGTGAGAGAAGGATCTGTCAAAAGAGTCGTTTCTTCAAGAGAAGGGGTTATAGGGGCACTCAAAAGATGTGCAACATAAGCAACTCGACTCAGAGGTTCCAGGGTGTTAAACAACATAAGTAGGCCATTGGTGATAAGCTGGCGGAACCAGAGAAAAAAAGCTACATGCAATAACCAACCATAAGAAGTATACGGTTTTGAAGCCGGAGCATTGGAGGATGGTGACTTTAATCTCTAATCGCTTTCAAATACTCGATTGACGCTGATCTTGATGCGCTAACAGAACGAATAGGGGATAAACTAGGCTCTTTGAAGCAGTATCTTGCAACTGGCGCTAAAGCAAAGGAACCCACAGCCAGGTAGAGTCACAGGATCTGCAAGAGAGAGCTTAAAGCGAGCTTCATCAATCCAATTAGTTGATCTAGTTGAAGTAGCAACAAAGGAAGGCTCTAGCTGATTTTGTTTGTGTCATGGGCTTTCCTCTCACTTTCGACTCTTATATTGAAACTCTAAGGTACGAAACTATATATTTAGTCTTTGTCCCTGACTACACAAATTCCTTAAACCCCATGTTTTTTGATGCAAATTGTGTCAAGAGCATAGGCAAGATATTCCATTGGTGAATTTAAGCGGAAGATCCGTAATATGGCTTTAGCCGAAAGATGAAGGAAGTTGAGCCCCATGAAGTAAAGGCACTACAACAGCTCTCTCTCCTAACAGCTAGTAGGCCAAGATAGAATGGGGAAAGTGGGGTAAAATGGCCGATAATACTGGAAGGATTCCTCTTTGGCTGATAGGTACTGTAACTAGTATTCCTGTGATCGGTTCAATAGGTCTTTCATTTTCTGGTTTATATTCTGGATTGGGTTCATCCCTGTAGTAATCGAATGAACTGGATTGTACCTGTTCCGATTCAAAATGACAAAAGAATCGGGTAGCAGTAGGAGCTCTAGAGAGGAAAGGGGCAGGTGCTTTCTGTTGGCTCTTTCCGAGGAAGAGGTATCCCCTCTATGCTTCCTCTTTGCTTTCCACTTTTCTGGGGCCTTGCTTCCTTTTTATTTAGTTATGTGGACTCGCTACTATTGATGGATGTGTCGTATTGTTGGCATCGCATTTCACTTTACGTCATTTCATCATTGTTTGTCCAGAACATCATAAATAGCATGATTAGCTCTAGTTGTTAGTGTGTATATGTAGTTTTCTTTAGTATCGATAATCGTCTGATTTCTACTAAAAAAATCATATGTATTTTCGCTCTAAGAGTTGTTCTTGCCATGCGCCCCATTTGAAATGAAAGTCCTGGTTTCGTTTTCCAGGTCTGGAGTTGTCTCCGAGTCTACAATTGCTAGCTCAGAAGGATCCGCCATGTAATAAGAGGTAGGATTTGTCTACGAGGATACCGTACTGCCCTTAAAAGTTAGTCTCCTGCAGGCCTCTTCTGGATTGGCCCCATTCGTGTATGTAAAAAAGCGGGATACCTTCTAGCCTGTGGTATATTCATATCATAACATATGAACAGTAAGAACTAGCATTCTTATTGAGACTAAAACTCATAGGGAAGAAAATAGATTTATGAATGGAATAAATCTAGTCTGACTTTTTCATCATGAAATTGCATAGAGTCATGTGCAAATCTCCAGCAAGTTCGGATTCAAACATGACAGCTTGACTAGAGACTGCCTCTTATTGAGCCTTTCAAACTAGGTGGGTCTGGTTTACATGTGCTTTAGTTAGGACTAGTGAGTAGTTCTACTGAAACAGTTTCAAAGTATTAAAGCCTTACCGATCTGCCTTGCCTGATGGAGACTACTTCATAGGGATTAAATTTTTTGAAGGGAATACTGTTTTATTATCAAGGAAGGATGACTTTCATGATGACTACATGACTTTTAAGCCGAGTGGATATTACAAAATGCAGTGATACAAAAACTCTTTTGATGGTTATAATCCATGCACATAGCATAGTCGCACTCATGAGAGTCTTTTTTCTTGTAAATTCAAACTAACCGCCTATTCCTTTCCTAAATCGACATTTCCTACCCCCCCCCCCCCCCCCCCGGCGCCTTTCTTCAAAATTCCTTTAGAAATCTTTGAAGTCATCGGTCCAAAATACTTCCCAACGCATCTCTATGTGGTGGATATAATGGATACCTCTAATTATGAAAATCTTTTAAGCTCCATCCCGGTTTTTGAACACAAGCCACTTTTTTTCCTTTAAAAGATGCTTAAGGTGTTGATATCGTCCAACCCGTTCTTTTTAAATATTCAGTAACGAAGCCAAAGAGATGAGGAATTGCAAGACATGGGAAATTTGTGATCTTGTACGGCTCCGTGGCTGAACACCAAGCCAAGCTCGACAAATAGAGGTCGAAGCAACTACATCATTCAAGTTGGAAGTAGTGCTTTCTATGCTATTGGCATACCTTGTGGCATGCCTGGAATCTTGCCAAAAATCCTTTCTTCTCTTAGGAAATATCTCCTCTGTGTTCTAATTCACTTACTAAGAGCTTCTTGGGTGGGATGATGTGCATTGAACTTGACTCCACCCATAGAGGCCCGATGAACTAAGGTTTTACCTAAGGACAGTTGCTACGCAAATGCCTAACCTACTTGCTAACTCGAGTCCAAAAACTAAGGCAATAATCATTGTTCACCAATGGAAGCGAAGTAAGATGGCTAGCTAGCCAATGGAGGCGTTAAGCCGCCAGAGGCCGTACGCTAACAAGCCCAATCCAACGGAAGGGAGCCTCTAACTTGCCTGACCAAAGGAGAAGAAAAGAAAAGAAGAGTAGTTGAACAGGAAGGAGTACAACATCAACTTATGGAACGGGATTAGCTTTAGCTAAAATTAAGGAATGCCTTGCAATCAACCTCAAGGCTAGGTTCAGGTCTGGCTACTACCGCATGGCCATAAGAGATGAGATTCTAGATTTTTCCTAGTGAACAAGGGGCGGCTGTGCTTCTCTCTTATGGATAAAGGCAGGGATTACCGCAACCTGGAGCTGTATAAAGGTCAGGGACGGAGGAGCAGGAAGGGCTAAGAAGAGGAGATTAGTAACGAAGGACTTTAGACGATAGCTAGGAGATAGGGTTGGAGGTTTAGGTTGCTTCCCCTTGGTGCAATGATTAACAAACAGCTTGGCTTATTTATGCTTTTCAGATTGTGCTAAGCTGGGATCGTTTCATTCATTCTATATGGGCTATAGACCTGAAAGGATAGTGATGACGACGTGGAGTGAAAGCCCAAGGCAAGTGCCAACTCATAAACAACGTAAGATAGACGAGATCACTATTACTCAAATAATAGGAAAGGAAGATCTAACCAAGCAAATGAACAAAGGTTATCAAACAACTTGAAGCTAAGACAAGGTGCTACGGGGCGGAGGGAGGTTTGAGTCCTAGCACCTTGAGGTGAACATGAGAGTGATGAATGCTCATGTCGATGAGAAAGACGTTTTTAAATTTCCTTGCGCATAAGGAACCAAAAATGGTCAGATCCCCCGAAAGAGGAACTAATTAGATCTAGAATAAACACACCATGGGGAGCTACACCTGCGCTTAAGTTAAGAGAAGAATCATGTTTGATTGTCCCTACCATGATTGAATGACTGAGCTATGCCATGGAGGAAGTCTTTCTTTCAACATGCCGTGGAAGAACTACAACACTGCTGCCTTGGCCAAGCTGCTTGCCCGAAGCTTTGTTCCTATCAAGCAAGAAAGAGACATCTTTAACTGACATGGATATTTTTCGGTCTCAATTCCCGTATTTCAATCAAAATTGCTTGGTCAAAAATTCCATATCTTTTGACATGTCACTGAGCGATCTCCCTTATACGTCAATGCCAAAAGAAAAGAAAAAAATCGGCTCATACTTATCTTATGAAATTAAGAGTTAGAGGTTATTTATAACTTTCACACCCTGTTCTTCTTGTCGTCGCAATTTTTCCTGCAATGTTCGATTATTTCACCCTTTATTTCATAACCTTGTGCAAACTGCTTATTCGAGAGTCTATGTGCATACGTTACGCCCTTTTTGAATTCTCTTATTTTTATAGATTCCATGTGTAGAAGATCATGCAGTATTAATGGCACCGACAATATGAAAATATGAAGTGATGTACCTTTGCAATCAAGATGCGTCCAAGACATATATACCAATATGGAGGTCCACCTAATTCAACGATGCAAGTGAACAAAGTCTGGTTTGTAAAGACTGATTTTCATTTTCAATTAAGAAGAACGCCACAATGTTTTCATTTATCGGTCAATCACATCATTATCTGCTTTGAATTTCTCCCGACTCAACTACAAGTTTGAATCAATGCAACCTTCAGGGAATTCATATATTTATATAGATAGATATAAATAGAAAGTATATTTTCGATTATACTATCCATTAAATAAAATAAAAATAGGTCGTACCCACTAGGAAGCCTATCACCAACTATCTTTGTAATAGACTATGGGTAGTTTTACCATACCATAGTAGGTGGAATTTGGAGTGAATGAACCACTATTTTAGAACATATATACTACCCCGCCCTAAGATGCGATAGTTTTATACATATGGGCATGCAAAAGAAATGCTTTCTTTACTCCCATGAAGTCAGGATTTCTTAGGACCAACATAGGAGGGCATATATCTTGACTATATGCCACCTTCTATCGTACTATAGTTTTTCTATTTTTGGTCTACCTTGTGAGATACCTTTTATACCTTTCTATATACCGAATTGAGGAAATTTTTGTAACCATCCTAAAGATCAGTTAGGTGGGTGCCTTGAGCCCTAATTTTATAGACAAATAGTCAACCGCCATTACTCCAATTCTATATGAGAGCGCTTGAAATGGTTTGGTTTAACTGAATGCTCGCGTTGGTCTTTCTGAGCCCTTTCGCTCCTTGAATCACTGAGAACAAACTCTGTACAATCCTATAGTAGCTTATCGTAGCTAAAAAATGATCTTCACCAAATTGGGTCAGAATGTAGCCCGATCTGAATGCAATTAGATGTCTCAATACTGACTACCTACCCAAACCCGGGCCAAATCGGGGTACATATAGCCCAAATAATTATGGCCCTACACTGAGAAGCTAATTTGTAAGGGGCTCTCTCAATCTGAAGTTGATTTGGGGTTGTGCTTAATAACTGTCGTCCCATCCTGCACTACTATAGAGTTGTTTTTCCTTTGACTCATTAGCATGAAAGAGTTTGTTCCCACGTAACTTTAACAAGTTTAATTCTTACTTAAAAACCAAACTGGGAATAGAAGAAGAAACCTCTAATTCTAATTACCCAGATCAGTTTCAAACTAGACTCTAAAGCTCTTCACTCCATGCGTTCAAATGCTACCCACGTTCAGTTTTGGGCTAGCTAAACCAATTTCCAAGGCTGGATTGGATTCCCTTTAGGGTTGGGATAAGTTGAACTGTTTACTTCTACTACTCCGAAATCTTTTCATTCTTGATGGCAGTAGCTTGTATAGTGGCATCTATCTTGCTCAGTTGTTTTCCTTTGGTCTGTTGATATTATCTTTCTTTTCTCACCCTCAGAAAATCAAACCAAAGCCAAAGCAAAGCTTCCCATGGTTGCCTTCACTTCCTTGTACTTGTACTAAGATATGGTAAAATGAACACTAAGCCAATCCTGATGAAAGTAGTAGAAAAAAAGCAGCTTTCCCTGCTGAAAGTTGGAGTGGAAGTCCTTGGGATTCCTTCTCGCTACCCGCTAATCCCTTGTGTAATCCCTTTATTTTAAAGGAGGCTTTAGGGTAACTCTGCCTTTTACTTTAAGAGCTGAAACCGAAGAGGAATTCACTTTTATTCTCAGATGCGACATTATCGATCTTAGGACTTTTTGACAAAAGTGCCAAAGCCTTGAAAGGTAACTGATGCAAAGAAGGAGCTGTTCTCTTTTCATGAATCAACTGACATAGGGGCAAGATCTCGACTCTTTAAGGTATCCCAATTCGATTAGCTCTGACACTAAGAATAGTTAGTCTGTAAGACCTATAGGGCAATTAGACTGAACATGGTACGTCTAACTGTCTAACTGATTGACCTCTATAAGCCAAGGAACTTCGCTGGGCCAAGTCGAGCAAGGGAAAGATAGTACTAATGGGTTAGCTGGCTCGAGCGAAGTGCTATCCCCATCCGATGCCCTTTCAACTAGTTTGTTTCACACCCGCTTTGTCCAATTCTTCCAACTTCTATTCATGGTCACCATTTCGTAATCACCACTACAGATCACTTCACCAAGTGGGTGAAAAGAATACCAATGACTAATGCGTCGATAGGAAAGGTGTGGCATGCTCATTTACACTCATATTCCTTATGGATTAAGTCGATAAATCATTCGTCCTCTCGCTCTACGGTCAAGCTCTTTTGGATCGTCGAGTTCTCTTAGCTCCTCAGCCTCGTTTATTCTGATATCGAATCTTCTCAGCCCTCCTAAAGTTGCTAAATACTTCAAGAAAGGGAGTAATCAATGAGCAGTCAAACCCAAGAGAAGTCAAATGTCTAGCCTCCCTCTTCCAATATCTAAGTCTTCACAAGCCGGCATCTTTCACATAGTAAGAGAGCTTATCAGATAGGCTCCATCCCAAATGACTAAGGTCCACGGCAGCAAGAGGAAGTCATGTGGCCAACCCGACAAGCCTCCCTTCTACCGGCATCGGGCCCCAATATCCCATGCTAGAGCAAGTCAGATCACGACCTTCCTTTTTTTTGTATTCCTTTTTAAGAATCAAACCGAAGCCTTCTTTTATTATTAGTACTTAAGAGGAGCTTGGGATTACCCATGCTTCGCCAGAAAAGCTGGCAAAAATCGACCAGACAATCGGTCAACTTACCAACGCCCCAAACAAATTCAGGGCAAAATGCCAAAGCAGTTCAAACCATGGAACCTGAAGAATGGTCAAAGGCAAACGAGGGGGAAATTACTAATTTACAGTTTAGGGTGACTTCTTCAGTAGGCACTTGCTCTGCTCATCCAAAGGGAAGTCAATTTAGAAGAGAGGCCATGCTCGAGAAGAACGAAACAAGGCTTTCGGCCATGGGAGATTTGGAGATTTCTCTTCAAAAAGAAAGAGAGAGCAATGAGAAAACGCGGTTACACTTGCACTGGATGCAAGAACTTGTCCGTGAATTATGGAATGAAAGGCAGGGCCAATAAGACTATAAATGGCTCTTCGTTTGAGTCCTGAGAACAGGAAGAACTGCGTCGAACTTGATCCATTTTGGTATGCAGGCCGCCAGGACTTATGCAAAGAAAAGTCTGTCCAAATTCAGTTTTTTAGTTCAGTCATTTAATAAAATAGAAGTAGTAATATAGTCTCAAAGATAGGGAGAATTGAGAATGGAGGAATGAGACCCATGTGACAGCATGCCAAATTGGCGCCAAAATTTGGCGTGCTGTCACAAGCACCCAAAAATAAAATCATGTACTCCCTAAAAAATATATGTAGTAGTGTGAATAAACGTCGATCCCACGGAAAGTGATTGGCTTATTTTTATGCTATTAAGTAAGGAAAAGGGAATTTTTGATTGTAACAAAAATAACTTCCAAAGAAATAGAAAAAAAAAAAAACTACAGAGCAATTTAATTTCAAAATATCAATCAAAGAAACAAGCATTGGTCGAAGTCAACGTCCACCATCGGAATCTTATAACAGATCATTGATGCAATATAAATCAATTAATAAAACAGATGTTTAGGCCATCTTCTGGGAAAGTGGCGGGTTTTAATTATTGATTTTACGTGGACCATTTTCTGAAAAAATGGTTGTGGTTTTTATAAATTTATGGACATCATCTTCTGGGAAGATGATGGGTGATTTTACTGGAGTTTTATTTGGGCCAAAATTGGATTTTGGCGTGTGTGGCTATTTTATTAATTTTGAGAATGATGATTTTAAGCCTTATGCATATGGTAATTTGTTCATGGTTGTTATTGTAGCATTAATGTATTTATATGTCTTTTGGTTTGTTTGGGTTATACTTACCTACGATGCCATTTCTGGTGTCGTAACTTTTGGATGCAGATTTTTGTGGAGGCTAAGCCTGAGGAGGTGACTCCGCTGTTGAAGTAATTGTATTATAAATTGTTATTTCGAAAAATTATTTTCCCCTTTTTAAAAATATGTATTTGTTTAATTTATATTTCGGATAACTGTATTAAATCTCCTGTTGGAGAATTTATGTTAAACTGTTTTGTAATATATTTCTAAAAAATTTGGTATTTAGTTAATGACCTCATATATCTGCTGCTTTAATTTTATTTATGTCACGTGTGCACACGCGTTTGACACTTGTCGTTGGGATGTGTGATCTGTGTTGTCATCATCCTGATGCCTTAATTCCCGTGTTATTTTAAAGGAAATTTGGGGGCGTCACAGATGGTATCAGAGCAGTTCGGCTTTGGGTAAATTCGCAAGTTACCTAGGAATTGTACTAGAAAAATTTGTGGTTTTAAAAGCTTATTTGTTTTATGATATGGTTATTTTATTTTATTCTATTATTTTATTTGTTTTTTAAGTTTTCCTATTAATTTATATGGTAATATTATTGATATTTATTTCGTTGTGTTGTGCTTTTATTTTAATGTTTATATTGTTTATTTATTTTCATAATTAACTTTATTCTGATTGATTGGTTTGCTTGTTTTATTTTATTTTAATATTTTTTTAATATTGTAATTGGGTAGCAATTAAGATTTTAGTTAGTAGATCTTATTTAATTAAGTTGTTGGGCATTTATTTAATTATTTCTTTTTTATATTTGCCTTTGTTTTGTTTAAATTGGAATTTGGATATTTCGGATTAGATTATTATTTTAAATTGTCATTTTTATTGAATTCTATAGTTTGAATAATTGTATTATGGACTCCCTTATTTTAAAATTATTATTTTGTTATGGGTTATTTTATTTTATTAAGCTTTTACGCATTGATCATATGTGTTTGGTGTTGTTTTAATTTTATATCGTGAGTTTCCTACGAGATAGTTTTGGATTTTGTTTATTATATTTTTATTTTAAATTATGGCTTTTGTCTTTAAATATTTAAAAAAAAGTTTGAAATTTATTTAGACAAAGATTTAAAATGAATTACTGCTGTGCTTTTTTTTAGGTATATGATTTGAGGTAAGTTTTAAAATTTATTATCTTTTCACCTTTTCGCTTGTTTTATTTTAAAAGTTTATCTATTTATTTTGACGAGTGAGTTTGCTTTGGCGACTCGTTCGTATTCATTTATTAATTAATTTATCGATTTAATTATTTTATTATGGTTCGTTTCTTTTAAAGGTTTTAAATTTTAGAAATTTCTACAATAAATCATTTTTAAGAGTTGGGTTTTGTAGAGAATTTCAAAGTTTTATTTGTGATTTTATTTGCTTTTATTATTTTAATTTAATCTCCTTCTTTTATTTAATAAAAGTAATTTGTGACTTTGTGTTTATTAAAGGAGGTGGGCTTGTTTTCTTGAATGAGTGGCTTTTACTTATTTATTTATTAAATCTTTTCCCCCTTTTATGTTTTTATATAATATTTATGTGAATTACTTGAATTTTATTTAATGGTTGGATATATTATTATATCTTTGTGAGATAGATTTGTTTGATAATTTGTTTGTATTTATGCAATTGAGCTTCTTTAGAGATATTTTATATGCTGTTTATGTGTATTAGCTGGGTTTCACTGAGTGCTAGAGTTTCTAAGCTCTAATATTATTTTTGGGAGATTGTTGGAAGTATATTTTAGATAAAATCTTCTTGTGTGTGAAATTGTTGATTATTAATATATTGTTATGGAATCTGTCTTAGTAATACTTATAATAGTAGGTGATGAATTATTTCCTTGGTGAAGTTTTGATATTTGTGGATGCTTAGAGATTAATGTATATTAATTAAGTTGTCCGGCCACTTTAAGTGTTCAATTTTCTTCTTCTTCATTAGTTGCCTTGTATGACTTTGTATCTTATGGTCAAACAATTTGTCTTGAAGAAAATTGAATGCACCTAATCTTGCATGTAAGTTGATCATTGAATTTCCAAATTGGTGCAGGGGTGCTTGCTGGACTGAAAAATATTATGATGACATATGGATTTGATGCAATTAGTTGGAATTGTGGCTGAAGAATATTCAGAAACGTCAAGTGTAGGTACGTCCACTTTATGGTCGATTTTGTTTTGGATTGATCAGATATCTCTCAAAAAATAAAACATAAAAATTATAGATCTTTCTCTTGGGGTTCTATATCATCTTTAATTATCTCAATCACAGATTGGACGAGAGAGTTATGCCCATATTATGAAGAGACGTCAAAACTATCTAAAATTCTACAATTATCTTCATTTGCTCATAATGCCTCTCTATTTGTATCCTAAATCAAAATATAAGAAGAATGAGTATATTTAAGCATCAAATAAGAATAAAATATTAAACATTAAGAGAGAAAAGTATGATATTTTATATTCTCATCAAATTTCCCCACACTTAAGTTTTGCTCATCCTCGGACAAAACTCAAATCTACTTTTCCAAAAACCCCAAGGTTGCAATTCTATTAAGTAAGAACAATCAAACTCTTCAAAACTCATAACGTATCATGAACAAACAACTTTAGTTAGCATTTTCACTTGAAGATAAAGTAAACTAAAAAATGTAGATCCTCACGAAAATTAACGCTCAATTCTCATGAATTTGAAAGGTATGTGTTTCGCTCAAATTCATCTCAATAGAAATAATCTACCATAAGCTTGCATATCTTCTCATTCTCCACCACTGGGATTATGTGCATAACATGAATCATAATGACTTTCCAAGGGTTGTAATGAGGTTAGGGTTAAGGTAGGAAATATTTGGGAGTGTAACTCAAAAGTCATAGAAACTAGTAGAGCAAAAATTAATCAACTCAAGTTTGAGTATATAAAACATATAAAATCAATCTCTTCATCCAGCAGCTTCTTCATTTTGTCTTTAAAATATTTAAACCATGTAAAACTCCTGTGTTGAAAAAGAGATCGTTCAAAAGGAACATTTTTTTATTTGTAGCATGGAATGATCCTTTGCAACAACTTTCACTTTGTATATAACACAAGTAAACATACCCCTTTCCTGGGATTTTAGGAGGAATTATAGATATAGACAGTTAGTAACACTAAAAACAATCTCCTTCATAACTTCCCTTCCCTTCATTTTTTTTAATACTACATCAACAATGGAATTTATGAATTGAAGTGAGAACATATTTCATTTAACCAGTCCCATATGACAAATTTAGACACCCCCACACTTATTTCTTACACATCTATGAACAATATTTCGCTAACTCTATAGCTTGGGTAAAGAAATTGTTTTTCAAGTTTAAAGATTGTAATGTGGGTTTATAACAAATGAAAATGATTAATAAGGCTCAAAGAGGTTTCAAAAAAGGAAGAATTAATTACCAGGTAGGCTATTTGGTTTATGTAGACTATAACAAAGAGGATCCTAATTATATCCATTGTGAGATCCCAGATTTATGTGTATTTTTACACGTTATTTTATTCTCGATGTTAATTATTTTAGTGTATTTTAATAATATTATTAGTCGTGTTTTATTTATTTAAAATATTTATTCGAGCTATTAATTAGTTAGTATTGAGTTACGTTGCTTTTTCTAGTTATTTTAATGTGAGGTAATTATTTTAATGAGTGAAATTTAATTTCCTTTATTTTATTATGTGATTTTAATTGATGCGCTTTCTTAATAATAATTAGTGTTCAATAATTAAATTGTTCTTTAAATTAAATTAGTGTATTGTTGAGTTTTAAATATTTTATTTTATTGATATTGAATTGTAGTATTTTTTGACTGACTTTTATTTAATTTATTGTGTTTTTCTTCTAATGTATTCTATTTCCTTTTCCCTTCTCTTTTTCCTTTTTCCTTTTTCTTTTTCTTTTATTTTTCTTTTCCTTTCTCCCCTGCCTCTCCCAGACCTCCCCTCCCGGCGTACCAGCCCCCTCCCCTGTTCCCTTCCCTCTCGCCCGTCCCTTCTCCCTCCACCCAGGACCGCCGTCGGCCATCCACTAGCTACACCACCCAACCCTCTGCCTTCCCCACACGCCGGCGAGTTCACCGGCACTAGTGGTGTCACCTTCTGCCACCTTATTGCCCCCTACCCGAAATGGCTGTTTTAACTTCTTCTGCATTTTCCAGCCACCGCCAGCCACCCCTTAGCCTCTGACCACCACCACTAGACTCCCCACCCTCCGGCGAACATAACCCACTGTCGGTAGCCACCCATCCCCGCCGGTTACCCCTCCACCCAAAATAGGTCCTAAAACGGGTTGTTTTTCCCCGCCTCACCACTGCCACCAAAAGACTCCTCTTGCCCAGTTGGTCATCCCCTAGCTCAATTTCCTCAACCGTTGCCTCACCTTTCTGGTACAACCTTAAACTCGAAAATGGGTTTTCACCCATTTTGAGCCCGATCCGCTACCTTCCGGTGGTTGTGCCGCCACACCACCACCTCCATGAGATTCATCACCCTTCAATGAGTATCTTCCTAAATTTTAGTGTCAAACCGAGCATTTTAGCCTAATGTATCGGTGACTACTACGAACGCTGCAGATTGGCGTTGTTCAAGGATTTGCATTTTTACCTACTGTAAGTATTTTCCAAATAAATTTTAAGATTTAAATATATTTTTGGCATTAAAAAATATTGTAGTTGGTTATTGTTGGAATTTATTAGTTGTTGGTTATTTGGTGCATGATCGTCTACATTGTGTATCTACGCGCATATTCATGTGTTGGAAATAAAAACTGGGTTTTCATTGTATTTATGGTTTCGGGTGCGTGTGTATCACGACCCCAAGCCGGGATGGGGCATTATGCCGGTGGAGCTCCTCTGGTCACTCGGGAGCGGAATATACTGAGTGACGTCCTCTAGGTCGTCGTCAGGCGATGACGGGATGGTAACACTCTTGTGCCGACTCCATGGCTCTTCTGCTGGTAGAAGCTAGGGATGCCTGGTCATGGTACATGCTGGGCGCAGTTAGCTAGGCATTACTCGTTCTGAAGTCACATGCGGGGTCGTTACCTTCGATGTGATGATGAAAGCCAGGGTGTACAGATGGTCCTTAGGGGAGATCATGGTGCATACGGTAATAAAACGAATGTTTAGGCCATTTTCTGGGAAAGTAACGGGTTTTAATTATTGGTTTTACGTGAACCATTTTCAGGAAAAATGGTTGTGGTTTTTATGGATTTATGGACATCAACTTCTGGGAAGATGATGGGTGATTTTACTGGAGTTTTATTTAAGCCTTATGCATATGGTAATTTGTTCATGATTGTTGTTGTGGCATTAATGTATTTATTTCTTTTGGTTTTTTTGAGTTATACTTACCTACGATGCCATTTCTGGCATTGTAACTTTTGGATGCAGATTTTTGTGGAGGCTGAGCCTGAGGAGGCGAATCCGCTATTGAAGTAATTGTATTATAAATTGTTATTTCGGGAAATTATTTTCCTCTTTTTAAAAATATGTATTTGTTTAATTTATATTTCGAATGACTGTATTAAATCTCCTGTTGGAGAATTTATGTTAAACTGTTTTGTAATATATTTCTAAAAGTTCTGGTATTTAGTTAATGACCTCATATATCTGCTGCTTTAATTTTATTTATGTCACGTGTGCACACACGTTTGACACTTGTCATTGGGATGTGTGACCCGTGTTGTCATCATCGTGACGCCTTAATTCCCGTGTTATTTTAAAGGGAATTTAGGGGCGTCACAGGCGGTATCAGAGCAGTTTTACTCTAGGTAAATCCGTAAGTTACTTAGAAATTGTATCAGAAAAATTTGTGGTTTTAAAAGTTTATTTGTTTTATGATATGGTTATTTTATTTTATTCTATTATTTTATTTATTTTCTAAGTTTTCCTACTAATTTATATGGTAAGATTATCGATATTTATTTCGTTGTGTTGTGTTTTTTATTTTAATGTTTATATTGTTTATTTATTTTCATAATTAACTTAGTTCTTATTGATTGGTTTACTTGTTTTATTTTATTTTAATATTTGTTTAATATTGTAATTGGGTAGCAATTAAGATTTTAGTTAGTAGATCTTATTTAATTAAGTTGTTGGGGATTTAGTTAATTATTTCTTTTATATATTTGCCTTTGTTTTGTTTAAATTGGAATTTGGATATTTCGGATTAGATTATTATTTTAAATTGTCATTTTTATTGAATCCTATAGTTTGAATAATTGTATTATGAACTCCCTTATTTTAAAGTTATTATTTTGTTGTACGTTATTTTATTTTATTAAGCTTTTACGCATTGATCATATGTGTTTGGTGTTGTTTTAATTTTATACCATGAGTTTCCTATGAGATAGTTTTAGATTTTGTTTATTATATTTTTGTTTTAAATTATGGCTTTTGTCTTTAAATATTTAAAACAAAAAGTTTGAAATTTATTTAGACAAAAATTTAAAATGAATTGCTACTGTGCTTTTTTTTTTAGGCATATGATTTGAGGTAAGTTTTAAAATTTATTATCTTTCCACCTTTTCGTTTGTTTTATTTTAAAATTTTATCTATTTATTTTGACGAGTGAATTTGCTTTGGTGACTCATTGGTATTTATTTATTAATTCATTTATCGATTTAATTATTTTATTATGGTTCGTTTCTTTTAAAGGTTTTAAATTTTAGAGATTTTTACAATAAATCATTTTTATGAGTTGGGTTTTGTAGAGAATTTCAAAATTTTATTTGTAATTTTATTTGCTATTCTTATTTTAATTTAATCTCCTTCTTTTATTTAATAAAAGTATTTTGTGACTTTGTGTTTATTAAAGGAGGTGGGTTTGTTTTCTTGAATGAGTGGCTTTTAGTTATTTATTTATTAAATCCTTTCCCCCTTTTGTGTTTTTATATAATATTTATGTGAATTACTTGAATCTTATTTAATGGTTGGATATATTATTATATCTTTGTAAGATAGATTTGTTTGATAATTTGTTTGTATTTATGCAATTGCACTTCTTTAGAGATATTTTATATGTTGTTTATGTGTATTAGCTGGGTTTCACTGAGTGCTAGAGTTTTTAAACTCTAATATTATTTTTGAGAGATTGTTGGAAGTATATTTTAGATAAAATCTTCTTGTGAGTGTGAAATTGTTGATCATTAATATATTGTTATGGAATTTGTCTTAGTAATACTTATAATAGTATGTGATGAATTATTTCCTTGGTGAAGTTTTGATGTTTGTGGATGCTTAGAGATTGATGTATAATAATTATGTGTGGAAATTTTTGGAGAGTACTTGTCTTTGATTTGTGTTTGACTTGATGGAAGTTGTCTTATTAAGTGATAGAGTTGAATTGATATGATGGAATTAAATTCAAGAGATTTAAATATTAGGTTTTTGGGTGAATTGATTGGGGTGGACAATTTGAGCTTGATGTTTGATGAATTTAATGGTTAGCAACATTTGTCGAGGTATCTTAAGGATTTAGTTGTGGCTTGAAGTCACATAAAAATTTAAATATTTGAGGTTATTCCATATCATAGGTAATGAAGGCTCGATTGAGGGAATACGGATGTAGATAATTAATCTATGATGAGAGTGAGGAGTTATAATGATGGAGAAGTGTATTAAAGGTTTGGGAGTTAGAAATTTTTAGGCTTTAATATTGGGTGGCATAACTTGAATTGTGAGATGACAAAACATTAGGATTTGTAAATGTGGCAAATGATTTCTTGTTAATAGGGGCTAAGCTAGTTTTTACTCAATGATGATAATTTATGAGGACTTAATTTTATGTATTTAGTGAGTTTTTAGAGTGTGCGCAGAAGCGTGATGCCTTGCAATGTAGTTAAAGGTTCAAGTCTTATGTTGATTTTGAGGGTAGTGGTGATTTGAAATTTAGGATAATACTTGTAAGTAAGAATTTAGTTGGGTAAATTATGCTTATTGAAGATTAAATTAGGAAGATAAACTTGAGAGTTATTTGAAATTGGTACAAGGTATTGTATGAAATTAGTGAACATTAAAATGTTGAGGTTGAGCTAAGGTTTTGATACATATGGATTTCAGATTAATTGTCTACCTCAGGGGTCTTAGAGATGAAATATTATTTAGAAACTATACAGTTATGATGGAATAACATTCATTGTGTAATCGAGAAAAATAGTTAATTGTGCTAATACATGGAGTGAGTGTTGAGCTATGTGGTAGGTGAGTTAATGGAGTTTTATTAGTTGCAGCCGAGCGAATTTCGAGGACGAAATTATTTTTAAGGGGGGAGAATGTGAGATCCCAGATTTACGTGTATTTTTACACGTTATTTTATTCTTGATGTTAATTATTTTAGTGTATTTTAATAATATTATTAGTCGTGTTTTATTTATTTAAAATATTTATTCGAGCTATTAATTAGTTAGTATTGAGTTACGTTGCTCTTCTTAGTAATTTTAATGTGAGGTAATTATTTTAATGAGTGGAATTTAATTTCCTTTATTTTATAATGTGACTTTAATTGATGTGCTTTCTTAATAATAATTAGTGTTCTATAATTAAATTGTTCTTTAAATTAAATTAGTGTATTGTTGGGTTTTAAATATTTTATTTTATTGATATTGAATTGTAGTATTTTTGACTGACTTTTATTTAATTTATTGTGCTTTTCTTCTAGTGGATTCTATTTCCTTTTCCTATCTCTTTTTCCTTTTTTCTTTTTTCTTTTTCTTTTCTTTTTCTTTTCCTTTCTCCCCTGCCTCTCCCAGACCCCCCCTCCCCGCGTACCAGCCCCTCCTCTGTTCCCTTCCCTCTCGCCCGTCCCTTCTCCCTCTACCCAGGGCTACCGTCGACAACCCACCAGCGACACCGCCCAGCCCTCTGTCTTCCCCACACGCCAGCGAGTTCACGGGCACCAGTGGTGTCACCACCGGCCACCCCACCTCCCCCCACACGGCCCCCTACCCGAAATGACTGTTTTAACTTCCTCTGCATTTTTCGGCCACCGCCGGCCACCCCTTGGCCTTCGACCACCACCACTAGACTCCCCACCCTCCGGCGAGCATAACCCACCGTCAGTAGCCACCCATCCCTGCTGGTTACCCCTCCACCCAAAATGGGTCCTAAAACGGGTTGTTCTTCGCCGCGCCGCTGTTCGGCCACTATAGGCCTCACCACTGCCACCAAAAGACTCCCCTTGCCCAGCCGGTCATCCTCCTAACTCAATTTCCCCAACCGTTGCCTCACCTTCCCGGTACAACCTTAAACCTGAAAATGGGTTTTCACCCATTTTGAGCCCGATCTACCACCTTCCGGTGGTTGTGCCGCCACACAACCACCTCCATGAGATTCCACACCCTTCAATGAGTATCTCCCTAAATTTTGGTGTCAAACCGAGTATTTTAGCCTAATGTATTGGTGTCTGTTACAAATGTTGCAGATTGGCCTTGTTCAAGGATTTGCGTTTTTACCCGCTGTAAGTATTTTCCAAATAAATTTTAAGATTTATATATATTTTTGGTATCAACAAATATTATAGTTGGTTATTGTTGGAATTTATTAGTGGTTGGTTATTTGGTGCATGATCGTCTGCATTGTGTATTTACACGTATATTCATGTGTTGGATATGAAAACTGGGTTTTTTTTTGTATTTATGGTTTCGGGTGCGTGTGTATCACGACCCCAAGCCAGGATGGGGCATTATCCCGATGGAGCTCCTCTGGTCACTCAGGAGCGGAATATACTGAGTGACGTCCTCTGGGTTGTCGTCGGGCGACGACGGGATGGTACCACTCTTGTGCCGATTCCATGGCTCTTCTACTAGCAGGAACTAGGGGATGCCTGGTCATGGTACGTGCTGGGCGCGGTTAGCTACGCATCACCCGTTCCGAAGTCACATGCGGGGTCGTTACCTTCGGTGTGATGATGAAAGCCAGGGTGTGTGGATGGTCATTAGGGGAGATCATGGTGCATACGGTAATAAAACGGATGTTTAGGCCATTTTCTGGGAAAGTGGCGGGTTTTAATTATTGGTTTTACGTGAACCATTTTCAGGAAAAATGGTTGTGGTTTTTATGGATTTATGGACATCATCTTCTGGGAAGATGATGGGTGATTTTACTGGAGTTTTATTTGGGCCAAAATGGGATTTTGGCATGTGTAGCTATTTTATTAATTTTGAGAATGATGATTTTAAGCCTTATGCATATGGTATTTGTTCATGATTGTTGTTGTGGCATTAATGTATTTATGTCTTTTGGTTTGTTTGGGTCTTACTTATCTACGATGCCATTTTTGGCATCGTAGCTTTTGGATGCAGATTTTTATGGAGGCTGAGCCTGAGGAGGCGACTCCGCTGTTGAAGTAATTGTATTATACATTGTTATTTCGGGAAATTATTTTCCCCTTTTTAAAAATATGTATTTATTTAATTTATATTTCGGATAATTATATTAAATCTCCTATTGGAGAATTTATGTTAAACTGTTTTGTAATATATTTTTAAAAATTCTGGTATATAGTTAATGACCTCATATATCCGCTGTTTTAATTTTATGTATGTCACGTGTGCACACACGTTTGACACTTAACACAAACGTGTGCACACATGTTTGACACACGTTTGACACTTGTCGTTGGGATGTATGATCCGTGTTGTCATCGGGATGTATGATCCGTGTTATTATCATCCTGACGCTTCGATTCTCGTATTATTTTAAAGGATAATTGGGGGCATCACATTCATGCATACATGTATTAATGTGTTCTTAAAGAGAATCAAGAGAAGTTCTAGAGAAATAAATTCATGAAAAAATATCTCATATGAAAAGAAAATTGTGAGACTAATATGGATGTGTCAGTCTACAGGCTCAAAATCTTACTGACTCTTGTCTACTAAATTTAGTCACTATCATTCTTCAAGAAAAATAACTGGACTAATTAATTTAGAAGAATATTTATTTAATCATGTTATGATTTTTGTTAAGAGAGGAAAATAAAAATAGATTTAAAACACAACCTAAATCTCCCCCCCCCCCCCCAACAACTTAAAATTTCATTGTCCTCAATGTAAGGTTAAATGCAAAAATAAGCAAATATAAACATGAGAATAAGAAAATAAACTCTCTTTAGGTTGCCTCCAAAGCAGCGCCTTTGTTTATTGTCATTGGTTCGACTCAAGGTTGTTTTCTTTTTTAATAAGAATAAATTGGATCCTCAAGGTCCAATTTTGTCGCATTCTCTACTTGGAATCCTTCTTGGAAAGTCTTAAATCTATGGCCATTTACCTTGAATATTTTGGAAGTTTCTAAATTTTGAATTTCAACTGCACCATGAGGAAAAACATTAGTAACGACAAAAGATCCAATCCAACGAGAATGCAACTTATCCGGAAACAAACGTAGTCGTGAATGGTATAAAACACTTTTTGACCAACTTTAAACTCCTTCCTAGATATTATCTTGTCATTAAAAACTTTCATCTTTTCCTTGTAGATCCTGGTATTCTCATAGGCATCATTACGAATTTCCTCTTACTCTTGTAATTGCAGCTTCCTGTGTTCTCCACTTTCATCTATTTTCATGTTGAAACTCTTGATAGCCCAATAAGTCTAATGTTTTAACTCAACTAGAAGGTGACATGGTTTCCCAAAGACCAATCGATAAGGTGACTATAACGACCCCACCCTAAAAGGGGGCGCCATAGTTCCTTGACATGACCTATACATTTTTTTTTGTTTATCCTATACGCGGAAATAGACATAAGGTTACCATAAATTTATAATTTAAGAAACGAGACCTATTAACATAGCATAAGCATTCATTCGTTATAAAGACAAATCCCTGCTTCTGAAACATACAGTATAAATAGGCCCGAAAGGGATTCCGTCCCCGCCTAGGCATACAAAACCATAAAATGAGTCCTTGGGATTATCTACACCCCACCAAAAGCTGCCAACTAATTAAGGGTATATGGGGTTACGACACCCCACTCACCACTACATACCCAAGTTATAAACCTAATATTCCTAAGTCACCTCCTACATAATGTCCCAACAACGGGACCCAAAACAACTACAACCAACAACAAGACCCATGATCCTATCAGGTCTAAATTAGGGAAGGTCCTAAGTCACTGCCCCTCCCTTCTTAGCACCATCCTACCCCGCAGCTTCATCCTCAATACCTGGACGTTTAAAACATCAATACAACATGAGTTGAATACTCAATAAGTAGTACATCATGTCGTTAACATATTAAGTGTCTATTTATTTGTTGAAACATGCATACATAAACATTTTGAGTATCTAAACATGCTTACATGCATAAACAATTAATTAACATGCTTTCATGCATAACAAGGCTAAACATGCTTCAATGCATAACAATTTTAAAAAAAACATTTATTTTCATGCATAAACTATTTAAGGAATAATAGTACCTCCATCCTTCAATATTCATCTTAAGTTGCACACTGTTATGCTATGCGTGTAGAGTTAGCAGTCATTTTTAGAGACCCGAATGTCCGCCCGTGGCCAACAGGTTAGGAATCCCTTTATTTGGATAGTGCCAGTAGGTGCACAACCAGTGGAACCGATCCGGCATTGCAATCTGCCCTTTCTTACAGTCATTGCTTACTTACTTAAACAATAATCATAAAGATCATTGACATTTTCATTCTTAAAGCTTTCTTTTCCTTTCCTTTCCTTTCCTTTCTTTTCTTCTCCTTTCTTTTCTTTTCTTTTTTTTTTCTTCTCATTTCTTTTCTCTCATGCAATCTCATCAACTCTTCTTCACACATGCATATGCAAATGTTAATAGGAAATATTTTCATGCTATACTACATATAGGAGAGTTTAATAATTTGCTTGGAAAGCATGCATGAGAAGAAGTCATGATGCTAAAGCATGAGTACGAATGCATTACTTCGTATTTACAACCAACAATAACTATAGGGTACTTAACAAGGACTTTCAAGAAAGGCTTTACATAATGTAAATGTTCATTTATTATTTTTTTTAAGAAAACACATGCATTAAGAGATATATTCTTTTTTAAGAAAAGACATAGAGTGTGTGCATGGTCATACTACTTACCTTTAGGCTCTTGAGCTTCTCTCAACAATAATGGTCCTATAACAATAAATAACGTACGCGTTAATAACCTAAGTCTAGCAATCATAGACTACTTAAGTCACCCAAACAAATATAACAAATAATATAGATAGCGTATCCTAATCTAACTACATATAAAGAACGTAGTATATTATGCAACCACACTTAATAATTATTAGCGACCCGAGGTCTCGCGTAATGTATTAAAAATATACTATAAAATTAGAAGTGAAGAACAAGGCATCAAACGGCACTTTTAATTCATAAAACCGGTCACACACTAAATCCTTTATAAAATAATATACTTTTAATTCACAAATATTTAAAATACTATGTTAAAGACATCCAAAACTAACCCATAAAACCCATGGCATATATATATTTTCGAAATCCCATTTATAGTGTAATAAAATGACAATTTGAACATATTTTAAGATAGTAAAAAGCATTTCGGACCTAAAGCCTATAGTAATTATAAAATACTCAAACTCAAGTCAAGGCACCTATTTTTACTTCCAAAAGCCGACCCAAACCGAAAGGAACATTAAGGTTCTTACCTCAAGCTTCAAAACTTCCAAAAAGAAATGGAAAGGCACAATAGAAGGTTGAAACCGAAAATGGGTGGAACACAACAACCCACTATTTTAATCAAGCCAAGAACTGAAATGTACAAGTAAGAAAATATTAAAAAAAATCGAAACCCATAACAAGGGAAATACAAATGAAATCTATATTTCATTACCTTCAAATGTGACCCATTTATACCATGATTCAAGCTTGCTTTCCAAGGTTTAGAGTGAAATCCCGAAATGGGTTTCTAAGAATAGTGAACCCGTGTGCTTAATGGGTGAAATGGAGCTCATTTGCTCAAGGTTTTTGCATGGCTAGAGAAATGGAAGTGAGCTCTTGTTTGCTTGAAGAAGATATGAGAAAAGAAGAGAACAATGGAGGTGAGAAGTTGGCTATGGAGTTGAAGAAAACTAAGTCTTCCATTGCCTTCTTGGTGTAGCCAACGTGAGAGAGAGAGAGAGATGGGAAGCTAGAATGATTTTAATCTTCTTTTGCCTCTTAGCCGTGTAGATGAAAAGGGAAAGGGATGACATTTTTATAAATAGGACTTCCCTCATTCCCATAAAGTAGAATCAAGGGTGGAGATCATCTCAAGTGAGATATTTTTCCCACCTACCAATCCAATGGTAGGGGGTTGTTGGGCTACTTTTTAAAGAAACAAAGTTGAAGGGCTTAGGATAAAGAGATAACTTTAAATAAGACTATATATAATCCCCTTTGATTTATTTAGTAAAACCTTATTATAAAAATACAACCGCACTTAACATAATTAAAATAATAAACTATTTATTATAACATCCATAAAAGTCCATTTTATTTAAAATAAAATACTAAAATAATATAAAAGTCCACATAGTAGGACTCGGGTATTACTGTGACATACCAATAGGTGTCTTATATGCAGTTCTATATGCCCACAAGGCATCATCCAAATGCAAACTCCAATCTTTTCTACTTGGATTGACTATCTTTTCAAGGATGGATTTGGTTTCTCTATTTGACACTTTCACTTGTCCGCTAGTTTGTGGATGATAGATAGTTGACACCTTATGGGTTATATGGTACTTTCTCATCAAAGTCTCCACAGTTCAATTGCAAAAATGAGCACCTCGATCACTAATTAAAGCTCTTGAAATTTCAAACCTGGAGAATATGTTAGACTTGATAAAATCTATAACAACTTTAGAATCATCAGTCCTGGTGCCTTTAGCTTCCACCCATTTTGAGACATAATCAACAGCAAGCAAAATATAAACATAACCAAAAGATACAAGAAACGGTGCCATAAAATCGATGCCCCAAGCATAAAATTTTTTTCATTCCTTCAAGATATATTACCTGTCTTTTAACAATAATTGCATGACTTACAAGAATATGAGTGTTGGAATAAAGATGGCCAAAAGAAATCACTTTCTAGTACTTTTCTTGCAGTTCTCTTGGCTCCAAAGTGACCCCCATAAGCATAAAAATGACAAAAGGTGAGGATGGAAAAATTTTCATTTTCAAGAACGCATTTTCTTATCACTTAATCTGCACAATGCTTTCATAAATATGGATCATCCCACACATAGTATTTGGCATCACTTTTGATCTTGTCTCTTAAAACCTTAGACAAACCAGGAGGTAAAATCTTAGTAACTAAATAATTCACAATATTCGCATACCAAGGTAATGTTACACTTACGGAGAACAATTGTTTTTCGGGTAACATTTCCGGTAAACCAAGTTCATTTTCCACATGAACTAAATGACTCAAATGATCTGCAACAAGATTCTCTACCCCTCTTTTGTCTTTGATTTCCAAATCAAATTCACTCAAGAGTAGTATCCATCTTATCAATCTTGGTTTTGCTTCTTTCTTTGTCATCAAATAACGAAAAGCTGCATGATCAGAATAAACAATGACTTTAGAACCAAGCAAATAAGATCTAAACTTTTCTAAAGCAAACACAACAGCTAAAAAGTTCTTTTCTATAGTAGAATAATTTTTATGGGTATCATTCAAAGTTCTTGAAGCATAGTAAATGGCATGAGATGCTTTTCCAATTCTTTGTCCCAAAACAGCACCTACTGCATAATCACTTACATCGCACAATATTTCGAAAGAAACATTCTAGTCAGGGGGTTGGATAATTGGGGTAGAAGTCAATAGTTCTTTCAGCTTATCAAATGCCTTTTTATATATCTCATCAAGTTCAAAAACTATATCTTTTTGTAGCAACTTGCATAAGAGTAATGTTATTTTGGAGAAGTCCTTCATGAATCTGCGGTAAAAACCTGCATGTCCAAGAAAATAACGAACTTTCCGCACACTAGTGGAATAAGGTAAAGATTGAATAATATCAACTTTGGTTTTATCTACCTCAATTCCCTTAGATGAAACAACATATCCCAAAACTATACCTTGTTCAACCATAAAATGACATTTTTTAGAATTTAACACAAGATTAGTGTCTATGCATCTTTAAAGAATAAGTGTAAGGTTATGCAAATAATTATCGAACGAGTCTCCATAAACTGTGAAATCATCCATAAAGAATTCTATGATATGCTCAATATAATTTGAAAATTTTCCAACCATACACATTTGAAAAGTGGCTGGGGCGTTGCAAAGGCCAAAGGGCATGCGATGATATGCAAAAGTCCCAAATGGGCATGTAAAAGTCGTCTTTTCTTGATCGTCTAGAGCAATTGCAATCTGAAAATAACCTGAATAACCATCAAGAAAACAATAGTAAGAATGACCAACTAATCTTTCAAGCATTTAATCAGTAAAAGGTAAAGGGAATTGGTCCTTGCAGGTTACAATATTTAATTTTCTATAATCTATACAAACCCGCCACCCATTCTGAACATGGGGTGGGTACCAACTCATTATTTTGGTTTTTCACAATAGTTATTCTAGTCTTTTTAGGAACCACTTGAATCGAGTCAACCCAATTGCTATCCGATATAGGATAAATCACTCCAACTTCAAGAAGTTTGAGGATCTTCTTTTTTACTACATCCATCATGGGTGGGTTCAATCTTCTCTGTAGTTGACGAGAAGGTTTTGCTCCCTCTTCAAGTAAGATACGATGCATGCATGTAGATGGGCTAGTTCCTTTAATATCCACAATTGTCCAACCAATAGCTGTCTCATGCTCTTTAAGGACACAAGCTTTTCTTCTTACAGTGCACTAAGTTTATTGGAGATAATCACTAGTAATATTCCTCTGTCTCCAAGAAACATGTGCTTGAGGTAGCTAGGGAAAGGCTTCAAATCTGGAATAAAGGTCTGCAAAATAGAGAGTAAAGGCCTTTTGTCAAAAATTGGTAAGGCAATAATAGGAAAGTTATCTAACAGTTGTAATTTTAGAGAATCATTCAATGATGCAACAATTTCTTGCAATTCAGTACTAAAAGTTAACTCCTTATTCTCTTTCTCAAGATGTTTACTAATGGCAACTTCCAAACTATCTTTTCCATCAAGTTCAAAAACTTCCTGTGTTGAAAAATAAATTACATCAATAAAATAAACAGGATTACCATCATCAGGATATTTCATGGCATCTTAAATATTAAACTTAATAATTTCACCATCAAATTTCATGGTAAGTGTGCCACTATGAACATCTATCTTAATCTTGGATATCTTTAAGAAAGGTTTTCATAATAAAATATGAGCATTTGGATCACTATTTTACATATCAAGCATATAGAAATCAGTAGGGAAAAAATAAACAATTAATTTGTACAATAACATCCTCAACTACACTCTTAAGATATGCATTAGATCTATCAGCCAATTGAATTACAACACTAGTTTTATTCAAAGGTCCAAGTTTCAAAATAGCATATATAGAATATGGCATGACATTGATAGAAACTTCTAAATCTAGCATGGCCTTCTCAAATTTAGTGTTATCTATTGTACAAAGATAGTAAATATATCTAGATTTTTGCATTTTGTAGGAAGTTTTCTTTGAATAACTGTAGAAACATTCTCTCCTACTCTCACTTTCTCACATCTTTTAAAATTCTGTTTCCTCTTAGTTGTACACAATTCCTTCAAAAATTTAGCATAACGAGGTATTTGTTTAATAGCATCAAATAGTGGAATATTTACCTCGCATCTACGAAAAGTTTCATAAATCTTTATTTTGCTCATCTTTTCTATATTCAGCTAAAACTTGGGAAAAAATGGGTATTGGTTTATAATCAAACAGAGGCAAAAACTTGCGCTTAAGTCTGTCATCTTTATTGAGAATGTTCTTGCCTGCTACGACGTTTTTCTCTTTTTGTTGTTTCGATGATACAGGAGTTGCTTTTACTAGAATTTTAACCTTTTTACCACTTTTCAAGACGATTGCACTTGTATTTTCTCTTGGATTTACTATCGTTTGAGAGGGTAATTTTCCTGAACTCTGCATCTCTAGCTAATTAATTGCAGTCGCTATCTGGCCCACCTGATTGTCTAAATTTTGAATACTGGCCCTCACCTCTTGTTGAAATTATTTTGCCTCCTATTGAATTTGCAAAGTGTTAGTGGAAAAAGACTTAACAATATCTTTTAAAGACATACCGGAGTTAGAAGTTTGGCCCTGCTGTTGTCTAGGGGGTATAGCTACTTATATTATTGAAAATTTGAACGGTTTTGAGTAACGATCTGATTTATTTGTTGATTCACATAGCTAAGATTGGGGTGATCCCTCTATCCTGAGTTACATGTGCTCGAATAGGGATCATACTTCCTTGATGATTGTCCAGGAAAGCCACCTGCCACATTCACTTGCTCAATGAGTTCCTCTTGAAGAGTTGGGCACATATCGGTTGGATGTCCTGTTATTGAACAAATCCCACAAGCTTTCGCAGTTTGCATATTACCTACAGCCATTTGACGAACAAGAGAAGTTAGACTAGCAATTTGTTGTTCGATAGAGGAAATATTTACCTTATTAACTTGCTTAGATGGAAAGTCAAACTAGTGCCAAATTGTTCAGAATTGGCTGCCATATTTGCAATCAAGTTTCTTGCGGCCTCAGGAGTTTTATCTACTAGAGCTCCTCCACTAGCAGCATCAGTCATACTTCTATTAGTGGGTAGAAAGCCCTCATAGAGATATTGGATAAGTAGCTGCTCACTAATTTGATGATGGGGACAGTTTACACATAATTTTCTAAAACATTCCCAGTATTCATGTAGGGACTCTTCGTTGTGCTGCCTTACACCACAAATTTCTTTTCTAATGTTGGCTACCCTTGAAACTAGGCAGTATTTTTTCAAACATAACATTTTCATCTCATTCCATGTGGTAATACTCCCGAATGGTAGATAATAGAGCAAACCTGATGAGTGCACAAAAATGCACTCTAAATACTCTATTTAAATACTAAAAGAAATGAGAATACAATAGATATAACTCATGTTATTAAAATTAATGGTCATTTATCTTGAGATAGATATAAGCATGATTTAATATATTGATGAGAATATAAAATGTCATATTTTCCTCTCTTAATGTTTAATACTTTATTCTTATTTGATGCCTAAATATACTCATTATTCTTATATTTTGATTTAGGACACAAATAGAGGCATTAGGAGCAAATGAAGATAATTGCGGAATTTTAGACAATTCTGACATCTTTTCGTAATATGGGCATAACTCTCTCATCCAATCTCCGATTGAGCTGATTCAAGATGATCTAGAACCGCACGAGAAATATCTATAACTTTTATGTTTTGTGTTTGAAGATATATCCACTCAATCTAAGACAAAATCGACCATCAAGTGGACGCACCTGCACTTGACGTTCCTGGATATTTTTCAGCCACTTGCATCAAATCCAAATGTCATCATAATATTTTCTAGCAAGCACTCCTACACCAACTTGAAAATTCAATGATCAATTCAGATACAAGATGAAGTGCACTCAAGTTTCGTCAAGACAAATTATTTGACCACAAGATATTAAGTCATACAAGACAACTAATAGATAGAGAAGCAAAATTGAAACACTCAACCTACAAGCAAAATCCAGCTCATGCATGGTGAGAAAACAAATGATCAAAATGACAACTCACAAATCACTTGGATTCAAGAATAGCACATGGCAAAACAAGTTGAAATTGTGATGATTTTGTCATGACAACTTGCAGAAGGATGCTTATAAATAGAAGGGAGGGGTGTGTGTTCTAAGACCATGCTTAGTGTGCTTGGATGCCTTGGAAGATACATTGTTTTTGAGAGCTTGAGAAAAGAAAAGAAAAACCAAAGAAGAGAGAAGAAAATAATGGTTGGCTCTTCCATATTATCCCTTAGAGAATTTTTGTTGCATATTTTCAATATGTGTAACTAATTTTCTAGTAGAGCTAGGGATGAATTTGTATATATGATGGTATTTGTAATTGTTTTTGATTCATATATGTGTTCTTCAAATATTAAACTCTTTTGTTTAGTCATTCGAAATTTATTATAAATGTTTTCGTCACCAAATAATCTTAGAATTTATTTCATTTATAGATTCAGTCATGCTTTTTCTATTAAATGCAATAATCCTTTGATTATATTTGGTTCAATTGGTTATCTATTTTAATTTAATTCTCTGCTGCAATATTGCTCTACGAGTATATTGTCGACGTTGAATTTCTTTAATATCGATAACAATTCCTGTTCTTATATTGTGACGAATGATTTTTCGAAAGATTACATTTGATTTAAATCTAGTTATTAATGTTTTATTTTCCGATTGAAAATTTGGACATAGAATTTTCAATTGAGTTATTAATGAATCGAAAATAATTAAAATACCAATTATATACAAAGGATTCCCGATGCTTTACTTTTCGCACTCATCTAAATCTTTTTATTAATTTCGTTACTGTTCTTCAATTTCTCAATCCATCTCTCTGTGGAATCGACACCCCAAAACTATACTGCAAACGACCGCGTTATTCTTTGGGCGTAATCAAACCCTTAGCCAAATCTTTCAAACAAAATAGAAATGCTCTTAATTTAATTTGATCTTCAGTCACCCCTATGGGTTTCATACTCGTGCTTACCACATAAAGTTCTTTTAAATGTTTGTGAGGATCTTCACCTACAAAGCCATGAAAAGTGAGCAAGAGATGTATTAGTCCAGATTTTAATTCAAAAGTAGTAATAGATCTAAAGTAGGAAACATTATGCATAAAGGTTGTTGGTTCAAATCAGGAGCAGCAAACTCTTTCAAAGTCCGATTTCTAGCCATGACTTCTTTTTCTTCTAAATCAAAATCACTAGCAAACAGGGAGTCAGAAGCCGAATTGTCCTCTTCAAGATTTCTTCGATTTTCCCTCCTTAATCTGTGCAAAGTCCTTTCTATTTCTTGATCATATGACAAATCACCTTGATTAGAATATCGAGTTGCAGTCATAAACAATTAAGGAAACTCTAATTAACCATAAAAAGAAAAACTACCAAATACTAATTATATATATATAAAATAAAGATCACAATAAGCACAACAATTAACTAAAATCAGTCCCTGACAACGGCGCCACCAAGCCTTTTGAACCGAATGCAATGCCTGTCTTCAAAATCGAAAGAGAAATGGGCTCGTTGGGAAGAAAGATGGAGTGCGACCTATAGAGCACATGTAACGCACAGTCGGGTTGCTCATGCAGTGGATCTCTCTCTCTAGATATCTCTAGATAGAGAGAGAAAGATGTGAAAGTAATAGTCTTATGTTATGACCGCCCCCCAACTTACAACCTTTACACTACTACTGTTGTCATGTGAGCAGTTCAAATGGGTTGGATCTTTCCCAATTCTCCTAGCTGAAACTTGTACGCAGCACTTGTACGAATGTGCATGCATAAAGGTTTGGAACTCTTTTCTTATCTGAATCTTAAGGACACAACCCTACCCTATTATCGAACCCTCTACCGAGCTTAACCCTGCCCGCATTTTCTTTGGAAGGGGGCTAAAGAAATGTCTCCACCTGCTGCGTCTTTCTTCAGAATTCTACTGAGTGGGTCGATCCCCCTCCCATTTGTTTTAGCAACTTATCCTAAGGTCTCCTCACCAAGAGCTCCCTGGTGACGACAGAGAAACCAACCCGCCTGCTGTGGCGAGGCGGCTTTTTTGTTTCACAATAAGACCTGGACGATTATCCCTACCCTCGGCTGCTTACAAGTTTACGTCCATCCCTGGTCGAGTACAATTTCCTTTCGATTTCTCCCTTGTAACCGTTACCTGAATTCGCACAAGTGTGTCCACACCCCCCAAACTGACTTGACGCGGAATCCATTCTCATGAACAAACACAACCCCTACACACACCTAGGAGCACCCTTCTTGCCTATCCATACAAGACTCGAGTAGGCGGGTCGAAGTCTTACGAGGTACCCACTACTTAGAGTACCCTCCCAAAAGGAAAGAGATGTATTTGTCAGGTTTGATTCTTATTAGTTGGGTTGGGCAGGGTCAACCAGAAATGCTATGCTTACACCCAAGACTACCTTTCTTCCCGAAAGCTTCGTGGGGACTACTTTACTACGACGAACGACCGCCTGCAGGGGTTTTACTGCAAAAGGCTCCTGCATAGGAAAAGCTTTATCCCAGTGAATAGAAGATGCTCAGCTCCGCATGACATAGGGATTGGCACGCTTTTGGGAAGAACATAGAATAGTAGAGGATCCACATGCGGAACACGACGATCATTAGAAATTCACGAATTAGAGATGTTGTAATATAGTCTTTCTTATAACTTCTCATACCAGACCAACCCACTAAAATGCGAATAGGGATAAAAAATGTGGTCAATATCACGAAGAATAAAGAGATACCGTCTATACCCAAATAAAAATTTTTGTTTTCATAAGGAAGCCATCGAAGGCTTTCCACAAATTGAGATTTGGCCGCAAAAGGATCAAATTGTATCTGAGGAACAGGGGGATACAAAAAAGTAATAAGAGAGGCATATATACCAATCAATCATATCGGTCGTATTCTTGAATTTGGAATGAAAAGAGGAGTAATGCTTCCTAGCACAGGACACATAATAAGACCACTTACATAAGAATATCA
Organism: Platycarya strobilacea; assembly: GCA_036898215.1. Classification (NCBI taxonomy): domain Eukaryota; kingdom Viridiplantae; phylum Streptophyta; class Magnoliopsida; order Fagales; family Juglandaceae; genus Platycarya; species Platycarya strobilacea. The sequence goes on along the minus strand of CM072546.1, from coordinate 24,106,442 downwards.
TTCGTTGAAATGTTCTAACATAGAGTAGAATCGAACATTGAAAAGATTAGTTAACAACATGAAAAATATGGGCGCCTAATTCCAATACAATAGGGGTCTATCAATGCAAGTCAGTTGAACGCCATGATTGATGAGTGGGTAGGTGGGTTAGGTGCACCTCTCGCCTAGTTGGAAGTAATGAGGCTAGTCCCCCCCCCCCCCCTAAATGAAGAAGTAGTGGGGCTCCCTTCTCGCGTATGTGCCTTTATTTAGGTTCTCTCTATTTTTGAATTATTTATGGGGAATCTTTTTAAAAAAATCTCGCTAGCCAAATTCGTCGAAGGGATAAAGAAGAGAAAGAAATTTTTTTTTTGTCTGTCTTTTCATCCAAATAAGAGAACAAAGAAACCACTTAAAAATGAAAGTTAGATAAAGAAGTTTTAGTAAGAACTAGCACTAGGCTTCTTCCCCCCTTTCTACCTTTCCTCTCTCCTTTTGTTTGTGCTTCTACCAGGGCTTATCATTCTCTTTATAGAGACTCAAGGAAATTTTTCTAATCATTTTTTTAGAAAGGTGAGGCGGTTTTTAAGATTTTCAATACCCATGTTTCCCGAAGAGACACTTTATTCCACTCCTTTCATTTATACTCTAAGCGCAATTGCTATAATATATACTTCCTTGACTACTTCAAGACAGACCAATCTTAATAAGATCATTGCTTACTCCTCATTAGCCCATATGAATCTGGTGACAATTGGTATATTTAGTCGGGAGGCGGCCATTAGGTCACCTATTTTGAGTATGGACAGACAAGGCCAAAACATGTGTGTCGGGCATGCAACCCATCAACCTACTAGCAATGAGGGAGTAAACATAGCATGTCGTAAAAAAAGCTTGATTCGAGGCATCAGTAATGTCGTCTGTTCAAAAAACAAAAGCCCCTTAACTCCCCAGGATGGGAGTGGGGGACGGCCCTACGCGTAGGCAACGCCGGCACTAGCCCTTCGAAGTCAGAATCGAATCTTTTTGTTGGTTTTCCTTCATTCGTGAATAAGAATTCAAGGGCTAAAAGCGAGCACTTCTAGCTACTTCGCCTGCTTCTTATTATGTGGCTATGTTGGCGTGGTAGAAATGAACAAAAAGCGATATGAACATGCTAGTTTCAAATTGATTGATAGATAGCCTGATCTGTTCTGATAGATCGAAAGAGTAGGAATAGATAGAGAGGGAATCCATCAATAATAAGGGAAAATCTCCTATTTCCTATCTATTGATAAGACAACTATCTATTCTTGATACATCAAAAAGAAATTGATATGTATCTGATGGAGTATACATCATACGTAGAGTGCCCAAACACTTTTTAGGCCAGCTCAGTTCTCTTATCCATCAGTCCAATGCACTGGGCTCATCTGATGGAGGGAAAAGCCAAAATAATGTAGTTGTGTTGTTGTTGTTCGCCACCTCAACGCATTCCCTTCTCTCCCTAGCATCGTCCCACATAGAAAGAAAGAGCGCATTGCCCCAACCCGACCTATAGGTCCGCTAACGTAAAGTGATGAGTTGAGCCTAAACTGGCGAACCGAAGTCACTTTCGGAACCATACTTCCTACAACTAGCACGTGTCCAATCTAGCGGGAACACGCAGCGTAAACGAACGTGAGCTGTTATATGGAATCCCCCGCTGGCCATCAGGTGAAAATGGTTTTGTACATGATTTCTCTACTCCTCGAACTCCTCAAGAAAATAGGGTAGTAGAGAGGAAAAATAGATCTCTTCAAGAAATAGCAAGAACCATGCTTAATGAGAATAGTTTACCTAATTATTGTTTGGCCGAAACGGTAAGTATTGCATATTATGTTATAAATAGAGTCATGTTAAAGTCTAAATTAAATAAAACTCCTTATGAGTTTTGAAATGAGAAAAAATCTAATATTGGTTACTTTCATGTATTTGAATGTAAATGTTTTATTCTCAATGACAGAGATAATTTATGAAAATTTGATATAAAATCTGATGAATGTATCTTTTTTGGGTACTCTACAAACAGTAAAGCTTATAGAGTATTCAAAAAAAAATATTTTGATTGTACAAGAATCTATGCATGTAGTATTTGATGAATCTAACCCTTTACTCTCCAAAAAATCTATTGATGAAGAAATAGAAGGTACAAATAATACAAATAGTCTCAATCTCAACAAAGAGAATAAAATGGAAGAAGTCCAATATAGAGACATCAGGAAAGATTATCAAGACTTAGTATAAGATACAACCAAACAATGGAAATATGTGAAAGATCATCTAGTAGAACAAATTCTAGGAAAACCTTCACGAGGAGTAAGTGCTCGATCATCTCTTAGAAATATTGTAGGAGAACAAATTCTATGATTGGTAGTTTATTATATTTGACAGCTAGTAGGCCTGACATTATATTCAGTGTATGTTTATGTGCAAGTTTTCAATCATATCCAAAGTAATCTCATTTGATTGCAGACAAGTGTATTCTTAGATATCTTGCCGGTACCATTGACCTAGGATTATAGTATCCTAAACACATTTCTTTCAATCTTATCAGTTATTTAGATGCAGATTATGCTGGTTGCAAAGTTGATTGAAAAAGCACTAGTGGAATATGTCATTTCTTAGTTTATGCACTTGTTTCATAGTTTAGTAAAAAATAAAATTCTGTTGCATTATCTACTGCTGAGGCAGAATATGTTACTGTAGGCAGTTATTGTGCTCAAGTTCTTTACATGAAGCAATAGCTTGAGAATTTTAAACTTATGTACAATCATATTCCTATTAAATGTGATAATATTAGTGTTACAAATCTTTCAAAGAACCCTATACAATATTCTAGAACTAGGCATATTGAAATTAGATATTATTTTCTTAGAATCATATACAGAAGGGCGATATTGTATTAGAATTCATAAACAAACATGATCTATTGGCAGATATTTTCACAAAAGTCCTACCAGAAGATGGACTATACATTATTAAAAGAGAAATATGAATGGTGCATGCCATGAATATCTGCTGAATATTTTTATTATATTTTTATTATATTATCTCAAATGACTAACAAAAACTTGAGACTTCTAACCTCATCTTTCAACTGCATTTGCTCTTCATAGATCGACATGTTATTCTCGTCTAAAGGATTAGACATTCAGAATGAAGAGGCAAACAAGGATTTTAAATGCTTATTCTATTGCTTTAATTCTACTATTTTTCTGTTTGACTCATAAACAAGTCATTGAAGTACAGAGACCGTTTTGCTAAGTTTCTCAATTTTGCGAGTTTTAAACTGTAACCGAGCAGAAAAAATAATAATGGATGATGAGTATCAAGTTTCGAGACTGACAAGCTCATAAATAGCGTTATGATCTGATTTATTAACCAAATCAGTATCTTGTTACTTTATGGCACATACGACAGATGTAGAAATAAATTGGGACTGAGTGAAGAATATCTCATATCTTGATCACGAGAAGTACTGAAAGAAAATTGACGAGCCATTGAAAACTTGTAAAATGAGAATACAGAGATGAGAAAAAGATTTGATGCGAATTAGATAAAATTAAATATTTCTTTTATAGGGATGGAAATAAGTACAAGACAAATTGTCATCTCTTCAAATCTTACTTAATCATGCTTACAAGATATGTTGTATGCATATTATCAAAAGTTACTTAGCTAAGCTAATGAGATTAATTACAATTATCCCTATTTTTCTAGTAAGCACTGAAACACTACCATTATCTACTGATGTTGACTCTGTGTTTGAGCTCTAACTTATTCCGACTCCTCTATTTGTAGTTTCAGAACACAAACTAATTCTGTCAAATCTTTATTTTCTTTCTTTAATCTCTTATTCTTTCTACATTTATTTGTAAGCTTTTGATGCAGTACAGATATTTGATTGTTAAGTCTATCAACCTCATTTGCCCTTGCCAATTATATCTGAGACATGGTCATAACATAGGCAGCATATTGCGCTTCTTTTTTAATGATGCCGAAAAGGGGAGAAGTCTTATACTAGTATTATACTACCCTGTTATATATGCTAGAATCATGTTTATATTTTACTTGAAAAACTAACACATATTTTTTAGAGGGAGCTTAAGTATTACTGTAGGTCGCAGATTTGTTTTAAGTATTTGTCATCATAAAAAAATGAGAGATTGTGAACTCAAAGTTTTTTAAGTTTCGTATTTACATATAGATCTTGATGATAATAAATGAATTCAAGTTTCAAGCTCAAATTGTCTACGCAATGAGCCAAGTACATCAAGCATAAACAAAAAAGAGAAAAAATCTACAAATGAAGCTTATAAATTAATTTTATACATCTCTTGATAAAATTCAAAATTGGATTAAGACTTAAAATTAATCTTTTTTCATAAAGCATCACATTGCATTTTTCACATATGCATGACATCATTAAAAGTCTTAGTTTTGAAAATTATATTTTTCACATTTGCATGACATCATTAAAAGTTTTAATTTTAAAAATTTTTATTTTCACATGTGCATGACATTATTAAAAGTCTTAATTTCATAAATTGCTATTTTCTTATATGCTTGATATCATTAAAAACCTTAATTTCGAAAATTGCTATTTTCACATGTGCATGACATAATTAAATATTTGAATATTGAATATTTGTAAGATGATTGGTTATCATCTTTGGCATGTGCATGTTTTGTTTAAAATTTTAATTGATACAATTTTGACAAATGTAAAAAGTAGATGATTTTGTTGAAAATCTTGAAGGGTATTTATGCTTTTTTTGACATATGTAAAAAAAATGATTTAGTTTGAAAAATAAATTATACTCATTTGGTTATATGCTAAAAGTAAGAAATTAGGTTTGGTTTCTTTGAAAAATGAATAGAGTTGTCTTTAACAAATGCAAAAAAAAAAAGATGTTTTTATTTGAAAATTTTGAAAAGTGAATAAGTGCTCTTATTTGACATGTGAATCTTTTCAAATTTGAAATTGAAGACTCATTTGTCTATAAATAGCTCACTTGAGTTTTGCAAAAATCATAACAAGTACTTACACATCAATTGTTAAGTTTTATATCATTCATTCAAAGCCCTCATTCTCTCTTCTCTAAATTTTGTGCCTTAATCATTATTCATTTTGAGAGAGATATAGGTTGCGCTGTATTATTCTTATTTCACTCATTAAGGAGTGTACTTTGATAATTTATTCACTATCAGCTCTTGTAACAGTAAGAGGGTGCGTATAACTCTTGTGTGTGTAGAAGGTATTATATACATGGAATAGTTGAATCATCAAATGTGAGGTGATTACAAGTGTAGAGGGTGTTTTCCATGAATTCCTTGTAGCGGTATTGCTCAAAAGTGTAATAAATTTCTATCTCTATCTGAAAGAGATTAAATAGTGAATTTGGAAATCCTCAAGGAGTAGCTTAAGGCGAGGACGTAGGCAATGGGGTTAAACCTCGTTAAAATACTGAGTTTGCTTCTTCTTACCCTTACTCTTTATATTTCTTGCTGATTCGTACTTTGTTTATATTTTATATTATGTATTTGATTTATAAATGTTAATTTTTTAATATAACCCAATTCACTCCTCTCTTGTGTTAGTTATATGGGTAACATAAACAATCATGTAATGCTCCATCCTATAGATGGGAAAATCAATCTATATGATTCATTAAAGATTGTTAATAATTTAAATGCCAATTTCCTTAAAACAATTTAGAGTCTAGAAGAATACAACATTTTCCTTCCTTTTTCCTTATATTATATCTTTTAATCCAAACACAAATTACAAGTGAGAACATAACAAAATCTCTAATTTCTCTGGTATGAATAGATTGTTATTCTCCCCATGTTATATTGGATTTTTTTAACTTATTATTTCCTTAACCAACACTGGGAAGAATCAGGACATCTAAAGTCATGGTCCACTAATTTTAAGAGAATATGACGTAGGTGCACCTATGAATACATTATATGTAAACTATACAGTTCAACTTATATAGAAATTATGCAACCATATAAAATTAGAATTTTCAATTTTAATGTCTAGCCATGCAAGTGACATAGATATTGTTGGATGAGGTCTAACTTGAATTTGAAATGAGGTTCTCTATTTTCAATATGATGATGAAATTAAATGAAATCCGTAAGTTTAGGTATATGCTCACGTGACATTTGTTCATGGGGACAATCGTTTATTTGTTCATAAGCAAAGTCATTCGCTCCAAGATATAGGTGATACTTATCTTCAAACATCATGTCACTACAAGAGTTTATGCTTTTTGCAGTGCCCTATTCTCGCTGTAATAAATCGAAAAACCATGGAAAAATCATTTAGAGCACTCACAATAGATTAGTTATTGTTTGGCTAAATTTTGGTTAGAAATTTCACTTTTATAAATTTTAGCTAACAACTTTTTACTACAACAAATAATAGACTCGACAAATCAATAATTATTCTATTAAAATGTTAATGTTTATCTTTTCATTTTTTAATTCTAACTGTAATTTGAATATTTATTTATTATTAAAAAATACACATTAGTTTTCTAATTTGATGGTTGCAAAATAATAGACTCAACAAACCAAGGGGCCTACTACATTTGTTGAGCCAAAAAATTGACAACTAATTTTACTCTTCATTTGTTGAGGCTCTTGCAGCCCCTTATTCATGCTCAATAAATATTTTTTGGCTAAATATTCATTTTGTTGAGTCTTAAGCCACAATTATTCCATTGCCACTCAAGCGCATCAAAATTAGGCTAACATTTGAACTTTTACCGGTTAAGAATTGCAAGGGTCATTGTTGCTACTATTGGAAGCCAACCGAATCCCTCAATCGATGCAAAATTCGTCTATAATCTCTGCGATGATCTAATCATCACAATAGATTATCTTCATCTCAGCAATTGTAGGTAGTCGTCTATGATCGAATGGTCATTGCAATAAATAAAAAATGGTCTCGGCAATTCGATATCTAGTTGCCTACGACCATCTATTATGAATGATAAGTAATAAAATGATGTAAAGAGAGGGTATTGAGGGGGTTTAAGATGAGTTGTAACAGATTAGTGGTCACATGCTAAGCATATGACTTAATAATGAGGGTTAAATTTCTATTATAATCTCACTCATGAGGGTAAATGTACTCGATTGCCCTTGTAGTGATAATTTCATAACGGCAATCGTCTTAAATAAGGCCTAGAGTTGAGTTTGTAAACCATTGAAGAAGAATCAATACACTCCATTCTTGGAGGTTACTGGCCCCTCGAAGGTCTGGTTGTTCACTCATTCATGTGGTTGCTACAATTGGTATTAAAGCTTGGTTCATAATCTGGATTTTCTTTTCAGATTCTAATAATGGTGGAAGGAACTCGATCCAAAGAATTGGAAAAAGTTGTTGTTGGGTTGCATTAGAATCAAGATCAACAAGGGAAGCATCTTGAACGAAACATCTTGAAGATCATCAAGGAGCTCTTGAGTTGTTGATTGCGAAAATGCTGGAAGCTATTAATGGTGGCAGAAATGTTCAGAATTCTGAGGAACCAAGGCAAGAAAGGAATACCTTCGAACAAGAAACAAGAGGTGTGCAATTTCGTGCTGTTAAAATAGATTTCCCAAAATTTGATGGGAATAATCTTATTGGGTGGGTTTACAAAGCAAATCATTATTTTACTTTGAATCCAATGTCCGATGGTCAAAAGTTTTGAATGTCTTCATTTTGTTTGTATGGAATTGCTTTAACATGGTTCCAAGACGCTGAGGAAAATGAGAAATTTAGTTCTTGGGACGCTTTTGTTGATGCGCTACAACTAAGATTTGGGAAGTCATCATATGATGATTCCATGGAAACTTTAACTCGTCTAAAACAAGTTTCTACTATTGATTTTAAATCTTAGCTTGAGAGTCTCTAATAGAATTAATGGATTATCTGAGAGTCATATAAATTGAGTATCTTCTTGAGTAAGTTTAGAGATGACATAAGGCTGTCTGTTTACATCCTCAATCGCTTAACTCTAGTTTTGGACTTGCAAAGATCCAAGAAGAATATGTTCTCAGTACTCGAGTGGATCTACTGCTCTTTTTCCAAGAAAGGAGAATCCTTAGGTGGGGAAAGTTAATTTTATAAACAAAAATCCTATTTGTACACAAAAATCAATACTGACAGAAATCTTGTAGTACGGGTGGTAAATGGTCAGAAAATGAATAATCGAGGGTTGATAGAGAACTTGCAGGTTTTTATCCATAGGCATCAATTCACAACTGATTTTTAATTATTATTACTTTTGGGTGGCCGTGATATTGTAGTTGGTATGCAGTGCTTAGAGACCTTGAATCCTATTTCATGGGGTTTCAAGAAGTTAACTATGACTTTTTAGCATAACAACAAGTTTGTAATAGTGAAGGGGGTTAATGCTACTAAGCCTAAATTCGTAGAAGACATTTAGATTTTTCAATTAACTGCAATTATAGTAAACTGACAAATGAAGAACATATTATCAACTTATCAGACATTCTCTTATAGTTAGTTCAACAACACTAGTCTGCAAATGAAGAACAGATTGATCCTCAAGTTGAAGAAATTCTAAAGAAGTTTGTTTTAGTTTTTTAAGAGCCAAAAGGATTATCCCTGAAAAGAAGTCATGATCATAAAATCTATCTCAGGAAGGGAAAAATGCCTATTTTAATTAGGCCTTACAGGTACCCTTTTGTGCAATAAGTTGAGATTGAGAAAATGGTTAAAGAATTACTTGAGGCAGGAGTTATAAGGAGCAGCCAGTCCCTTTTTTCTTCTCCTTTAATTTTGGCTAGAAAGCCTGATGGGTCTTGACGCATGTGCATAGACTATAAAATCTTAAATAGGGAAACTATGAAAGATAAACTCTCTAGATGAGCTTTGTAGAACCACAGTTTTTTCTAAACTAGATTTAAGATCTGACTATCACCAAATTAGAGTAAGGAAATTAGATATTGAGAAGACTACTTTCCAGACACATCAAGACCATTATGAATTTTTGGTTATACCATTTGGTTTAATTTATGCTCTAGCAACATTTTAGTCATTGATATAAGGTTTTCCAGCCATTATTAAGAAGATTTGTTATAATTTTCTTTGATGACATTTTGATATATAGCAAGAACACAAAAGATCATTTGCAGCATTTAGATATGGTCTTGACAGTTTTAGCAAAGCATACCTTGTTTGCTAAAAGAAGTGTAGGTTTGCTTGCAAATAAATTGAATACTGAGGCATTTGGTTTCTGCTGAAGGGGTGCAAAAAGATCCTTTAAAAGTGAACGACGGAGGAATCGTACTCCCAATGACCAAAAGGAAAAGCAAGACTTGGTTGAAAAAGAGAGGAATGTGTATAAAACTGATATCCGTGTTAATTAATGAGCTGGGTCAATCCTAATTTTTGTTGACCGATCGGTTTTATGATCTTGAGTTTTCTTTTGATTCATAAATAGTTTTATTATATTTTCTCTAATTATTATAATTTTTTAAAATTTTTATATAAAATATAATTAATTTTTTAAAATTTTAAAATAAGAATAATATGAAAAAAAAATATTTCTAATAACATTTTAATAAAATTTTATCTAAAATTAATTTATCTCATTTCATTATCGATAAATTTGAAAACCGAAGACATACAATGATGAACATGCGTACGTACCTCTGCGGATCTCAGACCGTACAGACTCGTCGCATCCAGAACAAGTCATATATATCCAACGGCTCAAAATCAACCAATGGATTAGTGAAGCCCTACTTGTCAGGCGCAATTGATGCAGGTGATGGATGTTATCTGATTTAAGAAGGACTATTCCCAAGATTGGGGTACCTTTCCTTCAGGAGTGGTACGACGGAAAGTACATGCACGATGGACCATAGGATCGTATTCAATGGTGGAAATCGAACGAACTATAAGACGTGTGAACAATCTGTAAATGTAGGACTGGAGTCATGGGATTAATTTATGTGCATATGTATGGTACATCTTCCAGCCATCTTCACAGAACCAACGTCGTATTTTCTTCCTGTCTTTCCTGTCTCTCTCTTTCATTCTCAAAACTCAAATAACACGTACCCTCGAAACGCGCTCTACGCCAAACCCTTTAAAGAAGGATAACCGTCTCAAACCATAAGAGGAGGGAACGAACAGAGAAGAGAGAACAGAGAACAGAGGGAGAGAGAGAGAGAGAGAGAGAGATTTGATCCAATCTCTCCCCCTTTCTTGTGCCAATACCTTCAGCATTTTCAATGGCAGAAGCATCATCTTCTATACGTAACAAAAATCCCAAGAAGTTCCTCATGACTGAGTCGGACATGGCAGCGGCTCAGCAGCTCATGCAGCTTAGCGATGAAGATAGCAACAATAACATGACCAAGAAGAGGGACGCAGATGATGATCAAGAGGTTGATCAGAGCCGAAGCGATATAACTTCGACAATGATTGAAGAGATTTTCGGGAAAGAAGAGGTCACGTGCCGGCGGAAGAAGCGGAGGTATCGGACTCTTGATAGTATATACACGGAGACGAAACCGATGAATGCTAGATACGGGAATCAGAAGGCGAGATCTTACGGAAACATTAATGGAGTTTTAGTTTAGAAGGTTGATTAAACCAGTAACAGAATTGTGTATATATAGATGGTTTAATTGTACTAATTTAGTACTTTTTGTAGGAAAATGGAGGTTGCATTTCTTGCTTGCCTAATAATCAATAACAGATGTTGAGGTCTTTTTCATTTTATGTTTCACGACTTGGGCTGATGATGAAGCTTCATTTCATCTTTATTTTTCTTTCATTTTCCTCCCGATTTCCCTTGATTTTTCCATTTTATAGTTAATTAGTTTGGTGAACGATTTGTTAATACCATCCTGGCCGGAAATACAGATAGATTTTTCTTTAGCACCCTATCCTAGTTTAATTTGAAGTACTAGAGGATGGCGGGATGGATTCTTTATTTTTCTTCCTTAATTAGGACTATTGAAAAATCTGGATTAATGGTTTTCTTGCTTGCTATTGGCTAATAAAACTGTAACAAAGCTGTACGTACTGAGGTAATAGGATTAAGGGTCCTGAGCTGTGGAATGATTAAGAGTTTCAGTTTCACTAGAATAACTTAAAGGCTTAATAGGAATCTACGTTATTTAAAGTTTGTTACTCAATGAACATTGGTGATTTATGATTCATCGAAAATCGAGACAGCAGGCTCCGTTGTGTTCTGTTATAGACGTAAAAATTTTATATATAAATTTTTTATAAATTTATGTAATTTTATGTAATTCTATAAAATGATATGATTTTATAAATTATTCTATAAATTACTTAATGAACATTGGTGATTTAGTATGATGTATCAAAAATTGATACAGCAGGCTTCGTTAATGTGTACTGTTATAGTCTAAAAAAATTATATATAAATCATTTTATAAATTAATATAATTTTATGTGATTTATTAAATTTATTTTAAAATAGAAATAATTTTATAATCTAAAAAAGTATATAAAATATTTTATATAATTAAAATATAATCTATTTATAATTAAAATATTTATCATGTACGTAATGCGTGAGAGATCAATCGAGAGCGACTCTTCCTCCTTTCATTGTGTTGTTTTTGCTTCTCATCAAAAGCAATTAAAAAGTATTTTCTTTTCGAGCTAGATGGAGCTGCCAGCTGGTTATAAATTCAACGGCAACCATGGTATATATTTCTTTGATAGCATTTGAGTACAGTTTGTTTAGTAAATTCAATTTTATTATTTATCATTCATTTCGTATTTTCAATTTATTTCAATCACTTATTTTAATACTATTTATAACTTATCTCATCTCAACTCTGAATTCAAACGAGATTGATAAAACTAGATTTGGAAGATTTATAACATTTTAATATTTCGAAAAAAAATTTAGAGTTTTAAGATGAAAAATGTTATTTTAGTATTCTAAACTTAAATATTAAAATACTTGGATGATTAAATATTTACTGAAGTATCAATTTTATAGATGATGATTGATCTTGGTTCAGCTTTATTAAGGATATTTTTGAAAAGTTAAGAAATACAAGTAAGCGAGATTTTTATACTAAATTTGCATTAGAATGAAAATGAATTGAAGTTCATTTTATTAAATGTGCATGAAATATTTTTTAAAAGAAAATGTGAAAATGACCTCAATATGTGTTTTGCATTCACGCATGAAAATTTATATGAAAGAAAAAAAATATTTTTTGACATGAAATATGTAAACATGAGCAATATTTGACATGCTTTTAAAATGTGCATAAGAGCGAATATTAAGAATTGAGATTCTGATACATGTGATAAAAAATGTTTTGAATTTGTTATTAATTGTCTGAAAATGAAATGAAAGTGAATAGCACATTACTTGATATGATATGTATAAAAACTTTTGACATATTTATCTATGCGATTCTGATTCTGAATATGATTCTGATATGATGTGAATACACGTGATATAGTTGGTACCATCATAATATGACATAATAGGAGTGCAACCACTTTGGAAACAAAGTGGTTTTTGTATTTTCTTCCTATATTTACACTCGGGACTCTAAGAATAAATAAAAAGATGTTTCACAATATGATACTGCCTGGTTTAGCCACAGAGGATAGCACAACCCTGCCATGAGGGTTAAACATGATATATGATATGATATGTGACAAGATATGATATGATAAAATATGATATAAAAGATAAAGATGTTTAGTTATGTTATGCCAAAGTATTTTTAAACATGAAAAGTTGATTTCTTTAAATATGAAAAAATTGAAATGTTGCTTTGTTTTTCTTGAGAATATGTTTTGATATCTGCATATGAAAATGAAATGTTTCTGATTCTTTCATACGAAATGAAAAGGCTCATGTTTATATACTAGTATAGGTCTCCTGCTTACTGAGTTGTTGAAAGTTCACCCCTTATTTTCAAATATTTTTCAGATAATTGTGATGGTTTAACTGGAGATTGAAAATAGAAAGTGAGTACAAGTTTTGCTAAGTGTTGGGAAATAGTATCAAGATATTTGAAAGGTTGTTATTGTGGAGTTAACCAATTGCATTAAATCTTGAGTTGTTATATTTATAGTTATGGAGTACTTAAAAATAGATGAGGATATGTTTATAAAGTATTTGGAATAATCATTTGTATTGTAAATGATGATTTTGGGAGTTAGATAGTAACTCTCTGACCTCTCCAAGATCGAGGCGTTACAAATCTGGAGGAAGTGAATGAACTTTAAAGGCAAGTTGAGCAGTTAATGGCCAAAGGACACGTGAGAGAAAGTATAAAGCCATGCATGGTACCAGTGGTACTTGTGCTTAAGAAACATGAAACTTGGAGAATGTGTGTTGATTGCAGGGCTATCAACAACATTATGGTAAAATATAAATATCTCATTCCTAGACTAAATGACATATTGGATGAATTGCATGGGTCACATATTTTCACAAAAATTGATTTGAAAAAAGGGAGATGAATAGAAAACTGCCTTTAAAACTAAATATATATTTGTATGAGTGGTTGGTAATGCTTTTTAGCCTAACTAATGCACCAAATACATTTATGAGGCTAATGAATCATGCATTACATACATATATAGGCAGATTTACGGTAGTTTATTTTGATGTATAGCAAGAGCTTGAATGAGCATGTGTATTATGTGCTTGATGTTTTGAGAAAAAAAAAAGCTATATGCCAATTTAAAGAAATGTTCCTTTTGCATAGACAAAGTTGTGTTTCTTGGATATGTTGTTAGTGTGAAAGAAATTGATGTGGATGAGAAAAAAGGTGAAAGCTATCAGGGAATGACCCACACCTAAGTCAATCATGAAAGTAAGAAGTTTTCATGGTTTTGTTAGTTTTTATCGGTGAATTGTCAAAGATTTCAGTACACTAGCCGCACCACTCACTGAAATTATTAAAAAGTCATTGAGTTTTAAATGAGGTAAAGAGTAAAATCTTACATTTCATGAGATTAAAGAAAGGTTATGTGGTGCTCCTTTATTAGCATTACCTATTTTTCTAAAACTTGAAGCTTCATAAGATTAAAGAAAGATTATGTGATGCTTCAGAAACATGTATTGGAGCCGTTTTGATGCAAGAGAAGCGCTCAATGCCCATTTTAGTGAAAAGCTAATGGGGCAGCTTTAAACTACCCGACATATGACAATGAGCTTTGCATTGATGAGAGCATTGGAGACTTGGCAACAACCTATGGCTGAAAGAATTTGTCATACATATCGATCATAAGTCCTTGAAAGGACAAGATAAGGTTAAAAGAAGGCATGCCAAGTGCATAGAATTCATTGAGACATTTTCTTACATAATCAAATAAAAACAAGGTAAGAAAAATATTGTGGCTAATGCATTATCAAGAAAGTATGCCTGTGTCTCTAATGATGATGACTTTGCTAGTGTGTATGGAGTGTGTGAAAAAGCAGTGTTTGGTAAGTTCTATAGACTAGATTGGTACTTTTTTAGAGAGAATAACTTTGTGTACCTAATAGTTTATGGGTGAGTTGCTTGTGCGTGAAGCACATGGAGGTGATTTGATGGGTCATTTTGGTGTAAAGAATACTTTAGATGTGTTTCATGAACATATTTTTTAGCCAAAAATGAAACGTGTTGTGGAGAGAGTTTATGGTAGATGCATTACATGTAGGCAGGCCAAATCTAAAGTTTTACCACATGGATTATACACTCTTTTGCCCATACCTAGTGCGCTTTGGGTAGATATTTCTATAGACTTTGTATGGTTGTTGATAGGTTTCTTAAAACGATACATTTCATATCTTATCATAAAACCAATGATGCAACCCACTTCACTGATTTGTTCTTTTGAGAGATAGTATAGCTCCATAGTGTTCCTAGGAGTATTGTGTATGATCTTGATGTTATGTTCCTTAGCTATTTTTGGAAAGTCTTGTGGGAAAAGTTGGGAATTAAATTGTTATTTTTGACTACTTGTCACTCCCAATTGGATGAACAAATCGAGATAGTGAATAGGAATTTATCTATTTTGTTGTGTACTATAATTCAAAAAAACTTGAAATTTTTTTTTGGGGGGGGGGGGGTGGGGGAAGATTGTTTGTCATTCATTGAGTTTACATATAATCAGAGTGTTCATTCTACTACTAATTTTTCACCATTTTCAGGTTCTTATGGTTTTAATCCACTAATTCATTTGGATTTGTTACCTCTCTTGGTTAATGAAAGGACTAGCTTGGATGGTCAAAAGAAGGTTGAGATGGTGAAGAAACTCCATGAAAGTGTACGGTAACATAGAAGAAAAATGAGAAATATATGACCAAAGCCAACAAGGGCACTACACAAGTCATCTTTAAAATAGGTGATTGGGTTTGGGTGCATATGAGAAATGAAAGATTTCCATCTCGTATGCTGTCCAAGCTACATCCTAGAGGGCATAGTCTATTCTAAGTCCTTGAAATGATCAATGATATAATGCATACAAGTTGGATCTTTCAGGTGAGTGTAACATTAGTGCTTCATTTAATGTTTCCAATCTTTCTTCTTTTGATGTAGGTGATGATTTGAGGTCGAATCCTTTTGAAGAAATGAGGAATGATGAGAATCAACAAATACCATGAAAGGAGCCATTTCATGTTCTAGTTGGGCCTATTATAAGAGCGAGATCCAAGAAAATCAAATAGGTACTTAATGGCTGATTCAAGAGATTTGGACTGATTCTAAAACACGGCATTCCATGCTTGGCCTAAAGGATGTTGAAAGCGAAATAAATTTAATTCAAGCTAATGGAGTTGATCTTGCTTAAAGCAGGCGTAATTTCCTTGGCAAATGGTATGGATTAAGGGATGATTATTGCTTGTTTTGGCCATAGAATCAGGAGGAAAAAGTGGCTGATTACTTTCCAATTTTAGACCAACTAATTGGTTTATTATTGTCTATTTTAGACATTCCTTCAGCCTGATTTCCTTGCTCATTTCAGTCTAATATTGGCATGGAGGAGCTGCTAAATTTCAGACCAAATTAGTGTTCATTCTAGGCTTATATTTTTAGTCATTTTTATCTACTTTTCTATTTTGGAACCAACTTAGTCTCCTTCATTATAGTGGGCATATAAGGCTGAAAATGAGCTAATTTGTAGTCTTATTTTTATTATAAATAGTATGCATTCTTTGTAATAGAGAACAACATTGAATTAAAATCAAAAGAAAGTGAAGTGTGTTTCTTCTACTAGTTCTTCAGAGAACTTGTGAGCTTATCAAGGATTCTCTCTTGTGGCGTTTAAATTTTATTCCTTTGATTCGTGATTCCATTATAATCACTGAATCAAGATTTTCTATAATAAAAAAGACCTAAATTTTAGCTTTTTTGGACAAATATTCCAATATTGTTTGTTTGATATCAAAGCATGATGGTTGAGGTTCACATCATTTGGTAATAAGAGCTTAGGTTCTAAAACCACATTTACTATCTTTTTATCTTTTGTTATCATCCTACCTTGGATCGGGGTTTCTTGGGCAAGTATTCCAATATTGTTTGTTGGTTTCATAACTTGATGATTGAGGTTCACATCACACCCGTAACATAGTTCTTTTTCCTTCTTTGAGAGGCTTTATTGTGAAAATAGGTATAAAGGTATGATTAATTGTATTTGGAAAAGCATTTTTGTTTAAAGCCTCCAAGTAGCTACAATGACACCCTTCCCCACTTTGCACCAATACATACTTCTAATGGAAAATAGGTGTCATTCCATCTTGTGCAAAGGCTTCACTAGGATTCATTTGCTGAAGGGTAGAAAAAACTTCCTCTATGATAAATGGTTTCATAAGCTCTTGGTGCACCTCAACTTTGCTTTGTAACCCTTTAAGACTATGCATTGATCCCCTCAGAGTCGATTTAGTGTAAAAAGGGTTTTAAAGTAATCCAAAATAACCTTGTATTTTGGTCATTGTCATGAAGTCAAAGTGCCTTTAAACGTTGTTTCCACATTATTTCTTATGCTTCCAACTAGTTTTGTAATTGCAATCTCGCTTCTTTATGGTCTTCAATCTTAATTTAAAGAGGACTAGAAACATGGAGAAGTTGAAGCTTTTGTCCACTTTGATTAATATTCTTATGTGCCCAAAACCCCTATTATTCCAAACTTCTACTTACTCACTTGTGATAACTCAAGCACGGCTAAGCATGATTGCTAGATTAGAAAGTTGATATAGTCTTTTAAGAGCTTGGTAACTTTTAGTTGAGGAAAGGCCTTAGAATTTTTGGTTATGCAATTGAACACAAGTGATTTAGCCCAGAAAAAGCCTTGTGAAATTTGGCACTAGAAGGAATCCTAAGTCTAATGGCCCAAAGCCCATAACTCAAACTCTTGCCAGTAATGCCATGTGTCACACATATGAAATACTATGTATCTAGTCAAGATAGTGGACCAAGGAAGAGTGCTTAAGAATGGAGTCCTTTCCTCCTTAGTCTATTATCTTGACTATATATATAGTGCTTCACATGTGTGAAATATGACACTAGTGGCAAAGGTTGTGTCATGAGCTTTGGGCCATTACGCTTAGGTTTCCTTAGAGGTCAAATTTCACAAGGCTTCCTAGTTTCTAGGGCTATATCGCAAGGCTTTCTAGACTATCACAAAGGACTCCATTCTTAAGCACTCCAATATCATAATATTGGAAATTCCAAATATTATTAACCAAACACTAACCCAACAGATTTGTAAAGAAGTTCAACGATGAAGAAACTTAGACCTCAACCTTTAAGATTTAGAGGCTATCAATTGGCTTCTCATCTTGGCTCAGATTTGAGTGGGTTGTGGCCTCCTCTTTTATGAATTATGGAATTAAACATAAATAGAACTTAAGCTCAAAAATAAAAATTAATTTATATGATTTTGATTCCCATTTTAGCATTTTAGTCCAATAATAGAGTACTTAAAAGTGCACTTTCATACACTCATGACACCTCTTAACTTGCTTATTACTAGTCTCTAACAATTTTCATACAAAAAAGATGCAAAAGATAAGAGAATCACTAAAATAGGCCACCAATTCACATATAAAAATAATCTAAGAAATCCAATAACCCATCAAGATCAATCCACTTATAGCATTTTATAGAATGTGTGTGTTCTCCAAGCCATAAAAATCTTATCACAAGCCTTGACATATGCAACATCAAGAACTCCCCAAGCAAAATGTTCAATTCCATAAATGACGGATATAGTATTTTGTGTAATGGCTCTCTATGAAGTTGAGAAGTGGTGTAGACACAATGACAAAGAGACTTTGGTAATTATGAGCAAGCAACAAGCAAGCAAAAAACAAAATAAAAAGTTGTAATGTGGCTTATGTTAGGCTATATGAAGAAAAGAGAAGAAAGAAAGGATTCAAAAACTCTCAAGTAATACTTAAGTAATCTTATTACATATCTCAAAAAATCACATTCTTCACTTGATGTACTATTCAACCTTTTAAATCACCGAATAATGCCTTTTTTCTTTTTCTTTTTTTTTTTTTATTTTATTTTCTGTTCTTTTTTTCATTTTCAACTTTTTTTTGCTTAACAAGTTGGTGAACAACACCGAATAATGCCTATTTTTCCTTTTTTTTTCATCTAAAGTTTTTTTTTTCTCAACAATTTGGTGATCATGTATATGTCACCCTATTATTCTGCTATTTCTATGTAGTTTTGGTATTTCTACCTTTGAAGCTCACTCACTTGAACACCTAAGTAACTCATGTTCTTTGCTTTTTTATCTCTTTTTTATTGCAAAAAAAAAAATTAAATTCCATGTCTAGTACACAGTTAGAAGTAAAATGGGTAGAAGAAATCAGTGTATAGGTTATACTCCAATGTGAAATATGATAATGTAGGTATATGAAGAAAAAACGCTATATCATATAATGTAGGTATATGAAGAAAAATCAGTATAGGTTTCTTGACTCAAAATTGACAACTAGGGGATCTATAATTGAATGGGTTGGTTTGAAAGGCTCAAACATTAAAGCTAAGTTGGCATTCATCGTATCCCAAGTATATCCGCCATTACACCACAAACCATGCAAATATTCTCAAAAAAGAAGTGCTCATTTCAAAAATTCACATGTGTTTGCCCTCAACTCTCTCCACAATTCACAGATAAAGAGACTTAAGCAAAAAAGTTATCTAAAATTATGTCAAACCACCATCATACCACAAGACTTGGATAAGTGCATTAGAAATTCTGTAAATATTTCAGCATAATGATGAAGATGGGTTTGATGAAGAGGTCTTGAGAGCAGGATACTTACAAAAAAAGGCAAAATGAGAACCTAGAAAAGCTGGCACTCTCTAAGCCGTTTAGTCAATAGAGGTTTTTTAGCAAGATGACTGATGAGCTCACTTGAAGGTAGGACTCCTTGAAACTCATGGAAGATGAGCAAGAGGAGTTAGTTCTTCCAAAAGAGGCAACCTTACCCTTTTCTTTCAAAGGAAAACATTGTATCTTGGCTATGGTTTACAATGATAAAATAGTTAATAGAGAGGCAATCAAAACCACTATGGCTAAGGCTTGGCACACAGATGGTTGGATCACCATGAAAGAGTTCAACCCAAACAAGTTTCTCATCAAGTTTCAGCTCTATTCAGATAAGTGCGATGTGATGAAAGGGAGACCTTGCTCCTTGGACCACCATTTGGTCTTGTTGTAAGAATTTGATGAAGTCTTATCTCCTTCTGAAGTCCAATTCCAATCAAAGCCTTTTTGGGTACAGATTCACAACTTACCTTTTGCGAGAATAAGCAATAAGCTACCCTTCAAATGTGACTTGTTGATGGATGCTAATGGCAACTACAACATAGTATTCCCTGACCCTTTTGCAAAGGAATAATACGAGTAATGGTTGCATGCCACTAGTTATTTTATAAAAGAAATCCATAAATAAGTACGGTGGTTCCATGGAGGAAAACCACCATAGCTATCCAAGGGGAGGACCTCTTGAAAAGGTGAAAGGAGACCTCTCCAATCTTGGTAAGACATTATCACACATAGGAAAGGTGGTGCCTAACTTAGCCAAAACTGTTCGGGCCAACTCTATCACCTCTCACTAAGATAGTGACATTTAAGTAAGGACATGCCAACTCTCTCTAGCTGTGTTCACCAACCCTACTGCTAGGAACCTTGTGCCAATCCCTTTTGGTGACTTTACTACTTGCAACCAAAATGTACCTCCCAAAAACTTGGATCAGGCTCCAAACTAGGTAAGTCCTTAGTCTCAACAAACACTTTTGTCAAGATTGAAGAAATGTTGTAATTTGACGATCCTTTAGACAATAACCCACCAGTCCACCCCTTGTCTAACCCTATAGCTTCCATGGAACCTACAAAGAACACATATTCCTACCAAAAATGGCAAAATAAGAACTTGGAAAAGAAAGGCTCGAGAACAACTTGCTATTCTCTCTAATATTACCAACACCACTTACACGGCTCTTCGTGAAACAAAAGCAAAGAGGAATGCTCAGAAAGAGACCAGTGCTGACGACTTGAAAGAAACAAAAAATAAAACTAAACTAAGGCTCAAGTTTGTAAGGAGCATAACACAAAACAGTTTATTGGAGGCTATTGTGCAGCCTCACCATACTCGATGAATTATTTGAGTTGGAACTGTCAAGGGTTCCCAGACTTGGGAACTCTCAAACAATCCAAGAAATTCACCTCTTGGTGAAAAAAAGTCTCTCAACTTGATTTTCCTCATAGAAAACAAGTGTAAACATGTTAAGATGGAAAAATTAAGAATAAAGCTGAGGTTTGAGCATTTTTTTTTTCTATTGACAATAAGAAGAAAAAGTGTAAGCCTATCCTTATTTTGGGACTCATCACTGGAGGTGAAATTGATCACATATACGAGGTGGCACATTTCAGTTATGGTAAACCATAACTCAGTGAGCCTCAAGTGGGAATCGACAGGTTTCTATGGAAACCCCATCATAGCCAAAAGATAGGAAAGTTGGACCTTTAAGTCTGCTTGACAACATCCCATGGTGTAAGCCTTTAAGCCCTTAAGTCTACATGAATATGGCATACATGATTTGGCTATTTTATTTCATGGTACCTTTAACTTGAATACTATGTGAACATCACATAGCATCCATTCAATCCATCCACAAACAAATCCATACATACAAATATATTATCATAATTAATCTAAGATCATGAGAGGGATTTGACCTTGACTTGGCTTATAGCATAGCATAGATAACATCACATTTTCATAAACAATTAAAACATTTAGTACCCATGAAAGTGTATGATCATACTATTTAACTCTTAGAGTTGTTTTCTAGTTCCCACGTAATAGCTCGTGACTATACAAGACATTAATCATCATTAACTTTTTAGAAAAACGTGTGGTAATGTTCTAAATACATGAAATCATCTATAAGGATAATATAATAAATATTAAATTACTTAAAGATTACTCTTTAATAATATTAATCCAAACTTATAACATAATCCTTAATATTCTATTTAAAAATATAACTTAATAAATTTATTAAAATCTAGTTAAAATGTCAATTGGAATATTAACTAAATAATAGGCTAAAAAATAGTATAAAAAAGAATACTTTAAAACATGCTTTAACTTTAAATATTTTCTGTAAAAATAAGACTATGGGCTCATATTTAATCAAGTAAAACTTTGGTCTAATTTAAAATCATAAAAATAGTTCATTAAGCCCACATGAGAAAATAGTCCACTTAAAGTTACTAAAATCAGTTTCTGAAATAAACCCAACAATTCATTTAAAAGTTAGGCCTAGTTACAAAAGACAAGGCCTAAGCAGGAAATTAAGTCCTCTCTAAGAATTGCATCGCCGAAAGGGCTTAAGGTCCACGGCCTATGGCCCATTTCACTTGAAAAGGGCAAAATCCTTGTCTGAAAATCACAAGGTTAAAGAGTGAGAAACAAGAGGCCCAGGCAAAGGTTTAAAGGATACTTTGGTGTTGAGAAGTGTTGAGAAGAGTTGTGAATAGTAGTAAAATATAGATAAAAAATAATAATAGAATATTGAATAGTAGTGAAAAAGTAATGAATAGTAATAAAAGTAGGTGAAAAGTATTAATAAAGTGAAACCAAGCAGTGGCTATGCAAGGGACTCGAGTGACACTTATCGAGAGAGGGAGGAGAATTCTCTATGGTGGTGGTTTAGGTGGCTGGTTCGACGGTGAGTTAGGGTTGGCTGGAAGTGGTCGGCGACACCATTGGACTCCTCGGAATGGTGGTGCGACTCAAGAGAAAGTGAGAGAGTTAGGAAGATGGGCTAAACCGAAAGCACTAGAGGGAGAAAGAGAGGTGCCGATGGTAGTGGGCTTATCGGAAAAAAAAAAAGGTGGAGGGTGGTGTTGGTTGGCAATTTTTGGGTGGTCAGGGTAGAGCTCCGACGTCTTCCAAGGTGGCCAACGATGGCAATAAGAAATGCATGGCTTTTTGCTTGTTGACAGTGAGTTTTCTTTCTCAGCATGGAAGGGGTTTTCTCCAGCTATTTTTATATTGATTTTCTGAATGGTCTCAATTTGCCATGATGATGGAATGGTAGATTCTGTGATAACTCGATATTTTTTTCCTTAATGGATTTTTCTTGCTTGAAATGATTTTGCTTTTTTAGAATTATTTTAGTGATTCTTTGGAACTTTTTGGAAATATACTCACTATTAATTTTGGGACTTTTCTTGTGTAGATATATATATATATATATATATATATATATGAATTTCCAAATGAGCTTTGCTTGAGAGGAAGAGAGGTGCTAGTAAAAGAATTATTTTCTTTTCTTGGGAGAATTTTGATTTTGAGAGTGCATGAAGAGAAATGTCTACTTGTTAGAGAAATCAATTGGAACACTTGGCAAGTTAGGATTTCATATGTTTTAAATTTCAAGATGTTATGGTATGGAGAAGAACCGAATACCCTTTTTGGCTTTATCCCTTTAATTTTTATTTTTGAATTATATTAGATAAAAAGTTGATCTTGTCTAAATAGGCATGATTGCTATAAGTTTAGGATGACATTTGGCATGATAAGAAAATATGGTTTTTGGACATACAAGGAGATATTTTATAGAAATTGGAGTTAGGTAGCTTTGCACAAGACTTTTAGTAGAATAAATAAGGAATATTCTCTTGAAGAGTTTTGACTATTGGATGAATTTTAGTGGGGAAAACTGACTTATGTGTATTAGTTTAGGTTGTCTGTGCAAAGATCATGTTCTTAAGAAATAAGGAACAAGTGACAAGTGGTGAAAATGCACATAGAGGCATTAAGTGCAAATAAAGATAATTAGGTAATTTTAGACAGTTTCAATGTCTCTTTATAATTTAGGCATAAGTTTCTCATACTATCTCGGATTTAGATGATTCAAGATCCTATGGAATACCAAGAGAAAGATCTACAACTTTCATGTTTTTAGTTTTAAGAGATCCTTTGTGGCTGAGTGGATACTTCATATAGTCTAGCCGGATTCTTCTTTATCCACTTGTGCCAAATCACTTCAAACTCTTCACTCAATAAAGATTACATATCAATAAGAGACCCACAAGTTTGAAAAGGAGGAAGCAAAGTTGAACAAGACACCTAAAAAGTAGATTACTTGTGGAAATAAAACTCCACTAGTATTTCAAGATATTTTTTCAAAGATATGGATGAGATCTGAAATTTTCCTAATTTTGTCATCTTCTACACAAAGGAAATAGGTGACTTTCATGTCTTCTAGAAACTCAAGCAAAAAAGGCCAATAGTATGAGATTTTTAGTCACACAAGAAAGGAATATGGAGAATATTCTCACTTAGTGGAGGCAATCGATTTGGATGAGCTTTGGGGGAAGGGAACTGACTTATTATCACTTTGTCTTTTGCTACTCCACTTTAGTCTATTTCCTTGGCAAGATATTAGACAATCGGTAAAAGATGATTGGAAGAAAAAAATATAGTATTTCCTTAGATGATTTTTGGCTAAGATGGATGAGGAAAAATGAGGTAGCCGAATATGTTTTTCTCTCATTTTTCTAGGATTTTGCAAGATTTGAGATAAGGATTTGGTCTTATCATGCCAATTAAGTCTATGAGGGGTATGAGTTCTCTAATACCCTAAGTGGACACATGGAATGACTTAGCATGTTTTGGGAACTTTCCATTTCTTTTCCAAAGGGTTGACGCACACACTCACTCTATTCTCTCCAAAAACTCTCGGCCAAGAACTATCTTCATCTCTCCATACATTTTCTTCCTTCTCCTCACCTCCCAAAATATTTTTCCCTAACATATTTGAGTGAGCTCTTTTCAAGGACTTAGTGGAAGATTTCTCTTCTACAAGGTCACCTTAGTTTATCCGTTGAAAAGTTGTAAGTGCTCTTATAACTTAATTTTAGCATTTTTGTAAATATATACTTGATGAACTTTTTATTTAGTGTTTTATTTGTTATTTGGGTGTTTGAAGAATATATTTATCATTAGTGATTGATAAGTAATCTGAAAATACTTTATATTAGTACTTGATTGATAAGTGTTTAGGTTTAATCTCCTTGTGTTTATCTAAGGTGATAAATTAAGATTTGGTTCAAATGATATTTTAGAGATATATGATGAAAAGTTTGAGAAAATAAATCAAGGAGTAAAGTGGAGAATTGTAGAATAAGACTTCAAGTTATGACATAATATGTTTAAAGATTAGGAATTGAAATTTTGGAGAAAATGCTAAGTTTTGTCTCCTTATGGATGAAAAGATTATAATTTAGATTTTTAGAGAGAATAGGAAAGTATATCCTTTGAATTTGAGGAATAGTTAATATGTGTGATTAGTTTGAAAGGAAGATTATATGGTGAAGAGGAATTGAGGAAAATAATATTAGAAGGCATGATTAGTGTTTTTGGCCTAGACTATTTTAAGGCTAGGATTTATTTGTTTTATCTTCCTCTATAATGGAATATTCATGATGTATTTGAAAAGATTTATAAGCACATGTTTATGTATATGTTATATTTTGGTAAATGCATGCGTCATACGTTATATGAATCATGCATCATACATGAGAAAGTCCAAGTTGCATGCATTTTTATGAAAAGTCCTATAATTTGAGTTATCATAGTTTTTCAAAGAAAACAAGAATAAGAAAATGAAAAGTTATGTCACGAAAGTGAAGGCGATTTGATCTGTTGGATGACTGACATGCCGATGGTGAAAGCGTTTTGATCAACCATATGACTGACCTAATCAAGAAAGCTGACAGTGAAGACGTTTCGATCTGCTGTTATGCTAAAAGATCCGATAGTGAAGGCGTTTTGATTTACCGTCGTGATTAAGAAAAAGTCATGTCAGGACGGTGAAAGAGATTCGATCTTTCGGATAACTGACATGAACAAAGGGAACCCAACGGTGAAGGCGATTTGATTTGCTGTTGCTGTTAAAAAAATGTCAGTGAAGGCGATTCAAGAGATTCGATCTTTTGGATAACTGACATGAACAAAGGGAACCCAACGATGAAGGCGATTTAATTTATCGTTGCTGTTAAAAAAATGACAGTAAAGGTGATTCGATTTATTGTCATTACAAGAATAAAAAGAATATGAATAAAGGACATGAATTTTATACGAAAGATTTTGTTTACGTGTCAAAGAAAGTCTTTTCATGAAAACATGACTATTTTCACTAAAAATACGTCATACATAAGTCATCTCAAGAGTCTCATGATCATGGTGTATGCATTTTGTTTATCTGCATATATATATATATATATATATATATTGATGATACTTTCATTTCATTATCTATGCACTTATCAGGATTTTACGAAATCTTACTCTTTTAATTTTTACTTCTCATTTCTTATAGGATGATAGACGTTAATGTTCATAATAAATGACTTATTACAAGACTTGGTCTACTTGAAAAATTCTGAGGAACTCCTAAAGGTGAAGAGGGGTAGTTGTACATTAGTCCTTTTGAGGTTTAGAACACGATATGTACTATTAATAATTTGATACATTATGCTTTATGTTTTATAAAGTTATGGGTTTTAACATAACTTATCATGTGATATTCATAAAAATTTAAATTTCTTTGCAGATAATTTGGAATATACCCTATTCCACCTCGATTCATATTTCATACTACTAGTAAGTTAGGTGCATGCACATTCATAGCATTGCCAATTGTCTTAGTTTCCACAAAATATTTTTTTTCCCAAAACATCGAGGACCTTCGAAATCTAATTAAAATGTAGGTAAATGAAACCATCCAAGCATTGACCCCGTGACCACGTCAAAAGGTGGGGAAATCACTAGACCATCAGTGGTCTAGAGATTCTCTCCGAGTCTCATAGTCGTCAACGTCATATTTTCCTGCAACATTTTCTATCGTTCCCACAAGGAACGATAGTGGAAATATAAAAAGGTGAGATTTCAAAAAATAGTAGGTACACAACTATCTCAACAAAATCATTTCGAGCATACATATAAGCGAATAACAAACAGACCATGTGTCATGCATATGCTCATGAAAACTTTCATAAAACTTGATTTTCTTTCAATCTTGACACGTATACTTGCTTTTCATAAAAATGGTTCATCATAAACGTAATTCTTTTGACTCATGCTTTAAAACCCTTTTTCGTAAAGAGTTTTCAATTTCTTTCATCTTTTCTTATCTTAGGCGCCACTTAGCATATTCATATCATTTTTTGACCTCGATGGCAGTTACGTATCGCCTTCACCGTCGTCACATCAGTCATACGGAATTTACGTATCATCTTCCCTGTCATCACGTCAAAGTCCTTATTAGTGATTCAGGAGTTACGTATCGCCTTCCCCATCACTATTCATTTTAGACACCTCACGGTTCTCCTATGCACCATATGCTCCCCGCTAGTTACCGTCTCACCCGGCAACCACTCAAACCTAAATGAATACGTTACGCGTTACCGCAACACCTGTAGACTACTCAAGTCGGGATGACTACGTTATTTGTTCTTTGTCACTTGGTGACCACTCAAACTGAGCGACTACAACCTTATTTTTATAACAGTAAGGCAAAAGTGTACACCATTCTTGGGCACCCACTAGCATTAGGTACGACCACGCTCCAGACATCTTTTGGAGCTATATATAGTCCGTCGACTGTTCTTTGTCAACCCAGGGGCTTTCACTCGACTTTAATCACTCTTGAGTGAACATGAAGTTCCATTGGGGCACTATCCGTCCTAACCTTTAGGGTTCTTATAAAACTTTAATCCTTCTCTTTTCTTTGAAAACATGTTTGACTCAGAAACATGTTTTTCGTGCTTCATGCATGGGACATGCAAACTCTTAATACTTTACATGCGAATCGTGGGACTAGTTCAAGCACACGTATACTTTGTCATGCTCATTGACGAATCAACCATCACATGAATCTATCTATACTTCATATAAAAGCACAAAAATGGGCTCAATACACAAAGAGGGGCACTCGGCCTTCACCACTATAGTTGCGTCGAGACCCCCCTCCATGGCAACTTCCTAGGATTTTCTTCTTCTATCCTCCTCCATGCACTCATCAAGTCTTAACAAAATTAACTAAAATTTTTAACACCACTAAGAGGGGTTAACCGAACCCTATAGTCCTTAAGAATTAGTATTTTAATCACTTTTCTTCCCACCAAAATCGCATACTTAATCATACACGTTAAAACCGAAATATCATGCTATTGAATCCTCCTAGCTTTCATGCTTCTAAACCTTTCAAGTATTCAAGGCTTAATCATCATATAAAAGAATAGTTGATCATTGGAAAACTCAACGCTAAAACCTTAAAATCTAAAACCCATGTATGCACCAATTTAAATTCTTTTCAACTCCAAACATTATTTTAACATGCATGCATTTTTTTTTCACCATTTTTCATACTAGTCATACTCTCTTTTTCCTTTATAACAAAGTAACTAAATCCACCAATAAAAATTTAAATCTCAAGCTTAGGATAATATGCCTTGCTAAGCATAGATTTACAACTAAACATAGAAGGCATTTATTCAAGCAATCTAACCTAGCATCACCAATCCTTCAACAAATTTCATCTTAGTCAAGCATGCATCCTTATCACTATATACCATATCAACATGCCCATTTTCCTTTACATCAAATTAGCTAAATCCACTTATTTCAAGCCTAAAGTAGCATTTAGGCTAAGCATGGATTTGTAACTAAATAGATAAATCATTTCTCAAGTAATCTAACCTAGCATCACCAAACATTCAACAAGTTTAATCTTAGTCATGCATGCATTTCTACCATCATCATATATCATATCATCATGTTTCATTTTCTTTTGCAACGACTTAGCTAAATCCACCAACATATTTAAATCTCAAGCCTAAAGAATCATATGGATCAAGCATGGATTTTCAACTATAACAACAAAGCCTTTCCTTTAAGAAAACTTAATCTAGCATTTCCATACATCCATCAACCAATACAAACACATTCACTCAAATGTATACAAGAAATGCTAAAGTCAGGATAAAAGTGCACTTACAAGACTCCCAAGTAGAAAAGATTAGACTCCCAAATAGAAGCAATCCATCAAAATACTTCGTAAACATGTAGTTAAAGAGAAAATCTTAAGGATATAAACCTTGGTGTGTGCATGTGATCTAACCTAGATTTCTATTCTTGAAATAGCTTAGGTTTTTGCATTACCTCCTCAAGTAGTCTTACACTCAAGAATACATTGCTCACACTTCACTAAACTTAGGATATTTTTGTGTTTAGAAGGTGGAAGAAAGCAAAGTAAAGTGAGGGTTGAGAGAAAAAACTTGTTGTCGTGTGATGTGGGGTAGGGTGTATATGTTCAAGTGAAGCAAACAAGTGGGAAAAAGATCAAGGCATAGGCCATTTGGCCAAGAGGATTTCTTAGGCTTCTAGGCACTCATTTCCCTAGTTTTAGGATTGACATTTGATAGGTTGAAAGACCCATTTGATTGACCTCCATCACTAGACCGCAGCATGCCTAAAACTAGCTTGTACTTAGGTTGAAAAACTCTTCATTTTTCTTCCTATGGCCAGCACATGTATAGGTAAAAACCCTCCTTTTTCTTTCACATCACTCTTCACACACTCACACATCACCTCACAAGTCATTCTCCAAGATTGCAAGATCAATTTTTTGGAGAATGGAGCATGCAACCTTCGGCTAGGCCTTTTCCAAGCCCAACCGAAACTCCTTTGTCTTCCTCCTTTGTTTTTCCTTCCTCTCATGTGTTCCATCAATCACCACTCAATCTTACACTCTTACACACAAGTACAAACCACTCTTACACAATCTCATGGGTACAAATCACCTAGATTTGATAAAGCATTGGAAAGACCACAAATGGGGTAATCGGCTACTCCCTCACCTGAACCCCCTTGCTTTTCCTTCACCCACTTTTCTTCTCTCCAATAATGTCATATCTTTGCAATGACTTGTCAATCTTCTTGTCAAATCCTTCTTACAAGATCCCCTTACTTGTCCTATGTCTAGATTTGGGAACAAACTTGGGAAACACCAAAGGAAGTGGTTCGGCTAAGCCTCCACCGAAATCTCTTTGCTCCATCTTCCATCTTCTCCAAATCTTCTCATATCTCATTCTTCTAGATTTGGTATACTCCTAGGGAAACCAGATTAGAAGACCTTTTCTTCATCTCCAAAAATAGTCACTTCACTTGTCACCATCACACTATTACAAGTCAACACACTCCCATTTGTCTATCATATACGTAAAGATCTTTTTACACAAAATTTACTTTTTGTCATATCAAAAGTGGGGTTTTGCATGGGAAAACTCAAAGTGAAGCAAGGTTGGCTTCCTCTTGCTTTTTCTCACACGTATGCTTCTCTTTTCCAAGCTACAAATTCTCTTCCCAATGACACATCATCTCAACTTGTCACTTGTTACTTGTCACACATCTTCCAAGGGATTTCCTTACACACAAATCTTTCACTCTTACAAGATCTAATACCAGTCAATCACTTAGATATGATATTCACCTAGGGAAACTCAATTGGAAGAGCTTGGTTCTTCCCCTTTTTGTCTCTCACGTTTCCTATACTTCCCAAATGATGAAAATCTATTCTTGATTCCTTCACTCTTTTCCAAAAGACCTACTAGTCAAACCCTCCAACTACTAGTATTTTTCCCTCACACCCACTAATCTTTGGAGACTTACTAAAACTCTCCTAGGGTGACATGTGTCTCCATGCATGGGCTTGGTTGACTCATGGGCCACTCTCATGGGTTTATGGGCTTTGATACCCTCCTTTGGGCTAATATCCTAGTCTATACTTCCCAAAACTCAATTCTAAATCCATGCCTCCAATCCTTACCAACATAAAATACCAATATCAATATTATAATAAATAAATAAATAAAATAATAAGAAATAAAAATTCTGGATTGTCACATTTCCTCTTCTTTCAGTCTGTTCCATTTGACTATTACTTTAGTAATCACTCAATTCCTATCTGTTTTAGTTGCTGCTCCACAATGAACTCCAGCTCAAGCTAAACCTCATCTCTGCATGATGGACACCATGGTAGACCAAGTCTTAAAGATCCCTTGTAAGTTCCAAATAAGCCAATTATAAGGTCAAGAGCTAAGAAGATCAAGGAAGTAATGTTAGGACTGGTGCAATTTACTTGGGCTGAGTTTGCAAATTCATCGAGTAAGACCCCAACATTTAAGATGGGCTTGAAAGAAGAACTAGTTTTAATCCATGTGATACAAGCTACAAAGGAGGGGCAGCAAAGCCTAGTAGTTTAATAGAGACTTTTATTTCAATAAACATAGGTGTGTTAGCCTATTTTTATATTTCTATCATTGTAGGCATTTAGCCTATTTAATTCACTAATTGAATTTCTTTTATTAGTTATCGAACTGTGGTTTAGGAGTTTTGAGCTCAAAAGTGTTCAGCCTATGTGTTTAAGTGATGCAAGTCTTATTAGGTCTTAGGGTGTCATTTGGGGGATATAAAAATCCATGTTTCTTCATTTTATACAATTATGAACGTCAATAATGTTTTTCAGAGAGAATTCTAGTTTTCTCTACTTGTTCTTGAATGAATTAAGAACTTATCAAAGGCAAACCCTTTGTGGCGTTCCCTCCACTATCTAGGTTCTTGAAACAAGTTTTCAACGGATTTAGATTATCTTAACTTGATTATTAGTTTTCTTGTGTGGATTTCAATTTGTTTGTGGGTTCAAGAGAATTTCAATCTCACAAGTTCAAATCAGTTGGCATCAAAACTAGATTTCTAAATAAGGTCTAATTTATCTTTTCAATTCTTGCATTTAGGTTTTTTCTTAGGCGTGTTCTACGGTTTTCTACTCTTAGCTCAAATTCCTTCTTCATTCTTGTTAATTTCATATGTCTGAATTTAGATTTGTGATTTTTACAATTGATTATTCATATTCTTTATTCAAGATTTGTAACTTCGTGTGTTCTAGATTTTTTATTCTGATCTCAAATCCTTTCTTTAATTTCCAGATCTGTAATTTCAAAATTGAATTTAATTTGAGTTTGAATTCAAATTTCAAATCTATTCTAATTCAAATTCTAGATATATTCTGATCTTTATTTTAAATTTCAGATCCTTGCACTGAATCTACATTAAAAAAAAAAATCAAATTCAAAAGGTTGCTACATAAAAAAATGAAAAAAATTAAGAAAAAAATGGAAAAGAAAAAAAAAATTGTGGAATTGGCTCTTTGATATACTTTGAAAGTTGAAATTTTATACATCGTCTTTGGTATCTTATTCTCTTGTTTCCTTATTGCTCTTTTCCTTATTTTCTAATTGCTTTTGTCCTCATATAAATTCCTTGAATCTAAATCTCTTGTTTCATAATCCTTGTTTCCTAAATTGCTACTTCCATTATTTCGTAATATTTTATTACATTCTCTTGTTCCTTGAATCTATTGCTAATACAAGGTTGTGTCTTGATTTAGTTCAACTAGTTCTTAAAGAACTTGAAAGGGAAAACAAGTGAGATAAGAGACAAGAGTGGCGAGACTAGAATCGAAAAAAATCAAAAGAGTGAAATACAAGGGGAGTAATATTATTTGAGCATAAACACGTAAGGGAGTGTGTGAGGTTTTATCACTAACATTTTTATTTTGTAGCGCATTAAAAATGTCTTATTAAAGTGGCTCAACACCTAAGAAGGAGGCGGATAACTCATTTTTTGTGTTGCGGGCCATGCAACAACAATTTGAAGGGTTGAATCTCTTATTAAGGAAAGTGAGGAATAAGTTGGATTAGTAAGATATAGTGATTAGAAATATACAAGATAGGTGAAATAGGAGGAAACATGAGCCTAGCGTTGAAAATGAGTATAAGAATAAAGAAGATGACAAGATGAAAAAGACGTAACATCTAAAGTTAGAATAGGGGTAAATAGCAAACCTAGAGGAGGTAGATATGGAAGAGAACCTAGGAGAAATCCAAGGGATCAAGATAGGGTAGATGGGAACTTTGGGAGCATTAAAATGAAAATACCACATATCCAAGGTAGGAATGATCCCAAAGCCTATTTAGAGTGGGAGAAAAAAAAATAAAGTTGATTTTTTATTGTAACAATTACTCAGATGAGAAGAAGGTGAAATTAGGGGTATCTGAGTTCACTGATTATACAATTATTTGGTGGAATCAATTAGTGACCAATAGAATGAGGAATCATGAAAGATTTGTAGAAACGCAGCATTAGTTGCAAGCTCTCATGAGATGGAGATTTATATCTAGCCATTACTATAGAGATTTCTACTAAAAATATAAAAGCTTACACAAGAGTCCAAGTGTGTAGAGGATTACCATAAGGAAATGGAGATAGCTATGATTCAGGCTATAATGAGAGGAGGATCAGGAGGCAACAATGGCTAAATTTTTTAGTGGTTTAAATAGAGACATAATTAATATAGTTGAGTTGTAGTATTATGTAGAGATAGAAGACATGGTGCACATGGCTATTAAGGTAAAGAGTCAGATGAAGAAAAAGGGGGCAGCAAGGTATACTTCGATTCTTAGCACTCCTTGGAAGCCAAAGTAGGATAAAAATGATCAAGCTATGATAAAATGGAAGGCTGAATCACTTAAGGGGAAATATGAGGGGACTAGAAAAAACAAACTCAAGGTAGATTTCCAACTTTCAAGAAATAGAGATATTAAATGTTTCAAGTGTTTGGATCAAGGCAGATTGCGTCTCAATTTCTAAATAAGCGAGTGATGGTTATGCATCATGACAATGGAGAGGTAATGATTGAGAGTGAGGATGATAGTAATGAGATGCCCGAGTTGGTCGATACTAGTGATGATGATGGAGTGGAATACTCCATAAAATGTGAGTCTCTTGTTGCCAGGCGTGCTCTCAATACGCCAAATTAAGGTAAATGATATGGAGCAACAGAGAGAAAACATATTTCTTACTAGATGCTATGTAAACAAGAATGTGTGTAGTATGATTATAGATGGTGAAAGTTGCACCAATGTAGTTCGTACCACCCTAGTTAAAAAGTTGAGCTTATCTTTACTGAAGTTGTAACTCTCAGATCCAGCCAAACCTGTTTTCTAATTGTTTATACGTATGAAAAACCCAGTTGAGTTTTCAATTATTATTTTTTTTCTATATAGATTACGAGTCCCTTTATTTTCAAGAATCCAACCTATGATTTGTTTTCTATTAAAATGCTTGTTATCTTTTTTCAAACGAGGTCCAGAGTCCTTTTTCTTTAAAATTGATATAGAATCTATAAATTCTTTAGTAGATATATTTTTTTCCTCGTTTTACTCCTGATGATCCCTCGGGTTTATTTCTCCCGTGTTTAATTTTTGTTTTTATCTGTTGATTCTATTCATATCAATTCATCTATTTTCTCGACTTTACCTTTACGATTATTTTCCCTTTATCTTAATTGTTGCCCTATCATCCTAGAATCACGGCACTCACATTCATTTTTTTCATGCATGTCTCTCCTCACCTCTCTAGGGTTTTTGCTTTCAAACACCTATACATATCTTCATAGATCCCTCAAGTCCTCTTTCTCCTCAAATATTAGGGTTGCCGCAGTCTACCTTTTTCACCTCCACACCACCATCTTAACAGCCTGTAACTATCGAGAGAAAAGAAACCCACTCACCATGCAACCCTAGCGTTGTTCCTCTAGACTGCGACCAAAGCATTGGCAGCAACCAAACCACCTTCAAGCGCTCCCAGCACTGCAACCAAGTGAAAACCACTACCCTATCACCCTGCCCAGTCACTGATATGTTAAAGGCCTGAAGATGGATTAGATAATAGCTTAACCGAGGAGCCACCCTCCACAATACATCTACTTGTAATTCCTGTTGATTTCATTCATTTGCCCAATTGTAATATATAGGAATACAAGTGACTCTTAACTGTTATGAGCATCACGTCAAAACGTGGTCCATGAATTAAACAACTGCATAACTGAAAGGATAGCTAATGGACCTTGACAACGAGCCCATGTAATACTAAACTAACCCAACTAAAATAAACAGACCCACTACATATATATATAAAACTAAAATTGACCCGGATATTTAATAAAAAGACAGACAACTTATGTATCACTTCGTAACCCTAGATCCCATCCAAACAACCCTAATTTCCTCTTGCCTCCTACGTTCTTCATGGCCGCACTTAACAAGTTCCCCTTCTTCAAAAGATCTTGCCCACAAGATTAGGTTATCACAGCTTGATCATCTCAAGATCCTCCCAGGTGGCTTTTTCTTCTTTAGTTCCTTTCCATTGAATAAGAGCTTCGACACCTGCTCTCCTTCCTTTCTTTTTTAATCTCCTTTGGAGGATTTTGTCTAGTTCAAGACTTAGTGCTCCTTTAGGAATGAGCTAAGGGAGGGAAGGTAGAGGTTGAATCCGAGTTCCCA
Organism: Platycarya strobilacea; assembly: GCA_036898215.1. Classification (NCBI taxonomy): domain Eukaryota; kingdom Viridiplantae; phylum Streptophyta; class Magnoliopsida; order Fagales; family Juglandaceae; genus Platycarya; species Platycarya strobilacea. The sequence continues at coordinate 24,071,470 of CM072546.1, read as the reverse complement.
ACTTATTTTTTAGGGTGGAAACGTGGAAGGTGGGGTAGATCTGGGCTTCCTTTGGGAGGTCTAATCGATAGGCCACCTCTCCTACCTTATGGAGGATTTGAAATGGGCCATAGTACCTTGGTGAAAGCTTGAGGTTCTTCTGTGCCGCTACGGTCATTTGTCGGTAGGGTTTTAACCTGAGATAGACCCATTCCCCTTCTTCAAATTTCCATGCTATTCTTTTTTTTATCAGCAAAGTGCTTCATCCTGTTCTTGGCTTCTTGCAGGTTCTCATGGACCAAGGTGGATATAAAGTTGAGGCTTTTTATTTCCTCCTCTACTACTTCAACCTAGGTTAAGCCTGGTTCATATGGTAGCATTCATGGTGGTTGTTGACCATACATTGCTTCAAATGGGGACATCAGTATCGAACTGTGCTTTGTTGTATTGTAGACATATGTTGCTAGGGCTAGCCACCTATTCTAGTCTCTTTGTTTATCACTACAAAAGCACCTTAGATAGCACTCCAAACTTTTGTTTGTGACCTTTGTTTGCTCATCGGTCTGTGGGTAATAGGTCGAGCTCATCAAGAGTTCAATTCCACAAATACGAAATAACTCCTTCCAAAAAATACTGGTGAATACGGGATCTCTCACACTCACTATTGACTGTGGTATACCATGTAGTTTCCAATATGGTCCGTGAAAACCTTGGCTATGGTCAGGGCAGTATACGTGTGATAACCTCATTTATTTTATTTATTTTATTATAAAATGATTCTATTATTTATTTATAAATATTATTTTAGATTAATTGTGAGATTTTTTGGAAATGTATTTGGCATACATAATTGGATTTTCTTTAGTGTTGGAAAAGAAAAGCAGAAGCTATAAGAAATTCTTTTATGGTATTATTACTATTAATTTATTTTATTAAATAAAATAAAATATTTAGATGATCCTTGAAACAAAAATCAAGAAAAAATTCGAAATGGAAGATGGAGGAAGAAGTCAAAGGACACCACTTGGTAAAACTGGATTGGTCTGTTTTAGGCAGTTCTAACGTCTTCTGGTAAATTGATCATAACTCTTTCATATGATCCCCAAATTCGGTGATTCTAGTTCCTATATAACTCTAAGAGATAGATATACAATTTTTGTGTTTTTAGTTTTTGGAGATATTGACAGGATCAAGAACAAAGTCTGATTGGAAGTCGACAGAACAACTAGAGTGCGAAAAAAATACTAGCACCGACTTTGACCATGAGGAGACCAATTGAGAAACGTGGTCACTGACTTTGCCATGTCTTAGAACCATTCATAAGCTACTTAGGTGTCATTTTATGAATGAAAACAAGTGGCCAAATGGGGCTTACCTCTAGAAGATCTTCAAATTTCTTTAAGTTGCAAGAAACCTAGTACATGTGTCAATTGAGTATGGAATGCTTTGTTAAATCTGATATTTGACCATCTCTTAGGTGGATTAAGCTAATTCCTTAGATTAGTTTCTTGCCCACCAAGCCTATTAGCTAAGGCCAATAATACCCTAAATCTTAAGACCCTACATGTGGCAAAGAATTGGAGGAGACACTTGGACCATTTGAAGATGATTTCTCCCTCTCCCACTATATATATGGATGGCACTCTTAAGGGGAAAGGTTCTTCACCCTTTCCTCCACTAGAACTCACGGTACTCTTAAGGAGAAAAGACCTCCAAACCTTGCTTAAATCACATACTTCTCAAAAAACCTTCAACAAGAACATTTTGGAGACATAGAGGGGAAGATTGTCAAAAACCAAGTTCACTCTCTAGTAAAAAGCTTTGGGGAAATTGATAAGTGTACAAAATATCTTAAATTTGATGTTAAATTGTTTGGATGATAGCTTTGTAATCATAGATGTTCTTTTCCTTTATAAAGTGACAAGTGATTGTTAGTTTAAGTAAACTTGAGCTATGAATTTTTGTAAGATAAGGATGAGAGATTTTATTTAGAATTAAGACCTTATCTTGGATATCTATGATGGAAAGAATAGATAAAAAGATATAGAGCTTGAATGGCAAAAAGAAATGGAAAGTTGAAGCTAAAGGTTTTGGCTTTGACATGATGTAGATGATTGAAAGTGTTTATTTAAGTCATGGTCTTGTTAGTTTTATGGAATACTAAGTTATAGTCTTTAAGTAACGGAAGCCTTATTAGGTCTTAGGGATTCATTAAAAGGGTTACAAAAACACATGCTTCTTCATTTTATATTAATATGAATGTGAATAATTCTTTTTTCAGAGAGAATTCTTATTTTTTCAACTTATTCTTGAATGAAAATAAAAACTTATCAAAGTCAAATTTTTCGTAGTGTTCTCTCTGCAATCTAGGTTCTTGAAACAAGTTTTCAACGGGTCTAGATCATCTAAACTTAATTCTTGACTTTTTTAGGTAGACTTCAATTTATTCGTGAGTTAAAGAAATTTTCAGTCTCACAAATTCACATCAGTAACCTTTGAAGTTCTAAGGAGGTTTATTGGATGCGATTTTTGCAATATGGTGCTTGGACAACGTGTTCGGCTCGAGATCGTCTATTAGAAAATTTTGGGTGAAAGCCCATGGTGCTTTGATTACTAGAATGCATTGCAAATTTGTTTGAAGGACGAGCTGCTATTTCTATGCAGCTTCAAAAGCTGCTATGAGATTGAGATCTTGCCATGATAATGCTTCCGGTTTGTGTTATCTGAGATTCCAACTCATGCCTATTTTGGTCCATTGAGAATGTTGGTAGTTGTTGTCTAATGTTGTAAGAGAAAGTAGTAGTAGCAAAGGTTTACTAATTTGGGAGTGAGTTTAACAGCTGATATCAGAAGGAAACTGAAAGGAAAAAACAACATGAGAGTAGAGAAGAACACTTGGGAGTGAAGAGAGTGGCTAAAAATAAGCTGCCATTAGATCTTCCCTCCCTCCCTCTCCTTCAATGTGAGTGTTGTTACCATTTGCCAACAGAATAAAACCAAATGGTGAAAGACTGAAAGGCAAGAGACGCTACTTTTTCCCACACCGTTTACAAACTTCGTTTAGCAATGTGAGTCCGGGTTTGTAAGAAAACAAGTGAACAAAATCCACTATACTTGGGGAACTCCAAATTAAGAACATACACGATGATAGTTTACAGAGAATGATAACATCCATACAGACATTTGAACTAATCTTTACGACACCTATATATAAGAGACATTCCCACTTAAAGGGAATAAATTATGATTCAGTACTCTTTTCTAATACAGATACTGAAGAATTTAACCCTCAAAGATGCCACAAGAATGTAATAAAAGAATCGATGAAACCCTATCAAACAAATAATAGTCCGCCTCGGAGAACCGCCCCCCCCCCTCTCTCCTGTCTCTCCTTTCTATCTACAGACCCCAAAGACAGATTTTCTTCCAACAAGTTCGTGCAATTGGATGAAATGTCTCCTCCATCCAAAGAAAAAATACTCTCTTCTGCAACACCATAACTAACCTGAAAATTTGTATCCTAGTCATCACAATTCAACCCACAAACTTCTAAAACAGGACCATCTTTTGACACAAATGGATTGATTCGAACCCACATAAGAGTTAAGATTGAGGCCAGCAGAATAGACCAGACCAAAACAATGGTTGGCATCCGATCTTGTTTCCCGAGTAATCCCTTGAGGAAGGGGTAGAGATGGAGAATGACCCATAAGGCAAAAAATAGCCTACCAAAAAGTGGACCCCAGGAATCGTACCCATTATTGATGGCATCCGAGATCCCGACCACCACCCCAACTATATTTATAATCAACAAAGTTGTCGGCGGGATTAACAATGATGTCCACTTGAAGATGTAGAGTTCTGAAAATTCTCCATCATCTGCTGCTTTTGAGGTAACCGTGAAGTTTGTGCTGACACCGGCCAACACCTTGAGTAGACCCTGGATGAGGGCAAAAAGATGCGATGAAACACCCCCAATAACCCAGAACTGCTCATTTCTCCACCAGTCATCTATCCCAACACCACCCCACTGCATCTCGAGGATTCCAGTTGCAGCTATAGATATGAAGAGTGCCATGAATACTAGGCTTGCATAGTTGCTTATCTGTACATTGAAGTAGACGGCCTCAGTTAACACAAAGCTGAGTAGAAAACCAGCAGTTAAATCAGCGATGTGAAGAACTTAATGTTTGATTAAAGTCTATACTCAAGGGGCTCAATGACATGATAAACAAATTAGTCAGCCTTAACCAAACCACAGGAACCCAATTTAACAATCACTTACATGCATCAAACTCACAAGCTTATGATCTGAGCAACTAAAGTTTTTTCAGAAGTAAATAGCAGGTAAACAACACTACACCAAAAAGTGACTTGAAAGGTTCAGCAGTCGTACTAAAATGTGGAAGAATTTTCAAGTTTAGGTTTCAAATTTAGACTCCATTTGTTTCAGCATAAACATTTCCTCAACTTTTATGGAAAACAATAAAAACATTTTCAAAAACAAATATTTATTTTCAATGAGACCCCAAAAATGATTTCCCAGTGTTTGCATCAAAAGTTTCTAAGCCAAAAGCCGCTGAAGCCCAAGAGCTAAAAATGTAGCATATGTGGAGCCAGGGATGGTAGATCAAGAGTCATGAATGGTGGATCTGAGGTTGAAACTAAGCAGTGTGCAGTACAGAAGACTGAGAAAAGGTAGGGATGGTGGTGGGTAGCAATGGGGAGGACCAAGGAGAGAGAAGGGAGGGCAGTGATGTGGAGGTGAAGAGAAATGGGGGGAAGGTGGCAAGTTGGAGCCAGTAGTAGGGTAGAGTGTGTATGAGGGAGAGTGAAAGTGGGTGGCAGTGGCAGCAAGGGGTAATGAAGGAGAAGGAGAAACAGAGGTAATGGTGCAAAAAGATGAGAATCACGAGGGCAAGGTGGCGGTAGCAATGTAGAGGAATGAGGGAGAGATCTTGGAAAGGGGAGATAAATAGAAGGCCGCATTTCAGAAAAATGAGGGTAATGCTTCATCCCTTTAGATGCAATTTTCAGTTAATCAATAAAATACTTTTCATTGATTAGGATATCTCGGTAACACCGAACATAGGAAACACAAATATTCCCATCCCAAAAATGAACAAAACAAAACAAGTTTAGCAGTTATGTAACCCAACTGGAATGAAATCCTATATAATTTTCCAACTGGATCGAGATCCTAAACAATTCTCAGTCACAAAAATTTTCTGCAATTAGGATAAACACCACATGTAGCCCCCACAATATTTAATATTGAGGTCCAAGCATGCCCAGGAGAAACACCAAAAACTGTGGGTCTGCGTGCTGTGTTTTTCTCATCTAATTGCAGAAAATGTTTGGGGTTAGATAACTGTAGAGAATCTAAGTCCTACCCAAACCCCAACACCTCATTTCATAATTGCTGGTTTTTTCTACATGCTGTTAACAGTAGATGAATTACGAGTTACAACAAATAAAGCAACAAAAATGAGCAGAGGGCCGTTACCTCAGGAACAATGAATTTCCCAGTGAGAAGACAGATGGCTGGTAGAGTACAGTAAACAATCAAGGGAATGGATGTCCACGGATAAACAACAGAGTTTATATATGAAAATCGTTCCAACCATTTCAGCCCGCCGCCATAGCCATACCAGATTGGACAATGTCTGCTTAAGAAAATTTCCACAGATCCAAGGGCCCACCTAAGAACCTGGTGTAAACGATCTGAGAGGTTGATAGGAGCTGACCCCTTGAATGCTGGCCTCTTGGGTATGCAGTACACAGACCGCCATCCATGGCAGTGCATCTTAAATCCAGTCAGGATATCCTCAGTTACAGAACCATATATCCAGCCAACCTAGTTTATATGTTCAAAAATTTAGAGGGCAATTCGGTGATGAAGGGAGAATCTAGAGAGTGCAAGTCCTGAATGACTCTTATGGTTTGCTTTTTAAGTTGAGTTGAGTTAAGATAAAAGTTGAATAAAATATTATTATAATATATTTTTTTAGTATTGATTTTATTTTGAGATTTGAAAAGGTTGAATTGTTTATTTTATTTTGTGGGAATTTGGAAAAATTGTAATGAAGAGATGAGATGAGACGAAATGAATTGACTTGAGTTGAGATAAACTCAAAAAACAAACCAGGCGAGTTCTTTTGCTTACCTCCTTTCCCCATTCTGATTTATCCTCAAATCCACAGCTGATGACTTGGATGGCTTCTTTCAAGAGTGATGCAGGACTGACATTCTGAGGAACTCCACCATTTTCCAGAAGCGTGGAGGCTATAAAAACTGGAGACTGCCCAAACTTCTTTTCCAATTTCATTTGCAACATAATGGATGACTTTTCAGTGCTTGATTCTGCAATTGAAACATGGTTTGGTCTTACTCTCCTGAGATTTTCCTTTATTACATTACAGTTGTCACAGAAATTTTCCTTTACTACATACAGTTGTCAAACCCAAGGTGGCATATAGTTCTTAGTCCCTAAATGAATCCTTACCATTCATTCCCTCTTCAATATTTTCAAGTGCGTGTATCTGCTTTGATGCTTCCCTGTGCTTAGGTTTCTTCTTTTTCTCCATTGTCTTCACATTCTTGTTCTTTCTAAAGCCACAACACAGGCAGCACCATTTTGGCAAACAGTTGCAGGTTTTGCTAGGGGGCTTCTTCTTGGCAGGTGCATCAAATCCATAAAGTGCTTGCCTTCGGAAAACACATCCAGTCCCAACATATATGGGTCCTTGTAAACCATCTAAGCCTTTCATGTTGATCTGTTTTCAGTGAAGTTAGGCTTTGCAATAACAAAGAAGTGCAAAAAAATATATAGTTAAACAAATAGATGGATGGATGGATAAAACACAAAACAAGAAGAGTACACATACATCAAAGAATACAACATTCCGGTTTGAGTATCTATCATGACGATCAATCCCGTCAAATCTTTGAGGAAACTGCACATAGCAAACCTTCTTTCCCGATGTGGGGTCCATCATGAAACACATGGCTTCTCTAAGTGCCTTGCTATTGTTAATATAATGATCACAGTCAACGTTCAGAAGATAAGGAGCATTTGAGATAACTGCTGATACCCGTACCTTCAAAGATTATCATGAATAAACTACCGTCATAATTGTGGCTCATGCTCTATTTATTGAGAATGTACATGAAGGAAATACAAGAAGAATACCAAAAACATTATCATAGACTTCAGCCTTACCAGAGCATTCATGGCTCCAGCCTTCTTGTGGTGTTCAAACCCAGGTCTCTTTTCACGGGAAACATAAATTAGACGAGGTAACTCGTTTCCTTCCACATCACAAACATCACTATGGCCGAGGAACACCTGCAGAAATGACATTTTATGTTAAGTGGAATACATAAATATCAGAACCCCAAATCACACCTCATTCCATCCCCTTACCCAAGGTAACCTCTTATTATGGTATTTTTACTTGGGAAGCACATAACACCCTCAGACTAACCAATTGCCAGTCTATGAAATCCCAAGAAACACTGACAATGTGGCACAAGGAGTATGCATCTTGGATGCAAAATCTATGCACATAATTAGCACCTAATAGTACCCCAGATAAATCTTCCAAGCGTGTTAATCTCTTTTAAAGGGAATATATGTGCATAAGAGGGATAATATCACCATAAGTGGCAATTTTGAGAATTCAGATTATACATCATCTATATAAGCAGCTGGATAATTCGAGCATAATGGTCAAACCAAGTCCCCAGAGAGAAAACATGTTGGTAAGGACATTTCATCAAGGGCCCATTTATGTTTAACATAGATACTTTACAGTATAGCCAACAATATTTGTTGAAGCCTCACCTGAATCATGCCAGGATGGTCCCGTACATTGTTTCCAGGCCATGGAGTCCCATCCTGCATTGTCCAGCCATCCTCAGGAACCTTTTGTGCTGTGGCTACCAATGCATTTATTTTAATTTTGAACTCTTCATATTCTCTCTGACCAACAAAATAGAAAAGTCAAATAACATTATTCATCAGACACTAATCATATCTAACCTTTAAACCATGAAATCCAGACCAGAAAATTACTTAAAAAAATTATATAAGGTCTTACAATGATTTGGTAATCTCAATATTATTTTTGAACTAAAAAGGGTTTTCAATATAAGAAACAACAGGTGGAGAAGCCAATACCTTCATTGCACGCCTTTCTCTGACAAATGCTGGATGAACTTTATTCTTCAGATAGTCCATCTTCTGTGAAAAGTACCACTCGGGGGCTCTTGGCTCAATATTAAATTTTTTACAGAAAGGAACCCATTTCCTTGCAAATTCAGATGTCTCAGAAAGCGCCTCAAAAGTAAGCATTGCAGCACCATCATCCGAGACATAGCAAGCAACCTTATCTACTGGATAATCAACCGCAAGAATGGAAAGAACCGTGTTTGCAGTAATTAAAGGAGGCTCTTTCATAGGATCAACTGTACTGACAAAGATGTCTACACTGGCCAACTCAGATGACTTCCCTTCTTTTTCATACCTGAGAGAAAAAGTAATGTTCAATTGAAAAACTAGATATGAAAAGTTGAAACCACAAGACTGATAATGATTAGGGCATAAGAAACGAGGCACTAGATAAACTTTTAAACAAGTCCTATTTACCTCAATGATAGCCTGTCAAGGTATGTCTCTCGTTCTATTGGGTACCACTTTGGGAACTGATCCAGAATCCATGATACAGCAAACCATATTTCACAGATAACTGATGTCAGCCACAAGCCATATGCATCGTTAACTGGATGAAGAAGTCTATAATGAAAAAATAAGCCAAGGATTACAAGGCGCAGTATTATAATCATTCTGTATGGATTTATCTTGCTTGAAGGGAGGGGTAACTTCCTTGAAAGGGGCTGCCGGCCTTCATCCATCCTGATATTTATATACACATAGATATAAAGAAAGTTTTAGTCCAAAAAGTATTCACTAAGCCAAGAAAGGCTCAGTACAGAAGTTGGAAAAAATAACACTTTTCAAGTTAATTTATACCACCATAAAGTATATTAACACTTTCAAGAAATGCATCTGCACTGAGTACTACATATCAGATAGAATTCATGCACACAGTGAACATAATTCGAGTAACAACCCAAGATGTTTATATTGACCTAGAAACGTAGATATATAAGAGTGTGGACGGAGAGTGATCACAACCCATGCAAGTACATAGGATTCTATAACAAATGTTATATTTCTCACTGATAACCACAGATCCAGCCCCAAAGCCGAGGCATGTAGAATATCAAAGCTTATCACAAGAAATCCCATATATGCACCAAGGTAGTTCTAAAGGCACACACCTGGGCACCTAGGTAAATATATCACAGGTCAATGAGAGCATTTTTGTGAGAAGAATATTTGAATTGCAATTAATTTAAGACAATCAGCTGCCACCAAGGCATTCTAGCACTCAACTGGGTACATATAAATGCTAGTTATAATAAACAATAGTAGGTATAATTAACAGCAAGCAACTTAGTTAGCAGAAATACTTTTATCTCCCTTTATTTCCAGTCTGTTTGGAAAGGAATGGAAGGACTATGAGAGGTCTGAATACACCCAAATATATCAACAATAGAGATTTATAGTATAGTAAACAGAATGCATTTCATGGGCTCTCATATGTGAAGGAAGCGTAGCAAGATCCTTTCTTACCATGTACATGTTTATGGGAATTTCAGATCAGAGAATGCTACTCATAATGTGAATCATCTTTATTCTTGAGGAAAAGTGCAAGTAATTTTTTTTGTTTTTTATAGGTAATCAAGAGAGGAAAATTAAGGTAGGTTTGGGTATTAAAGTATTCTGAGAATACTTACTACTATTCATTATTTTATCATTATTTTTCACCTACCTTTCATTACTTTTACCACTATTCATTATTATTCAATATTTATCATTACTTTTTTACAATTTCACTACTATTTACAAAATATCTAAGACCACTTCACTATTCACAGAATATCGGACACTCCTAATGGCTTGTGTATAATACAAAAAATGTAAATTATTTGAAGAATTGTTCATAAAGTGAGCTCCATCCGATTATGTAAAAGAACATGTAAAATACAAATTGCTTCAGTAATCCTCTACTAGTAGCTAGTTACTATTCATCCTTCAAACAATTATTTAATGATTTATACTTCATTTACTTTCATTTCTATTTACTTTTACATTTTAATACAAATTCCTTTTATTGTTCATCATTTAAAACACTTCTATTTTATTTTTTCTAAAAATCTTGATAATATTATTTATTCAATTTTTTCATATTTTGATTTTATTTTTAATTTTTATTTGGCTTATGTATTTTTATTTTATGTGTATAGGACTGAATTATCTTATATTGTATATAATAATCTATTGCAAATATAAAAAGATAAACGGATATTACAAATTTATTGGTAGAAAAGAAATGTTTAAAAAGAATAAAAAAACAATATTTAAATAATATAGAGAAAAAATAGATAAGTTGATGGATGATATATTGTAAAAGTCAGTATTTAAAATAGAAAAAGTGAATTTTGATGATGTATTTTAATGGATAGGATGAAGAATCCACTGGGAGTGCTCTAAGACAGCATTTTTAGTTTTTGGTCAAAGGATAGTAACATGCCATGAAAGGGGGACAAACAGAGAAAAATCACTTACATGGGCAAGTCAGGATCATCATCTAGTTCATTTCGACCAAAATTTCCACCATCATTGACTCCTTGGTGCTCTACCACCTGAAGTTTATCATTCTGCCTTTTCTTCCAGTCCTCCATTCGGTCCTTCCAAGCCACACTCCCATACCCATATACTGCAAGATCCTTTTTAGGAGCCATTGGTCTGGGTTGCACTGTGAACAGACGTTAAAAGGCTCTAAGCTCACTAAGTAAAACTTAATTCTAAACCAATAGGAAAAAAATATGGAAAAATGGATACAACTACTTCAGCAAAAATTACGTGGTACAGATGGTTCAGTAAAAGGCACTGAACGGATTCTGTTTCCATGACCCATGAATGGGGGTACAATAAGAGCATGCTGATCAGCAGAAATCTCAGAATCCTAAAACAGAAAAACCATCATTACAAGCTGATCAGCAGAAATCTCAGAATCCTAAAACAGAAAAAGCATCATTACAAGGCGATCCTCATATCACGCATATCTGCATGGGTATCACGCATATCTGCATGGGTATCACGCATATCTGCACCCATGTATACATGAAAATAAACATTTACTAACACAAGGGCAGGAATAAGATTAGAATTCATACTGACTACCTCTTCACCATAGGTCAATAAAGGGATATCAGAACTAAGGGGAGAGGTCTCATGTTCCGAGTGTGTAGGTATTCCAAATGCATTAGAGTGATAGCCACGGCCAGTGTTAAGTCGTGCAGAGGACATTGCCTCCAAAACTTCTTGTGAACCAAGACCGTTGAGTCCATAATCAAACTCATTGTCCAAATCATCAATGCCATCTTCCTCCTCGTCACCTTCAACCCTAGCACTACCTGCAATTCACATCACCAATTAAAGAAATTATAAATACTAAGTGTTCAATAGATAGGTAAACAAAATAATGCAGAAATAATCTCACCTTTGATGCGCTTGTACCTACTTTTACACTGAGGACAAGCCTGATTGCCCTCTCTTCTCTCATATTCATAGCAAGGCCTGCACACAGGGAAAGCACACTCATTGCAGGCAACAAAGAGCTCTCCGTCTACTGTAATCTCCACCTCATCCCCACAAATCTGACAACTTTGTCCACTAAATTCTTTCACAGACCTAATCTGCAATGACCCAGAAACCAAAAAATCAGTGTGACAAGCACCTGATTACGGGAGGGTACAGCTTCGGCAGGATAACATAGATAATTAAAGTAACTGGAAGTTTAACTTGCTGCTTACCAAATCAAATAACAAAATACAAAAAAGAGAGTTCACTTTGCTGAATCTTATCAAGTCCCCGGTTTGGATTCAAAACTCATCACATCTCATCTCATCTCATCATTACAACTTTTTCAAATTATAAAATAATAATAATATCAAAAATAATGTATTAATAATATTTTATTCAATTTTTCATCTTTCATCTAAACTCATCTCATCTCTGAATCAAAATGGGGAAAATTAACATGAACCTGAATCATACTAGATGGCTTCCCAAATAAGATTCATAAGTCCAATTAGACCAAGAACGCCAGCCTCCTTTCCAAATATTTATAAGATTATCAATTTTTATCCTTGAATTTTGATTACAGTGTTGATGTCACAAAAATCTCAACAAGTCAGGGCAGGAAAATAAATCATTCACAGCCCACTGGAGCGAGTTGGGCTTCGATGGGTGTCGTTTGAGGCCCTCGGTGAGACTCCAGTGCAGCCATACATGCACGGATAGCAGATAAATAAATATAGAAATACAGTATTTACGTGGTTTGGCGTAAGGCCTACGTCCACGGGATTTTGGGGAAGGGAATCCACTATAATGAATATTTTTACAGTCTCTCAGGGCTCTCAACGTACATGAATAAAATACATAATTCTACCGGTATGAACTATTGGGCTCATCTGAGAAGATGGAGTGGGCGATCAGAGAAAAGAGATGAATTATCATTCAGCCAGAGAGTCATCCATTTATCGAGAGTTGATATTCTGATAGTTGCCTTTATATAGAAGCTTTAGTCTGGATATTATTTCTTGCGTGTGTCAGTCTATATTCTTTATATCTTGTCCCCCATGTGATCTGATTCACTCAACCCTTCTTCACTCTTGTATTTTAGTGCACTAAATAATAGGCCTAGGCCCTACTTGGGATATTTCATCCTCACAATCCTCACAACCCCGCGAATTCTTACCAAAGACACTTTGATGGGAATTCTAAAGTATCCGAAAATTGAGAAGATGGTAGTTTATCTTCCGAACCTTATTAACCCTTAAGTGTGATGATTCGTGGGCGAATCGAGGATAGCATCACCTTACCTTGTTATTGAAAGTTCTTATTCAGATGATTTGCCGAGTGGTGATGGAGTTACCGAATCAGGGGGTGAGGCGAAAGTGAAGGAGCAAGTTCCTTTCCTTTGCCGAGTACGAGCCGAGGGGCGAGGCTGAGAGCCCAGGCAATCCCATGATCCGGAGGATGGCGAAGGCGAAAAAATAGGTTCATTCCCTTTGGCGAGCGAACCGAAGGGCAAGACTTGGAGCTCAAGCGACCCCGTGGTCTAAAAATGGAGAAGGCGAAGGAACAATTCCTTCCTTTTGGCGAGCGAACCAAGGGGCGAGGCTTGGAGCCCAGGCGACCCCGCGGTCTGAAGATGGCGAAGGCGAATGAACAGGTTCCTTCCCTTTGACAAGCGAACCGAAGGACGAGACTTGGAGCCCAGGCGACCCCTTTGGCGAGTGAACCGAGGGACGAGACTTGGAGTTTAGGGGACCCCGCGGTCTGAAGATGGCGAAGGCAAATGAACAGGTTCCTTCCCTTTGGCGAGCAAACCGAGGGGCGAGGCTTGGAGCCCAGGCAACCCCACGATCTATCCTAATCCCGTATGACGAGCATGGAGTTGGTGTCACCGTGGAATGGGTGTGTCAGTTTTGCGCTGCAAAACAATTTTGTTAAATAGAAATATGAATTTTTATGCCACTAAGTCGGAGTGTTGAGTCCGAATTTGCATGTGCAGATGAAGTATAAAATTTGTGAAATTGATTTCGTAGTATTGCAGCATTTTGAGTTTTTGTGACCCAAGGTGGCGAGTGACCTGTCCAATCAAAAAAATAGAACAAAAAATAGGCAAGTCTCGAATGAGACACTTGCTGCACATAAATCAATAAATTTTCGAATGGATAAGGTGAGCTGTGTGAGCTGGGAACGTAGCCCCATCGTAGCCCCATGTGTTATGCAAGCTGGCAAGCACCTAAGAGTGAAGTCCTGAGTGATGTGGTGACAGAGGTTTGTTCCGAGTTGATAAGGATGGCGAAGCCATCGTGTGAGCCAGTGAGAAGTCTTGATTGGCGAGCTTGCGGGAGTGTGAGCAGGAGAATTATGGTTCGAGTACGAGGAGGCGAATGATCTGTGTGAGGCAAAGGCCGAATACCCCTGATAAATTGAGGTGAGCATGATGATCCATAAGTGAGCCGTAGGCACGCAAGGGGAGGTCTGAACCGATGTGATGACCGAATGGTGATCATGAATAAACGGTAAGTTATTTCCTATGATGAATGTGTATTGGGCGAGCGTCGTGAAGTTGACCTGTTGGACGAGAGTTCGCTTGTGGGTCATGCATGGTGTGCGATAAGCTGTGGTGAGCAACACGTTATATGCCGTGGGTTAAGTGAGCATGTATAGTGAACCTGTGCAAGTTGGTTCCGTGAGTGAAGTGTTGGTGAGCTGGCGGGCATAACAAAGCAATAAGCGAGTTGAGCAAGCTGGGCAACTCTGACGAGCTGGGTGAGGCGATCATGCACGGCGAGCTGGTTGGCGAGCTTGCACGGCGAGCTGGTTGGCGAGCTGATTCGGCTAGCTTGTATGGCGATCTGGATTTGGTGGTCTGTTGGCGAGCGGGTGAGAGGTGGCGGGCAAGATGGACATCCCGAGTGTAGTGGTCGAGCTTAAGGTTACTGTGGGCGAGTCCTTGATGTCGTGGGCATGATGGCAAGGTGAGGAGTCGCCAGCGAGCTATGAGTGAGCTGTAATGGCGAGCACGGTGCATGGCGAGCTAGGTCTGCGGTGGGCGAGCTGGATGAGGCAAGTCCGTGTGGTGACCGTGTGTGCCACGGTGCGAGCATGCATGGCGAGCTCGCCGAGGTGGGTTTGCCGGTCCGTTGGTGAGCTGGGTGGCGGGTACGCATGGCGAGCATGCATGGTGGTCTGGGCAATTGCCCAAGAGGTGGCAGACAACTCCGGCAGTCATGGTGGTGACTGCCGACAGCTACCCCGTGGAGGGCCCACGTGACTAAGGTCAGTCTCGTGGTGCACGCCAGGCGTGCATGCACGGGCATGCATGCCCGTGCTCTGGGTCTTGGGCCCGCAACGGTGGCGGGCCCAGAAATTCCCAGCGGTCACGGTGCTGACCGCCGATGATCTTCCTGGGCTCACGGCGTGGTGCTGTGAGCCATTGGTGCTCTCGCCGGCTTGCATTCACGTTGGGTGCATGCAGCCGTGCATGTCTCCGGCAGGTGGACGCCCTACCAGAGACAAAAAACTCCGACGGTCACTGTGGTAACCGCCAGCGACTACTCTGTGGAGAGCCCACGGGACTAAGCCCAGTCCCGTGGGTGCACGCCGGGCATGCATGCCCGTGCTCTGGGACCGCCGGCGGAGCTCACGAGTCCCTGGGTGACGGGGCGCCCACGGTACTGGGCACAGCATCCTGCCGTGCCCGTGCGCTGTGCATGGCACTGTGCAGTGCCATGCACACGTGACTGCACTGCGCACTTAAGTGCACAGTGCTTTCCCACTTCCAGTGCACATGACCCGCATGGATGCATTGCGCTGTGAGTGTATTCGCCTGACTTTTATCTGGCGAGCTTGTATACAGACTATTTTTGCAAAATAAAAATAATAATTGGCGAGTGTACTGTCCGTGAGAGAATATCAACTTATTCTCTATAAAAAGGAGACAAGAGACAGGTTTCTCTTCTAGGCGAGATATTCTCTCGCCTTTGTTTGATATTATATAAAAATAACAAATTTAAAATACTTATCTGGAGACACCGTTTGCATGTCTGAGAAGTCGCCCAGTGTCCCAGAAAATCATCATTTTCCCACCTCTGGTCTAAACATCCCACAGACGGCGCCAATGTTGATGTCACAAAAATCTCAACAGGCCAGGGCAGGAAATTCCCAACCCACTGGAGCGAGTTGGGCTTCAATGGATGTCGTTTGAGGCCCCCAATGAGACTCCGGTACAGCCATACATGCGCGGATAGCAGATAAATAAATATAGAAATACAATATTTACGTGGCTCGGCGTAAGGCTTACGTCCACGGGGTTTTGGGGAAGCGAATCCACTATAATGAATATTTTTACAGTCACTCAGGCCTCTCAACGTACATGAATAAAATACATAATTCTATCGGTATGAATTATTGGGTTCATCTGAGAAGATGAAGTGGGCGATCTGAGAGAAGAGAGGAATTATCGTTCAACCAGAGAGTCCTCCATTTATCGAGAGTTGATATTCTGATGGTTGCCTTTAGATAGAAGTTTTGGTCTGGATATTATTTCTTGCGTGTCAATCTACATTCTTTATGTCTTGTTCCCCATATGATTTGATCCACTCAATCCTTTTTCACTCTTATCTTCTAGTGCACTAAATAATAGGCCTGGGCCTACTTGGGATATTTCATCCTCTCAATCCTCACATACAGTACGTTATGAATCATGAATAACAAATGACTCAACGTATCTTATTTGAAATATGTAAATCAGTATTTCCTACGGCATTTCCAATTATTTCACAATCCATAGTACATGACTTATCCAACAGTTACAAAGATTTTAGAGATACCAAATAAAATTTGACAGTCGGCAAGGGTGGAACACCAAAAAAAGCCCACCAAATTCAAATAATTAGCTTTAAGGACAGGAACCTTAAAATGCACAGATTTATCTTGGCCCATGTCAAGAAACTAACTGCTTTAACAATAGAAAGATGTGATTACTCAAGACTAGGTACTGCTTTTTGGATCCTAACAGTAAATCAGCAGCATAGGCCAAGAATCTCATCTAAAGATGAAATCCTTGTATGTGAAGCTGAGTCCACGTTAGACAGACATACACTGGAATAAGCATAACTAACCCATATCAAAATGTGAGCAAGAAAAGCAAAAGGCATGAAATCAATTATCCATTAAAAAGAACATCAAGCAATTCAGAAGTAAAGATATCGAAATTGCATCAAAATACTAGGGAAAGCCCCGCCTTTTTTCCCATTTCCAACAATCCCCTAATTGAATAAAAAAAATTGAAAGAAAGCTATCCCCCAAATCAAAAGATAAATCAAAATAAGGATTACTCTTAGAATCTCACCCTTTCATTCTCATCTGCATTGATCAGAATGAACTCATTTCGATTATGAGAACCAGCAATGAGCCGACCCCTCGTGTCCATCACACACACAAGAAGGCCAAGGAAATCTGAAGCACTTCAAACCCACAAAGCACAGCTTATCATATCCCAAAACCTCAACGTGGAGGGAATTGCCAAGAACAATACAGGTGCTTTCTTCTAATTTAAAGGGGGAAAAAAAGGTCTTTGATCATGATTCCTCGACAAGCCAAGTCTGCTCTGTACCTGGCTGGTCTTGAATCTTGGAACTCAATGCAGGGTTTATAGAGAGGGGGAAGTCCGAGAGAGAGAGAGAGAGAGTAGTGTGTATGTCTGGAAAAGCAGACGCGTAAGAGAGAAGGGAGCGATCGAGAAAATGTGTAATGTAGGGAAAAAAGAATGAAAAGGGGATCGATAATGAAAAGTAGGACGTGAGGCGGAGAGAGAAAGATGCAGGTGGGGCCCAGATGGTGGTGGTGGCTCTGGGTTGTGCCCCCACCGGAGGATTTTGTAATTAGCAAACCGAAAAAAAAAAATTGTTAATTGATAATACACAGTATGTGTTTTAGATTTTGTAAATGGTGTTCTGTGCCGTCTTCTTAAATGGGTTGTTTTCGGAGTTTGGATTTTTGGTGGTTCCCTGTAGGCAACTCTTATATGTCCCTTTTCTCTCACGGTTTTGGTGCAAAGGAAAAAAGTGTGTACGAGGGAGAAAATGTGTAGAGAGAGAAACCTAAGGAGTACGATCTCTGCAGTCTGCACTGCTCACGCACGCTGGATAGTTGGTGTCTTTTATCGCTGTCTGCTTCTGCTCTTTCCTTCATTAGTTCGAAGGGTTGATGATACACATCTAATTTTTTTATTTTTTTGTTATTTTTTTAAAATATTTTTTTAATATTTTTAATCATTAAAAAATTTTAAAATATATAATTATATTTTTAATTATATTTTTAATCATTAAATAAAAAAATTTAAATTAAAAAAAATTTAAAAAATAGTTAATAAGTAGGAAAGCTATTTTATTCTACTTGAACGCGTTTTCTTCTTTTTTACTGTGCGCGAGCGCACAAACTCTCTCTTTCTCGATATGAGTTTGTTCGCATTTGTTGACTTTAAAAAAGTGTCGACTGGTATTTAGCGTGATGACTCAACTGCCCCTTCTTTCGGTTTTCATTGGCTCCATCTGGGTCAAACCCGACAACTGTCTTGCTGGGAAAACGAAGTATTGTTCAACTTATTTTACAGGATTTAAATATCTCATTGTAGAATATCTGTATTTTTTTTAATTTGGAATGGAAAGATATTAATCATAAATTATGATCATCCGATGGTTTCAGATTTTTAAATCTTATATTTCTATTTTGACAAAAAATGGATATATCATGGCATGGCATTCATCTTTGTTTCGAGAAAATAGAGAGATGAAAAACAAAAATAGAGGTACAAAAAACAAAAATAGAAACTAGATGTTAATCTTTATACTCTTGAAATGCCAAAAGTAAATCAATATCATAATTAAATTAATTCGTGTCGCCAATCCCAAATCAATTAGCTCTTTTAGTGTGGTACAAAACACATATTAATAATAATAAACGAAAGTAAAACTAAATACGATCAAGTACACGACATATAATATATGTGGTTCGATAAATTATTTATGTCCACAAGACTGTAGAAATCTTATTAAATGGAGAAAATTACAATTACTTAATCTCAACTCATAATTTCTAAAAATGTTTTGCTCTCTCATATAATATATACTCACTTAACAATTGTTTCATCGCAAAAAATGCTGAAAGTCGTACAAAATAAGTCAAATATAACATTTTTATAGTAACAGCTTTAAAAACTCGAATTTTTGATTTCTTATGAAATTCGCTCGAGCGAAGTGTCGAACGGCACGTTGAGCAAACTTTCTGCCTTACCTTTGCTCGAGTGGAGTGTCGAGCTAACTCTATGTTTCTCGATTTCAGCTTCCAGACCAATTTTTACATGCAATCCAACAATCTTTTACTTGGAGACTAATCTCCATATGCCAACCCTTTTTTCCAACCAAGCCATATTATATCTACAACTCACAACTCTCATCTCCAAGTTAGAAAACAAATTGAAGTATCTATTAGGCGATTCAAAACTCTTACTACACTAGAAGTATCTAGTCTCGAACTGATCTTGGTAACTCAGCCAACTTCCCTAAACTTACATGAGGAATGACAAAGCTGGCTCTCTTTGACTTCCTCATGTTTCGCGTGATCAAACCTGCCTTTTGCACCCCTGTATTTTTCTACATTTTACTAGACCATGATATTAAATACAAAGAGTTAGATATCTTACCATGCGCTAAAATCAGCGCACTCTTATTAATCTTCAAAACTCCTCTAGAGAACGCTACTACATAATTGCTATTATCAAGCTATTCCACAGAGATCAAGTTTTCCTTCATATCTAGAACGTGTCTGAGTTGCTATAAAGTTCACATGCTCATGTTGGGAAGTGTAATGTGTATATCACTCACTCTTACTACATTCAGTACATCTCCATCAGTCACATACATTTTCCCAAAATTACTAGCAATATAATTATACATGATCTCTTGATTTGAGGTGCTATGAAACGAAGTACCTGAATCCAATACCCAATCATCAATCGGACTGTGCATTGCAAGAACTAGAGTATTGTGAATTTCTTCTACCACTTCATGCAGAACATCATTCTCTCACTTTTTTTATTCCTACAATTCTTCTTGATGTTGCCTAGCTTGCCATAACTCCAGCACTTGATCTACTACCAAAATCTCATTTTACCCATCCTCCTACTCTTGAAAATTGACTTGTCATATCTTCTGCCTTGATTGTCAATATTTAGGGCTAATCTCGAACTTGAGAACTCATTAGAGTCTCTCCTACGTACCACTTCAGTAAGGATCATGTCATGTATGTCCTCGTAGTTCAGTTTAATCTTGCTAACTAAACTACTCACATCTATCCACATGGCCTCCCAACTATTTGGCAGCAATGTCAATAGAATCAACGTTCCTATGTCCTCATAGTAAATCGAATGTTCAAGCAGCAGATAGGGCGAAACATAGAAGTGTATGTCGACGATCTTTTGGTCGAGAGGAAATCACTTGAGCAACACCTAGAGGACCTACGCGAAGCAGTCTTGCGCCAGTGCAAGATGAAACTCAACCCAAACAAGTGCGCAATCAAGGTAAGATCAGGCAAATTTATGGGTTACATGGTCTCTGAGAGGGGAATTGAAGCGAATCCAGAAAAAGTGGGGGCCATCACCCAAATTATCTCGCCTCGAAATCATCATGAGGTACAACAGTTGGCAGGCCGAGTGGCCGCCTTGAGCCGCTTTATTGCCCGATTTACTAACTGGTGCCTCCCATTCTTCTAAGTCCTCAAAAAGCCCAAGAGTGGAATTCTTCCTGTGATGAGGCTGTCCATGAGTTGAAAGAATATTTAACTTGTCCACCACTATTTAGTCAAACTAAACCAAGCGAAGTGCTAACCATCTACTTGGCCGTCTCACCCAGCGCAACCTCGACCATCGTAGTGAAGGACACTGCCAAAGGACACTGTCAGTTGGACTTTTCGAGGGGCAGAGTCCAGATACCCACAGGTAGAGATGATGACCTTTGCACTAATCATTGCAACAAGGCGACTCCGACCGTACTTTCAAGCTCATACTATACGAGTGCATACTAACCAACCCTTGAAAGCGGTATTACAAAGACCCAACACTTTGGGAAGATTGGCAAAGTGGCCCATAGAACTCAATGATTAGACTTGGAGTATGCTCCTAAAATGAAAATCAAAGGGTAGACTTTAGCAGATTTTGTTGTCAAACTCACAAGCTTCCCAGAAGAGACTTCCCTAGTCCCACATGGTAAGCCTTGGACTGTTTATATAGATGGGTCGGCCTATAAATGTAATAATCCAAATTTTTACTTGTTTAATTATAATTTTTTTAAAGTTATTTTGCATAAACCTTTAAAAATTTTAACAATATGTCAACTAGAGAAATTCAATTTGTACCTAGAAAAATGTATTTTTGAAATTTGAGGAAGAAATTCAAGAGAAAGTAATAGAACCAAAAATCAAACATTTCGTGTGCCTGAAATGAACTATCGGGCTAGTCTGTCGTATTTTCGTGAAATGAGCATAACTTCTTCATATGAGATCCAAATGAAGTGATTCCAATTTGTATAGAATCCTAATAGGAAAATATATAACTTTCATGTTTTAAGTTTTTGAATATAAGGATTGGATCAAGAACTAAATTGGATGTGAAGTGGACAGACAGGAATAGGAGTCAACTGGTAACCGACTTAATCAAAATGCACCGACATTGCCATGTGACGAAAGATCAAATTAGTTCTCAGGTTTCTAAACCTCTTTAAAGGTATAGGGTTATGTGTAAAAGGGGGAATAATTCATTTAGAAGTCTTGGTTAGCAAAACAAAAGGAAACAAATGGTGAGCTTGGATTGGATGTTCTTGGGTGAGTTTTGACATGTTTCGGTAAATTAATCATATCTCTCTCATCTGATCTCATAATGAAGTTATTCAAAATCCTATAAAACCTTAAGAGGATAATCTTAAACTTTCATGTTTCCAATATTTGAAGAATCAAATTGTATCAATGACTTATTTGGGCATGAACGTGGCTGACCCCTAGGGGAGGCCAAGTGGCCAAATACACCCATTGAAAAATTTCCTATGATGTTGTTTTGTCTTTACCCCCATGTGTTGGAACTATTTGAGCCCTTGATCAAGATCATTTTACAGGTGCATTAATCTCAACTATGAGATTAAAATATCAGCAAATCCACATAGGATTATGGATGATTATGAGACCACAAGTGTAAGAGACACATCACCCCAATCGGCTAAGGATGTTGCCAAAATGCCCAAGCTTTATCCCTTGCTGGGGATGCCTCTCATGCCTATAAATAGATGTATGGACTTCTTTTCTTTCCCTTTGAAAGATATCAATCAGCCATAGTGAGAAATAGTCAAGAAAAATATACAAAAACTAACTCACATCACCTAAGTACCAAAAGGGAGCTAATTAAGGGCATTGGAGAAGAAGTGGTGCAAAACCTATCCTAAGCCTCAAATCTAGTTTTGAAAAAATTTTTAAGTGCACAACTTAACTTAATATTGGCATAAAATAAGTGGTTTAATGATTAGATTATATTTGATATTTATTTGAACTTAATCTTTGTTTATGTGTTAAATTGAAGTCTATTGAATTTTGGATGGGTTTTTGCTATGAAAAGATGTTAGGAAAATTTGTAGGGTCATAGAAATATGTTCTATGTTAATATATGAAGAGGATTAAGGGAAAATATGAGGCCTTAATTTGGGAAAAAAATGATAAACTAACTTTAGTAAATATCGTTCTTAATAGGGTTATTATTGATAGATTTGACATTATTTGATAAATTGGGACCTAACTTGTTCATCTGATATCGGATTTGAGTAATTCAAAAGGTTGTGGAAAGTTAAGAAAAAGATTTACAACTTTTATGTTTTGAGTTTTAAGAGATAATGTAATTGTCCATTTTTCCCTTAGGCTAAAATATTTATTTATAGAATTTATAATTATATTTTAAGGAGTTTTTGGAGAATAATCTCCCATAGAAATAAAACTTGAGAATTGGATAATAATTTTGAGTCAAGAAAAGGATTAATTATGCATTTTAGGATAAATTATGATTAAATTTTTGAGAATTTTAATAAAGTATCAACTAGAGAAATTATATTTGGGATTAGTAAGAGGCAAATTTCTGAAATTTGAGTAGAAAATTTAAAGGAAAGTGATGAAACAAAACACCAAACACTTGGTATGTCAAAACGAGTTCTTGGGCTGGTCTCTCAAGTTTTGGTGTAAGGAACATAACTTTCTCATATGAGGTCCAAATGAGGTGATTCTAATTCATATAGAATCTTATGAGGCAAATATAAAACTTTTATGGTTGGGTTTTCGAAGATTCTGACTAGATAAATGACTTATTTGGACTGCAAGTGGATTGATCTAGATTGGAAGAAAACTGGAACCCGAAAACAAAGTGTGACACCACCTCACTCTAGGTGCTTAAATTTGGTTGGTTCTTTCCATTTATCTGGATCTAAAAACATGTGGGGAGGCATGTGGCAAATGGAGATAAATAATCTAGAAGCCTTGGTTAGCAAGAAAACAAAATGAAACAAATGGTGAACTCGGATTGGGTGTTCTCAGGTAAGTTTTGACGTATTTTGGTAACTTAAGCATATCTCTCTCATCTGATCTCGGAATAAAGTGATTCAAAATCCTATAGAATCTTAAGAGGATTATATAAAACTTTCTTGTTTCAAATTTTTGAAAGATCTAATTTTATAAAGTACTTATTTTGGATGGAAGTGGCCGGATATACACCCAATTAGAAGATACCATCATGCTATCTTATCTTTATCTTACATGTGTTGGAATTACTTAAGCCTTTGATCATGGTGATTTTTAGGTAGCTCAAAAACTGACCTTTGGATGGAAATATGACTCACCAAGCCTAAGGTTTAGAGGTGATCATGAAACCACAAATCTATGGAACACATCACCCAATAGGCTAAGGGAGGCTGCAGCAGACGGGTTCAATAATTTCCCCCCAAACCCCCTTACCTCCAACGCCCCTCATACCCATAAATAGATGCATGAGCTCCTCTTCTTTCCCCTTTAGAGATACCAGTCAGCCATGGTGAGGAAAAGTTAAGAAAAATACACAAAAAACTCCCTTACATCACCTAGTACCAAAAGAGAGCTAATTAAGGGCATTGAAGAAGAAGTGGTGCAAAACCTATCCGAAGCATCAATTCAAGCTTGGAGAAAATTTGTAAGTGCATATATTAACTTATTCTTGGCATAGAATAAGTGTTTTAGTAATTGAATTATATTTGATATTTATTTGAACTTAATCTTTATTTACGTGTTAAATTGAAATATATTGGATTTTAGAGTGGTTTTTCTATGGACAAATGCTAGAAAAATTATGAGGCCTTATAAATATATTCTATGATGTTATTTGAAGAGAATTATGTAAAAACATGAGGTCTTAATAATATATGCTAGTGAATTTCGATCTTAATAGGATTATTATTGGCAGATTTGACATCTTTTGGTAAATCGAACATAACGTTTTCATTTGAGATCAGATTTGAATGAATCAAGAGGATATGGAAATATAAAATAAATATATACAACTTTTATGTTATGAGTTTTAAGAAACAAGAACTCAATCAAAGATGAAACTGGGATTGAAGTAGCAGATCTGAGTTTATCATAATAGACATTGATTTTATTGGTGAATTTCTTCTAAAATTCTTAGTGACTTGATTTCTAATTATTTGAATGATATTTTAATAATTATGGTAAATCTAGAAACTTTAGTTTATTTGGAAAATTTCAAAAATTATCATACAAGAAATTATTGGAGAATTAATCAAGAAAACAATATAGTTTAAGCTTGAATTGATTTATGAAAGTTAAAGAAAATTTGACAAGTCATATATGTGGATTTTAGCTTGATTTGAATAAGAATAAAATGAGGTTTAATTACCCATAGGGTTCGGTTAGCCTTGATGTGTGAATATTTTAATAATTTATTTAATTGTTTAGTATTATTCGTTATATTTTAACATTATGAATTTATGTGACGTAAATGCATGTATACATGATATATGCTATTATGAATTATTCTCATATGTTATAAGGTTTATAAGGACATAAAATATGCATGTTATAAGTTTAAGATTATGTTATATTGTATTTTGTCACATATAAGTGTCGTCATAAATCATGACCTCTGTTATAAGAAAATACGTTAAAAAACTTACAAGTGAAAAGATTAAAAAGTTAGTCATATCATGAAGGGGATGACGATACGTAACAATCAGACGACTGACATGGTTTCATAAAATAAGTATTGTGTCATGACGGGACCGACAATACATAACACCCAGATAAGAAACCTGGCGGGGATGGCAATACGTAATGTCTGTCGAGGTTAAAATAAGAATGACCCCTATAAGTAAGACTTATAATAATAATAATTATAAGGAAAGAATAAGAAATTCATGCATGGTATAAGATTGTCTAGAAAAAGGGACATTAGTATACGACTACATAAGGAATAAGTCTAAGTCATGCATAAGTTACATGAAGCATGTCATAAATGTATACTCTGACTGTTTGGATTGTATGTGGTTATTTTACGATACCTATACTTTTATTAAGTTAAGTGTGTACTTACTGAAATTTCTAAGGAAATCTCATTCTTGTATGTTTATTTTCTTTTTGGAATTTAAATTTCACTGCAGAGTGTGATGAAGGCCATGGGCTAGGTTTTAGTTGTTCAAGAGACCCAAAGAAACCCTAAGGGGATCCTTGGAGTACTCTCTCTCCATAAAAATTTTAACTCAGTTAATAGTAGTGGGGACAAACATCGACATGACAACGAGTTTCCTGAAGTAAAGAAATAGCCTCGGCAGCCCTAAGGTTATTTTTTGATAAATTTGTATATAATTTGAGAAGTAAGAAAATTAACTGGGCATATAAGGATATAATGTTATTTTATGAATGGACGATATGGATATTAAGGTTTTATGTCACTATGTGATCTCTAGAATTTAATTTTATTCAAAACTTTTCTCCTGCAATTTGCATTGTATATGTTAGTAAGTCTAGGTGCATGCATTGATTTAAGTATGGGAGTGAGTAGCCTAGTATTACTTACCTTAACACTTCAATTTGTATTGAATTATGAACAAAAATTGGGGATGACATAGATAAGGACTCAATAAAGGATGCAATTGGGATTGAACTGGCAGAACGAGATTTAGGCAGAAACTTGGCTCGACCTTTACTCGACGTTTGGCTCGAGCGAGATTCCTCTATTACTTGAATCTGAGATTTTCTTGTATCTAATTATGGTGATTTAATATAAGAATTATATGTGGAATGCAAATATATATGATTTATATGTTATGTATTTTATAAGATATGCATTCAAAAGTCTAAGGATAATATCATATTGCATTTTGTCTCATACGTGTCATTGTAAGTCTTGACGTCCATTTTAAGAAAAGTTCATGTTACGTTTCATCATAAATCATGTCAAGCAATTAAAAAAACTTAATAAGAAATATTCGATAGGGAAGACGATACGTAACTTCTATCAATGATATGAAATAAGAAATATTCGACAGGGATAGTGATACGTAATGCCTATCGATGATATGAAATAAATAAGACCCGACAGGGACGCCGATGCGTAACACCTGTCTAAATATGACCCACAATATAAAAAAGTAAAAAAGAGTTTTAATTATAAGATAGTGGGTCCATGTAAGAGTATAAGTCTGTATAAAAATTATGGTCATCCATATGCATGAGTCTCATAAAGCATTCATGATTTATGAGAAATTAATTTATTATGGTACATGTTATGTTATTGATATGCTCAGATGATGCCTTTGTTAAGTTATTTGTGTACTTTCTGAGATTTCAGGAAATCTCACTCTTGTATATTTCTTTTCTTTTTATAAACTCAGTCTTTTCTGCAGGATTTGATAATAGATATAGATAAAGCCTTAGTTGCTTGAGAGACCCAGAGGAACCCTGAATGGCTCTCAGAGAACTCTCTCTACATTTATAAGTTTTTAACTAGTTGATAGTAGTAGAGACCGGTATCAACACCGAGAAAAAGATTTTCGAAGTGAAGAAGGAATCTAGGTGGCCCTAACTTGAAGTTTTGATAAGTTTGTGTATGTATATTAGAAGAGAAAACTAACTGAGTTATATTTATGCATGTAAAGATACAATGGATGATGTGGATCTTGTGGTTTTTATGCTACCATATGATCACTAGAAATTAATTTTATTCAGAACTTTTTTGCTGCGATTTGCATTCAATTTCGATAAGTGCGGGGGTGAGTAGCCAATTGTTACTTACCCTGACACTTCAATTTGTATTAAATTACGAACGTAAATTGGGGGCGTCACAATAAAACTAGAGAAGGGGCGGGCGTCCACATCTTAACGAGTAATGGCGAGCAACACAACCATGCGGTCAAGCTCACTTTCAAAGTCACTAACAACGAAGCAGAGTATGAGGTGCTCCTAACTGGGCTAACTGTAGCCTGCCTCCAAGGGCCCAAAGAGGTGGAAGTACGTGCTGACTCCCAAGTTGTAGTTAATTAGGTATTAGGAGTGTTCACGACAAAAGGAGAGTGGTTAAAGAAGTACCTCCAACTAGTTTGTGAAGCACGGGACCATTTTCAGTATTCCTCCATCCAGCAAATCTTGAGATCAGACAACCACCAAGTCGATCACCTGGCAAGGGCGGCCTCATGGCAAGAAGATATTCCTCTCCCCGAGCATACTGAAGGATGAAAGGTCGACACCCCGTCCATTGGGAAGGAAGCATTGCATGCAGTGACAACTCAACTTGAGTGGGTACGAGACGTGGTGGATTTTCGGCAAGATGGTAAGCTACTTACCGACCTGGGCGAAGCAAAGAAGGCAAGAAAATAGAGCTGCCAGATTTACCATTCTTGAAGGTGTATTGTACAAGAGACGATTCTAGGAGCCACTACTTAGATGTCTATCATCAGATAAGTCTGAGTAGGTACTAGCTGAAATTCATGAAGGCATCTGCGGAAGCCACTCAGGAGGAAGAGCATTGGCCGTCAAGGTAATCTGGGCGGGATTATTGGCCAAACGCCCTTTGAGATGCAAAAGAGTTCGCCAGAAAGTGCCTCAAGTATCAAGAGCATGCCCTTATACTCCATCTCTCGCCTGTAGAACTGTCACCCATCATAGCACCTTGGCCCTTCACTCAGTGGAGACTTGACCTCATAGGTCCCTTTCTAGTCGTCCAAGGGGGGCCTAAGTTCACCATGGTTGCAATCGACTTTTCACCAAGTGGGTGGAAACTGAGACTCTGGCAACAATTACAACCCAAACCATCACTAGGTTCCTCTGGAAATCAATTGTATGCCAATTTGGAATACCCCAAAGCTTTGTATCAAACAACAGGAGGCAATTCCACTCTTTTCATTATCGGCATTGGTGCGTAGAATTGAGGATCAAAGTAAAATATTCGTTACCTGGACATCTGCAAGCAAACGGCCAGGCGGATGCGACAAACAAAACCCTCCTATCCAAGCGTGTTGTGGGCCTATCAAATGAGTGTTTGATATTGGAGAGACGTCGTTCACCTTCACATACGGTAGCGAAGCAGTAATTCTTACAAAATTCGAAACCCCTACTCTAAAAGTACAACATTTCGACTTAAATATCAACGAGGAAAAATTGTTAGAGCAGCTGGACCTCATCAATGAAAGGTCTAGGTGACTTAGTGTTGAGGCATGACTAAGTAGTATTTCAACACACGAGACAAACCTCGAGCCTTCAAGCCAGGTGACTTAGTGTTGAGGCAAATATGGGTGTCCACAACCGAGGAGCACAAGCTAGGGCTCCAGTGGGAAAGACCCTATGTTGTCACTACTAGCAATCGCTCAAGCTTCTATAAACTTAAAGACAGTCAAGGGAGCAAACTCTCCCACCCATGGAATGCAGAACATGTGAAGAGGTACTATGTGTAATGTGTTAATTTCTTTTATCATGTAACCCCTCAAGTTATTAATAAAATCAGGAGGAATATATTACGAGCGCCTACTATTTTTTTGTCTTTACTGTCAAGTAACAACATGCATCAACGGTGATACATAAATCGTGGGGTTGTTTGGCATCCACGCCCCGTCCAACGATTCGCTCTCCCAGGTTTTGAGACTAAGGTTTATCATCTAAGCACATTCGGCAAGCTCTCACCTACTCAACGACGACACATGAATCGCAAGATTGTCTGGCATCCATGCCCCACCCAACGATTTGCTCACCTAGGGCTCGAGACTTGGGTTTATCACCCAAGCACACTTGCCAAGCCCTTGTCTATTCAACAACAACTCACAAATAGCAGGGAGGTCTGGCATCCTACACCTCGCCCGACAATTTTCTCGCCAAGACCTCACCCAGGCGCATTAAGTCCTCACATTATGGACACTCTCACCTTGAACAAAATGCCAGAAAATATAGAAGACAACATCACAATCCTTAAGTAAAATTCCTATCAAACTAGTGTTGATAGGGATTCGCGGGGTACTAAGGAGAAGAAAAGAAACAAGCATGCACAACTGTGAAGCATTGATAACAAGAATAGATTAATGTCATTAGGGTCATTTGGAGTACATTCCTGGAGTACATTTCTGGACTAAAAAAATGTCATTTTAGGAGGCGGGGGCTCATGCGGGTCTCGGGAACCAAAAGAGGGATAGTCAGACGTCCCAATCCTTGCAACTGAAGCTGGCAACCGGGTCGGGATTGAGCTTTTAGGGTCCATGCCAACTACATCAAAGGAACGATTGTGCACAATTTCCTCCCTTAACTGCCTCAAACCCTTTGCGTAGCCATAACTCCACGTGGAAATGCCAATAAGGCGAGACTGAGCCACCTGGTGCCTAAGTGCCTCGAGTTCAGTGTTCATCCTGCCAAGGGCAACCTAAACGCTCACCAGCTAATTAGAACGAGCATCACGCTCTTTGACGACTCTTTCATGTCACTCTCACTGCTTTTCCAAAAGGTGAACTCTAAGCGGACGGCTATAATGCATGTGAATTGCATTTCCTAACACGCTTTCGGGTGTACCCATCTCCAAATTTAGACTTTATAAATGAAAAGTACATTTAATATATATATATATAAAGACATTCATGTCAATCCCCTTAATGACAAGGTAAATACCTCTTTATTAAACATATCTTAAAGCACTGATATGAGATTAGTTAAATATTAATAATTTTTAAAATTTAAAAAAAATTAATAAAAATATTCCTATATTAAATTAATCATCCACTTTTCAAATTTTAAAAAATTTACAATTCCTTCATTTTATTTTTTATATATGAAAAGAACTATTCACATCTCTATCAATTAAAAATAATTATATAAATAATTATTTGGTTGAAAAAATAATAATTTTTTAACAAAGAATTGAAAAATATTTTTTCTAAACTTAGTTGAAAGATGATTATTTAAATATCAAATTAAATTATTAAAATACATATGATTAGTATAATTACAAAATATGAAAATATATTTAAATATATTCTTATTAAAAAAATGAATATGAATATGATTCTTGAAAGTTATTGAGAATTATGAAAATAAAATAAATAATAATTAAATAAATATAAATAATAAAAAATATTAATATTTTATTATTATAAAAAATGTTATAGCTAATCCAACGTAGACTTCATGCTTTGAATAATTAGTTAAAAAATGTATATTTTTTAAATTTTAAAAATAAAAATGACCAATCCAATATTAATGCTCTTAATTAGTAAGTTGTTTCTCTATATTTTATTGGTGAATCAGTGAATGTACATAATTCGATTAACGATTATCTTTATTTTTAGTTTTACAGCACACAAGTTTGTGCGAGAATACACCATTTATAATAGGACTTCTTGTAATTTTAAAAAACTCAATATACATGCCATTTTTCAACATAATTGATGTAGAAGAACTTTACATTAGCGGTGCGACGAATATATTTAAAAAAACATGAGATTTACAAATAAATATTTTATTTTCTTAAAATACGAAAGAGTCTCTTGGATGAATGACTTTAATATTTTATAACACCCTTGTGAAACTTAAAGAATCATAAAACGTTAATGTATTTTTCTATTTAATGAGTCAATAAATAGATTGGTAAACAACCACGTCTCATTAATAGGCCAAAGTTTGAATCCGAACCAGGTACAAGATATATTGGAATCTTGTGATGGGAATTCTTTCTAGGTATTTATTTGTAATAGTTTGGGTGATATGATCTAATAATAGAGCAATACTAAAAATAACTCATATTAATTAAGGGTGAACAGAAACCCGAATTCCGACCCGACCCTATATTCCGACCCGACTCGACACCGATATTCCGACCCGTTTCGGTTAATCGGGTACTCGAGTATTACCCGATACCGATTAAAAACCTCTGTTTGTCGTCATTTGAGCCATTTCGTTGTCCGCGTTCTCGTCTTCGTATTCTTCTTCTTCTTCTTCTTCTTCTTCTTCTCTCTCTCTCTCTCTCTCTGTGTCTTTCTGTGTCTCTCTCTCTCTTCAACCAAGCGCCGACTAGCCCAAGATCTTGTTGGCTTGTCCTCTCGGAGAACTCCGCAGCGAATGGCTTCGAAGTCGGGGAGATCGTCAATGTCGAAAAACTGCGCGATGAGATCGAAAAACTGCGCAAGATGATCTTGAAACTTAGAAGGTTGTTGGTCAGAGGAGTTGTCGGAGTTCACTCAGAAGCTTAGAAGCCGGAACTCCCAAATCACTTCAAGATCTTGTTAGGGTTCCATGGCCACAATCTCAATCCGTTGCCCATTTACTACATATTTACCACAGGTATCTTATAGATCTGCTCCGCTAGCGAGATTTTCTTCTAACTTTTCCTTCATTTTCAAAACCCTTGTTATAGTTCTTTCGTTTTCGTTTTTTGCTTGATTTGTTCCAATTGTTTGTTCAAAAACCTTATCGGTTAGTTACCGGCCAAACAGTTATCGGCTTATCGGAATGAACGAGTTATCGAGTCGGGTCGGAAATGGGTTTATCATTGCGGGTCGGGTCGGGTGAACAGCCCTAATATTAATCATACTCACAGGCACATGAATAATAATATATTATGTTGAACCCAAGGTTTCAAGTTTCATGTAAATCTACAAATGGATTTTGATGATAACAAATGAATCCAAAGAATAAAAGAGTCTCAAGCTCAAGTTGTCCACACAATATAATCAAGCACATCAAGGAAGCAAGCATGAGCAAGAAGGGAACAAGTTCACATTAAAATCATAGAGTAATGTTGTAAATCTCTTAAAAATTCAAAATTAGGATTAAAGCTCAAAATTAATATTTTATCATAATGCATTAAAATATATTTTCCACATATGCATGAATATTTTGAAAGATGATTGATTGTCATCTTTCACATGTGCATGACATGATTAAATGTTTGAATTTTGAAAATATTAAGATGATTGATTGTCATCTTTCACATGTGCATGACATGATTAAAGGTTTGAACTTTGAAAATATTAAGATGATTGATTGTCATCTTTCACATGTGCATGTTTTATTTGAATATTTTCAAAAGTGGTGGATGCTTTTCTTAACTTATGCAAAAGGTAGATGTCTTTATTTGAAAATTTTGAAAAGTAAAGTGTGCTCCTTTTGTCATATGCAAAAAGTAAAAGATTATATTTGAAATTTTTGAAAAGTAAAGTGTGCTCCTTTTGTCACATGCAAAAAGTAAAAATATTAGATTTGAAATTTTTGAAAAGTGAATGATGATGTTTTTGACATGGGAATCTTTTCAAATTTGAAATTAAAAACTCATTTGCCTATAAATAGCTCACTTGAGTTTTGCAAAATTCACAACAAGAACTTACACATCTATTGCTAAGTTTTGCATCATTTCTTCAAAACTCTCATTCTCTCTTTTCTAAAATTTTGAGCCTTAATTCTTGTTCTTGTTGAGAGAGATATAGGTTGCGCTGTATTGTTTCTATCTCACTCATTGAGGAGTGTACTTTGATAGTCTACCTACTATCAACTCTTGTATTTGTAAAAGGGTGTGTATAACTCTTGTGTGTGTAGAAGGTGTTCTACACGGGGAATAGTTAAATCACCAGGTGTGAGGTGATTGGAAGTGTAGAAGGTGTTTTACACGGGGAATAGTTAAATCACCAAGTGTAAGGTGATTGGAAGTGTAGAGGGTGTTCTACATGGATTCTTTGGAGCGGTGCTGCTCAAAGGTGTAATAGGTTTCTATCTCCACCTAAAGGAGATTGAATAGTGGATTTGGGGATCTTCAAGAGGTAGCTTGAGGCGAGGACGTAGGCAGTGGGGCCGAACCTCGTTAACATACTGAGTTTGCTTCTCTCTTACCCTTACTCTTTATATTTATTATTGTTTCATATTTTGTTTATATTTTATATTATATATTTGATTTATAATTATTATTTTTTTAAATATAACTCAATTCACCCACCCTCTTATGTTAGTTATCTGGACAACATATTATTATTTATATATGTATGAAAGTAATTAATGTGAGTTATTTCAATATTTTCTCCCAATAATAATGTGGATGATTATCACCAAACTAGGTGCTTATTAGAAAGACTCCCAAACCCAAAGGACTGACAGCTTGGTAAACCATGTGAAGTGGGGTCCAGATACCATCTAGCGAGTTTCATTCCTTATGGGTCGAGCGGGAACCACCATTTTTTAAAGTACTCCAAAAATTGGAGTACAACTTTTGTTTGATTATTTATTTATTTTTTTTTTTGGTGGAGGTGGGTTCACTATGAACAGGGGCGGAATTAGAATTTTATGTTTGGGGGGGCGATCGATAAAATATACGGTGTGTGTAAATTTTAGAAGGATGATCATCAGTAATAGAAATATCATATTCTGTTGTTACCGAACTCTCTAAACGTCTATTATTTTTTGAATTATACTCCATTTTTTTTTAAAAAAAATTAATTGTTCTTAAGTATTTGCTCATATTTTTTTTTACGATTTAAGAAAAATTTATAAATTAAGAATAAATTTGAAAACTTTCTATTAAGTAATGATGTAACACTATTAAATTTTTAACAAACTATATCTCACAATCATATAAGTAATTAGAGTGAAACTAAATAAGTGAGTATAATTAATGAATTTTACAATCATACAAATTTATAATTAATTTTTTTGCTAGAGTTAGACTATTATAATAACTGTAAAATTATGTAAGTTAAAATTTAGATTTACATAAAGTTAAAAATTAAAATATAAATGAATGTATATTGAGATTTAAAAAAATAATTTTCATAAAAAAAAATTTGGGGGGGTCAATTTATATTTTTATTTTTATAATTTAAGAGAGAATTTTAATTATATATATATAATTATATATATATTCCTACTATAAATAAAATTTGGAACAATTTTGGGGGGTCGTAGCCCCCAACCCAAGGCGTGGGTCCGCCTCTGACTATGAAGATAAACCCATATGAGCTCAGACAGGACACAGCTGGCGTCCTTGTTTGCTTGGATGGAAAGTGAACTGGAAATCACAAGAAAAAAAAAAGGGAAAAAAAATTAGGGGCACAGGTCCCTGGGAAGGTGGACAGGTGTTGTACGCTTTCAAGTTACAACCTAGCTAGGGCCAGTTCACGCAATTCTAATCCGTGTTACCTATGTACGGACGTCATAAAAGTCTTTTGCACAGGCTTTGAATTGGATCCAAACTTGAATAACGATAGCTTACTATTTTTTTAAATTTTCTTTTTATCAAATAATTATAAAAATAACTATTGGTAATAGATTTTTTTAATTTTTTTAATAACTTAAGATATTAAAATAATAATAATAAAACAAATACACTAATAATGATAAATGAGTAGTACAAGAGAGTTAAGTGTATCAATTACCTAACAATTTTTTCTGATTCATGAAAATGAATGGTACAAGAATACTAGTAATAGATTCATAAAAAATTTTGGCACAAGAACATTATTAATGGATCCATGAAAATTTTCTTTTAAAAAATACAAATTTACACACATCAAAAAAATTTTTTCATACTTAATCAAAATGTGAAGAAAAAAATAGAGAAAAAGAATAAAAATACTTATTGTTTAGCTTTTGAATGGTAGTCCATCAAAAGTGTACTATTCAAAAATTAAATAAAAAATACTTTTATTTCATTTTATATTTTCTCTACTTTCTTTTCTTTACATTTGATCAAATATAAAGAATTTTTTTTGAAATATGTGTAAATTTATATTTTTTTAAGTTCTTTTTTAATAAATTCATTGTTAGTACTCTAACCATGACGAATTTTTTTTGTAGTATCTTTTGTTTTCTCTTTTCTTTATAATCTTTGGTCCTGCCCCTCTAAAAGTTAGTGATATTCAAATGTGGCGGGCAGTATCCCAAACTTTGTTGATCTATTCTCTTTGGTTTGATCAAGTTGCTATGCAATGACTTTACGCTATGAAATAATTTCTAGTTATATAAAAAAAATATGAGACAGAATGAGAAAAAATGAAAATTATCTTATTAGACGTTTTTACAAACTATTATAAGTGAATTTTAAAACATATCGAATTTATTTCTAATTTTTCTATTGTCATATGAAAATTGATAACACATTAGTCATGTCCAAATTTCATTTGTCATTAATGGTCTTTATATTGCTAACAAAAAAATTAGTAGATGCTAAAATCTTGGATTCAATATTAATTTACTTTAGATGATTAGTATCCATCTTCTAAGCAATGATCAAGAGTGTAAGAAAAAATCGAAAAATCGGTAAATTGGACCTGACTAGTCCAAATTGGTTAAATCGGTCCGATTTTAAGTAGGTACCAATTCGGAATCGATTTTCATAATGTTAAAACTGGTAGGTACCAATTTAGTTCTAGTTCTAAAATTTTTAGAATCGGATCGGACTAGACCGAACTGGTTTAATATAATATATATATAAGTTTTTTTAATATTATATGTAATATAAAATATATTTTTAATTATATATAATATGTTACATTAGTATATAATATAAATTAGTTACAATTCACATTTTATAACCTAATACTATTAATATAATACTATATTACTATTAGTAATATACTTTAAGTCTATATATAAATTATTATACTAAATAATTATATATGAAATAATAATATAGTAATACTAATACACTTGTTTTTAGCTAATACTAATACTACTAGTAATAACTATCAATCATATAATTATAAAAAATTTAACTTATTATAACAAATACTATATATAATTATTTTAATCATTATAAATAATGCTAATATATATTGTTGCTTAGATGACTAATACAAGAGAGGGGTGAATTAGATTATATTAAAAAAAATTAACACTTATAAACCAAATACACAATATGAAATATAATCAAAATAAGAAATAACAGAAATATAAAAAATAAGAACAAGAAAAAACAAACTCAGTATTTTAATGAGATTCAGTCTCATTGACTACATCCTTACCTCAAGTTACTCCTTGAGGATCCCAAATTCACTATTCAATCTTTTTCAGGTAGAGATAGAAATGTATTAAACTTATGAGCAACACTACTATAAAGAATCCGTGTAAAACATCCTCTACACTTGCAATCACCTCAAACTTGGTAATTCAATTATTCCCTGTGTAAAACGTCTTCTACACACACAAGAGTTATACGCATTCTCTTACAAATACAAAAGCTGATAGTGGGTAGATTATCAGAATACACTCCTCAATGAGTAAAATAAGAATAATACAGCAACCTATATCTTTCTTAAAATGAATAAGGATTAAGATACAAAATTTAGATAAGAGAGAATGAGGACTTTGAAAGAATGATGCAAAATTTATTAATTGATGTGTAAGCTCTTGTTCTTATTTTTGTAAAACTCAAGTGAGCTATTTATAGACAAATGAGTTTTCATATTCAAATTTGAAAAATGTTCACATGTTAAATAAGAATACTATTCACTTTTCAAAATATTTAAATAAGAACATCTCCTTTTTATATTTGTCAAAGACAACTCCATTAATTTTTCAAAGAAATCAAATCTAATATTTTACTTTTTATATATGATAAAATGAGCATGATTTATTTTTCAAACCAAATCATTTTTTTTGTATATGTAAAAAAAACACACAACCACACATCAAGATTTTCAAATAAAACCATCTATATTTTACATTTGTCAAAAAAATACACAACCACCCTTCAAGATTTTCAAACAAAACATACATATGTCAAAAATGACAATCAATCATCTTATAAATTCAAATCTTTATGCATATGTGGAAAAAAATGATTTTCAAAATTAAACATTTTAATAATGTTATGCAAATGTAAAAAATTCAATTTGATGTTTTATGAGAAAATATTAATTTTGAACCTTAATCTAATTTCGAATTTTATTAAGAGATGTACAAAATTATTTTATGAGTTTCATTTATAGATTTGTTCTTCTTTTTACTTATGCTTGATTTCTTAATGTGCTCAACTCACTTCGTATATAAACAACTTGAGTTTGAGTCTTAAATTTATTTGTTATCATCAAAATTTATACGTAAATACGAAACTTGAAACTTTGGGTTCAACAATCACCCCATTTTTTATGATGACAAATACTTAGTAGAAACTTGCGACCTGTAATAATACTTAAACTTCCCCTGAAAATATGCGTTAGTTTTTCAAATAAAATATAAACATGATTCTAACATATATAACAAGGTAGTATAATATTAGTATAAGACTTTTCTCCATTTTGGCATCATTAAAAAGGAACCGCAAATGGTTTTAGTAAGATTTCTTCCCGCAATAACCAACAACTAAATAAAACGATGCGTTAGTAGAAATTGTAAAGAATCGAATAATTGGAGTCACCCGTATCTGGCAAAAGCTGCAAAGGCTGAGAGCTAACTTTATTATTTCGATGCAGAGATTTGAAATCCGCTTGATGTTGTTGACAAATAAGATAAAACCGAGATTTGAAATCTTTGAGTTGCTGTTTAAATGACCATTTTCACCCATAGGATTTTCAAAGAAAAATCATATATTTCTCATTGATTCAGTATCTGTTTATCCAAAACGATAAAATGGCGAAGAAAATTTATTCTGGTAATCTTTCGAATTTGAACCAAGAACCGTCTCAATCAGTTATCTCACCTATCTCATCCAATATATATTATAAGTTTGACTAAGTAAGATTTGAAGATATGATAGTGTATTTTGTTCTTATTTTCGTCTCTATAAGAGCAATCCTTAACTTTATCTAATTCGCATCAAATCTTCTTCTCATATTTATAATTCGCCTGTATTTTCATTCTATAAATTTTTAATAGCTCGTCAATTTTCTTTCAGTACTTCTCACGATTAGTCTATTTCTGCATCTGTCATAGGTGCCATGAAGCAACAAGAGATTGATTTGGCTAATAAATCAGATCATGACTCTATTTATGAGCTTGTAGGTCTCGAAACTCGAAACTCATAATCCATTGTTACTTTTTTCACTCAATTGCAGTTCAAAACTCGCGAAATTGAGAAATTTAGCGAAACGATCTCTATACTTCAAAGATTTGTTTATGAGTCAAATAAAAAAATAATAGAGTTAAATAAACAGAATAAGGATTTAAAATTCTTGTTTGTCTCTTCATTTCGACTGCCTAATCCTTTAGACGAGAATAACATGTCGATTTATAAATAGCAAATGCAGTTAAAAGATGAGGTTAGAAATCTCAAGTTTTTGTAAGTCATTTAAGATAATGAAATAAAAATATTTAACAGATATTCATGGTATGCATAATTCATATTTATCTTCTAATCATGCATAATCTATCTTCTAGTAGGGATTTTATGAAAATGTTTAGTAATTGATCGTGTGTGCTTGTAAATTCTAGTACAATATCATCATTCTGCACATAATCTCTAAGAAAATGATATCTAATTTCAATATGCTTAGTCCTAGAATGTTGTATTGGGTTCTTTGAAAGATTTATAACTATTATCATATTTAATAAGAATATGATTGTACATAAATTTAAAATTCTCAAGTTGTTACTTCATGTAAAGAACTTGAGTACAGCAACTACCTGCAGCAATATATGTTGCCTCAGTAGTAGATAATACAATAGAATTTTACTTTTTACTAAACCATGAAACAAGTGCATGACCTAAAAAATGGCATGTTCCATTAGTACTTTTTCGATCAACTTTGTAGCCAGCATAATCTGCATCTAAATAACTAATAAGATCGAAAGAAATGTGCTTAGGTTACCATAACCTTAGATCAATTGTACCGACAATATATCTAAAAATACGTTTGAATGCAATTAAATGAGATTGCTTTGGAAATGATTGAAAACGTGTACATAAACATACACTGAACATAATATCAGGTCTACTAGCTGTCAAATATAATAAACTACTAATCATACCTCAATATACATTTGAGTCAACTTGCTTACGGCTTTCATCTTTATCAAGTTTGGTGGTTGGACTCATTAGTATTCCAATTACCGTTGCACCTTCTATCTCAAACTTTTTTGAGTAACTCTTTGATATATTTTGACTGATTAATGAATGTTACACTTTTTACTTGCTTGATTTGCAATCTAAGAAAGAAGTTAAGTTCTCTTATTATACTCATTTCAAATTCTTCCTGCATACTCTTAGCAAAATCTTAGCACATATTTTTATTAGTAGTCCCAAATATTTTATCATCCACATAAATTTGAACTAGAAGAATATCATCCTGTTCATATTTGATAAAAAGAATTGTATCAATCTTTCCTCTTGAAAAACTTTTTTCAATAAAAAACTAAGTCTCTCATACCAAACTCTAGAAACTTGTTTGAGTTCATATAATACTTTTGTGAGTTTAAAAACATGATTAGGAGAGATATGATTTTCAAAACCTGGAGGTTGCTCAACATATACCTCTTCATTTATAAAACCATTTAAGAAAACACTTTTAACATCTATTTGAAAAAGTTTGAAATTTTTATAATATGCATATGCAAGTAATATTCGAATAGTTTCTAATCTTGCGATAGGTGCATACATTTCATCATAATTGATTCCTTCCTCTTAATTGAAATTTTGGGACAAGTCGAGCTTTGATTTTAGTGATAATTTCATACTCATCTTTCTTATTTCTAAAAATCCATTTTGTTCCAATAACAACATAATTTTGGGTCTAGGAACAAATGTCCACATATCATTTCTTTTAAATTGATTTAAGTCTTCTTGTATAGTTAGAATCCATGATTCATCAACAAGTGCTTCATCAATATTTTTGGATTCAATTTGAGATAGAAAAGCAGTGTGATTGCAATTATTTCTAAGAGATGATCGAGTACTTACACCTCATAAAATTTCTCCTAGAATTTGTTCTACTGGATGATCTTTCATATGTTTCCACTGTTTGGTTGCATCTTGTACTAAGTCTTGATGATCTTTCCTGATGTCTCTATGTTGAATTTTTTCCATTGTATTTTCTTTATTGAGATTAAAACTATTTGTGTTATTTATACATTAGGATTCTTCATCAATAGATTTCTTGGAGAGTAGAAGGTTAGATTCATTAAATACTACATTCATAGATTCTTGTACAGTCGAAGTCTATTTATTGAATACTCTATAAATTTTACTATTTGTTGAATACCTAAAAAAGATACTTTCATCAGATTTTGTATCAAACTTTCCTAAATTATTCTTGTCATTGAAAATAAAATATTTACATCCAAATAGATGAAAGTAACCAATGATAGGCTTTTTCTCATTCCAAAATTCATAAGGAGTTTTATCTAATTTAGACCTTAACATAACTCTATTTATAATATAACATGTAGTTGACCCAAAAATAATTAGGTAAATTATTCTCATTAAGCATTGTTTTTGCCATTTTTTGAAAAAATGTATTCTTCCTCTCTATTATCCCATTTTGTTGAGGAGTTTGAGGAGTAGAGAAATTATGCAGAAAACCATTTTCATCACAAAAAACTCAATATTTTTATTGACAAACTCTTTTTCCATGTCACTTTGGATATTTGAAATAGTATAACCTTTTTTATTTTGAATTCTCTTGTATAACTTGGTAAATGTATTATGTTCCTTATCTTTATGAGCGAGAAAGATGACCCAAGTATATCTAAAAAAATTATCAATAATAACAAATGCATAATATTTTCCTCCCAAACTCGCAACTCTGTTTGGTCCAAAAAGGTCCATGTGTATTAGTTGCAATGGTTTAGTAGTGGAAATATATTTCTTGGTTTTGAAAGAAGTTTTTGTTTGTTTACCAAACTGGCATGCATCACAAATTTTGTCTTTGAAAATTTCACTTTTGGCAAATCTCTCACAAGATGCTTTTTTGAAAGTTTGGAAATAAGTTCCATATTTGCATGACCTAACCTTCTATACCATAGCCAATTATTTTCATATTGAGCTGATAAACAAATAGCATCTCATGATGCAAATTCTTTAAATTTGATTATATAAATATTATTGTTTCTAAGAGCAATAAAATAAACATTACAATCATGATTATTGAAAATAATGCACTTATCCTTTCTAAAAGTAACTATAAATCTTTTATTACATAATTGACTTATATTCAAACAATTATATTTTAAACTATCAACAAGTAGAATATCTTTAATTATAAGAAAAGACTCCTTACCAACTTTACCTATTCTCACATTCTTCCCTTTTGAATTGTCTCCAAATGTCACGTGTCCTTCTTCTTTATAAGTGAGGTTAATGAACGTAGTTTTGTCTCCTGTCATGTGCCTTGAGTATCTGTTGTCTAAAAACAATTTCCTTTTACCTATGGAGTACTTCATGCATACCTACAAAAGTAATTAAAATAATTTTTCTTGGTATCCAAGTTCTTTGGGTTCTTTATTTATTAGTATTAGAAGAAACAAGATTCTTTAATACCCATATGACTCTAATAGTCATTATATGTCTTCTTCTAATAGGACAAGTATGATAGTTATGACCATTTCTATTGCAAAAATACAAATAACAAGTGACATATTTGAAAACCTCGAGTGATTGTAATAATATTTTTTTAAAATTTATTTTTATGAAAAGAATTTTAAAAATCTGATTTTGATTTAGTCGGTTTATCAAAGAAATTTTTATAGGGTTTGAGTTTTTTTTTTTGGCATATATTCCAAGTTTACCTTATTAAAAACACATATTTGATTATCAAGAAGTTTTTCAATTTTTTTTTTCATTTGTAAAGTTTTCAACAATCTTTTTTAAATCAATCATTTACTTTTTCAACTCATGATTTTCATATTTCAAAACAAAATTTTCTTTTTTTAAAATATCATTTTCATTTATTAAATAAGATATTTTCTTTTTCAAAGCGGTAGACTTGGTACCCAGATTTTCAAATTCCTCATATACCTCTTCCAAAGTATTTTGCAATTTTTCATAAGAAAGATTTTCAATATTTTCAGAATTTTTTACCTCAAGATTATTTTTAGCCATGAGATAAAGATTTGCAGATTCTTCATTGCTTGCATCGCAGTCTGAGCTACTTGAATCATCTTCCACATAACTTTTGTTACTTTTGTTGCTTTTGTATCGATCTTTTTTTAACAGGAGACAATCTGTTTTGATATGTTTAGACTTTTTACATTTGTAACAAATTAATGAATCACTATTACCTGTATCTTTGTTGGAAGACTTTTTGAAAAATTTCCTCGGAGGAGTTTTATTTTTAAGAATTTCTTAAATTTTCTTGTGATTATTGTAATTTATTCATCTTTATTATCGTTTTCCTCATCGTCATCGCTTTCACTTTCATGGGAAACAGTTTTGAGTGCCAAGCTCTTCTTTTGCTTTCCTTTTTCTTCTCCTCTTCTTAATGTGTACTCATGAGTAATAAGTGATCCAATGAGTTCATTTATTTCGAGTTTTTTGAGATTTTTAACTTCAAGAATCGTCGTCACTTTTGATTCCCAACATTTTGGCAGAGAGTTGATAATTTTTCTTACTATCTCCAAGCTATAATAAATTTTTCCAATAACTGTCAAATTATTTATAAAGTTAGTAAAACGAGTATACATAGATGGAATAAATTCATCATCAATCATTTTTAACATTTCATATTCATGCGTAAGAATATACATTTTTGATTTTTTAACTTGTGAAGTTCTTTCATAAGTTATTTCAAAGTAATCACAGATTTCCTTTATTGTCTTGCAAGTCATTATTTTGTTAAATTCATTACCATTGTGAGCATTTTACAGAAAATTCATAACCATTACATTTACTG
This sequence comes from Platycarya strobilacea, assembly GCA_036898215.1. Classification (NCBI taxonomy): domain Eukaryota; kingdom Viridiplantae; phylum Streptophyta; class Magnoliopsida; order Fagales; family Juglandaceae; genus Platycarya; species Platycarya strobilacea. The sequence goes on along the minus strand of CM072546.1, from coordinate 24,028,432 downwards.
TATAAAGTCTATCATCTTCACGATAAAACTCTCTTTCTTTCTTGTTGACGTTTACTCCATCAACAATTTTTATTGGAATATAAGGTCCATTTACAATATATTTTCAGATTTCTTAATCTTGAGTTTGAAGAAATATTCTCATTTTATCTTTCCAAAAAATATAATTGTCTCCACAAAATAGCGGAGGCCGACTACTGGATTGACGTTCAGTGAATGTAGCTGCAATGTTAGCCATATGATTTTAACTTAATAGATAATTAATCTTATAATAGAACCCTTATTCTGATACCAATTGTTGTCCAAATGACGAACATAAGAGGGGGTAAATTGTGTTATATTAAAAAAATTTAACACTTATAAACTAAATACACAATATACAATATAAACAAAATACGAAATAGTAGAAAATATAAAAAATAAGAAGAAGAAGAAGTAAACTCAGTATTTTAATGAGGTTCAGCCCCACTGCCTATATCCTCGCCTCAAGCTACTATTTGAGAATCACAAATTCACTATTCAATCTCTTTCAGGTGGAGATAGAAACGTATTACACCTTTGAGCAATACCGCTACAACTATTTCATGTATAGAACATTTTCTATACACATAAGGGTTATACTCACTCTTTTACAAATACTAGAACTGATAGTGGGTAGATTATCAGAGTACACTTCTCAATGAGCAAAATAAGAACAATACAGTGCAACCTATATCTCTATCAAAATGAACAAAAATTAAGACACAAAACTTAGAGAAGAGAGAATGAGAGTTTTGAAAAACTGATGCAAAATTTAGTAATTGATGTGTAAGTTCTTGTTCTCATTTTTACAAAACTCAAGTGAGCTATTTATAGGCGAATGAGTCTTTATATTTAAATTTGAAAAGATTCACATGTCAAATAAAAGTACTATTCACTTTTCAAAAAATTTAAATAAAAAAAGCATCTCCTTTTTTATATTTATAAAAAATAACTCTATTAATCTTTCAAAGAAATCAAATCAAATTTTTTACTTTTCATACATGACAAAATGAGCATGATTTATTTTTCAAATCAAATTATTTTCTTTTTACATATGTAAAAAAAAAACACACAACTACCATTCAATATTTTCAAACAAAATCATTTATCTTTTACATTTGTTAAAAAAATATACAACCACCTTTCAAGATTTTCAAACAAAACATGTACATGTCAAAAATGACAATCAATCATCTTACAAATTCAAATCTTTATGCATATGTGGAAAAAATAATAATTTTCAAAATTAAACATTTTAATAATGTTATGCAAATGTAAAAAATGCAATTTAATATTTTATGAGAAAAGATTAATTTTGAATCTTAATCCAATTTCAAATTTTATCAAGAAATGTACAAAATTATTCTATGAGTTTCATTTGTAGATTTGTTCTTTTCTTACTCATGCTTGATTTATTGATGTGCTTAGCTTCCTTCATGCGTAGACAACTTGAACTTGAGTTTTGAATTTATTTGTTATCATCAAAATCTATACGTAGATACGAGACTTGAAACCTTAAATTTAACATATATTAATAGTCTAATAAACTACTATGGACTAATTTAAAACCGGACAACCAAACCGAAACCAGTAAAATCGATACTACCGATTTTTTGGGGTAACCGATGCGTAAGCAATTTTAAAAAATATAAAACTGGTAGTACAGGTCCGGTTCTAGATTTTATCCAAAAGTAGATTGAACCAGACCAATTACACCCCTAGCAATGACTCAAATTCAATTTGAAAGAGTATCTACGACTTTTTATTGTCTATAGACTTTTTGAAAATCTTATTATAATCATGTCCAAATAAAATTGATATATTCCATTACTTGCTCTACACTTTTTATTTAAGGAAGTAAAAGTGCCCAAATCTTGTTTGCAAGCTTTCTCGAAGGGCCTGTATTGAACTCCTTCGAGAAATTTTCAATCAAGATTGGGATTGCACCCAAATTGAGAGTAGTATCTTTATTTCAAAATATCTGTAAATAGTATAAAATTATTTATAAATAAAAATAAATTTATATTAAAATATTTTACTAAATTTTTAAAAAAGAGAGATCAAAACTTGAATTTGAGAATAGTTGAGAATATTTGAGAACAATTATGTTCCCAAACGGCCGTAACTCTCATCTTGAACATTGGTATTGGATTAACCAAATATGAGTAAAGTTGAAAATATAGATAATTTTTGCTAAACTGACCTACATTGGCCTAAAAAAAAGCATCTAGCTTAAGTTTTGGACTACATTAATTGTGAAGTTCCCCTTCAACTTTGGAGAGGTAATGTTAACCCATATTTTATGCTCAAATAATCAACAATAAATATTATGAATTTTGTAGATCGATCAAGTAAATTTCAATTAATACTTGTGAAATTAATTTTAATGAAGTAGCTCAATTATATTAGTTGGATGGAAAATGAATTGTAAACTAAAATCTTGTTTGGATTCGAAAATGAGCTCAGTTCATTTCAACTTATCTTAATCTCATCATTACAATTTTTCTAAATCTCCACACAAAAATAATAAATAATTTAACATTTTCAAATCACAATTTAACTTTTTTAAATTTCAAAATAATGATAATATTAAAAAATAATATTCTAATAATATTTTATTCAAATATCAAAACTTATTTCAACCCATCTCATTTTTTAATCGAAATTGGACAATGTATAAAAGTTACAGGTGTAATTAAATTACAATGTTCTAAAATAAAATATTTGAAAAAAGCTGTCATCTCTGCTTACAAGTTATATCAATGGATTTACTAAGATTACACCATTTTTTTAAGCAAGTTAGCATTAAACTAAACAAGTAATACATGAGGAGGAGGTGGAATTTCCCAACAATTATCCCAAAGCAAAAAACTATAGTACCTACCCTGTTACTCATGGAAAATATTATGGGTTTATTTGGGACTAATTTCTTGGTCCCTACTCATATCTTAAACAAGGATGCCATCTTATTAAAAGGCGGATAAAAAAGTGTTTGCCAAAAGGCGAATCCAAAAACCATCGCTGGAAGCAGTGAAATTACTGCAATGAGCGACAAAGATGGCGGAAGCACTGTCGAATGTTGTTTGGAGATAGTTTTTGGATGGGTCCACGACCCCTTAAGCAAGATCACTGTTTATGAAAAGCAAAAAGATAGAGAAGCAGTCGGAAGCAGAGCCAAGTTGTTGGCAGACGACCAATACAAGTAGTGGCGGTGCATGTATAGCCACCGCGCGTGCATAACATTATGCATGCGCCACTTGAAGAGATGCATGGACCATTAGATCTGGTGCCTTAGAGGCCAAAGAGGCCACACGTTGCCCCCATTTCCACTCCAAAATGCACATGCACATGAACCATGTGCGTAGCAAAGGCTGTGTGTTTAGCAAGCGTGCTCAACGAAACACAAGTTCCTCCCTTAAAACTAAAGATCGATGCCTGTAGTGGTTGCAGACGTGGCGCGTGTGGGTGGGAGCACACCCAAAAGCAGAAGATTGGCACCGTCCAACACTCCTAGAGAAAAACAAACGAAAACCCAACTAGAACTAAGGAAACAATAAAACCTACGAAAGTAAACACCTCTAGGGCTGGCAAGGGGTGGAGAAGATTGGTGCATCCACCCCTACCCATGTTCTAAATAAGGATGCTGTCTTATTAAAATATCGATAAAAAATGTTCACCAAAAGGCAAACCCAAGAACCTTTGTTGGAAGCAGTGAAATTGCCGTAAGGATCGGCAAAGATGGCAGAAGCATTGTTGAATTTTGTTTGGAGATAGTTTTTGGGTGTGTCCACGACCCCTCGAGCAAGATCACTATTTATGGAAAGTAGAAAGATAGAAAAGCAGCCGAAAGCAGAGCCAAGTCGTCGGCAGACAAGCAACACAGGCGGTGGTGGCGCATGTTATTTGAAGAGATGCACGGACTGACATATTTGATGAATCTAGTACCTCAGAGGCAAAAAAGGCCACACGTGGCCCCCACTTCCACTCTAAAACGCACTAGCACATGTAGTAGAGGCCGCATATTTAGCAAACGCGCTCGATGAAAACACAAGTTTCTCCCCCAAAACTGAAGATCGGTGCCTATAGTGGTTGCGGAGGTGGCTCATGTGGGTTGGAGCACACCGAAAAGTAGAAGATTGGCATCGTCCGACACTTTTAGAGAAAAACAACCAGAAACCTAACTAGAAATAAGGAAACGGTAAAACCTAAGAAAGTAAAGACCTCTAGGGTTGGCAAGAGTTGGAGGAGATTGGTGTTGGAGCACCAAATCCCCTCCACCCGATGGAAAGGAAACTAAGGGGATCTTTAGTCGAGAGAGAAATGGGAGGGAGAGAGAGAAATGAAAATTTTTTCACGAGGTCTACTAAGATTACAACATAAAACGCAAAGTAGATAATTTTGGCCATAACTAAAATTATCATTAATTGTTGACTTGTAGCCACAAGATTTTAGAATGTTGGGAGCTTTTAACGGAACTTCAACAAATCACTTTGATATGAAGACTTTTTCGCTGGAAAACTAATTTGCAGGTACAAGTTGTTAAACTCAAATGGCTGGCGCAAGCTGAGGACAGATGTAGTTTAACTGCTTTCATTCTCATGTCTTCCAAACATGAATGGTGCCGTCAACAGGAGGTGGTTATAATGCAATTTCCTTTTGGAGGTAACTCACACTTGTCACCTGCATGGTGAAATTTATTTGCATTAAGTTGCAAATATAATCACCAAATGTATATTATTAAAGGGAAATATCATACACGACAAACTTTTTTGGACAAACAAATCAAACATTTCTAGTTTATCAACAATAACAAAACCAAATTCAGGCGACAAAACTATATAGCTGTTTTGAGAAACTACCAAACAAGAGATTTCTTTTGATAGGTAACAAAATAGGAGATACTTGAAGCAAATCTCCCTAATTCATGGTGTGAAAGGGAGGCCCATCTAAATAAGAAGGGCTCGGATCCAAGATAGGAAGCAACTCAGGTCCTGTATAGAGAGTAAGTGCCTGCGGGGGTAAGCTCCTGACCGGGTGGAAATTCACTCGGACTTTAATCTTGTAAATCGGGTCAACCAAATCATAGGTGCCCGACCCAGGAAAGGATGGGTCCCACAAGCCGAAAACACCACAGGAGTGAGGGGACACAAACACCGCCTGACACCACATTAAATGTAGGTAGGTCAGAACTATGCCGCATTAAATGTGAGCCAAAAATTCTGGTCACATAGTGGCATAAAGTAAGGGGTAGTGTGGCTCAGACAAGATATTTGCCCCATGATCCCTCTTGGTTACTCTGCCTGAGGTAGGTCAACTCATCCTGACACAACAAAGCAAATGATGACTAAACAACAGACAAGACACCTTTATCATTCCTCTCCGACATGCAGGTCTTGAGAACCTTAAAAATAGCGCCACCCCTTTCAGAACCAAAGTTATGTTTTCTAATCCCTCACTATCGTCCATTTATCTCTACTACATTCAACCCCAACTGAATTTACCATTGGAGCGATCACAGACCCCAATCTCCCCCTTCTTCTTTCATTTTGCAAGTTTGGATTATTTCGATCATTGCCTAGTCGTCTAGACTGCAAAACATGACATCAACAGTAGCGCCGTCTGTGTGATTTTGATTCCATAGTAACGTGTGCTTCATATGCTGGTAACAATGCGATCCTTCAACCTGACCGGGTGGAAATTCACTCGAACTTTAATCTTGTAAATCCGGTCAAACGAATCATAGGTGCATGACTCGGGAAAGGGTGGGTCCCACAAGTCGAAAACACCACAGGAGTGAGGGGACACAAACAGCGCCTGACACCACATTAAATGTAGGTAGGTCAGAATCATGCCGTATTAAATGTGAGCCAAAAATTCCGATCACATAGTGGTGTAAAGTAAGGGGTAGTGTGGCTTAAACAAGATATTTGCCCCATGATCCCTCTTGGTTACTCTGCCTAAGGTAGGTCAGCTCATCATGACACAACAAAGCGAATGATGACTGAACAACAGACAAGACACCTTTATCATTCCTCTCCAACATGCAGGTCTTGAGAACCTTATAAATAGCGCCACCCCTTTCAGAACCAGAGTTATGTTTTTTAATCCCTCACTATCGTCCATTTCTCTCTACTACATTCAACCCCAACTGAATTTACCATTGGAGCGATCACAGACCCCGATCTCCCCCTTCTTCTTCCATTTTGCAAGTTTGGATTATTTGGGCCATTGCCTAGTCATCTAGACCGCAAAACATGATATCAACAATAGCGCCGTTTGTGGGATTTTGATTCCATAGTAGCGTGTGCTTCATATGCTGGCAACAACGTGATCCTTCAACCTGAAAGGAAGAACATCAAAATGACGCAATGGAAATAAGACTAATAATAGCAATAGAGAAAATCATCAAGAAACTAACGAAGGAGAATGTGGCCCTCCATCGGACCAACGAGGAACGCCCTACCAATGATGAACCCAATGCCAGCGAACATGTAGCCTCGCAAGGTTGGCCTAAGCATACCACGTTAGAAGAAGAACGATGCAAGATAAATCTCAAACTTTGAGAGCTAGGAGAAAAGTATGCAAAGATGGCTAGATTGATGAAGACACCATCTATAGTAGACCAGTTACGTAACAACTCAAAAACATCATACAGTGCCGAAGTGTAACACCCCGCTCTCAAATATAGCATTTTGAAAATATTTTAGAAAGTTAATATGCTACTAAAACTTTTTTTTTTAATAAAACACACCGGATTCGAACATTTTATAATAAACAAAACGACTTTATACAAAATTAAAAAGAGTCAACGGAAGTATTTCTTTAATTTTTTTTTGAAATGACACGTGTTTACAAAAAAATATTTTATTTATTAAAAATCATAAAATTACAACTAATACACTATCTAGACCTCTACATTGCCTCCCTGAGTCAACTCCTGTCAGTTGTGCATCCTTATCACCTATGATGTTTTTTAAAAAAAATATGAAAAACATAGAAATAAAAACAAAATGAATCGAATACTCAATAAGCAACACATCATATGATAAAAATAATAATCATCGATTTTCATGCATACTCATAGACACATACATAATAATATGAACATGCTCTTTTCATAAATGTTGAACATTTTTTCATAAATGTTGAACATAAACTTTTCATAAATCTTTATAAACATGAAATTGTCATAAATGTTAAAAACATGAGCTTTCATAAAAAAAGATATGAACTTGCTTATTATCTCATATCGTATTGTTTCATATTATAGGTCATTACTTACTGTTGATCTCTGTGAGTTAGGGTTAGCGCATCTAAAAAGATTCTGATTCTTTTCATGGTCGTGAGTTATGGAATCCATACATAAGGAAGATATATAGGTGCACTACCAGCATGTATGACCTGACAATGCAATATGTCTATACATAGGTATCGACTTCTTATCATACATAGGCCGCTTACATATTTTATCATTCATATTATACTTATCATAACATAGATTTCAAAAATAATCGCATACTTTCATAACATGTCATGATACATGCTTCCTCATATGAATTCATGATTAAAATAATTTTATACATACTCTCACATAAAATTATGATTTCTCATAGATAACTTTAATGCATAAAACATGAGATTTTATAATATCTTATTGCGTAAGCTTTTCATAAATCATGTATATGGATTTTCATAATTTTTCATAATTTGGGTACGTAAAAAAAGGCTTCCAAATGATGACTATATATACATAATATTTTTATAAAACATGTTTAACGTATATATGTGAAAAGTATGATCATGCTACTTACCTTGTAGCGTTGTGTCTCGACTTTACGTTGTAGTTTGTACCTATACGAGATTCTAATAATCACTAACTTTCTAAATAAATTGTGTCGTAGTATTTCTAATTACATAAAATCATAACAACTGAATAATTTAATAAAAGATTAAAATATATTTTAAAAAATACTTTAAAACCCTTTGAAAATTTATAAGGGGACCTAAAATAATTTCTGATATCGACCCAATATTCAAAATAAACACTAGGTTGAAATGAGTTTAAGGCCCGAAGCCAACACTAATGTAAGAGTCTTAGAAAGAAAAGCTGGGGCCCGGAAAAAAAGAATCAAATAATGGAGGGGCAATTAGTCAAAGAGATGAAATTAAAGCAATTTAAAAAGAGAATTCAAGTTCACGCCTACGTAGGGCTGCAAACGAACAGAGCTGCTCGTGAACAATTTGAGCTCGACTCGTATAAACTCGATTCGAACTCGATTCGTTTAATAAATGAGTTGTTCGTGAACACTAATATTGGTTCGAGTATTAAACGAGCTAAACTCGTATAATCTCGACTCGACTCGTATAAACTTGGTTTGTGTTCGTGAACAAGATTCGTATAAACTCGATTCGACTCGTTTTGAGCTCGTAACAATACTCGTAATATTTTTATATACATATATATAATCTTGCATATATTCTTACATATATTCTTTTATTATATATATTTTCTGTATTATATATATTATTTTTGATATTTTGTATAAATAATATATTTTGTTACTTTATGTAGAAGTAGCATTTTATTTCTTTACAATAATAATGTATTAAGTTCACAAAAAAATTATTAATTCAAATATTTATAAAGAGTAAGAAACTCGAGTAATTACTCGACTAAGTTCGGCTCGTTCGTTAGAGAGTAAAAACAAAGATCGATAAATAACTCGATTCGATTCGAGCTCGTCTTTGATCGGCTCGAATTCGACTCGACTCGGAAAACTCTCAGCTCGACTCGAACTCGAACTCGAGTTATTTGAGTCCAGCTCGACTCGACTCGACTCGAACTCGTCTTTGTTCGGATCGTTTGCAGCCCTACGCCTACGGGAAGAAATGGAAAAATTTCAGTGGGGAGAGCAAGGCTCGTGAAACAGGGGCGTACCAAGAGGGGATTGCTGCGGTGGAGGCTATGCTCAACGGTGCTCTGGTGGCTAGACGAAGTTCAAGGTGGCGTAATTGGTGGAGGGGAGTGGTCGGAGACTTCTGTGCAGGTGGCAACGTCGAGGCGGGCTGGGTTTTGGCGGTTCTTGTAGCTTCTTTTCTGGTGGTTTCCAGCACGGTGTGAGATGGCTTGGGTTGCAGGTATGAAAAGAGGCTCGATGTTGTTTGGTGGCTGCCGATTGGGTTTGTGTGAAGGGTTTTTAGGTTGTTTCTCTTGGTGGCTGGCCTAAAATCCGAGTGTTCTGTGAATGGGTTTCAGTTTGCTTTATTGCAGGGGTTGCCGAGAGGTGATTCAACTCTGGTGTTTTTGGTTTCAATCCAGAGTTTACATGGGTATTTTGTAGATGAAGGAGAAGGAGTTTTTGGGTTTGATCAGGAGATTGAGGTTTGGAGTTTGAATTGAATTTGGGAAGATAATCCCACCGAAAACTAATACTAAGGTGATGATACAGGTCTTTGGGTGAATTGAGTTTTGAACTTGATCAGGATGTGAGTTTGAAATTCTAAGGTTGGGTAATTGGAGTTCGGGAATTTGAAGATTTTTCTAAACTAAAAACGGAGACGATATGAGTTATTGGATTGAGTATTTGAGTTGGGATTATATCAAAAGACTAGATTTTGAAATTTGAATATGTTAAAAAGACCTATTACCCCGGGTAGGGGTTTTGTTTGAATTAGAAATGATTTCAAAGGGATTTGAATTTAGATTTTGTTTTTGATAATGAGTTGAGATAAGAGTTTGAGTTGAAGCTATGTTGGGAAGTTAATTTCTACTTGAAAGACCAAAACATAGATGATAAAAGTTTTAAAATAGAGATGGTTTTGATGTACAGGTATTATTCACAGAGGAAAGAAAAAAGAAAACGTAAAACTCTGTCCAGACTGACTTCCACCACAAAACATATATATAAAATAGAATTTATAAAATAATAATAATAATAATAATAATCATCATCATCTAATCTAAAAACTCTATCCAAACTGACTTCCACCACAAAACATATTATGTTATACAAGGTTATGGCAGTTCTCTTTCCACCCAAGTTCAATGTCTCTCAAATAGAGCTTTATGATGGTTCCAAGGATTTGTTTGAGCACTTGGAGACGTTCAGAGCTCATATGAGCTTGCATGATTTTTCGAGCAAAGTTGCCTGTTGAGCCTTTCCATTAACTCTAAGAGGAGGGCTCGGACGTACCATCCCCCTAGGAACTATTGACAGTTTTGAAGGGTTAGCTCAACTTTTTATGATGCAGTTCATGGCCAACTGCAAGAGGAGACGGCTGGCCGCGTACCTCTTTACGATTAACCAGCGAGACGCAGAGAGCCTGAAAAACGTATGACCACCGATGAAAGATGAGAAGATTACATTGGCAACTCTCCTGGACTACCCCCTGACCGAGAGACGAAGTTCACAATAGAGTTGGAATTGGCTATAGCTCCAGTCCATAAGTCACCATACCGAATGGCGCCAACGGAACTAAAGGAACTTAAGACTCAGATTGAGGAATTACTGAAGAAGGGATTTATACGGCCTAATTCTTCATCGGGGGGAGTGCTAGTATTGTTTATAAAGAAGAAAGATGGGACGATGCGCATGTGTATTGATTATCGAGAGTTGAATAAAGTCACCATCAAGAATAAGTAGCAGTTATCACAGATTGATGATTTATTGGATCAGCTATGGGGAGCAACAATATTTTCCAAAATAGATCTTAGATCTGGTTATCATCAACTTAAGATCAGAAAACAAGATGTACCAAAAACTGCTTTTCGAACTCGACATGAGCATTTCGAGTTTCTTATTATGCCATTTGGTTTAACTAATGCCCCAACAATATTTATGGATTTAATGAATCACATATTTAGACCATATTTGGACAGTTTTGTAGTCATCTTCATTAATGACATCTTGATTTATTCTTGAAGTGATGAGGAGGATAGGGAACACTTAAGGATGGTACTAGAAATCCTACAGAAGCATTAGTTGTACTCTAAACTTAGTAAGTGTGAGTTTTAGTTTCAGGAAGTTAAATTTTTGGGGCATGTTATTTCTAGTGAAAGAGTTGCTGTAGACCCGTCCAAGATAGAAGATTTGTGGAAAGATTTTCCAAACTTTCTAGACCCTTGACAACTTTAACTAGGAAAAATGTCAAGTATGTTTAGAGAAATCAATGTGAGTAAATTTTCCAAGAACTTAAGAAAAGATTGACTATGGCACCAATTTTGGCGATACCAGAGCCTCACAAACCTTATGTGGTCTATAGTGATGCTTCGAAGATGGGTTTAGGGTACGTTCTGATGTAATATGGACGAGTAGTTGCATATGCGTCACGGCAGCTTAAAGATCATGAAAGTATTTGCATTGAAGACTTGGAGGAATTATTTATATGGCGAGAAATGTGAAGTATACACAGATCATAGAAGTCTGAAGTATTTATTCATTCAAAAGACTTTGAATATGAGACAGTGAAGATGGGTTGTGTAACATCTCGACTCGAAAATTTAATTTATTTGAATTTTATTATTATTATTATGTTATTAATTCATTTTTTTTTGATAAGTTTTATAATAGTGTTTGAATTTGTTCTAATTTCTCTTCTAGCCATATTCCACCTTTTAGATTGACTTTTTTTTCATCATCATCATCTTAGAACCTTTAACCTAGTTTAAAACCATCTCTAATTGAAAACTACCATCCGAATTCTAACTCCTAAAGTAGAGTTCAAACTCAAGCAGTTCCAACTCAAACCACCGGATAAAATGCAATATTTTCTATTCACACTCAAACTCGAAACTCGAAACTTCATCCACTTACGGAATCAATACCCGAGATTATCCTTCATTCTAGTTTGCCGAGTGGCATCGGGAGCTTGCTTCCGGTGTGGTCAAGTGGGCCACATGATGCGTGACTGCCCCTAGATGGCTTCTAGCAGAGATGTAACGCCTGGAGGAAAAACGAATACCCCCACAAAAGCCAAAATATATGCCATCGCCCCAGGATAGGTAGATGTGAATGAGGAGGAGGCCATCAATGCTGGTATTATTACCGGTAAGACTCTGACCATACCTTAGTTTTAAAGTATAAGATAATTTAGTAAGGTAACCATAGGAAAATTTTTATAAGTGAAATTATTATGATGCGTAATGTGGTATATGCTTTGTTTGACTCCGGTCCAACGAGATCCTTTGTTTCCTATGATTGCGTTTGGAGATGTAAGTTAGATGTTGAACCATTAGCACAGAAAGTGTTGATAACACTCCCTAATGAGAAAGTGATTGGATGTCAACAGATAGTGAAGAACTGTCATTTGGAAATTGCTGGCATAAGGTTAAACGCCAATTTGATAATTTTTCACTTGTTGGAGTTCGACGTAATATTAAAGATGGATTGGTTGTCCAAACACTACGCCAAAATCGATTGTCACAAAAATGAGATTATTTTTGAACTGCCTGATGAAGAGAAGTTGCGTTATGGAGGGGAGACGGTTAGTTCTGTGTCCTCTATTGTGACGACAAAAAGGGTAACAAAAAGTTTGAAGGGAGAAGCAGAAGTGTTTATGTTAATATCCTTAAACGTGTTGGAGGGTGCCAAAAGTATTGAAGACATCTCGATTGTGAAATATTTTCCTTGGGTATTTTTTGACGATCTGCCTGGATTGCCTCCGGACCGTGAAACCGAGTTCGCCATTGAATTGAAACCTGCTACGGCTCTAGTTATAAAGCCCCCTACCGAATGGCGCCAATGGACCTAAAGGAACTAAAGGTGCAGATTGAGGAGCTATTTGAAAAGGGGTTCATACGGTTGAATTCATCGCCATAGGGAGCCCCAGTCCTATTCGTGAAAAAGAAGGATGAAACGATGCGAATGTGTATCGATTACAGAGAACTTAACAAAGTTACTATTAAGAACAAATACCCACTACCGCAGATAGATGACTTGTTGGATCAACTGCAGGGAGCAATAGTAATCTCCAAGATCGATCTCAGATCAGGGTACCATCAGCTGAAAATTAAAGAGCAGGATGTGCCCAAGATGGCTTTTCAAACTCGTTATGGACATTTTGAGTTCCTGGTTATATGCCCTTCGGATTAACGAACGCCCCAATAGCATTCATGGACTTAATGAATCGAATTTTTAGACAATATTTAGACAGTTTCATCGTGGTATTCATCGATGATATTTTAATATATTCTCGGAATGACGAAGAGCACAAAGATCATTTAAAGATTGTACTGAGTATTTTACAAGAGCACCGGTTGTACGCCAAACTTAGCAAGTGCGAGTTTTGGCTTAAGGAGGTTAAATTCTTGGGCCATGTAATTTCAAGCCAAGGTGTAGCTGTGAATCCCACCAAGGTTGAGGCGGTAATAGAATGGCAAAGACCAACAAATGCTCATGAGATACAAAGTTTTCTTGGATTGGTAGGATACCACAGGATGTTTGTAGAAGGATTTTCTAACTATCTGGCCCTTTGACAGCCTTGACTAAGAAAAATGCAAGTACGTCTGGAGTGAGCAGTGTGAGCAAAGTTTCCAAGAATTTAAGAAGAGATTAACTTCGGCGCCAGTACTAGCACTGCCAGAACCCCACAAGCCTTATATAGTATATCTTGACGCATCGAAAATGGGTTTAGGATGCGTTTTGATGCAGGAAGAACGAGTAGTTGCATACGCATCCCGACAGCTTAAGGACCATGAATGAAATTACCCCACTCACGACTTGGAATTAGAAGTAGTAGTGTTCGCGTTGAAAATTTGAAGACATTACTTGTATGGCGAGAAATGTGAGATATATACAGATCACAAGAGTCTGAAGCACCTGTTCAGTCAAAAGAATCTGAATATGAGACAGAAAAGATGGATTGAGATCATAATTGATTTTCAGTGCGAGATCAAATATCACTCTGGAAAGGCTAATGTGGTAGCAGATGCTTAGAGTCGAAAAACTCGAGCGGAAGAGCCATCCCTATTAACAGTTATGCGAAGCATGCTGATTAAGAATCTGCCTGGAAAAGTGACATTGGCAGCAACATAAGAAATTGTCTCACTGATTGAAGAAGAAATTCGAGAAGAACAACGAAAGGATACTAAGTTGGACAAGATCCGACGGAAATTGTTAGAAGGGCAAAGATCACCTTACTTTACGATATCGGACGATGGGACACTGTGTTATGAGAAGAGGACAGTGATACCAGACAACCTAGAATTAAAGGAAAAGCTTATAAGGGAAGCACATTGTACCCTTTATACAGCTCACCCTAGAAGTACCAAAATATATCAAGACCTAAAAGGAAGATTTTGATGGGAAGGTATTAAAAAGGAAGTGGCTATGTTTGTAGAAAAATGTTCAGTGTGCCAATTGGTTAAGGCAGAGCATCAACACCCAGCAGGAATGTTGTAGCCTTTGCCGATCCCAGAATGGAAATGGGAAGACGTGTCTATGGACTTCATAGTAGAAATTCTGAGAATGTCAGCAGGAAAGAACACCATCTGGGTAATAGTGGATAGGCTGACCAAAAGTGCCCATTTCCTGCCCATCGCGAACACAGATTCAATGGAAAAGATGGCAAGGATTTATGTGAAGGAAATAGTCTAATTGCATGGTGTACCTATGACAATTGTTTCAGATCGAAACCCCAAATTTACATCTCGCTTTTGGCAAAATTTACAGAAAATGATGGGATCCAACCTGAAGTTTAGCAGTGCCTATCACCCACAAATGGATGGTCAGACAGAACGGACCATTGAAACCTTAAAAGACATGTTGCGAGCATGCATGTTAGACTCAAGCAGTGATTGGGAAAGTCTTTTACCTCTAATCGAATTTGCCTACAACAACAGCTTTCAAGTTACTATTCAGATGGCACCATACGAAGCACTGTATGGTAGGAAATGTAGGTCGCCCCTGTAATGGGATGAAGTTGGTGAAAGTAGGGTGTTAGGGCTCAAATATCTACAAGAGGTCAAAGCTCAAGTGGAAATGATACGGGATAGAATGAAAACTGCCCAAAGTAGACAAAAGAGCTATGCGGATCGACGAAGAAGGCCGTTGGATTTTTCAGTTGGTGATTGGGTGTATATCAAGATTTCACCAATTAAAGGAGTAGCTTGGTTTGGCAGAAAAAGGAAATTGAGTCCCTGTAATGTTGGACCTTATGAAGTTATTGAGAAAGTTGGAGAAGTAGCTTATCGATTGGACTTACTCGTGAGCCTGCAATTAGTCCACAACGTATTCCATGTATCGTCTTTAAAGAAAAGTTTTGGTGAAGGACTTATGTCCCAACCTGACCTATGAGGAATGGCTAACCCGGATTGACGATCGCAAAGAACAGGAATTGAGGAATCAAAAAATTTCATTAGTAAAGGTGTTGTGGAACAATCCAGTTTCTCAAGAAGTAACGTGGGAACATGAAAATGATATGAGAGCCAAATACCCCCATCTATTTGTAAATTAGTGATGTGCTCATTATTTTCTTGTTTGAACTTGGTTATGATGTATGAATATGTGTATACGAATATTATTATATGTGGGTGATTTAACTGTTTTATGGTTGCCATTGTTTGACTATCATAGTAATTTGTGGAACTTTAACCAGGATATGGGACGAAATAGGAGGATCCTACGCATGTCGGTAGCCACAGTAGTCCAATTAAGAGAGAGAAGAAAAAAGAGGCAAAGAATATTACGTAGAAAGTGTGAAAGGATGAGGGTACGCAGACTGAAATTATTAGACCGTTTTGAGAGACACCACACCCACCTTATGGATATAGATCGTGAGGGAGCGCTGGTTTTTCATCGCGCTAGACTACATGAAGAGCGACAACCACCTAGAAAATGGATTAGAGCAGAAAGAAAACAGTTAAAGAAATTGATCCGAGGTGAGATAAGCGAGCTTAATGGAGAGCCACTGGATTTTTCCTATACCTCAAATGATCGTATAAGACATCGGGAAGAAGGAATACCGCGGATAGATACCGAGGAGGAGATTATGCATAAGTTGAATGAAATGAGGACAAACATGTACTATGACCTTGACGTAGATGCCATAATTTATTTCTCTCAAAATTCTGTGACAGAAGAGGAAGATGTACCATCTTACTCGTCGTCAGAAGAGTCCACCGCCGCGAGTGCTAGAGGTATATTAATTTTATTAACATCCATATCATAAACCGATTTCGAGGACGAAATCTTCTTTTTAGTGGGGGAGGATGTGATGACCCGAGATTTTCATTTCGTATTATTTGATTGAATAATTATTTTGATTAAGTGATTAACTAATTAATATTGAGAGGAGAGGACTAAATGGGCATGGGCTTAAGATTGGAGCTTGGAAAGTTTAAAATGAGTTATTGGGCCTAGAGAGGAGTAGCAAGCCCACAAACCCATTAGATTGATCCATGACCCACCAAGCCCACACATAGGACACATCACCCATAGACAAACCCTAGTGAGTCACCTAAAACTAGTGGACGAAAATAGAAAAACACTAGTAGGTAGGAGTTGACTAGCAGGTGGAAGGTAGGGTTGAGTGTGAGTTCTTGTGATAGGATTTTCCCATAATTGGGATATATTTGGAAAAATACTAAGATAATGTCTATTTTAGTTTATCTAGTACATGCCATGTTTAGTGGAGTGACACTTGTAGATTGAAATAGGAAGTGGAAGAGAAGAGAAGAGAAGAGAGGGCATTCGGTTAGCTTGTAGCCGAAACCCCTTAGGGGTTTTTCCTATGCAATCCTCTCTAATCTAAGACAATGATCACATGTAGGATTATTTAAGAAAGAAATGACAATTGATTGAAAAGTGAAGAGAGGTGTCATGAGGAAGAGGAAAGGAAAAAAGGAAGAAGAAAAGTTAGGAGGGATCCGGATGAGGTGCCGTGTGCATCCTTTGAGACTTCCTAGGAGTACTTGCAAATCTAGTGGAAGGAACATCTTAGATTTGTGTGAGAAGATGAAGTACAGGGTGTAAGGTGTGTACGAGGTATAGTGGTGTAAGGAAATGATTGAGGTTGCTTGTAATGGAAGGAAACTAGGATTGGGGGGGGGGGAGAGTTTCGGATGACACATGGATCCAAGGCATGGCCGGACCATGCATGCTCTCTTTCCCAAAAGCATGACCTTAGAATCTTGTGGATTGACACGAGAGGGGTTAGATGAGTGTGTGATAGGGTTGAAATGACAAGAGAATGAGGAAGGAAGGGAGGGATGTTTCGGTGGAGACTTTGAGGAGGCAAGGAACCTGGATTCTCACTTCCTCCCATTTTTCATCATTTGCTTTCTTTTCCCATGCAACCACCCTTGTCTAGTCATATGTCTTTCAAATCAAGGTATGGTGAAGTGTCCTTGAGCCCTAGGAAAAAGAGTATGGCCGAATACCCTTGAGGAGACTCACACCTCACTTGGCTATCTCACAATCACACAAGCTCTCTTTCTCTCTACCTCTCGGCTAGCCCCACTTCTCCCTCAACTCTCTTTTGTTTACTTTCTTCTTACCTCTAAACATCACCTTATCCTTAGAAGAAAAGAACTAGAACAAATATTTTGAGGAAGAGTTGCTATTGAAGAGGTAAGTGCATTCTTATCCTACCTTTAGCAATCATAGTATACTTTTGAATGAATTTGGGTGTTTGCTGGAATTTTTGTGTATGTATATTGAAAATGAAACCCTTTAGAGAGAAAGTTTGCCATGTTTAGTATAGTAGAAATTCATGCTTAAGTTATAATATTTCTAAGTTGAGAATTTAGAATGGTATGTGGTTTAGTTAGTTACTCAATATGAGGTGGAATGAAGGAAATGCAAGCATGACTGAAGGTCTACTAGCATGATGTTGGATGATGCCTCTAGTGTTGTTTATTTAGTAGTAAAAATCCATGTCTAAGTTTAAATACCTTGCTAAGAGTAAAAATTATTTCATGTGGTAAATTTGAATATTTGATATGAAGGAAGAATATGGTGTGATCAACATGATGAGTAAAGATGAAAATATGTTTGTTAGATTTTGACTTGGAGATGAAAATGTTGGGCTTATGCATGCATATATTTCAGACTTTAGGTTTTCTTTGGGTGGAATTATTGATTTTAATTATTGTGCTATATTATGATGATATGCTTAAATATTTGGAGACATTAGATGCATATGAATAAAATGGTTACACTAGCATGATTGGTGGTTTTCACCTAAATCATTGGGTGAGTCATCTTGGAAAAAAGAAGAAGTAAGAGTGAATAACATAATATATTAAATGACATAGAATTTCAGCCAGGCTATGTTTTTAGGGTTAGAAAAATATATTTGAGTAGTTGAAGTTGAATTGTAGTGCTTGGAGAATAATTGGAGACGAAAAGCTAGGACTTTACAAAGGGAGGGTCTCGGCCCAACCTTAGTGGGAAGGGGCCGAGCACCCCTAAATGTATAAGAGGCCCATTAAGTATTTTTGGGTAGGAAAGGAGTGGAATTATGGAGTGCGAAATTATGAAAGAGGCTGACGTAGAATAAGCATTATGTTCATCACATATTTGATATGTTCAGTGACATGAGTCTCACGTCTCATGCATACAGCACGAAAATCATGTTTTAAACATGTTTTTAAAAGAAAAGAAATTAATTAAAGTTTTATAAGAACCCCAAAGGCTGGGACGGGATAGTGTCCTAGTGGAACTCCCTGTTCACTCATGAGTGATTAAAGTCGACTGAAAGCCCCTAAGTCGACAAAGAACCGTCGACATACCATATATGGCTCCAAAAGGTGTCTGAAGCGTGGTCACATCTAAAACTAGTGGGTGCATATAGGACGGTGTTGGCTTCGACCTCATCGATATAGAAAAATTTGTAGTCGCTCGGTGAGTGATCAATCACCGAGTGATGAAGAGCGCGAAAGGGCACAAAACGTAGCTACTTAGGTTTGATACGGTCGCCGGGTGCTATGGTAACTAGCAAGAACACACAGTGAGTAGGGGAACTGTAAGGTGTTCAACAGATGTCATGACAAAAGATGGGCTTTCGGGTCATATATGATATGATGAGTAACACCTAAGATAAGAAAAATGAAAAGTAGTTGCGAAAAGATGAATTTTGAAAGAAAACTCCATTATTTTGTTTTCAGAGATTACGAACAAGCATATGAAAAGAATACGAAAAGAAAAAGAGAGATTTCAAGACATGGAATGAGCATGAGCATGTGCACACCATAAAATCATGAGTCTCATAATGTATAAAGAATGACTGATTGTTTGTTATTCATTTATCTGTATGCTTAAATTACTTTTGTTATAATATAAATGTGCTTACTGAGATTTCTCCCGAAATCTCACCGCTGTTTATCTCTCCACTATCTCCTTTTTGGGATGATAGAAATAGTTGTAGATAATGACGACTTTGAAGAGTATGACCCCAGGGATGGTGCCTCGGACCCCCACGAGCCTGATTGAGTCCGTCACCTTCAAACTAGTGACTCTTGACTACCTAAGCCATTGGGCGGTGGAGTCACTACTCCTAGCTATGCTTGTTTTGGGAAATATACGCCCTACCGGG
Source organism: Platycarya strobilacea (assembly GCA_036898215.1). Lineage (NCBI taxonomy): Eukaryota > Viridiplantae > Streptophyta > Magnoliopsida > Fagales > Juglandaceae > Platycarya > Platycarya strobilacea. The sequence continues at coordinate 24,008,881 of CM072546.1, read as the reverse complement.
TGCTGTATAGTTCCCGGCATAGACAATTCCCTCCACATGGGTCGCCTTTATAAGTCATCTTCCGGGATGAGTTATGAGGTGGGACCGACCTTGGATTTGGACCGCCTCCATTATGGTCTAAACTTCAAAGAGATTAAGAAGGAACTGTTGGATTAGGAAGTGATGGCTGGGGACCCTCTATGCAGCTTTTTTCTATTTATATGCATATATTTTGGTCTTCCGTTGTTTTGGAAGAATGAACACTTATGAAGGATCCTTATGTTTGTATTAATGGTAATGTAATATTTTGGGATGTTATTGTATTAAGTCATGTGATATATGCATAGAAAGGTTTGACCATTTTCCGTTGCGACAACTTAAAAAAAAAAATCCAGTACAGGATAAGACGAAGGGTGAACTTCCCTATGACGCTCATCCCCAATGTCACGTTTTGCGTACGATCCCAAGCACAAGTTGGGGCGCCGACAGTGCCCCTCCATTATTTCTGCTAGCAACCGAGACAAACAAGCCCAGTGTTTCCCAGCGACCGTAGACCACACAAAGGCATCGGAGCAAATAGTCAAACCAGCCAGTTGTGCTGCCGGTCACCCCCTAGCTCCTGAGCTGCCACCGATTGTTTTCCTCCTTCGGTAAACTCTCTGTTCCACCCAACTGCCCCTAGTTGGTTTCCTTAGACGTTTATTTCATTTCATCGAGCCATGCCGTAAGCCTTTTAAGGCTTTATTTTGGTCCCTTTAGCAACTTATTGAAATCTCCCAGGTTTCTTATTTTAAAACGGGCCTTGGGCCTTAAAGCACATTTCAATCTAGCACTTTTTATTTTAAGCTTATTGGGCCCAATTTTTTTAAAATAAATTATTGGGTCAATTCTCGTAATATTTCAAAAATTAATTTAGATCTTCCTATTATCTTAAAAGGGTTTTTAAGCATATTTTTAAAAATATAGTTTTAGTCTATTTTAATTATTTTAATCATAATTTTAAATGATTAGAATTCTCCATGACGTTTATTTAGTAAATTTTTAACGATTAGTGTCTCGTATAGGTTGCGAGCTACAACGTGAAATTAGGAAGCAACGCTAGGAGGTAAGTAGCATGATCATACTTTTCATGCATATATGGTAAACATGTTTTATAAAAATATTATGTATGTATGACCATCATTTGTAAGCCCTTTTTACGTACTCAAATCATGAAAAATTATTAAAATCCTTATACATGATTTATGAAAAACTTACACATTAAAATAGTATGAAATCTTATGTTTTATGCATTAAAGTTATTTATGAAAAATCATGATTTTATGTGAGAGTATGCATAAACTTAGTTATGAAAGATCATGAATTCATGTGAGGAAGCATGCATCACTACATGTTATGAAACTATGTGATTTCTTTTGAAATTTATGTTATGATAAGTATGCAAGTATGATAAGATATTTAAGCGGCCTATGTTCGATATGAAGTTATTACCTATATATGGGCATATTGTATTGCTAGGTCGTATATGCTGGCGGTGCACCCAGTATGCCTTCTTTATGTATGGATTCTACAACCCGCGGCCACGGGCAGAATCAATTTTTTTTTAGATTTGCTAACCATAACTTATGGGGGTCAACAGTGGGTAACGACCTATGAGATGAAACGATATGATATGATATGATAAGCAATTACACATTTTTATGAAAAGCTCATGATTATGAAAGCTCAGGTGTCAACATTATGAAAAGCTCATATTTTCAGTATATATGAAAAAGTCACATTCAACATTTATGAAAAATTCATATTCATATTATTATGTATGTATATATGAGTATGCATATTTTGAGAGAATCGATGAGTATTACTTTTACCGTATGATGTGTTACTTATTAATTATTCAACTCATTTTATTTTTATTTCTAAGTTTCTATGTTTTCTTCTAAAAATATCATAGGTGATGTGAATAAGCAGCTAGCAGGATTTGAGTTAGGGAGGCGATGCATAAGCCTAGACAATATATTAATTTTATTTTATGGTCTTTAGTGAATACTTTTTATTTTATTTTTGTAAATACATGAGATTTCAACATTTTATTTTAAGTAAATGCTTCCGCTGACTCTATTTAATTTTATAAAGACTATTTCATTTATTTAAAAACGTTCGTATCTGGTGCGTTTTTATAAAGAAAAGTTTTTTTTAGTAACACATTGACTCCCTAAAATATTTTCAAAATGCTATATTCGGGAGTGAGGTGTTACAGGTCAAGACAATAAGTGACTTCCATTGTGAGATTAAATATCACCCTGGAAAGATTAATGTGGTGGTTGACACATTAAGTTAGAAAATTCAGATAGAAGAATCTTCAATACTGGCAATGATGAAAGATTTGTTGATTGGAAAACTGCCAAAGGATGTTCTGATGGCGGTAGTACAAGAAATTATTTTATTCATGCATGAGAAAATTAAAGAAAGGCAGTGAAAAGATGTTCCTATATTTTACAATTTCTAATGATGGAATGTTGTATTATGGGAAGAGAAAAGTAATTCCCAATGATTTAGAGTTAAAAGAAAGATTGTTGGGGGAAGCTCATTGTACTCCCTACCAAGCTCACCCGAGAAGCACTAAAATGTATAGGGATTTGAAAGAAAAATTTTGGTGGGAATGTATTAAAAAGGATGTTTCTACTTTCGTGGCTAAATGATCGATATGTCAATTAGTAAAAGCAGAACACCAAAGACCAACTGGGGAATTGCAATCCTTACCTATTCCTGTATGGAAATGGGAAGATATATCTATGGATTTTGTGATAGGATTGCCAAGGAGTTCGGTAGGAAAGAATTCGATTTGGGTGATAATTGATCATTTGACAAAAAGTGCTCACTTTATGCCATAGCCAATACAGATTCAATGGAGAAGTTAGCCCTAATCTATGTTAAAGAAATAGTACATCTGCACGGAGTGCCTAAAACAATTGTTTCAAATCGAGACCCTAGATTTACGTCTCATTTCTGGCAAAGCCTACAGAAAATGTTGGGTACTAGCTTAAAGTTCAGTAGTGCATATCACCCACAAACAATTGGTTAGACAGAGCGGACTATTCAAACTTTAGAAGACATGCTGTGTGCTGAATTATAGTGGTGATTGGGAAAATCTTTTGCCTTTGATCGAATTAGCTTACAACAATAGAGTTATATGGGAGAAAGTATAGATCGCCATTATATTGGGACGAAGTGGGAGAAAGTATGATATTAGGGCCTGAATATTTACAAGAAGTCAGGGAATAAGTGGAGATGATTCAAGAAAGAATGATGACAACCTAAAGCAAACAAAAGAGTTATACAGATAAGCGCAAAAGAGCGTTGAAATTTGCAGTAGGTGATTGGGTCTATATTAAAACTTCACCTATGAAAAGCGTAGTACGTTTTGGCAAGAAAAGAAAGTTAATTCCTCATTATGTTGGACCTTTTTTGGAGAAAGTGGGAGTAGTAGCATATCGTCTGGATTTACCAAAGAATTTACAAGAAATTCACAATGTCTTTTATGTTTCTTCTTTGAAGAGAAGCCTTGGAGAAAGACCAGTAGCAGTAATGAATCTTGGCAATATTCAGCTGCATCCTAATTTAAACTATGAAGAATGGCCAATGAGGATTAAAGATCAAAAGGAGTAGATACTACGAAATTGTTCGATTTCACTAGTTAAAGTATTTTGGAATAATCCTGCTTTTCAGGAGGAGACTTGGGAACATGAAGATATGATGAGGACTAAATATCCTCATTTGTTTGAAAATTAGATGTATATAGTTTTTTTGTTATGATTGCATGTATGAATATTTTATCTTTTATATGAACTTGATTGTTGTTATTTATGAGTGTTATGTTTAAAGTTTTTGGACTTGTAGTAATTATTATCCGACTTTGAGCAAGAAATGACTTGACTTAGAACTACTCCGCGTATATCTGTATCATCTGTAGCACAGCTGAGAGAGAGAGAGAGTGGAAATACTTAGATGCAGGATTCGCCTTAGAAGACAAAGACAAATGAGAATGGAGAGACTTAAAAGACTAGACAAAAATGAGTGGCATCGCACGCATATTATGGATATAGATAGTAATGGGAATGCAATTTTTAGACATGCACTGCCGTACGAGGAGCAACAACCCCCTAGTAAATGGTTAAAATCAGAGAGAAAATGTTTGCGTAGAATGGACCTAGAAAATGAGGATATAGAAACTTTGGAATTTTCTAAGATGCCCGAGGATCGTTTACGCCAAAGAGAGGAAGGTCAGCCCATAGAAGACAATGAGTCAGAGATTTGGCATTGAATAAATGAAATGAAGGTTAATATATATTACAACTTATATTTGGACGAGATATTCTATTACTCATAGGACTCCTTAACTTTAGAAGAGAGTGGACCCTCATATTCCTCCTGAGTCTATAGCCACAAGTGCTAGAGGTATGAATTCTTTTATAATTAGATTTGTGTGTTTAAAAATCATATCTTAGTGATTTCGAGGAAAATATCTTTCTTTTAGGAGGGAGGATTTGATGACCCAAGTTTTCATTTTTTTATTATGTATTTATTTATAATTTCAAAATTTGGTTGTTAGGAAAAAAGGTGGAAGCGAAAGTTGCATTGCTTGGCCTATTGTGTATAGTATTTTATATATGTTTTAAAAGTATAGATGATTATTTGAAATTAGCTTGATTTTTTTATTATCTACACTAAGAGAACTAGACTACATATTTATTTTTGAGAAAATTTAAGAAAAAGAACCAATACAAGAGGAATTTTAGTTGATTAAGTAAGGAATAATTTCAGAATATTGGATTGGCCGATTTGGGAGGCTTGGGATTGACACTTGTTTGTGTTTTTTTAACCATGTGTTAGTTCACATCTTAGGCTAAGTATAAGGCAAGTGTAATAAAGTGATTGGATGAAAAACAAAGTGGTTTAACCTAAGTGGAATTCAGCTGAAATCAGAAGCTAAATTGGAGCATACGGCAATGCTAAAAGGTGTTGGCAAGGATCGACTTTTTACATGTGTTTTTTCACCATACTTTAGTTAATTCTATAGGCAAGAGATTGGACAAAAGAAAGGATGTGATTGGAGGGAAAAACTTTTGACTTTTCTTTTAGGAATTTCGGCAATGCAGTGGGGTATAAGAGAAAGCCTTAGCCGATGGATGTTTCTTGGGAAATTTGCCAAGTTTGGATAAGATTATATAAGTTTATGTCACCTAAGTTCTAGATAACATGACTAGTCTATAATCTAAGTGGGGCACATGGCATTATAGAGTGAAATATGAGAATTTAGTCTTAGAAGTTTAGGTAGTCGACCAACACACACAAGCCCATTTGTTTCAGATCACACTTAGCTCTCTCGGCAATCCCCTCTTTTCTCCTCTCCATCTACTTCTTTCTTTCACTTAAATTTCTAAGCTAATTCTCCTAGTGAAATTAAGTATATTTTCTCGAGAAAGTTGTGGATAAATCTTAACCTACAAAGGAGTAGATTGGTATATTTCTTGGAAGTGGTAAGTGTAGCTATAACTTAAATTTAGCATGTTGTTTATATAGTTTGTAAATTTTTTATTTTGAGAATTTTATTTACTAGATGATTGTGGAATGAATAAATGCTTATATGATGATTGAGAAGTGGCATGAGAAGGATTTTCTTTAGATTGGAAAGTGTAGATTAGTGATGATAATTGAATATGATTTTAGATCTCTTATGTTTACTTGATAAAAGGATTTGAGATTTGGTTTAATATTTATTTTAGAAAATATGATGGAATGATGAAAGAGTGAATCCAATGGTTATAGTGAATGTTCATAGAATGAAACTTCAAGTGGTAATATGATGTGTATAAGAGATAGGATTTTTTTTTTGTTTTTTTTTAAAAAGCTAGAGATTTTCGGCCATGGAGATTTTTGCTAGAAAAGAATTTAAATAAATAGTTTATTCCTTGGTAAGGCATGGCTAGAAACTAGGTTTTCAAAAAAAGATTGGTGAGGTGATGAAAATGATTGATGAGTTAATATGGGTAGCCTAGATGGGTTCGGCCTAAGCTATTCTAAGCCTAAAGTTTGATTAGTGAAATTTTTTATTTGGCTAGATATATATGATTCACTTGAAATAATTGTAAAGAACATGATTAGCGTGAATATGCCATGATTTAGTAAATCCATGCGTCGTACGTCACATGAGTTATGCATTACACATGAAAAAGTGTTAAGTTGCATGCATTTTCAATGATAATGAAAATTAGAATAAAGATTAAGAAAAGAATAAAATAATGAAAAGTCGTGTCGTCATGAGGAAGACGATATATAACTTCTGTTTGACTGACATGTCGACGGGGAAGGCGATACGTAACTCTCGTTGAATGATAAGAAGTCGGGTCATCATGAGGAAGACGATACGTAATTCCCATATGACTGATAAGATTGACAGTTAAGGTGATACATAACTACTGCCATAATAAGTGATTTCGTGTCGTCACAAGGAAGGTGAGATGTAACTCCCGTATGACTGATGCGAACAAGAACCCGATGGTAAATGCGATACGTAATTGCTATCGAGATTCAGTAATAATGTGACAGTGAAGACGATACGTAATTGTTGACACACTATGAGTAAGAATAAGAAAGAAATAACTAAGAACAAAAGGAGTATGAACAAAAACACGTAACTTTAATAGTTTTTGAAAAGACGTGTCATATACATGAAAAGTCTGGTCACGTGTCAAAGGAAGTCCTCTCATGAAACCGTGATGTTTTATTTGAAGTGCATTGCGCATAAGTTCACTTGTGAGTCTTATGTTCATGGATTATACATTTATTGCTTAATGTATGTACATTGATAATGTTCTTATTATGTTTGCACTTACTGAGATTTTATGAAATCTCACAATATATGATTTTTTCAATATCATTCTCTTTGGGAATGATAGAAATTTTGACAGGACAAGATGACACATCAGGAGATTGGGATCTCTCAAGAGGCTCTGAGGAGCCCTGAGGGTTTTACAGACTATGTTGCTTTTGAGAAGTTGGCACAACAGTTTTTCAATCATATGACTAGTGAGATTTGGCAAGAGCGAGTGAAGAAGCCAGAAGGGCGATGCCCTCAAGGGTGTTGCTTGCTTTTGAGCCGTGATGACTCTTTGACCTTAGATAGTATTTATGCTATCCCTATAGGAATCAAATGCTGCTAAGGAGAGAAGATAAGTATGGGCTGGTTTAGGTTCAGTCCCAATTATAAGGAGGTGAAAAAGGAATCTCTATTGTGAGCTTAATGGTCTTTGTATTTTGTTATGTTGGAAGGATTTGTGTATTATGTTAAAAGTTTTGGACACGTACTGACTTTGGTACTTTATATATATATGATACAGTTTTATTAGTATGAAGTAATTACCATATGATGTTTTGCAAAATTTTAATTCTTTGCATATTTTAGTATTTTAAATTTTTTTCGCTGCGATATTTCTGGCATATTGTTAGTAAGTTTAGGAGCATTTGCATTAATATTGACATGAATGTAGAGATATGTAGCCTAGTGTTACGTATCTTAACGCTTCCAGTTACATTAAATCCCAGACGTAGTTTAGGGGCGTCACAACATTTGTTACTAATTGGAAGCTCTACTACTATAGAGCCATGCCCTTCAGCCTAAAAAAAGTTGGAGCCACATATCAATGATTAGTAAACCGGATGTTCAAGCATCAGATCGATTAGAATACGGAGGTCTACATGGATGACCTCTTGGCCAAAAGCCGCAAGTCTGAGCAGTACTTGGTAGACCTTTGAGAGGCTTTTTCCATACTCTGACAATACAATATGAAACTCAATCCTGCAAAGTGCACCTTTGGGGTCGAATCAGACAAATTCCTAGTATATATGGTCTCCAAAAGGGGAATCGAAACTAATCCCGAGAAAGTAAAGGCAATTATTGGCATGGTTTCACAGCGTAAACTCTAGGAGGTCTAGCATTTGGCCGGATGAGTAACAGCCCTCAACCGCTTCATTGCCTGCTTAACCGAACAGTGTCTACCCTTCTTCCAAGTCTGGGGAAAAGCATGTGAATAAGATCCAACTTGTAAGCAGACCTTTACCAAGCTCAAGAACTATCTGACCTATCCCCCCTGCTTAGCCAAACTATCTCAGGGGAGACAATAACCATCTACCTAGCAGTGTCCGCACACGTTGTTTTCGTTATTCTGGTCCACGAAGTAGAATAGGGGCAGCGACTCGTTTACTACATCAACAGGGCATTACGTGGTCTACAAACTGAGATGCTAGTCTTTGCCCTAGTTGTGGCCGCCCGACTGTGTCCTTATTTCTAGGCTCACACCATCAAAGTTTTTACTCCACTCAAGGCAATCCTCCAGAAATCCAATACATCTGGCCAACTTGCTAAGTGGGACATTGACCTGACGGAATTCGACTTGGCCTACTTACCTCGAACAACAATCAATAGGCAGGCACTGGCAAATTTCATAGTTGAGTTTACTGACTTTCTTGACAAAGTTCCTTGTGCACCTCAAGGACAATCTTGGCAGGTCTACGTCAATGGCTTGTTCTGCCGGATTGGCATGGTTGTGGGGTGCATATCATAGTCGACCAAGCAACCGAGCGTAACTACGTGGTAAAGCTTGAATTCAAGGTAACTAACAATGAAACCGAGTACGAAGTCCTCCTGACTGGATTGATTGTACACCGATTATTTGGGGTGAAAGAAATAGAAGTTAAGGCCAATTCCCAAATAATTCTCAGCCAAGTACTGGGGTAGTTCATCATTAAAGGGGAAAAACTAAAGAAGTACCTCTAGCTCGTGTGCAAGGAGCGAGAACACTTCCGCTACTTCCACATCCAAAAAATTTCGAGGGGAGAAAATTAGAAGGCTAACTGATTGGAAAATGCAACGTCTGGATGGGACAAGCACCCTTTCTCAAAACACTTTGAGATTAGGATGGTTTCGGAGTTGAGGTATCCAATGTGATGACAACCTCCCCTAAGTGGGTAGCAAACATCAAGGAGTACTTACAAAAAGGCAAGCTATCAATCGACTCGAAAGAAGCATGCAAAGTCAGGGACAGGGCAGCACGGTTCACCCTGCTGGAAGGCGTGTTGTATAAAAGAGGTTTCTCTGAGCCCTTACTTTGATGTCTGTCCTCGGATGAAGCCCAATATATATGTGTTGGCAGAGGGTAGTCCGAGCTGGGTATTAGTGGTCATGCTCCCTTAAAGAAGCGGAAGACTTTGCGAAGAAATGTCTAAAATGCCAAGAACACGGTCCAGTGTGACATAGTCCTCCCGATCACGGTCCCATGACCCTTCACACAGTGGGGTATGGATCTAATTGGCCCATTCCCAATAGCTAGGGGAGGAGTCAAGTTCATTATGATGGCAGTTAATTACTTCACAAATGGGTCAAAGTAGAGACCCTCGCTAGCATCACCTCATGAACCATCCCCAAGTTCTTGTGAAAGTCTGTGGTCTGCTGGGTCAGAATATCCCAAAACTTCATATCGGACAACAAAAATCAATTTGACTGCACCCATTACCAAGAATGGTGTGTCGAGCTTAAAACCAAAATTAACTATTCGTCCTTTGGGTACCCGCAAGCCAACGACCAGGCCGAAGTGACCAACAAGACCCTCCTGTTGGTACTTAAGAAGAGGCTCAGAACAAACAAAGGGACATGGGCTAATGATGTCCCCAGTGTACTATGGGCGTACTGAACATTCGGACTCCCATGGGGGAACGCCATTTACACTTACGAGAGTGAAGCAATAATCCCCATGGAAGTGGGGATGCCCACCCTGCATATCCAACACTTCGATATGGATACCAACACTGAGAAGATCGTTAGATAATTGGACTTATTGGAAGAAAGGAGAGAGGAAGCGGTAGTATGGGTGGCGAATAATAAACAAAAAGTGAAACATTAGTTCAACAAAAGACTAAAACCACACGTCTTCAAGATCGATGATCTAGTATTAAGGCAAATAGGAGTCACCACCCTAGAGGAAGAAAAGCTGGGGCCATGATGGGAGGGCCCATACAAAATAACTGCAAAAAATTGATTGGGCTTATACTGACTCAAAGACAATTGAGGGGTCGAACTCCCTCTTAGAATCTCAAGCATTTGAAAGGGTACTATGTATGAGGGATGATGAAAACATCTGTATAATTTCTCTTGTACTATCTTTTGTATTGTCTTTGACCAATAAAACTAGATGTTGAAGTCCTGAACCTGCTCTTTAGTCAAAGATCAACAAAGCCAAAGTCCAGTGAGGTCGAGGCCAAGCATCAGCCCCAAGCCCTTGATAAATCCTAGCGATGACAACTCCTGTTGGATTGAGGCTGGGCATCAGCCTTGAGCCCTTGAAGAACCCTAGCGATGACAACTCCTGCGGGGTCAAAACCAGGGATCAGACTTGAACCCTTGATAGACCCTAACGATGACAACTCCATCGCAATGCCAAGTCTAGCAGGGTCCAGATAGGACCTTAGTTCGAACGATTAGTAGCCATTGCAACACAAACAACCCAAATAGTAAGGGAAAACAACATAAGAAAGAAAGACAAAGAACAATAGGCAAAGGAGAAAAGAAAAACTTTTATTATAATAATGTCTATTTACATGGTAAAAGAAAAATAAAGGGAGTTACAAAAGGAGGGAAGCAAAAGTTTCTTCATTGAGGAGCCAGACGAGGCCTTCAAAAGGGGGATACCAAGTCTTTCCTAAATATTGTGCAAATTCCTTCATTGTCGGATTGGGAAGGAGAGAGCTCGGATCGAATGCCTGCAAGTCCAGCATGTGATTGGCCAAGATGCGATACTTTAACCTCTTCACACCCTCTTGATAACCGTAATTCTAGGCTGAGATGTGAATCGCCTGAGGCTTGCCTCACTTGGGGTTGGAACACCTCCAAAAAGGTTTGAACGTTGGACAATTCAAACTCCCGAGCCGATAAGTTGAGAGTCTGTTGAGTCAAGCCCCCAACCAACTCGGCATTACATTCTTGCATCCTCTAGACCTTCTTCTTTAGGACCTTATTGGTTCAACTCAAAATATGCTTCCAAGTATAAAAGCCATTTCTATTTATAATTAAAAGAATACCAAGGTCATTTTCATAGGGACAACTTGGACTAATTACTATCTAGTAAAGAAAATTGGTTTCCCCAAAACTCAACAGAAAATTAATCTAAAATAAACCAAAACTAATACTGGACTCACTCAACACAACTAAAGAGTATGCTAATTACATGATAGCCGTGGAGAAAGAAGTTTGAGTCATGTCCCGAACCAACTCGGCATTACTTCTTGCATCCTCTAGACCTTCTTCTTCAGGACCTTATTGGTTCAACTCAAAATATGCTTCCAAGTATAAAAGCCATTTCTATTTATAATCAAAAGAATACCAAGGTCATTTCCACAGGGACAACTTGGACTAATTACTATCTGGTAAAGAAAATTGGTATCCTTAAAACTCAACAGCAAATTAATATAAAATAAACCAAAACTAATACTAGACTCGCTCAACACAACTAAAGAGTATTAATAATTACATGATGGTCGTGGAGATAGAAGTTTGAATGTTGGATAATAATGAATCTTTGGAGAAATGGACTTATGAAAAACATTATTAGTAAAATCGAGTGTGTGAAATTGTATTTTCTTTAAGATAACAAAAAGGGAAACATATTTGATTAACATAAATGAAATAAAACTAGGGGTTCACTAGCTACTCTTGTTTTTCACAATCAAAAGACTGCTAGGGTTAGTCTATTCAAAAATTAACCCATACATGATAAAGCCCTACTAATCTCAATCTGCAATACCTAAAGAACTCAAGTAGCATTAACTGAGTTGAAAGCTAGTTTTCTGTTTAGATTAGAGTTGGAGAAATCCTTGGTTAATTCAAGGTTCAAATATGCCCGAAGTCAACAATAGAACAAGTTGAAAGATTTAACCAAAGCTCCTAATAATCAACTGAAATCAACTTGAAATTAAACATTAAAACTCAAAATATTCAGCAAAACAAGTAGCAAACAGACAAACACTACCTTTACAACCCTAGAACATGAAATTAGCCTTGAATCATCTTGAATGAGAGAAATCCAAGGAATAAGAAAAACCCCCAAAACCCTAGAATTTTTATCGCTATAATAATAGCTAAAACCATAATAAAAAAGACAAGAGAAAGATTCCTTTCCACTTCCCATTTCGCTTTTCTTATCCCTATCCATCCACTCTTCTATCTGCTCTAGCCATCAATCACAAAATTGTGGATTTGCCCCTTTTCCAAGTTTTTTCCTTTTCTCTCTAAGGTTCCTGATGCTTCTACAGAAATATCGAAATGGAGACTGGATATGGGCTCGGGATCAATCTTCGAATCTTTGGGCCTTGTCAAATGCAAAGAAACTCTTGGCCCATATGCTTGTTGGTTAATGAGTCTGGGCTGGGCCTTAAATCTGAAAGCAAAAACAACTCATATGAGCCCATTAAAAGGATATACATGAAATTTTACTCATTAACAGCCATAAACCAAAATGAGACTTAATATTCCTCTTTTAATACTCATAATTCTTCAACTTGCTTCCCAAAGATAATGATTTTCAACATATTTGAACTTTTTTCACTTATTACACTAGACAGGCCTGAAGTGTCGTGCCAACATTAACCCACGAAAGTAGTCGAGTGCTACTTGGTCCAATTGGGCGGCTTCTTGAGTCGCCTCCAACTCCTCCCCTCCCCCCCTCTCATGGGTGGCCAATTTCATTTCTAGACCACCAATTTTCACTTGGCTTCATCATTGGCCCCCCTGAAGTGCTTGCATTCCTTTGTCGTGACCTCAAAAGCCTAATGGGTCTCGTTGAGATGCTTTTGCAAAAATTCGTTCTCTATCCTTATCTCCTCCACAATTTGTATCAACCCTTTTCACTCCTCCTTAATAGCCCTGAGCTACTCATCCAACTGCTTCAGATTGAAGGAGCCATAACGGCATGCCAAGCCAAGTTCCCAGTTACACTCCTCAAGCTTAGCGAATTCAGGGTTGACTAGCTCTACTAGCTGGTTCGCCACCTGATCACAAAAAATTAATTGGCAATTAGCAAAGTAGATATTATAATAAACGAAGGATGCCCAGAAAGTAAATACTTACTTGAGCAACGAAAGGTTGCAGTTTTCGTGCTGTACACTCGGAGGCAACGACTCAAGCCTACTCAAACCTCGAAGATGGACTTGATGGTGGACCCAACACTGGACCCTAGTTGTTCCCAACCCCAAGGTTGGCCTCAAAGGGTCGGCCCAATGCTGCTATCCCATCGTGATGTTGGAAGCGTGATGGATCCCAAGGGAGTGACTTAGCATGGGACCTAGAGCTTGATCCCACCTCGAAAATTGAGGAATTACTGTCGCTAAGGATAACGACTTCTTCGATCTGGCCCCCCCGGTTCCCTGACCTCTCCATCCTTCTCTCAATCCTCGATCCCACTAGCCTCAACCTCTATCTGGCCCTCGGCCTCTTCCTTTCCATGGCGACCGACCATTTCTTCTATAACTTCGACTCACATATCCCTTGCAACCACTTCCTGCATCTCTGATCCTTCTCGGGAATTGGAACTAGAAGAAGAGGAAGAATTCAACTCCTATTCAGAAGGTGGTGGGCTGGACAACAATCTAACCCGAGCCTTAAGCTCTTCCATGTCCCTTAAAATTTCCTCGAAGAACATGAAATGGCCAAAGACATCGGATGCCTAGGGGGTAGGGTGTACGATTGACTCAATGAAAGCAACATCGAAACCCTCCTCCTCACTACGTAGAACAAAGATTGGGATGGAAGTTGAAGTTGAAGTCCTAGCCACAGAGGGGCCAGAGGTCGGGAGAGATGAGGAAGTCGAGGCCCTAGCCGCATGTTGGGCAAGAAACTCAGTGCGAACAACCTCCTGTCATTTCTCAGCACAAGCTTCCATCCTAGCCCGATGCTCGTCTAATAGTGTTGGGGAGGTAGCCCTTCGACGTCTTCGAGCACGTTGGGACCCTTTAGGGATCGAAGGATCCTGGAGGGATCATGACGCATTTTTGTCCTTCTCTCATGGCGGTCGGGGCAACGGGAAGCTCGCTTACGAGAGTGGATTGGCAAATTTTTAGGGATCTGCTGGATATTCTGACCCTCGACGTATGACCGATCCTGTTGGATCAAATACTTCAGAATGTGGCAGTTGAAAAGGACGACGTCCGTCCACAACAAATCAGGGTTAGCATCTGATCGGTTCAAATTACAATTGCACAGTATCGTAATTTTATAGTAAATGATAAGAAGAGTATTATCCTCAGAGATTGATATTTTACTTTTGACAAGTACTGAAATTATATTAGCATCGACTTTATTTAGAAAATTACTAAATTGCAATTTGAAATATAACTGATTCAAAGAAAATATTCGAAGGACAACTAAGTTGTAGATTTATGATCAAATTATTGAGAAAAAGAATTTCTAGGAAATCGATTTCACCTAATCCTTCACTATGCTTTTCTCATCTAGCTAATTTAAATTATTTCTCTTTGATTGTTAGCAAATCTCCAAACTCATCCAAAGGCCTCTTTCGATAGTCAATTGAAAATATTCTTATTCATAATTTTACAAAAGAGTATGTAAAATTTATAAAGCAAGAAATCATTAAGATCAACGATTTTAAATACTATATAAGTTCACATAAGTCTTTCGATCTCTATATTTACCTATTCTAAAAGATTTTGGTTCTATCTTATAGTCCCCTCTTTTGATAGCAAATTACAAAATTAAAATCATCTAATTAATGGCCAGTTAATCAGAAGTAATTAGACAAACATAGAAGAGAATTACTTCATATTAATATAGAAAAATCTAGCATTCTTTGAAACTAGGTTACATTATTTTCTTAGAATAAGAAATTTAGTTTATGTTAAAAATTAAATTCAACATAAAAGAATTCATCATAATTTCTTTTGAATTTTTTCACTTTGGCATTTTTCTCCACTTGACGTCGCAGGTGAGTCTTTGCACCTTGTACGATGGTAGTCGGTAGATTCATCAAAATACAAGCTTCCCACACGTCTTGTTTTTGAATGTTGAATGCCCTTTTTTTTTTCTTCGCCACCTTGATGATAGTAGCCATCCAATGCACGCATACAAGCCTTTCTATTTATTTCAAAATCTCTTCTCTCAATTCCAAAATTATGCTTTATCATCTGAAAATATTCATCCTAAAAAATTTGATCTATTTTGAATTTTGGATCTTCATTTTCTTAAAACCTAAAATAAACATTATATGACAACAATTAAATTCAACAAAAAATAAATAGACTTGAACTAAAGTTTAAAGTTAAGAAGTGATAAAATATATTAGATTATGCAACTTATCAACATCAACCCAGGCCAGGACAGCCCTAACCCGATTAGTTTCCTTCGTACTCAATACGAAACTAAGGCTCGAAAGACGTACGGACACGTTTGGACCAACCAGGTTCACCAAACAGTTGGTGCTTGACATAAGGGTTCAGAAGACGAATAGATAGATCTAGGGAACTAGGGCTCGGAAGATGAATAGACAAGAGGCGAACCAACATTCGAGAAATTCCCACCACCATCCTTGTGGTAAGAACTCGTGAAGTAAAAATAAAAATAAAAAGAGGCCCATCTAAATAAGAAGGGTCTGGGCCCAAAATAGGAAGGATCGGGCTAGGTCATGTACAGAGAAGAGCGCTTGCGGGTGAGCTTCTAACCTAGTGGAAATTCACCCAAACTTTAATCTTGTAAATCGGGTCGACCAAATCATAGGCACGTGACCCGGGAAAGGATGGATCCCTGATGAGTACACAAAAATGCACTCTAAATACTCTATTTAAATACTAAAAGAAATGAGAAAATAATGAATATAACTCATGTTATTAAAATTAATGATCATTTATCTTGAAATAGATATAAGCATGATTTAATATATTGATGAGAATATAAAATGCCATATTTTCCTCTCTTAATGTTTAATACTTTATTCTTATTTGATGCCTAACTATACTCATTATTCTTATATTTTGATTTAGGACACAAATGGAGACATTAGGAGCAAATGAAGATAATTGCGGAATTTTAGACAGTTCTGACATCTTTTCGTAATATGGGCATAACTCTTTCATCCAATCTCCGATTGAGCTGATTCAAGATGATCTAGAACCACAAGAGAAATATCTAGAACTTTTGTGTTTTATGTTTGAAGAGATATCCACTCAATCTAAGACAAAATCGACCATCAAGTGGACGCACCTGCACTTGACGTTCCTGGATATTTTTCAGCCACTTGCATCAAATCCAAATGTTATCATAATATTTTCCATCAAGCACTCCTACACCAACTTGGAAATTCAATGATCAATTCATATGCAAGATGAAGTGCACTCAAGTTTCTTGTAGATAAATTATTTGACCACAAGATATTAAGTCATACAAGACAACTAATGGATTGAGAAGCAAAATTGAAACACTCAACCTACAAGCAAAATCCAGCTCATGCATGGTGGGAAAACAAATGATCAAAATGACAACTCACAAATCACTTGGATTCAAGAATGGCACATGGCAAAACAAGTTGAAATTGTGATGATTTTGTCATGACAACTTGCATGAAGGATGCTTATAAATAGAAGGAAGGGGTGTGTGTTCTAAAAAATGCTTAGTGTGGGAGGATGCTTTGGAAGAGCCATTATTTTGAGAGCTTGAGAAAAGAAAAGAAAAACCAAAGAAGAGAGAAGAAAATAATGGTTGGCTCTTTCATATTATCCCTTGGAGAATTTTTGTTACATATTTTCAATATGTGTAACTAAATTCTCAAGGAGGGCTAGGGATGAACTTGTGTATGTGATGGGGTTTGTAATTTATTTTTGATTCATGTATTTGGTCTTTGAATATTAAAACTCTTTTGTTCTATTATTCTCAATTTATTTGTGATGTTTTTTTCGTCTTCAAATAATTATAGAATCTATTTCGTTTATAGATTCAGTCATGCTTTTTCTATTGAGTGAATTAGTTCTATAATTATGTTTGAAGCAATTGATTGTCTATATTGATTTAATTCTCTGCTGCAATATCGCCTCTTGGGTATATTGTCGTCGTTGGATTTTCTCAATATCGATAACAATTTATGAGAGTTAAGCGCGAAGAATGATTTTTTAAAGAGTTACATGTGATTTAAATTTTGGTTATTAATGTTATATCTTCCGATTAAGAATTTGGACATAGAATTCTTAATTGAGTTATCAATGAATTAAGAATAAATTTGAATACCACAAATACACAAGGAATTCCCTATGCTCTACTTTTTGTCTCATTTTTATACTGTTCAAATTACTCATTTAGTTTTAATTTACGTCACACTCTAAAATTTACTTTTCGCACTCATTTAATCTTTTTGTTAATTTCATTATTGTTCTTCAATTTCTCAATCCATCTCCCTGTGGAATCGACACCCCAAAGCTATACTGCAAACGACCGCGTTATTCTTTGGGCGTAACCAATCCCATAAATCGAAAACACCACAGGAGTGAGAAGACACAAACGATGCCTGACCCTGCATCAAATGAGAGATCAGGCAAATCTTACTGCATTAAATGTAAGCAGGTGAGAACCATGCTATATTAAATGCTAGCAAAAAATTCCAATCACACAACAACATAAAGTATGGGACTAGTGTGGATGGGACAAGTCGTCCGCCCTTGATCCCTCTCGATAACTTTGCCCAAGGCAGGTCAGCCTATCATGACACAACAAAGCGAATGATGACAAAGTAAGAGACAAGTCATTTTCATCATTCCTCTCCAATAAGCAGGTCTCAAGAATCCCATAAATAGCGCCATCCATTTCAGAACCAAGATTACATTTTCTAATTCCCCCTTATTGTCCATTTCTATCTACTACATTCAACCTAGACTGACTTTATCATCAGAGTGGTTACAGACCTCGATTTCCCCCCCCTTCTTCCTCTAATTTGTAGGTTTGAATTGTTTGAGCCATTGTCGAGTAGCTTAGGTTGTGAAACATGACATCAATACATGGAATTCATTTTGTTTTTGTGAAAGTGTCTTCCTTGACAACATTAGTGTTTTTAGTTCTAGTCAAAGGATGCACCTAAGAACTCCAAAAAAAAAAAATGCTACACAAATGAGAAATAAAGATGAACACGTTATTTGTTTTAGGCATACACCAGTGATTATACTGGTCTTGGTATTCCAAAAAACTGCATTTGATTGTCAATTTTGATATAAACAAAGATGACAAACTATCCAAGGAGCCAAGTACTCCTTTCGGGAAATGTCCATGGATAAGAGTCTCAATGATATTTCAGCCAACTGCAACCATGACTAAAGGCAACAATCCTCAAAGCAAAACAATTCAACATTGTGGAAACTAGTGATTATGACACATTTTGGAGTTTTTTATGCTACCATACCAATATTTAAATTTTTGAATAGTGTTTAACATTATACTAGGACATGTTTGGGGCCTAGATGAGACACAATTCTAATATGATCTTATTTCATCTCATCTCATTTTATTTCTAAACATAATTCAAATACAAAATTTTAAAATAATCATTACAACTTTTTCAAACTAATTATTATTACTTTTATGACCCACAGACTTAACCTATTTTTGTGGGTCATAATTTATCTGTCTCTTCATTATGCATAATTCCTTCAAGAACTTGGCATAAGAAGGAATTTGTTGGATAGCCTCCAATAGCAGAATTTTGATTTTCACTTGCTTGAACACCTCCAAAATTTCTTTTTGTTGCCTACTCTTGGTAGCCGACAATAATTTTTATGGGTATGGTCTTGCAGGCACATATCTGTTCTTTAACTCCTCGCTTTTATGATTCACAGGTTCAACCTCTTTTTGTTGGTTTCCACTTGAGTCAACCTATGTCTTAGGTGACTCCGACGCATCTTCCAAGATCTTGGGGAGTTGCCCAAATTCACACCCATTTTCCACTGACGACCTTGGTTTAGCTTGTTCAAGAATATTTGATCGCTCAACTTGTTTACCACTCCTAATGATCATAACTTTCATTGGCTTAATGTCTTCATTTTCAATTGAGTGCACTTGTGATGGCATACACTTGTGGGTTGTGATGAGCTTGAGTTAGAAATTTACCTTTCTCCAAGGTGTTCAGAGTAGTCATTATTTTGCTAAGGGTGCCTCTAATTTCACTGATAGCCTAAGCATTTTGAGTGTTAGTTGCATTTTGGCTTGGCATAAATTGATAAAAAGTGACAACCATCTGAGCAATTGTATCATTTAGTGACTTCTTAGGAGGTTAGAAAGGTTGCTGATATTGAGTCATGGGGAACTGCTGAAAGCTACTTTGAAGGAGTGCGATTTCTTGACTTGATTGCCCTTGATCATTTCTCCATGAAAAATGGGGTGGGTTCGCCATGCTGGAGTGTAAGTGTTTGACATTGGTAGATTCTGAGATCGACCCACCCAATTTACACTCTGAGGTCATTCTACACCACCACCTCGATACATCGGCAAAGTGGGACACTCCAACATTTTATGACTTGTGTCAGCACACAAAGCACACCTCCAAAACCTTACTCACTGATTTTTCTTTTGAAAACTCTATGTCTTCCAATCTTCTACTAATAGTAGCCAACCGAGCTTGAATATCAACATCATCTTTTATCTCATGTCGCCCTCAATAGTAGCCAACCTATTGCTCTCAATGGTTGAGCTACAATTGGCTTTCTAACAACCCTGTTAGTCAATTTTTGAGCGTTCCTAGCCAAATAATTAAAGAAATTGAGCGTATCCTCATGCTCCTTATTGAAAAATTCTCCAGTGCACATGGTGTGAACAAACTGTTTGGACTTCAGGGTCAAAGCTATGTAGAAGTAGTTCACCAGTCGCCATGGTTCAAACCCGTGGTGAGGACACATGTTGACTAGCTCTTTGAACCTTTCCTAGTTTGAATGGAAGGTCTTATATGCTCTTTGCATGAATTGGCTAATCTGTTCCTACAATGATTGAGTTCTCTATAAAGAAAAAAAATTATGTAATTTTCCATGTCAGACCAACTAGAAATAGAGTTGAGCCAAAAAATGTTAAACCACGCATTTGCTTTATCTTTTAATGAGAAAGGAAAAAGATGTGGCCTAACCGTCTCATCATTGACAGTCCTATACATATAGTGTAAACAAGTTCAAAATCAGTTAAATGCTTATATGGATTTTCAAACTTCATCCCATGAAATTGGGGTATCACCGATATCTTGCCATATTTGATGTTAAAATTCTATGCATACTCAGGCAAGATGATGCAAGATGGTTGTGTGGTTCAAGTGCAACTATAGATTAAATATTTCACTGGGACAAATATATCAAATGAATAACACAATGATAATTATCAAAAAAGAAAACAAATTAATGGAAGCAAGTTACCGTAATAAAAGCAACCAAAATAAATTATAGAAACAAAATAAACTACCAAACATAAAACCACGAAACTGAAGGTGTGGCTGCCGAGCGCAGTTTGGAATAATAGGAAACTACCAAACAAGAGCTGCTAGAATAACAAAAAAAAGATATCAAATGCAATGATATGAGAATGAATCGAATGCAAACAATGAAATACAAGTTACCTAAAAGGAAGTAAATGATTGAACTGTAATAGGAAGAGAGATCGTCGAACACTACTATATCAAATGTCAAAATATACCCAAACACAAACTACTGGATGACAAACTAATGAAATGAAAGGCTATTAAACTTAAAGCCACAAGCTAACTAGATGAAGGGCAGCTCAAAATCAGTCCCAATGGGTCTATGGATTCAAACAACTATAAAGACTGAAATTTGAAACAAACGAAAATTTAGGCAAAGCTAGAAGGTGGGTTCGGCCAAGACTCTGGTCTACAAAATCCTCCCAGCAAAAACCAAATGTTTTTGGTTTCCTTTTCCTTTTTCTCCTCCTTGCCGCAAGTCTCAGTTGCCCCTCTATGCCTTAACAAGTTTAATGCTGTCCAATTTAGGTAACATGTGTTGTGTGTGTGACTGAAGGGTAAAGAACCAACGGACATGTGGTTTCATCCGGTGCAAAACAGAGGCATGTCGAAAACTTGGATTTACTTTCGTGAGGTTCAAGCGGTGCATGAATTGTTGTGAACTTCCAAGATGCAAGGTTGAGGTGCTTCACTTGGCTTGCCAATTGGAGTATTGCATGAGTCAATGGGGGGCTAAGGTGGGCATTTGGTGCAAGCTAATTGTGCTGAAAACATGTGCGTTGTTGATTCAGTGCAAGGGGATTAGTTGTTGGAGTTTAGACCATGTGGTGCTTTCTTTTAAGTTGAGGTGCATGTGTTTCAAGCTGTGAGGTTAATTGTGTAGGGGCTAAGCAGTTACTTGAGTCGATTAATTAAATGTATTAAACTAAAGTTCTTTTTGCAAGATTTGCCACTTGAAAAGGTGTTGTGCGTTGGAATCAATCCTCATGAAACTGAACTGCAAAATTGCTTGATGTTTACTTGAAGCATGAGGTGTCTTGGCCATGTGTTGAGATGGACCCATGTGGCTTGAGATGAGCTCCTACAAAATATACTAAAAATTTGAAAATAAATGAACCTCTTCAATCTTTCTTTTGATAAGTATTGTGTATGAATAATAAATAAATGGGCATAAGCCAATTATAAAGTATACATGCCTATCAAGACCGCATGTTAGAAACAGAGGAAATCATAAAGGTTCATGTCATTAAAATCTACAGCAATGGACCAAGTACATAAAGTTCTATAAAAGAAAACAATGAACTGCTCACTTGATCTCTCATTGTCTTCAAAAGTCCTCTCGTTACGCTCCTGCAATAGGCACTACATGACATAGAGGGGAATCATTTTCGACAAGGCTTTAATCTATCTTGTACCTCGAAGAGATATCCAACACGCATAGCTGCCACCATGGTTTCTAGCATGACCCAAGCTAAATTCAATCTTCTAAAAGCATCGTTCCATAGAACCCTAACTGTTTTGCAATGTAAGAGTAGATGATTTATCGATTCACCTTCACTGTGGCACATGCAACACCAATCCGCTATGATGATCCGTTTTTTTCTCAAATTGTCCGTAGCGAGAATTTTGCTTAACGCAATTGTCCACATAAAAAAAAGCTGCTTTTAGGGGTGCCTGATGTCGCCATAGTTTTCTCCAAGGAAACTGTATATCAGAAGTTCGTGAAAGAACCTTATAAAAGGATTGAACAGTGAATGTTCCTCTCCCCACAGGAGTCCACCACAATTCGTCATCATTCTGGAAGTTTGGTCTTTGAGCATATATGAGATTGTAGAAATCCATGAAGCTATCCAGCTCCCAGTCATGCGCCACTCTGATAAAAGTAATATTCCAATGAATTCATCCCCTTTTAAACCCACTGCTTCTGCCACAATGAGATTCTGATCACTCGTCATTTGATATAATGCGGGGAACAAATCCTTCAATGCCCTGCCTCCACACCAGGCATCCTTCCAAAGTCTAATTCTAGTACCGTTACCCAGGTGGATCCTTGTATATTGCTGGAAGTAAACCCACCCCACAAGCCTCACTAACTTCATTCATGCTCCAACCCCCCCCCCCCCCCCCCAATCGCCCACATATTTATGTTCAATCATTATTTTCCACATAGCCTTTAATTCTTGTTGATAACGCCTAGCCACTTGCCAAGTAATGCTTGGTTGAACATCCACAAGTTTCGAATACCCAACATGCCACTAGAGATAGGACAACAAACTTTCTTCCACAAAAAGTCTCGTTGCAACTTTTCAAGACGACCTGCCACTCTTGCTCGTATAGGAAAAAGAGCTGAGAAATACGTTGGTATATTGGAAAGTGTGCTCTTGATCAAAGTGACATGACTCCCTTTGGACAAATACATCTTCTTCCACCCCGCTAGTTTTCTCTCCACTTTTTTTATAACTGAGTCTTATATAGTAATTGCCCTTGAAGCTGAACCCAAAGGAAGTCCCAAATAAGTCATAAGAAGTGAGGCAATCTTGCACCTGAGATTTCTAGCCAGCTCTCGTATATTACTAATATTTTTGATCGGCACCATCTTAGATTTGTCATAGTTCATTTTCAATCCCGACACTCCTTCAAAACAGAGAAGTAAGGCCTTCAAAACTCACACCTAGTCTCAATTAGCTTCACATAGGATAAGCGTGTTATCTGCAAACAGCAAATGAGATATGTTAGTAAAGCCTTTTGCTGGGGTTCCAATAGGAAACCCTTTTATATATCCTTTATCCACTAAGGCCGAGAGGATCCTGCTTAGAGCTTCCATGACTAAAATGAACAACAATGGAGATAACGGGTCTCCTTGTCTCAGGCCACGAGAGCTTGGGAAAAATCCTTCAGGACTACAGTTAATTAGCACTGAGAATCTTGTAGTAGATATACACTACCTAATCCAAGACCTCAACATTTTCTCAAAACCACACCAACCAAGAAGATACATGAGAAAATCCAATTAATGTGGTCGTACGCCTTTTCCATATCAAGTTTGCATAAAATTCCCGTACTTTCTACTTTCAACTTGCTATCAATACATTCGTTGGCTATAAGAACAACATCAAGGAGTTGTCTACCCTTCGCAAAGGCATTCTAAGGCTTAGTGATAAGTTTTCCAACAACCCCACCAAGTCGATTAGAAGTACTTTCGCAATAATTTTATAAATCCCACTCACTAAGCTGATAAGTCAGAAGTCTTTGATTTTAATAGCCCCAACTTTTTTGGGAATAAAAGCAAGAAATGTACTATTGAGACTTTTTTCAAACTTTCCAATCGTGTAAAGTTCCTGAAACACCCTTATGAGGTCTTCTTTAACCACCTCCCAACAATCTTGAAAGAAGCCCATAGAGAACCCATTCGACCCAGGCTCTTTATCTCTAACCATATTGTATATCACATTGACCACTTCTTCTTCCTCAAATGCCCTCTCCAAATGAGCCACATCACTTGAATCTAAGGTATCAAAGAACAAACCATCAAGGTTGGGTTTCAACTTTCCAATCCTCTTGCTCCATAGATTTTCATAAAAGTTTACTATGATTTTGGATTACCCTCACAACGGTGCATTAAATTCCCTCAATCTTTAACACCTCAATGTTGTTATTCCTTCGATGAGAGTTTGCCATTCGATGAAAAAAAATTGTACTACGGTCTCTTTCCCTTAACCATAAAGCTCTTGATTTTTGCTACCAAGATACTTTCTCCTATAATATTACTCGTTCAAGATCCACTTCCAGTGATGTTTTTTGCACTAGTTCCTCCTAATTGAGTGATCTTCCCTCTTGTACCCTCTCTAGCTCCTGATTATTCCTCAGAATAGCATTCTCTGTTCTCCCCTAGGTTGCCGAAGGACTGAGTGTTCCATAATTTCAAGTCACTCTTTAGAGCTTTCAACTTATTTGCTAAGATGAAATTAGGGGAACCTTCGAATTGGTATGACGTCCACCACTGTTTTACCCTGTCCACGAAATCTTCTGAATTCAACCATATATTCTCGAATTTAAAGTACCGATGCTTGCTTCGTAGACTTCCACAATCAAGCAAGATAGGCCAGCGATCCGATGAAATACGATTCAAACGTTTTTGCCATACATCTAGGAAATGACTTTCTAGCTCTAGAAAAATAAGGGAACGATCCAATTTGGACCAAGTCTCGTTATTTGACCATGTATTTGGGCCTCCTGCAAGCGGTAGATCCACCGGATTAAGCTCAAAGATGCACTCAGAGAATTCCATGCTAGCGCACCTCACTCTTCTATTTCCAAAAAATTCTCTTGAGAATCTAACAATGTTGAAATCGCCGCCGATACACCACGGGATTTCCCACCAACTGTGTAACCTAGATAATTCACCCCATAGAAACTGTCTGTCAGCATCGAGGTTTGGACCATATACACTTGCAAAAGCCCACAAAAAGTTATTAGACACCTCTTTAAAAGAAACCGCCACCGTAAATCTTCCAATGTACTCTTTTACTTTTTCCATCACCCGTCTATCCCATAACACTACAACTCCATCCGATGCCCTTGATGATGCCATATAGACCCAATTAACATAAGTTCTGCTCCACAAGCTTTGAACCACTCTTCTATCAATAAACAACAATTTCATCTCCTAAAGACACATTATGTTTGCTTTCCATTCTCAAAGCAAATTTCGAATCCAAAGATGCTTATTTGCATCATTGAGTCCATGGATATTCCACGACACGATCTTTGGCTTCATTGGAGAACAACTAGCCCCTTTCCTTTTACTCTTCCTTTACCTGAAGAGCTCTTTGTGTTCATAGACCACTCCAATCATTTAAGTTCCTTAGCTTGCTTTGATCTCCCACGACATTTATTCTTATAACCCGTATCAATGGTTGTTAATAAAGCCATAAATTGTTCTTCGTATCCCAAACATCTAATACCCACAATTTCTTGAATTCCTTTGATTGTATTCAAGACCCAATCGAAACTTTGATCTGGAAAAAAGTAGCTCAAAGGATTGGGGTTTAGAAACTTGATTGTATTCGAAGACCTCTAAGAACTGGCCTTTAAAGTTCAAGCTCCATTCAGCGATGAAGTTTTGATAGTCGTCCCTCTTGGCCAAGTATACTTCTTTGTTCTTGGTAATTAAGGAAACTTAGATATGGTAACCATCAAATGATATTGAAAGTATATAGCATAAGTAACCTCTGCATAAGAACATAAACAGAGAGCAAGCCTCGAATCTACCAACAGAGTCATAATATTTAGGTAAAAAATACTTTAAATCTAGCAGTAAGTAGGAGTATCTTAAAAATAATGGAAAAATGGAAGACAGAACAAAATGTTAGGGAAATCACTTATCTAAGCAGATAATGAACTTACTTAAAAAATAAAGAGAAACTTTCCTCCAAATATACTTGTTTTCAAGAAGAGTGTTATAAGTTGAGAGAGATATCCATTTCATTGTAAACTTCTTTTGAATATAATGGTGGGGGGCAAGATGAGCATAAACTTACACCCAAATTTGTCAGAGTATTAACCAATGTATAATTGAATTGTATTCTAAGAGATCAAATGGCAGAAAGGAAGATATTAATCTAAAAAAAAGCATAATTGAATTGTATGCTATAAAAAGAATAAATAAAAAGTCTGATGGGAAAGAATATGAACCTAGAGATATTTACTAGCCATCGGTATCATATGCACATTCTTTATCTAGCAAAACCTAGAAAAAAAGTTTCTCAATAAAACATTCTTAGCAATAAGTACTAACCTCCATATTATTTCTTTCTTTTGTGGCAATAAGTAATTGTATTTTGAGATGTAATGAGTCCAACCAAAACAAACATAAAATTTTAGGTTTCAACAGAAAAATAGAATCATACCAACATTAAAAAAAACCAACACAACAATATGTTACAAATTTTAGAAAATATATGGGCATAGGGTGAAGAGCAACATCATTATTCATAAAAAAGAAAGATATTGAGGAATTGTCACTACATAAAATCATAATTATTAATCCAAGCCTTTAGATAGCTGGTTACCATTTCTACATCATAACTACCAAACGACTCAAATAAACATTGAACATGATTAATGAAACTTTCATTCTCACAAAGAGATAAAAGCCAATAAAAAGATACATAGCAATTCGGGAAAAGTATGCAACAGCAAAACTAAAGGGAAAAAAATACTTTTGTTATTGCTCTTTAATATATGGCCTAGGGTAAAGGTCGTGTGTGCTGCATATCAGCTCCCTAAATTTGTTATTGAATGAATAAAATTGAATTTTATGGGATTCATATCCACTTTAACAATATAACAAATCTTTGAAGAAGTATAACCAGTAGAGATGGTGTTTCAATCACTCAATTATTAGATGCTTCTATTAAATGCATAAATTTGTTGAATAATGGTACACTTATTATCTATTTACTACTCTTTTACCACTTTTTTTTTTTAATTTTTTTAAAATTTTCTTTTAACTTAATAGTTAAAAAATTAATTATTAATAAAATTTTAATTTTTTAAAATTTTTTCTTAATGATTAAGGATGTTAAAAAATATTTAAAAGAAAATAATAAAAAAATGAATACACTAAGACAAGTAGTAAACTTATGGTAAGTGTATCATTACTCAAATTTGTTTGAGCAATTCCTTGTCACATGCAATTGCATACCAACTAGTACCTTGAAAGGCCAAACAAAATGTAATTATACTTTCTCCTTTCCAAGGAAAGGCTAGCTGCTATAACTATTAAAGTAATGTTGAATGAAAGATTCTTTCTAAATTTTTGAAACTGTACTAGCTTAGAAAGAGCATAAAATTTTCCAAATTTGGTATTCTATCTTTGGAATTTATTAACCATACTACCATAAAATACAAACATCAAATGGGATTACCCAAATACATCGGTCTACATCTCATTGATTACACCAAGCTTTCCAAATGTTGTAATTCCCACAAATTATGGATAAATCCCATAGGAACAACACTCAATCTTATCATGAACAATATCCTATAAACTTCCAACTAAAATCAAAGAATTAGAGGACAACTCCAAGGAGAACAGTTTTTAAATTTGTCAAACATGCACAAACTATTGATTTGCCTTTATATAAACAATTTAAGCATGCACAAATAAAGAGAAACAAATCAAAATTCCTAAAAAAATTGGTCTAATATTTATCCCACTTTATCATATATACATGAAGTTATTATTTCAACTTCAATGCTCTTTACGAACATTGTTCGGAGAGAGCTAATAAAGAAAGTGGAAGGAAATCCTTCAATCAAAACTGAGCATACATAGAAAATTCATTTCAAAAGCATGCTTCAAACATGCATATAAATCAGAAGTTCAAGCATACTAGAAAACTACATCATTAGCTGGCAAAAACACCTACTTACCTGTGGAATTCCTCAATTAAAAATCCTATCCAATCCGACGATGAAACTTCAGCTTCCTAAGCACCAATCAATATTTTTAAGTACTAAACGTTGAAGATTAATCAAAATCAAGCTAATTGAAGGGAAAAGTTGCTGAATTTGAAAAGTTAATTAATTGCAAAAAAAAAAAAAGAGATTAAAAAAAACATCCGGGAAAAGAACAAGAAAAGAAAGGGTACCTAGAGAGATGAGAAAGAGAAATGGAGAAGTGAAACAAAATGGACAATGAAGAAGATAAGAATATGAATGAACGAAGATTATTTTATATAATTAGCATATACAACTGAAAAATTAAGGTGAGTTTTTTTATAGCTAAAAATAGGAATGCAGGAGCCCATAATCCGTTACCAACTCCCTGGAAAAAATAATCATCTCTCTCTTTATTATTATTATTATTTGCAAAGGAAAAATTAAAGGAAAAGAAAAAGAAAAAATCATCTCTCTCTTCATTATTATTATTACTTGTGTTTGTTCAACATCCTTAGGATCATCAAAATCATACAAGAATTAAAAGAGAAAAACAAAAGTGAAATGCAAGTCTCAAGAGACCAAGACATATAATGAAAACATTTAAACAAACACAAGGCTCATGATAGTTCTTTGTTTAGGCAACTCTGCACACCAATCTAACTTATACCTCACAACCAACATAGAAAACAACTCACTACTTGTCACAAATTTATGTCGCGGAAAAAAAATTGTGGGAAAAGCCCACATTTGTTGTGATGTATTATGGCTCAATCACACTCTTAGCAAAATAGTGAAATAGAATTGAACAAAATATTGCAATCAGACAATCCTTCACTCATAAGCACACCAATCTACCACTTGAATTCTCAATCACAATCATGTTACTTCACACAAATTCAAATCAATATAAACAACTTCAATTGACTACTCAATATTTATTTCACATTGGATTGAGGCAAAACACCCTTAGAGACCCACAATGTTTAGTCATACCTTCCAAAAAAATTATTTTGTGTGTGTACCATTGTATCCTAGAGATTTTCTATTTGAAGATTGATCATTACTGATCCTTACTACTTCAAAACTGAAGGGTCTAGTAGTTTCACGCCAACTCTGTTTAAAAGTCGTTTATTCATTTATTTCTTGACTTTCGACTCCCAAAATTTGGATAACTATTTCTAGCCCTTTCCTCATGATGTTTCACTAAATTGCTCTTTTTATGCATTTTTTTACGGCTTCACACAATGAGAAATCAAACCTAGGGTTGTGTGCCTAACCCACACTTTTCCAAGTTAGCGCTTACCACTAATGTAGACTTGTGGTATTTTGTTTTTCAATTTTTTTTAATCAAATGGCACAGCTTACTAGTCCTACAATGTACTTTTCTTTATTTATATTAAGTAGTAAGTGAGTTAAAATAACTGTGAGGTGGAAAGTGAAAGAGTAGTTATCTCTTAAGATGCTTTGCCCTTCATCCCATAAAAATCAATTCTGGAGTCAATATTAGCATACTTCCAAAACTTAGAGATTAGAGAGTGTCTATCACTAGTCATGATTCATTAGTGTTAAAGTTGAGTGCTCATGAAGGAAAATTTGTCTATCATGCATTAACAAGTTCAATAAAAATCACTATCAAGCTAAAAAGAATTGTTCTTTACCCCTGCAGCCTAATCACATGATAACACAACTCCCCCCAACTGAACAATGTAGTGTCCTCAATGCAAACATGAAAAGAAAAATATAATATAAGGAAAAACAAGCAATGCATAAAATTAAACAAAGAAAATAATTTGAAATAACAAAACAAAAGGAAACAACAAAAGAGATGGCACTCAAGAATCACAAGGTTTTTGGACAAAATGAACTTCATCACCTGGATCATAAGTGGAAATAAAAAACTTAAGGCCTTGACCATTAACAGTAAATGAGAATGAATTGAAACTCTTAGGATTCTGAATTTCTACTGCCTCATGAGAATGAATTTTTGTAACATCTTGTACCTCACGTAGTAAAGAAAAATCTGCAAAACAATCCAATACCTCAAAAAAGTTTATATTAGTATGGTCAGTGTTCTCATTAAGGAAAATTTTAGAAGTCCGGAAAGTATACTCATAATCAGAAAAAATGATCACACCCTCCACATCATTCACGTCACTTGTGTCCTCAAAGTGATCCGACGTTTTGCAAGCATTAAAGTGTTCAACTCTAGTGCCATGTTCTCAAAAGTGAGCTTTAGGACGCCACTTCTATAATTGATCAAAGCATTTGACGTAGCTAGAAATGGTCTCCCAAGGATGACAGGAGCTTGAGAATTGTTAACACTTGACTGCTGCATATCCACAAAAGAGTCAACTGGAGAATAAAATTTTTTGACTTGTACAAGAACGTCTTCCACAACTCCTCTTAGCTTCTTAATTGATCTGTCGGCTAACTAGAGCATGAGTATAGTCGTTTTTAATTCCCCTGCACCAAGTTTCTCATAGAGTATGACAATAAATTCATACTACTCTTTAAATCTAACAAGACTCTAGAAACTTGAGATTCCTGAATCATGATGGAAATTGTAGGGGAACCCTGATCTCTATTCTTTGGAGGAGTCTCACGCTAAATTTTTGCCCTAACTTGCTTTGTTAGAAAGGTTTTTTTCTTCACATTCATCCGTCTCTTTACTGTGCATAATTCTTTCAAGAACTTGGAATAAGAAGGAATTTTTTGGATAGCCTCCAGGAGGAGTTTACCATTGACAAATGCGCTTGGAAACTAGAAACCACTGATGCATCCACCAGATCCCAGAAATAAATGAAGTCATACTCAGATCCACCAGTTATATGGGCATTAGTGTTGGTAAGGCAGCAATCCAATTTGTAGGACTGAAAAATATAGACTTGCAAAGCTCGTTACAGTTTTCAAACATAGGTAGAAGATGCTTCAACGTGTGAGAATTAAATAGACTCTTGTTGGTGCACATAAAAAGTAGGCAAATAATATATAACTTGTATGTAACCATCTTGATAACAGTCATCTTATAAAGATGACTACATTTCTGAATTATATAATTTCAGAAAGACACAACGTAGAAGACACAAGGACAATGAATCTACACACTAACATTACGAGTATGGCCTTTATATTCTTGCAAGAGCTCACCAGTAGATCCGCCATAAGAAAAGCTAGTAAGGACAGATAACTATAGTAAATATTAATATAGTAGAAGACTTTACCTGTCCAGAAGACGTATAGTAGAATCTAAGAATTGGCTAATATGCAGTTACCATCATTTGACATTGCAATAAAGTTGACTGGTTGACCCAAGTTGTTAGATAATTCTCTATATTATAAATCAGAAAAAGAACATCATCATTGGAAGAACTGGATGATATAAAAGAGGATACTCTCCAGCGAGTAATGCATACCACCAACTTTAGAAAAGTTCGAGAAAAAAAAAGAGAGAATTCAATGTAGCACAAAAGGTAACAAAAGAGTAAAACAAAAATATAACACAATTTGTTCACATAAAATAGGTAAGAAATACGAACAATCTCTTGAATGTCAGAACATTAGTGTTGAAAATGACTAAAATTATTTTTAAAAGAAATACAAATTGGCATACATATAAAAAAATTTGATCCAATTAAATCAATAATAGGAAAAATAGTAGAAAAATATAATAAAAATAATCTTATTTTGAAGAAATGAATAATAAATTCAAAGTTATCAATTCAAAATTATTCAGATAATTTTAAATTTATTGTTTACTTCTTCAAAATACGAATACTTTTATTTCATTTTTCTATTTTTTTTCT
Organism: Platycarya strobilacea; assembly: GCA_036898215.1. NCBI lineage: Eukaryota > Viridiplantae > Streptophyta > Magnoliopsida > Fagales > Juglandaceae > Platycarya > Platycarya strobilacea. Next base: position 23,977,104 of record CM072546.1, on the reverse strand, counting down.
TTACTATTGATTTAATTGGACCATATTTTTTTAATACTTATTTAAAAATTTAATACTTATTTAAAGAAAAATTTTACTATCTAATACCAATATTCTAAAATATTTCTATAGCATCGACATGTAGATTTTACAAGCTTTCCACTAGAGTACTACATACCTACCAATGCACATGTCAAATGTTCGAACAGTCCCATCAACACTTCCTCCAATAATTTCAGCTTTTGTAAAACAAACAGGCATTACACTGTCTAAAAATGTGTCAATAATCTGCAAACAAAACAGCATTCTTCAAAATATAAGCTATTATAAACCGATAAAAGGGTACCCACAGAGATGTACTTGATTAACAAAAAATAGAGTAAACCCGAATTGATTCGTTGCTGTGCGATCTACAGTCCCAAGCATGCAATGATCGTTCATACCCTGCTGAGACTACAACTGAAGAATACTAATTGCACTTTACAGCATTGACCTAACAAAAGAAAAAGGAAACAGAAAGGACAGATAGTTAAATAACTTTCAAAAAATTATATGATTTGCAAGGACAACAAAAATAGGAAACAAAGGAAGACATTTGAACAAATAAAAACATCATCAATCGTCTTCACATGAGATATTTTTAAAGTATAAATATATATCAATGCCAGGTCTAGATAACAATGTTGGTTTGACAACATCCATAACCTCACCTAAGAATTAAGAATTCAATCCATAAGCAGACAATGATAAGAAATGAAATTTCCATCTATAAAGAAACCATACCTCTCCATCATGGCCACTGAATTTTCGAATTACACGACCTGTTGATACATCCCAACAAAAGATTTGTCGGTCACCACCGCAAGAACAAAGCTTCGAGTTGTCCCTAATATGATAACCCATTATTAGCCAAATGACGTGAAAGCTAACAGGCCCATAAACTAACTGTTCTGAGTAGGAAAAGAATCCTATAAAGACGCAGCAATCAGGGCTTAACGTTGCAAATGATAATCTTGGTTTTTAGCCCACCCGGCATATTCTTTTCCTAGATTTAACTCAGTTACCAGTTTGCAATGACTCAAGGATCACAAGCAATGTATTGGATATCTTACTGGAAGTTGTATCAGTCAAAGTACTGTAATAAAATATTTTGATATCAGTACTATTTTGTGTATCGTTTCGAAATAGTCTATATATGAATAAATTATATATATTTATATATACACGCATAAACTAAAAAATGATAAAATAACTATTCATTTTGTGGTTCATACAAACAAAATATATATTTTATACATATAAAAAGGAAAAAAATGCAAACATGTTTAAAAAACTACTTTAAAATATACATTTTTTAGATATTCCATTTCTATCAAACTTATGAAGGATTACTATTCAAAAGTCAAATAAAAATACTTTTATTTAATTCTTCCCACTTTCTTTTCCTCATTTTTTATCAAATATGACGAAAACTTTTTGATGAGTCTAATGTACAATTTTTTTAGGTGTTCCCTTTCTATCAAACTTGTATTTTCCATTAAATTTTGAAGAAAAATTTTGATGAAACTAATGTTAGTGCTCTTATATTTTCGTTAGTCTCCAACGCAAACCGATTTATTTAAAAAGGGTCTAATGTTCCCTCAGCTCTTTCTCCTCCCTCTTTGTTTTTTTCTTTTGTAAAGAGTCAATGTCACATGTCCAAAAGTAATATCTCTCCAAATTTATTAAACAACCCTCCCTTATAACGAAAGAATACCGTGAAACAATAACGATAGCTTTACAAAAAATTAATAAAGACTTCCCTAGCATCCAGACCAAACAAAACCATGACATATTGTTCATTATATATATATATTTATATGTTGTAATAATAGAGGGAGGGAGGGAGACATGAATGACCCACTCCCTCACCACTTCACATGCACTGGCTCAAATTTTTCCTTCCCTCTCTCTTCTTGTCCCCTTACATTATTTGTTTGAATGATCATCTCCTTTCTCCTCTCCATCCTCAATTTTTTATATAAAGAGAATTAAGAACGTATTATGTACACAAGCAAGAAGAGAAGAAAAGAAAAGAGAAGAAAGAAAGATGAAAGAAAGAAAGAAAGAAAGAAAGGAAAATAGAAAATTCAGTTATTGAGAAATAAATAGTTCTAAATATTTTCTCTTACAATAAATTCTCTTACAATAGTAGTAGTTTCCTTTTTAGTTTTATAACACGTTATCAGTATGACGGTGCTATCAACTCTAAAGACAGTGGTTTTATTCCTCAAGTAAGTTTTTTAATATTTTCCAATATATTATTTGCAATTTTTGATATGAATATGAAATATTTTATTGATTAAATCTAACGTGACCTTATAAATACATTCTAAGATACACATATTTATTTCATTATTTATATGTGTAGAAAATATTAAACCTTACAAAATTGGAATTCGTTACTCTTGACATTTATGGAAAAAATTATTTATCATGGATTCTTGATACTAAAATCCATCTTAATTCTATGAACCTGAGAGAAACAATTAAAGAAGAAAATCAAGCGTCCTTGCAGGACTGTGCTAAAACAATGATTTTCTTATGCCACCATCTTCTTAAAGAATTAAAAACTGAGTATTTTACAATAAAATATCTCTTTATTTTGTGTAATAATTTAAAGGAGAGATATGAACACCAGAAGAATGTCATCCTCTCAAAAGCTCATTATGAATGGTTGTACCTGAGGTTACAAGATTTTAAAAGTATTAGTAAATATAATTCTGCACTTTTTAAAATTACTTAATATTAAAATTATGCGGTGAGAACATCACCGATGATGATATGTTAGAGAAGACATATACTACTTTTCATGCCTCGAATGTGCTCCTACAGCAGTAGTATCGAGAGCGAAAATTAAAAAAATATTCTGAACTTATATCATATCTTCTACTGAGCAGAATAATGAGTTTTTATTAAGAAACCACCAGTCATACCCTACTGGTTCAATGTCATTCCCTGTAGTGAATAGTAATAGATTTGCATCATTCCCAGAAGTGAATGGTGCATCTTTTCAAAGAAATCGGGGGCGTAGACGTGGTAGGAGAAATTATAGAAATATTAGTCCCAAAAATGACAATATTAAAAGGAATAATAATATACCATATTACCAGAAGTGGTAAAACTCAGAAATGGGTAAAAGTCCCCAAAATAATTTTTCAAAGAGATGTGAAGATGTGTGCCAAAAGATGTGGTATGACTGGACATTGGTCACGTACCTATTGTACGGCCAGACACTTAGTAGATTTATATCAAGTATCTATAAAAGAAAATAATAAAAGAGTTGAAACAAATTTAGTAGAACCATCATATGATTAATTAAATATAGATATTACCCACCTTGATGTTTCTGATTTTTTGAAAATCTTGATGGTAGAATTATTCACTTGATTAGAGATAGATGTGTTCTTTCCAATTAATGCATTTTATTTATTATTTATAATAAAAATTTTGTATATTTTGTAGAATCATGGATCACATGGATGAACTTTTTATCTCTAAATTGAATGATAAAGATGTATGTCCGGCTGACAGTGCTACAACTCACACAATTCTCAAAGATAAGAAATATTTTCAAAATCTAACACTAAGTAAAACCTATGTCCATTCTATATTAGGTTCATCAAATCTAATTGAAGGCTCCAGAAGAGCTTATATTGTGTTGTCTAATGGTACTAAATTTTATATTAATGATTATCTATTTTCTTCACAATCTAGAAGAAATTTATTAAGTTTCAAAAATATACATCGTAATGATTATCATATTGAAACGACTAATGAAGATAGTAAAGATCATCTTTTTATTACTAAAATAGTATCGGGTTAAAAGCCTGTATTAGAAAAATTGTCTGCTCTCTCTTTTAGATTGTATTATACAAAGATAAAAATAATTGAATCATATATGGTAGTGGACCAGAAGTGCATTGACCTCAAAGTATTTATGATTTGGCATGATCACCTTGGACATTTGGAATTAATAATGATGAGACGAATTATTGATAATTCACATGGATATCCCTTAAAGAACCAAAAGATTCTTTTACCCAATGAATATCCATGCTCTGCATGTTCCCAAGATAAGTTGATTATCAAATTATCTCCCTCAAAAGTCATTGTTGAATCTCCATCATTTTTACAAAGGATTCACGGTGATATATGTGGGCCTATTTATCCATCAAGTGGACCATTTAAATACTTTATAGTTTTGATTGGTTCATCAAGTCGATGGTCACACGTTTGTCTATTTTCTACTAAAAATGTTGGATTTGCTAGACTTCTTGCTCAGATGATTAAATTACGTGCACAATTTATTGAGTATCCAATAAAAACCATTTGATTGGATAATGCATGCGAATTTTCATCTTAAACTTTTGATAACTATTGCATGTCAATAGCAATAGATGTTAAACATTCTATTGTCCATAAACACATTTAAAACGGTCTAACTGAATCTTTGATCAAAAGGTTTCAGCTAATCGCTAGACCTTTACTTATGAAATCAAAATTACCTGTTTCTGCTTGGGGACATGCAATACTTCATGCAGCGTCATTAATTCGCTTTAAACCATCTGCATGTAATATCTCAAAATTTCTAAGATGAGGTATTATTTTGATTTATTTAAAGGATTATATTTTAAGAATATTTTCTTGGATAATAAAGTTGGAAACCTAAATGAGAGTATTGGACTTAGAATAAGTGAGATCATGTATTAGAGAAAATATTATGGAGGAATTTTTGAGATTTGGAACAAGGTATCAACTAGAGAAATTCATTCTAAACTTAGAAGGAGTTGAATTTTCAATAATTAGGATGTAAATGCAAGAGGAAGTGGTTGAACCAAAGATCAAACACTTGGTGTACATTCTCGGATTAAAGTGTCGATTTTTAGTGTAATGATCATAAGTTAAGTTACTCATATGAGGTCCAAATGAGGTGATTCTAATTCATATAGAATTCTAAGAGATATATCTAAAAATTTTATGTTATAAGTTTTTGACGATTTGGACAGTATCAATGACTTATTTCGGAATCAAGTGGATAACTCTAGACTGAGCTTAAACCAGAACTCAAGTTGGAGAATATGGATCCAAATGAGATTCTATCCTAACCAAACTAAGAAGGAGCCTTCTAGAACTTGTTTAGTAGAATCTTAAGGAGGTTAGCAAGTAACCAAATGAGTTAGGGGAAGGCTAAGGGGTGTGGCTAACCAGATGAAGGCTAGAAAGGGAGATGCATGCATGGGTAGGTGAGATGACACCTCATCCCTTATCCTATAAGCCTCTACCCCAACCATTGATCAAATGGTTAGTAAAAATACCTCAAATACTGACCATTGGATGATCATTTCAGCTACAAAGCTTAGGATTTCTGGGGATTTAGTTTAATCATGAAAAAAGATTTAGAAGGGACACCTCATCCCATGCAAACCAGAAACTTATGGTTTTTACCAAGTTATCCCTCTTCTCTCCTTCACATGAGTTGACCATCACTCCTATAAATAGATATTTGGGAGTCTTCTAACTCTTTTGGAGAAGCCTAACACGAAATCCTTTTGAAGGAAACTAAAGAAAGCCTTTCTCTAGTCTCATAACCTCCAAGTACATCCTAAGTGAGTTTAGTGAGAATTTTGAAGAGAAAGCTTGCAAAGATTTTGTATGATCATCTTTAACCAAACTTAGAGAGTGTGTAAGCTCATATTCTAGCTTAACTTTAGTATGGAGATGGTTATTTAAGAGGTTGGACTATACATGTTAAGTATTGAACCCTTCTATTTTTGTTAAAGTGTTATAATAAATTTAAGTGTTGTTTGAAGTGGTTTTGTTAATGGAAATGTGTTAAATGAAGTTAAAAGAACCTAAAAATTATGTTATAATAAGTAAAAATCAAGTTTATGTGAAAAAATTGCGAGTTTTTGATTAAAAAGTCCATGTTTTGTAACTTCGCTCAACTCCCGTTCGAGCGAAGGATCGAGCAAAAAACAACTGTAAACCCTTACTTGACTCTTGCTAGATGTCTGGCTCGAGTGAAGTGCAACCCCAGACTTTGCTCGACACTCGCTCGATGTCTTGCTCGAGTGTGTTCTAACTCAAGAACTCACTTGAATCTCGCTTGATACCTTGCTCGAACGAGATACCCAATTTGCCTAATATTCGCTTGATACTTTGCTCGAGCGAGTCGCAACCCGAGACTTTGCTCGATTCTCGCTCAAGCAAGATACTCTATTTTACTGAATTCAAGGCTTTTGCTTGAATAAAAAGTGGACATTGAAAGAAAAAGAAATATTATGTATTATCTAAGTATTTAGCTTGTGTAAACACTTTGTAGAATTTAAGAATGTATGTGAGTATGTGATAATTTAAGATGTGATAATCTAAGAGTACATACATGTTCTAATATGTGGTGAGAATTAAGAAAAGTGATACATCATGTACTTGAGAAATATTCCTAAGAATAAGAGATATGGATAAGTTAGTCACGTTGTGATATATGTGAAACGTAACGCCCGAATAAATGACGTGCTGACAGGAACGGCGATATGTAATGTCTGTCATATGATAAGAGTGATATGTATTATCACGGGGACAGCGAGACATAACGCCCATGGAAATGATATGATTAGTGGGGACGGCGAGACATAACGCCCACTATGTTACGTATGTTCCATGTCAAGATGGGGATAGCGAGACGTAACACCCAGAAGATTGACACGAGATTCATCATAACAAGGACGGCAATACGTAACACCCGGGTGATTGATGAGTTATATGCAATGGTGATTACGCCCAAAGAATAATACGGTCGTTTGTAGTATAGCTTTGGGGTGTCAATTCCACAGGGAGATGGATTGAGAAATTGAAGAACAGTAACGAAATTAACAAAAAGATTAAATGAGTGTGATGTAAATTAAAACTAAATGAGTAATTTGAAAAGTATAAAAATGAGACGAAAAGTAGAGCGTAGGGAATTCCTTGTGTATTTGTGGTATTCAAATTTATTCTTAATTCATTGATAACTCAATTAAGAATTCTATGTCCAAATTCTTAATCGGAAGATATAACATTAATAACCAAAATTTAAATCACATGTAACTCTTTGAAAAATCATTCTTCGCGCTTAACTCTCATAAATTGTTATCGACATTGAGAAAATCCAACGACGACAATATACCTAAGAGGCGATATTGCAGCAGAGAATTAAATCAATATAGATAATCAATTGCTCTAAACATAATTATAGAACTAATTCACTTAATAGAAAAAGCATGACTGAATCCATAAACGAAATAGATTCTATAATTATTTGAAGACGAAAAACATCACAAATAAATTGAGAATAATAGAACAAAAGAGTTTTAATATTTAAAGACCAAATACATGAATCAAAAATAAATTACAAATACCATCACACACACAAGTTCATCCCTAGCCCTCCTTGAGAATTTAGTTACACATATTGAAAATATGCAACAAAAATTCTCCAAGGGATAATATGGAAGAGCCAACCATTATTTTCTTCACTCTTCTTTGGTTTTTCTTTTCTTTTCTCAAGCTCTCAAAATAATGGCTCTTCCAAAGCATCCTCCCACACTAAGCATTCTCCCACTCTAAGCATTTTTTTAGAACACACACCCCTTCCTTCTATTTATAAGCATCCTTCATGCAAGTTGTCATGACAAAATCATCACAATTTCAACTTGTTTTGCCATGTGCCATTCTTGAATCCAAGTGATTTGTGAGTTGTCATTTTGATCATTTGTTTTCCCACCATGCATGAGCTGGATTTTGCTTGTAGGTTGAGTGTTTCAATTTTGCTTCTCTATCTATTAGTTGTCTTGTATGACTTAATATCTTGTGGTCAAATAATTTGTCTACAAGAAACTTGAGTGCACTTCATCTTGCATATGAATTGATCATTGAATTTCCAAGTTGGTGTAGGAGTGCTTGCTGGAAAATATTAAGATAACATTTGGATTTGATGCAAGTGGCTGAAAAATATCCAGGAACGTCAAGTGCAGGTGCGTCCACTTGATGGTCGATTTTGTCTTAGATTGAGTGGATATCTCTTCAAACATAAAACACAAAAGTTCTAGATATTTCTCTTGCGGTTCTATATCATCTTGAACCAGCTCAATTGGAGATTGGATGAGAGAGTTATGCCCATATTACGAAAAGATGTCAGAATTGTCTAAAATTCCGCAATTATCTTCATTTGCTCCTAATGTCTCCATTTGTGTCCTAAATCAAAATATAAGAATAATGAGTATAGTTAGGCATCAAATAAGAATAAAGTATTAAACATTAAGAGAGGAAAATATGGCATTTTGTATTCTCATCAATATATTAAATCATGCTTATATCTATTTCAAGATAAATGACCATTAATTTTAATAACATGAGTTATATCCATTATTTTCTCATTTCTTTTAGTATTTAAATAGAGTATTTAGAGTGCATTTTTGTGCACTCATCACACCCCCCAACTTACTCATTGCTAGTCCCTAGCAATTTTTATGCAAAATGATGAGAAAGACCAAAGAAAATCACACATAGGGGCCATCAAGACACATTTTTCAAATTTACATATCAAAACAATCTTAGAAATTCAATAACCCTTTCACAAGTAATTCAAATATAGCAATCCACAGAGTGTGTATGTGTTCCAAACTATTTTTATCAAATCAGAGGTTTCGACACATGCAACATTAGAATATCTTAAGCAAAAAGGTTCAACTCCATAACTCACGGGTATAGAAGTGTTTCATGTATGGGTTCTCTCTATGGAGTTGACAAAGGTGTACATTTACTCTCATGGAAATTTAGCCAATTATATATAAGTAACAAGTAAACATTGATCTTATGATAGGAATACTAACAAATGAGATTTCCACCATTCTTTCCACAAGCATACTTAGGATCGGAAAAATCAACACAAAGGGTTGTAATGTGGTTTGGGGTTTATAAGAAGAAAAGGTGAAGAGATTTCAAAAACTTCCAAGTATGCACAAAAGGGAATCTGTTAAATTTTTCAGTAGACTATACTTTCCTTTTGATGTACTTTTCAATTTTTTTAGATTTTTGACTAAGTACACTTTTCCATCTTCTTTTGCCACTGGTGTCTTCGCAATTTGATGAACTCTTTCATGAATAATTTGATGGACACATCTAGCACCATGCCATTTTTGTCATGGTTTTCTTTTTTCTTTTTTTTTTCAAATGATAATTTCACACCTAGTACACACTTGGAAGTAAAATGGTAGGAAAATATAGTGTATAAGCTATACTCCAATGTGGAGAGGTATGGATGATATAGATATGAAAAGAAAAGGCCATATGTGTATATTGGCTCAAAATTGGCTGCTAGGGATCTATGATGAAAAGGTTCAGCTTGAAAGGCTCAGACGTTAATCCTAAGTTGACTTTCTTCATATCCCAAGTATATCCACCATCTTACCACAAATCATGTAATGATATTCTCAAAAGAAGTGTCAAATTCAATAGATCAATGGATACTTATCACAATTTCTATATTTGTAAGCTCCCAATTCTCACAAAATTCACATGAATACTTGAGCAAAATAATTCTTTAGTTACATGTGTCAAATCACCATATTACCACAAAGTTTGGATAAGTGCATAAAAAATTTTCTGTGGATGCTTTAGCAAAATGATTTAAGTTGGGTTTGTTGAATTCGCCAAGATGGTTATGAATGAGCATGAATATCATGTGTGAAAAGATGCCTGTGTGAAAAAAATTTGACAATTTTTTATATTTTGATTGAAATATGCCACAGAGTTTAAATAACAGATTTGTATTTCCACCCCCCAACTTAAATGAAACATTGTCCTCAATGTTTAATAATCAAAATTGGATGGGGAGTAACTAAAAAGGGTAGGATACACCTGATGTGTGATGTAGATAGCTCGCTAAGCGTCAAAAGTAGTGATCTGAAATGACAAAATGATACTATCCTGCAAACAAAAATAAAGAAAACAGTAGTAAATTAAAATAAAACAAAACAAATAAGATGATAATAATAATAATAATGATGATGATGATAATAATTATAATAATAATAATAATTATTGTTGCATGCTGTGGTCAAAGTTGGTAGACCAAGTTTACAACCGGACTATCTTCCACTCATAGAACTGTTCCTCCTGGGTCAAAAATGAAACGCTTATTTTTCCAATAAGCTCGGTGCTCGAACTTCACAGGTAGGTGGCAATGTTTAAGATTAACTTTGGTTACTTGCCCACTTGAAGGAATTTGTTTTTCATTTTTCTCAAGAAACTCCTCAAATTTCGGTTGCCAAGCCCGTGTGCTATAATCTTGAGTATTGTCAAAAATTGCACAAATATTAGCTACATCAGATGAATCACTGATAGGATTATACTCAAAATCAACAATAAAATTCTCAAGGGGATCAGAATCATGAGTTGTGAAAACTTCCCTATCTATGAGTGAGTCAATCATATATATCTGCTGGCACTCGTGATTCTTCACAGTTTCTTGTGCCATATGTTGACCATGAGGTACAGACTGAGTTTGAGAAGGGAACTTACCTTGCTCATTTACACTCAAGAAACTCATTATTTTAGACACCTGGCTCTTTATCTCCTTTTGTTCTTCAACAACCTGCATAATTAAAGACTCAAATTTTTGGTTAGTCTTACCCTGTACTTCAATAAATGCATGCAAAGTATCTTCTAAAGAATTTCTAAAAGATTGAGGTGTATGGTATGGTGCAGGATATGATCTAGAAGGTTGTGCAAGCTGTTGGTTTTCAGACTTCCAGCTGAAGTTGGGGTGATTACGCCATCCTCTCATGTTAGCATGTGTAGGACAGTCTTGGGCATCATGATCTACCCCACCACAGACAACACATGGTTCAAAAGAGTCTGCATGATTAGCCATGTGTGTTGGCTTTGAGTTTTTCGTTTTCAATAACTCTAATTCTCTGGTGAGCATTTCAACCTTAACCTTAAGGTTATCCTCTTCCCTTAGATGGTAAATACCACCACTCGGGTTTTCTGTAGGTCGTGACCTGTTTGTGCTATCAGTAGCACTAGGTCCAGTCCAAGTATGAGCTTTTTCAGCAAGCTCATTGAGGTACTCTATGGCCTCATCAGGATTTTTCTGTAAAAATTCTCCATTGCACATCATTTCCACGAATTGACGTTCCCTCGGCATAAGCCCTTCATAGAAATAACTCACTAAGCGCCAATTCTCATATCCATGGTGGGGATACATACTCAGTAATTCTTTAAATCTTTCCCAAGACTGGTACAAAGTCTCACTATCCTTTTGTGCAAAGGTAGAGATTTGTCTTTTTAAAGCATTGGTCTTATGTTGGGGAAAGTATTTATTGAAAAACACTTGAGTCATCTCACTCCATGTTCCAATAGACCGTGGTCTTAGTGAGTACAACCAACTCTTAGCTTTATCTTTCAAAGAAAAAGGAAAGAACTTTAGTCTTACCGTGTCGTCAGTGGTATTTTGACTGTGGAATGTTGCAACTACTTCCTCAAATTCCCTAATATGAACATAGGGATTTTCATTTTCTAGACCATGAAAAGTCGGAAGTAATTGTATCATTCCTATTTTGAAATCTACGTGACGAACATTAGGTGAGAACATAATACAGGATGGTGTGGCTGTTCGTGCGAGATGAAGATAATCTTGGAGGGTTCTAACAGGTTGGTCTACGTGTTCACTCATCGCGTCAGAATTGGAAGAATTATCAAACAAGCGATTAGAAAAATTAGATTATGAATCTGATTCTAGCACGGGTCTACTAGCAAACCATCCAAAAGCGTCTCTGTACCTGCGCATGCAAAGTAAAGAAAAGCGTAATACTGAAAAAAAATAATTACGAAAAGAAAAGTAAAATAAAAGAAAGATGCAGAAAGCTAAAAAGAAAATGAACGAAGCTACCGCTCTTTTTTTTTTTTTAACAAACTACTAAACAAAAAAACTACAAATTCTTCTACCGTCTCCCCGGCAACGGCGCCAAAATTTGATTACGCCCAAAGAATAATACGGTCGTTTGTAGTATAGCTTTGGGGTGTCGATTCCACAGGGAGATGGATTGAGAAATTGAAGAACAGTAACGAAATTAACAAAAAGATTAAATGAGTGTGATGTAAATTAAAACTAAATGAGTAATTTGAAAAGTATAAAAATGAGACGAAAAGTAGAGCGTAGGGAATTCCTTGTGTATTTGTGGTATTCAAATTTATTCTTAATTCATTGATAACTCAATTAAGAATTCTATGTCCAAATTCTTAATCGGAAGATATAACATTAATAACCAAAATTTAAATCACATGTAACTCTTTGAAAAATCATTCTTCGCGCTTAACTCTCATAAATTGTTATCGACATTGAGAAAATCCAACGACGACAATATACCTAAGAGGCGATATTGCAGCAGAGAATTAAATCAATATAGATAATCAATTGCTCTAAACATAATTATAGAACTAATTCACTTAATAGAAAAAGCATGACTGAATCCATAAACGAAATAGATTCTATAATTATTTGAAGACGAAAAACATCACAAATAAATTGAGAATAATAGAACAAAAGAGTTTTAATATTTAAAGACCAAATACATGAATCAAAAATAAATTACAAATACCATCACACACACAAGTTCATCCCTAGCCCTCCTTGAGAATTTAGTTACACATATTGAAAATATGCAACAAAAATTCTCCAAGGGATAATATGGAAGAGCCAACCATTATTTTTTTCACTCTTCTTTGGTTTTTCTTTTCTTTTCTCAAGCTCTCAAAATAATGGCTCTTCCAAAGCATCCTCCCACACTAAGCATTCTCCCACTCTAAGCATTTTTTTAGAACACACACCCCTTCCTTCTATTTATAAGCATCCTTCATGCAAGTTGTCATGACAAAATCATCACAATTTCAACTTGTTTTGCCATGTGCCATTCTTGAATCCAAGTGATTTGTGAGTTGTCATTTTGATCATTTGTTTTCCCACCATGCATGAGCTGGATTTTGCTTGTAGGTTGAGTGTTTCAATTTTGCTTCTCTATCTATTAGTTGTCTTGTATGACTTAATATCTTGTGGTCAAATAATTTGTCTACAAGAAACTTGAGTGCACTTCATCTTGCATATGAATTGATCATTGAATTTCCAAGTTGGTGTAGGAGTGCTTGCTGGAAAATATTAAGATAACATTTGGATTTGATGCAAGTGGCTGAAAAATATCCAGGAACGTCAAGTGCAGGTGCGTCCACTTGATGGTCGATTTTGTCTTAGATTGAGTGGATATCTCTTCAAACATAAAACACAAAAGTTCTAGATATTTCTCTTGCGGTTCTATATCATCTTGAACCAGCTCAATTGGAGATTGGATGAGAGAGTTATGCCCATATTACGAAAAGATGTCAGAATTGTCTAAAATTCCGCAATTATCTTCATTTGCTCCTAATGTCTCCATTTGTGTCCTAAATCAAAATATAAGAATAATGAGTATAGTTAGGCATCAAATAAGAATAAAGTATTAAACATTAAGAGAGGAAAATATGGCATTTTGTATTCTCATCAATATATTAAATCATGCTTATATCTATTTCAAGATAAATGACCATTAATTTTAATAACATGAGTTATATCCATTATTTTCTCATTTCTTTTAGTATTTAAATAGAGTATTTAGAGTGCATTTTTGTGCACTCATCAAATGGGGACGGCGATACGTAACGCCCATTGATGATAAGAGATAGATATGCTGTAAAAGAGTTATCTGCGATGAAGACGACGATACGTAACGCCCATTGAAAATAATAATTGATTAAGTTTTAAGAAGGTATTGATGGTTTGGAAAAAGAAACTTAAGATATCATAAGAGTGTAAACCTGTGTAGGTTATTGATAAATCCTGTGAAACATGTATTTGATCATGTTCTGTTAGTTTCTTTTCTTAAAAAGATTAATGGTGGCTGTGTCTAGCTTTATTAAACTAATTATGTACTTACTGAGATTTCTAAGAAAATCTCGCTATTTTGTGGTTTTATGTTTCTTTCTTGTGTGTATAAATTATATACAGGATGTGATAGCCAACAGGGGAAAAGTCCTGATGACGCAAGAGACTCCGAGGAGTTTTGAGAGACTTTTTAAATATAGTCCTTATGTAAATTTCACTTTTGCGTCCTTGGAATTTTCTCTGTATGATCAGCCAGTGAAGTTGTGGTATTACAGTACACCTGCTTTTGTCAAGGAGGAGTAGCGTATAGGTTGCTGTTTAATTTTGGGATTGGATGGTTCCCTATTTGTATGTGGAGTTTATTCGACACCACATGGACAGTATCTTCAGCAAGACCGTTGTCTTGGCTTGGATATATTTTGTTATAGGAGGGAATATTTTGAAGTTAAAAAGGAACCCAAGTGACCATAGGGATGGTCTTTTGATATGTATTTTTATTTAGTTGACATTGATAACTATTTTGGGCATGTATATATATAACAGTACAATGCTTGATGAATGAAAGGAGAATGTGGAAGTTGCAAGTTAAAATTTTCCATATGTGATATTTAAAAATTTTTAGACTTGACCTTATCCGCTGTGTATAATAAAATTCCTATATTTTATTAATTAAGATCTTGATACGTACGCGGGTGAGTAGCTTAATATTACTTATCCTGACCCTTTGACTTACGTTAAATCTTAGATGTGAGTTGGAGGCGTCACACTGCATATCATAAATATTCTCCATTATAGCATACATTTGGTCAAAAATCAAATATTTCTCATCTTCGTACTTTTGAATGTGCTGTATATTTTTCAATTGCACCTTCGCATCGTACAAAAATGGGCTCTCAACGTAGATTTGGGATATATGTTGGTTTTGATTTTCTATTTATTATTAGATACCTTGAATCACTTACATAGGATATGTTTAAAGCACGTTTTGAGGATTATCACTTTGACGAATCCACTTTTCCATTACTTGGGATAATAAAGCTCCAACTCAATTTGATCCTCCTATAAATGAAAACTAGAAATTCAGAGGATTATTCATTTATAAAATATCGTAAATTAATTATCGCATGTATTTACTAACACTAAAAGTGTAGTAAAATCTTATATTCATGTTATTAATACTCCAGTAAGGATTGAAGTCCCTGAAAGATAAGTTGTCAAAACAGCAATAGGTGAGTCTAAGACACGCCTGAAGCGTGGAAAATCTATTGGTGCAAAAGACAAAATTTTCCAAAGGAAAAATATACAAAATGAATTTGGTATTCTTAAAAAATCAATACCCATAATACAGGCTCCAAATATAATTGATGCTTTTGAAGATGTCAAATCTTCTATTCCAAAATCTCCTGAAAATAGACCTTCTGAAGAGGAACGGGTACCTAAAAATAATGAGATCTCAATACATTTTATAAGTATTGGATAAATTCTGGATTGAAATGAAATTGTTGTCGACAACATATTTTCATATAAGATAGCCCTTGACATTACTAGAAATAATGAAGAAAGTGAGCCAAGAACCGCCGAAAAATGTCGACGTTGAAATGATTGGCCAAATGGAAAGCAGCTATTAAAGCTTGAATTAAATTCGCTAGCAAAACGAGAAGTATTTAGACCTGTTGTCCAAACATCAAAGGGTATAATGCCTGTTGGATATAAATGGGTATTTGTACGAAAACAAAATGAGAAAAATGAAATTGTACGGTACAAAATAAGACTTGTTGCACAAGGTTTCATGCAGAAACCCGGGATTGATTATGAAGGAACATATTTTCCCGTTATGGATGCAATCATATTCAGATTTTTTATTAGTCTGGTTGTTACAAAATGATTAGAGATGCGGTTGATGGATATGATTACTGCATATTTATATGGATCCTTAGACCATGACATATATATAAAAATCCCTAAAAAATATAAAATGGCTGAAGTATCTACAAGTACATCTAAAAATATATGTACTTTATCAAACTTCATAGATTTTTATATGGGTTAAAGCAATTCGAACGCATGTGGTATAATCGCCTAAGCAAATACCTATTAAAAGAAGGATTTGAAAATAATCCTATATGCCCATGTATTTTTATTAAGAAATCAAAATCTGGATTTGCCATTATTGCGGTATATGTTGGTGATTTAAATATTGTAGAAACTCCTAAAGAAATCTCAAGAACTACTACATATTTAAAAAATGAATTCAAAATGAAAGATCTTAACAAAATAAAAATTTGTCTTGACCTGCAGTTCGAGCACTTGTCAAATAGAATTTTTATTCATCAGTCCATATATACAAAGAAAGTCCCAAAGCAATTTTGTTCGATCACTTGATGTAAAGAATGTTCCATTCCGTCCTTGTAAAGATGATGGAGAAATTCTTGGTCCTGAAGTACCATATCCCAGTACAATTGGAGTTTTAATATATCTTACAAATTGCACTCGACCTGATATTACATTCTTAGTTAATCTATTTGCAAGATATAGTTCTACACCAACTCGAAAGCATTGAAATGGTATTAAACATGTCTTTCGTTACTTTCATTGTACGGTTGATATGAGATTATTCTATCAACGAGGATCAAGTCCACAATTTATTGGGTATACAGATGCAAGTTATCTTTTAGATCCACACAGAGGTAGATCTCAAACTGAATATTTATTTACTTTTGGAGATACTGTCATATCATAGAGATCTGTCAAGCAGACACTATCTGTCACATCCTCAAATCACTTAGAGATCATTGCTATTCATTAAGCAAGTTGAGTGTGTATTTAACTAAAATCAGTGATTCAACATATCTAAGAAAAGTGTAATACTCCCATGATCAATGATAGCCCAACAATTTTATATAAAGATAATACTGCTTATATCACTCAAATTAGAGGAGGATATATCAAAAGTGACAGAACCAAATATATTTCACTTAAATTCTTTTATACTCATGAAGTTCAAGAGAAATGTAAAATTGATATCAAACATATACGAACAAGTGATAATCTAGCAGGTTTATTCACAAAGGCATTACCAACTACGATATTCAAGAAAATTATGTTGAACATTGGAATGCAACGACTCAAGGATCTATCATCATGCACTTTTTAGGGGGAGTAAATGTCCCAAAGACTTGTGCTGATTGTACTCTTTTTCCTTCGTTGAAGTTTTGTCCCCCAGGATTTTCTTTTGCAAAGTTTTAATGAGGTAATTTTAAAGCACTTGGAGATATATAAGAATACTGTACTCTTTTTCCTTCGCCATTAGTTTTTCTTCTCATTAAGTTTTTCCTTGGCAAGGTTTTAATGAGGAAGACTTTTTATGGGTGGTCATTCAAGGGAGAGTGTTGTAATAATAGAGGGAGGGAGGGAGACATGAATGACTCACTCCCTCACCCCTTCACATGCATCGGCTCAAAATTTTCCTCCCCTCTCTCATTTTTTCCTATTGCATTATTTGTTTGAATGATCATCTCTCTTCTCCTCTTCGTCCTCAATTCTCTATATAAAGAGAATTGAGAACGTATTACGTACACAAGTAAGAAGAGAAAAAAATAAAAGAGAAGAAAGAAAGAGGAGAGAAAGAAAGAAAGAAAGGAAAGGGTCGAATTTATTGCCTTCTCAAAAAATATGAGAATAAGTAACATTTCTCCTCCATCTATAGTAAAGAGTGGTGATATACGTACAACTATTTTGATAACATTTTTACAACTTCGTGTGTATTTGAGTTTTTTCATTTTTTCATCATTTTCTTTTAAGTATTTTTTTAATATTCTTAATCTAAGAAAAAATAAAAATAAAAATTTATTAATTTTTACATTCTTAATCACCAAGTAAATTTAAAAATTAAATAAAAAATAAAAAATAAAAAATAAATGTAAAAAAATTATAAATAAGTAGTAAAAGTATCATTTGATTTATGATTAACTCTAGAGAGCATCCATTGTAGAGGGAGTATCTACTGAAACCATGGCGTGTCGACCGGGTTCACTAAAAGACTAAACCGGTCTATGCGTTTTTCAACTCTCAGCCCTCAACCCGCGAAATGAGCCCCCCTCATCTCTCAAGTTCTCAACCCTAGCCCTCCCGAAATCAAGTCCCCTTCCTTGCTCTTGACAGCCATTGGTTGGTGCCATTGACAGCCATCAGCCCTCCCCACGATGAACTCAGCCCTCACGAAGCTCTCAGATGTGCAGGAGGTATGTATCAATTCTTTGGAAATAATCTGTGATTCTAGGATTTTTTATACCCTCCTGTAGATGTTGCCTCTAAGTTGAGAAAATAGAGGAAAAAGAGCTGAGAAGGTATCAACTGGAGATCTCATCTAGTTTTTCAGGGACTAACTATGTTCCTGAGTTTTTCTAGGCAGATAGGGCTGCTACCCCTACTTGCTCTTGGTTGTGGATGCTTAGAGAAATCCCTTTAATTTGTCAAAGAGAGTATAATTAGAAGGTTTAATATCTTATTGCAAGTCAGGCTTCTGTTCAATCTAAAATTCCATCTCTTGATTGATTTCTGGTATTGATTTCAGTTCTTTTGTTCAGATCAATATCTATATTAGGGTTCCCTTCCTAACTGTCCTATCTTGCTCAACCCGTACATTATTTTTTATGTTAGTTGATTAACAATTTATGCTTTGATTTGAAGCTAGTAAAGTATGGTTCATGTCCCAGTATGTTAAATTAAGTGAGTTGCGAGGTTTCTTTTGATTTTATTCCAGTATTCTTTGTAGAAGGCAAAATATCTAATAATAAATGTGGTAGATGCATGTTATCCATGCATTGGAAGTTTCTATAAATTGTCCCACGTAATTTTTTCCCCCCTTTCTTTGGCATAAATCTAGTGCATTTCTCCTCAAGTTCTCTGTTGAATTTCTCGCTAATGTTTTGTGCTTCTCCTGATAGACAATGATGACTCATTAAAACATTAGCTCAAGGACATGTCACTAGAATTCTCATGGCCAGTTTCTAGAATCAAAGAAGTGCTACCTGAAATAGTGAGTTCATTGTCTCCAACACCCACCTCATGCTCAATAGAGATCATGAAATCAATTGCATCTCTCGTTAAAGAACAAAACATTTTAGAAGCCAAAATTGGACTTGCTACTGGAGTTTCAGCTTTTATATGGTTATACATCTGCATCCAAGGGTATGCACTAAATGAATTTTGAACCATTTTTTTTTCAATATTCGGTTTTCTGATGTTTGTCATGTTATCCTGCTAGGTTCATATGTCGGACAACTCTAATAAATATTTGCTATTTTATTCAATGAGGACATAGAAAGCAAGTTTTATTGGAAATTTTTAAACATTTAATACTTTGGAATTCAGGTATTGAATGCAGGTACTGACTTATTGGAATTCCGGCCTTCTGAAGTTGTTGCAGCAGTGGCGATTTCTATTTCAAGTCAAATACAAGCAGTGGACATTGATAGGGCCAAGGAGAGAGAGAGAGAGAAATGTTATTATAATTCTATGTAAATTGTATGTTGCGAATTAAACCTATGTAATGAAAACAGGTTGTGTACTTCAATCGACTGTGTAAACTTTAGCCAAGTCTTATTTAGTTGATTGACTATGATCATTTAATCTATAAGTCAGGCAACACAAGTCTATGCAGATTTTTTTTCTCTGTTTCTTTGTTTTTTAAGACGCCTATTCTATATGTTCGGATTTGTTTTTGCTTTTGCTATGATTGTACAAATGAGCCAAAACTACGATGAGAATGGTCAGCAAATTGGTAACGAAATACGACTCTTTCCAATGAGAATGGTTAGCAAATTGGTAATGAAAATCTATGTAATTAAGCTGCTAATATTGAGTATGGAGTTAATGTAAAGAAATTCTTCCAAGAACACACACAAAATTTTGATCCAAATCAAACTAGTAGAAATTCATATAAAGTTGTTATATTCATAAGAGTCTCAACTTTTCAGGTACATATCAGTATATTACAACAAGGTACACATGGATCATGTGATGGACGCCCCTGCTGTACATATTTCACCCAAGAATCTCTAGAAACTACACTATAGCCTCTCCAAAAGGTACAATAATTACAACACAAGAAGTGTTTCCACACAAAGCTCCTAGTCTACAATCTATAGAATCAACACTAACAGTATCTCCACGACACTGGAATACGAAAAAACAGCCACTAACACTTGGTTCACAACACAACAATGGAACACCACAGGGCGTGGCGATCTCCACAACTGGTCACACAGGCTCG
Source organism: Platycarya strobilacea (assembly GCA_036898215.1). Lineage (NCBI taxonomy): Eukaryota > Viridiplantae > Streptophyta > Magnoliopsida > Fagales > Juglandaceae > Platycarya > Platycarya strobilacea. The sequence goes on along the minus strand of CM072546.1, from coordinate 23,956,855 downwards.
ATAAACCATTTCCAAATCTACACAGAATACAAGAGAAAAAGTTAATATATATACCAAACAAGTATAGTTATTAGGCGAAACATTAAGAACAACACAACAACCTTCTTCACCTTTGAAACATGTTTTTTTTTTTGGACAATTCCATCATAAGCTTTCTGGTGTTTTATTGTTGCAAGACAATTTCATCTTTTCACACAGCAATCTTCCTCACCTTTGAAACATGTTTTTTTTTTTTTTTTGCGGGGGCGGGGGGGCCGGGGGGCGGGGGGGGGGGGGGGGGTGTTAGAGCTATTAGTCTAAGATAAACAAGAAAAACATTAATCCATCACTAGATGATACGAAATAAAATGTTTAACTGTCTTTAACCTGCATTGCAAGCTTTCCTGAGATTTTTTTCTCCTTCATATGTTACCTAGGTAGTTCAAAGGATGAAAAAATGAGATCCCATATGGTACTGCATGATACGAGACATATTTTATTATGCTAGGTGTAGGAAACATTTTCAATGCATATTGGGGCCAAACATTACTAAATAACAACTTAGAATTAGGAGCAGCCAAATTATAATGCATGACATAGAAGTTAAAAATGCAATTAGACCTCATAAATTATGATTCCACCGTTTGTTTAGTTGCTGGTTTTACATTAACCTGTGCAATCGGATCAAAATTGCTGAAATTAAATTATAATAGTAACACAAACATATACTCTATAAGGATTTTGCCTATTTCTATTCATTCTCCCCATCCCCTACCCCTCAAAAAACAACAAACGTATCTTCGCTCATAATTAAGAATTACCCTATAAGCAAATACTTAGCAAGCAGTCAAAAATTACCTAGTGTGAACGATCTTGACACTGGTGTTTTCATATTTGGTCGAGACCAATTATAAGCAATCGAACCAGCAAGTCCGCTAAACCACGAGAACCTTTGAACTATAATAGAATATAGTTCGTGCATCAATCAAAGCAAAAGATACCTACTCCTATATGAAACAAATTCAACTAATGATAAATACAGGAAACAAGTTTAGACGTTTTGTGTTTTATTATAAAATACATAAATCTTAACCAAAATCTCACGGGAGAAAACATTTCGGAAACCAGAGAGTAAATAAATAAACAAGAACAAGACTGAATCGAGGAAAATGAAGAACAGAAATACCAATAGTTCGAAGCTTATGCTCGACGACCCATTCCCTCGTAGATTCGAGTTTGATCTTAGATTCCGCCACGTTCGAGAGAAAGATGGAAACTTTCCAGAAATAAACAATGAAATGGTTTGCTTTGCGAGGAATTAATACACAAGAGCGAGAGAGAGGAGCAGACAGACTCCGTCGCGGATGGTGCTGGGAAGAGACGCGGGTTCCTGGCGAGGGAGGAGAGTGGGTTTCGCGGCAGGATGGATGCAAAATTCGAATGGAGAAGAAAGAAAAAACCACGTTCGTTTTTCTTAAAAAAAATAAAAAAAGCAGCCACGTAGTGAGTATAGTATGTGCACTTACTATAGTAGCTGCTCTGTAGAACGACTACTTTGACCCCACGCCAAATCTCCCTCTCTCTCATCCTTCTGGTTCATAAATCCCTTTCCCCCCTCCCAAAATCGAGTCTCCCTCCTTCTTTATGAGTTTGATTGCTCCCCCCCTCCCTCCTTAACAATATTGTTTATATTGGTGTCGTTTCTAAGGTTGAATTGTTCGATTTTTTGCTCCTTGAATCCCACATAGAAAAAGATTGGGAGAAGAGGCAACACTCATGGCCTATAAAAGAAGGCTAGGCTTAATTAGTTAATTACACCAGTCAGAAACTTATCTAATAACTTTTGACTTTATTAAAATTTCTCTGTTGTCCTTTTTGTATGTAAAAGGAAGAGATGTGAAAGTTAGAATTTTATTAGTGGGAGAAGTTTTTGTGGGTGTTGTTGGGGTGAAAAAAAAAATTGTGTGATTGTAACAATTTTTTACATAGTATATTTTCTTCTCTGGGTCTAGTGGTTTTTCTTCTGTTATGGAGTTTTCCACGTAAATTCTTGTGTTGTATTTATTTATCTATTTTTTCTTATTATTTTGTCAAATGTAGATCTTGGTGGGGGGAATTTGGAAGCCCAGATTCCCAACAAGTGGTATCAGAGCCACTAGATTCTTTTTGTAGGGTGAAGTTTTGGTGTGGTAGTGTGAATACGTACGGTCTAAAGAGGTTCTGTCTAGGAGATTGGAAATTTTAAGTGTATCCGTTGTGATCCTCCAATCTTTTCTGAGAACCTTGAAGTTCTGTCTAGAAAAGATCAGTCTTTCCTGAGAACTTAGTTAGTGGGTATTAGTAATTTCTACGGTAAAATTCATCGAAATTATGTCAAGAGGTAGAGCTTCAAATCCTATCAGATTTGATGTGGAGAAATTTGATGGGAGAATCAATTTTGGTTTGTGGCAAGTGCAAGTCAAGGATATCTTGATTCAATCAGGATTATACAAGGCGTTGAAAGGTAGACCAGTCCCTGAAATCAGTAGCGGTCCAAGCACTACTAGTGAAACATAGAGCAGATCTGGAATGAGCGATGAAAATTAAGAGGATTTGGATTTGAAAGCGACAAGTGCAATTCGTCTGTACCTAGCCAAGAATGTTCTTGCAAATGTGCATGGAATATTCACGGCAAAGAGACTCTGGAAAAAGCTCGAAGAGTTATATCAAACGAAGGGTGTCTCGAATCGAGTGTACCTAAATGAGCAGTTTCATACACTGCGGATGAGTGGAGGTACGACTATTTCAGATCATTTAAGTGTTCTCAATGGCATTTTCTCTGAGCTAAAATCTATTAGAGTTAAAATTGATGATGAGGATCAAGCCTTGAGGCTGATCTGGTCTCTTCCATCTTCCTATGAGCATATGAAACCTATTTTGATACATGGGAAGGAGAAAATAATTTTTTCAAAGGTTACCAGTAAACTTTTTCTGAAGAAAGAAGGCTAAGTGGTGGAAGTAATGGTTCACCTGAGAACTTAGTAATGGTGACAGCTAGTGATTGGAAGAGGAAGAACTCCTTGAAGAAGAAAGTAGTCTGCTGGGTATGTGGACAACCTGGGCACGTTAGAAGAAATTGTCCAAGAGGTGGAGCAGGTTCGGCAAGAGGCTCCAAGTCAGTAAATAGAGATACTGACAATGAAACTAATATTGTATCTCTCTTTACAGAAGACGATGTCTGTTAAAAAGAGACATGTACATCCTCATAGCATGTCGCTAATCCCAAAGTTGCCATGATAGAGGATGTGTTAATGTTAGTTGTTCCACAAGTTTGCACACGGGCATTGGTTTGGCATTGATGCAAGGTGTGTGGTGGAAATTCATGTCGATAGCTGATGAACTTCCAGGAAAGCCAAACGTGGGAGTTGCACCATAATTTTTCAGTAAGGTTATTTTCGACGTGGGCCAAAGTGAAATGCTTGGAATTGGTTTATTCTGAGTGGTTATGCTTTTATGGTGGAGCATGATGGCAAAAGTTATGAAGATCCTCATTGCGGTAGAGTGTGGCTGTGGGATCAGTCAAAATCGCAAGGTGAGGATTGTTGAGTTTTTTGCTCCTTGAATCCCACATGGGAAAAGAGTGAGAGAGGGGGCAAGACCCATGGCCTATAAAAGGAGGCTAGGCCTCCTTAGTTAATTACATCAGTCAGAAACTTATCTAGTAACTTTTGACTTTAGTAAAATTCCTCTGTTGTCCTTTTTGTATATAAAAGGAAGAGAGGTGAAAGTTAGAGTTTTATTAGTGGGAGAAGTTTTTGTTGGTGTCATTGGGGTGAAGAGAAAAATTGTGTGATTGTAACAATTTTTCACATAGTGTATTTTCTTCTTTGGGTCTGGTAGTTTTTCTCCTGTTATGGAGTTTTCCACGTAAATTCTTGTGTTGTGTTTATTTATCTATTTTTTCTTATTATTCTGTCAAAAGTAGATTCTGGTGGGAGGAATTTGGAAGCCCAGATTCCCAACATGAATCCCCTGCTCAAGCCAATGATATGCAGGTGATTCGGGGAGGAGAATGTGGAAAATATAAGGAGTAAAGAAAAGCATACCCAAAGTTGGCACAGGAAAGCATATGCCGATGAACTAACCTTGACGGTGAAGCCGTGGAGCGAGTTGCTCTAGAATTAGCTAGCCATTGCTTTGAGATTCCTCTACCGAGACGAGTCCCAAGATTACGTTTTGAGCGATGCGCACTCCCGTTGGGATTTGCCTAGATGTTTTTATTTTTCATTTATTTTATATATTTTTTTAACATTTTTTAATATTTAAAAAAAAATACAATATTATAAAACAATACATCTTTTATTAGTATATCAAATGATACATGAGAAATCAAGGTGTTCTCTATCTTCTGGTTCAAAGCGAGATGACAAGCAATAGAAAGTTGTTTGAGCGTCGGGGTGGGGGAAGCGGGAAATTCAAATAACAGTTCTATCAATGGCAAGCAACCAATCTCTGAGAAGGGGCTGAAGTGGCGGAGAAAGGTGGTGCGAAGGTGGCGACGACGTCCAAGGATATTAGTGGATCAACTTCAGAGCCATCAATTATGGGGAACGAAAATTCAGGAGATGTGATAAAGACATTACTGTGAATAGTGGAATAATCAGTTGAAAGTCCAAAATTAAATGTTGTGGAGTAGTTATCCGAAAATAATGGAGTGTTAGTAATGAAAAAGGAGAAGATAACGATTGTAACGGTTATTTGAATTTAAAAAAGGCAATTACAAAATTAATGGACTTTGGATGACCCATCGAATCAAGCCTATGTGGACAGCTCAGCCCATCAAGCTTCACATGCCCATGTCAAACGTGAAGCCCAAAATACATTGAAGAAGTGTGCCCGATCTTCAGGTCACTCTTCAAGTACTCAATCTTTGATTTCTGGTAGCAAACGATCAACTGAGGAACCACAGGATGGAGGATTCTATAGAGATGGTGCTAAAAAATGCAAACTGCGAAGGGGCTATGAGAGGAACAAACAGAAAATCTCATAAGTTGAATCTCACAAGGTTGAACAAAACTTACTATAATCGATGGTAACTATTCAACAACTTTGTTGAACTCCATAAGTCTTCTAAGTTGGAACTCCCATAGGTTTGGGAACCTGTAAGGAGTTCATGTGCTCTCTAATTTAGTCAGGGAGGTAGATCCTAAAGTCTTGTTCTCGCAAGAAATAAGACTCCATGAATGACAAATAATTGGAATTTCAATTGGGTTTGATAATTGTTTGTCTATCAGTAGTGAAAGTAGAAGTGGAGGCATTGCCTTGTACTGGAAGAAGGAAATCAATGTGACCGTGCTGAATTAATCACGACACCATATCCATACATCTATTCAGGAAAATTGTTGGGATTGGCGGAAGCCACAAATAATATAGAGACCAAGATTTAAAGTGGTCCGGCCAATTTAGCCTACGTCCACACACACACAGAGGAGTATTTGTATTAAACAACAAACTAACTATTTACAATGGTTTCTCTCAACTCTCACAGCTTCTAATCTCTCTAACGGACCTCACCTCAGACTATACTTCTCATTACAATCTTACATGTATTTATAGGAGAAAGAAATAATGTGAACATGTAAATGACGGTGGAATTCCGGCGGCCTACATTCTTGAATTTCCAGTCAGCACCTACCTTCTGGCTACTACTGACGGTGCCGAACTTCATCTTCCAGAAGCCTCTAGCTCATTCATTTGCATGTTGATTTTCAACAATCTCCCCCTCAACACCAAACGGAGGATATCCTGATACATTTTAGTTCAAGGTACTTAACCTAGCTATGTCTCTACATAGCTCAAGTTTTTCGTATGTGACTACCTTCGTTAGCATGTCCGCTGGATTCTCTTTTGTATGGATCTTTACAAGCTTCAAAAGTTGTTGCTCCATTACTTCACGTATCCAGTGATAACGAATATCGATGTGCTTTGTCCGGGAGTGATACATCGAGTTTCTACTCAGATCAAGAGCACTTTGACTATCACAATAGATTCTGTACTCTTTTTGACTGACTCCCATTTCTTGGAGGAACCGCTTTAGCCACAACATTTCTTTTCCTGCTTTTGCTATAGCAATATACTCTGCTTCTATTGTAGATAAAGTCACACATTTCTGCAGTTTGGACTGTCATGATACAGCTCCATCTGCAAATGTATAAATATATCCTGATGTAGATTTTCTCCCATCAAGATCACCTGCCATATCAGCATCTGTATAGCCATCCAAGACTAGGTTAGCTCCCCCGTAGTACAAGCACAACTTTAACTTTGATGTACCTTTAAGGTACCTGAGAATCCACTATACTGCTTTCTAGTGTTCTTTCCCTGGATTTGAAAGAAAACGGCTCACAACTCCAACAGCGTGAGCGATGTCAGGTCTGGTACAAACCATGGCATACATTAAACTTCCTACTGTTGAGGAGTATGGTATTGTAACCATTTCTTGAATCTTTTTCAGTGATGAGGGACACGAGCTCTTGCTCAATTTGAAGTGATTAGCCAGTGGAGAACTGACTGGCTTTGCTTTATCCATGTTGAACCTTCGTAGTATTTGTTCAACATACTTTTCCTATGACAGCCATAGCTTCTTTTTCTTCCTATCATGAGTGATCCTCATGCCCAAAATTTGCTGGGCAGGTCCTAAGTCTTTCGTCTTAAAGACTTTGGAGAGATCCGTCTTTAGCTTCCTGATAATGGATGAATCTTTTCCAATAATCAGCATGTCGTCAACATAGAGCAGTAACATCACGAAATCACCTTCTGATAATCTCCGGATGTAAACGCACTGATCTGCATCAGTTTTCTTGTAGTCATGACTCATCATGAATGAGTCAAACTTCTTATACTACTGGAGCCTGCTTCAAACCGTAAAGGCTCTTTTCCAACTTGCAGACCAAATGTTCCATTCCAGGAACTCGGAAGCCTTCTGACTGCTCCATGTAAATTTCCTCATCAAGGTTGCCGTGAAGAAATGCTGTCTTCACATCCATCTATTCAAGCTCTAAGTCAACACTTGCCACCAATCCGAGTACCACTCGAATTGAAGTCATCTTCACAACAGGTGAAAATACCTCATCAAAGTCGATTCCTTTCTTCTGCTGGAATCCTTTGACGACTAAGCGAGCTTTGTGCTTCACCTGCTTGCCATCATTTTTCAGCTTGAACACCCATTTGTTTCTCAGTGCTCTCTTATCGTTTGGAAGTTCCATCAGCTCATAAGTCTGATTCTTCTTTAACGAGTTCATCTCATCCTGCATAGCCTGCATCCATATGTTGCTATCTGGATGAGATATTGGCTCCTGGAAGTTTTCTGGCTCCCCCTCATCTGTAAGAAGAATATAATCTGATTTTGGATATCTTTGAGACGGAATCAACAATCGCCCTTTAGAGGATCTGTCCTGCTGAGGTTGATTACCTGACAACTGTGGAAACTCTGCAGTTTCTGATGGAGAGGGCAACTACTCCCCCTGCTCAGTACTGGTTTCTCCGTTGTCAGTATCCTCTTCTTCTTCTGGGGAAACTTCCTGTCTATCTTCAATGTTTGAGACAGACTGAAGTGGTAGTGAACTCGGAGCTGGTTCTGGAGCACTCGGAGTTGTTTGTTCTGATCCAAACATCTGGTCTTCATGGAACACAACGTCCCTGCTTCTGATGACCTTCTTCGCTTTTGGATCCCATCATCTGTATCCAAATTCTTCATCTCCATAGCCGATGAAAAAATACGGAGTAGACTTTTCATCAAGTTTCTGTCTTTTCTCCTTAGATACATGTGCAAATGCTTTGCATCCAAATACTCTTAGATGAGAGTATGAAATCTTGGGCCTGACCACACCATCTCTAGGACTTCGAACTGCAGTGGAACTGACGGTGTTCTGTTGATCAAGTAACAGGCTGCTCTTACTGCTTCACCCCAGAATGGTTTAGGCAACTTTGCTATACTCAGCATGCATCTGGTTCGCTCCACAATGGTCCGGTTCATCCGTTCTGCTACACCATTGTGTTGTGGGGTGTAGGGGACAGACTTCTCGTGTCTGATGCCATGTCTGGAACAGTATTCTCTAAACTCTCGAGAAGTATATTCACCTCCATTGTCTGTCCAGAGGCATTTCAGCTTCTTGCCTGTTTCTCTTTCTACCATAGCATGGAAGTTTTTGAATTGCTCAAAAACTTGATCTTTCCCTTTTAGGAAATACGCCACCACTTTTCGTGAAGCATCATCAATAAAAGTAACAAAATATTTGTTACCTCTTAGTGATTCAACTTCAAAAGGACTGCAAACATCAGAGTGTACCAAACTTAATAACTCTGATCTTTTTCCAGTAGATGTCTGGAATGAAACTATATGCTGTTTACCAAATAAACAGTGTTCACAAGGATTGAGGGCCATACCTTTATTTACTGTGATCAATGCTTTCTTTGCAAGCATGAACACCCATTTTTCTCCCATGTGGCCAAGTCTCCGATGCCACAAGTTTGGTGATGTATCATCTTCAGCTACATTGAGACTGTTTGCACATATCTTAGCACTTGATTTGTACAAAGTGCCACAGATATATCCCCGTGCAACAACCATTATTCCTTTCTTCAATTTCCAAGCATTATTACTGAAAATGCTCTCGTAACCTTGTTGATCAAGGGTTCTTATAGATATCAGGTTGAGTCGGAGATCGGGTACGTGCCGAACGTCATTTAGCCAACAGTGGTTTTTATTCTAACATCTCCAATGCCCACGATCTTTGAGAAACTTGAATTTCCCATCCCGACTGTACCGAAGTCTCCTGTCTTGTAAGTACTGAAGAAATCCTTACAATGAGTGGCATGATAGGATGCTGCTGTATCTATTACCCACTCGGTTTCCTCGCTTGAAACGTGCAAGCAAAATTCTTCACCAGCGGAAAGGAGTACACAATCTCCAGAAAGCGTGACTGCAGCTTCGCCTTCTTCGTGCTTTGACTGACTGCTTGGCTGATTCTGCTCCTTCTGCAGCTTTCGGCATTCTCTTTTAAAGTGGCCTTCAATACCACAGTAAAAGCATTTTCCCTTCTTTCGTTGTTTATCGCGACTTTGGGATCTCCCTTTGCTTTGACTTCCGTTCTTTTCTCGACTTCTACCTCTACTATTTCTTTGATGCCTTCCTTCTATTACAAAGGCATTTGTCTGGTCTCTTCCAACCTCCTTTCGTCTAGCCTCTTCATTAAACAAGGCATCTATCACCATTGATATAGCGAGCTTTCCATCTGGAGCTGAATTACTGAGTGAGACTACTAGCGTTTCCCACCTATTTTGTAGGGAACTGAGAAGTAGTAAAGATTGCATTTCATCTCCGAGCTTAAAGTCTACGGATGCAAGTTGATTTATAATATTCTGAAACTCGTTGGTGTCTGTGGCCCCTGAGATGCTGCTTTTGAGTTTCAAGTTGGCAAGGCGTCTCATTAATAATGCCTTGTTTTGAGCAGTTTTTGCCTGGTACATGTTTTCCAGTTTTTTCCACAACTGATAGGCATCCGTTTCCTGTGCAACATGGTAGAAAACACTATGATCAATCCACTGCCGGATCTGACCAATAGTTTTCTTATTCAACTTATGCCAGTCTTTTTCCACTACATCATCTGACTTTATGCTTTTCTCTTCAATTGGATTAAAGAGATCTTTACAATTCAGGAGATCTTCCATTCGAGGTCTCCATAGTGCGTAATTTGTAGATGTTAGCTTGATCATCGCACCTGCTCCTGAGTCTTCCATCAGTTCGGCTTTAATCTATGATTTGAGTGACCTTTTCTCAATGTTCAGAATTGAATCTCAACAAACGGAGCTCACGTTGCATCCAGAACGGTGGAAAACCTTGGAAACGACTCTTGTGTCATTCCAAAATGATCAAAATTGCGTCGAAAACCTGAAAAATAAGATAAACGAAATATTCCTTCTGAAACGGAATATTCTCTGACGTCACTGGAATATTCCCTCCATTACCGGAATATTCTTTCACCAGAATATTCCAATCTGTCACCGAAATATTCTTAGTCACCGGAATATTCTTGCCGGTGACGGAATATGCCGACGGAATATTCCTTCTCCGATGGGTCGCTGGAGCGGGTCGCGAACGGGTGAAACCGATACGGGTCAGATCACCCGGATTTAACGGGTCGGAGGTCTTCTTCCTCCTGGCGCGCGCCTGAGGCGAGTGGCCAATACGTGGCTGGAGCGGAGTCAGCGCGTGCCGCGCGTACGGCATATCCTTGTTTCCGTTCGAGGCGAAATTTTCACCTGAATTTTCGTCTTGACCTGAGGAATCTGATGGTATCCTCCAAACTTGATTTCGATTAAGTTTCAAAATGGGTCTTTCACGAAAAGTCACAAATCCAGCCTCCTATCGGCTCTGATACCACTTGTTGGGATCGGCGGAAGCTCACAAATAATATGGAAACCAAGATTTAAAGTGGTTCGGCTAATTTAGCCTACGTCCACACACACAGAGAGGAGTAATTTTATTAAACAACAAACCAACTATTTACAATGGTTTCTCTCAACTCTCACAGCTTCTAATCTCTCCAACGGACCTCACCTCAGACTCTACTTCTCATTACAATCTTACATGTATTTATAGGAGAAAGAAATAATGTGAACATGTAAATGACGGTAGAATTCCGGCTGCCTACATTCTTGAATTTCCAGTCGGCGCCTACCTTCCGGCTGCTACTGACAGTGCCGAACTTCATCTTCCAGAAGCCTCCAGCTCATTCACTTGCGTGTTGATTTTCAACAAAAATATGGTCTCTTTTGAAAGCTGGTTTTTCACTGGGGTGTATAAACACCTTGAAACAAGCAAGCGAGTAGATACTTGGAACTTGTTAAGATCTTTAAGGGTACCAAGAGATAATGGATGGCTATTGATGGGTGATTTCAATGAGATTCTGAGGCCTGGTGAAAAGTGTGGAAGTCGAGAGAGGACTGCCAGACAAAATGCAAGAATTTAGAGATGTTTTGGATGACTATAGTCTACTAGACCTGGGGTATCGTGGATCACCTTTCACATAGTATAATAAGAGGGAACTTGAGTATTGTATTAGTGAAAGACTGGATTAGGGAGTGGCTAATCTAAAGTGGAACTCATTATATCCTATGGCTTATGTAAAGCAGGGGAATGCAGCTTATTCTGACCATGCTCCGATTCAACTATTTCTACAAGATGATGGTCAACAGAGAAGAGGTAGCAAGTTATTCCGTTTTGAGCTACATGGACTGAAGATAGTGGATGCAAGACTATTATTGAGACTGCTTGGAGAGGATGTCAAGGGGATAGAACCATGAAAGGGGTGAAGCAACAGATCCAGTGTTGTGGGGAGCTGCTATCAAAGTGGAACAAATTGACCTTTGCTAATGTAGAACATAATTTGCAAAGGGTAAAGAAGAAGTTACAATTTTTGATAGATTTAGATCTACGAGGACATAATCAAGAGGCACTAAAAAGGCATGATCATAGATGAATAATTGGTTGAAAACAAGGGAAATTATGTGGAGGTAAAGGTCTCGAGTATTATGGTTGATTGAACAAGATAGAAATACTTTTTTTTTCCACCATAAAGCTTCACATAGAAGATCTAGAAACTTGATAAAGGGCATTTGAGATTCATTTGGTTGCTGACAAGTGGACTTAGGTAGAGAGATCCAATAATTCTCTCATATTTGCAAAATTTGTTCATTGCTTCACTTGAGCAATGAACCATGCACTTTCTAGATAATCTTAGGGGCAGAGTGAATGCTGAAATGAAAGAGATGCTAGACTTAGACTTTACATTAGAAGAGGTGGAAAAAACACTTAAAGAGATGCATCCTATAAATAGTTGTTGTAGATTTTAAATTGCTCACATTTTTTTGGAAACCTATTCTATTTACAACCTAGTGTAAATTATTGGATGTTGTTGAAAAGATAATGCCTAGTTTGGACTTTTAGGTTTTTTTTTTAGATTGAAAGATGAGATGAGTTGAGATAAAAGTTAAGAATTAAATAAAATATTATCAAAATATTATTTTTTAATATTATTATTATTTTGAAATTTGAAATATTTGAATTGGAATTTTAAAAAGTTAAATTTTTTTATTATATTTTGTGTAAAAATTTAAAAAAGTTATAATAATAAGACAAGATAAGTTGAGATGGATTAAGATAAATTTTGAATACAATCTAAGGCTTATTAAGACTGTACAAAAAAGCCGCAGTACTGATCTGACCGATTTTCTAAATAATTTCGATCCGAAATATCCGATTCATTTACATTTTAAGCCGAAAGCCTTTTCCCGATATCGTTATTGACTCGTTTAGTTTAAAATTGGATAATACCCGGTAACCGATTTAGCCACAATACTCTTATGCCTCAATTTTGTCATTTCTGATTTTCTCTTCTCTCGCTTGAGTCTCAACTGCTTCAATTTATTTTGATAGGGATCCTTGTAGGCCATGCGTGCAGCTGCAACGAGCAGACAGATGATCACATGAGAAAATGCGACTCGATCGACGATGATCACAAGAACTAACATGCATGTGAAAGGGACATACTTGAGTTAAAACCTCGCCAAAATTCGTTGTCCTCGAATTCTCGTTAACGGAAAGTTGAGAACTCAGAGAGAGAGAGAGAGTGTAACATCCAGACCCTAAATTCGGAATTTTTTTATTTTCTTATATAATTATTTTCTTATTCTCTTATATATTTACTTATATTTTCTCTTACTTAATTATTTAATTATTTATCTATTCTTTAAAATTAATTATTGGATTATTTTAAAATTCTAAATATTAGTATTTCACCTCCGCTACTCATAGTGGTTTTCCAATATGTTTGAGATGGTAGACTCCTTTTAAAACTTGTAACCGATCTATCTACAAAATTCATAGTGCCCTTCTAGATTTTTCGAATATTTCGTATCCTCACAAATCGGTAGACACCTCAGATCAAGTTCCTATTAAACGAAAACTGGTAACTCATCTATGCTCTATTGTTTAGCTTTTCGGATACATACAAAATCATAATTTTAATTTCAAACCAATCCAATCAAAATTCAAATTCTGAAAATCTAACTAAAAATCTTCACATAACCTATCACATTTTATCTATAAATTATCAGTAAATTCCTAGTTTAAAAACACACCTAAAAACTGCAAAACCATACTCTTTTCTCGACAAACCGACGCCCCAAACCTCCAGCCACCGCTGATCATCTTTGGGCCACCGAACATCCTCTAGCCACCACAAAAAACAACAACCGGCCTACCCCGAGGAGCCCCACTCTTGTCCGGTAAATTTTCGGCGAGAACACCCTTCCATCTCTCTGTTTCGTTTCTGTCCAGACCTACCGAAATCCCTTAAATCTCCAGTTCATTTTACTGACCACCACATCTGACAACACCATGAGTCTCGGTCAGCCACCCAAAATTGCCGCACTCATTCTCCTCTTGGTAAGCACTCGCACGAACCCCTCCCTCCTCTCTGTTTCATTTCCTCTCGTTCCGTTGTCTTCGCAAGCCCCAGTTCTATGCTTTAGTTCCGTTGCTTCATGCTATTAGTTTCATGATATGTGTTATTAGTCGATATGTTTTATTTTTAATTTAATAGAATAGTACAACACGTTTTTTTTTTTTTTTGTTAGTAACGGTTCATAATCCGTATAGGTAACGAGCTAGGAAGTGAGTTTCAGGAAGCAGCGCATCTAGGTAAGTAAATTTGATCGCAAAATTAGGATCCTCACATTAATTTATATTATTAATAAAACCATTTCTTTTATATCCATTTTCAAATACCTCTCACGTCATGCAAGCATGTCATTCAGCACAGCATACGATCATGTTATCAGCATCATGTTTAGACTCAGCGAATTATAGTTATTTATGATAGTATGTATTATGCATATCATGTCACATAAGTCACATAAGTTGAGTTAAGTTCAGGTATAATACTAATTCAGATCAGAAATCATTTAAGCAGTCTTCCAGTTAAATTAGTCAGTTAAAACAGTTCCGTTATTTTAAATTTAGTAAATCAGTTATTTAGATGGTCATCAGATGCATGGTACCAATGCATATCAGATTAAGGTGGATGTGCAAGCCACGAACCTAAGCGTGGTCTACCATAGTATGCTAGAGTACTATCAGCGGCTCCATTTGCTGTAGCGGGACGTGGGGCCGGTGTACAACCTTGCACACAGGGTTAAGTGTATTGGCCAATCAGCTCAGTTAGATCAGTTAAGCTAAACCAGTACAATCAAATCAGATCATTTAAATCAATTCAGTTAGTCAATTTAGATCAGTCAAATCTATTAGTTAATTCAGACCAGTCACTTAAATTAGTTAGTCAGTCAAGTCAGTCATGCATGACATCAGCATTTAACATGTACAATCATATTTCAGAATTTAGCATAAGTTTTATGAAAACTTCTTATAATATTATCTTACGTTGTGATGGATTTATTTACTGAGTCATCAACTCATTTCAGTTTATTTCTTGTTTTTAAAACCACTTAGGTGATGAAGACGACCAGTGCGAGCAGACAGGCCAGGAGTAATTTGAGGAGCTATGTAAAATCTTTAAGTTTTATAAAAAAAATAAGTTTCTTTATGAAACAAGTTTAATTTTAATTATTTCAGTTAAGTTTATGTTTTCTAGCAAATAAGTGTCTTACGACACAAGTTACTTTCAGTTATGTCCAGTTAAGGTCGCAAAAGACAATTTTATTATAACTTCGCTTTTGGAATAAATGTTATTTATTTTCTATTATTAAAACTAAGAATTTCTTTTTCCGGGTTAAATATTTTAGAAAAAATTAAGTGACATCTCCTAGCCTACGGGAAGGGGGTGTTACAATTTGGTGTTAGAGACCCGGGTTGAGATTCTTTGGGCTTTTGTTTTCAAAAAAAAATAAAAAAATAAAAAATAATAATAATAATAATAATAATCTAAGATCCTCTTGGCCTGCTCGTGAGTAATTGAAAGTTTCTTAGGATTGAATGCGTTGTTAGTCATATTAGTTAGAATCATTATTATAGTTGTAATAGTACCTTTGATACACTCTCATCATATAGTAGTTAATCGTGTCATGACTATCTGACATAGATCATGGCTCCCAACACTAGAAATCATCCTAACCGAGGAAGATCTTTTGGATCAAACTAGAGCAATAACCCGGACTCTCTTGTTGTGGATGCGACTAAATTCTTCCAAACTATGGCTAGTGGCCAATTTACAGCGGCTAGAGCCCCTCGGGATGGTTGCACCTTGGAGCAATTTTCCTGACAACACCCCCTACGTTCGACGGTAGGGCGAATGCCATGGATGTTGAAAGCTAGGTTGAACGTATGGAGCAGATTTTTGAAGCCCTTTACTGCACGGATGATCAAAAGGTGAAGTATGCTACCTACCACTTGATAGACATGGCAAACTAGTGGTGGAAGTCGACTCGCCTTTTAATTCAACAGGAGCTAGGAGAAGGAGTCTCCATTCCTTGAAAACGTTTCAAAAAGGCTTTTCTTGATCACTTTTTTCCTTAGTCACTCAAGGATTCGAGAGCTCGCTAGTTTATGGACCTCACTTAAGGAACGATGACGGTGGCACAATATGTACAAGGTTCATGGAACTGTCCCGCTTTGCTAACTACCTAATTTCGAACGAGGAGAAGAAGGCTGAAAAATTCGAGCGCGGATTGGATCATAGGATTCGAGAGCGTGTACGCACTCTCAAAATTCCAAATTTCATAGAAATGGTCAACCGAGCTACTATTGCTAAAGAGGATCTCCAAGAGAACATAGAGTACCAAAACCAGAGGAAGCGTCAGCAACAACAACAACTTCAATCAGCATCACGAAGGGACAAGAGGCCTTATAGTGTAGACCGTCAAGGACAGCTACCAGGACAAACATATCCTACGTGCCCAACATGTGGGAAGAAACATTTGGGAAAGTGTTTGTATGGTCAGAATGTGTGCTACAAGTGCGAGAAGTCGAACCATCAAGCTTGAGACTGTCCAACAAAGAAATCTGAAGAGTCAGGAAAAATTGGAGGACAAAAAATGACAGCTCCATCAAGGGTATTTTCCCTCATCCCTAATGACACCGCGGCATCAAATGATGTTGTCACAGGTATTATCCCTATCCTTATATTAGATGCATTATCGTTTGATGAATGAATCACGCCATCTTGATAGCTTGAGTTATATGACATTCGTTAGGTACATTACTTTTGTTTTCCCGTCATGCCTCTGTTTTATTCAATTCTGGTGCCACCCATTCCTTTATTTCCAAACACTATGCACCATTGGCTGAGCAAATACCTGAGTCATTAGAAGTTAGCATGTCTGTCGCAATGCCCTCGGGAGAGCATATCGTCTGTGATTCTATTTTAATTGCATGTCTGATAGAGATTCAGGGGAGAGTCCTGCCTGCGGACTTGATCATATTTGATGTGATTCTGGGAATGGACTGGTTGTCCCAAAACCGTGCCAGTGTAGACTGTTTTAATAAGAAAGTAGTCTTTAAACCTGAAGTTGGAGAGGAGTTTAGTTTCCAATCATCACGAAACAGTTCTCCTCCTCGTGTGATTTCAATCTTGCAGGCCACCCGATTATTGAGACAAGGGTGTATAGGGTATCTAGCAAGTTTGGTCTTACCACCAGTGGATGAGCTCAAGATTGAGGACATAAAAGTGGGTAATGAATTTAGAGATGTGTTTCCAGAAGACCTTCCCGGATTACCATAGGATAGAGAAGTGGAGTTTGTGATTGATCTCGTTCCAGGAACCGCACCTATATCTAAAGTGCCTTATCGCATGGCCCCAATTGAGTTAAGAGAACTAAAAGATCAATTGCAAGAGTTACTGGAGAAGGGATTCATACGCCCCAGTGTGTCTTCTTGGGGTGCTCCAGTACTATTCGTGAAGAAGAATGATGGGTCAATGCATTTGTGTATAGACTACAGAGAGTTGAATAAGGTGACTATCAAGAACCGATATCCTTTACCTCACATCAACGACTTATTTGATCAGCTTCAAGGGGCTCAAGTGTTCTCGAAGATAGATTTGCGATCCAGATATCATTAGTTGAAAGTTAAGGAAGCAGATGTGCAAAAGACGGTGTTCTGAACATGGTACGAGCATTATGAATTTATTGTTATGCCCTTTGGATTAACTAATGCCTCTGCAACTTTCATGGACCTTATGAATAGGGTATTCAAGAAGTATTTGGATCAGTTTGTAATAGTCTTTATCGACGACATACTCATTTATTCCCGGAGTAATGGAGAGCATGAGGAGCATTTAAGGATTGCCCTTGAGATTTTAAGGGAAGAGAAGCTATATGCGAAATTTAAGAAATGTGAATTCTGGTTACAGGAGATTGCCTTTTTGGGACATGTAGTGTCAGCCAGAGGAATTTCTGTAGACCCAACAAAGATTGAGGCAGTGGTAAAATGGGCCAAGCCTAGTACTGTTAATGAAGAACAAAGCTTTTTAGGCGTCGCAGGGTATTATAGAAGATTTGTGAAAGGATTCTCCACTATTGCAGCACCAATGACAAAGTTGACAAGGAAGGAAGAGAAATTTGTTTGGACAGATGAATGTGAGAAGAGTTTTCAAGAATTGAAGAAAAGATTAGTGACTGCACCGGTTCTTACAGTACTCTCAGGTGTCGGAGGATTTGTCATATATAGCGATGCTTCATTAAAGGGTCTAAGTTGTGTTTTAATGCAAAATGAGAAAGTTATTGCATATGCCTCTCAACAGGTAAAGAGTTATGAGCAGAACTACCCGACTCATGACTTAGAACTTGCAGCAGTGGTGTTTGCTTTAAAAATATGGAGATATTATCTCTATGGTGAGAGATGCGAGATCTACACAGACCATAAAAGCTTAAAATATTTCTTTACACAGAAAGAGTTGAATATGAGGCAACGCAGATGGTTGGAACTTCTGAAGGATTACGACTGTAGCATTAATTATCACCTCGGCAAAGCAAATGTTGTAGCAGATGCACTTAGTCGAAAGTCATCATGTGGTACCTTAGCCACAATGTATACTCCACAAAAACACATACTTCTAGATCTGGAACGAGCTGGTACTAAGTTAACTCAAGATGCAAGATCCAAGATAACAAGCTTGACCTTAGGTTTAACGTTGATAGATCAAATAAAGGTCGCCCAAGCTAGTGATGCAGAGTTGTTGAAGGTAAAAGAAGAAATACCAGAAGACAAAAGATTTGATTACCTGATATCAGATGATGGCACCCTAAGATTTAGGGGAAGGCTATGCGTGCCCAACAATAGAGAAATAAAAGATCTAATTTTAAAGGAGGTCTATCGGTCATTATACACAGTACATCCGGGAAGTACCAAGATGTACCGAGATTTAAAGCAATACTTTTGGTGGAGTGGGATGAAGCTAGAGATAATTACTTATGTAGCGGAATGTCTGACATGTCAGCAAGTCAAAGCAGAGCATCAAAGACCCTCAGGAACACTTCAGCCACTCCCTATACCAGTGTGGACTTGGGATGAGATCGGAATGGACTTTGTTTCAGGATTTCCAAAGGCACTAGGAGGTCAGAATGCAGCATGGGTGATTGTCGATCGACTCTCAAAATTAGCTCATTTTATCCCTATCCAGATGACATATTCGGTGGATAGATTGGCAGAGTTGTACGTTAAGGAAATTTTCAGACTACATGGAATACCATCAAAAATCAACTTAGATCGCGATACCCAGTTTACATCAGCATTTTGGAGAAAAGTACAGATGGAGTTGGGAACTCAACTCACTTACAGTACATCGTTTCATCCTTAGACCGATGGTCAATCAGAGAGAACAATTCATATCCTTGAAGATATGCTTAGAGCATGCGTTATGGAGTTTAAAGGTAGTTGGATTAAGTACTTACCCCTTATCGAGTTCGCTTATAATAATAGTTATCAGGAGAGCATTCAAGCAGCACCATATGAAGTTCTCTATGGACGTAAATGTAGGTTACCCCTCTACTGGGATGAAGTAGGAGAATGGAAGATTTTGGGACAAGATATTATACGAGACATGAGTGAGAAAATATCAATTATCAGGAAAAAGCTCGCCGTAGCTCAAGAGCGACAAAAGAAGTATACAAACTGCCGACGTCAAGAGTTAGAATTCAAGGTTGAAGACGAAGTACTCTTGAAGGTTGCCCCGATGAAAGGAATAATGTGATTTGGTAAAAAGAGAAAGTTAAGCCCGAGGTACATAAGTCCTTTCGAGATCTTGGAAAGAATAGGTACTGCAGCTTACAGACTCGCACTTCCACCTCAATTATCAGCAGTGCACAATGTGTTTAGTGCACCATGTGTTTCACGTATCTATGTTGCGAAAATATGCTCCGAACCCTACGCATGTTTTGAAGTACGAACCACTTCAAATCCAAGATGACCTTAGCTATGAAGATGTTCCAGTCAGAATCATAGCGGAAAAGGCCCAGGTACTAAGAAGCAGAATTGTTTAAATGGTTAAAGTACTTTATAGTCACCACAGTGAAAGAGAGGCCCCTTGGGAGCTCGGGGAAGATATGAGAAAAGAATACCCCTACTTATTTAATCAAGGTATGTTCAATCTCGAAGACGAGATTTCTTTTAAGAGGGGTAGTTTGTAACATCCAACCCTAAATTCGGGATTTATTTATTTTCTTATATAATTATTTTCTTATTCTCTTATATATTTACTTATATTTTCTCTTACTTAATTATTTAATTATTTATCTATTCTTTAAAATTAATTATTGGATTATTTTACAATTCTAAATATTAGTATTTCACCTCCACCATTGGTAGTGGTTTTCCAATATGTTTGAGATGGTAGACTCCTTTTAGAACTTGTAACCGATCTATCTACAAAATTCGTAGTGCCCTTCCAGATTTTTTGAATATTTCGTATCCCCACAAATCGGTAGACACCTCAGATCAAGTTCCTATTAAACGAAAACTAGTAACTCATTTATGCTCTGTTGTTTAGCTTTTCGGATACATACAGAATCAAAATTTCAACTTCAAACCAATCCAATCAAAATTCAAATTCTGAAAATCTAACTAAAAATCTTCACATAACCTCACATTTCATCTATAAATTATCACTAAATTTCTAGTTTAAAAACACACCAAAAAACTGCAAAACCATACTCTGTTCTCGGCAAACCGACGCCCCAAACCTCCAACCACCACCAATTATCTTTGGGTCATCGAACATCCTTTAGCCACTACAAAAAACACCAGCTGGCCTATCCCGAGGAGCCCCACTCTTTTCCGGTAAATTTCCAGCGAGAACACCCCTCCATCTCTCTGTTTCGTTTCTGTCCAGACTCACTGAAATCCCTTAAATCTCCAGTTCATCCTGCCGGCCACCACATCTGACAACACAATGAGCCTCGGTCAGCCACCCAAAATTGCCGCACTCATTCTCCTCTTGGTAAGCACTTGCACGAACCCCTCCTTCCTCTCTGTTTCATTTCCTCTCGTTCCGTTGTCTCCGCAAGCCCCAGTTCTATGCTTTAATTCTGTTGCTTCATGCTATAGTCGACTGAATCTATCACGAACATGGGCTAATGATTCACCAGGGTCTGGACCTTAGGCCTTAAATCGTGCGGTCCATCCAAGTATTGGGGACTAATTTGTTTAATTGTGTTTAAGATGGGCTTGACTAGTTATTTCAGAAAACTAAGATTTTATTTTTAATATACATCTTTCTATTACTCGATTTGTCTAATTAATTATATTTTAATAATATTATTTATTTACCTTAAAAATAATATTAGGAGATTAGATTATCAGCTTTGATCAAAGATTGTATAAGTAATATTTAAATAAGTTAATAATTATTAAATTTTCTCGTTATATATGATGTGTAAATTAAGATTTTAAAAAATAGTCTATAATGAACCTTATATTATATGGTTACTATACGAAGTAAATATTTACCCCAACTATAATTAAATAACAAATGTTGGTCATTAAAATATTGTTTTAGAAAAACCTTTTGATTTTTATGGTATGAGGTTCAAAATAAAATATTATTAGTTTCATGTTATATGTTATTAGTCGATATGTTTTATTTTTAATTTAATAGAATAGTACAACATGTTTTTTTTTTTTTAAGTTAGTAATAGTTCGTAATCCAGTATAGGTAACGAGCTAGGAAGTGAGATTCAGGAAGCAGCGCATCCAGGTAAGTAAATTTGATCGCAAAATTAGGATCCTCACATTAGTTTATATTATTAGTAAAGCTATTTATTTGATAACCCTTTTCAAATACCTCTCACATCATGCAAACATGTCATTCAGCACAACATACGATCATGCCATCAGCATCATGTTTAGATTCAGCGAGTTATAGTTATTTATGATAGTATGTATTATGTATATCATGTCACATAAGTCATATAAGTTGAGTTAAGTTTAGGTATAATACTAATTCAGATCAAAAATCATTTAAGCAGTTTTCCAGTTAAATTCGTTAGTTAAAACAGTTCTGTTAGTTTAAATTCAATAAATCAGTTATTTAGATGGTCATCAGATGCATGGTACCAATGCATATCAGATTAGGGTGGATGTGAAAGCCACGGACCTAAGCGTGGTCCACCATAGTACACTAGAGTACTATCAGCGGTTCCTCTTGCTGTAGCAGGACGTGCGGCCGGTGCACAACTTTGCACACAGGGTTAAGTGTGTTGGCCAATCAATTCACAGTTACATCAGTTAAGCTAAACTAGTACAGTCAAATCAGATCATTTAAATCAATTCAGTTAGTCAGTTTAGATCAGTCAAACCTATTAGTTAATTCAAACCAGTCACTTAAGTCAGTTAGTCAATCAAGTCAGTCATGCATGGCATCAGCATTAACATGTACAATCATATTTTAGAATTTAGCATAAGTTTTATGAAAACTTCTTATAATATTATCTTACGTTGTGATGGATTTATTTACTGAGTTATCGACTCATTTCAGTTTATTTCTTGTTTTTAAAACCACCCAGGTGATGAAGACGATCAGTGCGAACAGACAGGCTAGGAGTAATTTGAGCAGCTATGTAAAATCTTTAAGTTTTATAAAAAAATAAGTATCTTTATGAAACAAGTTTAATTTTAATTATTTCAGTTAAGTTTATATTTTCTAGCAAATAAGTGTCTTACGACACAAGCTACTTTCAGTTATGTTCAGTTAAGGTTGCAAAAGACATTTTTATTATAACTTCGCTTTTGGAATAAATGTTATTTATTTTCTATTATTAAAACTAAGAATTTATTTTTTCAGGTTAAATGTTTTAGAAAAAGTTAAGTCACATCTCCTAGCCTACGGGAAGGGGGTGTTACAGAAAGATTGTGTTGGTGTTACCTTGGACCCTCCATTGTTGTCTGCACATCGATTAAGGTTTGCGTAGGTCGTTGAATCCCTAAAATCCCATAAGGAATTTATCCTTAATTCTTTGATTCGTTTCCATTTCTATCTTTGTTTTGCGATAATCTTGTGCGTGAGCCTCTGTTTGTGTTTGGAATTAACCGAAGTTGAAAAGCTTCGTTTATTGGATATTGGGTAGAATTGGGTTTATAATAGTCTTTTTTTAATATATCTTGTGAAGTTTATTGTGTTAAAGACGTATTCTGTAGTCTTGGTTACCGAATCCTGCACAATGTAACCTACAAAACAAGAACAAGGGGGATCGGGGTCCGGGACATCTCCGACGATCAAGTTAGTATAGGGGAGAAAATATGTGATAAAGGGAATAAGAGAATCTGTGAGTGTACCGTCTTTTCGTCGTTAGTTTGGTGTTATTTATAGGTGTTCCCTTGGAAGGAGGGTCTGTGTGACGAAAGTGCCAGAATTCGGGACATCACTCGATCGTCATCCTCGATAGGAAAACCTGGTCTGATTCGGTCGGTCTCATCGCATTAATTGAGTGTCCCTTCATTTAATGCTCAATTAGACCCTTTTGAAAAGGGAAATTAAATGCTGCTGTATCTTTCATCAATCTAGTAATTAATGATGTATGTTTGTAGTGTCTCCGCTTTAAGAGGGGAGATCTGTAGATCGACGGTTGTTTGTCGTTCATAAATGCGGGGGTGATGTTGATGTGAGACGGGTCCAGGAGATATATCAGTACGTGAGCCGTCGTTCTGGCCTTAGCGTGTCCTCAAAGCTGATTTAACCTCCCTCTGCTCGAGTCGGGATAACCAGGGACTTGGCTCATTCCCGGTTTCGGTTTCCCTAGTTGAATTCGGACTCCGCATTGTGGTGGGTGCGGATCACGGGCCTTGGGCCTGATAACCTTCTTTAGGATCGAGTTTGGACAAGCTGGACACCCTTTCAGTACCCCGCGAGTTTTTATCGAAGGTACTTCAATGGAAATTCCAAATGTTTTAGAGGTAGGATCTTCTTTTTATTTGTTTGCACTGTCCGGGCAGTATTCTTTTAATTCTCTTTCCGAGCGGAAATTCGGTGTCGGATATACCCGGGTGGTCCCTGTTGGTATGCTGTTTCACTTACTGACCGGACTTCAGGGGGACGATTCGAATTCTGATCAATTAATGCCAAATCTTGATTTGTCATATTCTGTGTCAGGCATTTAATGTAGTTTGAAATTTAATTGAGCCGTCGTTCCGATTCCCGAACCGTCAGTGGTCCGTGATTAAATAGTGGCACGCACGCGCGTGACCATCATTAACTGGCTTATCATTTCGGCGCACGCCTCTTGCCTCTGATTGGTCAGTATAGGGCGTGCCTTCTGTTCCCAAGGGTCATGTCTGAGGTGACGGTTCCGGCGTCGCTTCGTTTCCCGTTTGCTTTAAATTCGGTTTCTGGGTATAAATTACCCAGGGTCTTCTCACTGTCCTCGCTCTGTTATTTGCTTCCATGTCATTCTGTTGCCTTTCTTTCCTGCTCTTGTTCTTTGCTGCTTTCTCTGTTCTTTCGTTGCTTTCCCTGTTCTTTCGTTGCTTTTCTTTCTATTTGCTCCCATGGCTTCTTCTGACCCATGCCCTTTCTTCGCCGGCAATGGTTGGATGTCCTCAATGCAGTCCTCCGACGTGGACATGCTTAGGAAGAAACATCGCATTTCTTGGCGGCGGCACGTCTTGGAGGCCCCGGGGGATGGAGTTAGGGCCTGTGAGCGCGATGGGAGGGCACAGAAGGTCGTGCTTTTCTCCCTTATGCTATTGAAGGGTTTCCGCCTCCCCTTCATTCGGCCCGTTTGGGAAGTCCTACACTTTTTGGGTTTGGCCCCTGCCCAACTCATGCCGAACGGGTGGTGTATCCTGTTGGCCACTTGCGTGGCGTTTCAGATGGTTCTGTCTGGGAAGAACGATCCCTACCCCGACTTGATTGCTCGGGAGTTCTTTTCGCTGTACCGGCTCCTTCGTCGGGACGGGAATGTTGCTGGCTTCTAGATAAAGCCAAAGTGTAGGCTGATTCGAATGGAGGAGAGACATTCGAGTGCTCGAGACTATCACAAAAGGTTCTTCTTTGTCTCGGGCAGGGAGTGGGAATTCCCAGAGGGAGAGGGGAGTGATTTCCCCGTTCAGAAAGATTGGGGCTTCCTCCCCTCCCAGGCACATATGGAGATTACTCTCTTCGCCCACGAGGCTGAGAGGGTGAAGGCGGTCCTCTCCTGAGGGGCAGAGGATCCCGACCGGCTATGGTCCGACAATCTCCTCACTGAGAAGAATATCGAGGAGTTTCTAACCCGACCAGACCGGTCCTACGTCGAGGGTCAAAACTTCTTCAACGTTCCGGAAGAGCCTCCTACCTCCTCTCGCAAGCGAGCCTCTGATCGGGAGGTAGAAAAAGAGAGGTGCACTAAGAGTCGGGTCGGCGAAGCCACTCCGAGCCGTGGTGCCCGTCCCAAGAAGCAGAAGAAGGGGAAGGGTCCACGGACCGAGGATTCAGACGGACGTCTTGCCCCCACAGGCTCTCCCGTTCGGTGTCCTGAGCCGGCTTCCTCGTCATCATCCTCGGACGGGCTTCGATTCCTGCAGACCGAGGGAATAAGGGTTGAGGCCGGGAGGATATTCATGGAAGCCCAGATCGAAGCGACTGATCTGGCCGGGGTCGACTCCTTAGACGGAGAGGAGATAGATCGGGCTTTTCAGGAGGCTTTGGATCATGCTGCTGACTTGACTCCAGGGGCCACGCCTTTCGCGCATGTTTTCCGACAGGATTCAGAGGAGCAAGTCGCTAGGGCGAATCAATTGCCCACCTCCCCTTCATCTTCCGAGCGTCACTAGGATGCTTCCGAGGGGGAAGATGAAGTATTTGGCGAGGAGGCCGACTTCGAAGGCATGCGTAAGGGACTCGGTCAGCAAGGGGTTCCGGACGAAGAACACCGGGACGAGACTGTCCCCGAGAGGTCGAGCGGGTCTGACATTCCCGTGGAAGAGAGCCGTGTGGAGGCCTCAGACGAGGGCGGTTGACCTGCCGTTGAGCTCGATGAGTCTCCTGAGTGCCCACCCCCGACTTTCGAGAGGGGGTCGACCTCGGGGGTTCACTTCGAGGATGCGTGTCCATCCCCGGACTCGGAAGCTCCTCCCCAAGCCCCATCTCCTTTTCAATTTCGAAGTGGGGTCGCGGTGCTTGGTCAGCTCTTCAGGTCGGATTAGGAAGAAGGAGGTTATCAGGCCGGTGAAGCTGGTTTAGAGCGGCCCTCCCGATTTGAACAAGCAAAGGTAAACGCTTCCGCTCGAGTGGTCTCGATGCTGGAGCCTCTACTGACTCAGGTTTGGCCGGTAGACTTTGTTGAATTTTGCATGGTCTTTTCTTTCCAAGTTGCTAAGTTTTTTTTTTTTTTTTTGTTTGGCGTTTAGGTCGCCAAGAAGATATCTCGGACAGTGGGGTCCGAGTTGGCTGAGCTCGCCGAATTCAACAGTGAGCTTGGAACTGTCTGCAAGTTCGGGCTTTACAAGTTGCAGCAGGCACGGGACCAGCTCGAGCAGTCGCAGGAAACCTACAGGGGACTGATCAAAACGGTCGAGGAGTTAGGGGCGGAAAAAAGCAGGCTGGAGAAGGCTAACTTTTCTCTTCGGGCAGAATTGGAGGCGACCCGGAAATCACTGGCGACAGCCTATTGAAGGAACGCCCGCCTCGTAGATCCGAGATCGGCGACTGAGCAGGACGAGATCCTCCTTCAGTCGGAGCTAACTGCTCGGACGGCAGAGCTAGCTGCTTCTTCCTAGATTCTCTTACTGAGGGAAGAAGAGCTAGCGATTTTCGAGCAGGCTCGGATTGCTCGGGAGGAAGAATTGGCTGGCTCGGAGCGCGCCCGAGAGGCTTTGGGAGTCGAGCTGGCGCAGTCTGAGGAGATCCGGGCTGCTCGAGAGTCTGAGCTGGTGGGGGCTCGCCGCGCTCTAGAAGAGGCCCATTCGAGGATTGCTGATTTCGAGCGGTAGATATCTCGAGTGGTGGCGATTCGTAACTCTGCCTAGGGGCACGAGTATGCCGAGGGCCTCCGCCGAATAAGAGCCCAGCTTCTGGTGGACCCTTAGCTCGATCCTCGGAAGATAAGTCCGAAGTCTCTTCATCCAGACCGGGCTACGAAGAGATTCGTCAAGAGGATCGAGAAGCGTGGCTACCCTCCTTTCGACGACCTGAATCCTCCTCCTCCCCCTCCTGAGGCTTGACCTGGTCGATGTACAAGTTGTGTTTTTGCTTTTTTTTTTTTTTATAATTGAACATGACGTTCAAGTTTGATTCGAGCGAGTTTGTATGACTGAATATATATAACATTCGGTTTAATCTTTCTTTGGATGCTTTGTTCGTTCTATCTTTACCCCGCGAAATTTTTTTGGTTAAGTGTAAACTTAAGAAAAAATTTTATCGAGCTCCGTGGGTGTTCTTAAGATCGGGGTTTAGGAGTTGTGAATTGCTTCGCGTGGGTGGGTAGACCGACCCCGCAGGACTTCGAGAGAGTTGAGAATTGCTTCGCGTGGGTGGGTAGACCGACCCTGCGGGACTCCGAGAGAGTTGTGAATTGCTTCGCGTGGGTGGGTAGACCGACCCTGCGGGACTCCGAGGCGGATACATCACGTGGGTGGGTAGACCGACCCCGCGGGATTCCGAGAGAGTTGAGAATTGCTTCGCGTGGGTAGGTAGACCAACCCCGCGGGACTCGGAGAGAGTTGAGAATTGCTTCACGTCGGTGGGTAGACCGACCTCGCGGGACTCCGAGAGAGTTGTGAATTGCTTCGCGTGGGTGGGTGGACCGACCCCGCGGGACTCCGAGACGGATACATCGCGTGGGTGGGTAGACCGACCCCGCAGGATTCCGAGAGAGTTGAGAATTGCTTCGCGTGGGTGGGTAGACCGACCCCGCGGGATTCTGAGGCGGATACATCGCGTGGGTGGGTAGACCGACCCCGCGGGATTTCGAGTGTTTGTTGAGAACTTTATAACGCATTGGATATGAATAACATCGGGCTTTTTATGATTTCAAGAAGCAAATTACATCAGCAGAAGCAAATTACATTAGTAAATGTTACACATAGTACCTCTTAAGCCTCTCACTATTCCAGGGGTAGGGTAGGTTGGCTCCAGAACTGTCTATGAGTCGGTAAGACCCAGGTTTGTTTGTTGTCGTCACTACGTAAGGCCCTTCCCATTTTGGTCCCAATTTTCCTTGTGCTGGAGTCGTGATGCCCGTTTGTCTTAGCACTAAGTCCCCGACTTTGAAGTTGTGCGGCTTTACTCTTTTGTTGAAGTATTGTTCTGCCTTGCATTTGTTGTTGGTAAGTCAGATGCCGGCCTCTTCCCTGTGTTCCTCTAAGGAGTCTAAGCGTTCCATCATCTTGGCATCATTGGTAGCAGCGTCATAGTGCTGGATTCGTAGTGTAGGCATCCCGACTTCGACTGGAATTACCGCCTCGCAGCCATAGGTTAGGGCAAACGGTGTTTCACCCGTGGGGATTCGGACTGTTGTGCGATATGCCCATAGGACCCCTGGAAGTTCATCGGCCCAAGCCCCTTTGTGCATTCCGAGTCTTTTCTTTA
The DNA here is from genome assembly GCA_036898215.1 of Platycarya strobilacea. Classification (NCBI taxonomy): domain Eukaryota; kingdom Viridiplantae; phylum Streptophyta; class Magnoliopsida; order Fagales; family Juglandaceae; genus Platycarya; species Platycarya strobilacea. Next base: position 23,928,824 of record CM072546.1, on the reverse strand, counting down.
GCGCATTGAGGATGGTTTTGTTGGTTGCCTCGGCTTGCCCGTTAGCCTGCGGGTGGTCGGGAGAAGAGTACTTCACCTTGATCTTCAACTCGGAGCACCATTCTCGGTAATGACTGCAATCGAACTACTTTCCGTTGTCTGATATGAAGCTCTGAGGTATCCCGAACCGGCAAACAATTGATTTCCATAAGAACTTTGTGATGGTTTGAGAAGTGATGCTGACAAGGGCTTCGGCCTCTACCCACTTCGTAAAATAATCCACTGCCACTATTATGAATTTAGTTCCACCCCTCCCTATTGGGAATGGTCCTATAAGGTCTAGTCCCCATTGATCAAAGGGTGGGAGATGTTATCGAAGTGAGTTCCTCCGATGGGGAGTGCAACACTGGGCTGTACTCTTGGCACTTCGGGCACCTTTTAACGAATTCTTTTGCTTCCTGGAACAAACACGGCCAGTAATACTCTACACGGGTGGTGCGGGCGGCTAGAGTTTTAGACCCCGTATGAGCCCTGCAGATTCCTTCATGGATCTCAGCCAATATGTATTGCCCTTCTTCTTTCGTCACACACCTGAGCAATGGTTCAGAGAAACCCTTCCTGTACAGCGATCCGTTAATTAGTCTGAATCTAGCCAATCTATTCTTTATCTTGCGGGCCTGGCCCGGGTCGGGAGGTAATGTGCCTGTCCGGAGGTATGCTGTGATATCGGTTGCCCAGTCGGGATCTGCAACAGCCACTACTCTGACTTCGCTGCCCGTGGAGGGAGTATCTATCGTCCTGATCTCAGTGTTTTCTGGGGCGGGTGTTCATCTTTTCCTGATGCTATTTTTGCCAGTCGATCCGCTATATGATTTTCTTCCCTTGGGATCCGCAGTAAACGGAAGTAACTGAATCGATCTCTCTCGATGCATACTAGCTCCAGATATTTTTTCAATTTTTCACTCTTGGTGATGTACTGGCCGAGTACTTGATGAAACACTATTTGAGAATCAGTTCGGGCCTCCAGCTCAGTTGCCCCGAGGACCCTAACAATTGTCATTCCAGCTATGAGGGCCTCGTATTCCGCTTCATTGTTGGTTACCTTGAAAGTTAGGCCTATACCGTAGTTGTGTTGGACGCCCTAGTCGGTGACGATGTGTACACCTGCTCCACCCCCGGCTCGGCATGAGGACCCGTCAACGTACAGCTGCCATGCCTGCCCCCGAGGTTCGCTGGGGATCTCTTCTGGAAACCCAGTGTACTCTGCTACGAAATCCGCCAGTGTTTGTGCTTTCAATGCTGTCCTGGGCTGGAACATTAAATCAAACTCGCTCAGCTCGATTGCCCATTTGGCTAATCGACCGGACGTGTCGGGCTTCTGGAGAATGGTTCCGAGGGGCTCATCGGTCATTACTCTTATGGTGTGGGCTTGGAAGTATGGACGCAGCCGACGCGCAACTGTCAGCAAGGCGAATACCATCATCTCTGTACGGGGGTATCTGGCTTCTGCCCCTTGAAGTGCCCTGCTAACGTAGTACACAGGTTTCTGACCCTGATTGGTTTCTCTTACTAGAACCGCAGATGTTGCATGAGGCGAGGCTGCCAGATAAACCACAAGGGTCTCTCCGGGAGTCGTCTGGCTAAGTAACGGAGGACATGTCAGATAATCTTTGAGCTGCTCGAATGCCTGCTCGCACGATGTGTCCCACTCGTGCGCCTTTCGGAGGACTTGGATAAAAGGAAGGCATCGATCGGTCGACCTTGCTATGAACCGGCTGAGAGCAACAATTCGACCAGCTAATCGCTGGACTTCGTTCAGGTTCCTCGGGGATGCCATTCCGAGGATAGCCTGTATCTTTTCGGGGTTGGTCTCAATTCCTCGTTCAGAGACCATGTACCCTAAGAACTTCCCGGACTCGACCCCGAAGGTGCACTTGGCGGGGTTGAGTTTCATCTGATAATGCCGCAGAATAGAGAAGGCCTCTCTCAGGTCCGTCATATGGTCATCAGGGGAGCGGCTCTTGACCAGGAGGTCATCGACGTAAAGTTCCATGTTTCTCCCGATTTGTTTTTAAAACATACGGTTAACCAACCGTTGATAAGTAGCCCCCGCATTCTTGAGTCCAAAAGGCATGGCAGTGTAGCAATAGAGTCCGCGATCTGTAATGAACGCCGTTTTTTCCTCGTCGTCCGTGCTCATTTTGATCTGATTGTAACCCGAATAGACGTCCATGAAGCTGAGGAGAGAGTGCCCAGCAGTTGAATCCACAATGAGGTCGATGCGCGGCAGAAGGAAACTATCTTTAGGGCAGGCTTTGTTCAAATCGGTGAAGTCCACGCACATACGCCATTTCCCGCTGGTCTTCTTTACCAGTACTACGTTAGACAGCCATTCCGGGTAGTGAGCCTCTCGGATGAGCCCAACGGTCAGAAGTCTGTCCACTTCTTCTGCAAGGGCGGCATACTTCTCAGCACAGAAGCTTCTTCTTTTTTGCCTAACTGTCAGGGCTATCGGGTTGACACACAGCCGGTGTTCTATTACAGACCTATCGATTCCGGGCATGTCAGCATGTGTCCAAGCGAATACATCTTTGTGCTCAATGAAGAGAGCCTTGAGCTCCGTATGTACTCCTGGATCCATTCTGGTTTCGACTCACACTGTCCGATACGGGTTGTCGCCATCGACCAGAATCAATTCCAGAGGCTCGTTGGGTTCCGCTTGACGCAGTGTCGCTTCGTCCCTAATCTCATCGTCCCATACTGCTCGGGGAGGTGCAGGCGGAAACTCAACATGCTCGTCCTCCAAGGAGATCGTAGCCACGGAACTGACCTTGTGTTTCAATTCCCGGGCGTAGCATTCCCTGGAGGTGACCTGCTCTCCTCTGACTTCGCCTACTCCTCTGTTGGTCGGAAACTTCATTTTGAGGTAGTAGGTAGAAGTGACTGTCCTGAAGTTATTTAGGGTCGGCCTCCCTAGGATGGCGTTGTAGGAGGAGGGAGCTTTCACTACCAGGAATTCGGTCATGATGGACATGGTCCTGGGCGCGGAACCCATCAAGACCGAGTGAGTTATCAGGCCTTCGTGGTGTACTGCTTCACCCGTAAATCCTTTAAGGGGGGCTCGGATAGGCTGAAGTTGGTGGGGTCGATCCCCATCTGCATGAAGGCCTCCCAGAACAAGATATCGGCTGAACTCCCGTTGTCAACCAGTATCCTTTTAACCGTGAAATTGGCCACCAATGCTGATATCACCAAAGCGTCATCGTGCGGAAAGGCGATCCCCTTTCCATCCTACTCATTGAAGACTATTGATTCCCCTTTGGGACCCAGGTTGCCTTGTCTCGGTGCCCGCCCCGGTGAGTAGACTTTCCCATATCTGGCTCTCCGCGCGTGTGCCCTTTGAGAGGAGGACGTAGTCCCTCCTCGGGATGGTCCCCCGACAATGGTTCTGATTTCTCCTGCTGGGTGGCTGGATACAGGTTCACCTCGGTGTCTGCTTGACTCTCGTTCCCGACGGGGGGTCCTCGACCCGGTTCTATCTCTTCGGTCGTTCATCTGCTCATCCCTCTGTCTATTTTTCAAGGCCTGGCAGTCTTCGGTGTTGTGGCCCTTGGACTTGTGATATTCGCAATACATATCCCCTCTTCTTCTTCTAATGGACTCTCGCCTCGATTCAGCTCGGCTCTGATCTTCCACCGCCAAGCTGGATTGAGGCCATGACGACAGTCTGTGTTCCAGTGGGGAGTCTCTTCTTTTTGTCTCATCTGGGAACTTCCTACCCCCCTCGATGCCTGCTGGAACCTTCCCCGGCATTGGTTGTTTTCCAATCATGCTGTCGGAGCTCCCCTCATCGCGGGGCTACTAGGACTTCGAGCGTATCTTTGGCGTTGACGAATCCGTCAGCCTGATCCATGAACCCGTTCAGAGTGGTGGGAGTTTTGCGGGTTATCTCAGCCATGAAGGGGCTCCTGGGCCATATGCCGCCCAGGAGGGCCGCTAGGGTGATCTTTTCGTCCTGGTTGTCGGTGGTCATTCTTTCTTTGTTGAACCTGATCAGGTACCCTTTCAGGCTTTCTCTCTCTCCTTGCTTGACGGTCAATAGGTACGCCGCGGGGTGCCTTCGTTTTCTACTAGCCATGAACTGGGTGATGAAGAGTCGGGCTAACGTCTCGAAGCTACTGACGGATCCCGGAGGAATGGCTCCGAACCATGTCCTAGCCATCCCCTTCAGTGTGAGAGGGAATGCTCGGCACGTTACTTCGCCGGGATAGCCATGTAGGCTGATATGGGTTTTAAAAGCTTCTATGTGCTCCACAAAATCCTGAGACCCATCATACAGTTCTACTTGTGGGACCTTGAATTTGGGCGGGAGAGGGATGGCTAGGACGTCTGCGCTGTAGGGCATCCCTCTGCTTCCCTGCGAGGAGAGATGCCCTGCTGCCGGGTTGATTAGTTTTGCCATTTCAGCGAACTTGTCCCCCAACTCCTTTAGCTCAGTGTGCATCCGGCGTCGTTCTCCTTCAGAGGCCTCGCTCTCCTCAGGAAGTCGGGAGCTCACATTTTCTCCCAAGTTGGTTTCGCCACGGGCCGATGCCTCTTCGCGTGGTTGCCGGAGGGCGGCATTCTCCTCCCTCAACTTCCTCACCATTTCTTCCAATGCTTCTAGTCTTTCTTCCATCGACGGATCTGTCTGCTGGTCGTGCTTGGTCGTTTGGGACAACGGTAGAGTAGACATGCAGAAAGTACGTTGATCAGAAACAAACGAATCCCACAGATGGTGCCACTGTTAAGGACGTATTCTGCAGTCTTGGTTACCGAATCCCGCACAATATAACCTACAAAACAAGAACAAGGGGGATCGGGGTCCGGGACCGCTCCGATGATCAAGTTAGTATAGGGGAGAAAATATGCGATAGAGGGAGTAAGAGAATCTGTGAGTGTACCGTCTTTTCGTCGTTGGTTTGATGTTATTTATAGGTGTTCCCTTGGAAGGAGGGTCTGTGTGACGAAAGTGCCGGAATTCGGGACATCACTCGATCGTCATCCTCGATAGGAAAACCTGGTCTGATTCGGTCGGTCTCATCGCATTAATTGAGTGTCCCTTCATTTAATGCTCAATTAGACCCTTTTGAATCAGACCAGGCATGTAGGTAAACGGATGAGATGAGATCCACGATATCCATTTCATTATGGGCAGTGATTTCCTAGGGAGACTGGGTTGGGGAGATGAAGTGAGAAAAAGATCAATGGAAAAATTAAACTTGGAGAGGGGAATTAATAGAGGTGTTGCTGGCAGAGATTTCCTTGGAAGACTGGGCAAGAGAGATGAAGTGAGAAAAAGAATAGAACAGTAAAACTTGGGAGAGACAAAGGGGGGATAAAAACGTAAAAAAAAAAAGAAAAAAAAAGCGAAATAAAATATTATAAAAATACTTGACACGTCACTTTGTATAATTTCTCTGTGATTCCTTTGTATCTCTAGCACTTTCTTTATATTTTTACAAATTATATTTTTAGCTATTATTTTATTACAATAAATTTTAGTAATAAATAGAGTTTAATTTTAATCTATTAAGTATATCTTATGAAACAGCTTTCAGTTTTATTAATAGATTTAAGCCAAATATGATTTCTTACTAAATTATAGTATATTATTAGTGTTAAATTATAATATATATATATATATACATAGTTCATAAAAAATTTTAATATTAAGTATTATTAAGTCTAAATATTTCATATGTTATTTTTATGGATTTAGATAAATATAAATATATATACACACTAGAATATATACTTCAAGGACTATATGATATTATTGTTTAAATAATTATATGATATTAGTATTTATTTGATTTCTTATAAATTGAATAATTATGTTGATTATAAGAAAGTAAATCTATTTTTAAGGATAGAGAATTTTTTATGACTAATTTTGATAGAATTTAATATAGCTAAAGTATTTTTGCTGAATTATAATATGTTATTGGTATTTAAATAATTTAGGAAACTAACATTCTTTAATTTTTGTATTGAACATAATACTTATTTGGTTAAGTTATACAGTATATATTTAAATAGTGGATTAATAGAATTCATTCTCGAGATAGATTTAGTGACTGTTTAATACTTCGTATAGGTGACGAGCTACGAAGTGAGATTCAGAAAGCAATACAATGAGATAAGTAATTTGATCACAAATTAGAACCTTCACAGTTTAACTTATATTATTAGAACCAGTTTTTTAGTAACCCCTTTTGATGAACCATTCACGTAAGCGTGTCATTCAGTACAATACATGAGCATGCCATTTCAGCATGATGTTTAATTTTAGAAATTTATAATTATTTATAACAATATGTATATCATGCATCTCATGTTACATAAGGTACATAAGCTATTTCAATCATAATTTTGAATACCGTAACTTACTAGTCGGTCTGATCAAAATATGCCATATCAGTTAGTTGTCCGTTATAAAAATAGGTCTATTTCGTATTAACCCAAACGGCTGGTATTTTGACCATATCGACCATGCCTGTACCGGCCAAATTGGATTTTGGCTTTTTACATTTTTTTTTTATTTTTTATTTTTTATCCTAATTCAGACTAGACTACTTACATATATATAATACAATGTATTAATATATTGACTATTATTTTGAAATATAATGTATATATGTATTTATATATATAATTTTTTTAATGTATAAACTATTTCAAAATGGTACACGAAACGATATTGGTATCTAAATATTTCAATTCAATGCTTTGATCTGTACGTCTACCTGTACGGTATTTAAAATATTTATTTACGTTTAAGTGTAAGATAAGACTAGATTAGTTAATCAGTTAATTAGATGATCATTCAGATGTTTGATACCAATATAGTTCAGATCAAGAGATGTGCAAGCCACGAGCTCAAGTGTGGTCTACTGTTGTAAGCCAGAGTGCTGCACAATTGGCTTCCTTTGCTGCAGTTGAAGAAGTTAGTACACAATTTTGCAAACATAATTAAGTGTATTGGTTAATTAGTTTACTTAATTCAATCAAATCAATTAAATCAATCAGATCAGTTAAACCAACCGGATCAGTCCATTAATATAAATATGTTTCATGCATAGCATAAACATCAATATGAATATTCATGTTTTAAGTTCTCGGCATGAAAACATTTATGAGAAGACTTGTGTTTATTATATTCACGTTGAGATGGATTTTTTACTGAGTCTTTAACTTATTTTAATTTATTTCATGTTTTTAAACCATCTAGATCAGGATGATAATCAGTGCAAATAGGTAGACCAGGCTTACATGAAGCAATTAAAATTGGTTTTAAATATTTTAATAAAGAATAATGTTACATACAATTGTTGAGTTGCAAGCGATATGCAATTACTTTAGAAAAAAGTAGAGTTTACTATTAAAAAGTTAACTTTTTTAACAGTAGATCTTACTATTTTTTAACGTGATTGTACGCCGCTTGCAAATCTATGACTGTATCTATTATTTTTCTAATAAGAATAAAATCTCTTTCCAGGATTATTTCATAAAAATAACGTGACATTTCTTGTCTACGGAAAAAGGGTTGTTAAAATTACACTCATATACCATCAGACATGAGGAAAATATTTTCAACCACGAATACTGCTTGTCATCTAACAAAATAGAGTATTGTCTGCCCGGAAAGAACTTTAAATTTTCCCAATACCCGATTTCTTTCAATCCAGAGGAAATTGAGGTTGGAGATACAAGGCTTTTCAGGATTGAAATGTTTCGAATTTTCACTTCGAGCATTAATGAAAGCATGTATAAATTTCTCCCCCAGCTAAAGCCTCCAATCGAGAATATTAGCAGTCATGAGTGTCTATCATCAGCGTCATTCCCTCCTACAACCACTACACTTTTGCCACCTTGGTCGGTGACCAATCATCAGGAGAAGCGATGAACAAAAGGCAGGGCATTAATGGCATAAGATGTTTCGAGTATGGACTGGTTAACAACACTCAGCCGTTAAACATTGGTTATAAAATATGAAAGATCAAAGCAGGCCACTAACAGTTATGGTTTACGTTGTAGATTTACACCAAAACATAGAATGTGGATGCCAAAAGGGGAATAGATGCCATATAGCATAGAGATAGTTCAATGGCGGATGCTACATGTCCAACTTAATAGTATTCCATACGTTTGCCCTCAAAGTTACATTAGATCACAGATCCTAAACTTATTCTGAATCTGATATCCCCACCTCAGTTCAAGGGTCTAGCAGCCAAGGCACACCAACTAATCTACTGCGACAAGGAGTTTGCCACATCAATAACAAATCGGTACCTCACATCAGATTTGGCAAGCCTTTCCATCGCCTTGTTGACATTTTCCATTCTGATCAGCTCAATGTCTGCAGCAATACCATGCTCTGCACAGAAATCTAGCATCTCTTGTGTCTCTTTCATCCCCCCCACATCACTTCCTCCAACAAGTTTACGCCCTGTACGAATAACATAGTTAGAATTGTATTGACCTAATGTAGGGTCAATCCAAAATAAGGAATGATCCATTTTGCAGTCGTCATGGTGAAGAGGACCCACCAAACTCCTGCAAAAGGGCTTCCCTTTGAATAGTTCCATTCACATGCACTATCTATGACCAATCATATCTTATAAAAGGCTCTAATTCATTAATTAAGAGGAATCGAAAGTAAGGACTAAATCAAAAATCAAATGACACGTGTAGATCTAGAAATCCAAAGTCACTTTTATTTTCTATTTACTAGATAGCACCTAAAAATGAGGTTCTTTTTTAGGAAAATCCTAGTCTTTCCTTTCAAAATCAGGCCTTTCAAAACCATCCGGATGATTTTCCGTTTTGAAGTTTTTTTTTTCAATTTTTTTATACGATTTTTAAGTGTGTTTTTCAATAATATTATAATTTTTTTATTTTTAAAAAATATTTTAAGATGTTAAAATAATCATATATTTTATATAATTTTTTTAATATCTTAAAATATTTTTTAAAAATATCAAAAAATCACAATATTATTTAAAAACACTTAAAAATTATATAAAAAAAACTGAAAAAAAAAACTTCAAAATGGGAAACCATCGGGATGGTTTTCAAAAGGGTGAATAGCACTTCCTTTTTTTTTTTTTTTTTTTTTTTTGAAGAGACTCAATGGTGCCCTGCAAAGAAGGCTTATTGTGGCTTACCTAAAACTAGAGGAAAGATAGGCAGCTCTAGGGGCTTCTCAGGCAAACCGAGAGTGACTAGCTTCCCATTCACCTTCAGTAGACCAAGAAGCGGAGCCAGAGGGTGAACTGCAGATACAGTGTCAATGATGTAATCCATTGTACCCATAGCCTCCTGCAAAGTGTAAGCACAAAATAACGAGGAATTTAGACTAAGGTACGGTTCAGATGATGAGATAAGATAAAATGAGATGTGATGAAATGAGATGAAATAAAAGTTAAAAATTGAATTAAATATTGTTGAAATATTATTTTTTAATATTATTATTTTGAAATTTGAAAAAAATTAATTTTTTATTATATTGTGTGGAAATTTAAAAAAACATTATAATAATATAATGAGATGAGATGAGATGAGATAGGATGAAATTAAAGTGTTTCTCAATCCAAACTGGTTTCCAAGAAATTTATTTCTGATTTGCCGATTATTGTGGATCAATGAGATTATCAAGTTAGCAACACTTGATCTAAATACTTAAAAAACTGGGACCATTTACCGCCTCTATCAATGTTTGAATGTTGGGCTACCCCCTTGTGTAGCCGTTACTCTCAATCAAGGGGGTAGCCGTTCCTCTTAATCCAAATTTAAAAGAACCTAGATTTATTTTCATTTCCCCAACTGTTTTCAAGCTACATTTACCTTCAGTTTTGCAGGGTCACTAGAAACAAGGAAAGCATCAGCCCCAAGTCTGTTGATTGCCTCATCCTCTTTTTTCGGGGAGGTACTAATCACAGTAACTCTCAACCCAAAGGCCTTACCAAATTTCACTGCAACATGACCAAGCCCACCAAGTCCTGCAACACCCAAATGCTTGCCAGGCTCAGTCATTCCATAATATTTCATAGGGCTGTACACTGTGATCCCAGCACACAGAAGTGGAGCACCAGCATCAGGGGGTAAACTATCAGGAAAGCGGAGCACATAGCGTTCCTCAACAACCACAACATCAGAATAACCGCCATAAGTTCTTGTCCCATCATAATAAAAGGAGTTATAGGTAAATATCAGTTGAGGACAGTAATTCTCCAAGTCCTGTTGACAACTGTCACATTTTTTGCAGGAGCCCACTAGGACCCCAACTCCAACTCGATCACCCACTTTGAATTTCTTCACATTCTTCCCAGTTTTGGTCACAACACCAACAATTTCATGCCTACAAAATAACAATCACCTACATCATCAATATAAGTTTCCAACATGTTTCTTCTATTAACTCCATCAAGATGGCTTCAATAGCAAACAAAACATAATTCCAAAGATACAAATGTTCAATCAGATAGCTTGGCCAACTCTAAAAAAACAGAAACACTATTGAGCAAAAGCAACTGATTCACTTTCAAGACTTTGCATTCAAGAGAGCCATATAATGGGCAATGGATAAATATGCCAAATCCAATTAACTAGAGTAATATCTTTTTTGGGTTGAATTGAGTAGGACATATGGCATCCAAATTATCTTTTAACTGAAATAATGGGAAAGTATGTTATCCACTCCTAGTTTAAATTAACAATTTGGGAAGAACAGATAGATCAACATGTCCATCAAACAATAGGGATGAAAAGAATCTTTTCCATTTTTTATCTTTGCATATACATAGAACAGTCCCTCAGTCATAGTTGGCTTAGTACAAAAATCAGGGGAAAACATCATCCAGTATATGATACATGATGGGTTTCAGTTATTTCAAGATAAAGAAAATGGAAAATAGTGATACTGAAGACGGTTTCATGCAAGGGATTGACAACTAAAAAAGAAACTGAAGGTCAAGCTGAAATAACTAGGGTGCAAAACTGTAACAAATCATAGTAAATAAACCTAACAGAGGTTGTTTTTCTATAGGTAAATATAACCTAACATAGCCATTGGTAACATTTAATCACAGATGACAATTTACATGCATACATACATATATACATATTCATGACCAGGGAATATCCTCCGCATGAAATCCTTGAGCAAAAAGAACTACCTCTCAAATGCTGTCAGTTGTCAAGCTTTGAAAATAAATTTTCAAATACAAAAGTTGACAAATATCCAACCTCAAATCTTAGCACCGTAACCTCCAAAGTGTCTAGAGGATTTATCAGGTAGCAGAGAACATGTTCCAAAAATTTTCCAAATGAAAAAATTTCCAGATGCATGGAGCAACACATGCAAGCAGTTCACCTATATAGACTTTACAGCAGTTCTACCATGTACCAGAGTCTCAAGGCTAGAGCATTAAGAACTTAAATATCCACAAGCAACAGTCTACTAGTGCACAAAAGGGGCTTAGGCAATTTCACATATGGTCAAAACGGTTCTTTATATGTGTTTCTTACCTTCAAACCAGCTCAGGGTTATACATACAGACCTCAAAGATATACTTCCAAGCAGTGTAGCATGTATATTCCAGCAAATCATAAGGAACTAAACAGACCAAGGCACAGTTAGACAACTGATGAAAGGGTTTCAGTGGGCAATCTAAGAGAAATAACTTAAAAGTGTTGCTTTCTGGATTGGTTGATGCATGATAGTGGAAGCCGATGGCAAGAATCACATTGTGTTCTGCATAAAATGGGCGTTAGCCTAGAGCTACTTTCCAGGAACATCCATTTCAGCAAACGAAAAATGTAAGAAGTTCTGGGCTCTACTCCTGTGAGATATCAAAAGTCTAGGCTCTGTTTGAAGGAAGCCTTGACAACAATAAGAACTCTAATAAGCAATTTACAAAAGGCTTTCAAGGATAGGTTGGGTAATCACAATTTGAAAATGCAACTTCCAACAAATTTCCTTAACACACAACCCATGTAGACAATTCTGGGAGGGGGTTTTAAAATTTACGATATTGGCATTGAATTGAAGCAACTATTGATTAGTACACATGGTTGGATTGTAACACAAGAATTTTTTGGATTACAACAGTTGCAAATGAATGCAACGAACTCAGACAAGGTTGTTTCCAGATGCCAACACTCTTTGCTAACTTTTACCTTTATATTGAAAAAAAAAAAATTACCAGCACATTCTGTCCCTATTCCAAAGGGAAATTTACCATTACATGCATGAAACAACACCCGTGATAAGTGTGTATATGAGGTGAATAAAATTCGATATTGTTTGGGATGGAGAAATTCTTACTCTTTATAATGAATCAAACGGACTCCAATTATACTATTGGCTAATCCTTTTCGAATATGTCCCTATATTGTTGTTAGGACCTCCATTGGGAAATTCTTATTCTTTATAATGAATCAAAGAGACTCCAATTGTACCATTGGTTAATCCTTTTCGAGTATGTCCCAATTGTAGCTAGGGTCTCCATTGGAGCATCACAAGAAGACGAAGTGAACATCTTTATCATACTAGCGATTTACCCTCTTCTAAAACATATTGGTACTACTAAAAATTTGGAAAAGTACACTTTGAACATTCAAACTATTAGGATTTGTACACTTTACACACCAAATAACCAAAACTGAGACATTGCACCTTTAAACTGAAAACAATAAATGGTACCTCGCATCCTAATTGAATTAAGGTCATTGTGATGAGAGAAAATAAGTGACAGTGACACAATTGTGACGGTCAGATATTATTGAAGAGCACACAGCTTTGGTTTTGGAAGTTCGGAGTCACAATGTGTTAGCAGTGCTAGTTTTTGTACAAAGTACAAAATCTCTTATAATTTGAGAGTTGTACGTATATTTATCCTGAAAATTTTGTCATACATCCCTTAAGGTCCATAACAGAAATTTTCCACCAGAGTCAAGCATACTGGAAAGTAACACACACCGCTTCCCCCGCATTGTTAATTCGCAGATATCTTAACAAAATTCACAGCTTTTCGTGAGATAAGAATCATACCCAGGAACTACAGGAAACCTCGTGAACCCCCAATCGTTCTTAATAGTATGCAAGTCAGAGTGGCAAACCCCGCAGTAAAGTATCTTTATCGTGACATCCTCTTCACCATTTTCCCTGCCAAAGTATATAATAAGCAATAGCTTAAGTAAATAGCAATACAGGCACTACCACTCAGTCCCTCTGATCTTATCCATCACAAAGCTACCAAGAAGCATTAATTCATGAGTGATTTAATGTGCAAAGTCAAGTTACCACTCTTTTCGGGGCAGAAACCCAGAATTCCGATCCGTTTGTGAGATCATGGGAACAAACAAACAAAAAATCTCACTATTCCCAAGAACGTCAATTATTCAGAGCGGAGCTGGTCATTTTTCACAGAAACAAGGTTATTCACGTAACTAAAATTTTCATTTGTTTTATTCGCTTTGTACTTTATTTATTTATTTTTTCGAAACTGTTTGACCACGATACCGCTCCTACCTAAAGTCATGTTTGGGACCAGATCGAAAGATAAATATGCCAAAACTAGGTTATCCACCAACATTAGCACAGAATTAGCAAAAGGTCATACACACTTTAGCAAATCAATAATATAATACTGTATAACATTCTTTTGATTTAAGGCAGATATATCACCTTATTCTATTAATATTTTTTTATGACAAATCAAAGGCATGCAAAGGGCATTTCCCACAAAATAATATATACCCAAATCCAAATACGTAAGGAGACACGCATGAATATGTCATGAATGGCAAATGGTTAGAGCTCCAGGAAAGCTTGAATATCTTATGGCCGAGAAATATCCACATGTTTTTCCTTTTCTTTTTCCTTTTCCTTTTCGTTTACGCTTCATTGGTAAACGAACGAGAAATGAAAAATGAAATAATAACGAAGAAGAAGAAGAAGAAAGCCTTTACCTTCTGGAGAAATGAAATGGAGAAAGAACCCCAGAAGAATCTCTGGCAGCCCAACCAAAAACCATCTGTGGGTGTTCTTCTTTTGACGATTTTGCCATTCTCTCAATACTGTCGATATGGCACTGAGCTTTTCCATCTATAAATAAGCAAAGGGAAGAGTCCAGAAATTTTTAGTTCTTTTTATTTTAATACAATTATTCTGAGAAAGAAAAAATGTACTCCAAACTAGTAACAACCTGTTATGATTCCCAAAATGGTATATTATTAAAATCATTTGTACAAAACATAGAAATATTTTTGCGGAGTAATTACACACTGCTGGAGGGAGTGGTAAAATAGTATCCAGCAAATGAAAAACAGGGTTGGGAAGGAACTTCAAGTAACCGGGGATTTGGCTTCGCTACGCAAGATTCTAAACGTGTGCTTTGTAGGTTCTTGGATAGTAACGTAGAATAATTTTAAACGAAAGTTCAAAATTAAATAAAACTTATTTAAAATATTATTTTTAAAATTATTATTGTTCTAAATTAAAAATTTGAAATAAAGTTTGAAAAAATTAAAATATTTATTATATTTTATATGAAAATTTATGAAAGTTATAATAATAAGATGAAATAAGATAGATTGATAATATTTTTTATATTATTATTAAAATACAATTAACTTAAATTTTTACACAATATATAATAAAATTTTAATTCTTTTAATTTTAAAATAATAATAATATAAAAAAGTGATATTTTAATATTATATTATTTTTATTTTTATTTTTATTAAAAATTATCTTATTTTATCTTATTATCTAAATCGCATCTTATTGTAAATTTAATATACATGTTTGAGATTATGATAGAAAATATAGAGCCTATTTGGTATTGCATTTGGAATATTAAAAAATGCTTTTAATTATTTTAAAAAAATTTTAAAGAAAAATGACATGTTTGACAAATTTATAAAAAAAATATTTTAATCAATTAAAAAAAATTCAATTTAAATTATAAATTATAAATCTTAAAGTTATAAATTATATTTTTTACAACAATTCCATACATGTACATAGTTTATAACTTTAAGACTTCTAGCTTATAACTTAAATAATAAGTTCAATATTTCAAAAATTATTTATTATTTGATAAATGTGTGTCTAAAATGCTTTTAAAATTAATTACGATAATTTTTTTTTCAAAATATACATTTAGTCGTAGGAAATTTTTTATAAAAATTTTAATTTGGTATTTTTTGAAAAAATTGACTTTTAACTTCTTCTTTTTTTCAATTATTTAAAATATTTTTTATAAAATTACCAAACATATTACTTTTTTTAAAAGTATTTTTAAACTATTTAAAATTACTTCCTAAACTTTAAAACACAAATTCCAACAAACTCTTAGCTGTTAAGTCGTGAATTTCTCCAGTTGAGAGAAAGTAGTGATTTTTAATTTTTATATAAATTCTTGATCGAATGGTTGGTTCAGTAAACTGAATTTTGTTTCTCATATTGAGCCTGACAAAAAACACACGACACAAAGAGTTAATTAGTGTTCATCTGCCAAGAAAAAAAAAAAATTAGGTTAGGGTCCATCTTCATCTGCATTGGTGGCGGAGGGTGGTGACAGTTGGAAATATTTATGTGGTTTTGAAGGCTCAGGGCTACCTCGCCTTACAACGCATTTAGGAACAGTTAAGGGTGTTGGTACTCGGACAAACTGCTGAATTTCAATTTATAATTTAATTTAAAAAATAAAGAATACCAAGTAATATATTAAATAATAATGAAGTACTTATACGTACTCGGCAATTTTCTTATCTACTATATATGTTAAAATGTGATTAATAATAATGGCTAATAGTTTTATTTACTGCTAGGAGATGAGATCAGTTTTTTTTTTTTTAACCAGAAGAAACTTTCGTTCTATCATGGAATAAAGTCCTTACAAACAAAACCCTTAACAAGCCAAATAGCTTGACTTACAAACATTTCTCACGTTTGCACAAAAGAATACAGTATGAGCAACATTCTCTCTAGCTTGATTGCAAAACACATAGTGATCAACCTCCAACAGCTTTCTCTGCAGCAAATTCTGAAAACTTGATAGCTTTTACTTCCATGCAAAAATCTTTATCTATTTTATAGTTTCAAATGCCATAAACACTTTCAAAAACCCTTTTCATTTCTTTCCCTTGAATGTTGACCCAATAAAGAAGCTTGCCTCTGTTGTAGTACTCTATAGGCACTCTTAACGGCATAAAACGCATTCTTCTCATGAACCCAAAATAAAGAATCAGTGGCATTAATAGAAACTCTAAACTTCATAATCTTTTGAACCACATTTAGATTGAATAGAGCTCTCAAAGTTTGGATACTTGTGATTTGATTAATTTGCTTATCTATTTATATATATATAAAGTGGAATCATATGACTTTGACGTTACATTCTATCTATAAAAATAGACTAGTATTAACAATAATTGGAATTAAAATTGAATCTTTAGATGTTATGTTCATGGAAAATCCTTTTACAAGCAAGATTTCATTATAAACTATTGTAACTTTTAAATTTCATTTCTTTTCTTACATATAAAGATATAATCGATTGAAGATTTTACCCAAATATACTATTTCAACCTTTAAATTATCCCGTTAAATTAAATCGACCCATACACTGTTTCAAATTTCTCCACCATAAAATCATATATCTCTCTAGGTCGATCTCCGTCATGCACAATATACACAACAATCCAAGTATTGTGCGGGTTATAGGATCATTTAAATAATATAAAGCATTCTACACATCAACTTGAAAATAATATATCTCAAATAAAAAAATAGTCATACTACTTAAGATTATCCATTCATAGAGGATAAAAAATCCTAGCAACCCCCTCCCCTCCTCTCTTTCAAAAGACTAAAGCTCAAGATTTGATTTTCGTCAAAGGGGAAGGAGGCCTTGGCTTCCTCCTCCTTCCTCTCATTCTCTTCTTTCCCCTCACTTTATCTGTTAAGATTTATTTTATTTAGTTTTATTTTACTTTCTTCAAGGTTGAAAAAGATTGATCTACAACTTTTCGGATACCATCGAAAGACACGCATGATACAAACAGATTCGAGGTCGAAAATCGTTTGAAAGAAAGTGAGTGTGTTACCTTCACAACATGTCACAAATCTTAAAGCCTAACAGAATTGGTCAAAACTGCAATTCATCTTTTTTATATCTATCTTATTGTTTTCTTTTATAATTTTTTTATTATTAATTAAAATTAAAAAAAAGTTCATCTCTTGATGTTTGTCTATAGAGATTGGGTCCCCTCTTTCTATAACAAGTGAGGTTGAGCCTCTGTTTAAATAGAAAGTATTGTTTTTTTGATATTTGTCTATATAGAATATCAATAATAGTAAAGACTATACCAATCACAAAAGTAAATAGTAAATTGGTGAAACTCTAAATGCATTATTTTGATTTATGATGCCTGGTTGATATGGGACATTTTATAATGTATCTCAACATGAATGTAAGTTTTCTGATGAATGAATGGTGATAGTTTTCCTTCCAAAAGAAAAAAAAAGATTACCCATTCATGCAAGTCTTTACATGATTATATGTATAATCATTTTAATGTTAGTTTTGATAAAGCAATTCTTCAGTCACGTCAATTATGATACACATTTTAAGTAATTTTATAAAATAATTATTTAAACAAATATAATAATTTAATGTATGACATATTATCATATTGTACAATTGAAATAGAGAGAATTTGGAAGTCGGTCTGGATAATCTTCTTCAGTAAACAACTCTCCAATAGCAGAGCTCCACCTAAGCCTTTCATATTATGCATTAACCTATACCCGATCAACGTCTGATACAGCCCTCCTGTGCCCCATCACTTTCTTCGTCTTCCACTCCATCCTAACCCAAACTTTGATCTTGACCCCATATTCACGCTGACGGCAACTCGACCCCCCGAGCCAGGCGTAGGACGGAGCTCAACCCCTCTAGCTGGTATGGACAAAGCTCGATTCCTAGAGAAAAACTCACAGTAAATCGCTGGACAGGAACTGTAGATCTCGAGTCCTTGAGCCGCGATGGCAACTCGACGGATGGAGCTCGACCCTCGCAGCTCTCTCCAACAGAGCGCAACCCCAGAAACGTTGCGCCATGATCTTCCTGCCGATGTTCTTCACAAAGGAGAGTAAATCTCATTTCAAAATGCCGTGTCTTTGTGCATACTCATTTTATGGTGGGTGTAATCCGGGCAATGGAAATTTGTAGGCATATAGATTGATAACTCATCTGAGAAATGAATAGCAACTGTTTGTAAAAAAAGACTAAAAAGCGGGAGCCACTGCTCATTGCAACCTCACCTATTTTATTACGTACTATCACTAGACACTAACTGAAAAACTACCAGTGGCAAACAAAAGAAGGTTGAAATACAAAGTTATATAGTGGTTTGAATTAACATATTTATATTTTGGTGGCTAAAATATCCTGAGCCGATGGAACATAATTTTGATAATTGTGGGAACTTGATGAGTTTGAGAAAGAATGAAGAGTTATATTAGTGAAGTATGAGCTAGGAGATAAAATACGACTGCAGAATCTTTATAACAGATAGGAGAAGTGGGTTCTGACTAGGGGTGAACACCCGACCCGACCCGACCCGCTACTGATGCTTCCGACCCGATCTGCTATTGAACTGTGCCGTTAAGCCGATAGGCCGTTTGGCCTATTACCATTGTGATATCCTTATCGGGTACCCATTCCGTGTTGTTGACTTCGTGTTTTTTTATTTTAACACAATTACTTTAAAGTTATAACAAAAACCAGAATTACCAAGGCCCATATACGCATCAATGATTCAATAGCAGCAGAAGTAATACTTTTAATTTCATACTTTCAATTTCATTCGTGACCATAATCAGCAGAAGCAGAGTCTCAGACCAGATTTGCATACTTTCAATTTCATTCATGACTATTAACACATTAAGTTTCAAAACAGAATGATAAAAATAAAAAGTTAAGAGTCATCAAAACATCGAAGAACTTCAACCACTTGATTATGACATTTTATCAAACATCTGCTTTACTCTAGCATTTTATTCAATAAGAAAAAACTTTAAAGGAACACCCACAAACTAAATCAACAAACGAGACTACTAGTTCAACAAAAAACTCTAAACAACACCCAGGAATTGTTCCTTACCTTTGAGCTTCCGATTCTAGTTATCTCCGTACAGCTTGTGGAGCACACAGTCCAAGGGGCCCTGATCGACGAAGGGGCAGGTGGGATCGATGTGGACAACATCGACACCGTGAGAGCTAGCAAGAACAAGGAGGGAGTCTCGGATGAAGCTGCTTTGTTTCTTTGGGGCCAAAGCATAACCTACACTAAACCTGGACTGTTCAGCTTCCGCCATCGGTGATGATTCCCTTAGAGACGACACCAAATCTTGAGTCTTGACCATTTTCGTCCAATAGAACTGAGCAACCGGCAAGATAGATGAGAACGATCGGCGATAGAGAGAGATGAGAACAATCGGTGAGAGAAAGAGAAAGAGGGGCAATCAGAGATAAGCAATTGGCGAGAGAGAGTATCGAGCGAGAAAGTAGGATTTCGTTTCAGACTTTTAGAATTCGGCCATTTTACATTGAAAGCGGGTAATCGGTAACGGTATCGGAATCACTATCATCCGTTAAAATGTTTAGCGGGTCGAGAATTTCGGGTCGGGTCGGGTCGGCATAACGGACGGTAACGGGTAGCGGCCATTTTGTTCACCCCTAGTTCTGACTTACTTGTCTTCAACATTTAATGCTACTATATCAACAACTTAAGGAACTGAAAGCATGAATAAATTTTTCAAAGATTATGTTCATCCCAGCAATTTGGTTAGTAATTTTGTGCATCGATATGAGAAATTGTTAGATGTCCATTACTTTAAAGAGAAAGAAAAGGACATGCAAGCAAAATTTACTCGAGCCATATTAAAAATATGTCACAAAATTGAAGAAGAGGATGTCATAGCATACTCAAGAAAGTCTTTCATGATCTTCCCAAACAAGCCTTTCAGTAGTCAACGCTACAAATAAACTAGGTTGTCCAGTGAGAGTGAAAGCAAGACTTACATAGTGGCATGGCAAATACACCTCTCACTATTATGTGACCTTGGAGAGTGGAAGAGATAAAGTGACTTTGACATTCCATATGTTTCAGTTGTAAGAATTCTCTATCGGCATATCCTGTGTGTATTTGGCAAGAAATCAAGATTAGATAGTTTATCACAGTATTATATTCTATAAAGATGAATTATCAATGTTAAGAGACTACCTATTATTGATATACCCATTCTCGAAGAGCATGATCCTCCATGGGTTTACATGAAAGGGTAGGATCCTTCATGGGTGCACACGAAAGGGCACCCAAAGTCCTTGAAAGCAAGGACCAAAATGAGATGCAAACAAACAAAAAAAAATGCGTTGTAGCGTTTGCAAAAATGAGTGACATGTTAGGAACAACCATCCTTCAGCAAGGAATTTTAAATTTTGAATTTTTTGAATTACTGGTATTCAATAAAAATTTTAAATTTTATTTGTTAATGTTTATGTAGGGATATTGGACATACAACTGAGGTCGAGCGCACTAACTTGGATTCTTAATTGAAATTTACTTAATTATGTATGTGATTGGGTTTTTTATTTGGGAGATGTGTCCTTAAATGTAAAATGATTTAAAAAAATTTAAATTGTATATAATTAATAGTTTGTGATTAATGTGACAGGAAGGTTGGCAAGCTTTTGAAGGTCGTGAGACTTTCTTGTTTTGGGAGTTTTGTGGATTGAAGCATCACTTATTTTTGAAATTATGTATTTGGCAGCAAGTATTATGTACTTACGTAATTAGTATTTGAATTTTTGAAGGATTTCGTTGAGGTCGAGCTTAACATGATATTAACGTCAAAGCAATAACAACATTTAGTCAGTATTTGACTTTTTGGGAGTCAGTGTTTGCGGCGGATAGCCATGTCACCTTTTTTTCAAATTTCTGTTTGGTTTGTATGACTTTTTGTTTGAATTTCATTAAGTATCTAATCAGGTTGGGAGGTCCACGTTCTAGTTCATGTTCATTACTAATGTATGGTTTTGGAGGAAGTCCTTCCCTTGCCTTCTAGCCTGACTTGAAATTAAACATCTTCAACATCTTATACAAGAGATGGGGAAATGTTTGCACCTCTCACAAAGTATTGAAAATGCAATAGAGAAAAATTTTTCTAAGTAACCTAGAGCACTATATCATAAAATGGAGAGAACCATCAATGTAATATTTGGTAACCAATGTGATAGTTGAAGACAAGTAATTTATACAACTATGAATTATATTTGGAAGTTGTCCAAAACTAATATTTGGGATACATAAAAATTATAACATCGCAATAAAAAAACAACCACGATGTCAAAAGCGCCTCAAGATGTCCTTATACTTCTTCTCTATTGCCTTATATTTGGCTTGTTTGAGTAACTCATGTTCATGAAATAATGTCCCATTTCTTTGTAGAGCTAACTCCAACATCTTCTTGCAGCATGACTTTTGTTCACTTTCAAGATCAATCCATTCAAAAAATCTACATTGTTTATTGATTTTATAGTTTAGACAGTTATAAAACCTTCGGCCAAAGCTATTAAACTTTTTAGAAATTCTGGAGTTTCGATAGAATTCCACAATAAAAAGGTAGCTTGTCCAAACTTGCTTTGTCTTTCCCTCTTGAAGTCCACAAACATGAACTGGAATGAGAACCCAAACTTTTCATTTCCTTGAAGAAATTAAGCATATGTGGGATAAAAACTCAAATGTGAATCTGTCACAAAATCATATGTTAGAGAACCATATGTCAGACAAAGAATAATAGTCTAGTGGTCCAATACAAAACATGTTGTAAATTGGAGCAAAGTGTTTGATTTGGTCTCATAGAGATTGTTCGTGCCTTTTGAGAGTCACTTATAATGGCTATACCAAAACATCGCAACTATGTGTAAAGCCATAAAGGGATATCCCCACCATCTTCATTGCTGAAAAGCCAAAAAGGATTTGAAAATAGCTGTAATTTCTACCTCGAAAATAATAGAGAGAATGGATAGAATTTCTTGAACAAATGCAATTTGATTAAAGACACATGATGCTTCCTCTGTGTACAGTTTTTCTTATTTTTGTTTGGGCTAACACCACCTCCAATTCCCTACAGAAGGAATTAATGCATTATTGTGATAGTTTCTATATTACAAATTTCAGTGTTCAAGTTTCTCAATATACACTTCCATGAAATACTAGCACAAAATGTTGAATGTATTATAAAGATTCTACATTCATGTATTATCTCCTAGCTTATACTTCACTAATATAACTCTCCATTCTTACTCAAACTCATAAATTATAATTGTCTCATAAATAAAATGAAGGAAATCTTTTTTAAGGTCCTAAAATCTATTATATACACGCCAAATGTTTGGAAAAATGTTGCAGAATATGCCACAAGCACAACCTATGAGGTGTAATTGGGAGAATCTCTAAAATGACCTTTGCCATAACCTTGTCATCATCGGTATTATGATTATAGGGACACGTTCAAGCATTTCTTCTTGCCATATTTTCAATAACCATGTATATGACTCAACTGTTTCATTAACCAACAAGGCATAAATGACATTTATAAATATTTGTCAAATATGTAGAATTGAATGTGACATCCCTAAAATATTGATATGATGCCCTTGATCTTGCATCTGCCCAAAAATAACTCTCATAGATTCATTCAATCATTCTCATCAAGTTGCATGAAGTACACAAATCCAAACTCTTTGCATTGTCGATCAAGAAAATAGGCATATAAGCTTTGTGCACTTCCCTCTTCAAATAATTGCTCCTTTTGGTCATCAAATAATTTTTCACATCCTTACCAATACAACCAAACTCACCCCCTTCTTCTTTACTCAATACCAACATATAATTTTATTATGTTATTATTAGTATTATCATTTGATCAAACTATATGGGTTAATAAGTAGTTTATACTTTAAATACGGATTTTATTATAGATATTACTTTAATTATAATTGTTAATATTTTTCATGGATAAAGTATGATTAATTTTTGTTATTATTATTATTTAGAAATATGTTTTAAAATAGAGTTTGTTTTTAATTAAGTTTCTTCTATGAGTCCTTTCCACTTTTGGGTAAGGAGCAAGTCCTTTCCTTCTTAGAAGTGTGAGGTGGAGATTAGGATTATATAAGTAACACAGCTTTCATTCAAAAATTCTTAAGCAGACATGGCAGATGAACTAACTAGACTTTGGAAAGGCTTTAACCTGACTGAAATAGAGAAAGAGGAGATCAACTTAATAGAGGAAGAGACCCATAGAACTGTAGCCAAATCTCAAAAATGTCTTCTATTGTATGTTTTAATGGAAAAGAACTTAAATAAGGAAGCCTTTAAGTCTACTATGACAAAAGTGTAGAATCCTGAAAGATATGTTAGCTATAAAGAATTAGGCCATCACATAATTGTAGTCGCATTCTAGCAAACAGGGGACTTGGAAAGAGTTATGAAGGGAAGACCATGGACTTTTGATAAAAATTTAGTGTGTATTCAATCTTTTGACAATAGTAATCCTCCAAGTGAGGTGTGCTTCTCTATTGAA
Source organism: Platycarya strobilacea (assembly GCA_036898215.1). NCBI lineage: Eukaryota > Viridiplantae > Streptophyta > Magnoliopsida > Fagales > Juglandaceae > Platycarya > Platycarya strobilacea. The sequence goes on along the minus strand of CM072546.1, from coordinate 23,905,138 downwards.
CCTTTTTGGATACAACTCCATGGCTTACCCTTGGCATATATGACCTATAAAGGAGGGGAAAATTCTGGGTCTTTAATTGGAGAAATTTTAACTGTTGATGTGGATGAGAATGGAATAGGGTGGGAAAAATACTTAAGGTTAGTATGGATATCACAAAGTCTTTACCTCGAGGCAAGCTAGTGAGAATTGAAGGGAAAGTATACTGGATTGACTTCAAATATGGAAAGGCTGCCATTATTTTGTTTCTAGTGTGGGGTTAATTTACATGTAAATAGGAGTTGTGAAGTGGACATGAATAGATTGAACGTAAGAGGGACTGTACAATCTCAATATGGTCAATGGTTAAGAGCTACTGTTATTCCCATGCTGGATAATGGAGAAAAAAGAATATGGATAGGGGAAACAAAGCCTATGTTCAGAAAAAAAAAAAAAAAAAACAACTAGTAGCGGTTAGCAAACTAGAGGTTTACCACCTTAAACAATGAAATTCTGAAAGAGGTAAGTTTGGATACAATTCTAAAAGTCCAAGAAGAAAGAGCTTGTTTGATAGATTCTGCAAGTAATAAGGCAATGTTAAAACCTTAACAGGAGCTTAGTGGACAAGAGGTTCAATTTTTTGAAAAAAAAAATGGCAATAGAGAAAAGTAAAACAGACAACCATAAGGAGACAATTGCAGACTTAAGAGGTAAATGTGTTCAGTCAAGTACTTTAGCAATAGAACTCAACAAGTATATTCGAGACAAGAAGTTTCCAACTTAATGGAGGTGCATAAAAAACATTAAGTTGGAAAAGAAGGGCTCAATCTTCTAATCTAGATAGAGGTGATGAAATGGAAAGTGAAACAACAGAAACAAGTGAAATCAGTAATAGGAAAAGGACAAAGATGATAAAGATATTGAAAAAGATCAGAGTTTGATAAAGAAACCAAGGGAGAAGCTCAAGCCTGGAAAAAGCATAAATCAGGATCTAAAGGTAAAGGCTACCCCACTTGCAAAAATGAGGTAATTTCTTCGAACTATAGAGGGCTGGGCCACCCTCGTACAGATAGAGAGCTTCACTTTATGGTGAAGCAATAGTGTCAAAATTCCTATTTCTTATTGAAACAAAGTGCTCAAGGGAAAGGATGGAAAACATAAGAAATATGATTGGTTTTGATAGGAGTTATACTATAAATAGTGAGGAAATAATGGTGGATTGGCAATGATTTGGCATTCCAATTCTGACATAGAGGTAGAATTCTACACAAACTATCATATTACAATTCAAGTTAATGACTCTCAAACTAGAAACGCATGGACAATCACATATTTTTGTGGCAATTCAGTGACATCAAAAGGGAAGGGAGTTGGCACTTGGTGAGAGCTATAAAACCAATGGATCACAAATCATGGCTGTGCATGAGTGACTAAAATGAAATTCTTCATTGCCATGAAAAAGATGGAGGAAATACATGACCTTTTGCCCTAATGGAGGGTTTTAGACAAGCTATACAAGACAATGATCTTTATGACTTGGGTTACAGTGGTAATAAATTTACTTGGTTCAATAATAGGGAGGGAAAACATTTTATAAAGGAAAGACTAGACAAATTTCTAGCCAACACTGAGTGCGTTATCAGATTCAAGAAAAAAATATATCTACTTTACTAGCATGTACCTCTGATCATATACCTCTCCTTATTAATATGGTACCTCAGAATACTCAAGCAAGAAGAAGAACTAGACTTTTCAGATATGAAATGAGTTGGAATCTTAATGATGATTGCCAGTCAATTGTCACTTGAACATGGAATGTAAATGGAAACAAAGAATATACAATGACAGAGATGCTTAACAAAATGTACAGGTTCAAGAATCAGCTGATAAACTGGAATAGAAAACAAATGAGATAGTTCAAAAACACCATTGAAACCCAGTTAAGCAAAGTCCATCAGTTGCAAGAAAGAAGTATGCGCTCAAACAAAGAAGAGATCAAATAGATTCAAAGAAATGTAAATATGCAGTTGGAAATAAGAGATCTGAAGTGGAAACAAATATTAAAATAAAAAAGTGGCTTAAACAAGGAGATCAAAATACTAGATCTTTTTACTTATGTGCTAACCAGAAGAAAAAGAATAATGCCATAAACATAATCAAGGATGGAGAGGGTAATGTTCAAACAACCATTCAATGTATTAACTTTACATTTTAAAAATTCTTCATGAATCTGTTTGTAAAATCTAATCCTGTGGGTCAATCTCAATGCTTAGAAGATACGCCTAGATTGATCACTAAAGAGATGAATGCCATGCTTACAAGAAAGTTTGAGAACTCGAAGGTAAGGGAAAAAGCTTTCAACATCAACCCATTCAATTCACCTGGTCCTAATGGGTTTTCAGCAAGATTCTTCCATCAATATTGGGAAAGTATAGGCATGGAAGTATGTGAAGTGGTTACAAAAGCTTTTGAACAACCAGCTGAGATAGAGAGATCAATAAAACCTTCATTATTCTGATTCCAAAGAATAAAAATCCTGCAACTGTTTCAGAGTATAGGTCAATTAGTTTGTGTAATGTTTTATACAAATTAATGGCTAAGGCACTTGGAAACATGCTTAAAGGATTGTTACCTGATATTAAAGTGCTTTTGTGATAAAGGGGTTAATTGCTGACAGCATAGTTATTGCTTTTGAAGCCTTACAAACTATGTAGTGTAAGCTAAAAGAATCGACAGGTTACATGACCCTCAAATTTGCTATGAGTAAGACTTATGATAGATTAGAGTGGTCTTTTTTTTTAAGCTATGATGTTACATATAGGTTTTAATAGGAGATGGACTGATTTATTGCTAAACTATGTAAGAACAGTGACTTATTCCTTACTTCTTAATGGAATTCCTCAACCAAATTTCATCCCATTAGAGGTATTAGACAGGGTGAGCCACTGTCACCGTATCTATTTATTTTATGCTTGGAAGCCTTAAGTCAGATGATCAAGAGAGCATAAGAGAGGAATATGATTACTAGAGTTCCATTAGACATAGGATAGACTCACATAAGCCACTTGTTTTTTTTTTTTTTTTGCAATTAATAGTTTGGTATTCTGTAAAGCATCATCATTGGAGTGGAATAGGCTTTTGCAAATACTTAGCCAATATCAAATTGCTTCAGGGGAAAGACTTAACAAAGAGAAAACCTTCTCTTTTCTTTAGCAAAAACACAAAATCTCCCATAAAACAAATTATTACAAGTATTGCAGGAGTTAGAATCACTGATTCCTATGAAAGTTATTTGGGATTGCTAGCTTTAATACATAGATCAAGGAATAAAAATTTCAAGACAATACTTGATAAGGTAAGTGGGAAATTGAGTAATTGGAAGATAAAAACTCTTGTCACAAGCTAGAAGAGAAATGTTAATCAAATATGTGATACAATCTATTCCCACTTAATGGGAGTGTTCAAGCTTCCTAGGGGCTGCTGAAACAATTAAATTCTTTAATGAAGAATTATTGGTGGGGTCAGAATAATCAATAAAGGAAAGGAATAATCAAGAAAGGAATGGGACAAGCAAAATAGATGGGAGGACTAGCATTGGACTCATCAAAGAATTCATCAAAATTTGATGAAAAGTATGAGTTTGATGAAAAGCCAACACCAAAATAATCCTACATTGGATTCATAAAAAATATTTTCGTCATATTTGATGAAAAATGAAGAAAAAGAAGTAGGGAGGATAAAATAAAAATACTTCTGGTTTGACTTTTAAATAGTAATCCTTCAAATATGACGAACTAAAAGTATTTTTATTTTATTCTTTTCACTTTTTTTTCGTCATTTTTATCAAATATGAAGAAAGCATTTTTTATGATTCTAATGTATGATTATTTTAGTGTTGGCTTTCCATTAAATTTGTACTTTTTATCAAATTTTGATGATTTATTTGATGAGTCCAATGCTAGTGCTCTCAAAATGGTATCATAGAAGTTCAATTGACTCCCAGTTTTGTTGAAAAAACCTAGCTGACAAACCATCAAACCCTAGTGAACTCATAGGATTCATGTTTAGAATGGCCTCTTGAACCTCTGATTACTCAGATTTCTTAGTCAGAATCGATTCATCTCTGCATTAATTATGGATGGAATGGATGCCACACATTCTTCTTGTTGGAAAGGATTAGAAGAACTGTACAAAATAGAAAAATAATTTTGAAAGACCTGACTGATTTTTTTGTTGAGGAATGAACATAACTTGCTTCATCAGTTATTTTTTGTAATGAAGTTTCTCTTCCTTCTTTGAGAAGCAAAATTGTGAAAATACTTTGTATTCCTATCACATTCTCTCAACCATTTTTGTTTTATAATTTGTTTCCATTTAATTTCCTCTTGATCCATCTTGTGATTAGTAATATGCTAAATTTGTCTAATCTCTTGTTGATATGAACTTGTGTTTCTTTCCTTCAAATTTTTGATCTTATATAGCTGTATTTCAATCTCTTGAAATCTGTCTCTCTCTTGAGATTTACTCCAATTAATCAAGTAGTCTTTGCATCAACTTAGTTTCTAAACTAAAGTAGTCGTCGACTTGTTAGTTGGAGTGCTTTGTTCCCATGTATTCTGAATCTTCTTCTTACACTCATTGTTAAGACTCCACCAGTATTCATATCTAAACATCTTTTGTCTACTCTGAATCTGCTAAGTTTGAGTGTTCAATAATTAATAGTAAGCTATGATCAAAAGAACAAGTTGGCAAAATAGACATTGACAGTTCTTGAAACAAACTTATGCAATGAGTGTTGGTAAGGACCCTATCCAACTTTTCTTTAGTAAAACCCAGATCCTTCTCTATTGTTTGACCATGTGAATCACGGTCTTGCATTGCTTGTCTGAAAGCTTCCATCTGAGCTAAAGGCCTTAAAGGACCACCATATTATTCATGATGAAAAAGAAGTTCATTAAAGTCTCCCATGCATAACCATGGTTCATTTCCCTTAGGTTTCAACATTCTCAACAATTCCCAACTTCCCTCTCTCTTGGCAGTAGCTAGGTCTCCATAAAATCCTGTGAGAAGGAAAGAATGCCTCAGCTGTGTATCATTTTCTTTGACAGAAATATGAGAACTGATGTAGTTCTCCACCTCTGTACGGTCAATAATCCCAGGGGCTTCCACTTCGACACATCTTTGCTCGTGATCACTTAGAGCACCTCTTCGATCAATAAGTAGTCCTAGGTGATTGCAAGCCCTCCCTTGCTACTTCTACTATTTACACAAAAGCTTCTATCAAAACCTATATGATTTCTATTTTCTCTATTCTCTCACTTGAGCTTTTAGTCTCTATAAGGAAGAGAAGATGTGGGTACTTTTGCTTCACCATGAAGTAGAGTTTAGAAACTGTTCAAGAGTTCCCAAGCCCTCAATAGTTTCATGATAAATACCCCATTGCATTAGGTGGGGTTGCATAGCAGCCTCAACCTCAGATTTCATATTTATGCTCTTTGCAGGCTTGAGCACTTTTTTAACCTTTTTTTGGTTCTTTTGCTGATCATCAACTTCCTCTTTGTTTCCCTCCCCCTTTCTTGATCTAGTAGAAATTTGATTGATTTCCCCACCCATCAGGTCTAATTCACTTGATGTATTAACATCTTTGGCCCTTATTTTCCATCCCACATGTTTGGGAGATGTCGGTATCTATTGTGTAAATTTGGTAAGAGGATGAATCAGCATTGCAAATTGGATCGGTATCTTTTTCCTAATCCTCTTTTGTAGGAAATTGTTTTTGAATATCTCCCAAATATTCTATACGATCATGTGACATATGGGCAATTTGGTTTCCTTTATTAGAAGAATCATCAAGTTGTAAAAGGACCTCAGCTAAAAGGAGAGAAGCGACTTTTCCTTTGTATCCCTGCTATGTTGGTGAGAAAGATATTTAACATTAGATTCCTCACTGTCTTTCCTTTCAACAAGGCTATGCTTGTCAATTGAAATCATGTTCCCTCTATTTCCTTCTCTTTTATCCCCAGACCCCATTAAATTAAAGGTTGTTGCTCTTAGCCACTGACCATATTGGTATGCTTCATCAAATTTGTTCAGCAATTTGTTTGTTTCTATGGGACAAGTGATATGAGCATGCTTTATCACTCCAAATTGAAAATAAAATAAGGGGAGTCTCTCATATCTAAAATCTGTCCAACTAAGTTTTTCATCCACTCGAACTAGTTTTCCCCTTGAAGAGGTTTAGTGATATCTAGGTTTACTCTGATTTTGAGGTATTTACCCCACCTTACTCATTTATTCACATCAACTGCTAAAACCTTTCCCATAGGAGAACCTACTTCTTCAACCTCAGATGACATAGCAGTTAGAGGTAATCCATAGGCTTGAATCCAAATAGGTTCGTGAGTAAAGACCACATCATTAAGAGAGTTTTTTCCATCAAAAAGGTTGAATACAAATAAGATACTTATCAAAGGACCAAGGTGTTCCTTTAGGACCAATATCATATCTTCTTGATTATGAAATTCCACTAGGAATCTATGGTACCCTACTTCATGAAAAATGACACTTCCCTTTGGATTCCATACCTTAGTTAAGGTTGCTTTAAACACCTCTTTGTTGAGATTCCTATCCATTAAGATGTAGAGTAGCAGATATCTTTGGGCTTTCACTTCACTCTTTTGGTTTCCTCCTCTGTGAGAATAACTTCTTCTTTTTCTAACTCTGATAGGTTGAACTTTGCCCACATGCTTGATAGTTCATCAGACATCTTCACAGATCTTGAATTCCACAAATTGAAAGCTTGAACTTCCATAACTTGCTCCACTGTCTTACCCTTTAAGAGGAAATGACTCTCACTTTACCCGCTAAGAAAGGACATTTTTAGAAATTAGTATATGATTTTAAAATTGGTCTTACTTTTACTTGAATAATTATGTTAATCTTGACTATCCATTTTATAGAAACTTTATTTTTCCTTTAGAAAATATTTCAGATGTTAAACTATGTTATTTAGTAATAATTTTGCAATTAGATTTCAATAGTAACTAACAAGTGTTAAACCTATTATTTTAAATACTCTAAGTTCAATATCTATTATATGAAATGAATATTTAATGTTATTCTTTTAGATTCTGATATATTTATACTATTAAAATTTTACTTTTAAAATGAATAGAGATGTTATGAATATTTAAACGATGTTAGTATTTGTTAGATTCTTGTAAGATTAAATAATTATGTTAAGAATAAAATTCTAAACCAACTATAAGATTTTAGGCTTTCACGACTCATTTTATTATAATTAAAAATAGTCGAAGTATTTTACTAAATTATATTTTAAACGTGAAAATATGTTATTAGTATTTTGTAACACCCGCTCCCTCTTTTTCCTAAAACTTAGCGAATTTCGAGAAAATGATGTGACATCTTATTCATTTCTTATTCGATTGAGATTAGTTTTAATGCACGTGCTAGGTCTCGAAGTACGTATCCAACCTTGATGGCATGTTTTTAAAAGATAACGTTGAATTTGAATACACCCAGTGTTTTAATACTCTCAAATATTTTAAATATCCTAAAAATATTATGTGAGGTATTTCCAGTATTATTGAGCACTACAAAATATTATAATTGTGCAAGATATTTTTATTATCCTGATTTTAGTAATTTAAAGTATTGTGAGATTTTAAATCTCTGATTTAAATATATAGCTTCATTCCTTTTAAATAATTAGTAAATTTCATCATTTTAATTAATGATGAGGAATATTATGTGGTGAATTAAAGTAAGTTAAAATAGTATTCTATTTAATTATTTTGAATGTTTTAAGTTAAATTGATTTTACGTATTTTTAGATCAGTGTTTTAAATGCATCATTTGTCAGTTTGAAGACCCCAAAGTATCATACCTATAAATAGTCCGAAGAGGCCTAGACCTTTCACTTTTTCTTCTCTCCCTCCTTTCTCTCCCATGCGCTTCAGCCCCCCCTTGGCCTGATCGGCTTCTAGCCCATAACGACGTCACCGCCACTCGTGATAGGGACTTCGGTCGTGTCCCTACTCAACTAAGTTGGTCCTATTCGCCTTGTTGCTCCTCAATGACCGAGTAAGGTTCCTTTTGCTTGTGATGGTTCACGTGCACCAACAATGGATGAAAGGGTGATATGAAGTTGAGATGGTTAAGAGAATCTGATTGAGTTCGTCTTGGCTAAGTAGGGTAGAGTGGTGTACGGCAATGAGATTGGATGGCTAAGTGTATGGAGCAATAAGGTGGTATTTAGGCTATGGTAGTCTTGGTTATGGTAATGGGAAGGGAGATATGGTGGGCTGAGTGGTAGATTAGGGTAGAAAAGGTTTAGGCGAATGTCCTTTGAGTAGGCCTATGTATTAGGGCCTCTTTGGTAAGGAATATGGGTCATATAGTGTAGTAGGGTTAGGGTTTTAGTGGAGGCTAAGGGGAATTTCGAGATTGAGATTAGGTTAGGGTTTGGAAGTCAATTGGCTAAAGTTTGGGAAGATGGGTTTCAGCTAAGGTGGTTAGAATTAGGTGGGATAGGGTTTTGAGATGTTTTGGATAATTCCTAAAATGTAAGAATTAAGATTTTAGCAAGATAAGTGGGCGGCAATGAGGTAGGGTTGTTGGCCGAGTATTGCTTCTATTTTGGGATAAGATTTGATTGATTCAATCAATTAGATAATTGATTAATCATTTGAGAGAATTAAGGTTAATTTGGCGATGTGGCAAGTGGAGAATTTCGGCAATAGCTAGGGATGGAATGGCCGAGTGAGATATTTATGGAAAGTGGAAAGATTTGATTTTAAATTGATTTGAGTTTGGGATAGAGTTGAGTGGAGGCTTGTTGGGGCCGAGATTTAGGTTGTTTTTGGATAAGAGAAGATTTGATTTAATTGGATAAATTTAGGAGAAGATAAGGGAATGATGGCCGGTTATTGTTGTTGGAGATTTGGTTGCAGTTTTGCTTTAAATTTTGAAATGATTTGAAATGGAGGAATGTATGTGGCCGGATATAGGGATTATTGTAGTGGTCGGTTATGGAATGGATTTGGTCGGTAGAATAGGTTTTGAATTTGAATTGACTTGGTTAAGAGAAATATGGGAAGTTATGATGGATAAGTTGGCAAGTGAGGAGTTCGGTTAGAGCAAATGGATGATGGCCGAATATGAGAAAAAATAGGGATTGTTGATTTGAATTTGAATTTGAATCAATTTGAATTCAAATTCATTTTGGGTGGCCGGTCATGCAAGGTCTAGGGGGGCACGAATTTGGCTTGATTTGGATGAGGGAAGACTTGTTTTAATTGAGAAAATTTAGGAAAGGATGAGGGTTGATGGCCGGCTAGGGTTTGGAAGGGTGATGGGCGAAATGGTCAAGTTGGTTTTGATCGGTTTTGGATAGCTTGGTGATTGGAGGGGGTTAATGTGGCTAGTTGTATGGGGACTTTCTAGGCCACGACCAGGGGTATTTTTGGGATGTTTATGTATGATTTTATAAGGCAAACAAGGTGGGAAAGGCTAAGGTTAAGTGGTTGGTCTAGGGTTTTATCAAGAGGGGCGTTTTGGGCAAAGGATGGGGCTAGGGCTTTATGGCTTATGCCATGGGCTGCTAGGGTTTTGATGGGGCTGCCTTTTTGGTGTATGAGGCAAGAGAAAACACAATTTAATTGAATGAACAATCAAAAGAAGATTGATCACTCAAATAATGGCAAGAACACACCAACCCTCCAAGCACTCCAAGGGTTCGGCTAGAACACTTTTTCTCCAATACTTCAACACTCTTGAAGAATCCAAAACTCACAATGGATGTGGGTTTCGAAATCCTCTAGGGGAATCACACAATATTCTCAAATTCACAAGTGGTGTGAATTTGGCCTCACCAACACAAACTCACTCAACAATTAAACAAACACTTAAGAACACAAAAACATAAAATCACTCAACAAGAACTCACTCAACACCAAAACACTTTTTATGAATAACCTCAAGATTTTTATAAATAAAAATAAAAACAAATAAAAGGATAGATGTGGATCACCGATTCACGAATTGCACGATGATCCTCTTCCAAAGGAATTCACGAATTGCACCCTAGGGAAGCCCAAGTGCTAAGCACCGAAATCCAAACCACAAAACTTGTGGCCGGCCTAACTCTTTTCCAAGAGCAAAAGTCTAATTCTCAAATTGTCAAAAGATGTGAAATGAAAACTTAGAGGTCCTATTTATAGAGTCTAACAAATTGGAAACCCCCAAAAGGTCCCTAGCAAAATAAGATAATTACTAAAATAACCAAATGCATAAATAAATAAAATAAATACATAAATAAGCAAATGTGGTGCCAATGATGATGGGCCGTGGCATGTTGTGGCCTGTGGCATGGCATGGCCCACGGATGGTTGTCTGCATGGCGCCTGGCTGCATGGCATCTGATAGTGTGCATGACATGGTGACATGCCTAAACTTGATGATGTGTCCCCGGGTGATGCCGTGCTGTGGTAGTGTGGCCTAGTCGGGTAGCTTGGGCGGTGGTCTTGCATGGCTCGGGCTGAGTGCCGGGGTGATGGTCATGAATGGCCCAAGCTGGCGGTCTGGGCGCATGAGCTGCGCATGGCCAGTAGCCTCCATGGTTGCTTGCTGCATGTCAAGGTCTGAGCCAAGGCATGCATGCAGGCTAGCCAAGTGACTGTCCTCACCTTCCACTAGCGGTGTCAATGCATGATCTAGGACGGTTTTAAATGGGGTACTATCACTTCCCCTCCCTTTAAGAAAATCCTTGCCCTTAAGGATCATGTGTGAATGCCTAGACACCATGTCATTAAAATCCTCCCATGATACCTCTTCTCTCGGCACCTTTTTCCCATGACTCAAAGCTTTCCAAATCTCCCTCATATCTTTCTTCCGTGTCACTACCCGAGAATCAAGTAGAATCTCCATGTACCATCCATTTTTCCTATCAACAAAATTGATGAGGAATAAGAGACTTATGCTAGGTCGAGTTACTCTTCTTTTCCACATATCACCCAATGGGTCTTCTATTTCTTTCTTGTGGAAGAGTACATAGTGATGTGTAGAAATAATCATGGGTTGGTTCTCATCAATCCCGACAATGGGATAGTTGAGGGGCTTGGTAGGTGGCAATGTGGGAGGCACCTCCAAGGCCCTCCAATGGTCTTTAAAAACCTCTGGGAGTTCCATGGGTAGCAAGGATAATCTCTCTTGGTTGCTCACATCTCCTACTTCTTTCACTTCAAAGACCATATCTTCTTTGGCCAACTTAGTAGCAAAGCAACAAGCTTCATCCTCCCCCACTTTCTCAACCATAGTGGCCTTACAAGACTCCTCTCTTTCTCCCTCATGTTCGGTTTTCTCATTTTCTTCCTTAGGGTTTGGGGAATCATCAAGATCATCATGGTATCTCACCTCTCGGTGGTCTCTCATTTCATCATGGTGGGGTTGTTTTCTCTCAATATGGTAATCATGATTAATCGGCTTCTCATGCTCCAAGTCTTTCTCGGTCTCATGGTGCCTTTCACTCCTTGGCACTCTAAACCTTTCATTATGAGGTTCACTCATTATTTTTGAACTTCTAAGGTGATGGTCATGGTCACAGGCCAAGCTCTTGGCTACCACACGGTTGTGCTCGACATAACCTCCCAACTTATACATGGTCCTCTCACCATAGGCTTCATGCCTTCTCGGGTTAGGTGGGTACGGTTTTGTGGGGGGTTTCTCACCATGTGTTTTGGCCTCTCTCCTCTCATACCTCTCATGGTATGTCTTGGATTCACGTTGTAGGGCTCGTATTCTCCTTCTATTTTCATCCGCCGCACGGTTGTTGGCATTTATTGCCATTGTCAACTTGGCTATGCTAGCCTTAATCTCATTATGAGATTGGTCTATTCTATTGGTTTGAACTTCTAAGGTATCAAGATGTTTCCAAGTGGAACCGTCATGACCCTTAACTCTAGACACCTCATGGTTCATATTTGCAATTGCCTTGGACAAAGTGTGGCTTTTAGGGTTCGGGTTGGTGAAGCTTAGTTAATCAATGGGAATGTTTCAGGTTTCAGCTTCAATAGTCCAACCTTGGGTCCTCCACTACAATGGTGGCCGACCCCTACAAGGCTAACTACTCCAAACTCTCCAAACCTCCAAACTTCTTTAACAATTCAACAAATTTCCAATAACAATTTTGCAAAAAATGTAAACAACGTCGAGGACCTCCGTGGTCCTCCCAACAAATTCACAAATTTTCGAGTTGCACGTTGTTTACCTCAAGAGAAGTGAAAACTTCTCAATACACCAAACAATGGCCTCGGGTGAGACCTCAATGAAATGGTGGAGCCTTCAGGGAAAGACTCTCAATGAAAGCACCAGTTTGGTTGATAGGGACCTCGGTCGTGTCCCTACTCAACTAAGTTGGTCCTATTCGCCTTGTTGCTCCTCAATGACCGAGTAAGGCTCCTTTTGCTTGTGATGGTTCACGTGCACCAACAATGGATGAAAGGGTGATATGAGGTTGAGATGGTTAAGAGAATCTGATTGAGTTCATCTTGGCTAAGTAGGGTAGAGTGGTGTACGGCAATGAGATTGGATGGCTAAGTGTATGGAGCAATAAGGTGGTATTTAGGCTATGGTAGTCTTGGTTATGGTAATGGGAAGGGAGATATGGTGGGCTGAGTGGTAGATTAGGGTAGAAAAGGTTTAGGCGAATGTCCTTTGAGTAGGCCTATGTATTAGGGTCTCTTTGGTAAGGAATATGGGTCATATAGTGTAGTAGGGTTAGGGTTTTAGTGGAGGCTAAGGGGAATTTCGAGATTGAGATTAGGTTAGGGTTTGGAAGTCAATTGGCTAAAGTTTGGAAAGATGGGTTTCAGCTAAGGTGGTTAGAATTAGGTGGGATAGGGTTTTGAGATGTTTTGGATAATTCCTAAAATGTAGGAATTAAGATTTTAGCAAGATAAGTGGGCGGCAATGAGGTAGGGTTGTTGGCCGAGTATTGCTTCTATTTTGGGATAAGATTTGATTGATTCAATCAATTAGATAATTGATTAATCATTTGAGAGAATTAAGGTTAATTTGGCGATGTGGCAAATGGAGAATTTCGGCAATAGCTAGGGATGGAATGGCCGAGTGAGATATTTATGGAAAGTGGAAAGATTTGATTTTAAATTGATTTGAGTTTGGGATAGAGTTGAGTAGAGGCTTGTTGGGGCCAAGATTTAGGTTGTTTTTGGATAAGAGAAGATTTGATTTAATTGGATAAATTTAGGAGAAGATAAGGGAATGATGGCCGGTTATTGTTGTTGGAGATTTGGTTGGAGTTTTGCTTTAAATTTTGAAATGATTTGAAATGGAGGAATGTATGTGGCCAGATATAGGGATTATTGTAGTGGTCGGTTATGGAATGGATTTGGTCGGTAGAATAGGTTTTGAATTTGAATTGACTTGGTTAAGAGAAATATGGGAAGTTATGATGGATAAGTTGGCAAGTGAGGGGTTCGGTTAGGCAAATGGATGATGGCCGAATATGAGAAAAAATAGGGATTGTTGATTTGAATTTGAATTTGAATCAATTTGAATTCAAATTCATTTTGGGTGGCCGGTCATGCAAGGTCTAGGGGGGCACGAATTTGGCTTGATTTGGATGAGGGAAGACTTGTTTTAATTGAGAAAATTTAGGAAAGGATGAGGGTTGATGGCCGGCTAGGGTTTGGAAGGGTGATGGGCGAAATGGTCAAGTTGGTTTTGATCAGTTTTGGATAGCTTGGTGATTGGAGGGGGTTAATGTAGCTAGTTGTATGGGGACTTTCTAGGCCACGACCAGGGGTATTTTTGGGATGTTTATGTATGATTTTATAAGGCAAACAAGGTGGGAAAGGCTAAGGTTAAGTGGTTGGTCTAGGGTTTTATCAAGAGGGGCGTTTTGGGCAAAGGATGGGGCTAGGGCTTTATGGCTTATGCCATGGGCTGCTAGGGTTTTGATGGGGCTGCCTTTTTGGTGTATGAGGCAAGAGAAAATACAATTTAATTGAATGAACAATCAAAAGAAGATTGATCACTCAAATAATGGCAAGAACACACCAACCCTCCAAGCACTCCAAGGGTTCGGCTAGAACACTTTTCCTCCAATACTTCAACACTCTTGAAGAATCCAAAACTCACAATGGATGTGGGTTTCGAAATCCTCTAGGGGAATCACACAATATTCTCAAATTCACAAGTGGTGTGAATTTGGCCTCACCAACACAAACTCACTCAACAATTAAACAAACACTTAAGAACACAAAAACATAAAATCACTCAACAAGAACTCACTCAACACCAAAACACTTTTTATGAATAACCTCAAGATTTTTATAAATAAAAATAAAAACAAATAAAAGGATAGATGTGGATCACCGATTCACGAATTGCACGATGATCCTCTTCCAAAGGGATTCACGAATTGCACCCTAGGGAAGCCCAAGTGCTAAGCACCGAAATCCAAACCACAAAACTTGTGGCCGGCCTAACTCTTTTCCAAGAGCAAAAGTCTAATTCTCAAATTGTCAAAAGATGTGAAATGAAAACTTAGAGGTCCTATTTATAGAGTCTAACAAATTGGAAACCCCCAAAAGGTCCCTAGCAAAATAAGATAATTACTAAAATAACCAAATGCATAAATAAATAAAATAAATACATAAATAAGCAAATGTGGTGCCAATGATGATGGGCCGTGGCATGTTGTGGCTTGTGGCATGGCATGCCCACGGATGGTTGTCTGCATGGCGCCTGGCTGCATGGCATCTGATAGTGTGCATGACATGGTGACATGCCTAAACTTGATGATGTGTCCCGGGTGATGCCGTGCTGTGGTAGTGTGGCCCAGTCAGGTGGCTTGGGCAGTGGTCTTGCATGGCTCGGGCTGAGTGCCGGGGTGATGGTCATGAATGGCCCAAGCTGGCGGTCTGGGCGCATGAGCTGCGCGTGGCCAGTAGCCTCCATGGTTGCTTGCTGCATGTCAAGGTCTGAGCCAAGGCATGCATGCAGGCTAGCCAAGTGACTGTCCTCACCTTCCACTAGCGGTGTCAATGCATGATCTAAGACGGTTTTAAATGGGGTACTATCAAGTCGCCTGCCCTCACCGCCCACATTGTTGGACCCCTCTCACGCCGGCGTGCATAACCCTATTAGTGGTGCATTTCACGGTGGCCCCCATGTCTTGCGTGAGCGTTAAACCCAAAATGTGTCTCTCATGTTTCTCCCTCCATTTTCGGCCCCACCGTCGGCCACCGTGGCCACCACCACCTTAGGCCAGCTTCCCCATACCACTAGGGACCTACCCCGCCCACCTTGGTGCCTTCCTTTCCCTCCATTGGCCAAAACATGTGACTCACGAAATGGGCTTTTAAAATTCATGGGTCTAGCCTCACCGCGTCGCCACTAGCCACCGCATGACCTCGCCACCAATACCAAAAGTTCCCCTTTGCTTTGGCAACCCTCCCCATAGCCCAGCTCCTCAAACCATGGCCCCACCTCTCATGTACAGGCCCAAATCTGAAAATGGTTTCCACACCTTTTGAGCTAGATCCACCATCTTCCAGTGGTTGAACCGACTCACCACCACCATCACTATGAGATTTCCCTTCCTCCAATGAGTATCCCCTAGCTTTCGGTGTCAAACCGAGCACCCTAGCCAAAATCGTCACGTTATGTGATTGACATCATCGTACGCGACTAACGCCACAACACGACCCTCCACTGCTACCAACGAACTCCCCATCATAGTAGCTACTCTCTCACGACTTAGATTCAGTAACCAAAACCCTAGAGCCGAACCCCGAGACATTCTCGTTCTAAGGTCACGGCACTAGCCTTGACAGAGTGGTTAACGCTAAAGTTAGTGGATTCTAACACCACTAGCTTTGCCGGGTAGCAAGCAACGTACGTGTTTACCCTGCTATGGTATAACCTTCTTTCTCTTATATTTTTTGTTTAATTGTTTTGTTTGTGGACTGTGATGTTAATGTTGTAGAGTCCTCTGGGAAGTTGTGTGAAATTGGTTGGTTATGTTCTGAAGTGTTGAGAATTGTGTTGTAAAGTAGGGTTATGGATTGTGTTATGTAGTACAGAGGTGCTTTGTGTGCAAGTATGGTATTGTGGTAGGTGTTTGAAGGGAGTACGCGTGGAGTGTACTCCATGGCGGTAAAGCGATGCACCGTGTAACGTGTGTCGTATATGTTGTGGTGTAGAGTACTTTGGACAGAGTATAAATGGAGTATACCCGATGTGGGGTGCATATGCGGATTAGCGTGCGCAGCGAAAGTGTGGAGAGTACTCCACATACTATAGTCATAACGCATCAGCGTGTCATGAAGATGGTAGTTGCACAATTAGGGTATGTAGGGTGCATGTAGTGTCGAAAATTGTGGAGCAGCATCCTATAGTAACGACGTGACTCGCACTACAAGAAAATGGTTCTTTCCCAGCAAATTTTTTATAGCCGAGAAAAAAATCACAGGAAATAGTAAATATTTACGGCGAGTTTAAAATTGCCGCTGAGATTTCAACAAATATCTAAGTTCTTTTAATTTTGGCGATTTTATATACTTTTGCAGCGAATATTTTCGCTGGGAAAATCAAAACCTAATAGAACATCGCCTAATGTAGCCTGGGAATTATTTCAACGATTGAAAATTGCCGTAATTTGTCTAATAGCGATTACAATCGCCGTAATAAAATCACGAAATGCCGTGACTCCTGTTACCTACTTGTTGCAGCATTTGGCCGCAAAAACTTTTCATAAACGCGCCAATCCCTTTAATATTATCGCCCCCCATTGGATTCCCCCCCACCCCCCCGCGGGACCCACCCACCCATTAACGTAACAAGCCAGCCATCAGCTTCCTTTGTTGTTTCCTCAATCGCACGAAACCCACGATTTCCCTTCCCTCCCCGGTCGCCATTCATCGTCGTTGTTCCTCCACCTCCCCGACAATTTAGTCGATTTAGACTCCTCAAGTACGTGCCTTGTAATCCACGGTTCTGTTGCCACCATTAATGGTAAAGGGTTTGCTCAACTCAGTTTTGAGGATCCATGGAGGCCAAATTTGAGGTTTTTAGGTAGTCTTTTTTTAATCTCTTGGTCTCTCATAGTTCGGTTTCAGTCATTAGTGGTTTGCATTTTCATCGTGCGACATGGGTGATCAAAAGGGGTTTCTGTTCATCGTGCGATGTCTTTTTCCGATGCTAGTTTTCTTAATTTTTCTTGTCTAATCTTGATTTTATTTTGTCTCAGCTTACTCCCTTTTCTCTCTAGCAAAGGTTTTCTGTGAGTGGTGCATCCCGTTTCGACATTCCTCCATGGTGAGTGAGTCATCTTTTTTCCTATTTTGTAAATGTTTAAACAAAGCATGAATGTTTAAACACATGCTAAGCATTGGGTTTTCAAATTTGTGGCTTATGAATCATGAATGTTGGTTCATGCACCGGTTCTTCTTCTGAAAAAGGACACTCTTTTTTTGGACAATTTTTTTTTTTTTTTGCGGTAATTTATTATTATGTTTTTTTGGAAAATAATGTTTCCCTGACCATTTGATTAGTTGTACAACTTGAATATAAGGAACCTTAAACTAGCATCCTTTTTTCCTTCTCATCTTTTAGAAGAAAATGAAGTATATTGCATTATAGATTTAGAATATATAATATGTTAGAACAAGTATAATTTTTATTTCTTAGTTGGATGGCTACATTTTTTCAAAAGAAATTAGATACATCAATATTTTATAATTGTATTTAAACCGTGTTATTTGGTGTTTGACTCCAAATACTTAGAACTGAGTTATTTTTACATTGCTTGTTATTATGGACACCTCGGTATTATGTCAATTCATCACACCTTATTGCATGCAGTAATGGATGAGCTTGTTTGCAATGGATCAATATTGATTTGTTCATTGGAGTAAAGTGATAACTTTATACTTTATACCATTTGTGGTGCCTTAGTTATCTCTGTTATAAGATATTCCTTATATTTTATTCTAAAAACCCTAGATACTACCGATATCCAAGATAAAACAGATCAGGCTTGCATTGAAAATGAGACTGTTTAGATTTCATTACTTTGACATTCCCCCAATAGATACTACATGATTGCAATAAGGGTTTGTCATACCTTGGCATCTTTATTGTAATTTTTGGGGACCTAAATTAATTGGTTGATGGAGTAGGCACTTGCTGCATTGCGGCAACATATTTGGTCTGGATACAGCTACATTCTTCATTTTTCACTCTGAAAGTTTTTTTTCAGAGTACTAATTTCGTATATTGCATTATTGACCATTATATCTTTTTTGGACAGGCCTGTACCCTCATCCACCTTCCCTTAGTCGACACACTTGTTGTATCCACAGGAAACATTTGAATTTTATTGTAAAAGTGTGATGCCTTCTTTTAGGTCATTTATGCTTGACAAAAGAACATATGTGATAGATCATTTATACAACCAAAATCACGGCTATATGATTCTGTCTGAAACCTTTATGTTAGGGTGCCAAGATGAAAGAACCTATTTATATGGTTGCGTATACATTATCGAGTCAGATCCTAGTCACTAGTGATTGCTGATGTTTCCGATTCGATCCTATATATCTAGGTAGCTAAAACAAGACCAAGTTGAATGCAGCAGCGATTACATGCAATGATCTAGCCCACCAATACAGAAGAGATTAATACATAGTTAAAAATTACCTAGTTTAATAGTATTTATAAAAAATAAATAGGTGAGTGTTAAGAATATAAAATAAATAATTAAATCTACCTACTATTTGGTTCAGTTAAAATTTTTAAAACAATATGTGACTTTTTGCAAGAACATCTCTGCATTGTTTCCACACACTAACTTTATCTTATTTTTCAAGTAATCCATAATTTTTGTTTGTTTCCTAGCACACAACCACAGTTGAAGGTGTTGTTTGTTTGTTTCCTTTCCTAATTATCCTGGTTTCTTATGATTTAATTTTTTCCTATCTTAATTAGATGAGAAAAACTCCTAGACAGGTCCAGTTTTTCTCCCAAGCTCGTGAATACTAATTAAGGAGATACAGTGCATCTCATGATGGACTTGGGTAATTAGCAAGGCTTCCTTGTGTTTATACTTTATATAGGCAATATTTTCTGAATTAGCTAACCAAATGTACTTGAATGTTAAAAATTTCCATTTTACTAGGAGGTACTCCTCTTTAAGGTCATAAAACAGAAAGTGTTATTTTCTGATTAAAGGGATTAAACTTCAACAAGTGCTTTATAAAAGCAGATGGACATATTTTTTCCACTCCATGTTTATATGATGAAACTGATTAATTGTAGTATCATTCCGCAGAGTACTGTGGATGTGTTGCAAACAGTATGTGCCTTTCTCGCATCAAGGAGATACAGAACATGGCAAAAGTGACTTGAAAGAAGGTCAAGTATTGAGGATCAACTCAAAAGAATGACCCCCTGGGCCTGCTTGGTCTCAAATATTTAAGTTGATTTTCTGAAAAAATTTAGTTGCTCCCTTAAGTCATATGTAATTGCCTCCATTTATGCACCCATCCACTTTTACAAATTAAATATTTGTGTCTCAAAATTGTTTTACAATTGGGATGATTGACTATGTACCTGTTTGATTAAATAATTGCTAACACTGTGACGTTAATTTGCGACTCATAATTACTTATAGTTTGATATTTGGCTATTTAATGAAATTCCCCATGAAAAGAACATTTTAATGTTGCCTACCCAATTAAGTGGGTTGCGTACAGATTTGTATACAGGAAATGTTTGGAACCCAAATACAGGAGGTCATTTTGCGCATATTACGGTGAGCTAGGAAAATAAAATAAAAAAGTTTTTTCCAGCAATTAAAAATCGCCGTAAATTATTTCAAAATACCACTCTCGGCTATTTGAAGTCGCTGTTCATCTTTTCCCAGCAGTTTTAAATAGCCGAAATAACTATCTCACGTTAAAAAATTAATTGTAGCGATTAAATAGCACTTTGCTGGCTATTTAAAGTCGCTGTATATCTTTTTCTGGCGTTGAAACATTGCCGATATTACTTTGTAACACGTGGGGTTTATTGCGGCGGAAGAATAATCGCCGATAAGAGCACTATTCCAGCGATTTTATATCGCCGCAATAAGAATTTTATGCTGCTGCAAAGCAGCATAAAATTTGACTTGCTGCAAAGCAGTAAGGGGCGATTAAATTTGACTTGTCACAGTGATAAATAAACAATTTGCAGCAAAAATATTCGCTATAATAGTAATGAAGTTTGCGGCGATTTAGTCTATTCGCTGCAATTTCCTATAATAAGCACTTTAATACCGTCGAATGTGCAACGCTCCAACAATCACTGGGAAGAATTTTTCCAGTGATTACTGACCTTTTTTTGGGCGAAATTAGGTGCTGGAAAAGCCAACTTTTCTTGTAATGTGGTAGCCCTAGTGACAGTTGTCACTGTGTAATCGTATCATGTCTCGAAGTACGTGCAAAGCGCATAGCAGTGAAGTATTGAGAGCATAACCAGGGTACATAAGGAGTCGTACTCGTGTCGAATCAGGAGTTGATGTAAAGTGTCACGTGGTGCAATGCCATGTGAAATGGTGGATGATAAGATAGTTCGATAGTGGTCTCAAACTGTGTGACGCGATAGAGGTACATTGGAGATGAACTTTATCGTGTTAAGTGTCCGGACGAGCTCTTAAAGGGCTGGGAAGTGAAATTAGTCTTGCCAACCGGTATGGAGAAGGCTGCTGTCGATGTATGGTGCCTGTTGTGCCAACAAGTGATCAACATATTTTATGTTGATCGTAGGTGGCATGGAGGTAGGGCACATGTGCATCTGATGACATGTGTACCAGGCAGAACTTTGAGGACATGAGGATATCGAGAGGTGTTTCAGTGTCCGCAGTGAGTCTCTGATGGTCTCAACGCAATGAGTAATGACTTCAAAGACATGGAGAATTGGAAGTTGTCTTAGTGTCCGCAGTGAGTTTCCGATGATCGTAGTATAGCGAATAAGGACTTTAAAAATATGAGGATGTGGAGAGGTGTCCAAGTATTCTCAGTAAGTCTTTGATGACTTTAGCATAGTAAGGATCTCAAGGATGTGGGAATAGCAGGAGAGTGTCCTAGTGAAGTGTAGATTTTTCTAATTAATTGCTTGTGTGCTAGATATATATTGATGCTATTTGTGTGTAAGCTGTAGGTTGATTGCTATATGATGTTCTTGTGACTGGACTACATGATATAAAAATAGCATAGAGACCAAGTAAGTGTTATGTTCATATACCTTAGTATTACCAGACGAGTAAAAAAGATAATAGGATTGAAAATACTAATATACGTATGTATGACTATTCTTGGTAGGCCCTTTTATCGAATCCCAAATACTTAAGGATATGTCTATGATTGGATGCCTATACGTAGTAATTATTGTATGTATTCTCTTAAAATTATAAGATGAAACTTGATATTTTTATTATTGATTTTATAGAATAATGTTATTAACTAATGCTAGGATAGGATGTATGATGAAATGTATGCATTGCTACGATTCTAAAATGATGCATGATTTGTATGAACTGATATTATGCTATGATATATGAAATTGCGAAAGGGGTACAAAGGAAGACCCAATGGTCCAAAGGAAGATCCAGGATCCAAAGGAAGATCCGCCAACTCTAGCACATTGGGGTAACAGTGTGCAACGATCTGAAAGAAGTGAATGAATAGGAATGAATGTCATGTTATGTGTTGCCCAGATGACTAATACAATAGGGGGTGAATTGAGTTATATTATAAAAATTAACACTTATAAATCAAATACACAATATAAAATATAAACAGAATATAAAGTAGTAAGAAATGTAAAGAGTAGGGTAAGAAGAAGCAAACTCAGTATTTTTACGAGGTTCAGCCCCACTGCCTACGTCCTCGCCTCAAGCTATCCATTGAAGATCCCAAATTCACTATTTAATCTCGTTTAGGTGGAGATAGAAACCTATTACACCTTTAAGCAGTACCGCTCCAAAGAATCCATGTAGAATACCCTCTATATTTCCAATCACCTCACACTTGGTGATTCAACTGTTCCTTATGTAGAACATCTTCTACACACACAAGGGTTATACGCACCCTCTTACTGATACAAGAGTTGATAGTGAGTAGATTATCGAAGTATACTCCTCAATGAGTGAGATAGAAATAATACAACGTAGCCTATATCTCTCTAAAAAAAACAAGAATTAAGATTCAAAACTTTAGAAAAGAGAGAATGAGAGTTTTAAAAGAATGATACAAAACTTAGCAATTGATGTGTAAGCTCTTGTTGTGATTTTTGCAAAACTTAAGTGAGCTATTTTTAGGAAAATGAGTTTTCAATTTTAAATTTGAAAAGATTCACATATCAATAAGAGCACTATTCACTTTTCAAAAAATTTAAATAAAAGCATTTCCTTTTTGCATTTGTCAAAGACAACTTCATTCATTTTTCAAAGAAATCAAATCTAATATTTTGCTTTTCATACATGAAAAAATGAGCATGATTTATTTTTCAAACCAAATCAGCTTCTTTTTGCATTTGTAAAAAAACACACAACCACCCTTTAAGATTTTCAAACAAAATCATCTACGTTTTGTATTTGTCAGAAAAACACACCATCCCCATTCAAGACTTTCAAACAAAATATGCACAACTCAAATATGATAATCAGTTATCTTATAAATTCAAATTTTTATATAAAAAATATATTTTTCGAAATTATTTTGTTTGATGATGTTATGCACATGTGAAAAACATAATTTTCAAAACTAAAACATTTAAAAATGTCTTGCATATGTGAAAAAAGTAATTTGATGTTTTATGAGAGAAAAAGAATAATTTGGATCCTTAATCCAATTTTGAATTTTATCAAGAGATGTATAAAAATAATCTATGAGCTTCATTTGTAAACTTGTTCTTTTATGTTTGATGTGTGCTTCGTTCCATTGCGTAAATAATTTGAGCTTGAGACTTGAATTTATTTGTTATCATCAAAATCCACACGTAGATAAGAAATTTGAAACTTTGGATTCAACAATCTCCCCCTTTTTGATGATGACAAATACTTAGTAGAATTTTGAGACTTGCAGTAATGCTTAAGCTCCCCTTGAGAATATGCGTTAGTTTTTCAAGTAATAGATAAACATAATTCCAACATATATAACAGAGTTAAAAATCTAAAATATTTACGTCTAAAACTTCTCTCCCTTTTGGCATCATTAAAAAAGAACTGCAATTGGTTCAGTAAGATTTTCTTTTCGCAATAAGTAATAACAAAATAAAACAGTGTGTTAGTAGAAGCTGTAGAGAGTTGAATAATTAGATCCACCCGTGCCCGACAAAGCTTGCAAAGGCTAGAGCCAAACTTTATCGTCTCGGTGTGGAAGAAGATTTAAATCCGTTTGATGTTATTGACGAATTAGATGTTGCAGAGATTTGAAGTTGAATAAGTAAAGTTATCCGTGTCCGACAAAGGCAGCAAAAGCTGCAGGCCTAGTTCTGGCAATTCGGTACGGAGCCACGTGTGTCCGAAAAAACCTGCAAAGGTTGGAGGTCTAACTCTGGCAATTCGGTGCGGAGTCACGCGTGTCCGACAAAACTTGCAAAAGTTGGAGGCCTAGCTCTAGCAGTCGGTGCGGAAGCAGATTCAAATCCGCGTGATATTGTTGAAAAATTAAATATTATCGAGATTTGAAAATTGCTGTTTAAAAGACCATTTTCACCTGTCGGATACTTAAATAAACTTTCACACCACTTATTGATCCAAGTTCTGTTTATTCAAAACGATAGAATGGTGAAAAAAATTTCGTATAATAATCTTTCGAATTTGAACCATGAACCGTCTCAACCAGTCATTTTATCTCTTGAGGTTGTCAATACCATGATAGAAGCAGAGATGCATTTTTCTGGTAGGACTGATTTTTGAGGTTGTTGTAGCATCAAAAACTCTCAGTGCTCAATATGCTGCTTTTGTTACGACCATGTCTCGGAGATTACTAGCGAGGGTAAATGATGTTGATCAACTTAACAATCAAATAAGAGGTAGAAAAAATAAGAGGTTAAAACAAGAAAATAAAGATTTGACGAAATTAGCTCGTGTTCTGAAATTTTGAATAGAGAAATCGGAATGAGTAAGAGTTCAAGCATAGAGTCAACATCAGCAGATAATGACAGCATTTCATGAGAGAAACATGGACAATTATAATTAATCTCGCTGGCTTAGTTCAGTAACTTTTGACAATATGCATCCGGCATATCTTGTAAGCTTGACTAAGTAAGATTTGAAGAGATGGCAGTTTGTCTTCTACTTATTTCCATCTTTATAAAAGTAATCCTTAGTTTTGTTTAATCCGCATCAAATCTTCTTCTCATTGTTGTAGTTCATCTTCATTCTCACTTTACAAAATTTTAATAGCTCATCAATTTTCTTTCAGTACTTCTCGTGATCAATATATTTTTGCATCTGTCGTAGGTGCCATGAAACAACAAAACACTGATTTGGCTAATAAATCAGATCATGATGTCATTTACGAGTTTGTGAGTCTCAGAACTCGATATCCATTGTCCATTGTCACTTTTTCCGCTTGGTTGTAGTCCAAAACCCGCGAGATAGAGAAGATCGATGTTATTCAACGACTTGTTCAAGAATCTAACAGAAAAATAGTAGACTTAAAGCAACGAAATAAGGATTTAAAATCCTTGCTTGCTTTTTCATTTCGATTGCCTAATCCTTTAGATAAGGATGACATGATGATCTATGAGGAGCAAATGCATTTGAATGATGAGACTAAACGTCTCAAGTTTCTGTAAATCATTTGAGATAATGGAATAAAAATATCTAGCAGATATTCATGTAATGTATCATTCCTATTTCTCTTCTAATCATGCATAATCTATCTCTGGTAGGAGTTTTATGAAAATGTCTGCCAATTGTTCGTGTGTGCTTGTGAATTCTAGTACAATATCACATTTCTACACATGATCTCTAAGAAAATTACATCTAATTTCAATATGTTTGATCCTAGAATGTTGTATTGGATTCTTTGAAAGATTTATAGCACTAGTATTATCACATTTAATAGGAATATGATTGTACATAAGTTTAAAATCCTCAAGTTATTGCTTCATGTAAAGAACTTGAGCACAACAACTTTCTGCAACAACATATTCCACCTCAGCAGTAGATAATGCAATAGAATTTTACTTTTTACTAAACCATGAAACAAGTGCATGACCTAAAAAATAACATGTTCCACTAGTACTTTTTCGACCAACTTTACAACCAGCATAATCCGCATCTGAATAACTAATAAGATCGAAAAAAGTGTACTTAGGATACCATAACCCTAGGTTAATGGTACCGATAAGATATCTAAAAATACGCTTGACTACAATCAAATGAGATTGCTTTGGAGATGATTGAAAACGTGCACATAAACATATACTGAACATAATATCAGGTCTACTAGCTGTCAAATATAATAAACTATCAATCATACCTCGATATACCTTTAAATCAATTGGCTTACCGCTTTCATCTTTATCAAGTTTGGTGGTTGGACTTATTGGTGTTCCAATTACCTTCGCACATTCCATCTCAAACTTTTTGAGTAACTCTTTGATATATTTGACTGATTAATAAATGTTCCACTTTTTGCTTGCTTGATTTGCAATCCAAGAAAGAAATTAAGCTGTTCCATCATGATCATTTCAAATTCTTCCTGCATGCTTTTAGCAAAAGCTTGGCACATATTTTTATTAGTAGCACCAAATATTATATCATCAACATAAATTTGAACTAGAAGAATATCATCGTCCTGTTCATATTTGATGAAAAGAGTTGTATCGATCTTTCCACTTGAAAACCTTTTTCAATTAAGAAACCACTAAGCATCTCATACCAAGCACTAGGAGCTTGTTTGAGTCCATATAATACTTTTATGAGTTTAAAAACATGATTAGGAGAAATATGATTTTCAAACTCTAGAGGTTACTCAACATATACCTCTTCATTTATAAAATCATTTAAGAAATCACTTTTAACATCCATTTGAAAAAGTTTAAAATTTTTATAACATGCATATGCAAGTAACATTTGAATAGCTTCTAATCTTGCGAGAGGTGCATACGTTTTATCATAATTGATTCCCTCCTCTTGATTGAAACCTTGGGCTACAAGTCGAGCCTTGTTTCTAGTGATAATTCCAGACTCATCTTTCTTATTTCTAAAAACCCATTTTGTTCCAATAATAGTATGATTTTTGGGTTTAGGATCAAGTATCCATACATTATTTTTTTTCAAATTGATTTAGCTTTTTTTGCATAGTTAGAAATCATTATTCATCAATCAGTATTTCATCAATATTTTTGGGTTCAATTTGAGATAGAAAAGCAGTGTGATTACAAATATTTCTAAGAAATGATCGAGTACTTACACCTCGTGAAAGTTCTCCTAGAATTTGTTCCACTCAATGATCTTTCACATGTTTCTACTATTTGGTTGCATCTTGTACTAAGTCTTGATAATCTTTCCTGATATATCCATATTGGATTTCTTCTATTGTATTCTCTTTGTTGAGATTGAGACTATTTTTGTTATTTGTACTTTCTGATTCTTTATCAATAGATTTCTTGAAAAATAGAGGGTTAGATTCATCAAATACTACATGCATAGATTCTTGTACAGTCAAAGTCTTTTTATTCAATATTCTATAAGATTTACTATTTGTTGAATACTCAAGAAAGATACATTCAATAGATTTTGCATCAAACTTTCCTAAATTATCTCTGTCATTGAATATAAAATATTTGCATCCAAATACATGAAAGTAACCAATGTTGGACTTTTTCCTATTCCAAAGTTCATAAGGGGTTTTATCTAATTTAAATCTTAACATAACTCTATTTATAACATAATATGCAGTACTTACCGCTTCGGCCTAAAAATATTAGTAAAACGAGTATACATAAAAGAGATAAATTCATCATCATTCATTTTGAACATTTCATATTTATGCGTAACAATATAAACTTTTGATTATATGACTTGCGAAATTCCTTCATAGGTTACTTCCAAGTTGTCTTAAATTTTCTTTGCTGTCCTGCAAGTTATTATTCTGTTAAATTCATTACCATTGAGAGCATTATATAGAAAATTCATAGCCATTACATTCACAGTATAAAATCTATTGTCTTCGCGATCAAACTCTTCCTTTTCCTTTTTGACCTTTACTCCATCAACAGTTTTTGTTGGAATATAAGAACCATTTACAATACATTTCCAGATTTCTCGACCTTGAGACTGAAGAAATATTCTCATTTTAGCTTTTCAAAAAGTATAATTATCTCCACAAAATAGCAGAGGTCGACTACTAGATTGACCTTCAGCGAAAGTACCTGTAATGTTAGCCATATGATCTTAACTCAACAGATAGTTAATCTTATAACAGAGCCCTTGCTCTGATACCAATTGTTGCTCAGATGACTAACACAAAAAGGGGGTGAATTGGGTTATATTATAAAAATTAACACTTATAAATCAAATACACAATATAAAATATAAACAGAATATAAACCAGCAAGAAATGTAAAGAGTAGGGTAAGAAGAAGCAAACTTAGTATTTTTACGAGGTTCAGCCTCACTGCCTACGTCCTTGCCTCTATCTACTCCTTGAGTATCTCAAATTCACTATTCAATCTCCTTTAGGTAGAGATAGAAACTTATTACACCTTTGAGCAGCACCGCTTCAAAGAATCTGTGTAGAACACCCTCTACACTTCCAATCACCTCACACTTGGTGATTCAACTATTTTCTGTATAGAACATTTTCTACACACACAAGGGTTATATGCACCTTCTTACTGATACAAGAGTTAATAGTGGGTAGACTATCAAAGTATACTCCTCAATAAGTGAGATAGAAACAATACAGTGTAGCCTATATCTCTCTAAAAAAGAACAAGAATTAAAGTTCAAAACTTTAGAAAGGAGAGAATGAGAGTTTTAAAAGAATGATGCAAAACTTAGCAATTGATGTGTAAGCTCTTTTTGTGATTTTCGCAAAACTCAAGTGAGCTATTTATAAGAAAATGAGTCTTCAATTTCAAATTTGAAAAGATTCACATATCAATAAGAGTACTATTCACTTTTCAAAAAATTCAAATAAAAGCATTTCCTTTTTGTATTTGTCAAAGATAATTTCATTCATTTTTTAAAGAAATTAAATCTAATATTTTGCTTTTCATATATGACAAAATGAATATGATTTATTTTTCAAACCAAATCATTTTCTTTTTGCATTTGTCAAAAAAACACACAACCACTCTTTAAGATTTTCAAACAAAATCATCTACCTTTTTCATTTGGCAGAAAAAATATACCACCCCCCTTCAAGACTTTCAAACAAAATATGCACATGTCAAATATGGTAATCAATCATCTTGTAAATTCAAATTTTTATAAAAAAAATATATTTTTCGAAATTATTTTTTTTGATGATGTTTTGCACATGTGAAAAACATAATTTTCAAAACTAAGACATTTAAAAATATATTGCATATGTGAAAAAGTAATTTGATGTTTTATGAGAAAAAAAGAGTAATTTGGAACCTTAATCCAATTTTGAACTTTATCAAGAGATGTACAAAAATAGTTTATGAGCTTCATTTGTAGACTTGTTATTTTATGCTTGATGTGTGTTTCGCCCCATTGCGTAAATAATTTGAACTTGAGATTTGAATTTATTTGTTATCATCAAAATCCACACGTAGATACGAAATTTGAAACCTTAGATTCAACAATATGTATGATGTGTATTGCATGTATGATATGTATGCATTGGATGAATGATTGTTTATTAGTTGTTTGTGATGATTTGTAGTTGTTGGTTGTTGTCCTTGTTTGCTGGTTAGTGACTTGCTTGTCTGATAACTATTTGGTAGTAGTGGCTATTATCGTGCTTTCTTGGTAGTTAGATACTTGCTTGTTTGTTGATCCCTTGTGTGTTAATGGCTTAAAGAATCTATTTAGAATAAGGTAGATCTTTGGATCCTTTATGTAATGAACGTAGCGTAACAAGACACGTATGAAGGAAGGACTTAATATGATTATAGTTATGAAAAATAATGCATGTATTGTTTTGTACTTATGTATGTATATTTGTGTGTTAGCTGTATAATTGAAAAACTTACTTTGTTATATATAAAAATGGTATGAAGTAATGCTTACTGAATATTCGACTCATTTTAGTTTTCTTTCTGTATGTTTTCTTCCACCATATAGGAGTGTGCAGTAGGAAGCAGACGGTCTAAGGGAAAAGCACAACAGTCTAGGCATACAAGAAAGATATTTTGTTTTATGAATTAAATATTTTTTTCTTAAACCTCTTTTATTGTAAGATTATATTTTATTTTATAATCGAGAGTCTAGCGCCCTAAGTATAAATTGAGATTATAGAAAATAATCAAATGAACATTCTGTTAATATGAAAACCAATAAATTCTAATATTATCAACTATTTAAATATGTAACGATTGACTCTCGGGAGGATAGGACCGTACTTCCGTAGTATTTCTTTTTATGAAAAACGATTTTAGAAAACAGGAATGATTTTGTTCGTTTTAAAATTAATTAAGTAGAAATTATTTTTCACGATATGTATTAATTCAGTAAAATGTTTCAACACATTATTCTAGAAACGTTAGTGACGATTTATACTTCGTATAGATAACGTCAAACTATGAAGGAGAATTTAAGAAACAACGCTATGAGATAAATGAATTTAATCACAGATTAGGATCATAACAGTTTAGCTTATAATTATTAGAGTTCTTTGACAACCTATTTTCATGTACCCCTCATGTCATATGCAAGCATGTTACCAAACATGACACATGATCATATTATTTAGCATCATGTTTAGATTAAGAAATTTATAATTATTTATATCAATATGTATATCATGCATCTCATGTCGCATACGACACATAAGCTATCTTAAGTTTAAGTGCAATATAAGATTATATTAGTTAATCAATTAATCAAATGACCATTCAGATGCATGGTACCAATGCAATTCAGAACAGGGTGGATGTGCAAGTCAAGTCACTCAAGCATGATCCTCCATAGTATGCCAGAGTACTATCAGCAGTAGGATATGGGACTGGCGCACAATCTCGCATACAAGGTTAAGGATGTCGGCCAATCATATTAGTCAGTTAGTTAAATCATATTAGTCAGTTAATTCAGATAAGTTAGTCATGCATGATATAAGTATCAGCATGAACAATCATGTTTTAAGTTCTCAACATGAAAATTTTATGAAAAGTCTCATGTTTATTATATTCATGTTGTGATGAATTTCTTACTAATTTTTCGACTCATTTTAGTTTATTTCATGTTTTTTAAACAACTCAGGTCATAATGATAATTAGTACAAGCAGGAGAGCCAGGCTTAGATGGAGCAGTTGAATTTTATTTCAGGCATTCTTTATTTATTTAATTTATTTATTAAAATAGGAAATATCTTGCTGGATTTATTTTATGAAAATCACATACGTAAGACTCCCTGGCCTTCGGGAAAAGGGTTTTACAACTCCTTTGGACCAGTACTCGAAGAATGAGCCAAATTCACAACATCGTCTACATCTTTCACACGGGCTCCATCTTCCATATTCACTATATTTTTTATAATCACATCATCAATTAGATGAACTTCATCTTTTAAATTTACAACATCTTCTATATTCTACATCTTCACTTTCTACACGTGTGATTCATCATTATCTCACTATTAGAATTCCAAATTTGATCAATTGTTATAAAATAAGAAACAAAAAGTAGTGCACAAATCATTCAAATCGAGTTAAATTTATTGCCATCTATCATTTAAAGTCACACATCATGCACACGCATAAGATAACAAGAAGTAGAAACCAACTCAACAAAGTAAAAGGTAAACATTACAAAATGAAGCGCATCAAATAAAACAACCAACCGACAATTACATTAAACAAAAAAAAAAAGGACAACTTCCCCTTGTTTTCTAAGAAGAAACAAGTCTAAAAATTTTAATAAAAAAATAATTTCAACTACTTAAGTGTACACATTATAAACATAAAATCCAATTTAGTAGGTATTTAGGTATTTAGTAGGTATTTAGGTAATGTGTGGGTAACTATAAACCTGGGAGTTTAAGCATGGCCATTCAAAAGACAACTATTTCAGTGTGGGTAACTAAAATCCTGAGAGTTTAACTAGCATGTGTGGGTATTTATCAAGTATACACATTAACGTCGAGTTCTATTTTCAAGAAGGTAAAAGACTGTTTTAACTTCTAAGCGGAACATTAAACTTGTGCTTGTGGGCTATACAACAGGAGGCTCTCACTTCCCATAAAACTCCTTTCCTTAGCCTAGTCGACACCCACAAGACTACTGCAAGAGAGAATTATTTTAATCCCTTCTTCAAAAGATGAGGATGTATTATGAAAGCTCATCTCTTTAGGGCTCTTTCACAGCTGTATTCACTTCTCACAACAAAAGGTTGCTTTGTTTTCTTCTCCACATTCTTTGTAAACTGTGACTCCTGATCACTTTTTCTCAATTTGCTAAATACACTCTTTTAGTACGTATTATTTAAAGATGACCATTGGGCAATTATTTCAGTGGCATATTTACAAACACCTGCTATGCAACCAAACAAAAAAACCCAATTAGAAAGTGCAAAAATCAAACCATGGAGTGGGCAGCTACTGTGGTGGGTGATGGGAAGTGTGGTGGGCGACGACAACTATGGTGCCTCGTACAAAGATGGCGACGAAAAGATCTCAGTGGGGTCTCTGTTTGGTGGTAGTGATGACAAGATCTCAATGGCAGCGACAATCAAACATAACATAACCGTCATCCACAGAGCTGTGCAGTGGGGAAGGGTTTTGGTGGGGTGAAGTTTCGGTGGAGAAGGCCTGAAGGGGTGAACTCTTCGAGGGTAGATGGTGTGACTTTTTCTATTTTCGATTTTGATCGCCTATGTCTTTGTATATTGTGCTAATTTATCGATTTTAATCATCTGTATCTTTGTGTATTATGCTAATTTATCAATTTCTTACGTGTCTAATGATTATTGGAGGACTGTTTTTCTCCTATAAATATAAACAGTAGGGGCGTCCCGAATCATTTTTTATTTGAATAATATGATTCATAATAAAAAGAAACAATACCACGAGATAAATCCATGCCCTATACTGAAAAGATATTAGTTTTTTTGCATATAATATATCCAAATTCAACAACTCAAAATGAGAGAGGATAAAGTATAAACTCATAAGATTAAACTTAAAATCTTTCTTTCTTTCTTTTTTTTCATCATTATATCGAAATACGTAATTGCATTTATCTTTAATTATTCCTTAACAGTCTTTAATTCTGTCTTTAGTTGATTACTTGAGTATAGAGAAATATCATATTGCAATTTCTATTTAGCCCCTCTCTCCCACCGAGGGCATCCTGCGGAAATGTTCTATGAAGGCTTTCTTTCTTTCTATTTCACCTCCTCAAAGAGTATGAGAGATGAAAAGTATTATTTACGTCAAGTTGAATCTTGCATAGATAATCATAATATCATACCCTATTTCTTAATTAAAAGTACCATTGATCTGTTTTTTTAATTATTGTTATGTCAAATCTTAGCCTCGTACCAATTCTATTATCAATTGTTTTATCATTCAAAATGAGTAAAACTTTCCGTAGAATCTTTATTTTATGAGACCTTTATAAACTCTCTCCTTAGCAAAGATGTTGAAGAATATATTTGGAAGTAAAAACCCAAAAAGAAAAACCTAAATTAAAATTTTATATAAAAAAAGCTGTAAATCGCACTTTTATTTCATTTTCATTTTATTATGTAAAATATTAAATATTAAATATTAATTATCATTGGATATTTTTAATACTTTAAAAAAAAAATCTAAAAGTTACCTAGATACTTCGAAAAGAAAAATCTAAAAGTAATCCAAAAGAAAAACCTGATATTGCCATGCATTTGACAGTATCAGAAGTATTTAAGGGAGTGGTTTAATTTCCAAATCTATAATTACATCCACATTTATGGATACTTCTAACTACGCATTACGGTCATTACTCTTATCAATATTTTTTTTTTCCTCAAACGAAATAAAATAACTAGTAGTTATAAGATACAAATTTAATGAAGAAGGAGTCTTCTATAGTCTTTCCAAAATCAACATATTACAACATTAAAAAGAAAAAGAGGAATTTGGAGCCAAAAATCTGGATTCCAAAATTTTGCATTTTGTTTCGGTGACTATTTCGATTGAGGTACTAGGATGAAATAGTTCGTTGTCATTTCAATATAGATGTTATATGAATAAATTATGGATATAATAACTATAATATAAAATAAAAACAATACAAATTTTAAAAGCATATGATAACTTAATAATAGTTCTCAATAGTCAATACAAATATTAAACACACATTTTTTTTTAAACCTAATACAAAAATCTATATTTATTAAATAAATGGTATTCTCTATGTAACGTCTTGCCTAATTAATCATTAGGGTTAATCCTTAAGGATCCTTAGATTAAGTTTACCATTTTTGACATTTATATGTATGTATATATACTCTTTTTCTTTCACTCTATTTTAGCTAGATTTATTAAACTATGACATTTAGAGTTATTGTTTATTAAGCTTAGAAGGTTAGTGGAGCAAGCGCATTAGTAATCTAAGTAAGATCATTTGAATTTTAGAGGGCAAATAGGCCAAGTTCTTGAAGTATTGGGCCAAACCTCTTAAAAAGTGAAAGTCTTACTTGCCAAAATTTGAGGAAGAATGCCTTTTAGGCCTAACTTAGTGTAGATTTGACCCATGGTCCAATTAGGTCGATGTAAGCTTTTCAAGTCCTATCTTTGTGGATCTTGAGGCCTCCCATATTCTTTTAAAATCTAGAAATAAAAACCTCCCATCATATTATACCCAAATCTCATAAAACTCTCACTTATTATACTTATGGTCCTTTTAAGTCCAACAAGTCCTAAAGCTTTGTTTTGATTCTCTTTACTCTTCAATTTGGACCCCAATACACCATACCATGAGTTTCCTCAAGTCCATAGCATACCATAATACCTAAATTAAGTTTTAAAATTTGATTAAGACCTTTAATCAACCTACCCATGATTAGTGATCTTAAGACATTGTTTTGAGCTTGATTTTCTTTCTTAATCTTTATAGCCTTTTTGAGCTGAGATTTTCTTATTCAAATATTTAAATACCTCATTCTTAGACCATATTAGGACCCTACATAATTATCCACACATGTTATTAACGGAATTGACATAGCATATCCCAAACTACACCATTCGGCACACATATGTACCATTTGTGTGCATCAGGCTGTTTTGCCCTTAAGTCCAATATTTTTGTGCCTTTTTCTCCAGGTCACTATGATCCTTAAACACCTTATGAGACCAATTTAAACCCAGACCATGCCTTGGATAGATTTGGTTTCAAGAGCCAAACCAAATCATCAAAACAATTACACCTTATGTGCTAGTTGGATGGAAACCAAGTTGGTTGAGTGTTATGATGTTTTGTGTCTTCTTATTTTTTTTTTCTGCACCACGACCAGACCAACTCTCTTTAGGCTCAATGTATAAATTCATGAAGTCATGGTGAGTTTAGGTCACTATTCCCCATGCACAAGATGACGCAAGATAATTAAAGCAATCTGAAATGTTTTGACTTCTTACACCACCACCCAAACCAACCAATCTCCAAGGGCTTAGACCAACATCCCCTCCCTCATTGCTACCTATAAAATGCCCCCTCACTCCCTCATTTCCTCCACACCTCTCCTCCAAGCATTCTCTTGAGTCTTGAGAGCATTCCTCCCCCTTAATAAGAAATAGAATGAGACTGATTGAAGTTCTTGAGAGTTCTTGAATGTATTTGGAGTTTTTGGTGTTCTTGTGTTGGAAGCTTGAGTGGGCCTTGAAATTTTTGAGTTTTCTTCCCTAGATTTTAGTTTTCATGTCAAGTCTTGATTTCTAGTGTTAGAATAAGTCTTGGTTAAGTTTAAATAAAGTTATCATGCTTGAATCAAAATTGGGTTCATTAAGAATGGTTTAACAGTCTAAATTATTTTTAGTAGAAGTTTCGGTAATGACATCTCTTAGCATTTCATGATATGCTTTATTAATGTCTTAAGATGATCATGGAAGGTTTGACCTTCAGACTAGAAGCATTTCATGATAAGTTTTGATTTCACCTTGTATTGATCATTAAGCATGCATGGTTTTTAATTAAGTTATGACTATGGCATGATGGTTTAATTTATTCACCTAGGATTGATCATTAAGCATATAGAAAGCCTTGTGACTAGTATAAGAATGAAAATGAATATTTTGGGTGAATTTAGAAAGCACGCCTTTATGATTTAGGTGAAGAGCATCATACTTGATTAATCAATGATTAATGAAGATTATAGTCCTTAGCAATGATTAATTGTTGGGATGAACTTCTTCACTCAATAAATTGTTCATACCATGACATTGAGGATCTTAGTAGCTATTTGAAATTAAAGAAATTGGCATAAGCATGCATTCATATGGATCAATAGTTGAAAACACACTTAGGCATAAACTAGAGTGCATTACACGGGTTGAATGTGTTTGAGCTAGTTCCACTTCGAATTTTACAAATCCAATGGTATAGATGATTTTAAAATATGAAAGATATGAGGTCCATAAAGTTTGGTTAAATTTGATATTCGTTTGCAAATAGTGAAAATATAAGGCCTAAATAGCATTTATGAGAGTCTAGGAGTATTTTTGTAAATATCCATTGTTTTGAAGCCTTTTCTATATGAACGTCTTTCGTAGTAGTATAAATTCTAATTTAGTACAATTCTTATTACAGCCGCAACAACTTTTCAAATTTAGGAAGTTTGTAAGTTGGCCTTTAACTTACACCTTGATAAGTTATTTATGATTTATTGATAAATGTCACATTCATGTTATATTTGTCATTTTGAGCATTAATTATCATGTTATACATTGAGAGCATAATTACATGACATGTGGTATTTTCACCATTTTAGCATGTTGCATCTACAAATGTCATTTTTAAATGAAAACTTGCTATATATGCGCATGTCATGAAATAAATTTTTTTTACATAACATGAAAAACAATCTTTTTCACGATCCCAAAGGCTAGGATGAACAATTATCTTAGTGAAACTTCTTTATCCACTTTGAAGTGTTTAAAAATAGAGTAGTAACCTCTAAGTTGAGAAAGAACAGTTAATAGGCTCCGAATGGATTCTTTTTAGATAATGTCGGAGTGAAATCAAATATTATGATACCTAAGTCTAGTGGGTGTACATGTTATGATGTTATATTATGTTATCAATGCATTAAGAATGAATCTGCAGACAACGTAATTTCAACATGAGTTGTACTACAGTCACCAACAGGTACTCACAGTGCATATGGAAAACTGTGATGATATCACATGTTATGCTGTTACAATTAAGTATGAATTGCTAATAATGATGAAACGTCATGCTTAGTTTTTCTAGTAAAGTGAAAAAATGTTCTCTATAAGAAAATGTGTGTCTCAATTTTTATAAAAATGTTGAGGAATCTGGATATGAGACATATACTGATTTTTCCGCATTGCATGCATTTCATATTTATCATTCATCATTAGGGCTGTAAATGAATCAGACTACTCAACAGCCCACTCGGTACTCACTCGGTTAAACTCGAATTAAACTTGATTAGTAAAAAAAAAAAACTATCTCATGAAAGCAGATACCTGCTCAATTAGTAAATGGCACATACCCGACAAAACTCGACTCGACTCAACTAAAACTCGTTAAAGTTCGCTCGTTTATGCTCGAGTCAACTAGTTAGCTTAACTCGATTAAAATTTATTTATATATTGATAAATATATACACATATATATGTTATAGAGCTGTGCTAGGGGACAGTCGATGTGTAGCAGCACACTGGCACACCCCCTCACAGCTACAGTAATATATTTGTTTTCCTTCACTTCAGTGTGTTGCAGCACACGAACTTTTGCCCATATTTTTCCTATGTTATATATATATGTATTGCTAATAATATAAGTATAACATTTTTATAATTAAATATGTAATATATAATCTTATTATTTATATTTATATGATGAATATACATCATAGTTATATTTTATAATTTGTACAATAATTAGTCTATAAAATTTAATAATTTCATATATTAGTACGTGAAAAGCATGTAAAATACGTATATACTATTATATTATGTGTATTTATTAATAATATATATAAGCATATAACATATTGTTATGATAAATAAATATCAACTAGTTAGATATTAATATTAATCTTTTATTAGTTATTTATTTATTTCTTTTTAAATTTTATTCAAAAAAGAAATCAAATTCGAGTTTGGCTTGACTCAAGTTTGTTTGTGGGACGAGCTCAAGCCCAAACTTGAATTGAAAGTTTAGTTTATCGAGTCGAGCTCAAACAAAAAATAAATAAAAACTTGAGCTCGGGCTCGAGCTTAAGTTTGAGTATTTTGAGTCGAGTTTAAGCTCGGCAAGCTTAAGTTCGGCTCAATTACAGCCCTATTCATCATGTATAATTATATTTGTGCACGTTGGTTATTTAACTTACTAAGATTTCAAGTAAATCTCACCCTTTGTGAACCCATTACCATCCCACTCGAAATGATAGAAGTTATGTCAGAACTCAGGAATGATGGACTGGATAGAATTGTGGATCCAACTGATTGAGAAGAAGCCAGACCTCGAGAAAAGACTTGATGTTATTCTAATGTTTATAGCAATAACCCTTCATACTCTAGGACACATGAAGGAGTTGATCTAGCTTCAGATACTTTTGTTTTATGATGATTAGTTGTACTAAGATTATGCTACTTTGTAATTTGAACTCATGGTGGTTATTGGGATGTTTTTTTGTTTTTTGTTTTTTTGAGTTCTTCTAGGAGTTGTACTTATAGGATGCATTGCATATTAACTGCCATGAACGGGGGTATGTAACCTTGTATTACATCTCCCGATGCTCAAATTCTCCGTTCCATTCCAAGCGGAAGTTGGGGGCATCATACTCTATTAATGCTATTATTATTATTTTATTTAAACTTTTTAGGAGAAATAGAGACATATTTATTTTCTATGGTAGTAGACTTGTTGTATTTGGAGCATTTGACTTGTAAATCCAAAAAGAGTAGCCCAAGTTGCCAGCATCGAAATGGCATCGTATACACTTTCTCCTTCTGTCCTTCACAATCCCCACCTCCTCTCAACCCTACTTTTTGTGCAAAAATTCATAGAAAGAACCCCTATCTGTTGCTCTCCTTCGCTCCCTTTCTTCTCAAGATCTAGAGCCTTCTCTCCTCCTATCAAGAAAAATTAGAAGGGTCAAAAGATCAAAAGGGGGTTGTAGTACTAGAGGAGGCAAGCCCTTGTGTGTGTTTGGGATGATTGTGCTAGTGATCAATCAATTGACGAAATTGGGCTTCTCTAGACCATTGATATATGCTTTTATTTCAAAATCCAGGGATTACAAAAAAATTTGAAAAGGAAAAAAAAAATGGAGGAGCATTCCATTTTAAGTAGTCAAGTTTCTTCTTCTATTTTCATTTTTATCTTAGTTTTATGTGTTTAGATACTCAGAGAAAAATCCCCAAGCGTTGGAGACTACATAAAATTACTGCATACCAATTTCAAATTGAAATCATTAATTTGGCCGAAACTTCGAGATTTGGCCAGAATGGTCTGGAAGGACATGAAATAGCCAGAATTGTGGCTTGTACGAAATACAACACTTCATCATTTTGGTCACTATTTCGAAATGGAATTTTTTGACTATTCCGATCGAAATGGAATGATTTTAAAAATTTTGTTTGGATCCCACCCATTTCTCACAAGGGGAGACCGCTTGGTGACGGTTTTTAAATAATATGATAAACAACCTATAAAACCGTGGCTAGAGGTCGTAGAAAAGGGTTGTGTGCTGAAACTTGTTGGTCTGGATTGGTTAGAAGGAATTTTCATGTCCACTTTCACTTGATCCTTGGTTAGAAAAAACGGGAACATAGGAAAGCAACCAGAAATTGAGTCGAACCGTAGGCGAGGGAGGGGCCGTCATTGGTGATGGTGACGTGTGTAGGTTATGCGATTGGAGAGGAGTGGAAGGTTGGATTTGGAAGATCCGATGTCGCTAATATCGAAAATGATGTGTGTGGCGACATGAAGCTTTCCTAGGTGCGGCGACATGTGAATCTCCCGCATAGCTAAGTTTGACATGAGACATACGCGTTGCACACACGGACAGATTTCTTTTGTCATCTTGAAGATTAGCACCTCGGGAAGCTAATGACGGGGCGTGTGTCAAACATTGCTTGATGCAAAGTAGCAAATTGACTAGTTTTGCTACTTACGATAAAACACTAAAGGAAAAAGCAAAAATAAAAAAATCTAAACAGAAGTTGAGGCTAGCTAGGAAGGGAAGTGGGTGGAACTAAAGCTCCAACCCCTCTCCATGTGAATGTAGGAGCAAACTCCTTTAATAGAAGGCGATGGTAAGCTTTGGGAAGTAGAGATAAAAGTTTTCGACAGCTGCATTATTCTTATCATTAATTGCCACATTACTCGTTATGCTCTTTTTTGGAAAATATTATTGTTAATCTATTATAGCCATAAAGCTTTTAGTCTCATATTAAAGATGTAAATTAATTTACCTTATCTTTAACAAATTATAGCTTTTAATCGGCAGAACTACCTTGATTCTAGAGGGAGCCATGGCCCCGTACCTCTAAAAAAAGAACAAATAATTATTTTTCAAATTTAAATAAAACTTCTTAAAGAATTATAATATTGATCCCAAAAAAATTTAAAAACTCTTGAAATCATTCAAAAATATGAAAAATCCTCTTTATAACCTCATCTAAAATTATTGAGTTTTCTTAAAGTCTATTAGTTCTGGATCAAAATAAAAATATGCATTTATACATAAGAAAATCTAAAAATATACCTCTAAAATTTTTCACCGACTTATTAAAATATACTTCATTTGATCTACAATTAAATTCAGGGATCTATGTATTAAATTTGGTTGAATATCTACTGATTTGCTCAGAGATTGTCCTTCAAAATAAAGAATATTATTAGACGGATGGAGAGAACCTTAAAAGAAAGAGAAAAAGATAGACTAATCCTTACAAAAAATGTTAAAAATCCCCCTCTACAAACTCTAGACTAAGAGTCTCAAATCGTGCCAACGGGTCCTGTTCGTGTCGTATCAAGACATGTATATTATATTATATAGGTCAACCCTAACCCGACTCGTTAAGCTTATCGTTTCAAAATCTCAAACCCTAATACGACCCGTTAACATAACATATCGTGTCGTATTAACCCGTTATGACCCATTAGTGACTATTACGAAATAAATTAACACGACAAAATATGATACGTTTCAACCTGTTTATGTAAATATGATGAATATGCCCGAAATTAACCTGTTTGACTTAATTAAACTTATTATAATTTTATACAAATGTTAAAACCACAATATTTATAAAAATTATAATACTAATTACAATTATGAATTACAATTTAAACAAGAAAAATATCAAAATTAAGATTTTAACAATTTTACTTTTAAATGTAAAGGTATAATTGTCATTTTAACTTTTTAAACGTGTCATAACATGTCATAGAGGGTTAAAATGGGTTGACCCGCTATCAACCCATTAAACAATCGTGTTGTAATGAATCAACCCGTTTTGACCCAAAACGCATTAAGACTAAACTCTAACCCGCTATTAACGTGTCATATTCATATTGAGTTAATGGGTCGTGTAATATATTACCACCGTTACTCTAGACTGGTCCAATCTCCCGTGATATGTTATGATAGATTTTAGGCGCACAAATATTTATTTCTCTTTATTAAAGAGAAGGACGCGTGACATGTGACGCCCCCAACTCACGTCTGGATTTAACGTAAATCAAGGGATCAGGATAAGTAATATTAAGCTACTCATCCCTGTACATAATAATAACTTAAAGCATATATCTTGACCTACTAGCATAAGCCATATAACTCGCAGTAGATTAGGTATTAAAATATAAAAATTCTAAAGATCACATATGGAAAAATTTAACTTCCAAATTCCACATTCTCCTTTCATTCATCAAACATTGTACAGTTATATATACATGCCTAAAATAGTTATCAGTGTCAACAAAATAATAATACATATCAAAAGAACATCCCTATGGTCATTGGATTCCTTCTTAACTTCCAGAAATTCCCTCCCATAACGGAATATATCCAAGCAAAGACAACAGTCTTACTGAAAATACTATTCTTGTGGTATCGAATAAACCCCACATATAGATAGGGAACCATTCAATCCCAAAGTCAAACAGCAACATATACGCTGCCTCCTCGACAAATGCAGGTGTACTGTAATACCACAACTCTACTGACTGATCATACATAGAAAGTCACAGGGATGCAAAAGTGAAATCTACATAAGGATTGTATTTAAAGAGTCCCTCAAGACTCCTCGGAGTATCCTGCATCATCGGGGCCTTCCCCCTGTTGGCCATCACATCCTGTATATAATTTATACATACAAAAAAAAAAAACATAAAACCACAAAAGAGTGAAATTTTCTTAGAAATTTAAATAAGTACATAATTAGCTTAATAAAGTATAGACACAGCCAATATTAATCTTTTTAGGAAAAGAATTTAACAGAACATGATCAAAAATATGTTTTACGTGATTTATCAATAACCTACACAGGTTTACACTCTTATGATATCATAAGTTCCTTTTTTTAACCATCAACACCAACTTAAAACTTATTCAATTATTATCTTCAATGGACGTTACGTATCGCCGTCTCCATCACAGATACTCCTTTACAGTATATTTATCTCTTATCACCAATGGGCATTACGTATCGCCG
Source organism: Platycarya strobilacea (assembly GCA_036898215.1). Lineage (NCBI taxonomy): Eukaryota > Viridiplantae > Streptophyta > Magnoliopsida > Fagales > Juglandaceae > Platycarya > Platycarya strobilacea. The sequence continues at coordinate 23,863,040 of CM072546.1, read as the reverse complement.
TCCTCATTGCATATAACTCATCAATCACCCGGGCGTTACATATCGGCATTCCCGTTATAATGAGTCTCGTGTCAATCTTTTAGGCGTTACGTCTTGATTACGTTCAAAGAATAACGCGGTCACTTGCAGTATAACTTTGGGGTGTCGATTCCACAGGGAGATGGATTGAAAAATTGAAAAATAGTAACGAAATTAACAAAAAGATTTAGAAGAGTGTGAAAAGTGATTTTTGAAGTATGACGTAAATTAAAACTAAATGAATAATTTGAAAAGTATAAAAATGAGAAAAAAAGTAGAGTAATGGGAATCCTTTGTTTATAATCGGTATTTTAATTATTTTCGATTCATTAATAACTCAATTGAAAATTCTATGTCTAAATTTTCAATCGAAAGATAAAATATTAATAATCAGATTTAAATCAAATGTAATCTTTCGAAAGATCATTCGTCACAATATAAGAACGAGAATTGTTATCGATATTAAGGAAATTCAACGTTGAGAATATACTTGTAGAGTAATATTGCAACAGAGAATTAAATTAATATAGATAACCAATTAAATCAAACATAATCAGAGGATTATTTCATTCAATAGAAAAAGTATGACTAAATCTATAAATGAAATAAATTCTAAAATTATTTGCTGACGAAAACATTTATAATAAATTTTGAATGACTAAATAAAAGAGTTTAATATTTGAAGCTCACATATATGAATAAATAACAATTACAAATACTATCATATACAAAATCATCCCTAACTCTACTAGAAAATTAGTTACACATATTGAAAATATACAACGAAAATTCTCTAAGGAAAAATATGAAAGAACCAGCCATTGTTTTCTCTCTTCTTTGGTTTTTTTTTTCTCAAGCTCTCAAAATAACTCTTCCAAAGCATCCCCTCACACTAAGCATGGTCTTAGAACGCACACCCCTCATTTCTATTTATAAACATACTTCATGCAAGTTGTCATGACAAAATCATCATAATTTCAACTTATTTTGTCATGTGCCATTCTTGAATTCAAGTTATTTATGAGTTGTCATTTTGATCATTTATTTTTTCACTATGCATGAGCTGAATCTTGCTTGTAGGTTAAGTATTTAATTTTGTTTCTTTATCCATTAGTTGCCTTGTATGACTTTATATCTTGTGGTCAAATAATTTTTCTTAAAGAAACTTGAGTGCACTTCATCTTGCATGTGAGTTGATCATTGAATTTTCAAGTTGGTATAGGAGTGCTTGCTAGAAAATATTGTGATGACATTTGGATTTGATGCAAGTGGCTGAAGAATATTCAGGAACGTCAAGTACAGGTGCGTCCACTTGATGGTTGATTTTGTCTTGGATTGAGCGGACATCTCTTAAAACATAAAACATAAAATTTATATACATTTCTCTTGGAGTTATATATCATCTTGAATCAGCTCAATCTGAGATTGGATGAGAGAGTTATGCCCATATTATGAAAAGATGTCAAAACTGTCTAAAATTTCGCAATTATCTTCATTTGCTCATAATGCCTCTATTTGTGTCCTAAATCAAAATATAAGAATAATGAGTATATTTAGGCATCAAATAAGAATAACCTATTAAAGATTAAGAGAGAAAAATATGGTATTTTATATTCTCATCAATATATTAAATCATGCTAATATCTATCTCAAGATAAATTACCATTAATTTTAATAACATGAATTATATCCATTATTTTCTCATTCATTTTAGCATTTAAATAGAGTACTTAGAGTACATTTTGTACACTTATCACATCCCCCAACTAACTCATCGCTAGTCCCTATCAATTTACATGCAAAATGATGATGAAGACCAAAGAAAATCATACATAGGGGCCATCAAGACACATTTTTTAAATTTACATATCAAAATAATCTTAGGAATTCAATAACCATTTCACAAGTAATTCAAATATAGCAATCCACAGAGTGTGTGTGCTCCAAATTATATACATTTATCAAATTAGAGGTTCCGACACATGTAACATCAAGAATATCTCAAGTAAGAAGTTTAACCCCATAATTCACGGATATAGAAGTGTTTTTGTGAGGGTTCTCTCTATGGAGTTGACAAAAAGTGTACACTTACTCTCATGAAGAATTAGACAATTATGTGTAAGCAATAAGCAAACATTGTTCTTATGATAGGAATACTAACAATTGAGAATTCCACCATTTTTTCCATAAGCATACTTAGGATCAAAATAATCAACACAAAAGGTTGTAATGTGGTTTAGGTTTGGGGCTTATAAGAAGGAAAGGGTGAAGTGGATTCAAAAATTTCCAAGTATACACAAAATGGAATCTATTAAATATCTCAGTAGACCATACTTTCCTTTTGATGTATTTTTCAACATTTGAGATTTATGACTAAGAATGCTTTTCTTTCTTTTGCCACTAGTGTTTTTGCCATTTGATGAATACTTTGATGAATATTTTGATGGACACGCCTAGCACCATGTCATTTTTGTCATGGTATTCTTATCATTTCTATCAAATTTTTTTTTTGATAATTTCACACCTAGTATACACTTGGAAGTAAAATGGTAGAAAAAATTAGTGTATAAGCTATACTCCAATGTGGAGAGGTATGGATGATGTAGATATAAAAAGAAAAGGCCATATGTATTTATTGGCTTAAAATTAGCTGCTAGGGGTCTATGATTAAAAGGGTTAGCTTAAAAGGTTCAAACATTAATTCTAAGTTGACTTTCGTCATATCTCAAATATATCCACCATCTTACCACAAATCATGTAATGATATTCTCAAAAGAAGTGTCCAATTCAATCGATCAATGGATGCTTATCATAATTTTTGTATTTGTAAGCTCTCAATTCTCTCAAAAATTCACATGAATGTTTAAGTAAAAAAATTCTCTAGTTACATGTGTCAAATCACCATCTTACTACAAAGTTTGTATAAGTGCATTAAAGGTTCTGTGGATTCCTTAGCAAAATGATTTAAGATAGGTTTGTTGAATTCACCAAGATGGTTATGAATGAGCATGAGTATCATGTGTGAAAAGATGCCTGTGTGATATAAATTTTTAAAAACATTTGGCAATTTTTTATATTTTGATTGAAATATGCCATAGAGTTTAAATAACAGATTCGTATTCCCACCCCCCAACTTAAATGAAATATTGTCCTCAATGTTTAAGAATCAGAATTGAATAACTAAATAAGGTAGAATACACCTGATGTGGGTGGCTTACTTGGCATCAAATATGGTATTTTTCAAAATAAAATTAACCTATAACAAAATAAAGTAAACAATATACAAAAAGAAAAGGAACGAAAAGAAAATGAAAGAAAAACATACATGGAGATGGTCAAGATTGATATACTGGGTCTATAAGTGGAATGTCTTTCACTTTTAGAATTTGTCTATCAATCAAGATTTTGAGGTGCTGATCATTTACTTTGAAGATACATCCATTTTTTAGATTTTCTATTTCTACCGCCCCATTTGTGAAAACATTTTTTTACTATAAAATGGCCGGTCCATCTAGCTCAAAGTTTTCTGGGATACTTATGGAGTCTTGAATCATATGAAAATACTCGATCATTAGGCTTAAATGTTTTTCTCAAAATATTTTTATCATGAAATGCTTTCATTTTAGCCTTACAGATCTTGGAGTTTTCATAAGCATCATTTCTCAATTCTTCTAATTCCGTCAATTGGAATTTTCTAAGTTATCCTGCTTTTTCCAAGTCAAAATTAAAATGTTTAATAGCCCAATATGCTCGATGCTCGAGCTCCAAGGGAAAGTGACAAGGTTTTCCAAAAAAAGTCTATAAGGTGACATGCCTAAGGGAGTTTTGAAAGTTGTACGGTAAGCCTAAAGCGCATCAGTCAGTCTTAAAGACCAATCTTTCCGATCCAGGTTGATCATTTTTTTCTAAAATTTGTTTAATTTCCCTATTCGCAAGTTCAACCTGTCAACTTGTCTAAGGGTGGTATGCAGTAGAAAGCTAATGTATCACCTCATATCTTTTTATTAAAATTTCAAAAGAATGGTTGCAAAAATGCATATCTCGGTCACTAATGTTAGCACGTGGGGTACCAAATCGAGATAATACATTTTTTTTGAAAAACTTAATTACCATCCTGTTATCATTGGTCCTGCAAGGTGCTGCCTCTACCTATTTTGACACATAATCTACTACCACAATAATATATAAATATCCAAGAGAATGAGGAAATGGTCCCAAAAATTTCAATTACCAAAATGGGGTTTAAGGGCATCATATTATGACAAGTCATAACTCCTAACTTTCGACATCTTTTGCATGAGCGACAATAGATATTTGTATTTTTAAACAAGGTGGGCCAATAAAATCCATACTGCAGGATTTTTGTAGCGGTTTTCTTCATTGAAAAGTGGCCACCACAAGCTTGGGAATGACAAAATTCCAAAACGCTTGCAATCTCTTCAACAGGGTGCAACGCCTTAAAATTTGATCAGGGCAGTATTTGAAAAGGTAAAGGTCATTCCAATAGAATTTTTCTACCTCAATCATAAATTTCCTTTTGTCTTGGGTGCTAAAATCCTTTGGTATTTCACCTGCAGTTAAATAGTTCACAATATGAGCAAACCATAGTAGAGAAGTAATAGAAAGTAAATGCTCATCGAAAAAATCGTCTTTGATTGGCATGTGGTCAGAAGTGTCCTCGAATGTGAGTTTAGAAAGATGGTCTGCCACTATGTTCTCCACTCCTTTCTTGTCTTTGATGGTGATGTCAAATTCCTGCAAAAGTAAAAGTTATTGTATTAATCGTGCCTTAACATCCTTCTTTGTAAGAAGGTACTTAAGGGCTACATGATCTGTAAAGATAATAATAGGAGAACCAATCAAATAAGTACGAAATTTATCCAAAGCAAATACTACAGCTAGCAACTCTTTTTCAGTGGTGGAATAATTCATTTAAGCACTATTCAGAGTTTTACTAGCATAGTAAATGATAAAAGGTTTCCCTTCTCTCGTTGTCCAAGAACAACACCTACAGCAAAATCACTAGCATCCCACATAATTTCAAAAGGTAAATTCCAATCAGGTGGCTGTATTATGGATGCTGAAGTAAGCTTGCCAATTAATGTTTTGAAAACCTCTTGACAGGTTTGTGTCCATTCAAATGAGGCATCCTTAACTAGGAGGTTATATAGTGGTCTAGATATGGCGAAAAAAATTGGTATGAATCTCCTATAAAAACCGACATGACCAAAAAATGATCTTATATTTTTAACTGTCCTAGGTGTAGGCAATTTAGAAATTAATTCAACTTTTAATTACGCCCAAAGAATAACGCGATCGTTTGCAGTGTAGTTTTGGGGTGTCGATTCCATAGGGAGATTGATTAAGAAATTGAAAAATAGTAACGAAATTAACAATAGAAGAGTGTGAAAAGTGATTTTTGAAATATGATGTAAATCAAAACTAAATGAGTAATTTGAAAAGTATAAAAATGAGACGAAAAGTAGAGCATTGGAAATCTTTTGTATATAATCGGTATTTTAATTCTTTTCGATTCATTAATAACTCAATTGAAAATTTTATGTCCAAATTTTTAATCAAAAGATAAAAAATTAATAACCAGGTTTAAATCAAATGTAATCTTTCGAAAGATCATTCATCGCAATATAAGGAAATTCAACATCAACAATATACTCGTAGAGTAATATTGCTGCAGAGAATTAAATTAATATAGATAACCAATTGAACCAAACATAATCAAAGGATTATTCCATTCAATTGAAAAAGTATGACTAAATCTATAAATGAAATAAATTATAAGATTATTTGGTGACAAAAACATTTATAATAAATTTTGAATGACTAAACAAAAGAGTTTAATATTTGAAACTCACATATATGAATAAAAAACAATTACAAATATCATCATATACAAAATCATCCTAACTCTACTAGAAAATTAGTTACACATATTGAAAATATGCAACGAAAATTCTCTAAGGAAAAATATGAAAGAACCGGCCATTATTTTCTCTCTTCTTTGGGTTTTTTTTTTCTCAAGCTCTCAAAATATCTCTTCCAAAGCATCCCCTCACACTAAGAATAGTCTTAGAACACACACCCCTCCCTTCTATTTATAAGCATCTTTCATGCAAGTTGTCATGACAAAATCATCACAATTTCAACTTGCTTTGCCATGTGCCATTCTTGAATTCAAGTGATTTATGAGTTATTATTTTGATAATTTGTTTTCCCACTATGCATGAGCTGAATTTTGCTTCTAAGTTGAGTATTCAATTTTGTTTATTTATCCATTAGTTGCTTTGTATGACTTTATATCTTGTGGTCAAATAATTTATCTTGAAGAAAATTGAGTGCACTTCATCTTGCATGTGAGTTGATTATTGAATTTCTAAATTAGTGTAGGATTGCTTGCTGAAAAATATTGTGATAACATTTAGATTTGATGCAAGTGGCTGAAAAATATTCAGGAACGTCAAGTGCAGGTGCGTCTACTTGATGGTCAATTTTATCTTAGATTAAGTGGATATCTCTTAAAATATAAAACATAAAAGTTATAGATATTTCTCTTAGGGTTTTATATCATCTTGAATCAGCTCAATCGGAGATTGAATGAGAGAATTATGCTCATATTACGAAAAAATGTCAAAATTGTCTAAAATTTCGCAATTATCTTCATTTGCTTCTAATGCCTCTATTTGTGTCCTAAATCAAAATATAAGAATAATGAGTATATTTAGACATCAAATAAGAATAAAATATTAAACATTAAGAGAGAAAAATATGATGTTTTATATTCTCATAAATATATTAAATCATGCTTATATTTATCTCAAGATAAATGACTATTAATTTTAATAATATGAGTTATATCCATTATTTTCTCATTTCTTTTAGTATTTAAATAGAATATTTAAAGTGCATTTTTGTGCACTCATCACATCTCGCCATCCCCATCTTGACACGGAACATACGTAACATAGTGGACGTTACGTCTTCCCGTCCCCACTAACCATATCACTTTCACAGGCATTACGTCTTGTTATCTCTGTGATAATATATATTACTTTTATCATACGACAGGCGTTACGTATCTCTGTCCCTGTCGGCATGTCAGTTATTCGAGCATTACATTTCATTGTCCCCGTCACGACGTGACTAACTTATCCATATATTTTATTCTTAGTTGTTCCTTTCTTATTCTTAGAAATGTTTCTTAAGTACATGATCTGTCACGTTCTTAATTCCCACCACATATTAGAACATGCATGTACTCTTAAATTATCACATCCTCACATATGTATGTATCTTAAATTTTACAACGTGTTTTACACAAGCTAAATACTTAGATAACGCATAATATTTTTTCTTATTTCAATGTCCACTATTTATTCAAGCAAAAGCCTTGAATTCAACAAAACAGAGTATCTCACTCGAGCGAGGTATCGAGCAAGAATCGAGCGAAGTCTAGGGTTGGGACTCGCTCAAGCAAAGTATCAAGCAAATATTAGGCAAACTGGGTATCTTGCTCGAGCGAAGTATCGAGCGATATTCAAGCGAGTGCTTAGGTTAGAACTCGCTCAAGCAATACAATGAGCGAGTGTCATGCAAAGTCTCAGGTTGCACTTCGCTCGAGCCAGACATCTAGCCAGAGCCAAGCGAGAGTTTACAGTTGTTCTTCGCTCGATCCTTCGGTCGAGCGAGGGTCGAGCGAAGTTACAGAGTATGGAGTTTTTCAATCCAAATTTTGCAATCTTTTCACATAAACTTGATTTTTACTTATTATAACATAGTTTAAGTTCTTTTAACTTCATTTGACACATTTCTATTAACAAAAACCACTTTAAACAACACTTAGATTTATGATAACACTTTAGCAAGAATATAAGGTTTCAATACCAACATGTATAGTCAAACTATTTAAATAAACCATCTTCATACTAAAGTTAAGCTAGAATATGCATTTACACGCTCTCTAAATCTAGTTGAAAATGATCAAACCAAATCTTTGCAAGCATTCTCCTCAAAATACTTACTAAGCTCACTTAGGAGGTATGTGGAGGTTAAAGGACTAGAGAAGGGGTTTTTTTTTTTCCTTCAAAGGAATTTGTGTGCTACATTACCAAAGAGAGTTAGAAGACTCCCAAATATCTATTTATAGGAGTGGTGGTTGACTCATGTGAAGGAAAGAAGAGGGGCAACTTGGTAAAGACAATTGCTTTCTAGTTTGCATGGGGTGAGGTGTCACTCCTAAGCCTATTTGCATGATTAACTAAATCCCCCAAAAATCTTAAACTTTGCAGCTGAAATGATCATCCAATGGTCAATATTTGAGATATTTTTGCTAGTCATTTGATCAATAGTTGGGGTAGAAGCATAATTATGGGTTAAGGGATGAGGTGTCATCTCACCTAACCATGCATGCATCTCCCTTTCCAGCCTTGATCTGGTTAGCCACGCTCCCTTAGCCTTCCCCTAACTCATTTAGTTACTTACTAACCTCCTTAAGACTCTACTTAATAAGTTCTAGAAGGCCCCTTCCTGATTTAGTTAGGATAGAATCTCATTTGGATCCATATTCTCCAACTCGAGTTATAGTTTAAGCTCAGTCCAAAGTTATCTACTTTATTCCAAAATAAATTATTGATACTGTCCAAATCAGGAAAGTTTTAGATCTATCTCTTAGGATTCTATGCGAATTAGAATCACCTTATTTGGACCTCATATGAATAACTTATGATCATTACACTAAAACCCGATAGTTTAATCCAAGAATGTACACCAAGTGTTTGATCTTTGGTTCAACCACTTTCTGTTGCATTTACACCCTAATTCTTGAAAATTCAACTCCTTCTAAGCTAAAAATAATTTTTTCTAGTTGATACCTTATTCCAAATCTCAAATATTTCTCCACAATATTTTCTCTAATACATGATCTCACTTATTCAAAGTCCAATACTCTCGTATAGGTATCCACTCTATTTTCCTAGAAAATATACCCAAAATATGATCCTTTAAAGAAATCCAAATAAAATTTCATCTTAGAAATTTCGGGATATAACATTCTCCCCCCTTTAAAAATGATTTCGTCAACGAAATTGCTAAAACATGAATTAAGGGTTCAATGAATTAATACCTCGATTGCTTGCCGCAGTTGATTCTGCTGAAGAGGTAGGGACTTTCTCCTCATTTGACAGTAAATCTAGAGAATAGTAAAAGATCATCTCAACATCCTGATCAAAATACATATTCATGCTAATTTCCTGCAATTTATGCAGTATTTTAGATTCTGTTTTTTCTATGATTGGTCCCTCCTCACATCGACGTTTTCTATCTTCAGACCTATCAGATACTCCATTATGATGGATTTTCCTTTATCTTCTCTTTTCAACAATTCCCTTTCTGCTTACAACCATTTTTGAGTGGGTTCCCTCTTCTCAACTAGCAAAGCTCGTTTACAGATTGGATTACCTTTTTCATCTATGTCCATGATATGTGTTCTATGTTTCTCACTCTTATTCAACCAATGTAATCTATCTGCTTTCCATTGTTTTAGCTTTTCCCCACGAAATCTCCTCTAATCCTTTCCGATCTTTTCTGTAATTGATCTACAGGAGTAACTGACATTCGTGCTTTTCTTTTTGGAGCCATAATCCTGAGTAAAACCAATTATCAAAAACTATAGATACCAAAAGAACACAAATATCATACAAATAGCTTTATATACATATATCAGAGTTCAAACATAAAACACTATTTAATACAACTAAGTTTCAAACAAATGGGGATAACTAGCTCTCATCACATCCTCACGTTCCCAAGTAGCTTCTTGAAAAATATGATTATTCCATATTACTTTTACTAATAGAATGTTGCGATTCTGAAGGGTCTGTTCTTTCTGATCTTCAATTCTCACTGTCCATTTTTCATAGGTCAAATTGGGATGTAAATTAATAGGACTTGAATCCATCACTGCCACTGATTCATTGCTTAAACTCTTCTTCAAGGAAGATACATGAAAAACGTTATGGATTCCTTGCAAAGCATTAGGTAATGTTAAGTGGTAAGCCACCGAACCTACTTTTCCAAAATTTCATAAAGTCTAATATAACGAGGACTTAAATTTCCTTTCTTACCAAATCGCATAACTCCCTTCATAGGCAAAAATTTCAAATACACTCAATCTCCTACCATAAAATCTAAGACTCTTCTGCGATTATTTGCAAAACTCTTTTGCCTATTTTGTGCCATTTTTATCTGATTTCTTATCCTTGTAATCTGTTCCTTAACTTCCTGTAAATACTCAGGTCTTAAAATGCTGCTTTCACCAACTTCATCCCAATATATTGGAGATTGGCATTTCCTTCCATAAGTGCTTCATAAGGTGCCATTTGTATGGTAAATTGAAAACTATTATTAGAAGCAAATTCGACTAATGGTAATAGACTCTCCCAATCTTTACCAAAATTCAATACACAAGCTCTCAATATATCTTCTAAAGTCTAAATAATTCTTTCTGTTTACCCGTCCATTTGAGGATGATATGCACGACTAAAGTTTAAATTGGTACCCATCATCTTCTGTAAACTTTGCCAAAATCTAAATATAAATCTTGGATCTCTATCTGATACTATGGTCTTGGGTACTCCATGTAGACGAATTACTTCTTTTACATAAATTTTTGTCAATCTTTTCATAAAATCCGTATTTGAAATAGGCAAAAAGTGAGCACTAATTGTCAACCGATCAACTATTACCCAAATCGTATTTTCCCCACCGATATTCTTGGCAATCCTACCACAAAATCTATATATATCCTCCCATTTCCATTCAGGAATTGGTAGGGGTTGAAATTTACCGGCTAGTCCTTGGTGTTTAGCTTTCACTAACTGACATACTGGGCATTTAGCTACAAAGGTTGCAATATTTTTCTTTATACCTTGCCACCAAAACTTTTCTTTTAAATCCTTATACATCTTAGTACTTCCAAGATGGGTAGTATATGGTGAACCATGAGTTTCCTTCATCAATCTTTATTTCAAGTCTGATTTATCCAGCACTATTTTTCTCTTTCCAAAATAAAGCATTCCATCACTTGAAATTATGTAGTGTGAAGACCCTTTTCCTTCCAGCATTTGTTGTTTTATCATCTCCAGATTAGCATCCTTACATTGTCCTTCCTTGACCTCCTCATCTATTAAATGAACAATTTCTTGAATCACCATTAACTTGAACTCTTCTGATAAGTTGTCGACAAGAATCTCTCGCATTGTTGCTAGCACCGATAATTCTTCAATTTGAGTTTTTCTGCTTAAAGTATCTGCTACCACATTTGCCTTTCTAGGATGATATTTTATTTCACATTGAAAGTCACTTATAGTCTCCATCTATCTTCTTTGCCTCATATTCAGAATTTTCTGACTAAAAAGATACTTAAGACTTTATGGTCTATAAATATCTCACATTTCTCTCTATATAAGTAGTGCCTCCAGATTTTTAGTGCAAATACTACAACTGCCAATTCCAAATCATGAGTGAGATAATTCTGTTCATGATCCTTAAGCGGTCGGGATGCGTATGCAAATACTCTTCCTTCTTGCATTAATACACACCCTAGTCTCATTTTTTAGGCATCACTATATATCACATAGGGTTTGTGAGGTTCTGGTAAAGCTAAAATTGGTGCCGTAGTCAATCTTCTTTTTAGCTGTTGGAAACTTTTCTCACATCATTTACTCCAAACATACTTAGCATTCTTCCTGGTTAGTGCTATCAAAGGCGTAGATAGTTTGGAAAATCCTTCCACAAATCTTTTGTAATATCCGGCTAAATCTAGAAAATTTCGTACTTCGTGTGTATTGGTTGGTTGCTGCCAATCCATTATTGCTTCTGTTTTTGCTGGATCCACAGAAACTCCTTCACTTGATATCACGTGACCCAAAAATTTTACTTCTCATAGCCAAAACTCACACTTACTAAGTTTGGCATACAATTGATGTTTTCGCAAGATCTCCATTACAATTCTCAGATGCTTTTTATGATCCTCATCATTATAAGAGTAAACCACAATATCATCAATAAAAACTACCACAAAATTATCCAAATAAGGTTTAAATATCCGATTCATCAAATCCATGAATACCGCTAGTGCATTTGTCAATCCGAATGATATAACTAAAAATTCAAAATGCCCATATCATGTTCGAAAGGCTGTCTTAGGTACATCTTGTTTCCTGATCTTCAACTGATGATAACCAGACCGAAGGTCTATTTTTGAAAATACCGCAGCTCCTTTTAGTTGATCTAACAGATCATTTATCCGTGACAACGGATACTTATTATTGACTGTGATCTTATTCAAATCTTGATAATCTATACACATTCGCATTGTTCCATCTTTTTTCTATACAAATAACACTAATGCTCCCCATGGAGACGAACTTGATCTGATAAATCATTTCTTCAAAAGTTCCTCAATCTAGGCTTTTAACTCTTCTAATTTCATCGGTGCCATCCTATAAGGTGCCTTATGAACTGGAGCCATAGCTGGTTCTAATTCAATAGCAAACTTCGTTTCCCGGTCAGGAGGTAATCCTAGCAGATCATCAGAAAAGACTCGGGGAAAGTCTTCTACAATTGGAATTCCTTTGATACTTTTAACAACTTCCGAAGAATTTAACATTATTATAACATACACTTTTGCCCCTTCCTCAATACTTTTCTTCATTCACTTGGCCATTACTATGGAAGAAACAAAATCAATTATCTCCCCTTGTAACAAAACTTCTCCTTTATTGGTAAGTCGAAAACTATCTCATTTTTACGGCAATCAAGTTTAGCATTGTACTTAGCTAGCCATTCCATTCCCAAAATTAAGTCAAATTCCATTAAATGGAATAGTATCAAATTAGTGACTAGCTGAAAACTTCCAACTTCCAAAGAACAATTTCTTACAACTCGATAACATCCTGCTATCTTCCCATCAGGCATGACTACTATAACTTTTTGACCCAAAGGTTCCACCTCTAATTCACATCTTTGAGTGCACTCATATGAAATAAAAGATCTTGTTACTCCCGAATCAAATAGAGCATAGACCATACATTGCTTCAACTTAACCTTACCTAAGAAATTTATCATACTGTTTTATTACTAATCCAAAGAATCCATTCATTAACTAAAAATAAAGATAGAAAGTTACCAGTAATAACATTAGCGTCTATAGTCTCATCTAGGGGTGAACAAAATACCCGGGACCCGACCCGACCCGACGTACCGAATTCTACCGACTCGTTTATTCCGACTCGTTTCCATTTAATCGGGTAACGGGTATTACCCGTTACCCGATTTCAACCCATTTAAACCTGCCGACATGTTCATACCGAAGAGGTTTATTCCGACTCGAGTTTCAAGTTTCAATCTCTCTCGCTCTCTTTGTTTTCTTCTCTCAACTCTTTCTCTCTCTCTCTCTCTACACATGATCTCCACCGGCATTCTCAATTTCCACTGGCATTCTCGATCTCGTCGTGATTCAGAAACCCAAGCAGAGTTGCGATTGTTCAGATATGGAAAGTTGCAACTGTTCCTCAGCTGGCGGGAGCAAAGCGGAAGCGGGCGAGTTTACCTCGACTCAGTTCACCACCACCACCAGTGCTGCCATTTGTACCCGCAGGCGTCGGTTGCATTTGGGTCGAGGGGCGGTTTGTCTAATTTTCCTGGTTTCGACTCGTTTTTCCTCCCGTTACTTCTATTTTTGCTTTTTATGACTAATCTTGAGTAGTTTGATTCACGATCACACAAAGAAACTCTTATCTTTGTTGCAATTTTGAAGCCGATCTTCGTCGAGTGAATAGGAGGTGAACAACCCTAGAGGATAGCCAAAAAAAATAAAAGGAATTTCGGTTAATCGGAATAACGGGTATCGGCCAATCGGTATAAGACACTTATCGGGTCGGGTCGGAACTATTCTTGACGGGTCGGTTCGGTTCGGGTGAACAGCCCTAGTCTCATCAGCCTCCGTGTCCACTTTTCCTGGTGTGATTGCATAAATTTTAACTTTCATGGGTGCCTTAGTTTTTCCTTCTGGGATAACGACGCCTTGAGGAAAATTCTGAGGACAATATTTGATCAAATGTCTTGGCCGGCCACACTTGAAGCAAGCTCTAGCATCCATTCTACAATATCACTTATGTTGATGCCCACATTTGGTACATATTAGAAACAGAACAGGTACATTTGAATTACCTGTTATTCCTTTTCCTCTATCCATGGATTTAAAATTTCGTTTCCTCCCAGCCTCTTTTCTCCTAGAATAAGGAAATCTTCTTTTTCCAGCTACTGAAGTTTGCGCCATCACGCTCCTATGTTCAGCCTCAGCTATGGCTGCTATGTTCACTAGTTCCTGAAAATTCTCCATTCGTAAGCACACCACCTGCATACAAATCCGTGGCTGCAATCCTTCTTGAAACTTCTACGCTATCATTTTCTCAGTAGCCACTAAGTATGGGGCAAACCTTACCAGTTTCATAAACCGAGTTGCATATTATCATACGACAGGCGTTGTGTATCATCGTCCATGTCGGCACGTTAGTCATACAAGCGTTACGTCTCGCCGTCCCCGTCACGACATGACTAACTTATCCATATCTCTTATTATTAGTTGTTTTTTTTTTATTCTTAAGAATGTTTCTTAAGTACAAGATGTATCACTTTTCTTAATTCCCACCATATATTAGAACATGCATGTACTCTTAAATTATCATATATTCACATATGTATGTATCTTAAATTCTGCAAAGTGTTTTACACAAGCTAAATACTTAGATAACACATAATATTTCTTCTTATTTCAATGTACACTCTTTATTCAAGTAAAATCCTTGAATTCAGCAAAACAGAGTATCTCGTTCGAGTGAGGTATCGAGCGAGAATCGAGTAAAGTTTCGGGTTGGGACTCGCTTGAGCAAAGTATCAAACGAATATTAGGCAAATTGGGTATCTCGCTCGAGTAAAGTATCGATCGATATTCAAGTGAGTTCTTGCGTTAGAACTTGCTCGAGCAATACATCGAGCGAGTGTCGAGCGAAGTCTCAAGTTGTACTTCGCTCGAGCCAGACATCTAGCGAGAGTCGAGTGAGGGTTTACAGTTGTTCTTCGCTCGATCATTCGGTCGAGTGAGGGTCGAGCAAATTTACAGAGCATAGAGTTTTTCAATCCAAAACTCACAATCTTTTCACTTAAACTTGATTTTTACTTATTATAATATAGTTTTAAGTTCTTTTAACTTCATTTTACATATTTCCATTGACAAAAACTACTTCAAATAACATTTAGATTTATTATAACACTTTAGCAAAAATATAAGGTTTCAATACCAACATGTATAATCCAACCATTTAAATAAACCATCTCCATACTAAAGTTAAGCTAGAATATGCACTTACACACTCTCTAAATCTTGTTGAAGATGATCAAATCAAATTTTTACAAGCTTTCTCTTCAAAACACTTACTAAACTCACTTAGGAGGTATGTAGAGATTAAGGGACTAGAGAAGGGTTTTGTTTGATTTCCTTTAAAGGGATTCGTGTGCTATATTACCAAAGAGAGTTAGAAGACTCTCAAATGTCTATTTATAAGGGTGGTGGTTGACTCATGTGAAGGAAAGAAGAGAGGCAACTTGGTAAAGACAATTGCTTTCTGGTTCACGTGGGATGAGGTGTCACTCTTAAACCTATTTGCATGATTAACTAAATCCCCCAAAAATCTTAGGCTTTGTAGCTAAAATGATCATCCAATAGTCAGTATTTGAGATTTTTTGCTAACCATTTGATCAATGGTTGTGGTAGAAGCTTATGGGATAAGGGATAAGGTGTCATCTCACCTAACCATGCATGCATCTCCCTTTCCAGCCTTGATCTGGTTAGCCACGCTCCCTTAGCCTTCCCCTAACTCATTTAGTTACTTGCTAACCTCCTTAGGACTCTACTTAATAAGTTCTAGAAGGCCCCTTCTTCATTTAGTTAGGATAGAATCCCATTTGGATCCATATTCTCCAACTCGAGTTTTGATTTAAGCTCAGTTTAGAATTATCCACTTGCTCCCAAAATAAGTCATTGATACTATTCAAATATTCAAACATTCATAACATGAAAGTTTTAGATATATCTTTTAGGATTCTATACGAATTAGAAATAACTCATTTAGATCTCATATGAGTAACTTATAATTATTACACTAAAATTCGACAGTTTAATCCGAGAATGTACACCAAATGTTTGATCTTTGGTTCAACCACTTTCTCTTGCATTTACACCCTAATTCTTGAAAATTCAACTCTTTCTAAGCTAAAAATGATTTTCTCAAGTTGATACCTTGTTCCAAATCTCAAAACTTTCTCCACAATATTTTCTCTAATACATGATTTCACTTATTCAAAGTCAAATACGCTCATATAGGTTTCTAACTCTATTTTCATAGAAAATATACCCAAAATTTGATCCTTTAAAGAAATCCAAATAAAATTTCATCTTAAAAATTTCAGAATATAACATGACATCATTTATAGATACTTAAAAAAATATACTCAAGTATCTATAATATCGGTGGTGAGTGAGTACATCCAATTGAGAGTAATATTTATTAATTATTAATGATATTTTTAGTTTCTGTTCCAATTTTTAAATGGAAAGTCATATATAAAGTCCTTTTCATTTAGAAAAAACTAAAAAATAATGAAAAAATTATTATTATTATTATTATAGGTTGTGCTAATTTCTATTAAATATTAACTTTTTCTATTAAATATCATCTTCAGGACGGGCAATCCACGTGTGGAACTGTGGTGGTGGCGAGGACTAGGAGTAGTCCGAGATGCAAGAGAGATACTGATTGGTGGTTTCTCTCCTTAATATGGCCAAAATTAGAGTTTCCGGTCTGACGAAGACAACCGGAGTGTAGCCAATGCCCAAGAGGCCATGAGAGACAAAACTTCCAAAATAGACCCAATGCCCATGAGGCAAGTTCCAAAATAGGTGGATAGAGCGTGCGTTAATGGAATTTTCATGCCCCCTCATGTCCTACCCCATTCCACCCCATTCCACATTCATTACTCTTATAAATCTAGTGTTTGTCCTTTACAAATAATAACTTTAAAGTATACTAATTGACGTGTCATATTTTATATAATTCTTCACTTAAATAATAGATTTATAATGTCTCTCACATGAACAATAATGACAAAATTCAGGATCATAAGTAACATTTATTTTTTGAAGTCTTTGCAGAGATATTTTATTGCACATGATATTTCAAGAGCGAATATAGGATAATTATATAAAATCTATTCTTCAATTTATCATTTTAACGCACTATCTACACTATCATATAAAAAGATAAAAAAATTTTTACAAAATTTTGAGAAGATAAAAAAATTTCTAAACTTAATTCAATATTACTATACACGCTGACCAATGTGGCCAGTGTATCGAAATGTGGTGTGCTTTGTAGCAATACTCGAAGAATTAAGATATTCTAAAAATTTTATTAGAATTTTATTATCATAGGCATAAATGAGTTTCATAATATTTATCGAGTATTGAATGTAATTAAGAAAATTCTCGTAACGAATAAATATATTGATAATATCTTTCTCGCACTTTAATCCTAAAATTTGTAGAGGATCTTGATTCGGATCCGTGGACCTTTCCCCTTTTCATGTTCTTGCAACAACAGGAATATTTTCATGAGTTTAATTCGCTCAATGGACGACAAAAACATTAAACTCTCTCTTTTCCGCATGATGCATCTACTTGGTAAGATGGATTATTGGTTCTTATTGGAGATTTGCAATATTTATTTTCCATTAAGCAGTCAAATAGAAACCACCAAGGTGGGTAGCCCAGTAGGTCAAGGTTACGGGATCGTTCTTCCCTCTGATCTTATCCGTCGTATGTTCGGAACTGTTTGCTTTAGTAAAACTTGTGAACCAAAGTTTTGAAGGTCTTTGCAAGCTGACACTTTAATGGGGTTGTGGTGACTGACTGCTCTCCGGAGTCGGTAGCTATGAACTGAATATGCGCCAGTGAATGGGGGCCTTTATGGTCATGTCCAGAAAAACAAAAGCCAGTCAAATGGATAATCAACATACTTTTTGAGAATTACGCTACCACAATAAGATTACAATATGCCATATAATTTCAAGCTGGGTGTTTTGACATAGAAAGCAGATGCACTAAATTTCAACAATACCAAAGTTACTCTTGGGATTAGAAATCCAAACATGAAACAAAACTGGGATTAGAAATAAAAACGAAACGAAAAGAAGAAGCTGGGTGTTTAGGTTCGCTACCATCACACCAAAAGACATTAAAGTTGTCCAATTCACATGCTTTCGGAAAGTAGAGAGAATTCTGCATAAAAGACTAGAGGTCGAGAGAGAATTCTATAGACAACTTATACAAGAAAAAAGGAGTGGCAGCGGTGATAGTGTACTCAGAGTCGAAGGGAATACAGAATCAGATTCAATTGAGGTTGGAATCTTAGTTAGTCAATTCTACTTTGATTGTTCTCCAATTTAGTATTGTTTGATTACACAGTGCAACTTGCCACAATCATAATGCACAACATCAAGTATTTAGTGTAAAGAATCCTGTAATATATGACATCCCTAAAGAATTTCATCAGCCATCCAGACCCATCTTGTTGCACCCACCCTGACAGAAACGAGCTCGTGAGCAAGTGAGCAGCACGCCACCTCCTCCTTAGAATTAATATATTGTCAAGGCTCCGATCAGTATTCTTTTGCCACGGATAATCAAGTCCTTAAAATGTCTACCTAAAACTACTGCATCTTCCAATGCTGCACAACGCACAAGGTCTGATGTCATAGGATGCATGGCATCACCTGCCACAGAAACCTTCCCTTTGCTCAAGTTTCCGAATATGATGTCCCATGGAAACCTAAACACCAGCGGAGCCCATGTCAGTGTGCGTAGAAAGATCTGAGTGCTGTACGATTCTCAAGTATGCAGGGGGAAAGTGCAACACCCGACTCCCATAGGACTGAGATATCACTAGCATACATAGCAATTTGTAGGTATAGAAATTCACATCCTGAAAATATCTCATATATTGGACAATAAAAATTGCTGAACGTAAACGTCTTTGAACTGAAATAAAAAACATTAAACATTGACCAAACGTAAACAAATCCTAAATAAGTCTTTATTGACGCGACATAAAAGAAACCATTACTTTGAATGTATTCACTTATTAACTCATATGTGAAAATAACACTTATTTCTAACTAGGTCCTTGTATTGGAACTAATCCTGGCCCTCCAGCTCTGCATTATCATAAACTTCATCTATAACAAACAACTAAGGAGAACAAACAAAAGCACAAAAAAAAAAATTGAAGACTCAATAGATAGCACATCACACTATAATACATAGCATAGTCTAGACTTGAATTGAAGACTCAACCTAGCATGCAAGTATTATAATATCTCCACCTAGTACAAATAACCATCGTGAACATGGAAAATCTTTGATATTATAGTGACATGAAATGTGTATATGTAATGGCTTTGTTTTTTTAACATGGAGTGCAACATATTTGGATCCGTGTTTCATCCAACTTGCTTGCTTGTACTTAGAGTGAAATATGCTTAGGTTCATGTTTCATCATAAAACACGCTTAAGTTTGTGTTTCACCTAACTTATTTGCTTGTTCATGGAGTAAAACATGTTTGGGTCCATGTTTCATCGTGAAACATGCTTGAGTCCGTGTTTCACCTGACTTGCTTGGTTGTATATGGAGTGAAACATGCTTAAGTCTATGTTTCACCGTGAAACACGCTTGAGTCCATATTTTACCTAACTTGCTGGCTTGTGCATGAAGTGAAATACGCTTGGATCCGTGTTTACTTAACTTGTGGTGAACATGCTTAAGTCCGTGTTACCTTAAAATTTCTTGTCTTTCTTAGTACATGATAATTTACTTGACTTCATGAACTTTCATAATTTACTCATTGCTTAATGTGGCATAGCATATTTATATACATGATACAACATGGCGTGGCACATTTTCTTGTACTTGTCGTGCCATAATGTGATATTTTTTATTTCATGGAATGACATGGCATATGGTATAACCTACTTACACACAGTTTACATAACATGGAATGACATAGCTAAACCTGAACATTTGTAGAAAATTTCATGGCATACATGATTTGAGTAATGCATGAGCATGGAATACGTGGACTAAGCAATTCATGATCATAATATATGTGGACCCTTTATAATCTAGACATGGCATACGTGGATGTTATCATGGCCTATATAACCTGAATGCTTCGTGATCATTACTTACAATTCATTCAACTCAATATACACAAATCCATCCATTCAGTCATGCATTCATAATTCATCTAAGATTGTGAGAGAAATCTAACTTGGGGCTTGGCTCATAGTATGGCTTACACACATAGCATTTCCACAAACAATTTTAATATTTATAGTATACAGGCAATTTGTGTGATCATACTATTTATCTCTTATCGTAGTTTCTTGATTTCCAATCTGAGACTCATTATTTATACGAGGTGATTGATGTTACTAAAATCCAAGAAAATCGTACTTCTTTACATAACTAAGTACGAAAATAAACTTTAGCATAATAATTATTTAACCTACATGTGATTTCAATAAACTCTTGTAATATATATATATAAATATAAAATTAATGTTGAATAATTAATTTTTGTGACATAAAGATCAACAATAAATCTGTTTGATAAATCAAACTGGACAAAGTAGCAAATCAATTTCATAAGGCATTAAAATACTTGTGATCGGTGATCGGTGGAATACGGCAATATCTACCAAGCACAAGCTGAGAGGCCTTAAATTCTGAGAAATATGGGCTAAAAGCCCAATTTAGAGTACTAAGCCTCATAAAAGGCCATCCTTTGCACAGCTTGTGGCCGAATGGGCCTTATGACCCAAAGGCCCTCTTTAATCACATGGGAAGAAAACCCATATGGGAGGCATAAGGTAGACGACAGGTGTGGGTTGGAGGTGTCACGTGACTCACCGTGAGAGGGGAAGAGGTGCGACGATTGCTCTGGGTTGTGGGTGTTGAACCCAAGGTTTCAAGTCTCGTATTTACGTATAAATTTTGATGATAACAAATAATATTGAAAACTCAAGCTCAAGTTGTCTATGCATGAAGGGAGCTAAACACATCAAGAAAATCAAGCATGAGCAAGAAAGATATCAAGTCTACAAATGAAGCTCATAGATTATTTTTGTACATCTCTTGATAAAATTAGAAATTGGATTAAGGCTCCAAATTACTCTTTTTTCTCATAAAACATCAAATTACTTTTTCCACATATGCAAGACATTTTTAAATGTCTTAGTTTTGAAAATTATGTTTTTCACATGTGCATAACACCATCAAACAAAATAATTTCGAAAATTATATTTTTTTATAAAAACTTGATTTTATAAGATGATTGATTATCATATTTGACATGTGCATATTTTGTTTGAAAGTCTTGAAGGGAGGTGGTGTGTTTTTTTGACTAATGCAAAAGGTAGATGATTTTGTTTGAGAATCTTAAAGGGTGGTTGTGTGTTTTTTTGACAAATATAAAAGATAGATGATTTGTTTGAAAATCTTAAAGGGTGGTTGTGTGTTTTTTTGACATATGCAAAAAGAAGATGATTTGGTTTGAAAAATAAATCATGCTCATTTTGTCTTGTATGAAAAGCAAAAGATTAGGTTTGATTTCTTTGAAAAATGAATGGAGTTGTCTTTGACAAATGCAAAAAGGAAATGTTTTTATTTGAATTTTTTGAAAAGTGAATAGTGCTCTTATTTGACATGGGAATCTTTTCAAATTTGAAATTGAAGACTCATTTACCTATAAATAGCTCACTTGAGTTTTGCAAAAATCACAACAAGAGCTTACACATCTATTGCTAAATTTTGCATCATTCTTTCAAAGCTCTCATTCTCTCTTTTCTAAAGTTTTGAGCCTTAATTCTTGTTCTTGTTGAGAGAGATATAGTTTGTGCTGTATTGTTCTTATTTCACTCATTGAGGAGTGTTTTCTGATAGCCTACCCACTATCAATTCTTGTATCAGTAAGAGGGTGTGTATAACCCTTGTGTGTGTAGAAGGTGTTCTACACGGGGAATAGTTAAATCACCAAGTATGAGGTGATTGGAAGTAAGAGGGTGTGTATAACCCTTGTGTGTGTAGAAGGTGTTCTACACAGAGAATAGTTGAATCACCAAGTGTGAGGTGATTGGAAGTGTAGAGGGTGTTCTACACGGAATCTTTGGAGCGGTGCTGCTCAAAGGTGTAATAGGTTTCTATCTCCACCTAAAGGAGATTGAATAGTGGATTTGGGAATCCTCAAGGGGTAGCTTGAGGCGAGGACGTAGGCAGTGGGGCTGAACCTCGTAAAAATACTGAGTTTGCTTTCTCTTACCCTACTCTTTATATTTCCTACTGCTTTATATTTTGGTTATATTTTATATTGTATATTTAGTTTATAAGTATTAATTTTTTAATATAACCCAATTCACCCCCCCTCTTGTGTTAGTCATCTGGGCAACAAGTGGTATCAGAGCTAGAGCTCTATTATAAGATTAACTATCTTTTGAGTTAAGATCTTATGGCTAACATTGCAGCTTCATTTGGTGAAGGTCAATCTAGCAGTCGGCCTCCACTCTTTTGTGGAGACAATTACTCATTCTGGAAAGTTAGAATGAGAATATTCCTTCAGGCTCAAGGTCGAGAAATCTGGAAATGTATTGTAAATGGACCTTATATTCCAACAAAAGTAGTTGATGGAGTAAAGGTCAAAAAGGAAGAAGAAGAGTTTAATCGTGAAAACGATAGACTTTATACTTTGAATTTAACTGCTATGAATTTATTATATAATGCTCTCAATGGTAATGAATTTAATAGAGTAATGACTTGTGCTACAGCAAAGGAAATTTGGGATAACTTGGAAGTTACTTACGAAGGAACTTCTCAAGTCAAGGAATCAAAAATTTATATTCTTACTCATGAATATGAAATGTTTAAGATGAATGATGATGAATCTATTTCTAGTATGTACACTCGTTTTACTAACATCATAAATAGCTTGACAGCCCTTGGCAAAGTTTATTCCAAAGTGGAGATAGTAAGAAAAATTCTCAACTCTCTACCAAAACGTTGGGAATCAAAAGTGACAGCGATTCTTGAAGCTAGAGACCTCAAGAAGCTCGAAGTGAATGAACTCATCGGGTCACTTATCACCCATGAGTACACATTGAAAAGAGGAGAAGAAGAAGGAAAGTCAAAGAAGAGCTTGGCACTTAAAGCTGTTCCACATGAAAGTGAAAGTGATGAAGATGAGGAAAATGACGACAAAGATGAAGAAGTTGCGATGATAACAAGAAGAATTCAGAGGTTCTTAAAGAAAAATAAAACTCCTCCAAGGAAATCCTTCAATAAGTTTTCCAAGAAAGATTCAGGTAAAAATGACACTTTAATTTGTTATAAATGCAATAAACCCGGTCATATCAAGCCAGATTATCCTCTGCTAAAGAAAGATCGAAACAAAGGCAAAAAAGCAATGAAAGCTACGTGGAATGATGATTCAAGTAGCTCAGATAGTGAAGCAAGCAATGGAGAATCAGGAAATCTTTGTCTTATGGCTAAAGATGACATTGAGGTAACAAATTTTGATAATATTGAAGATCCTTCATATGAAGAATTGTAAAATGTTTTAGAAGAAGTATATGAGGAATTTGAAAAATTGGGTATCAAGTATACTGTTTTGAAAAAGAAAAATTCTTCTTTAACAAACGAAATTGATATTTTAAGAAAAGAAAATATTGTTTTGAAAGATGAAAATTTTGAGTTGAAGAAAAAGAAAACTGATTTAGAAAATATTATTGAAAACTTTACGAATGGAAAAAGAAATTTTGAAAAACTTCTTGGTAGTCAAAGATGTGTTTTTGATAAGGCAGGCTTGGGATATATGCCAAAACAAAAATACAAACCTTATAAAAACTTCTTTGATAATCCTTCTACATCAAAGTCCAATATTCAAAATTCTTTTCATAAAAATAATTTTGTTAAAAAAAGATACTATTATAATCACTCAAGTTCTTCATATATGTCACATGCTATTTGCAATTTTTGTAATAGAAATGGTCATAATTATCTTATTTGTCCTATTAGAAGAAAACATACAATGACTATTAGGGCCATATGGGTACCTAAATATCTTGTTTCTTCTAATACTAATAAATAAAGGACCCAAAGAACTTGGGTACCGGAAATTGTTTTTAATTGCTTTTGTAGGTATACATGAAGTATTCTACAGGTAAAAATAAATGATTTTTAGACAACGGATGCTCAAGATATGTGACAGAAGACAAAACTAAATTCATTGACTTCACTTCTAAAGAAAAAGGATGTGTGATATTTGAAGACAATTCAAAAGAGAAGATCATGGAAATAGAAGGAAAGATCATCAAGACTTAGTACAAGATGCAACCAAATAGTGGAAACATGTGAAAGATCATCCAGCGGAATAAATTCTAGGAGAACCTTCACGAGGTGTAAGTACTCGATCATCTCTTTGAAATATTTATAATCACACTGTTTTTCTATCTCAAATTAAATCCAAAATATTGATGAAGTACTTATTGATAAATCATGGATTCTATTTATGCAATAAGAGTTAAATCAATTTGAAAGAAATAATGTATGGACATTTGTTCCTAGACCTAAAAATTATGCTGTTATTGGAACAAAATGGGTTTTTAGAAATAAGAAAGATGAGTCTAAAATCATCACTAGAAACAAGGCTCGACTTGTAGCCCAAGGTTTCAATCAAGAGGAAGAAATCGATTATGATGAGACATATGCACCAGTCACAAGATTAGAAGTTATTCGAATGCTACTTGCATATGCTTGTTATAAAGATATCAAATTTTTTCAAATGGTTGTTAAAAGTGTTTTCTTAAATAGTTTTTTTTTTAAAAGGTTTTCAAGAGGAAAAATCGATATAACTCTTTTAATCAAATATATTCTTCTAGTTCAAATTTATGTAGATGATATAATATTTGGTGCTACTAATGAAAATATGTGTCAAGATTTTGCTAAGAATATGCAGAAAGAATTTGAAATGAGCATAATGGGAGAACTTAATTTCTTTCTCGGATTGCAAATCAAGTAATTAGAACATCAATGAGTCCAACCACTAAACTTGATAAAGATGAAAGCGGTAAGCCAGTTGACTCAAAGGTATATTGAGGTATGATTGATAGTTTATTATATTTGATAACTAGTAGACTTGATATTATGTTCAATGTATGTTTATGTGCACGTTTTCAATCATTTCCGAAACAATCTCATTTGATTGCAGTCAAGCGGATTTTTAGATATTTTGCCAGTACCATTGACTTAGAGTTATGGTATCCTAAACACACTTCTTTCGATCTTATTAGTTATTCAGGTACCGATTATACTAGTTGCAAAGATGATCGAAAAAGTTTTAGTAGAACATGTCATTTCTTAGGTCATGCACTAGTTTCCTGGTTTAGTAAAAAACAAAATTCTGTTGCACTATCTACTGCTGAGGCAGAATATGTTGCTGCGGGTAGTTGTTGTGCCCAAGTTCTTTACATGAAGCAACAACTTGAGGATTTTAAACGTATGTACAATCACATTCCAATCAAATGTGATAATACAAGTGCTATAAATCTTTCAAAGAATCCAATACAACAATCTCGGACCAAAGTGCAGAAGAGCGATATTGCATTAGAATTCACTAGTACACATGATCATTTGGCAGCCATTTTTACAAAACCCCTACCAGAAGATAGACTACGCATGATTAGAAGAGAAATAGGAATTATGCATGCCATCAATATCTGCTAGATACTTTTATTCCATTAACTCAAATGACCTACAGAAACTTGAGACGTTTAGCCTCATCATTCAAATGCATTTGCTCCTCATAAATCATCATGCCATCCTTATCTAAAGGATTAGGCAATCGAAATGCAGAGGCAAGTAAGGATTTTAAATCCTTATTCTTTTGTTTTAAGTCTACTATTTTTTTGTTAGACTCTTGAACAAGTCGTTGAAGAATATCGATCTTCTCATTAAGCTTCTCTATCTCGCGGGTTTTGGACTGCAACCGAGCGGAAAAAGAAACTATGGAAGATGAGTATCGAGTCCCGAGACCCACAAGCTCGTAAATGGCGTCATGATCTGATTTCTTAGCTAAATCAGTCTCTTGTTGCTTCATGGCACCCACGATAGATGCAAAAATAGATTGAGACTGAGGTGAAGGATACCTCAAATCTTGATCAAGAGAATCACTGAAGGGAAATCTACGAGCCATTGAAAATTTGTAAAGTGAGAATGAAGATGAACTACAACAATAAGAAGAAGATTTGATGCGGATTAGATAAAGCTAAGGATTGCTTTTATAAAGATGGAAATAAGTAAAAGACAAACTGACATCTCTTCAAATCTTACTTAGTCAAGCTTACAAGATATGCCGGATACATATTGTCAAAAGTTACCGAACTAAGCTAGCGAGATTAATTATAATTATCCCTGTTTCTCTCGTGAAACGCTGCCATTATCTGCTGATGTTGACTCTGTGCTTGAACTATTACTCGTTCCGATTCCTCTATTTGAAGTTTCAGAATACGAGTCAATTCCGTCAAATCTTTATTTTCTTGCTTTAACCTCTTATTCTTTCTGCCTTTATTTACAAGCTTTTGATGCAGAACAGATATTTGATTGTTAAGTCGATCAACCTCATTTGCCCTCGCTAGTAATCTCCGAGACATGGTCGTAACAGAGGCAGCATATTGAGCACTGAGAGTTCTTGATGCTGCAACAACCTCAGAATCAGTTCTATTTGAAAAATGCATCTCTGCTTCTATCATGGTATTGACAACCTCATGAGATAAAATGACTGGTTGAGACGGTTCCTGATTCAAATCCGGAAGATTATTAGATGAAATTTTCTCCGCCATTCTATCGTTTTGAATAAACAGAAACCGGATCAATGAGTGGGGTGAAAATTTATTTGAGTATCCAACAGGTTTTGTCAGATACGCGTGGCTCCGCACCGAATTGCCAGAGTTAGACTTCCAACATTTACAGGTTTTGTCGGACATGCATGGCTCCGCACCGCATTGCCAAAGCTAGGCCTGCAGCTTTTGCTGTCTTTGTCGGACACGAATAATTTTAATTATTCATCTTGAAATCTCCGAAACATCTAATTCGTCAATAACATCAAGCAGATTTAAATCTTCTTCCGCACCGAGATGATAAAATTCGGCTTCAACGTTTGCAACTTTTGTCGGACACGGGTGGTTCTAATTTCTACAGTCTCTACTAACGCAGCGTTTTATTTGTCTATTGGTTATTGCAGGAATATATCTTATTGATCTAATTATGATTCCTTTTTAATGATGCCAAAAGGGGGAGAAGTCTTATACTAGTATTATACTACCCTGTTATATATGCTAGAATCATGTTTATATTTTTCTTGAAATACTAACGCATATTTTCAGGGGGAGCTTAAGTATTACTGCAGGTCGCAGATTTCTACTAAGTATTTGTCATCATCAAAAAGGGGGAGATTGTTGAACCCAAGGTTTCAAGTCTCGTATTTACGTATAAATTTTGATGATAACAAATAATATTGAAAACTCAAGCTCAAGTTGTCTATGCATGAAGGGAGCTAAACACATCAAGAAAATCAAGCATGAGCAAGAAAGATATCAAGTCTATAAATGAAGCTCATAGATTATTTTTGTACATCTCTTGATAAAATTAGAAATTGGATTAAGGCTCCAAATTACTCTTTTTTCTCATAAAACATCAAATTACTTTTTCCACATATGCAAGACATTTTTAAATGTCTTAGTTTTGAAAATTATGTTTTTCACATGTGCATAACACCATCAAACAAAATAATTTCGAAAATTATATTTTTTTATAAAAACTTGATTTTATAAGATGATTGATTATCATATTTGACATGTGCATATTTTGTTTGAAAGTCTTGAAGGGAGGTGGTGTGTTTTTTTGACTAATGCAAAAGGTAGATGATTTTGTTTGAGAATCTTAAAGAGTGGTTGTGTGTTTTTTTGACAAATATAAAAGATAGATGATTTGTTTGAAAATCTTAAAGGGTGGTTGTGTGTTTTTTTGACATATGCAAAAAGAAGATGATTTGGTTTGAAAAATAAATCATGCTCATTTTGTCTTGTATGAAAAGCAAAAGATTAGGTTTGATTTCTTTGAAAAATGAATGGAGTTGTCTTTGACAAATGCAAAAAGGAAATGTTTTTATTTGAATTTTTTGAAAAGTGAATAGTGCTCTTATTTGACATGGGAATCTTTTCAAATTTGAAATTGAAGACTCATTTACCTATAAATAGCTCACTTGAGTTTTGCAAAAATCATAACAAGAGCTTACACATCTATTGCTAAATTTTGCATCATTCTTTCAAAGCTCTCATTCTCTCTTTTCTAAAGTTTTGAGCCTTAATTCTTGTTCTTGTTGAGAGAGATATAGTTTGTGCTGTATTGTTCTTATTTCACTCATTGAGGAGTGTTTTCTGATAGCCTACCCACTATCAATTCTTGTATCAGTAAGAGGGTGTGTATAACCCTTGTGTGTGTAGAAGGTGTTCTACACGGGGAATAGTTAAATCACCAAGTGTGAGGTGATTGGAAGTAAGAGGGTGTGTATAACCCTTGTGTGTGTAGAAGGTGTTCTACACAGGGAATAGTTGAATCACCAAGTGTGAGGTGATTGGAAGTGTAGAGGGTGTTCTACACGGAATCTTTGGAGCGGTGCTGCTCAAAGGTGTAATAGGTTTCTATCTCCACCTAAAGGAGATTGAATAGTGGATTTGGGAATCCTCAAGGGGTAGCTTGAGGCGAGGACGTAGGCAGTGGGGCTGAACCTCGTAAAAATACTGAGTTTGCTTTCTCTTACCCTACTCTTTATATTTCCTACTGCTTTATATTTTGGTTATATTTTATATTTTATATTGTATATTTAGTTTATAAGTATTAATTTTTTAATATAACCCAATTCACCCCCCCTCTTGTGTTAGTCATCTGGGCAACAAGTGGTATCAGAGCTAGAGCTCTATTATAAGATTAACTATCTTTTGAGTTAAGATCTTATGGCTAACATTGCAGCTTCATTTGGTGAAGGTCAATCTAGCAGTCGGCCTCCACTCTTTTGTGGAGACAATTACTCATTCTGGAAAGTTAGAATGAGAATATTCCTTCAGGCTCAAGGTCGAGAAATCTGGAAATGTATTGTAAATGGACCTTATATTCCAACAAAAGTAGTTGATGGAGTAAAGGTCAAAAAGGAAGAAGAAGAGTTTAATCGTGAAGACGATAGACTTTATACTTTGAATTTAACTGCTATGAATTTATTATATAATGCTCTCAATGGTAATGAATTTAATAGAGTAATGACTTGTGCTACAGCAAAGGAAATTTGGGATAACTTGGAAGTTACTTACGAAGGAACTTCTCAAGTCAAGGAATCAAAAATTTATATTCTTACTCATGAATATGAAATGTTTAAGATGAATGATGATGAATCTATTTCTAGTATGTACACTCGTTTTACTAACATCATAAATAGCTTGACAGCCCTTGGCAAAGTTTATTCCAAAGTGGAGATAGTAAGAAAAATTCTCAACTCTCTACCAAAACGTTGGGAATCAAAAGTGACAGCGATTCTTGAAGCTAGAGACCTCAAGAAGCTCGAAGTGAATGAACTCATCGGGTCACTTATCACCCATGAGTACACATTGAAAAGAGGAGAAGAAGAAGGAAAGTCAAAGAAGAGCTTGGCACTTAAAGCTGTTCCACATGAAAGTGAAAGTGATGAAGATGAGGAAAATGACGACAAAGATGAAGAAGTTGCGATGATAACAAGAAGAATTCAGAGGTTCTTAAAGAAAAATAAAACTCCTCCAAGGAAATCCTTCAATAAGTTTTCCAAGAAAGATTCAGGTAAAAATGACACTTTAATTTGTTATAAATGCAATAAACCCGGTCATATCAAGCCAGATTATCCTCTGCTAAAGAAAGATCGAAACAAAGGCAAAAAAGCAATGAAAGCTACGTGGAATGATGATTCAAGTAGCTCAGATAGTGAAGCAAGCAATGGAGAATCAGGAAATCTTTGTCTTATGGCTAAAGATGACATTGAGGTAACAAATTTTGATAATATTGAAGATCCTTCATATGAAGAATTGCAAAATGTTTTAGAAGAAGTATATGAGGAATTTGAAAAATTGGGTATCAAGTATACTGTTTTGAAAAAGAAAAATTCTTCTTTAACAAACGAAATTGATATTTTAAGAAAAGAAAATATTGTTTTGAAAGATGAAAATTTTGAGTTGAAGAAAAAGAAAACTGATTTAGAAAATATTATTGAAAACTTTACGAATGGAAAAAGAAATTTTGAAAAACTTCTTGGTAGTCAAAGATGTGTTTTTGATAAGGCAGGCTTGGGATATATGCCAAAACAAAAATACAAACCTTATAAAAACTTCTTTGATAATCCTTCTACATCAAAGTCCAATATTCAAAATTCTTTTCATAAAAATAATTTTGTTAAAAAAAGATACTATTATAATCACTCAAGTTCTTCA
The DNA here is from genome assembly GCA_036898215.1 of Platycarya strobilacea. Taxonomy (NCBI): domain Eukaryota; kingdom Viridiplantae; phylum Streptophyta; class Magnoliopsida; order Fagales; family Juglandaceae; genus Platycarya; species Platycarya strobilacea. Next base: position 23,832,280 of record CM072546.1, on the reverse strand, counting down.
TATATGTCACATGTTATTTGCAATTTTTGTAATAGAAATGGTCATAATTATCTTATTTGTCCTATTAGAAGAAAACATACAATGACTATTAGGGCCATATGGGTACCTAAATATCTTGTTTCTTCTAATACTAATAAATAAAGGACCCAAAGAACTTGGGTACCGGAAATTGTTTTTAATTGCTTTTGTAGGTATACATGAAGTATTCTACAGGTAAAAATAAATGATTTTTAGACAACGGATGCTCAAGATATGTGACAGAAGACAAAACTAAATTCATTGACTTCACTTCTAAAGAAAAAGGATGTGTGATATTTGAAGACAATTCAAAAGAGAAGATCATGGAAATAGAAGGAAAGATCATCAAGACTTAGTACAAGATGCAACCAAATAGTGGAAACATGTGAAAGATCATCCAGCGGAATAAATTCTAGGAGAACCTTCACGAGGTGTAAGTACTCGATCATCTCTTTGAAATATTTATAATCACACTGTTTTTCTATCTCAAATTAAATCCAAAATATTGATGAAGTACTTATTGATAAATCATGGATTCTATTTATGCAATAAGAGTTAAATCAATTTGAAAGAAATAATGTATGGACATTTGTTCCTAGACCTAAAAATTATGCTGTTATTGGAACAAAATGGGTTTTTAGAAATAAGAAAGATGAGTCTAAAATCATCACTAGAAACAAGGCTCGACTTGTAGCCCAAGGTTTCAATCAAGAGGAAGAAATCGATTATGATGAGACATATGCACCAGTCACAAGATTAGAAGTTATTCGAATGCTACTTGCATATGCTTGTTATAAAGATATCAAATTTTTTCAAATGGTTGTTAAAAGTGTTTTCTTAAATAGTTTTTTTTTTAAAAGGTTTTTCAAGAGGAAAAATCGATATAACTCTTTTAATCAAATATATTCTTCTAGTTCAAATTTATGTAGATGATATAATATTTGGTGCTACTAATGAAAATATGTGTCAAGATTTTGCTAAGAATATGCAGAAAGAATTTGAAATGAGCATAATGGGAGAACTTAATTTCTTTCTCGGATTGCAAATCAAGTAATTAGAACATCAATGAGTCCAACCACTAAACTTGATAAAGATGAAAGCGGTAAGCCAGTTGACTCAAAGGTATATTGAGGTATGATTGATAGTTTATTATATTTGATAACTAGTAGACTTGATATTATGTTCAATGTATGTTTATGTGCACGTTTTCAATCATTTCCGAAACAATCTCATTTGATTGCAGTCAAGCGGATTTTTAGATATTTTGCCAGTACCATTGACTTAGAGTTATGGTATCCTAAACACACTTCTTTCGATCTTATTAGTTATTCAGGTACCGATTATACTAGTTGCAAAGATGATCGAAAAAGTTTTAGTAGAACATGTCATTTCTTAGGTCATGCACTAGTTTCCTGGTTTAGTAAAAAACAAAATTCTGTTGCACTATCTACTGCTGAGGCAGAATATGTTGCTGCGGGTAGTTGTTGTGCCCAAGTTCTTTACATGAAGCAACAACTTGAGGATTTTAAACGTATGTACAATCACATTCCAATCAAATGTGATAATACAAGTGCTATAAATCTTTCAAAGAATCCAATACAACAATCTCGGACCAAAGTGCAGAAGAGCGATATTGCATTAGAATTCACTAGTACACATGATCATTTGGCAGCCATTTTTACAAAACCCCTACCAGAAGATAGACTACGCATGATTAGAAGAGAAATAGGAATTATGCATGCCATCAATATCTGCTAGATACTTTTATTCCATTAACTCAAATGACCTACAGAAACTTGAGACGTTTAGCCTCATCATTCAAATGCATTTGCTCCTCATAAATCATCATGCCATCCTTATCTAAAGGATTAGGCAATCGAAATGCAGAGGCAAGTAAGGATTTTAAATCCTTATTCTTTTGTTTTAAGTCTACTATTTTTTTGTTAGACTCTTGAACAAGTCGTTGAAGAATATCGATCTTCTCATTAAGCTTCTCTATCTCGCGGGTTTTGGACTGCAACCGAGCGGAAAAAGAAACTATGGAAGATGAGTATCGAGTCCCGAGACCCACAAGCTCGTAAATGGCGTCATGATCTGATTTCTTAGCTAAATCAGTCTCTTGTTGCTTCATGGCACCCACGATAGATGCAAAAATAGATTGAGACTGAGGTGAAGGATACCTCAAATCTTGATCAAGAGAATCACTGAAGGGAAATCTACGAGCCATTGAAAATTTGTAAAGTGAGAATGAAGATGAACTACAACAATAAGAAGAAGATTTGATGCGGATTAGATAAAGTTAAGGATTGCTTTTATAAAGATGGAAATAAGTAAAAGACAAACTGACATCTCTTCAAATCTTACTTAGTCAAGCTTACAAGATATGCCGGATACATATTGTCAAAAGTTACCGAACTAAGCTAGCGAGATTAATTATAATTATCCCTGTTTCTCTCGTGAAACGCTGCCATTATCTGCTGATGTTGACTCTGTGCTTGAACTATTACTCGTTCCGATTCCTCTATTTGAAGTTTCAGAATACGAGTCAATTCCGTCAAATCTTTATTTTCTTGCTTTAACCTCTTATTCTTTCTGCCTTTATTTACAAGCTTTTGATGCAGAACAGATATTTGATTGTTAAGTCGATCAACCTCATTTGCCCTCGCTAGTAATCTCCGAGACATGGTCGTAACAGAGGCAGCATATTGAGCACTGAGAGTTCTTGATGCTGCAACAACCTCAGAATCAGTTCTATTTGAAAAATGCATCTCTGCTTCTATCATGGTATTGACAACCTCATGAGATAAAATGACTGGTTGAGACGGTTCCTGATTCAAATCCGGAAGATTATTAGATGAAATTTTCTCCGCCATTCTATCGTTTTGAATAAACAGAAACCGGATCAATGAGTGGGGTGAAAATTTATTTGAGTATCCAACAGGTTTTGTCAGATACGCGTGGCTCCGCACCGAATTGCCAGAGTTAGACTTCCAACATTTACAGGTTTTGTCGGACATGCATGGCTCCGCATCGCATTGCCAAAGCTAGGCCTGCAGCTTTTGCTGTCTTTGTCGGACACGAATAATTTTAATTATTCATCTTCAAATCTCCGAAACATCTAATTCGTCAATAACATCAAGCAGATTTAAATCTTCTTCCGCACCGAGATGATAAAATTCGGCTTCAACGTTTGCAACTTTTGTCGGACACGGGTGGTTCTAATTTCTACAGTCTCTACTAACGCAGCGTTTTATTTGTCTATTGGTTATTGCAGGAATATATCTTATTGATCTAATTATGATTCCTTTTTAATGATGCCAAAAGGGGGAGAAGTCTTATACTAGTATTATACTACCCTGTTATATATGCTAGAATCATGTTTATATTTTTCTTGAAATACTAACGCATATTTTCAGGGGGAGCTTAAGTATTACTGCAGGTCGCAGATTTCTACTAAGTATTTGTCATCATCAAAAAGGGGGAGATTGTTGAACCCAAGGTTTCAAGTCTCGTATTTACGTATAAATTTTGATGATAAAAAATAATATTGAAAACTCAAGCTCAAGTTGTCTATGCATGAAGGGAGCTAAACACATCAAGAAAATCAAGCATGAGCAAGAAAGATATCAAGTCTACAAATGAAGCTCATAGATTATTTTTGTACATCTCTTGATAAAATTAGAAATTGGATTAAGGCTCCAAATTACTCTTTTTTCTCATAAAACATCAAATTACTTTTTCCACATATGCAAGACATTTTTAAATGTCTTAGTTTTGAAAATTATGTTTTTCACATGTGCATAACACCATCAAACAAAATAATTTCGAAAATTATATTTTTTTATAAAAACTTGATTTTATAAGATGATTGATTATCATATTTGACATGTGCATATTTTGTTTGAAAGTCTTGAAGGGAGGTGGTGTGTTTTTTTGACTAATGCAAAAGGTAGATGATTTTGTTTGAGAATCTTAAAGGGTGGTTGTGTATTTTTTTGACAAATATAAAAGATAGATGATTTGTTTGAAAATCTTAAAGGGTGGTTGTGTGTTTTTTTGACATATGCAAAAAGAAGATGATTTGGTTTGAAAAATAAATCATGCTCATTTTGTCTTGTATGAAAAGCAAAAGATTAGGTTTGATTTCTTTGAAAAATGAATGGAGTTGTCTTTGACAAATGCAAAAAGGAAATGTTTTTATTTGAATTTTTTGAAAAGTGAATAGTGCTCTTATTTGACATGGGAATCTTTTCAAATTTGAAATTGAAGACTCATTTACCTATAAATAGCTCACTTGAGTTTTGCAAAAATCACAACAAGAGCTTACACATCTATTGCTAAATTTTGCATCATTCTTTCAAAGCTCTCATTCTCTCTTTTCTAAAGTTTTGAGCCTTAATTCTTGTTCTTGTTGAGAGAGATATAGTTTGTGCTGTATTGTTCTTATTTCACTCATTGAGGAGTGTTTTCTGATAGCCTACCCACTATCAATTCTTGTATCAGTAAGAGGGTGTGTATAACCCTTGTGTGTGTAGAAGGTGTTCTACACGGGGAATAGTTAAATCACCAAGTGTGAGGTGATTGGAAGTAAGAGGGTGTGTATAACCCTTATGTGTGTAGAAGGTGTTCTACACAGGGAATAGTTGAATCACCAAGTGTGAGGTGATTGGAAGTGTAGAGGGTGTTCTACACGGAATCTTTGGAGCGGTGCTGCTCAAAGGTGTAATAGGTTTCTATCTCCACCTAAAGGAGATTGAATAGTGGATTTGGGAATTCTCAAGGGGTAGCTTGAGGCGAGGACGTAGGCAGTGGGGCTGAACCTCATAAAAATACTGAGTTTGCTTTCTCTTACCCTACTCTTTATATTTCCTACGTCATAACATTGTATATAAAAAATATTTCTATAAATCATCTTATAAGATAATTTTTTCTAGAATTGTCATAGTTTGCTAGAGACAATTACAAATAAAAATAAATAAAATAAAATATCAACTTAAATTTTTCCTTCAAATTAAGTTTAACGATGATCTTTTAAGAAATAAAATTCATCTATTATCATCTTGAAGTAAAATTCCTAAACACTTTTTTCTCAATATAAATTAACAAATGATTTGTAAGAAAAATTATATTAAAAATTTAAGAATGAGGGAGACAATTTCAATAAAAATTTTGGAAGCTTGAATATTGGAGACAATTTAAATTATATAAAGAAAAATTATAATTACTATATTAGTGTTTTTTTAAAAATTGGGTCCTTTTCACAAGTTTATTCGGTGGATGAAGGTGCAGGGTATCAAAGAGTAATTGCCAATTCCATAATGCCACGCAGACATTCTCCCAAAACATAAGCTAGATCCGCATGCACCAAATCTTGACTGAGAATCCAAAAGAGAGAGAAAACCACCGGTAGAAAACTCGCACTCAATCCTCTCTGTGTTAAAGAGAAAACCGTTGGAAGAAAATTCTCTCTGCCAAACATATTCGAATTCTCTCTGATTCGAACCCTGCCATGAAAACTATAGCTCCAAGGTCCTTTCTTCTTTGGGATTTTACTCTCTGTTCGAATCCAAGAATATTCATCTGAATCGTCAATAGAAGCGTTTGAATAGACCACCCCCATTCTGGTATATTCTTTCTGCGATACCCAACAAGTTTGAGCCTTTATTGTTGACTTTTTTTTTTTTGTATATTAAAATTAACTTCGATTACTCTCTTTATATTTATTTATTAGTTGAAAACCTGGGATTTTGTTAACATTTGATTCATTTCCCATTTGATCTTCTGTGTGATTTGTTCTAGATTTTCTTAGAAGATCTTTATTTTTCTATTTAATTTTTTTATAAGTAGTTTTTCCATTTGCTTTGAGGTAGATTTGCTCGATTATTTTACGGGTTGTTTGTTTTCCTTATGTAGTGTGGAAATTTCGTTTTACTTATAAAAAAAAGTGTGGAAGTTTGGTTTTGTTCGGTGAGTTGAGTTCTTTTGTCGGGTTGAGTGCAGACTCTGCAAAGATCTTAAGAGGAAGAGAGCCCACAGTTAGCTTGTGTTTTGAAGGGAATTGGAATGCCTACATGGCATCAAGAGATCTTTTATTTTTGAAGGAAATAATTGTATTTCATTAATAACAAGCAATTACATTTGAATTTGAAAAATAAATTATAAGCTAACTAAGTGACGATCTATGGTATCCCAATAAGCCAACTAGTCTCGTTTGAATTTAGAGATGAGATGAGTTATGAATAGTAATAAAATGAATGGTTGAGATAAGTTAAAATTTAAAATGAGTGGTTGAGATGAGTTAAAAGTACAAAATGAGTTGTGACTGACATAGTCTAGTTCTGGCTGCATAACTTCTCCAGATTACTATTTGAAAGACAACTTAACTCTATCTAAATAAAGTTACAATCAAACAAAAACAAAAATAAGCTAACAAACCTAGTATCCATACTAAGATGGAGTAAGGACAAACTCTAAGGACCAAAAAATCTTAGAGATTAGTGTTTTTTGTTTTTTATTAAACAGAAATAAAAATATATGGAAAAATCGATTCACATGAATTGATTTTTAATCTTAGAGGAAAAAAACTAGACATAAGAGGAAATCACGGCTGTACGTGGTGCATGAAGGCCACGTGCCACTCCTGGAGGTGGCGGAAGAGAGGGTACAAAATAGCCGGATGTCCATATCTTTGTGGAGTCGCATGTGGCGGCAGAAATACACCTTGGAGGTGGCGCGCAGGAGATCAACCTCCCACTTTGAGATAGTGCGTGCGCCACACGCACCTCTCTGTTCGGCGAAACTCCACCTTCTAGAAAGAGATTGGCATTTTGGCAGACCAATGAAGGGGCACGTGGGAGGAGCTTGAGACTGAATCGCCGGAGAACACCAGACATCACCGAGACTGTGTGGGCTTCACTGTTGAGAAAACACCACCCAAAATTGCCGCAGTTCCTGCACAAGAAAATCCAACAAAAAACAAGGGGGAAGGGGATGAGGGGAGGTGGCTTGGGAAGTTGGAAGGAGGCATAGAGGTGAAGGGAAGGAGACGAAAATGGAAAACCAAAAAAGAAGAGGAAAACACAGGAATGGAGAGAAAAGGAAGGGGAAGAAAGGGGGGAGGGGGAGGGGGAGGGAGTGCAGCTCACACCCCCACATCCCAGCGGTGCCTACTCGTTGAACTTTTAAGATTTTTCTCTAGAGAGAGAGCGGGAGATGGACGTTGTTCCCCACTCACATGGCATCAAGAGATTGGTTGGCTGCAAATATTCAATTTGAAGACATCCGAACTCAAGTTTTACTCGATATCAAAATATGGAATGGCTAAGTGGTTTAAATCTTATTGAATGGTGTATAATCCAATTTTACACCTATCTAGACCACATGTTTACTATATATAGAATAAAGATGTGCTAGGGGGCAACTCGCATACCGGTAGTCATTTATGTATAGAATATGTATTCGATACCAACGCTGGTTACGTCAGCCATCACTTCTAGTTGTGCCATTTTCACTGGTACAATAGTACATCTTGAAAAATCAAATTTAAGTATGGAAAACCGAAATGCATTCTGGATATTTTGAATTTTTAGAAATTATTGAAAGTGAAATATTTTTGAAAAATACTTTAATTATAACAAATATTATATAAAAATAATCTTGTAAATTACATGATTTAATATAATTTATTAGATTATAAAATTATTTTATATAAACAAACCCAACAAAAAAAAATCACATCAATTTACAAAATAATATTTTTATTGCTCAGTTCTCAATTTTTTTTTTATCTTTTTGAATAATACGTTTAATTAAGATAAAGTTAAACAATAAATGCTGATTAAATAAGAGAACGATATAAATATTCGGGTTAGCTTTGGGTCCAAAGAATTTTAAGACGAATTGTGCTACCATATCTCTTTAATTTGTTTACTTGCTGTGTCTTTCTTAGTACAAATTATATTTTTTTATTGTTTTTATTTCAAATATCTTTTAAACACGTGTAAACGTTTAATTGATCCATAAAATAATACTACATAATAACATTATTCTTTTAAGAAATATTAATCCACAAATTCCAACTTATATAAAAATGAATAGTAATGATTGAATGCACCAAATCGAGTGCAGAAGCTATATAGAAAAGGCTGGCTGTATGGCCTTTTGATACACCATGCCTTTTCAATTAATATTTCTATGTAAATATGAATTTAACTGAATAAAGTTTTGTTTTAGTTGAATAAATTAATTACAAAAAATGACACTCAAAATATTCCTTTATTTCTATTTAGTATTTGGTCAAGAAAAAACTTATAACCGGTGACACCTACAAGTAATATTTAACGAAAACAAATAATAATTTGCCACGTAAGAAATCATTTAAAAAATCCTTCTGACCCCCCCTATTTCTATGTGCTCTCTCTCTTGCCCAATCCTTTGTTTGTAGAAATCCCTATATCTCTCTCTTCTTCCATCCCCCTCCTTCCCGAAACCCTTTTCCTAGTTCTTCTTCTTCATCTGCTTCTTCACAGCAACAAGCTCACACTACAACAGCCTATTGCGTCTAGCATTCTTGACACCAAAAGACTACATCTTCTTGCAAATTGTATTTGTAGTCTCAAGGCAAGCGACACAAGATAGTAATAAAATATTCTTTTATTTCTATTTAGTATTTGGTCAAGAAAAAACTTATAATCGGTGAAACCTATAGTAATATTTAACGAAAACAAATAAGAATTTTCCACGTAAGAAATCCTTTAAAAAATCCTTCTGACCCCCCTATTTCTATGTGCTCTCTCTCTCTTGCCCAACCCTTTGTTTGTAGAAATCCCTATATCTCTCTCTTCTTCCATCCTTCTCCTTCCCAAAACCCCTTTCCTAGTTCTTCTTCTTCTTCTTCTGCTTCTTCACAGCAACAAGCTCACACTACAATAGGATAAACCTATTGCGTTTAGCATTTTTGACACCAAAAGACTACATCTTCTTGCAAATTGTATTTGTAATCTCAAGACAAGCGACACAAGATAGTAATTATTAATGACTTTGAAAAGGTTTAGTACGTCCAAATAAGTAAATATAAAAAAAATGTGCATTTACGTCTAAATATGTAAAACACAAATATTAATTTCTCGTGTCGAAAAAAAAAAACTAGTCATTGGTAAGAAAAATATATTTGCATAAAAAAATATGGTGTTGATAAATGTATACATATAGTCGGAAAAAAAAAACAATTCCATGTTCATTTTATGATCATAAAATGTGTTGTTACAATAAGTTTTTTTTTTTGTTGATTAAACCCATCACAAATCGATGGTAACTCTAACGTAATAGGTACATCTTTTGTCTACAAGGATCTAACAAAACTAGTGTTGGACTTGTCATTCTAACTTTCGGTACCAAGATTAGAATATATGTCATCCTCATCCTTGTCATTTGAAACCTGCCCCAATTAAAAAAAATTTCTCTATCAGAATGCTAAAAACTGAACTAAAAACAGAAAACCTCATAAAACTCTTAGCTTTGACCTAATTTTGCATAGTTGTTGTCGTCAATGGCATTGATATTCTCAGTCAAACCCTCTTCCTGTGACATAGCATTAGAAAGAAATATTAGAGCTATGATTCAAATATTTGTTTCAATCATATCTTTGACCCACTACCACGAATAGAAAAGATCATAAAAATAAAAAAAGAAAGAAAGAAAGAAGACTGCAACCGTAGAGTAAAGATAAAAGCCACCTTAAGCTCAGCCAAAGCCTTGGGGATTGCCGCAAATCCTTTCTAGTTATACAAAGACTAAAGTCAAACACCCATTAAAGCTTAAGCCCTATACACATGTCTCGTTCGTACAAGCTCAAGAAACTGGAGTTGCATGCCAATGAATGAAAATCAAAAGAAGTAAAACTAGAATGTAAATTTCAGGTTGAAGAGAAAAAGTAGGGAGATTAAAGTACTTGGATCAAAGGAGACCAAGGGACTTTTGCTTTCTGCTATAGGTGTGGTGCCTCATCAAGGGCTCAGCTAGAGTAGAAGACGAAGAAAAGGCCATTGACGGTGTGAATCCAAGGGGTGGGAGAGTTGCCAAACCAAGTGTTGAAAATCATAGGTTGAGAATTTGGCTTTTGTTAGATAAAGTTTTAGTTTTACTATTAACAAAAAGTACTTTTATTCCATTCTCCCACTTTTATCTCCATACCATTAATCAAATATGACTGATTTCTTTTTATATATGTACAAATTTATTCTTTTTGAAGGATAATTTTAGACAATCTAATAAAAATACTCTTAAGGCGTCTTCGAATCCGCCATCCACATGCAAGCGGTCTCCCAAATTTGAAATAAACTAAATAGAAGATTCAAATTGTTAAGGTAAATTATTTTTTGTGTTGATAAAATTTAGATGCAAAAAACTCAAATTGATCATATTAAGTTTTCTTTTTGGCATTGCTCAAGTTCAGACGCAAACATTTATAATTGTATTATAAAAAAGTTACAATAGCTATTCGAATAATTGTTTGGATAAATTAGCGACCACTTTAAAATGATGCAAATGACTTCTTTTTGCGTTGCTAAAATTTATATGCAAAAAATTTAAATTCTGCTACAATTAGTTTTCTTTTTTGTGTCGCTCAAATTTACATCAATAATTTGAACACAAAAGAACTTCAATACATTGCAATAGAAAGGTTTAGTTCTTGCAACAACCTTGAAATATTAATGCTTAACGGTCTGTAATTTGTAGTATTTTTTGTGGCATAAAAAAATAATGCAAATAAGTAAAAAGCAACTGGGGCTAAAAGTTTTATTATGCATGTACTTAATTTGACCAAAAGGTGTGGTTATTGCGGTATTGTTTATGAAGACATAATAACTCATCTATAGCAACACATTATTGATCGACGGAACATTTTTAAACTATAAGCTGATTTTGTTGTAGTGTCACTAATTCTCTGCTTCCATTTCTTTTGGATTGCATCAATCTCATTACAATGAAACCAATTGGTGGGAGATCTTGCTGCCTTCGACTTCTCCCCACTTGTCTGCCTCAATTCCCTTGATCTCACCACCAACCAGTTCACCAGTAACTTCCCTCCAAGACTTTACTCTTGCAAGTCACTAAAAGCTGTTATAATGACTAATAATAACCTCGTAGGGCAGATACTCTTTTTCTTTTTGTCGAATACCCATTTTTATTTTTCTCGAAAACACGTCGCAACTCTCCATTGATCAGTCTTCACCAGCATGGTCAAGCCAAGCAATTCTTCAACCACTATAATCTCTAGTAGAGTTGCACTTGCTGTATCTATCCAAAAAATCTTTGAGATCCAAGAAAACAAACTAAAATCCATCAAACCAGAACAACAGGAAAGATAGAAACCAAAACACCACAATTGACTGAGAATTAAAAAGCAAAAAGAAAAAAGAAAAATGGAATAAAGTTATTTTTTGGATTAAACATGGAGTAAAGTTGAACACAAGTCTTAAGTTTATAAAATTGTATACCATGAGCTGGGCTTGATCTAGTTTGATATATGTGATTGAAGCTTCTTGACGATGATGAACACAATTCGGTTCTTTATGAATTTGCTGGATATGCTATGAGATAGTGGAGAGAGAAAGAGAGATGAAGACCAGAGAGAGGAAAAGAAGGAGAGAGAGAGAGCAGAGAGAGCAGTTTTGAGAGGAGATGCACCTGAAAGATTCAGTGTAATGCAGGGATTTGCATTTTTCATCAACGCCTTAGGTGGCATGTTTATATTTGTCTCCGATAAAAAACATTTGCAGGAGACACCTGTCCAAACACAAAAAGGTCGAATGCTTTATTTGATGCAGGGCCGACTCAAGTATTGCCTAAGGCCTCAAGATTGTAAAGCCACCAAAAATAAAAGTAAAAATATTTTTTTTGTTATAAACGAAGTCGGCAGCCGCCCCCCTGTCCCACCACTAAATTATGTGAATGACCCCCACCACTATTATTTTAAATCTACATAGTGATTTGCATAATGACTTGGATAGTAACTTGCATAGTAATTTCAACGCCTATAAATATGGGCTTCAGTTGTAATGAAATTCATAAGAAAAAATAGAGAGAGAAAGAAAGCTTCAGTTCTAAAGAGTTTCAGAGAGAATTTCTTATTTCTCTTTTGCAATAGTAGTTCCTTTCTTTCAGTTTCATAACACGTTATCAGTACGACGGTTCTGCCAATTCTGAAGCTAGTGGCCTTATTCCTCTGTAAGTTTTTCAATATATTATTTGAAATTTTTGATATATTTTATTGATGATTATCTGTGTAAATTTATAAATATATTTTCTGAAATACACATATTTATTATTTATATGTGTAGAAAATGGCAAATCTTACAAAATTGGAATTTGTTGCTCTTGATATATCTGGGAAAAATTATTTATCCTGGATACTTGATGCTGAAATACATCTTGATGCAATGAACCTGGAAGAAACTATTAAAGAAGGAAATCAAGCATCCCTGCAGGAACGTGCTAAAGCAATGATTTTCCTTCGCCACCATCTTCATGAAGAATTGAAAACTGAATATCTCACTGTAAAAGATCCCTATATATTGTGGAACAATTTAAGGGAGATGTATGAACACCAGAAGACTGTCATCCTCCCAAGAGCTCGTTCTCAATGGATGCACCTGAGGTTGCAAGATTTTAAAAGTGTTAGTGAGTATAATTCCGCACTTTTTAAAATAAGCTTAGTATTAAAATTATGCGGTGAGAAAATCACCGATGAAGATATGCTAGAGAAGACTTTTACTACATTTCATGCCTCGAATGTGCTCCTGCAGCAGCAGTATCGAGAGAGAAAGTTCAAGAAATATTCTGAACTTATATCATGTCTTCTAGTAGCTAAGCAGAATGATGAGCTCTTATTAGAAATCCACCAGTCACGCACTACTGGCTCAATATCATTCCCTGAAGTGAATGGTAATAGGTTTGCATCATTCCCAGAAGTGAATGGTGCATCCTTTAGAAGAAATCGAAGGCGTGGACGTGGTCGGAGAAATTATAGAAATGTTGGTCCCAGGAGTGACAACATTAAAAGGGATTATAATATACCATATCACCAGAAGTGGTACAATTCAGAGAGAGGTAAAAATCCTCAGAATAATTCTTCGAAGAAAAGTGAAGAGGTGTGCCATAGATGTGGAATGACTGGATATTGGTCACGTACCTGTCGTACGGCTAGGCACTTAGCTGATTTATATCAAACTTCTATTAAAGGAAAGAATAAAGTGCATGAAACAAATTTAGTAGAACCATCAGATGATTTATTAGATTTAGTAGATGTAGACGTTACTCATCTTGATGTATCTGATTTCTTTAATCATCCTGATGGTAGTATTGAATACTTAATTGGAGATGGAAGTGTTCCACTCAATTAATGTATTTTCTTTCTATCAGTAATAAAAGTTTTGTATATTTTGTAGAATCATGGATCACATTGATGAGCTTTTTATCTCTGAGTTGAATGATAAAGATATATGTCTGGCTGACAGTGCTACAACTCACACAATTCTCAAAGAAAAGAAATATTCAAAATCTAACACTAAGTAAAGCCTATGTCCATACCATATCAGGTTCATCGGATTTAATTGAGGGCTCCGGAAGAGCTTATATTGTGTTGCCTAATGGCACCAAATTTTGTATTGATGATGCTCTATTCTCTTCACAATCCAGAAGAAATTTATTGAGTTTCAAAGATATACGTCGTAATAATTACCATATTGAAACGACCAATGAAGGCAGTAAAGAGCATCTTCTTATTACTAAAACAGTATCGGGCCAGAAGCTCGTATTAGAAAAACTGCCTGCTCTATGTTCTGGATTGTATTATACAAAAATGAGAACAATTGAATCATATGTGGTAATGCACCAGAAGTGCATTGACCCTAAAGTATTTATGACTTGGCATGATCGCCTTGGACATCCGGGTTCTATAATGATGAGACGAATTATTGAAAATTCGCATGGGCATCCCTTAAAGAATCAAAAGATATTTCTACCCAATGAATCTCCTTGCTCTGCATGTTCTCAAGGTAAGTTAATTATTAGACCATCTCCCTCAAAAGTCATTGTTGAATCTCCATCCTTTTTACAAAGGATTCACGGAGATATATGTGAGCCTATTCATCCATGAAGTGGATCATTTAGATATTTTATGGTTCTAATTGATGCATCTAGTCGATGGTCACATGTTTGTCTTCTTTCCACTAGAAATGTTGCATTTGCTAGACTTCTTGCTCAGATAATTAAACTACGAGCACAATTTCCTGAGTATCCAATTAAGACCATTCGATTGGATAATTCAGGTGAATTTTCATCTCAAGTTTTTGATGATTATTGCATGTCAATAGGAATAGATGTTGAACATCCTGTTGCCCATACACACACACAAAACGGTTTAGCTGAGTCTTTGATCAAAATGTTTCAACTAATCACTAGACCTTTACTTATGAAATCAAGACTACCTATTTCTGTTTGGGGACATGCTATACTTCATGCAGCATCTCTAATTCGCATTAGACCATCTGCATATCATAAATATTCTCCATTACAGCTTGCATTTGGTCAACAACCAAATATTTCTCATCTTCGTACTTTTGGATGTGCTGTATATGTTCCAATTGCACCTCCACAACGTACAAAAATGGGCCCTCAACGTAGACTTGGGATATATGTTGGTTTTGATTCTCCATCCATTATTAGATACCTTGAACCCCTTACAGGGGATATGTTTAAAGCACGTTTTGAGAATTGTCATTTTGACGAATCAAATTTTCCGTTAATGGGTAAAGAAAAGTCGGTGCCTGAAGCACGACAAGATATTACTTGGGATAATAAGACCCTGTCTCATTTTGATCCTCCTACAAATGAATGTAAACGGGAAGTTCAAAGGATTATTCATTTGCAAAATGTTGCAAATCAGTTACCGGATGTATTTACTGACACTAAAGGTGTAGTAAAATCTTATATTCCTGCTGTTAATACTCCAGCAAGGATTGAAGTCCCTGAAGGACAAATTGTCAAAGCAGCAATAGGTGAATCTAAAATACGCCTGAAGCGTGGAAGACCTATTGGTGCAAAAGACAAAATTCCCAGAAGGAAAAGAATACAAAATGAATTTGGTGTTCCTGAAGAACACGTACCCACAATACAGGCCACAAATATAATTGGTGCTCCTAGAGAGCTTAAATCTTCTATTCCAGAACCTCCTGAAGAGGAAAATCTTGAAGAGTATAAATCTCCTAAAAAGGGACCTCCTGAAGAGGTGTGTCATGAAATGTTTTCCCCTGAAGAGGAACAGGTACCTGAAAATAATGAGATCTCAATACATTTCATGAAAACTGGAGAAATTCTGGATAGAAATAAAACTGTTGTCGATAACATATTTTCATATAAAATGGCCCTTGACATTACCAGAAGTAATGAAGAAAGTGAGCCAAAAAGCGTCGAAGAATGTCGACGTAGAAATGATTAGCCAAAATGGAAAACAGCTATTAAAGCTGAATTAAATTCGCTAGCAAAACGAGAAGTATTTGGACCTGTTGTCCAAACACCAAAGGGTGTAATGCCTGTTGGATATAAGTGGGTATTTGTACGAAAACGTAATGAGAAAAATGAAATTGTGCGATACAAAACACGGCTTGTTGGTCAAGGTTTCCTGCAGAAACCCGGGATTGATTATGAAGAAACATACTCTCCCGTTATGGATGCAATCACATTTAGATTTTTGATTAGTCTGGTTGTTACAAAAGAATTAGAAATGCGGTTGATGGATGTGGTCACTTCATATTTATATGGATCCTTAGACCATGACATATATATGAAAATCCCTGAAGGATATAAGATGCCTGAAGCATCTACAAGTACATCTAGAAATATGTACTCAATCAGACTACAAAGATCTTTATATGGGTTAAAGCAATCCGGACGCATGTAGTATAATCGCTTAAGCGAATATCTATTGAAAGAAGGATTTGAGAATAATCTTATATGCCCATGTGTTTTTATTAAGAAATCATAATCCGGATTTGTCATTATTGCGGTTTATGTTGATGATTTAAATATTGTGGGAACTCCTGAAGAGATCTCAAAAACCGCTATATATTTAAAGAATGAATTTGAAATGAAAGATCTTGGCAAAACAAAACTTTGTCTCGGCCTGCAGCTTGAGCACTTGCCAAATGGAATTTTTATTCATCAGTCCATGTATACTGAGAAAGTCCTAAAGCATTTTTATATGGACAAATCTCATCCTCTGAGTACTCCAATGATTGTTCGAACACTTGATGTGAAGAAAGATCCATTCCGTCCTTGTGATGACGATGAAGAAATTCTTGGTCCTGAAGTACCATATCTCAGTGCAATTGGAGCTTTGATGTATCTTGCAAATTGCACTCGACCAGATATTACATTCTCAATTAATCTGCTTGCAAGATATAGTTCTGCACCAACTCGAAGGCATTGGAATGACATTAAACATGTCCTTCGTTACCTTCATGGTACGGTTGATATGGGATTATTTTATCAACGTGGTTCAAGTCTAGAATTGATTGGGTATGCAGATGCAGGTTATCTTTCAAACCCACACAGAGGTAGATCTCAAACTGGATATTTATTTACTTATGGAGATACTGCCATATCATGGAGATCTGTTAAGCAGACACTATCTGCTACCTCTTCAAATCACTCAGAGATCATTGCTATTCAAGAAGCAAGTCGAGAGTGTATTTGGTTGAGATCAGTTATTCAACATATCCAGGAAAAGTGTGGACTTCCCATGATCAATAATAGCCCAACAATCTTATATGAAGATAATACTGCTTGTATCACTCAAATCAGAGGAGGATATATCAAAGGTGACAGAACCAAACATATTTCACCGAAATTCTTTTATACTCATGAACTTCAAGAAAAAGGTGAAATTGATGTCAAGCAGATACGATCTAGTGATAATCTGGCAGATTTATTCACAAAGGCGTTATCAACTTCCACATTCAAGAAGATTGTGCATAACATTGGAATGCGAAGACTCAAAGATCTTTTGTCATGCACTTTTCAGGGGGAGTAAATGTGCTGATTGTACTCTTTTTCCTTCGCTGAAGTTTTGTCCCGCTGGGTTTTCCTCTGCAAGGTTTTAATGAGGCAATCTTCAAGCACTTATGGATACATAAGAAGACTGTACTCTTTTTCCTTCGCCATTGGTTTTTCTTCCCACTGGGTTTTTACTTGGCAAGGTTTTAACGAGGCAGATTCTTTATGGGTGATCATTCAAGGGGGAGTATTATAAACGAAGTCGGCAGCCCCCCCTGTCCCACCACTAAATTATGTGAATGACCCCACCACTATTATTTTAAATCTGCATAGTGATTTACATAGTGACTTGTATAGTAACTTGCATAGTAATTTCAACGCCTATAAATATGGGCTTCAGTTGTAATGAAATTCATAAGAAAAAATAGAGAGAGAAAGAAAGCTTCAGTTCTAAAGAGTTTCAGAGAGAATTTCTTATTTTTCTTTTGCAATAGTAGTTCCTTTCTTTAAGTTTCATAACATTTTTAATAATTTTTCAAATATATAAAAAATAATTTTATTAAATAATTTTTATATTTTTCAATGTGTTGCAATGGTCTAGATTTTGATAACTTTTTTTTTTTTGTTTCTATTTTTTTTCTCTTAACTAGGTTTCACACTTGTACACTCCTTGTATAATTGGCTTATGTCTATACTCATTAATAAAAAAATTTATTTATAAAAAAAATATGTGGAAGGTCCCATGATGCTAAAATTTAATATTTATTTCTAGTGAATAATCTATATTTTTAAATAATCTTTTTTTTTTTTTATCTTGAGCCACAAATTTATAATCAGACCTCTTTTTAAATTATTTTATTAAATATAAAGTTAAAAACTTTTATTTAAATATTTTAAATAAAGCCTATTTTCTGAAAATTTTAAAAAATATTTGATATAATAATTTATATTTTATTATATTATAATTAAAATTTGGCCACTTGAATTTTATCTTAAGCCTTAATTTATATTGAGTTACCCTGATTTGATGCTAAATCGAACATCTTGTTATCCATAGAAATCTTTGGAAGGGCTGCTAAGAGCATTCTCATTGGATTTGACCTTCATTGGGTTGATTAAAAACATCAAATCACATTTTAAATTTGAACATTAAAACTCATTTTAAATTCACATTGGATTATTCAAAAGTCAAATTATTTGATTTTTGTGCATAATAAACCTAAACCAAATGCCAAATATGGTCAAATCTTTATTTTTTTTCTTTTTTTTTCCCTTTCTCTTTCTTATATTAGTCTCTCTTCCTATATATAGTTCTTGGGTAGAGAAAATTAAGTTAGTAAAAAAATATAGTTGGATGAGAAATAAGTAGAAATATTTTTTTTAAATATTGATTAATAATTTGATTTAAATATAATATGATTACTAATTATTTTTCTTAAATTCATAATTTAATTAAAATATGATTATTAATTAACATATAATATATAGAATAGTCAAATTTGATAAAATTAATTATTAATTACTCATTATTATGTATCTTTATAAATAGATCATTCAATATAGAGATTTGATGTGAATAGTCAAAGTTAAAAGTTAGTTATATTATTTTATTATTATATTTAAAAAAAAATAGTCATTTCTATGTGGAAACTTTTGTGAAAGGAATAATTAAAAGTCAAAATAATTATATTAGCTAAAAATATATTTTACCAATGACCATTCTAATGAGAGTGCTCTAAGAAATTGGTCAACAGAATATGCCCTTCACGTGGGAAAGACTCATAGACTCGTAGTGTTGTAGAAATATGGGAAAGAAAAGGATCCACGTACTCGGAGCAAAAAGGAAAGAAAAAACAAGAACTTAACCGTGAATTGGTTGCTGAACAATCGGTCATAAAAGTTGGAAAATTCTTTACAATCTTTTCCACAAACTATATTTTTAATTTTTAAATTTTAAATTTTTTTATTAAATATTTGATATATGAATAATGAATAAAAAATATTAATTAATTTAAAAAGAATATACTCAAAAAACATTAAAAAAAAATGTGTGGAGGAAGTTGGGGATTGTGTATCATTGCTCCATAAAAGTTACATGGTGTGACTTGTCAATCTACTGGGTCACATGGGATTCTTCTCTTCCTAATCACAACATGATAGGGGCGGGCAAATTTTCTGAATTTCAAACTCTATATGAATTATGCTCCTATTCCGACTCCGATCAAAGTTAAAATTTAGAATTTGGAGTTGTAGTCAGAATTGTTCTGACTCTGAAGTCAGAGTTCTGACTAGAGTTCTGAGTCAGAACTGGAGCTAGCTTTGATTCCAAGTTTCGACTCTAAACTCCGAATATTTAAAAAAGAAATAGATGACAAAAGACATTTTTACATGTGTTTTTGATATACTTAGTCTAAACAACATTGTTTTATTTAAATAAGAACGACATCGTTTAAGTCTCCGTCGACCCAAGCAGTGCACTTCCTTCTTCCTTCTTCATTTCTTCTCTCTTCTCTTTCTCAATCTACGCCACTCCAAAAACACCTCTGCAATCCCATCGTCCATCACAAACTCACGGCCCACCATTCTATTAGTTGGTACTTTGTAATTGATTTTTTATTTTAAGTTTTAGGGTTTAACTTTTAAAATTAGGGATTTTATTTACATGGAAATTAAAAGTGTTATTTTGTATTTCTTTGATTTTGGATTGTGTCAATTTTCATTTGTATCATGTATGTGTTGAGATGTCTTCACCTATCCGAGTGTTTTTACTTTTTATAGTTGCCCGAAATACTAAAAATATATATACCATTAGTAATGGAGATTTATGGCATTTTGAGGTAGTTCTTATATTTTCCATGTGTATGTAGCGGTACAAATATAACTTATTAGGGGACTTATGTAAGATACTATTATTAAGTGTGGCAGGAAGTATAAGGGCCTGATTAATCTGTTAAAAAAAAAAGACGTCTTTTTTTTTCAAAACAATAAAGTTAAAGGAATGAGGTATGGAGTCATGGACATAAACTGAAATATATGCATGTATGTTTTCTTTAAGTACACGAATATATCAATATTTGTTTATGGATAGATAATATATATGTTTTTAACTGGTTCTTGTTCACTTATGGAAAAGAAGATAAATATATATGTTTTATTGTCTTACTGTCTAGGGAATATTTGGGAATTGGTCCGTCCGATCCTCTTAAAAAATGGACGGCGTCGGCACCGATAGTAGTGGGCGTCACCGGCCGAATCCTCTATTAAATTCATCTTCATTTTATTATTTATTATTTTTTATTATATTTTTATATTTTTATTGTGTTTTTTATCACTTTTTATCATTTTATTTTTTTAATTATATTTATTATTGTATTTTCTTATTTTCTTAATATTTTTTATTGTATTTTTTAAAAAAATTTATTGTGTTTTAATAGTAGGCTATTTTTGACTGGATACAGCCCGATCGGCCCAACATCTCCCTACTGCTTATTGTCACCTGACTAGCTTTGATCAAAGAAAAGGGAAAAAGTCAGTTTGCATAAAACCTTGTTAGTTGTCACTTTCATTTGAGAGTGTGAATCTAATATTTTCTATATCAGAGCCTGTGTTGTGAATTATTTTGTTGATATGGAGAAATTTTAAGAGTAAGAGATATCTCATGATGATATCTATTCCTAGAAATTATTTAGTGTAGGTTTTATTTCTTTTAACTTGCCTTCTTAAAGAACATAAACTTTATCATAGGGTTTTTTTCAAATCTTAGTTGGTGTCTGATAAATCTAATTTGGTTAATGCATCATAATCTCATAATTGTATGATTAAAAATTTGGCCATCCTCTTGTTGGGACGAACTTTATTTTTTCTTGGTTATCCGAATAAATAGAAGGGCCAGTTACATGAAGATACCATCGGTTGGGTTTTTAGCAGTTTATACCAAGCTGCTTGAAACTTATATAGCACACTTGGTTGTAAAATAAAAGAGAACCATGAAAATTGGCTACTCCTGTCATCTCTTTCCCTTAAAATTTTTATGTGGTACGGATCCTTCTATGAGATCCCGGACTTACGTATATTTTTACACATTATTTTATTCTCGGTATTAATTATTTTAATTTATTTTAATAATATTATTAGTTGTATTTTATTTGTTTAATATATTTATTTGAGCTATTAATTAGTTAATATTGAGTTACGTTGCTTTTCTTATTTATTTTAATGTGAGTTAATTATTTTAATGATTGGAATTTAATTCCTTTATTTTATTATGTGAGTTTATTTGATCTACTTTCGTTATATTAATTTTTGTTTTTTTTTTATATATTGCGCTTGGGTTTAATTTATTTTTATTGGTGGACTTTAAATATTTTATTTTATTGATATTAGATTGCACTATTTTGAATGACTTTTATTTTATTTATTGTGTTTTTCTAGTTTGATCCATTTTTTCTTCTTTTTCCTTTTTCTCTTTTTTCTTTTCTTTTTCCCTTTCTTCCCCTGCTTTTCCTTCCCCAGCCCGCGATCCCTGTTCCCCTTTCTGTCACTCGCCGGTTCTTTCCTCAGCCCCAGGGCTGCCGCCGGCCACCCACCAGCGACACCATCCAGCCTAACCTCACCCCCACATGCCGGCGAGTTCAACGGCACTGGTGGTGTCCCCTCCGGCCATCCCACCGCCCCTCCACGGCCACAAATACGAAATGGATATTTTTACTTCTCTTGCATTTTCCGGCCACCGCCGGCCACCCCTTAACCTCCGACCACCACCATTAGACTCCCCACCCTCCTGCGAGCATAACCCACCGTCGGTAGCCACCCATCGCCGCCGGTTACCTCCTCCACCCGAAATGGGTCATAAACGGATCCATTTTCGCCGCGCCGCCGTCCAGCCACCGTAGGCCTCACCATCGCCATCAAAAGACTCCCCTCGCCCAGCCGATCATCCCCCTATCTTTCCCTAACTGTTGCCTCACCTTCCCGGGACAACCCTAAACCCAAAAATGGGTTTTCACCCATTTTGACCCCGATCCACCACCTTCTGGTGGTTGTGCCACCACACCACCACCTCCATAAGATTTCCCACCATTCAAAGAGTATCTCCCTAAATTTTACTGTCAAACCGAGCATTTTAGCCTAACGAACATGTGACCGCTACGAATGCTATAGATTGGCATTGTTCAAGGATTTACTTTTTACCACTGTAAGTACTTTCAAAACGAGGTTTAAGATTTAAATATATTTTTGACATCAACATTTATTGTGTTTGATTATTGTTGCTATGTGTTGGTTGATGTTGGTATTTGTTGGTTGATTGGATTAATTAAATGTTGGATAATTGCTGCATGGTTGTCTACATTGTTTATTTACGCGCATGTTCATGAAAATATTTGGAAAGTGAATTTTTGCATGATTTCGGATATTCATGTGTTGGAAATGGAAATTGGGTTTTTATTGAGTTTAATGGATTTTAATGATTTTTGGCTGAGTCATAACGGGGACGGCGATACGT
Source organism: Platycarya strobilacea (assembly GCA_036898215.1). Taxonomy (NCBI): domain Eukaryota; kingdom Viridiplantae; phylum Streptophyta; class Magnoliopsida; order Fagales; family Juglandaceae; genus Platycarya; species Platycarya strobilacea. The sequence continues at coordinate 23,809,704 of CM072546.1, read as the reverse complement.
AACGCTCGTTGTGATCAGTGTGTGTGTGTGTGGATGACATAACGGGGACGGCGATACGTAACGCCCATTATGGTCATTGGGTGTGCATTTCATATTGGAGACGGCGATACGTAATGCCCGGTATGAAATGAGTGTGTGTGAATCATAATGGGGACAGCAATACGTAACGCCCATTATGATTGGTGTTTTGTGTAAATCATATCGGGGACGGCGATACGTAACGCCCGGTATAATTGGTTTTGATGATTTTATTTTATGGAAAATGATGGGTAATTTTATTGGGAATTTATTATGGATTAAAGTGGGATTTTAGCGTGTGTGGTTATTTTATTGATTTTGAGGAAGATGATTTTAAGCCTCATACATATAATAATTTGTTCATGGTTGTTGTTGTGATATTAATGTATTTATTGTCTTGGATTTGGTTGGGTTGTACTTACCTGCGATGCCATCTTGGCGTCGTAGTTTTTTGGATGCAGATTATGAAGAGGCTGAACCTGAGGAGACGGCTCCGCCGTTGAGGTGATATTAATATTAATTGTTATCTCGGAAAATTTATTTTCCCCTTTTTATAAATATGTATCTGTTTAATTTGTATTTCGGATGACTGTATTAAATCTCCTGTTAGAGAGTTTTTATTAAATTGGTTTATAAAATATTTCTAAAAAAATTCTGGTACTTAGATAATAATTTATTATCCGCTGCGACCTATATTTTATGTATGTCACGTGTGCATACACGTTTGACACTTGTCGTTGGGATGTGTGACCCATGATGTCATCATCCTGACGCCTCGATTTCTGAGTTATTTTAAGAGGAATTTGGGGGCGTCACACCTTCACTCCTCATTCTTGGGCATTTTAGGAGGGTTGAGAAACAGATATACACAATCACCACTCTCTACTCAGAACTCTGCTACAAAAAAAAACTAGTTTTGATTATTTGAATTGGCATAAATTGCATAAATTGTATTTGGATACACTTCTTAGCTTCTGTATTAAATGATTGCTCTATATTCAACATGTATATGTATGTATTGAATAATATGGAAAAAGTTAGAGCAGATTTCTAGGAATCAATCATCAATGCATGTATGTATTATTCTTCATTTGAATAATCAAAACCATCGCCCCTGTTTCATTTTAGATGGCACGTGGTTAAGAAATCCAAAAACAAACCATTACCAACCATGATTCTTTTCTTAACAGTAGGATAATTAGAAATTGAAAAAAAAAAGCATTTGATTTCTTGCATTTTGTAATAAAGCAAAACAGACTATTTAATGGAAACTAAAAATGAGGGAAGAATATATACTACAGCCTCAAATATGTGGTAAAATCTAAATTTGTTAATGCCAATTTACATCAATAAATTATTAATCTCACACACATCCATGGAACCATGATGAAATAAAGCAAAGAAATTAATCAATAAAAATTAATCTGACACACATCTATTAATCAATAGATGATTAATCTCACACATCCATAATGAAAAGTGAGTTGGCTGATACTTTATAAGTTTATAAGTTTATATATAAACTTATATATAAGTTTATCTTTACTAACATTTTTTATATTGTTATACTTGAATTTTAAGTCCACATAACAGATGGATCCCTCACGCAGTGCCAGTGGGACTTCGACTCCACATGATATTCCAGATGCCAAGACTCCGTCGGCGTCCCAAGTGGTAACTTTGAGTCGGAGTCGACTACCTACCTCCACTTGAGTCTAAACCTTGTGTGCTAGCAATGGATTTCCACTTCCAATCGATATAGAATTGGAAGTAGAAGATCCCGATCAGTTTATAGAGGAGGAGGAGATGGGTCTTAGGGTCTTCCAGTTGAGGATCTAGATGTACTAGTACACTCTGCAGATGCGAGGCCACCCCCATCCACGATCAAATAAAAAAAGATTGTGGACATGTGAACATTTTGTGATAGTTGAGGGTGGGGATCCCTAGAATCCATAGGCTAAGTGCAGCTATTGTGACACTCAAGTTGAGTGTCATTCAAAAAGGCAAGACACTTCTTGCCTATTAGCACATCTGAATGGCTACCAGCACTACCAAATAGCGAAAGGGATGGCGTTAAGAGGTTAGTGTCTTGCTTTGTATGCTACTTGATTTATTCATTTAATCCCATTTAATTTTCATTTAAGACTAATATTGATAATAAATTATTAAACGCAACTGCAGGTGGGTCTCAGACTAATCTTAGCTACGAGACTTTTAAAGCCACTACTGGGACAATAACACAGATGAGGAACCTGGTAGTCCCTCAATATAGTGAGAAGGTGTATCGTAAGGCACTTGCGAAGATGGTTATATAGGATGAGATGCCCTTTACCATAGTCGACAAGAAAGGGTTCCACAAGTTTATAAAGCTGCTTCAGCCAAGATTTTCAATGCCATCCTGTTATACAGTGATGCGTGATTGTATGAAGATGCATCTGAGGGAAAAGGTAAAGATGAAGAAGATTTTCATCACCACTGGCTAGAGAGTGTCATTTACAACCGACACATGAACATCTGTACAAAATATCTCGTACATGTGTATCACAGCACACTATATTGACAGTGAATGGAATCTTAAAAAGAGGATTATTAGATTTAAAAAAATAGTTGACCATAAGGGTGCATCGATAGGGGAGGAGATGGATGATTGTCTGCTGGATTGGGGCATCCAAAAAATTTTATACACTATAGTTGACAATGCCAGTGCCAATGAGACTGCTATCAAATGTTTTATGTGGAATACGAGGGTGAGAGACAATGTGATAAAAAATCACTAGTATATTTTTAATGCAGAATACATTCGATGCATTGCTCATATAATCAACCTTATTGTTGGTGAGCCTTTTTGATTTTTATTTTGTATTTTATATTTGAATATTTTTATGATTAAGGTCTTCGAAAGTACTATTTTATATATTGTTATGGTATTTGGGTATTTTCCAATGATAAAATAGGTGAGGGGTTGAAAGATGTGGACGACTCCATTAAGAAAGTCCATGGCATTGTGCAGTATGTTAGAACTTCTCCCTAAAGGCTGGGAAGTTCAAAACAATAGTAAAACACGTTGGGGTTGAGTTCTCAAAAATATTTTCACTCGATGGAACTCCACATATTTGATGTTGGATGTGACACTAAAGTACCAGAAAGTATTTGAGCGATTGGAGATTGCGGATATGGGTCTGAGGTATGCCCTGCTAGAGCCTAATGGAAGGGGGCTTAGTCTAACAAACAGTACGGATTGACAACATGTATCCAAGTTTGTTGGTTTTTTACAAATCTTCTATGACATCACGATGCAGGTATTTGAACCTGCATATGCGATGGCAAACAAGTGGTTCAGTAAGATCTCAACGCTACGTCACCACTTGAAAGAAGGTTATGTAGACCCGAGCAGACTACTATCTAGTGCGGTATCAGAGATGTAGTCCAAATATGATAAATATTAGGGGCAAATTGAAAAGATAAATATATTATTGTTCATAGCGCCGATCCTCGACCCCCGATTGAAGTTTGCAGTGATAGAATGGCGGGCAACTAAAGTTCTCGGAGTGGTGAAGGCAGCGGCATTTATCACAGCGCTTAAGATAAATTTGAAAACTTATACAGCTACTACAGTGCCAATAGCCAGGCTTCATCCTCAGCAGTTGCAAGTACCTCACGTTCAAGCTCGAGCTCAGGACCAGCCACATATGCCCGTACCCACGGCCAGTGCAGCTAGTCGATCCTGAAGCTTCAACGTTATGACGTCGTTTCATGCACGATTGACGAGAAATCTATTGTAGTGTTTAGATCTTGATTTGGTGGAGGGCTAATTCCATCAAGTATCCGATCATCGGGAGTATTGCTCGAGATGTGATAGCCATTCCTATCAATTACAGTTGCATCTAAGTCAGGATTTAGTACCGGAGGTCGAGTATTGGATGCCTACCGAAGTTCATTGTCACCGTCAACTGTGAATGCCCTCATTTGCACACAGAACTGTATCAATGATGTACCTACTAGACTAGAGAGTATTATCATCGATACTATAAGCTACAGGCTTGAGTCAAGTAAAATTAAATTAATATATTTACTTTTTTTTATGATTAAATTAACAAATTTTATATAATTATTGAATTATTTCAATGATTTTTTTTTTTTATAATTTCATAAATCTATGGAAATTTTAACTTATACCGTCTATGATATCATAAATATAGTTATCACCCCAACATACTTGCTGATGACTAATGAAGTAATTGACGGTTACGTGTATAATTCTCTAATTTACAGTTACTTGTTTAGTTTATTTTAATTTTTATTGATAATAATACATTTTAATTTTATCTTAGTCTCATGTATGAGTTCGTATAAGTTCCAATGACAAACTACTTTGCTACAACGGTTTTATTTCTTTAGTAATCTCGGGTCTAGTGATAGTGAATGGTTTAATTTGTATTTTGTACTATTTTTTGTATTATTCAGTCTGGACTATTTCTTGTATTAGGCTATTAGGCTATTAGGCTTAGCAATTAGTATAGTAATTTGTATTATTTGTTTAACTATTTAAGACTAATTAGCAGTGAAACCTTAATAGATAAATGGTTGTGGTAGCTTACATCCAAAAATGGGCTCAATTGAGCCCATTTAGAATCGAAATGGCCCAATTGAGACCATTTGGTTTTGAAATGGGCCTAATTTGGCCCATTCAGAAGTTGGAGTTCAGATCGGAAGTCAGAGTTCCGAAATCTGATCGGAATTTCATTTGAACTACGATCAGAGTCGAGCTCCAACTCTATTTCGACTCCGACGGAAGTCAGAGTCGGAGTTGGAAACTTTGAACTCCGACACCGTCGGAGTTGAAGGTGTCGGAGTTGAAGCACACCCTTACAGCACGAGTACCACCCCTCTAAAAAAAAAAAGTACAGGCAATGTGGAACTCTTGACAGTTACAGTTCCTTATTGGGGTCCTCTTATTTTCATTTAAAAATTTAATTTATTGTTCATATTAAATACTTACTTTTATTTTTCATTTATTTTTTTATTTTTTTTCTTTAGTAATTATATGATGTAAAGATAATAAGTAAGAGAATTATTTTAGTTCAACAAAAAGGGAAAAAAATTAAAAAACAAGTCTAGTATGTAGTGTATGTAGCTAAATAAAATGATTAATTTTTATATTCACTATTAAGAAATGTTTTAACTACAAAAATATTTAATGAAAATAAACTTATAAATTAAGGTATTTTGATTTGGGCTAAGAATCATCATTCGGTTGGGCACATTTCTTTTTTAAACGTCGAAGAAAGATTCTCACAGCGAAAAAATGTCAAACCTTTTATAACATGCATCACATGGTTACGCTATTGATCCTAAAACAAATATCATACAAGCACTTCTCGCTTGTGGGAAGTGCTCTTTTGTTTATCTGGACAAAGTTAAGTAACTTGTAAATTAAAGGGCTTTACAAAATAGAGTGGTCATTACCACTGCTTACTAAGTTCAATATATAGGCTCCTTCTTTATCTTCTTAAGGCCTGGGCCCCAGCAAAGTCGATCCAGGTCTAGGCTAAGCCCTACCTCACAAATCACCCTAGAGGACGACTCAAAAACACGTCCCAAGTGAAGGGAATCGTCTATTCCTAACATTAAGCAACACCCCGTAGGGTGTAAACCAGCCAAATGGTACATCGCCATCTTCAGTGTCTCCCCATCCCATTAGCCCGGAAGATCCAGAGTCACTGGCCCCTTAAGGGCGAACTCAATCAAGTCCCTAGGGGTCTGAAGTATCGTCACGGGAGTCATACTTGGTTGAACCATCGTCACCTGCAATTACTTCTATCATCCCCAAGAGGGAAGGAGAGTAAGGACATAGAGAGGGGTGAGATTTTGGGGGAAATCTCAGCAAGTCCATTAATATTTCAACAAAAACATTCAGCCATATAATTAAGTGAATAACAAGCAAATACATCCATATACAGTAACATGGGACTCATGTTGGGACCAATGCACATGCTCGTGACAAAATGCATCTTTCTTGTCTTTTCTCAATTTCCAGTGCATACACGTTCATAAAATCAAATAAAAAAATTTTCTTGACTCATATTCTCCAATAGACATTTTATTCAAAAATTTTCGTCTTTTCTTGTCTTAGACGTCACTTATCTATCAGATCATATACGGCCCGAAATCCCTTTTCTTTTTTGTCATAATTTTATATTTTGAACACCTCACGGTTCCCCTATGCACCATGTGCTCATCGCTAGTTATTGTCACACCCGGCGACCATGTCAAACCCTGGTGAATACGTTTTGCGCCCTTTCGTGCTTTTCGTCACTCAGGATTTTTCTCCAAATGACTACAAACATATAGTGAGCCCGAGACCAATGCCGCTTTTAGGGCACCCACTAGCATTAGGTGCGACCACACTCCGGACACTTTTTTGGAGCCATACATGGTCTGCCGAATGGTTTTCGTCGGCCCAAGGGTTTTCACTCAATTTAGACACTCCTGAGTGAACAAGGAGTTTCATTGGGACACTACCCTGTCCCAGCCTTTGAGATTTTTCTAAAACTTTAATCCATTTCTTTCGAAAATGTGTTTAACTCAAAACATGATTTTCGTGCTTATGCATGAGACATACAACTCTTAACACTTGTGATGCAAAAACTTGAGGGGAACCCGAGTACACACTTTTGGTCATTTTTTATACAACCCCCTTCACATTCGGTTCCTTATGCAAAAACATTTAGTTGGTTTTAATGGTAATTTAAAGCACTCGACTACCACACCTAGGGTTTGGGCCGTGACCCTTATTATCTCCCCTTGGCATTTTCTTCCTTCATTCATCTTATTCTCACTCTCAAGCCCTAGTTCAATGATTGAAACAATTTTCTAGCCCTTCAAGAAAGCTATCGAAACCCTATAGCTTTTAGACTCTATGTTTCCTATTTTATGTTATCAAGGCAAGTATGCTACTTGAACACCCATGTAGAAATCCGAGAGTATGTATAATATTCTCCTATTATTTATGTTTCTAAATTCTTTAAAATTTTCAAAGCAAGTATTTCATGAAAGGAAAATAGATTCTAAAGATTTTCACTCAAGGAAACCCTCCAAACCGAAACTCCATAAGCATGTTCTCCCTCTTTTATTTTTCTTTTTTTTCCTTCAAGCTTCTAACGTTTATTTTACCAAGCATGCATTTCTTTACCAACCATCAATCAATAATAGTAATGATATAATTAGATTCCACCAATATTTTTATAATTATTCATCCTAGCATGGCATTTCAATAAACAAGATATTTGCTACTAAAATCAAGATGCTTCTTCAAATGATCTTTCCCACATCACCCAACATTTAACAATTTTAGACATAATCATGCTTACATGTTTTCCTCAACAAAGTCCACCCAAAATCATTAACATATTATAACCCTTTACTTAAAAAGAAACATGGGTTCTAAGCATGGATTTGCATCTAACTGAAATAACATTTCTACCCGAAAAGCTTCATCATAGCATACCAAGCAAGAAAACCAAGCAATACAAGCATATTCAAGCATATTCACACATATTCAAGCATATTCGAGCATATTCACACAAAAATATGCTAGAGATGCTAGAGGCGAAATAAGGATATACTTACAATTCTCCTAACTAGCTTAAATGAGTTATGAAAATATGAGAAATATTTTATTAGATTAGGCTAAGAACACATCATTTTAAAAGAGGAGATTTCTTTTAGAAAAACATGAACATAGAAAGTGTTCCTCCCTACATTTCTAGGTTTGTCTTAACTTAACAAAGTCACTTACCTCTTCTAAGATTCCTCCTTCCAAAACCACTTGCTTCTTCTTCTTCTAGGCTTAGAGTGTTTAGATGTTTATGTGGTGAAGTGAAGTGAAGCAAAGAGAATGGAATGGGAGGGTGAGTTGCTGTGAGGTGGAGTGAGAGATGTGTGTGTGTGTGTTCGAATGAGGCAACCAAAAGGGTAAGGGAGCAAGACCATTCGGCCATGGGACTCTCCCAGGCTCTAGGCCACTCATTTTCCCTAAATTTAGAGTGACACTTGATGGGTTTGAAAGACCTTTGAGTGACTCCCATCACTTGATCACATCAAACATAATCTAGTTCATTCTAAGTTGAAGAATTAGCTTCCTTTTTCTCCCATATGGCCGACCTCTCTCTCAAGGGTTCAAAACCCTTCCCATCACCTCACATCACTTCTTTATCTCCCAACCATTATCTCATAGGTCAACCTAAGAGATTTGAGGATCTCAATCTTGGGAGAAGGCAAGAGTGGGGTTCGGACCCCTTGCCTCCATCCGAAACCCTCTTCTCTTCCTACTCTCCTTTCTCTCTTGTCATGTGCTCAATCAATCAACTATTCACCTTACTTCTTACACTTACTTTTCTTTTCACTTTTACACAATCCTATAGTCTAGATTTGGTGGCAAGAAGAATACCAAAAGGGGACGGGGAGTCAGCTACTCACCTCACCCGAACCCTCATTTTCTTCTTCCCACTTTTGCATCCATTAATCAACATCTCAAATCATCATTCCCTTCCACACTCTTAAACATCATGTCTTGTCTACTTTTACACAATCTCACATGTCCATTCCATCTAGATTTGGAGACAAAAAGAGAACACACACAAGGAGAGGGTGGTCAGCTACATGCTTACCCGTAGCTCTCCATTCCTTTCCATTGGTTTTCTTTTCTTCCCCACTTGTTCCATCACTCACTCAATCAACTAATCAAACCCTCACTTGTCTTCTCAAGATCTCTTAGCAATCATTCCTCAAGATTTGGAAATATATTTTTGAGGAAACCCTAAGGGCATTCGGCTATAGCCCACTGAATCCCTCTCATTTTTCTTATTTTCAAATCCTCTCAAATCTTGCCTCATCATTTGATTAGATTTGGCAAAATCCTATGATGATCTTCTTTGGCAAAAACCCTTGTCTCACACACCTATCAAGGTAGGAAAAGATGTGGAGATTTTATCTTGATTTTCTCTTTCCTTTCTTTAACCAAAACAACTAGTCAACTTTCTCACATACTAGTATTCTCCCTCTTTCACCTACTAGTCTTTGTTAATTTACAAAACTTTCCCTAACTTGACATGTGTCCTCATATATGGGCTTGGGTTGACTATTGGATTTCATTTTATGGACCTATGGGCTTGTTCTCTCTACTTGAGCCCAGAGTCTTGGTCATGGCCTTAAGGCCTTCAACTTTTAAGCCCACCTTTTTAAGGCTTTATTCACTAAATTACCTAAGTCACTTATGCTTTATTTGTTTAATTAAATAAAAGTATAGTAGGGAAATTCGGGGTCATCACATAATGGTTGGCAATGGTGGAATCCTATCATGGATTTGATAGCTGTGTAATAAAATGATGTGTTTTTTTTTTAGTTAAATGGGGCATTTTGGAATAAAAGTAGTTGTAACTGGATTGTAACTGAATTAGAACGACTGTTAGTGATGCGGTGCGTTTAGGTGGAATTATAGTGAGTCATTAAACACGGCGTTTAAGTCTAATTGTTGATATGAAGGCTTAAGCGAGTGTAGTTATATTCATTGAAGTTGCATATTGTTGACTTCCCTTTGGAGGTGAGATTTACCTCGAGTAAAATCCAAAATCACTCCAAAAAGTTTAATCTTGGACGCTTTCATACAATTCTCTTTTTCTCTCAATTCTCCATCAATTCTTATTCTTATTCTTGATTGATACTGAGTAGCTGGGTGGTTGAACCCTAACATTGGTAATAGAGAGGCTGATCCTTTCTTGAATTCGACTCTCATGGCGGAAGGTACAAGATCGACAATCTCAAAGAACCAGCAAGATGCTTTGCAGAAGTAGGTGGATGAACATCAGCAAGTGTTTCAAGTGTTGACAGAAAAGTTGGATCAAATGTAGAATATGATGTACACTTATTTTGAACCTAATCATGTTCCCTTTAATACTGAAAGTGAGAGAGTCTTGTTCTCATAATAATGAACATAGGAGTTGTGTTCATAAGAGTATTCGAATAGAGTTTCCCCATTTTGACGGAAGTAACCCAGCATGTTGGGTTTTTAAGGCAAATCAATATTTTGATTATCATTAGAACCTTGAAAATCAGAAGTTGTCGATAGCTTCTTTTTATATAGAAAGTGATGCGCTTACTTGGTATCAAGATGCCAAGGTTATTGTTCAATTTGTGAATTGGGATACTTTTGTTAGAGCTCTACAAATAAGACTTGGTTCCACTTCATATGATGATCCAATGGAGTCTCTGACTCGATTGAAGTAGACTGGGTCTGTTTTGGCTTACAAGACTCAGTTTGAAGTTTTATCAAATAGATTGAAGGGTTTGTTCGAGAAGCATAAGTTGAGTTGCTTTCTCAGTGGCCTTAGAGATGAGATTCGATTACCAGTTCAAATGCTCAATCCTATAAATTTGAGTGCTGCATTTGGACTCACCAAGATTCAAGAAGAGAATGTCTTGAGTTCAAGAAAATTTTCAAGACTAGTGACAAGGAATGAGGCCTAGTTCGCATTGCCTAAGGAAGACTCTACTAAGAAATTTCAAAAGAATTTTATTCCTAAAAAAAATTCTTTTGATCATTTAGATGAAAAGAGGAGGAAAGGCTTGTCTTTCCGATGTGATGAAAAATGGAATCCAGGTCGCAATTGTAAGAATCCTAAGCTGTATTTGTTATAAGTGGAGGATGATGGGGAGACTAGTGATGGAAGTAAGGAAGAAAATGATATTGTGATGTTGCAAAATACAGTAGGTGATGTGGAGAACAATTTGCAGATTTCATTAAATGAAATTTTTGGTTCTCCTAGTACAAAATCTGTGAGGTTAGTATGAACAATTGTTGTTCAACCTATGGTTATATTGGTTGATTCAGGAAGAACACATAATTTCTTGTATCTAGGGGTGACAAAGCTGGCTCAATTGATAATTGAAGACTCAAATGGCTTACATGTGAAGGTTGCCAATGGTGAAAGTTTATAGAGTTCTGGAAGATGCTAGACTACAATAGTTAAAGTTCAAGGTAGTAGGTTTCCTGTGTCTTTTCATTTACTCACTTTGGGTGGGTGTGATATAGTTTTGGGGGTGCAATGTATGGGATTTTCAGCAATTAACAATGCAATTACAATTCAAGGGAACCACTTTATTGTTGAAAGGATTATCTGCTAGTGAAATGTTTATAACAGATGGATTTTTTTTAAACCATCTGGAATAGAAAAGAGGAGTTGTTTTTTATAGCTTGTATTGAATGAAGCTGTTGTTCTATCTAATGGGTACCAAAAAGAAATTCAACAGCTGCTAGATCAGTTTGGGGAATTTTTTTAAGAACCTTCTGGTCTGCCTCCTTCCAGGAAAAGTGATCATAAGATTGTATTATAAGAAGGAACTTAACCAATCTCAATCAGACCATATAGGTATCCCTTTTACCAAAAATTGAGATTGAAAAGATTGTCAAAGATTTGTTACAAGCTGGGATTATTAGGCGTAGCCAAAACCCTTTTTCTTTACCTATTTTATTGGTGAGAAAAGCTGATGTTAGTTGGAGAATGTGCATGGACTACCGGGCTTTAAATCAACACACATTCAAAGATGAATTTCTAATTCCAGTTATTGATGAACTCTTGGATGAGTTATGGGGAGTTGAGATCTTTCCAAAACTTGATTTGAGATTAGGTTATCATCTAGTGAGAGTGAAAGAAGAGGACATCCCAAAGACTGCCTTCAGAACACACAAAAGCCATTATGAGTTTTTAGTGATGTCATTTGGGCTTACTAATGCTCCAGCAACATTCAGAATTTAATGAATGAAGTTTTCAAGCCATTCCTGAGAAAATTTGTACTAGTGTTTTTTGATGACATACTAATTTACAGTCGAAACATGGAAGATCATTTGAAGCATTTGAATGAGGTACTGTCAGTAATGAAAAGTAACAATTTGTTTGCTAAACGATCAAAATGCAGTTTTGGTGTTTTAGAGATTGAATACTTGGGCCATGTTATTTCGAAGAATGGGGTGAAGGCAAACCCTAAAAAGCTAGATTCTATGTTATATGGGCCTATTCCAAATTCTATTAAAGCTTTGAGGGGTTTCCTTGGCCTTACTGGCTATTATAGGAAATTTATTCGGAATTATGGATTAATAGTAGCACCATTGACCCTCTTGCTTAAAAAGAATTCTTTTGAATAGAGTTATATGGCTACTATAGCTTTTAATGCACTTAAAAAAGTTGTAACCTAGTCTCCTGTATTGAGGCTGCTAGATTTCAATAAAGAGTTTACAATAGAGTGTGATGCAAGCGAGTTAGGTTTAGGGGCTGTGTTGATGCAGGAAAACCAACCCATTGCATATTTTAGCAAAGCTTTGAAAGGAAATTACTAGCACTCTCAACATATGAGAAGGAACTCCTAGCTTTGGTAAGTGCAGTCCAAAGATGGAGACCATACTTGCTTGGCTAGAAATTCAAGGTGAAAACTGATCAACAAGCATTGAAATTTTTGCTTGAATAGAAATTGGGGACAGAAAGTCAACAAAAATGGATAACTAAGCTCTTGGAATATGTTTTCTTAATTGAGTACAAAAAAGACAAGGAAAATAAAGTTGCATATGCCTTATCCAGGAAACAGGAAGAAGAAGTGGCCAGTTTGGCACTCATTTCTTTTCCTACATCGGGTTGGATTGATGAATTAAATAAAAGTTATGCATTGTCTCCTAAGGTAATAAATACCATCTAACAGTTGACTAAGGACCGAAATTCTATGAAAAATTATTTGATGCAATAAGGCCTTTTACTCAGGAAAGGCAAGATGGTTATCATTCCTTACTTAGAATTTCAATTAAAAATACTGCAGCACATCCACCATAGTCCACAAGCTGGCTATGTGGGCTACCATATGACATTAAAGAGAGCAAACCACCATTTTTTTGGGAAGGAATGAAGAAAGATGTGAAGCAAGTTGTCAAAGAGTGTGGTATTTGTCAAGTCCAAAAGTATGAAGCAATACATCCAGTAGGTCTCTCTTGCAACCACTGCCCATTCTAGATTTACCATGGTCAGATATATCCCGTGATTTTGTAGAAGGATTACCCTCATCCAATGGTTTTAGTGTGGTATTTTCTGTGATAGACAGACTCAATAACATGCATATTTCTTTCCTTTGGCACATCCTTACACCGCCATTAAGGTGGCTAAAGTATTCTTTGTAGGGACTTTTAAACATCATGGGATGCCAAGATCAATTGTGTCTAATTGAGATCCAACTTTTACTAGTGTTTTCTAGAGGGAGTTGTTCCAGTTACAAGGAACCATATTATCCTTCAGTTCTTCCTATCATCTACAAACGGAAGGGCAAATTGAAAGTCTTAATAAGTGCCTTGAGACTTACCTTAGATGTTACATTGGTTCAAGACCTAAGGGGTGGACTGACTAGTTACCCTTAGCAAAGTGGTGTTATAACACTATTTTTTATTCTTCTTCAAGAATGACACATTTTGAAGCATTATATGGTTATACTCCTCCAAAGTTACTCTCATATGTTCTAGGAACTACTTTGAATGCTATAGTGGACACTCAATTGAAGTCCAAAGAGGAAATCTTATCTCTGTTAAAAGAGAACTTGCAGAAAGCTCAAGAAAGGATGAGATTTTTTGTTGACAAGAAGAAAACTGAGAGGGAATTTCACATTGGGGATTGGGTCTTTCTGAAGTTGAAGCCATATGGACAGAACTCAAAAGCACTCAAACACAAGATAAAGTTAGCCCCTAGATATTATGGCCCATTTTAGAACTTGGCAAGAGTAGGTCAGGTTGCTTATAAACTTGATTTACCTTCTTCAACTAAGATATATCCAGTATTTCATGTTAGTTGCCTTAAGATGAAATTAGGCTAGCAAATTGCTCCTTTACCAACATTGCCACCAGTGGATATTGGTGGCATAATTAAACTAGAACCAGCTGCAATCCTTGATAGAAGAATGGTCAAGAGGGGTAATAAGGTAGTGACTGAGGTGTTGGTGTAGTGGTTAAATGCTCCTCTTGAAGACAGTACCTGGCAAAGACCCACACCTTGTGGGCAAGGTTCTTTAAAAAGGGGGGGACTACTATAGCAACACTAGCAAAGGGGCAAAGTAAGCAATCATGTAGCCTTGTGGACAAGGCTTTTGAAGGGGAGGAAATTGTCATGGGTTCGATACCTGTGTAATAAAACGATGTGTTTTATTTTTAGTTAAATGGGGCATTTTGGAATAAAAGTAGTTGTAACTTGATTGTAACTGAATTAGAATGACCGTTAGTGATGCGGTGCATTTAGGTGGAATTGTAGTGAGTCATTAAACACAACGTTGAAATGTGATTGTTGATATAAAGGCTTAAGCGATTGTTATTACATTCATTGAAGTTGCATGTTGTTGAATTTCCTTTGGAGGTGGGATTTACCTCGAATAAAATCTATAGTCTCTTAAAAAAGTTCAATCTTGGACACTTCCATACAATTCTCTCTTTCTCTCAATTCTCCATCAATTCTTGTTCTTATTATTGATTGATACTGAGTAGTTGGGTAGTTGAACCCTAACAAATCCCAAAACCATCAGAGGCAAAAATGGCTCTTCTTCTCTATTTTTTATGTCCAAAGTATGAGATATATGTAAAATGATCCATCTTTATATCTTTTGTATTCAATTGTAAGGCTATGGTTTGTTTCATTCCTTACTAGATGTGTTCAAAAGGATTAGATATTATGAAGATGCAAGGAATTGTTAAGGAGGAGACCATGCCTAGGACCACTAACAGCAAAGCAGGAGCATGTCCCACTAGTGCAATAGCTCAAAGCAATCCTAGTACAATACTTAGCAACTTTGTAGCACCAGACAAAGCAACACAAACCAACAAACATGGCCAGCTCATAACATGCACTACAACATCAAAGGAATCACAACAAAGGCTCAAATCAACGGCTAGAAATAATGATATATTTATGGTAGGACAAGTGTCAGTAGATCCAAGAACATGTGAGAGTCAATGAGAATGTTGTCTATATATATCATTGTAAAAAGGGACTCTTGAATATATGAAAAATAGAGGAATTATAGAAGTCGTGTCTCTCCTTGTCATATTGTCAAGCAATTGGTATGCGTGCTAAGAACTAATCTCAACATGGTATCAAGAGCTTCCTAAGGCCTGCATCTACATTTTTTTTTGCTCTATAGAAAGCCACAATGGCTTCTCCCAAGTCCTTTTTAACTCAACCACTCAACACAGATTTTCAAATCCCAACCACTTGGCTTTAGCCTCTGTAAATCACTTTATAACAATGAAACTGACCATTGATAACTTCTTATTATGGAAAGTTTAGATGGTTCCCGTCCTTAAGAGCAACCAATATTTTGCTGATATGAATGGCTCCAAACTAGTTCCATCTTTAATGATCGAAGGCCAACCGAATCTTAAGTATGCTCAGTGGGAGCTACTTGACCAAACAATCCTCTTGGTCCTAACATCCTCTTTGTCCAACCATGTCCTAGCCTAGATTCTTGAGTAAAAGACTTCAAATAAGTTTGGACAACTTTGCACTCATTATTTGCAGCTCAGTCATCTGGAGATATAATGCAAACCCATTATCAACTTGCAACTTTAAAGAAAAGACTTGAATCCATGACTAAGTATTACCATAAAGCCAAGAATCTTGATGCTTCCTTGCCCGTGACTGGCCAACCTCTTGCTTCCATTGAATTTTTGGTGTATTTACTTGTAGCGTTAGGCATTGAGTATAATGCTTTGGTGACCTCCCTCACTACCCGAGTCGATCTCCTCTCTTCTCAACAGATCTCCAGTTTTCTTCTTAATCGCGAGTCCCGATTAGCTCATCAGAACTAGAATCTGCTCAATGGTTCCTATCTCGACTAATTTGACCACCTCTGATTCTTAGCTACTTTTTGGTTCTAGGGCTCCTTCTAACTGAGGTAGGGGATGTGGGTATTGGGGTAGGCATGGGGGAGGAGGCTCTCAGTCTTTTTTTCCCTCATAGCAACCTAACACTCATCCTTTATGCCAAATATGTCACAAGATCGAGCACATTGCTTTGGCATGTTATCATCGTCTTAATCAAAATTACAAAGCTAGTCCCGCTTCCTCTCTTTTCGCAAATCTCACCACTTCCAACCCACCCACACCTTACATAAATTCATTGTTTCCATACATTGCTGTAATACACTATTTTACCTCTAATTTCAACAACCTTAATCTAGATACTTTATCGTATTAGGGGTCTGACCAAGTTGAGATGGTTCATCCTTGTCGATTCAACACATGGGTTCTGCACAACTTCATTCTCCTTCTGGCAACTTTCTTCTCCCTAAATTACTTCATGTCCTTTTGATTACAAAAAAATTTAATTTATGTTCGTCAATTTTCTCTTGATAATTATGTGTATTTTGAGTTTCACTCATCATTTTTTATAAAGGATTTACAAACCCAATGGGTACTACTTTGGGGCACCGTTAAAGATGGTCTGTATGTCTTACCTAAAGAGGTCACCACCTTACCCTCCATTTCGGTATCCCCTCAAGCTTGTATTGGAGAATGGACATATTCTTTTCAATAGCACCTTCGACTTGGACACCCATCTTCCAAAATCACCAACTTTATCATTCACAACTTTAGTCTTCCCATGAATTCCCTTAGAAGTTAAGGCACATGCTTCTTTTCAATAGCACCTTCAACTTGCACCACTTGTTTACAAGCTAAGGCACATGCACTACCATATCCACCATCTCCTTCTCGATCCACACATCCATTTGCTTTACTTTTTATAGTTGTATGGGGTCCTATCCCCGTGTTATCAAGCAATAGTTATAGATTTTTCTTTTCTATTGTAGATGATCACTTGAAGTACATTTGGTTATTTCCAATTCAATCAAAATCCAATATTTCATGTAACATCCTGACCCAAAAAAAAAATTGAGTTAAATTTTTTTAATTTATTACTATTATTAATATTTATTATTATTATTATTATTATTTACTACTCTTTTAGTAGTATTAGCATCATTTTGCATACCGGTAATTCCATTTGAATTTGAACTTTTATCCTAGACTCATAGATTATCTGTTAATTCCTTAGTTCCGATCTGAACATTTCAAGTTTGTTACCATCTCAAATTTCAAAAAAATTTAGTTTTGATCCAATCAATTCTTCTCTCAAGATTTTTCAGAATCATCACCACCACCAACAAATTCTACCCAGCCTCAGAATTCCAAACCAGTTTCATAATCAAATTCAAACTCAAATACTTCAAAATCCCAACTTGGAAATTACCCCAACGAAATTAGCAAATTCAAACCGAAGCCTTCTTCCTTTGGTTTCCCTATTTTAAAATCAAATACAAACAAGAATCAACTCACAAACTGAAGACTCAATCTCCTTATCAACCACGTTTTTCCCTCCCCTTCGTCTATAAAAAAAAAAACCTAAACCCCCAAATTAAACACACAAATTACCAAGAGCAAATTCATCCCTCAGCAAAACCACTCTCGTCAGCAACCCAAGACTTCTAGAAATTAAACCAACCCACACACCGACAGCCATATAGTCGGAGCATTACCAACAATGCCAGAACTCGCCGACCAGTCTTCCCCCACCATCCCGTGTATCTCTCGGCGAGCCTCTCCTTTGTTTTGCCTGGCCCATAGCATGCACTGTAACATCAAAGGAATTATATAGTAAATCAACGGCTATAAATTATGACGTATTTATGGTAGGACAAGTGTCAATAGATCCAAGAACATGTGAGAGTTAAAGAGAATGTTGTCTATATATATCATTGTAAAAAGGGACTCTTGAATATATTAAAAACAGAGGAATTATAGTGGTCATGTCTCTCCTTGTCATCTTGTCAAGCAATAGGTATGCATGCTGAGAAATAATCTCAAGAGGAATGAACTTTATTCTTTTTCATCGTTCATCGTTAGGTTTGTTCCTTCGGACTGGGTATTTTCCAGGCCCAATCTGGAACCTAGATAGCTGAGATCCAATTTTTCTTTTCGACCTCGGCTTAAATCCCAGATCGTACCCGGATTAGTAAACCCCAAATCTATATGGCCCGGGTGCAGTTTTGAAAAGTGGGTACCAGGATTTAAACCCAGTACCTGGGTTTTATACAAATAAAAAAAACCCTACACAGAATTTGAGATTCCCCAGACCTTCCCCATCCTCACTCTCGTCTCTACTCTCTCTCTCTCTCTCTCTCTCTCCTTCCTATGGAGTCCGTAATGCATAGAAGCCATTGAGATTTTGTTTCCCCTAGACTTCCTCCTCCTCTCTGCAGATTCTTTCTCTTCTCTCTCTCTCTCTATCTCCTTTCAATAGAGTCTGCAATCCATAGAAGACGATGAAGGTAGCTCTCTTCATTGTCTCCAAAGTGCTAAGCCGTCGTGTTTGTCTCACTGGAGACCTTTCGATAAGTCTCTCTCCTGATCTGTGAATAATGGTTTTAAATTTGAGTATATTTGGTGATTTGGTGAAATGGATTTTTTTGGCTTGGATAGATTTGGTAGATCTAGTATAACTGGGTCTTTCATGGAAGTAGGCGATGGAACTGAGTCTTTTTCTCACATTGGTCATCATTGTTGTTCGATTTGAATGCAGATGGGGTCGAGGTTGAAGAGGAAGATGCAGCCTATGATGTCGATGTCGATGAAGATGAAGAGGATGAAGATGACAATTAGGGATAATTTTTTTTGGAATATGGGGTTATTTGGTTTCGTTGATTTTTTTGTTTGTTGAATTCTTTGGAGTTTAGTGGATTTTTTAGTGTGCAAGTTGTTCAAGGGCACAAATTAGGATCCGTTGCATGGAGAGTAAGAACAATTTCTAGGGATGATTTTGGGGCGAGGGTTTTTCTTCCTTAATGGAGATGTTTGGTTGATGAGAAAATGCGGAAAAGGGAACTCGTTTCAGTTTTTTATTTTTTATATATTTCAACTCCTATTTTGGATTTTGAGTGTTAATAAAGACGGATTAATATGGGTTCTAGCCTGGATATTGACCCAGGTATATCCGGTCCCCAGCCCAGATTAGGAACCTGGGATCAAGGTCGAGTATATCTGAATTTTCGGCCTAGCACCCGGATAAAAAGCCCTAGCCATTGTCTTTATTTTATTTTTTAATAATAATAAAACAATGTTGACATGGCTAGCATGCACAGAGTGTGCGAACTTGATGACTGTAGAAAAGATGTTTTCAATAATTTGATATAATATGGTCAAGTGACAATGAATGGATGATAGATTATGGGTTGATGAAAATTACTCATCATTCGAATCCGGATTCCTGAATATGGAACCCAGATTAGCATGTCTAATCCTTAGTTTGGGTGCCGTCGGTTTGATCATTTATATTATTTACAACCAACACTACAAACCTACTTAATCAAGATTCAAGATCATGAATGTCCATGCACTAATTTAGAGTATGGACATCTCAAGTTACCTAACACATAAGGGTTTCATGAGCATTAATTGTCATTTCAAATCGGCCACAACTTATGAGAGAAATTTTTATATCACTATTTAAAAAGCAAAGAATCTTCCCAAGCATAAAGCAAGATCTCTTTCATGTCATGGCCTGCATTAAATTTAACTTTTTTTTTATGCTTGGACTCTCAAATTTAGGTGCATCTTTATAGTCCAAAGACGAATTAATATTCAATACTCTTATTCACTAATATACAATATGTATTTGGTTCTTTATTTTAATTTTTCCTTAAGTAAATTAGTCAAAAAGAACTTTTATAAAAGTAAATTCACAAACTAACATCACTTCATATGATTTATTAAATCTACTTTAAAATATAATTTAATGTACTACATCAAAACATTTATAAATTTATTTTTGTAGAATTTCTATGTGGCTAAAGCATTTATCTTACATAAAAGCCAAGATACTAATTACCATACAATGGAGTAATACTAATCCTCTCACCACCTATACATGAATGCTAACTTAGTAACCTAAATGAAGGTTGGATTAATTAATTGTATATATATTTTAATCATCTAATTAACAATAATGTTTTACGCTTTTGTCTTTTGAAGCAAGATCACAATTTTTATGTACTTAGATTCAATTATTTTACTCAATAGTTTTATACCACACACCTGTTGATGTGGGTCTTTATAGAAAAGTTATGCTCAACAATATTATACCACATTGGCTCGAGAGTCTTTTCTCTCTTGTTGTGGCGATTGAGGAGAAGGGTGAAGTCCTCTTACTCTTTTGAATAAGGAGGATTGTCTCCACATTGTGGTGGGTTTTACGGTTATTTTCATGGATGAATTACAAGCAGCTTGGGAGAAAGTCGATCTCAATGAAGATGAAAAGGCCGAAATTGAGATTGATGAAGTGAATATTGAGGAGTTACGCCTCTGTGAATGGAGAAGTTTGATCGGTAAAATTTTTGCTAACCACAAAGTGGGGTTGGGAGTTCTTCACACAACAATGTTAAGGGTTTGGCAAGTTGATAAAGTAGTGACCTTCAAGCCCCTACCCTGGGTGAGAATTTATATACTATTACTTTTATGACTAATGAGGATCGAGATAGAATCTTCGCTAGTCAACCATGGTTATTTGGTAATGCAATTTTTGTTTTTAAGGTTATTGATTTGAGAGTTCCACCACATGAAATGGACCTTTTGTCGGAGCGTTTCTGGATCAAAATGCATAAGCTTCCTATGACTTGTATGAATCGTATAATTGGTGAGCAAATTGGCAGGTCAGTGGGGAAAGTGCTGATGGTCAACACACTTGATGATAGAATTGCTTGGGTTAAAATACCTTTGGGTGTTGGTGGAGGTTAAGGTGAGTGTCAACCTATTCCTGGTGGACGGACTATCAAATATAATTTTAGGAACATGTGGGTTATGTTTCTATGGGAAAAGATGTTGAAGATATGCTGCAACTGTGGCTGCATGTATCATGGAGAGGAAGGTTGTGTAGTAAGGGTTTTTTAGTTGGAAACTAGAGTGGGGGACAACAGTTTGGAAGTTGGCTTTTTGCCACCACTGTAGGGGTTAACTGGGGGACAATGATCCAACGAAAATAGAGGATACTAGTAAGGGATCATCTAAGGTTCATAGTGTTGATGCCTGGAGCAAGTTGGGTCCGACAATTTTGTAGAGGTGGCGGTTACGAATAGGGAGCAGACCGTGGAAGGAGATGTGAACTGCATGTAGGAGCGACACTACATGCACCTTAGCCCCCCTAATTTTTTTTAAAATGTTTATATAGTATATAGAAAAGTAAAAATTCTCTCCTATCTACAAAGTTTTTATTGAAATTAGCCCCTCAAACTGAAATTAGCCTCCCCAAGGTACGATCTACTTTGTTGTAAAGCTTAGAGTGTACCTTGAAATTGTCTGTTGGGTAGTTCATGCAGCTCCCCTTGTACCGTTGGACTCGACTATCATTGTACCATTTCTTTTATGAGTTAGCAAAGCGCTGTTGTAGCCTATTGCATGTTTATACATTTGGACCTCTAGTCCGTAATCATTTGTCATCGAGAACTAATAGGTAACAAAAATATACACAGGTCTTATAATACCACATGGATTCTTTCAGTCTTTCATATTTCATGAAACCCAATATCAGTGTAGATTGTGTAGAAATAGAGATTTCGTTTCTTACGGGCATTTGTTCAAACAGATAGTGAGCACCAGCAAGATTTCCCCAATAACTCCTTCACAATTTCATCAACTTCATCAAATTATCTGCCATTGAACCTGTGAGCGTATGGGTATCTCATCTAAATCCAGGTTCGGATTACCTCGATTAGGCGATTAGCTTCATTGTTGATTCCCTTTAAGCTTAAAGGACCAACACCGAAAACGCATAGGTGCAAATATCATCAACTAAGCTTCATCAATCATCAGATTTTCTTCTATTGAGGTACATTGTTAGAAACTTAAAAGTCTTCCGTTGAGTTACGCTATATATTTGCAAGTTTTTTTTGTGTGTTTATATATTTACAAATTTAGAAGTTCAAGTCTTACGGGCCTACAAGCCATGGGCCACGGGCCATGGCTATATATTTGCAAACTTAGAACTTCTAGAAGTTCAAGTCTTACAGGCTTAGATGTTTGTTGAGTTACGGGCCTACAGCTATATATTTGCAAAATTGCAAACTAAGATGTCGTTGAAGCGTTGCTGACTTGGTGAGAGTGAAACTATCTACTCGGTGCTCTGCGTGATCAAGGTAGAGTTATGGTAATCAACTTAGTAGAAGGGTCTTCTTGTATAGCGGCAAGGAAGATTTGAAATGAAAAAATTGGAAGCAAAGTGGAAAGGTTTTAAGCTGAATGAAGAGGAGGAAGTAGTTTTAGAGCACTAGCATTAAATTGGTCATTCTAATATTTAAAATTTAAAGAATATAACTTTATATTTTTTAGCTAATTAGTCAAAATATGAAATCTATATTGAATTATCTATATCATATTCTCTATAGTAATAAGATATTATATTTTTATAGTCTTCAATAACCTCCAACAATCATAATCATATTCATATTCATTTTTTTAATAAGAATATATTTAAATATTATTTTATATTTTGTAATTACACTAATTATATGTATATTAATAATTTAATTTGATATTTAAATAATTATTTTTTAATCAAATTCAAAAAATATATATTTTAATTCTTTGTTAAAAAATTATATAGGATTGGAAAAGTATAAAATAATGAGATGAAGAGATAAATAATGTTTTATATATATAAAAAGTAAAATAAATTTATTGTAGCAAAAAAAAGTCTTTAGATGGGCCTATTTTATTTTTATTTTTATTTTTATTTTTTTTAAATTTGAATAACAGTAACATTTGACTAATTCTTAAGCTTGAAGATAGTAGAACAACTGAAGAAGTAGCGATATGGAGTCAAAGCCTGTAGAAAAGCTATGGATGGATCGACTGATTGGCAGAGATATCATTGAAGCTACTATGGTGAAAATCTTAAAAATCAGTAAGCCTTCTCTATTCAAAGAGTGTGGTCCTAATTTATTTACTTTAACCTTTGTGAATCATGCGGACAAAGCGAGGGTTATGGCTGGAAGGCCTTGGCTCTTTGAAAATCACATTCTGGTTCTCAAAGAATTCGAGGGATTCACTTAGCCCAATAAAATGAATTTTGAATCTGAAGTGTTTTGGGTCCAATTCCTAAATTTACCTTCTGCTCTAATGAATAAAGACTATGGTCAGATGATAGGGAAATCAGTGGGGCGAGTAGTTGAAGTTGATGTTGATGAAAATGATTTAGGATGGGGTCCTTTCCCTAGAGTTCGAGTAGAAGTCAATTTAAAAAAAGTGGTAGCTAGGGGGAGAACAATTCGGGTTCTTGGTCAAGAAATTTGGATCCCATTCAAATATGAAAAACTGCCAAAGCTTTGTTTTGCTTGTGGTGTGATGGTGCATGATGAAAAAGGTTGTCTGAAGCATGAGCAAAGCCTGGGGAGGAGCTCAAGCAATGATATGCAGTACGGGTCCTGGTTGAGGGCAGATGTCAATAGTGGCAGAAAAGGCTAGTGGAAAGGGGACTCGGGGCAAAAATTTTACTTAGAAATTCAGGCTAGAAATGGGAATAAGCCTAGCAATAATGAACTGAGTGAACAGAAGAAAGAAGGCAGTAATGAAGCTTTGAACTTGGCACCAAAGGAGGGGTTGGAGGTTGAAGGTTTTGAAGTAGGTTCCAATTCAGTGGTGGGGACAATCTTTTATTTTCAATGAAGACGAGAGATATAGTGGTAGATCAAAACAGAGAAGTGGCAGTGAGATATAAGGCAGAAAGCAGCTATGAACAGATAGCCCACAGACAAATCAGACTTAGTGAAGAATAGCACAAGACAGTGGAACAAGAGTTATAGTAGTCCATAAGTAAGCAACAAGAATTCCATCTTACAACTAAGAAGATTGGATGGAAAGAAAAGCTAGAGGAAATCAAGAAACCGTGGATAGTAATGTTTATACTGCAAGAGGGAAGAGGAGCAAGCAACACAGTGCAAATATGGGCAGAGAAGAGATGAGGAAGAAACCAAAGTCAGACAATCAACAACATTTTGATGTTGTTAACTTGGAGGTGCTGCAAATACAGTTCAAGACCTCTACTCGTTGGTAGAGGAAAAGAATCCCGATTTAGTTTTTATTATAGAAAATAAGGCTTGGTTTGTTTTTGAAGATGAGAATGAAATGAGCTGAGATTAAAGTTAAAAATTAAATAAAATATTGTTATAATATATTTTTTAATATGATTTTTGTTTTGAGATTTGAAAAAGTTAAATCGTTTATAATATTTTATTTTGGAATTTGAAAAAGTTGTAATGATTATATGAGATGAGATGAAATGAGATGATTTTCAAAAACAAACAAGGCATAAATTAGCAGCAAAGCAATTGGAATGGGTGAAGCAAAAACTAAGGTTACAAGGATATTTGGGGGTGAGTGTAGTGGGAAGGAGTGGAGGGATAGCACTTTTCTGGAAAGCTAGGGTAGGGACCAGCATATGCTCTTACTCTAACAACCATATTAGTGCTGAAATTTAGAGTGCAGGGGGTAGCAATGCATGGCATTTCACTGGCTTTTATGGATCTCCTGAAACTTTAAAAGAATGGGTCATTGTATCTATTAGAAGCTCTTAAACCTGTGAATCAATGCCCTTGGATGGTATGTGGCGATTTCAATGAAGTTTTAACACAATCTGAGAAGGTTGGAGGTAGCTGTAGAAGTGAGAAGCAGATGGATTCATTTAGAATGGTCTTGAAAATTGTGGTTTATTTAATATGGGATGGAAGGGCCCTAAATATACATGGAGCAGCAGACATGAAGACTCAACTTTTACCAAGGAGAGACTGGATAGGGGGTGGCAAATGGGGCATGGTTATCTTTGTTTACACAATACCATGTTGAAGTGCAGGCTGCCAGAACTTCAGACCACAAACCACTCTTACTCAGTTTCTATCGAGCGGATCAAGTTGACACCAAAGCTCACAACAGATTATTTCGTTATGAAATGGCCTGGGGATGTGAAGAAGATTATAAGAAGAGAATGAATGGGGAATGGGGTAAGCAGAACTCACAACACTCACAGACTGAGGAGTTGAGAGATTGCTTAGTTCAAAGTAAGTTGATATTGTCTGAATGGTGCAAAAAAAGGTCAACACAGGATGCACATCAACTCAAGCACATGACTGAGCAGTTGAAAGAAATGCAGAAAACAAAAGACCAGCACAATTCCAGTGAATTCAAAGAGATGAAGAAGCAAATGGGAGAAAGGCTGAAAAGAGAGAACCAAAGATGGAAACAACGAGCAAAAGTCCTCTGGTACAAACAAGGAGACCAGAACACTCGTCATTTTCATGCCTATTCTCAAAGACAAAAACTCAGTAGGATTAGGAATGTGCTAAATGAAGCAGGGAAGACAATAGACAGTGAGTCTGAAATTGTAGATGAATTTCAAAACTATTTCTAAAATACTTGTTCAACTACAACTCTTAATCAAAATGACTTGGAAAACTGTCTTAAGCACATGGACTCCAAGATCTCGGCTGAGATGAATACCCAACTTATGACCCCTTATTCTGAATTAGAGGTGAAGGAGGCTTTAAACCAGATGAGTCCTTGGAAATCTCCTGGACCAGATGGGTTTTGGAGCTGGATTGTATCAACATCATTGGGAAGCAGTGGGGAAAACGACATGTCTAGTAGTATTAGAAGTTCTGAATGGAGGCAACTTACCTACTGATTTTAATCACACTTTTTTAGTGTTGATTCCCAAGGTAACTAATCCTCAAAGAGTACTGAAGTGAAGGTGCTAGCAAATAGATTAAAAAGGTTACTCCCAATTCTAATTTCAGGTTGGCAGTCAGCATTTGTGCCTAGAAGAAGCATTGTGGATAATGATATGTTAGCTTTTGAAGTCTTACACTCAATGATGCATTGAAATAAAGGAAAAGAAGGTAGCTTTGCATTGAAGTTAGACATGTCAAAAGCTTATGATTGAATTGAATGGATTTTATTGGAAAACATGATGAGGAAATGGGTTTTGATGAAGGATTGATAAGGCTGGTGATGAAGTGTGTTCAAACAGTGTCTATCTTTTGCTGTGCTTGTAAATGGAAAACCAAAGTCTACATTCTTCCCACAGATAGGATTGAAGCAGGGTGATCCTCTATCACTCTACCTCTTTAATCTCTGTGTTGAAGCTCTAAGTGCTATGATTAGAAAGGCAGAATAAGTCATTTGCTGTTTGCAGATGACAGTGTTTTATTCACTGCTGCAAATAGGTAGAATTGGGGGACTGTCATAAAGATACTTGAGGGATATGAAAAGGCATCAGGTAGGTTGTAAATAAGGATAAAACTACCATTTTGTTTAGTGCCAACACAAAACAAGTTGTTAAAGAAGAAATCTTGCAGTTAGCAAGTGCAATCTTGTGTGTTGATTATGGGAAATACCTGGGCCACCCCACAATGATTGGAAGGTCAAAAATGTCAACTTTCAAGATGATAAAGGAAAGGATTTGGAAACGAATTCATTGCTAGAAGAACTCTATGTTATCTATAGCTGGCAGAGAAATCCTCATCAAAGCAGTTCTTCAATCAATGCCTACCTACACAATGAATGTATTCATGTTACCTAAGAAATTTTGTTCTGAAATAAATGCTATGATCTCAAGGTTTTGGTGGAAAAATACAGATGAAGATAGGACCATACACTGGAAGAAATGGGCTGCTGTGGGGAGTAGCAAGCTGGAGGGAGGTATGGGTTTTCGGGATCTAGAGATGTTTAATAAAGCCTTGTTAACAAAACAGGCCTGGAAATTGCAAACTCAACCTGATTCTCTTGTTGCAAAAGTGTATAAAGAGAAGTACTTCCCCAAAACTCATTTTACGGCAGCAAAAATAGGGCTTTCTCCATCTTATATACGCAGAAGCCTTATGAGTGTTCAAAATATGGTGAGTGAAGGATTGACATGGAGAATTGGCAATGGTAAGCCGGTTGGAATTTGGGAGGATAAGTAGATGCCACCACCTGTAGTACTCAGAGCTCCTGATTCAAAGAACTTGCTTCACAGCAAGACTAAAGTAGCTGACCTAATTAATGAAGGGACTCACTCGTGGAAAACAGATCTGATTGCTAGTTCTTTTCCTAGAGAGGTAGCGATTAGAATCTGTAGTATCGCATTGAGCATGAGAGGTTGAGAGGATGAGAGGATAAACCAGTGTGGGGGTATACAAGAGATGGAAAGTTTACCGTACGAAGTGCATACTATAGAAAAGTGAATCTGATACAGGCAGATAAGGGAGAGAGTTCCTGCAGACATGTAGTAAGGAAAATGTGGCAGCAACTTTGGAGGCTGCATGTCCCTAAACAGGTTCAACAGTTTATGTGGAAGGCACTCCACTCCATTTATCCTACAAGACTGAACTTATACCACTGAAAGGTTGTCGATTCAGCCTACTGTCCTATCTGTTTACCGGCAGAGGAATCTACCCAACATTTACTATGGAATTGTTCAGCCACTCAGGATGTCTGGGCAGTGAATCAGAGTGGGTTGCAGAAATGGGGTCAGGACTATGGGGACTTCATCGACCTGTGGGAAATATTGATGACAAAGTTAGACCAGATCAGTCTAGAGAGAACTGCTGCCATCTTCACAAGTATCTGGTTTAGAAGGAACATATTTGTGTTTGAAAACAAATTTGAAGGCCCAACATCAGTGATAAAACAAGAAGATCAGTGGCTGGATCTTTATAATGATGCTCAAATAAGGAAGCCAGTGCACAATAAAAGTAGCAGTAACAATCGACAACTGGTATTATGGAAATCACCACCTGAGCTTGTTATCAAGATCAACTATGATGCTTCTGTGGAGGAAACTGAAACAAAGTTGGGCATAGGAGTCGTGGCCAGGAACAATGAAGGGGATGTCATGTTCTCTTATAATGTAAAGAAGGAATTTATGGGTGGGGATAGAGGTGGCTGAAGTCTTAGCTCTTTGGCAAGCTCTGGTATTGGCCCTTGAACTGCAAGTGCACAATGCCATTTTTGAAGGCGACTTATAGCTTGTAACAAAGGCTGTCTTGAGTCAAGAGGAGTACCATGGCTGGATAGACCAGAGAGCAATGGACATCAAGCTGTCCTTGCACAAAGACTTTTCTGGTCTGTCCAACATACTCTACGAGAGGCTAATCAAGTGGCGCATACATTGGCACAGATAGCTCGGAACCTACAGGAAGATGCTTACTGGATGGAGGAAGTTCCAGTAGAAATAGAACATATAGTAAGTAGTTAAGGAAAAACGATGTAACACATCTTGTAATCTTTAACTTGAATGAAATGAAATCTGAGATGTTTTTCAAAAAAAAAGTAAAAGAAGGTTGAGGTCTGACAATATGTTATTTATTCTTCTTGTTTTCGTGTTCATATATATATAGATGCTCTTTTTCTTTTGTTTTTAAAATCAACGGAAGACTAATCTTTAATTAATTTTTAAAACTCCATTTACGGTAGGTCGATTCCTGAGGTTCCGTCTCAAATATTCAAAAATAGAAAAAAAAATAGTCTGATTGATCGACTTAAATTGAAGTTTTTTAATTATTTTCTTTCTTTGGAAATTTATCTCCCAATCTAGCTCTATCTTTAGTGAATTAGTTGTTTTGATCGATAATTAGATAATTTTATTTTTTTATACAATTTTATGATATATAATTATTATTTTTATATATAGTCACGTAAAAAAAATATATATTACTTATACTCATAAGTACTACACATTTTATTAATTACTTCCCTAAACATCAAATCTTTATTTTGTCCCTAATTGCATGAAAACTGCTACATAATTGAGTTGAATTATTGCATATTTATTTATTTAAAATCAAGATATTTTAATTATTACATGATATTATTATTAATTTTAATTGAAAAAATAGTAAATATATGTAAATTTAAATTGTGATTTAAATTGATTAATTAATAGTATGGTTTATGCTTAATTTTATGACTTGTGATTTAATTGAATAATATTTCTTTACATGCATAACATATTTCTTTATATTTGATTTTTTATTTTTATCTTTATCTTATTTGATTTTATTATTATATTTTTATGTAGGTCAAGACATGCATTAATGCTTAAAGAAAAGAAAAAAAAAAACATCAAGAGAAGCCGCACTTACCTCTTTCCTTCCTGGGCCGCAATTCATCTAAGAAGAAGAGAATAGAAGAAACTCTCATGTCCGGTTCTGTAGTAGAGATGGAATTAATTGAGAAACACCCATCAACTATAACTCCAAAAGAACCAGATTCCATAAACAACATAGCAGGTTTTACATGAAGAAGATTTGGTCAGCATGTTCTATTCGATACGGGTAGGAGAAGAACCCAACTTGGTATTCTTAAAAAAATAGAGAAATCAGAACCAAGTCAAGATGATACGGATCAACCTATTTTTCTTGTGCCAAAGATCTTACTATTTCCGAAGGAACTGAAGTTACATCCCCTTTCAATTTCCATTCAAGAGTTCTTATGTGTTTCCAAATTTTATAATAGAACTTCATGCCGAACTCAATTTTGCTCTTCACCTGGCTTGGCTAATCGTATTTAAATAACACCAAATAACACACAAATATAATCTCACTTTTGACTTGGCTTTTTGGACTTCAAAGCACATTACTCGTTAGCCTTGGAGTTAGATCGACCGCATTCACAAATTGTATTTGGAACTGCAGTAAAAAAATATAGTTAGTTTTAGAGTTTATAATTTATAATTTAAATAATAAATTTTATATTTTAAAAATTATTTATTATTTAGTAAATATGTATCTAAAATGTTTTTAAAATTAGTTATAGTAATTTTTTCAAAATATACAGATATTTGCTTATATCTTTTAACAAAAATTCTAATTTAGTACTTTAAAAAAAAGCTGACTTTCAGTTTTTTAATGGACTAAAGTAATTTTTAAAAATTTATCAAGCATATTATTTTTAATAGCTTAAAAATATTTTTTTTAACTGTAAAATACAATTCTAAACAGGGTCTTGGACATTAGGCTTCGGCTTTTGACTTGAGAGCACACATATATAAGTGCCGCCTGCAGCACTTTTATGAAATTCATTCGACATGGGCTTTTGGGCTTCTAGTGGGAACCATCAACATGGGGCTTTTGCAAAAGGTAAGAAGCCGGACGTAACATGACTTTTGGCATTTGAATTCAAGCAGCATGTATATATATTTCGTCGCATTTAGAGCATTCATAATCCAGTAGTTAAATAATTTATTTAATCAAATTTTAGCTAAAAAATAATAAAAATATATTTCAATAGATTCAACAAAGTCAAACAGTTTATTTTTGTTGAATCTATTGAAACTTGTTTTTATATATTTTAGTCAAATTTTGACTAAACAAATAAGATTAAAATATTTAATATTCAAATTGTTTTTAAATGTTTTAAATGTTTTAATAAATTAAAATAAATCAATATTTAAATTATAACTAAAATTAAAATAAATAAAAAGTTGAAAATCAATATTTTAATGTAATAACTTTTGATTTATTAAATCTATTATTTGATATAATAAAAAGTGTTTAGTTAAAATTTATAAAAGTAATATTTTAAATCAAAATTTGACTAAAATTTAATTAGTGAGTTGTGAATGTTGTAAGATGCAGGACTGAATCGGTTAGACTAGCGCCGCATGGAAGATTTTTTGCTCTCAGCTGCACTTCACGTATAGCACCGCACTTTATTTTTCCTTCAATTTTTCTTCAGCAGCATAGCAGTTCATACAATGGGAGGCTTTGAGTACGTAAAAAAATTTCAGTTTATTTAATCTTAAGACTCAGTTTGGATTCAAGACTCATCTCAACTCATTTTTATTTTATCGTTATATTTTTTCAATTTTCCATATAAAATATAAATTCTTATACAAATTTTTCAAATTCCAATACACTTTTTTCAAATTCCAATACACTTTTTCAAATCCCAATATACATTTTTCAAATCTCAATTCAACTTTTTCAAATTTCAAAATAATAATAATATTAAAAAATATATTTAACTCATCTTAACTCATCTTATCTCTGAATCTAAATGGGATCTTATTTAGGCCCGATTTAGATTCCAAGACGAGATGAATTCGTCTCAACTCATCTCAAACTTATCATTATATTTTCTCATATTTTCATATAAAATACAAATTCCAATACAGTTTTTTTAATTTCCAAGTCAACTTTTTCGAATTTTAAAACAATAATAATATTAAAAAATAAACTTAACTTATCTTAACTCATTTCGTCTCATATCATCTCTGAATCTAAAATGGGCCATAATTTTAGTTTACAATTTATATTAAATTTAATTCTGATATTTTCTTTTCAGCACATTAAATTTTAGTATTCTAATTTAATTTTCTGTTTTAATTATTATTTGATTAATACTTTTAGTTTTCTTGATTTATAAATTGGTGTTTGGTTAAATTCAGATTTTAAGTTTAACACATTGCTAATTATTTTATCGAGGCTAGTTTAGCTATTAAAATTTATTTGTTTGTATTTTAGTTTTCTTTTACATATCACTCTGACATCCAAAATCTAAAAATATGAATTTGGTTCATGACCAATGTCTTTTTATTTTCTTTTTGTAAATATTTTTACCATTTTTCATAAGTTTAATTTAAGCGACTTTCCCTTAGGAGACAATCTAGAGATTTTATTCCTCATTGGCCTTAGTTTGTTTCGAGTCTTCTTTAGTTAATGTGCTAGTAAATTCTTGGTGGATAGACTCATGTGCAAGTATTCATATTACGAATTCTTTACAAAATGTCATAAGCAAGCGGAAGTCAAATGATAATGAAGTGAACTTGTGCATTGACAATAGAGTTCAAGGGAGTTCAATTTATAAGAGTGGTAAAGTTATTTTTGGAATCTAGTTTTTCTCTTTTTTCGAAAAACACAATGTTTGTACCTTCAATGAGATGGGATTTAATTTCCATATCAAAACTTGCTGATTTTGGTTTTTCTTTCAAGTTTGGTAATGGAAAAGTTGAGTTATTTCATGATTCTTATTTGGTTAGAAATGGTCTTTTATGTGATGGTTTATATATATTGTCTTTGGCTTCTCTTGGTGAAGTTTCTTGTGTTACTAATATAGCAAAGAAAAGGTCTTTAATCCGTAAATCATCTTTTATGTTGTGGCATAAGAGGTTAGGGCACATTTCAAAAGAAAGAGTGGAGACATTGACAAAAGTTGAGATACTTTTCTCACTAGATTTTTCAGATTTTGATACCTGTATGGATTGTATAAGAGGAAAAGCTAGCTAAATCTACAAGGAAGGGTTCTACTAAGAGTGATGGTATTTTAGATTTGATACATACTGACATTAGAGGATCTTTGCCTTCTACCATATGTAGAAATAAGTATTTCATAACTTGTATTGATGATTTCTCTCGCTATGGTTATGTTTACTTGATCAATGATAAATCACTTACTCTTGAAAATTTTAAAATATTTAAAATGGAAGTAGAGAAACAATATGAAAAAAGTATTAAAGTTGTAAGATCTGATCGTGGTAGTGAGTATTATAGGATGTATGATGAGTCTGGTCAAAACATAAGTGATTTTGCAAAATTTTTACAAGGGTATAGAATAGTGCCTCAATACACCATGACAGGGACACCTGAGCAGAATATTGTTTCTAAAAGACGAAATCAAACTTTTAAGAATATGGTTAGAAGTATGATGAGCAAAACAAATTTGCTGGAATATTTATGGGATGAAGTTTTGAAAATTGTTATGTACATTTTAAACAAGGTTCCCAGTAAAGCTATTATAAAAACTCCTTTTGAAATTGTAGATAGGCCCGTAAGCTAAGTTTGACTCATTTCAGAGTTTGGGGATGTCCAACTAAAGTTAAGATTTATAATCCTCTTGAAAAGAAATTAGACCCAAAATCCACTCCTAGTTATTTTATTGGGTACCTAGACAGATCAAAAGGATATAAATTTTATTGTCCTAATCGTGGCACCATAATTATTGAGTCCATTACTGCTAAATTTTTGGAAAATGACATGGTGATAATGGGAGTTCTGTGTTGAAGGAATTTTTGGTTGAACCTAATCAAGTTGTTGTTCCAGTTCCTATTATATAAGAAAGAGTTGTTTCTCAGCCAATTGAAATAGTTGGAGAACAACCTGAGCAACAAGAAGAACTTCCAATAGCGATTGAGTCAATTTCTGAGCTGCAAGTTAGAAGATCTCAGAGAGAAAGAAGGTTTGTATTACCTAATGACTACATTGTCTACTTGTTGGAGAGTAATTTTAACATTGGGCATGTAGTTGATCTTATTACTTTTAAGCATGCCTTGGCAAGTCCTGAGTCAGATAAATGGCTAAATGTTATGGAAGATGAAAAGAATTTTACGAAAAAGAATAAAGTTTTGGAATTTGTTGAACTTCCTCCAAATGCTAAAGCCATAGACAACAAATGGATTTTCAAAAGTACATTGAACTCAAAAGGAAATGTTGAATGAAATAATGCAAGATTAGTTGCAAAATGGTTCACTCAGTGAGAGGGCATCAATTATAATGAAACTTTTCACCAGTTTCTTCTAAAAATTCTTTTAGAATTATTATGGCTCTTGTGACACACTATGACTTGGAGCTTCATCAGATGAATGTGAATAAGACTTTTTTGATGGAAATCTTTATAAAGAGGTTTACATGAGACAACTTGGAGATTTTATTGTGGAATGAAAAGAAAACTTAGTGTATAAGCTAAATAAATCCTTATATGGCCTCAAACAAGTTTCTTGATTATGGTATTTGAAATTTGATAAGATTGTAACTTCTCTTAGTTTTGTTGAAAATACAGTTGATTAGTGCATATATCGCGAGATCAGTGGGAAAAGTTTTATTTTCCTTGTTCTGTATGTTAATGAAATTTTGCTTGCTAGTAGTGACTAGAGATTAGTTCATGAAACAAAGAAAATGTTATCTACTAATTTTGAGATGAAAGATTTTGGAGAAGTTCTTTTGTGCTTGGCATTTAAATATGTCATGATAGAACTCATAGTTTGTTGAAACTTTCTCAGAAGGCTTATATACGGCATGTACTGCAAAGGTTTGAAATACAAAATTGTATACCTAGTGACATACCCATTATTCAAGGAGATACGTTTAGCAAAACTTAATGTCCTAGGAATGAGATTGAAAGGGAATCTAAGGAAAACATATCATATGCTAGTGCTATAGAGAGTTTGATGTATACTCAAGTTTGCACTAGACCTGATATAGCCTATGCAGTCAGTGTTCTTAGTAGGTTTCAAGCAAATCCAGGGCAAGAGAATTGGAAAACAGTTAAGAAAGTTGGGAGATACTTGAATAAGACTAAAGGTTACATGCTCACATTCTAGCGTTCAAATCACCTTGAGGTGGTAGGCTATTTAGATTCAAATTTTACTAAATGTCAAGATGATTTGAAATCAACATCTGGTTATGTTTTTATGCTGGCTGGGGGTGATATTTCTTAGAAAAGTGCTAAGCAAACTCTTGTGGCATCTTCTATTATGCAAACTGAATTTGTGGCGTGTTATGGAGCTACAATTCAAGCTGATTAGTTAAGAAATTTCAATTCTGGATTGAAAGTTATTGACTTTATCTAGAGGCCAATTATTGTTTATTGTGATAATAACGTAGAAGTGTTATTCTCAAAGAATAATAAGAGTTATAGTGGGTCCAAGCACATTGATATCAAGTATTTGGTAGTTAGAGACAGAGTTAAGGAAAAGCACATAAAGATAAAGGACATAAATACATAGACAATGATTACAGATCCTTTGACTAAAGGACTCGCTTCTAAAGTTTTTAAAATACATATTACTAATATGGGTATTGTGGAAACGTTTGATGTTTTTTGTTAGTAGGAGTTACTTATGTAAAAGGAACTACGTTTTGGCTTGATCTCTTTTTACGGGGTATGTAGGCAACTTATATGTTTTCGAATATAGCTTCTTTCAATAATATAATATATCTCCCCTATTTGTAAATTATGTTTTTAGCATGCATTTAGCTTATATTTTTTGTTATGATATCATTAAGATCTTGAGATATAATGGATAAAAAAAAATATAAGATGAGTCTATTTTTAGAGGCATGTGACTTCATTTTGAAGCATTATTTAGACTAATATGAATTAGCACAACTTTTGATCACATTGGTACTAAGTTCATACTACATACTACCATATTGGTTGAAAGATGGAGATCCATGTCGATGAGGA
The DNA here is from genome assembly GCA_036898215.1 of Platycarya strobilacea. Classification (NCBI taxonomy): domain Eukaryota; kingdom Viridiplantae; phylum Streptophyta; class Magnoliopsida; order Fagales; family Juglandaceae; genus Platycarya; species Platycarya strobilacea. Next base: position 23,774,354 of record CM072546.1, on the reverse strand, counting down.
TATTAGCATTTGTAGCTGTGTAGTGGTTTTATATTGTTTAAATGGTGTAACGACTTCTATGTTGGGTGTTGATATTCTTGTTGGACCGGATCGTGTTTTCTAAGCTGCTGTTTTTAGAGCTATATATTTGTGTGGCCACCTTTGTAGTCTAACCCAAAAGTCATTTTCAAAACAAGTTTTATTTTATTGCAATCAATGTTCGCCTAAGTGGGAGATTGTTGAAAGAATTACTAATCATGGACTTCACTTGATTGAATATTTTGTTTTATAAAAACGAGTTAGATATATATAGCTCATAATGGACTTTGGCTAAACCCAATATGTTAAGTGATTATTTGGAGTTTTTGTACCTTAGTATATAAGATTATATCTTATTTAATGTGGTAAATTACATATGTAGGCCTGAAAGTTTAAGGATTTTATTCTGGAATTTTCCTAAACCCTATATTGATTTAAGTCTTTAATGGGAGGACTCCATAAGTTTTCTATATATATGGCTAGGTCCCATCTCCTCTCCATGTGTATCTATAAGCTTACCCCATTAAAAACTAATACTTTTGTAAGGAGTAAGGAAGGAAAGCTTTGGCTACTATTATTTTTGAAGGTACAAGAATTGTTTTTAAGATCATGTATTCAACAAGTATTTTTCTGAACTATGATTTGTTGATGTGATTCTTATTCTTAGCTTGAATTATATTATGTTCAACAAGCTTATCATCTTTATTGTCAGCTTAAAGCAGAATTTAAGGGTGATTAATCTAAGGAGCAGCCATATTCTAAAATGTGGGAAAAAATATGGGATTTATAGGTCCCTAATGCTGTGAAGGTCTTTCTTTGGAGGGTAGTAGGTGAGCCTTTACCTACTAGATATAGTATTTGCAGAAAAAGAATTATAGAGGATAACCTCTGCCCTATTTTTAAATTGGATGAAGAGACTTGCAACCACTCTTGTAGACATGTGGGGCAGCAGAGGATGTATGGTCTGACTCAAAGAGTATCCCGCAGAAAGCTACATGTTTAGGGTTGTCTTTTAAGTGCACTTGGGAGGATCTGATCTCAAGACTTGATATTGAAGATCTGGCTTTGGTAGCTGTTGTTATGAGGAAGATATGGTCAAGGAGGAATATGTGAGTTTTTGAAGGAAAGTTTATGAGTCCTAAGCAACTGTGGATGAGGCAAGAGGAGAGTTGGATGAGTTTCAACATGTTCAATCCAGTGATAAGGTGCAGTTAGCAGACCAGGGTGCAATCAGGAGACCTGTGAGGTGGTGCAGACCTGAAGGTACATGGTTTAAGGCCAATGGAACGCGTCATTTGATTTTAAAAGTGGCAAAATGGGTGGGGTTATGGTGGTTAGGAACTGCAATGGCGACATGATTGCTACAGGCTACAGCAGCTTGGCCTCAAAGCTTCATCGCTAATCATGTGCATGCTGAGGCAGTGGCTTTGGAGAGAAGAATTGACTTACGTAATGAGTTGAGTTTGCATCAGATTATTTTCAAAGGTGTTCATAATACTGAAGATAATAGGTGCGGGTATGGTCAGCTGACTCAGCTTGTTGAGGATCTACAGAAAACCTTCTATCACAAGATCAGAGATAGCTTCAGTATGTTCGACGACAGGGAATCGGGCTGCCCATACTCTTGCATGGATGGGTCTTCATGCCACAGATACGGTCCATGCGTCTTAAAAGTGGCCCACTCAACTATGATGGCAACCCTATCAGTTCCTTCTAACCTAAATTGTTTTGGGTGTCGTAATTTTGTTTGAGAAATTATTAAATATATTCAATGTCAAATTATTAAAATTAGTAGTATGAGTGTTAAATTTTAATTACGTATAATATCTTCTTAAAAATTTTATTTTAAAACAAAAAATGATATTTACAATTATATAGTATTTAACTATTGCGCAATCTTTTAAAAAAATAATAATACTACACCTACATGAAAAAATTAATTTTTTAATATTAAATGATACTCTTTTTAAAAACAATTGGTGGCGCTTAGCACTCCATAACCATTTTATATGTAGCATTATTTTTTTAAAACTATCTAGTAGTCATTCATTTATATATCTTGATTTATTATTTTTATATATTGGCGCTATTCTCCTCATCTCTTATGTTATTAACTTATTCAAATTTGGCAATTCTATGCTTTGAATTTTGTGAAGATACGTAAAAGGAAAAGACGTTCCAAAGATTTGCATAAGGAAGGAATGCTATTCTTCCCTGTTTTCCATGACATTTTAAAGAACTTTTGTTTTAATTTTTTTGCCCAGTTTATGGGAATCAGTGGAGAAGTTTCTAATTTCACACTTAAATTCATTTTATGAAGATCCTGCACCCATCCTCAAGTTGTCTTCTAACAGCGCTCAAAAAATAAAAATAAAAAAATGAAATAAAAATTGTCTTCTAACAGCTACATACGACGTACTTTAGGGAGTTAGGGAGTCGATTGGGAGTCGACTTTAATTTAAAAAAAAATTCTCATTTTCAACCTTAATTTCAATTTCTATATAAAAAATAAATCAATAAAACTTATTAGATCCATGAAACAATTTTGAAAATAAGGGAAATCATTTTTAAATCAAAATAATTATATATGAAGTTAATTTTAAGAAATCGATAAAGAGTCAACTATGATTTAAAAGTCATTATTTTCAACTTTGTTTTCATGAATCTAATGAGATTCATTGTAAAAATATAAAATAAGGTTGAAAATGAAGAAAATCACACTACAGGGAAAGGCAGTATTTGCGGCGCATAAGTTCGCCGCAAATACACATAAAAATCGCCGCAATTTCTCTATTGCGGCGATTCTAGTGCGCCGGCTGTTCGACGCTATCGAAAAGCTACTTATACTATTTTGCGGCGAAAGAGAAAAATCGCCGCAAAAATCTGTCTTGTATCAGCGAATTATATCGCCGCTAATAATGAAAGAGCAAAATAACCCACTTTGTTTGCGGCGATTTATGTCGCCGGTGTTGCTATTTTTACAGTGGTTTTCCTGGGATCGTTGTTTTTTTTTGCGGCGATTTAGGTCGCCGCTATTGCTATTTTACAGTGGTTTTCCTGGGCTTGTTTATGCTTATTTGCGGCGATTTATGTCGCCGCTATTGGTTTTTTGCAGCGATTTTCCTGGGCTCATTTTTTGTTTTAATTTTGCAGCGTCTCGGTTTTGCAGTGGGCGTTTTGGTACCTGATTTCCTGAGCTTGTTAACGACATTTTCAAAGTAATGTACACAAGCAATAATTTTAATTTTTTGATTAAACCAAAAATCCTAATCATCCAATATAAAAACACCAATCATCCAAAAATACCAATCATCCAATAGTACACTGATTATCTAATACTTTTCAATTTTTGATTAAGTTTAATTGAGGCAATTAAATATTACATCCAATAGTACACTAGTCATCCAATAATACATAATTGGCCTGGGTGCATTAATTGAGGCAATTAAATATTACATAAGAGAACTAATGTTTCATTTAATCAAGGCCATTAGTATTTGCGGCAATAAAATATTAATATTAAAATCTTCTCGGCCCGCTATTTCACCAATGCATCTTGCTTGAGGTGAGGAGGTCAAATTCGTAGTGTTTTGCAGTGCATCTTGCTTCTGTCCACATATTTTTCCAATAGTACTCTGCATCATGATTAAGTGAATCAGTTTCAAAACATAACATGAGAAAACTTTATTCTTATATAAGAATAAGAAGAATAAAGTTTTCTGTCGTCAATGGAGATTAATTGTAAACAGATTTTCTTCCATTCAAATATACAAGGTGCAAAAGCTATAAATCATCCACATCTACTTATCTCAGGCATCTACTTGGTAAAATACTCAAAAAAAAAATGATAAAGGATTGAATTAATATAAAAATAGAAATGATCTAATAGCTATTGAGAAAGTAATACCCAAAATGATCTCAGGCATCCACATTTTTATTTTTATTTTTTTCTTACAACAAGAAAGAATTCATTAAAATGCATTAAGGATCACAAGACATCTTCTCAACCCAAACAATCAGAGCAGCTTAGACGTAGGTACTAAATCCCCCCATACAACCAACTCATCAACATTTCAACCCATGCATGTGGATAATTTATAAGCCCACTAACATATGTTATAGAACCTTAGTTTGAAATAAATTTGTATTAAGCCTGGTCACTTCTAAAATCAAATTTTCAAATCTGGACATCAGCTTGTGAGGTGACTAGTTGCAGATTATCCAACATTAGATACAATCAGACTCATAATCAGCGTGTTTTGCCAATATGTTACCTTAATTGAATAGCCCAGAAACTCCATGCACTTAAAAAGAATGTATGCACCTCTTGTTTTGTAGTAGTCTTCTGCACATGGTGGATTAGATCGATAGATGAAGAGGACCTAGGGATGTCAAATAAGATTAGTAAATGACATTTTCAGAAAGATATTCTGGAGATGACCAGTACACAATTACCTGTAACAACATCGTCATTCTGCTTAGTACAGATGGAGAGCTACGATCATGAGGTCATGGATAATAAACTAACATGTACGACCGGATTAATGAAAAGTTGTAGTGTTTGTTTTCCAGATTTGGGCTGATCACAATGCTTACAAGGGTCATATATTTTGATAGATGTATTACGGTATCCTAGGAAACACTAGCTACATGTGCAAGCCATGCACACCTGATTTATTACAAGAACTTCAGCGAGGGATTTGGACATTAACCTTGACAAATAAACATATGATTATGAACTAAAACTAGTAGGTTGTACAATATGTTCATTTAGGCTGTCATTTGTACAGCAAATGTTTCTTAACACTTGAATATAGATTTTGTTTATATATCTACCTAATCTAATTATGTGGTCATATAGCATTATGAACAGGTGATCAACATGGTTGAAGATCTACAAGAATATCTACTGCCTTTATGTTTGCTCTTCACTGTCATTTGTTTAAATTTAAAGGCATATTCACAAACTTTGTCATTAGATGAGGATTACAATACCTGAAATAATGTGTCTAGCAGCAACGGCACATTTATGATTGAAGTTGTCGAACTATTGCATAGAAGATCAACTCCAATGAACCCCATTAGTCGAAGAGATTCAATCGCACAGTATCTCGCACCACCTACATCAATAGATACCACCATCAAAGCAGTCCATACCACCATCAAAGCAGTCTAGACCATCTACATTTTGAACCGTTTAAATATGACTTGAAAAGTCTATACCACCATCAAAACAGTCCATACCACCATCAAAACAGTCCATACTACCATCAAAACAGTCCAGACCATCTACATTTTGAGTCCATCTTTCAAACACAAGAATAGATCGAAATACTCTATTTGATAACAATATAAAGAGGGCAAAGAAAATATGTGATTAATGTTTTCAAAACTTTCTGAAATCTTAATATACATAGAAATATCTCTTTTTGGCTTTTTTTTCTATTGGCTAAGTTGAAATTATTTAATTTATATATATCATGTAATTTATATGAAATGGCTCCTTCAGAATTGGAATGTTTTGCTCCCAACAGTTCTTTCAATTTGATAGATAAATTCTATACGGTGTTAAAACTAAATAATGCATAAATTAATTATATGAACTCTAAAGCTTATGATATTGATAAAGTGCACAAAACAATGCATAAAAATCAGTGTACATATGATTTTTCGACACAAAAACCAACAAAGAAGCATGCACATACACAAAAAAATATAAAAAGTGCTTGAAATCTAAAATAGTCTGGTTTGGAAACTTACTTCTATAGAAAAGTCACAAACTAACATCCACCACATACCTGAATCTCCAACATGATAAGTAGTAGAATTATCCCCTTAAAAATCTTTCATCAAACTACAAAACAGAAAACTTAGATTCAAACACTAGAAAAATTGGAATACCATAGAAAACATGTGCAAAACTTAGATACTTATATTTCTGATATTACCTTCTACTGAGACAATACTCCTGGAAATGGCCTCAAAACCACTTCTTATAACCATTGTCGCTCCCACAAAAAATATATCAGTCCTAGCCTCTCATTGTTGTATATATAGAGATCTATATATATATAACTGTATATTGCCAATAGTATATCAGAACTACACAAAAAATACACCCAAAGACCTCACAAAAAATTTCCCACAAAATATGCTTATTTCTTGGCCATCAGCTCACTGCGTCTCTTGATGAGACGCAGCGATGGACGAACGCTGCCCCAACAACTCTCGCATTAGTCGGTCGGTTTCCTCTTGTCTCTGCTCTATAGCAGCCAACTTCGCCTTAACATTCTCCAACTCACGGGTGGAAGCTTCAGCTACCTGCTTATGCTTCTCAATTGAAGCCAAGTACTCTTTCTCCCTAGCCTGGTCGCGCTGCCTTGTAGACTCTGGGATCACCATCTCTCCCAGTCCTCTTGCGTAACCAGGTCTATGACCAAGTACTTCCCTAAATACCCCCGCGGCTACTTCATTTGTTCGTTGCTCCGGTTCTAGAATCTGGAGTTGTTCAACCATTTTATTCTGCAATGTAAGATAATGAACAGATTACTTACAATCTAGAGTATTCAAAAAATAACATTAATCATACTTACAGAACCAGCTTGAAAAAACGGCAAATAAATGTGTTTGATAATGTTCGAGAATGTTACTCACATAATTTTCTTCAGTAGCTTCTGTGACAAAAGAATCTTTCTTCACCGACCAGTGGGTAGCCTTATAGAAGTCCACCATAGTTTCCCCGTCATCACGCTACATGTATTCACAATGTGCCCAATAAATGTACATGTTCAAGCAAATAAAAAAGGTCAAACCTACTAGTCATTTCATTTGGACTCTAAACGCTTTGAGTGAAATAAGGAAAGAAAAATATCATTATTCCCTCTACTTGTTATGTAAATTAAGTGACATAGGAAGTTGTGTGTATCGCTGCAAATAGGAAAACCTTCGTGTTTAGAGCTTAGAGCTTATACCTTCTCTGCCAATTTCCTAACAAATGATTTACGACCGGATGTGTGGTTTATTTTTTGCTTTTTTCTGTTCTCTCGATTCTGCTCTGATATTTTCTGGCATGGCAAATATACATTATGAAAAACAATCAATGTTATAAAACACCAAAAACTTGGATACTTAGCATTTTGTTCAAATACATTGCCGGTTTTGATTGAAGAAAATAACAAGGCATATACCTTGAAGTGCTCACTGCTCCATCTCATGCAGAGCTTGACCCAGACCATGGGGGTGACCAGACTACACCCAGCCGCCAAAGCTTCATCGTTGTTTGGAAATGAGGTATAGATCTTATGCAGCTCGTGGTGGAATGCATTAAAGCGCTTCCTTAGTTGTTTAGTCACTGCCGGGCGATGGTTCTCTAGTTCCCATTCTAATTCAAAATCACCCTGCACGTCAAAATAATACCGTTATAGGCAATCACCAAACCCATCATTTCCAAGGATTAAAACTAATAGTACTGCCATTTTAATAAAAGTATTACCCGAATCCGGTCGATTAACTGATCCTTCATTGGTTGGGGTACATCATTCTATCGTGGGTAGCTCATATCACAATGTTGTTTAACTATCCATGTTATACGAGCAGTAAACATGGATGCATTCTCACAGTACGGAGCTGTTTCCCCAGGATTTATCTTTAGGAGCACCCTACCATGCTTGCGTAGTTTCTCAAACTCAGTTAACTTCGCAGGCCCGCGTCCACGCCGAGACGTCTCAGGCTGGGTCGAAGGTGTGTTTGCTGGGACCTCCTCACCTGAATGGTGTGGTGGCAATAAATTAATATTCAAATGCCGAAATGAGTTTAAGTGAGAAGAAGACACTAATCATATTAAACTTTGTTAAAGATCAAAAAGTCTGGATATGTGGACTATACCAATTGGCCCGCTATTAGCCACTTGTTCTTGCATGTTTGCTGCTAGGACCTCCTCACCTGTATGAGAGAATGACAATAAATTAATTTTCAAAGACCTAAATGCATGTAAGCAAGAAAAAGACACCAATCATATTAAACTTTGTTTAAGGATGACAATATTGGATATGTGGACTATACCTTGTAAATGCCCGCTATCAGCCACTGGTTCTTGTGTGTTCGTTGGGACATCCTCACCTGAATATAAGAATGTCAATAAATAAATTGTCCTAGACCATGCACCAACCATATTAAACTTTGTTTAATATTGAAAATATTAGATATGTGGACTATACCGATCGGGAGCTCAGCCTCTTGAACTGGTTCACTATTTGGCTCAGCCTCTTGAACTGGGTCCGCACATGGGAGCTCAAATAATTGACTAGGAGGCTGGGTGGAGTCATTTAACCCGACCTCATCCCTCAGAGCCAATCCTGGCCCTTGTTCAGAGTCACCTATTGGGCAGCCACGTGGCTGCTTGGCGCAAGATCTGGGACGAACCCAACTTGGAAAACCTCGGCCTCGTCTGTGGGGCCGACCACGGACACCGTCCCCCATCTGGTCACCTATATGTAAAAGACATACAATGTTGAAGATTCCGTTAATCATGTATAACATAGCAACAATGTTATGGATGTGGAAAAAGTAATACCTGGACCGTTGATGCTCCGCATGACCTCCTAATGGGGATGCACTTTGAAGTTCTAACTGTCTTTTATCCGATCACCTGAGATGAAACAAAAAGAAAAATCTTAATCTGAGTCGGCACTATTTAAAGGAATTAAATCCAACACATTGAGTGTAGGAAAGAATAATACATGACATGATAATTTTATGCACTTTGAATGCAATACTCTTAAGTAATGTATAGAAGTCATGGTCAATCATGCATAAGTCGATATAACCATAGGTCGGTAAATTAAATCATACATACGCTTATATGTTTAAGTGCATACATAAATAAGTATGCTTTTGTATGTTAGATCCCTCTTAAGTTGCCTATTCTGGCTCAGACTCTTCACTGGTGGATAGGTCGTCATCATCTGAGTTGTCCTCATCCTCAGAAGCATCTCCAGAAGCAGATGGAACCAGACCGTCATCAATGAAGTCATCCAACCCTCCTCCATCGCCAAGAGGCGCCTGGATCTCATGTGTAGCAATATGGGTAGATTCTATATCAGTCCTACTAAGAGATCCCGACACTAGGCATGCGTCGCAATGCAAAAGTGGATAATCAGATGATTGCTCATTTTCTTGATAGGCATCATCGTCGCTTGATGAATCATCAATATCGTCTGAAGCCCTCGGCACTGTTGGAACATCATAGACATTCCTATTATCATACCTTTGCACAACAAACCAGTTCCCCTTCGCCCTCAAATCTCTAATGTAAAAACACTGTGAAGCTTGGCATGCCAACACAAACGGTTCGTCCTTATACCAAGTCCTGTCCATGTTGACACTAGTCATGTGATCGTCTACTCGGACTCCCCGTTTCTTATCTCCAACATCAAACCAAGAACAACTGAACAAATATACTCTTCGACCACCCATATAACGTAACTTCACAATATCATTGATAACACCATAAAAGTCAACGTTATTAGTAACTTCATCCCAGTTACCACTACTCCTGAATTTTGTGATCTCCGGCGAAGCTCACGCTGCTTGGTATGGAACCGTTTACCGTTGATAATACATGCAGTATATGAGGTAACCCAACGGTCAGGACCGCAAGATAACGCATACAAATCATCAGACACACTGAGTAGGTTTCTACTACACTCCTCCTGGACCTACAACATCAAATTGTGTTGAAACCATCAAGCAATAGTAGAAGCAAATTTGATTGACCCCATGGTCAAATTCATTCTACGTAGACAGAACAAACTAGGGAAAACTTACACGTTGCATGAACCAAGTTGGGAACTCAGTTTGGTGCGTGCTCTCAATAGCATTTGGGTTTGACATCTTGCATTTGTCGTAGTGCTCCCTATATTTGGAGAATACAATCAGGCAAACAATTAAATAATAACAAATTTGTAGCGTAGAAGTATCATGGATTGTCTCAAGTCACCAATCATATCCATAAGGAAGTTAGGATTACTTACTCTATATAGCTTCCAATCTCATCGCAGTTGTTTAGCACATACCATATGGCTGAGCTATGAAATTTATCTTCTAATCGCACATTAGTAGCCATGCCCAAAGGACGAAGTTTTTGAGAAAAAATTATGAATTCATCAACATTTTCTTCTCTCCCCGCATCAATGTTGCGTTCTGGACGATTAAACTTTGTCTCAACATCTTGGAGATACATCGAACAAAATGTCAAACACTCTCTGTGGATATAGGCTTCTGCTATTGAACCTTCCGGCCGGGCTTTATTTTTAACATACCGCTTGAACTTACCCAAATATCTCTCAAACGGATACATCCACCTATATTGAACTGGACCTCCAAGCATGGCCTCATGGGGTAAATGGACAGCTAAGTGGACCATAACATCAAAAAAAGATGGAGGGAATATCATTTCTAGTTTGCACAGAATAGTGACTATATCATGTTGAAGTTGTGAAAGGCGGTTGACATCCAGAGTTCGGGCGCACAACTCTTTGAAGAAACTGCTAAATTCAATCAGAGCCAAACCAATATCACTCCTTAAGAGCCCTCCCACAGCAATAGGCAGTAATCTTTGCAAGAAAACATGACAGTCATGGCTTTTGAGACCAGAAATTTTACAATCCTTTATAGACACACAATGCGTGATGTTGGAGGCAAACCCATCTGGAAATTTCACCTCAGCAAGCCACTCACAAAATTTATTCCTTTCATCCCCATGTAACGTGTATAATGAAGGTGGCATTGTAACACGTTCATTGATCTGCTTTAGATGTAATTCTTTTCTGAAGCCCATGATTTCTAGGTCACGACGGGAATTTATATTATCCTTAGTTTTGCCTGGAATGTTCATTAATGTGCCCAAAATGTTATCAGCAATATTCTTCTCAACATGCATGACATCAAGATTATGTCTCAGCCGTAATGTTGACCAATAAGGTAGGTTGAAGAAGATACTCTTCTTAGTCCAGTTTAACTCCTCTGCCGTCCGTTTTCTCTTCCTACCAGACTTACCAAATTGAACATCTCCAAGCATTTGTAATTGAGTCAAAAGTAATGCTCCATCAACTAAATTTGGTGGCATGCGATGATCCTCTCTACCGTTGAACAATGCTTTTCTAGATCGCCAAACGTGATCGGTTGGTAAAAAACGTCGATGTCCCATATAACATTGTTTTCTACCATACTTCAACCATAAGGAATCATTGCTAGCATTGCATGAGGGACAAGCCAATTTCCCTTTTGTTGACCAACCTGAAAGATTACCATAAGCAGGAAAATCATTGATTGTCCACAATAAGGCAGCATGAAGCACGAACATTTCCTTAGTGGAAGCATCATATGTAGGTAGACCTTCTTCCCACAATTCAAGTAACTCATCGATCAACGGTTGCAAGTAAACATCAATATCATTCCCCGGCGATTTTGGACCAGGGATAATGAGAGATGTCATGAAGAATTGGTCTTTCATACATAACCACGGCGGCAAATTATATGGGACAAGAATCACCGGCCAAATACTATACGGTTTAGCCATATTGTTAAAGGGATTGAAGCCGTCGCTGGCCAAGCCAAGCCTAACGTTGCGGGCATCCCGTGCAAACCAAGTATGATTTTCGTCAAACGTCTTCCAAGACTTAGAGTCGGCAGGATGTCTCATAATATTATTCTCCCCAGTCACCCGCTGCTCCTTATGCCATCTCATATCATCTGCTATCTTGTCTGACATAAATAGACGCTGCAATCTTGGCTTCAAAGGAAAATGTCGCAGAACTTTTTGAGGGATGACTCGTGAACCGTGGGTATTTGGTACCCAACGTGAAGCACCGCAGATGGGACACTCATTAAGATTAACATTGTCCTTCCAGAATAAGACACAGTCGTTGGGGCATGCATGGATTTTCTGGTACTTGAAACCCAAACCTTTCTCCAAAGACCGTGCCTCCTGATATGATTGTGGCAATGAAACATCAGGAAAGGCGGATCGTAGAAGGCTTAGGAGCATATCGAAAGACTTGATTGACCATCCACCGATTGTTTTGATGTGTAACAACTTCACAATGAAGGAGAGCTTTGAGAACTTTGTGCAACCTTCGAATAGAGGACGTCGAGCATCCTCGAGCAGTTGCTCAAATGTTGAGTTTGGATTGGGTTGTTGTCTTGATTGCTGGGTGGGGGATGTAGTGTTGTCTTCGGGACATGCCTCGTATGTACCTGCCCGTATGTCATCTAACATATGATCCATGTCATCAATGAACCTGTCCTCCACTCCAATCCCAGGATCATCTAATATATCGTCATCAATGACTGGGAGTGTTTCCTCCTCTCCATGAAATATCCATTGAGTGTAGTTTGGATTTATTCCTTTTATGAACAAGTGAGACTCCACCTCAAATATAGATAAGTGGAGATTATTCAAACATCTAAGGCAAGGACACCGAATGCGATCACTTCCGATGGAATGGTTTCGTGCCATTGTGAGGAAATTTCTAACACCTTCAGCATAGGCAGGTGACCCAAGTCTATCTCTCAGATGCATCCAGCTTTTATCCATCTAAGAAGAAGAATCCAAAAAATAAGTCAATTGTAGAAAAATTCCTTTTCGGTAGATGGAGTATAAGTCATGTATAGGGATGAAAATATTTTGCAAATTAGGTGGACACTTCTCTCATAAATGGAAAGCTGATGTACTAGATGTGGAACCAAAGTGGAAGTGGAAGGAGGATGACTCAAACATTTTCCTATTTTTTTTAGCAGAGTTGGAATGAGGGGTTCTAATATAGATCACTTAAGACACCTCCACTTTATGTCTGAAATTTGTCTCAAATTGTTACAAGCAAACTATATATATAGTTGCTAAGAAGCTTATAAAACCATTGTGCCACAAAGCGAGATATTTTTCCAGTTTCACGATTAATATCTCATTCCTTAGTAATTGGATAGCTAGTTACACATTTACGTACTTAACTTTTCAGGGGCACAACAAAAATGCTTATAGTTAGTTCAGACAAAAACTATCAGCTATTGATGCTAGGACTAGCTATGAACAAACAAAATCTTCCTAAAAGAGCACTTAGTAAGTTAGGCGCTCAAAAAAAAGTCCAGATCTAAAAAACAAAGTCTAGAATGTTCAAGCAAAGCACCAACTACAACAACCCCAGGATACTAACCCCATATAAAAGGGAAAAACAAACTAAACAAAAAGAAACAATATTTTCAAAACCTGTATTCATCACCTTTAGGCATTTCTTTCCTTTACACATACATATATAAATGTATAAAAAACACACTTTATATTTGGTGGACTACATTACAATTCTCATTGAAATGCTCATATTTTATAGAAAAAATTCAATAATTTTTTGTAGATTTTTAGAGTTATTGATTTATAAATAAGGTTATATTAATTAATTAAAATCTAAAGTTGGAATTTTCCTATTTGTTTATTGCATGTACAGTATATGAGTCCAATTTTTTAAATAATATGTAGCATCGTCCTTGCAAAAAAAAAAAAAAAGATAAATAGATACCCACATGCAGCAGTAGCAGTAGCAGTAGCACGACAAGAAGTAATTCTTGCTAAACACAGGCTAAATGAGAATTCAAGGAAAAGCTAAAAAAGATTAAAAAAAATAACACTCCCTCATATTTTCTCATAAAGATGTGCCTTATTTGCAAAAATACAAGCTAAAACATCTAGATGTAAAGAATGGAGTGAAATTTCTCAGATCTAAACAAACAAACTAAAACATGTAGATCAAAAGAATAAGGTTTTCGTGGCTGAAATACCCTGCATCCACCATCCTCCTATATATATATTATAGTGTGTTTGATAATGAACCAATATTGCTCCCAATCGAAATCCAAAATTAATATTTTTTTCCCCATAAATTAATAATTTGAATACTAAATGTTGTGGGGGCAATCACATAGTGAGTGAAACTCATTGGACTGATGTTACATTAGTTTGACAGAAGAGTGGGGAGTGCCAATTTCAGCACAATACTAAAGATTTTAGGGCATTGAAAGACAACCTGTAGTTGTTGGTTTTATTTATATCTTTACTTATTTCATTTTTATTTTATGTACTAGATCATATTATCATGTAATGTATATATTGCTTTTAAATTTCTATTCTCAATTTTCTTTAATATTAGTTTGTCTAGATTTAATTTTAAATTACTACGCTTCATATCTTTCTTAAATTAAAATATTTTTTAATTCAATATTTTCTAATTCTCTTTAATATTAATAGGGCCCCGCTAGAGTAAAATCTGATTTTAATTTCTTTATATATTTTTTATTCATATTTTAACCATTTTAAAAGATTTTCAAAAATTAAACAATATCAATAGACTAATAATTAATTCATTCACTATTAAGTAAAAGAAAAACATTTTAATGTATTAAAATACAAAAAAGTATCAAAGTAGCATTATAGTATTTTTTTTTTATGCATTAAAGTTAGCGCATATCTTTAGTGATGATCCAAATGTAAAATCGTTCGAACATCATTGTTACATTCAAATATATATATCGTCTATGTCCAAATACAAAAAAATCAGCACGTCTTTAGTGATGGTTCCAACAAACCATCACAGAAAGTGGATTTTAGTGATAGTTTAGAAACTGTCACAATTTTAAACCATGGGTAAGGAGAAGAAGTAAAGTGACAGAAACTCCAGTGGAAAGGGAGTTTGCCTCATAAGAAAATAACTAAAAACCAACGAAAAGAGATAAGTGTGGAGAAGCGGGGTATCGATCCCCGTACCTCTCGCATGCTAAGCGAGCGCTCTACCATCTGAGCTACATCCCCTGACACCAATTATATTTTATTAATTATTAAAAGCAAATAAAGCACCTAACATGAAAATACATTGCATGTGAAGGGTATACCAATTCCGGGGGACATGTTGGTTTTATTAAATAATAGAGGACCAGACTAATGCATACAATAAGAGTAAGCTGACTGATGGATCGTATGCATTAAGTTCCTCTTCCTTCATTAACTTTTTCTCTACTCATATACCAGCAACTCAAGTTGGTCTTAAAGTAGAAGAAATTTTTTGTAGTTTAAAATATGGTATTAGAATTTAGGATGAAATGAGGTTACTCTTTGCTGGTGTTGTTACGTGGTCTTAGTGTAATGAGTTTCATGTGCCAGTGGTATGAGTATTTGAACCTTTTCTTTTTTAAGGTATTAACACCTTTTACCAAATAATTGATGCCTTTGTTACTGTGAATTCTCAACAGGAGAATTTAAACAGAGATGATTTAGCGTTTATTTTTTTCACTTAACGTAAGTATTGATCTTTTTTGTTTTGTTTTGCGCTTTTTTTAGGGGCAGGGGGGGCCTGTCATTTATCATTTTTTCTTGTCTTGTCTTGATGATGGGGAGTTCGTTCATGTCTTGAATGAGGGTGGTATTTTTTGTTCTACAATCTTGCATTAAACATATGCCAATTCTTGGTTCATAGCAATGTTTGTTCTTGCTGAATTCATATAATACTATATTTCACTTGTCTAGCTGTGTTACAAAAGTATCAAAGGGAACCAACTATGCTGATTGAGATTTGCTCTCTGTGTTGCAGTGATGAAGATGAACCAAAGACATTACCATATATGCTTTTAATCCTCCATTACCAGACATAGGCATGCTGGTTTGGAAGGTAAGTCAAAAAATATGTATATCTTAATTAACATGCCTTCATTTTCCTACCCAGCCATTACTAGTATCCTATAAAATCATATAATATTAAACAATAGCTGGTATTGTTTAGATTCAACAACTTTGCTCTAATATAAATTAAGTCACTTCTTTTGGTGAAGTAGCATGGCATTGTAAGCGTTAAGAGTAATTAATCAACTAGATACCAGCTTAGATTAAGTCACTGGTTTGTATTTAACTAAGATTAGATTAAGTCAGTCAGCATGGAACCAAAAACATTCATCAGTGAAACAACTAGATAACATTAAGTCAGTCAATAGATACCAATTATATCCTTTAAATGTAAAGTTTAAGTATAAACTGCTAGCTTGTCAACCAACTGTTAGTGTCTGTTTAAACCATCCAACAATAGAATAAAAAAGATAATTGAACATTAGAATAGTGTTTAAGCAAAACCCCAACCTTAAAGCATGTTTATATGCATTAAATCAAAAACCCTAACTTATCCCCACGGGATTGAGTGTTAAAAATTAGGTAGATGTCTCACCACAAGATCGAAGCAGCAGAGCGTTGATCCACAGAAGCCGCAGATGGGGGAGCGATACCCAAATTCAGTCCCGAGTTCCTCAAAATCCAATGTCTCGGCCAAGCTGCGAAACAGAGGTACTCTCTGTGATTAGGAAACAAAAAACAAGTATTTTTGTCTATAAATCGTCGTTTCTAATGAAATAATTGAGAGAAAATTCGGTTACCTAAAAACCCCGAGAATGAGAAGCAGAGTTCCACGGCGCAGAGGGATTTTAGGCCATCGCCGGTTTTCTGGTGGCACCCCTACGTCGCCGGTGGGTTTCTGTGCCGATGAACCTCGAAATCGGTGATGAATCCGGCACCGATTCCCGTAACCCTCTTCGCAGACCAAGGTTTTCGTGGGAGGGAGGGAAAATGCTGGGTGCGGGAAAATGAGAGGGAAATGGGGGATTGGGGGAAATGAAAGGCATAAGAGGGCTGCTGTTTCGCGCGGATTCATTAAAAGGTTTTTTGCGGCGAAAATATTCGCTGCAAAAGTGTACAGTTTGGAAAAATATCGAAATAGCGGCGAATTAAGTCGCCGTAAAAACTGAATGGTACATTGCGGCGAATTAATTCGCCGCAATAATTAATAAACTCGCCGCAATAAACCCAATAGTCACCGATATGTTATAACTTTGCAGCGGTGTCAAATTCGCCGCAAATATAAACCTTACCCAGCGAACTTATTAGCGGCGCCTATAAAATCGCCGGAAAAAATGCATTTTTTTGTAGTGTCATGTAGAATTATTATTTAAATCAAAGTCGACTCCCCGTTGATTCCGTGTAGAATTACTCGATATATATATATATATATATATTTGACCATTTATTTTTAATAAAATAATTATTTACAGTTGAAATAAATCTATTTTAATTATAAATAATCTTTTTTATAAGCAAATAATTGATTACAAATATATATTTTTTTTGTAGTATATATTTTTCTCGACTTGAAGATATGTAAAATAAAAAGTGGAAAGTTCAAATTTAATAATAGGAAAAAATATTTTAAATATAAAAATATTATAAACTAATAATGTGACATATCAGACTTTAAAATTATTTTTATTATAAATTGTATTTAATATATCATATAAAATTATATTAATTTATAAATTTATTTTTATAACAATTTATTCATGAATGTGGCACTTTAAAAAACAAAAAAAATAACACTCGATCAAATGTGTTAAATATTAAGATATATTTATTTTAATCATTAATTAATTACTCACAACTTTTAGTTTTAAACTAGGAAAACACTTCAAGCCGGATGGGTGTGATTCTATAACTAAATGCCAAATAGGCATTTTAAGAAAAGTAATTCTATACTTGCTTGCAGCAATATACACCCATAGATTTTGAACCACCTCCCCGTCCTCCAATTTCAAACTGCCATTTTCAATCAATCAAGTTCCCACCGATCAATTCTAACAAAAGTAAATAAATCAAACTTCTCATCAACTAAATCTAGAGGCAATAATTTATTTTTTTTTGGAAGAGATGAGGAGATGGAATGAGTAAAAATTTTATTTTTTCATGTCTTGTTTGATTGTTGAGAAAACGGAGGAAAATGACACAATAGTTTGCAATGGTTCCTAATAGCTTGTTTGGTTGTCGAAAAAATAGATAAAAATTACACAATAGCCCTAACAACTTGTTTGGTTGCCGAGAAAACAGAGAAAAATCTTTTAGTTGCCAACAAAATAGAGAAAAATCACACAATAGCCCTAACAACCTGTTTGGTTGCCAAGAAAACAGAGGAAAATCATTCTTTGTGAAGTTCAACAATTCATTTGCAAAGAAAAAACACAACAAATGAAAAAAATCAATTTGACGTGGTGAGTGAAGCTGGTTGCATTGCAAGTGAGGGCTTGTGGGTTGGGTTGGGTTGCGTTCGTGTGCTCGTTGAAGCTGACCATTGGATTGCAGGTGGGGGTTCATCAAATTGGAGGTTGGATTCAGGTGGTGGGGGTTCCTTCGAAAGTTATGTGAGAGAGAATCGAGAGAGATGAGAGGGAAAGATGCACGGGAGGGAGAATAGAAGAAGAAAGAGGAGATGGTAGATGTTTTCGGATGAAATCCGGTGGACTTGCACCTAATATTTTTCTCCACAAACCGCCTACGTGGCATTATTTCAATGGTGGGTGTAATACAGGTTTTACACCCATCTGGCTCCAAGTGTCTCCCTTTAAACTATTTTAACTTGATACTTGAACTTTGGTTATTTTGTTTTCTTTCGTTACTTATTCACTAGACTCACTAATTAATGAACGTCACATCATTGTCAACAAAAATGGATCATGTGTACGAAAAAAATGATAATATAGAAATTTAAACTAAAAATTTAAAAATTAGAATATATATTATATATATTTTAAAATAATTAGAAAAAAAGTAGGAATAGGAAGAGAACTGAGAAAGGTTCTATTGATATCGTGTTTTACGGCTTGGTCTACTGAGGGATAGTCTAAACATTTTGATCCTATAATAGAGATGGAGGGGAGGTCAGAGGTCGGTGACTGCTCCGATGATAAATTCTAGCGAATTTGAGAGTGAAATATATAATTGCAAGGAGATCAGAAAATTTAACCGTTGCTCTAAGGATCGTTGCCCTACTTATAGGGTTGCCTGGACTTTTCTTGTTGGAGGGAACTGATGAGTGCACAAAAATGCACTCTAAATACTCTATTTACTAATAGAAATGAGAAAATAATAGATATAACTCATGTTATTAAAATTAATGGTCATTTATCTTGAAATAGATATAAGCATGATTTAATATATTGATGAGAATATAAAATGCCATATTTTCCTCTCTTAATGTTTAATACTTTATTCTTATTTGATGCCTAAATATACTCATTATTCTTATATTTTGATTTAGGACACAAATAGAGACATTAGGAGCAAATAAAGATAATTGCAGAATTTTAGACAGTTCTAACATCTTTTCGTAATATGGGCATAACTCTCTCATCCAATCTCCGATTGAGCTGATTCAATATGATATAGAACCGCAAGAGAAATATCTATAACTTTTATGTTTTATGTTTGAAGAGATATCCACTCAATCTAAGAAAACATTGACCATCAAGTGGACGCACCTGCACTTGACGTTCCTGGATATTTTTCAGCCACCTGGATCAAATCCAAATGTCATCATAATATTTTCCAGCAAGCACTCCTACACCAATTTGGAAATTCAATGATCAATTTATATGCAAGATGAAGTGCACTCAAGTTTCTTCAAGACAAATTATTTGACCACAAGATATTAAGTCATACAAGACAATTAATGGATAGAGAAGCAAAATTGAAACACTCAACCTACAAGCAAAATCTAGCTCATGCATAGTGGGAAAACAAATTATCAAAATGACAACTCACAAATCACTTGGATTCAAGAATGGCACATGGCAAAACAAGTTGAAATTGTGATGATTTTGTCATGACAACTTGCATGAAGGATGCTTATAAATAGAAGGGAGGGATGTGTGTTCTAAGACCATGCTTAGTGTGCTTGGATGCCTTGGAAGATACATTGTTTTTGAGAGCTTGAGAAAAGAAAAGAAAAAACCAAAGAAGAGAGAAGAAAATAATGGTTGGCTCTTCCATATTATGCCTTGAAGAATTTTTGTTGCATATTTTCAATATGTGTAACTAATTTTCTAGTAGAACTAGGGATGAATTTGTATATATGATGGTATTTGTAATTGTTTTTTATTCATATATGTGTTCTTCAAATATTAAACTCTTTTGTTTAGTCATTCGAAATTTATTATAAATGTTTTCATCACCAAATAATTTTAGAATTTATTTCATTTATAGATTCAGTCATGCTTTTTCTATTGAATGCAATAATCCTTTGATTATGTTTGGTTCAATTGGTTATCTATTTTAATTTAATTCTCTGCTGCAATATTGCTCTACGAGTATATTGTCGACGTTGAATTTCTTTAATATAGATAACAATTCCTGTTCTTATATTGTGACGAATGATTTTTCGAAAGATTACATTTGATTTAAATTTGATTATTAATGTTTTATTTTCCAATTGAAAATTTGGACATAGAATTTTCAATTGAGTTATTAATGAATCGAAAATAATTAAAATACCAATTATATACAAAGGATTCCCGATGCTCTACTTTTCGTCTCATTTTTATACTGTTCAAATTACTCATTTAGTTTTAATTCACGTCACACTCTAAAATTTACTTTTCGCACTCATCTAAATCTTTTTGTTAATTTCATTACTGTTTTTCAATTTCTCAATCCATCTCTCTGTGGAATCGACACCCCAAAGCTATACTGCAAACGACCGCGTTATTCTTTGGGCGTAATCAAATTTTGGCGCCGTTGCCGGGGAAACGGTAGAAGAATTTGTAGTTTTTTTTAGTAGTTTGTAAAAAAAAAAAAAAAAAGTGGTAGCTTCGTTCATTTTCTTTTTAGCTTTCTGCATCTTTATTTTATTTTACTTTTCTTTTCGTAATTATTTTTTTTCAGTATTACGCTTTTCTTTACTTTGCATGCGCAGGTACAGAGACGCTTTTGGACGGTTTGCTAGTAGACCCGTGCTAGAATCAGATTCAGAATCTAATTTTTCTAATCGCTTGTTTGATAATTCTTCCAATTCTGACGCGATGAGTGAACACGTGGACCAACCTGTTAGAATCCTCCAAGATTATCTTCATCCCGCACGAACAACCACACCATCCTGTATTATGTTCTCACCTAATGTTCGTCATGTAGATTTTAAAACAGGAATGATACAATTACTTCCGACTTTCCATGGTTTAGAAAATGAAAATCCCTATGTTCATATTAGGGAATTTGAGGAAGTAGTTGCAACATTCCACAGTCAAAATACCACTGACGAAACGGTAAGGCTAAAGTTCTTTCCTTTTTCTTTGAAAGATAAAGCTACGAGTTGGTTGTATTCACTAAGACCACGATCTATTGGAACATGGAGTGAGATGACTCAAGTGTTTTTCAATAAATACTTTCCCCAACATAAGACCAATGCTTTAAAAAGACAAATCTCTACCTTTGCACAAAAGGATAGTGAGACTTTGTACCAGTCTTGGGAAAGATTTAAAAAATTACTGAGTATGTGTCCCCACCATGGATATGAGAATTGGCGCTTAGTGAGTTATTTCTATGAAGGGCTTACGCCCAGGGAACGTCAATTCGTGGAAATGATGTGCAATGGAGAATTTTTACAGAAAAATCCCGATGAGGCCATAGAGTACCTCAATGAGCTTGCTGAAAAGCTCATATTTGGACTGGACCTAGTGCTACTGATAGCACAAACAGGTCACGCGACCTACAGGAAACTTGAGTGGTGGTATTTACCATCTCAAGGAGGAAGATAATCTAAAAGCCAAGGTTGAAATGCTTACAAGGGAAATAGAGCTGTTAAAGATAAGAAACTTAAAGTCAACACACATGGCTAATCATGCAGACTCTCTTGTGCCATGTGCTGTGTGTGGCGGGGTAGATCATCATGCCCAAGAATGTCCTACACATGCTAACATGAGAGGATGGCGTAATCACCCCAACTTCAGCTGGAAGTCTGAAAACCAACAGTCTGCACAGCCTGCACAACCTTCTAGATCATATCCTGCACCATACCATGCACCTCAATCTTCTAAAAATTCTTTAGAAGAAGACACTTTGCATGCATTTCTTGAAGTACAAGGTAAGACTAACCAAAAATTTGAGTATTTAATTATGCAAGTTGTTGAAGAACAAAAGGAGATAAAGACCCAGGTGTCTAAAATAACGAGTTTCTTGAGTGTAAATGAGCAAGGTAAACTCCCTTCTCAAGCTCAGTCTGTACCTCATGGTCAACATATGGCACAAGAAACTGTGACGAATCACGAGTGCCAGCAGATATATATGATTGACTCACTCATAGACAGGGAAGTTTTCACAACTCATGATTCTGATCCCCTTGAGAATTTTATTGTTGATTTTGAGTATAATCCTATCAGTGATTCATCTGATGTAGCTAATATTTGTGAAATTTTTGACAATACTCAAGATTATAGCACACGGGCTTGGCAATCGAAGTTTGAGGAGTTTCTTGAAAAAAATGAAAAATAGATTCCTTCAAGTGGGCAAGTAACCAAAGTTATTCTTAAACCTTGCCACTTACCTGTGAAGTTCGAGCATCGAGCATATTCAGCCATTAAACATTTCAATTTTGACTTGGAAAAAGCAGGAAAACTTAGAAAATTCCAATTGACGGAATTAGAAAAATTGAGAAATGATGCTTATGAAAACTCCAAGATCTATAAGGCTAAAATGAAAGTATTTCATGATAAAAATATTTTGAGAAGAACATTTAAGCCTAATGATCGAGTATTTTTATATGATTCAAAACTCCATAAGCATCCAGGAAAACTTTGATCTAGGTGGACCGGCCCTTTTATAGTAAAAAACATTTTCACAAATGGGGCGGTAGAAATAAAAAATCCAAAAGATGGATGTATCTTCAAAGTAAATGGTCAGCGCCTCAAAATCTTAATTGATAGACAAATTCCGGAAGTGGAAGACATTCCACTTATGGACCCAGTATATCAATCTTGACCATCTCCAGGTATGTTTTTCTTTTATTTTATTTTCGTTCATTTTATTTTTGTTTATTGTTTACTTTATTTTGTTACAGGTTAATTTTATTTTGACAAATACTATCTTCGATGCCAAGCAAGCCACCCACATCCCACATCAGGTGTATTCTACCATGTTTAGTTATTCAATTCTGATTCTTAAACATTGAGGACAATGTTTCATTTAAGTTGGGGGTGGGAATACAAATCTGTTATTTGTTATTTAAACTCTGTGGCATATTTCAATCAATATATAAAAAATTGTCAAATTTTTTCACACAGGTATCTTTTCACACATGATACTCATGCTCATTCATAATCATCTTGGTGAATTCAACAAACCCATCTTAAATCATTTTGCTAAAGCATCCACTGAACCATTTATACACTTCTCCAAACTTTGTGGTAATATGGTGATTTGACACATGTAACTAAAGAATTATTTTGCTCAAGTATTCATGTGAATTTTGTGAGAATTGAGAGCTTACAAATACAGAAATTGTGATAAGTATCTATTGATCTGTTGAATTTGACACTTCTTTTGAGAATATCATTACATGGTTTGTGGTAAGATGGTGGATATACTTGGGATATGACGAAAGTCAACTTAGGATTAATGTTTGAGCCTTTCAAACTAAGCCTTTTCATCATAGATCCCTAGCAGCCAATTTTGAGCCAATATACACATATGACCTTTTCTTTTCATATCTACATCATCCATACCTCTCCACATTAGAGTATAGCTTATACACTATATTTTCCTACTATTTTACTTCCAAGTGTGTACTAGGTGTGAAATTATCATTTAAAAAAAAACATGACAAAAATGGCATGGTGCTAGATGTGTCCATCAAATTATTCATGAAAGAGTTCATCAAATTGCGAAGACACCAGTAGCAAAAGAAGATGGAAAAGTGTACTTAGTCAAAAATCTAAAAAATTGAAAAGTACATCAAAAGGAAAGTATAGTCTACTGAAAAATTTAACAGATTCCCTTTTGTGTATACTTGGAAGTTTTTGAAACCTCTTCACCTTTTCTTCTTATGAACCCCAACCCTAAGCCACAATACAACCCTTTGTGTTGATTTTTTGGATCCTAAGTATGCTTGTGAAAAGAATGGTGAAAATCTCATTTGTTAGTATTCCTATCATAAGATCAATGTTTACTTCTTACTTATATATAATTGGCTAAATTTTCATGAGAGTAAATGTATACCTTTGTCAACTCTATAGAGAGAACCCGAACCCATACATGAAACACTTCTATACCCATGAGTTATGGAGTTAAACCTTTTTGCTTAAGATATTTTATTGTTGCATGTGTCGAAACCTCTGATTTGATAAAAATAGTTTGGAACACATACACACTCTATGGATTGCTATATTTGAATTACTTGTGAAAGGGTTATTGAATTTCTAAGATTGTTTTGATATGTAAATTTGAAAAATGTGTCTTTATGGCCCCTATGTGTGATTTTCTTTGGTCTTTCTCATCATTTTGCATGAAAATTGCTAGGGACTAGTAATGAGTAAGTTGGAGGGTGTGATGAGTGCACAAAAATGCACTCTAAATACTCTATTTAAATACTAAAAGAAATAAGAAAATAATACATATAACTCATGTTATTAAAATTAATGGTCATTTATCTTGAGATAGATATAAGCAGATTTAATATATTGATGAGAATATAAAATGTCATATTTTCCTCTCTTAATGTTTAATACTTTATTCTTATTTGATGCCTAAATATACTCATTATTCTTATATTTTGATTTAGGACACAAATAGAGACATTAGGAGCAAATGAAGATAATTGCAGAATTTTAGATCGTTCTGACATCTTTTTGTAATATGGGCATAACTCTCTCATCCAATCTCCGATTGAGCTGATTCAAGATGATATAGAACCGCAATAGAAATATCTATAACTTTTATGGTTTATGTTTGAAGATATATCCACTCAATCTAAGACAAAATCAACCATCAAGTGGACGCACCTGCACTTGACGTTCCTGTATATTTTTCAGCCACTTGCATCAAATCCAAATGTCATCATAATATTTTCAAGCAAGCACTCCTACACCAACTTGGAAATTCAATGATCAATTCATATGCAAGATGAAGTGCACTCAAGTTTCTTCAAGACAAATTATTTGACCACAAGATATTAAGTCATACAAGACAATTAATGGATAGAGAAGCAAAATTGAAACACTCAACCTACAAGCAAAATCCAGCTCATGCATAGTGGGAAAACAAATGATCAAAATGACAACTCACAAATCACTTGGATTCAAAAATGGCACATGGCAAAACAAGTTGAAATTGTGATGATTTTGTCATGACAACTTGCATGAAGGATGCTTATAAATAGAAGGGAGGGATGTGTGTTCTAAGACCATGCTTAGTGTGCTTGGATACCTTAGAAGATACATTGTTTTTGAGAGCTTGAGAAAAGAAAAGAAAAAACCAAAGAAGAGAGAAGAAAATAATGGTTGGCTCTTCCATATTATCCCTTGAAGAATTTTTGTTGCATATTTTCAATATGTGTAACTAATTTTCTAGTAGAGTTAGGGATGAATTTGTATATATGATGGTATTTGTAATTGTTTTTTTATTCATATATGTGTTCTTAAAATATTAAACTCTTTTGTTTAGTCATTCGAAATTTATTATACGTCACCAAATAATCTTAGAATTTATTTCATTTATAGATTCAGTCATGCTTTTTCTATTGAATGTAATAATCCTTTGATTATGTTTGGTTCAATTGGTTATCTATTTTAATTTAATTCTCTGCTGCAATATTGCTCTACGAGTATATTGTCGACGTTGAATTTCTTTAATATAGATAACAATTCCTGTTCTTATATTGTGACGAATGATTTTTCGAAAGATTACATTTGATTTAAATCTGGTTATTAATGTTTTATTTTCCAATTGAAAATTTGGACATAGAATTTTTAATTGAGTTATTAATGAATCGAAATTAATTAAAATACCAATTATATACAAAGGATTCCCGATACTCTACTTTTCGTCTCATTTTTATACTGTTCAAATTACTCATTTAGTTTTAATTCACGTCACACTCTAAAATTTACTTTTCGCACTCATCTAAATCTTTTTGTTAATTTCATTACTGTTTTTCAATTTCTCAATCCATCTCTCTGTGGAATCGACACCCCAAAGTTATACTGCAAACGACCGCGTTATTCTTTGGGCGTAATCAGGAACTGACGAAAACGTCTTATTTGCCAACTCAATCATCATTTGTTTAGTCATGTTAGTTAGGGGTGTTCCCTGCATATACAGATGCAGGGGCACCCCTAAACTGCCCCTTGCCTAGGCGGGGTAGGAAAATTACTTCGTTGTCCGCCCCCTAGATACGAGTGCGGGAGCGAGGGCGGGGGGCGGATTTTGAAGGGGCATCCGTCCACCCCCCACTCAATACAAAAATAAATAATAAATAATAAAGAAAAAAACTAAAGAAATGAGAGTGGGTTTCAGAACTACTTGTTAGAGTTTGAGGAATCTAAATGGCGATGAGAAACTCACGACGGCAGCAGGCAGATGATGGCAGATAGAAGGCGAAGGCAGGTGGCAACTATAGAGTCGCGAAGGTGGGTTTGCTAAGAATCCAAAACCCTTCACCCGCCGTGGGGAGGGGGGGAATGTCAACTCGAAGTGAGATTGAGAAGTGAGGGGGGGGGGTTATTTACTCCAGACCACCCCATTTTGGTTTAGGGTAAATGTAACATCCTGACCCCAATTTTAGATTTAAAATTTGTTGTTGTTGTTGTTGTTGTTCTTCTTCTTCTTCTTCTTCTTCTTATCATTAGTATCATTATTATTATTATTATTATTATTATTATTATTATTATTATTATTATTATTTTAAAGTATGTTTTAAGATAAGTTTTAAGATAGTAATTTATTAATTTCCTCTCCTAGCCGTGATCCTTTCCTTAGATTTGATCAAATTATTTTTAAAACAAAACCCAACTCTTATCTCATCATCCGAACTATATCTCCAAACTCAAGCTCAAAACCAACTAAAATACATAAATTCAAAAACTCCATCACCGTACCAGTTTTGAAACCAAATTCAAACTTCATCTAATCTCCTCATCACTTACGTTTTTCTCTTAATCTTCATCTATAAATACATGCATGCACACATCAAACACCCTCACGACACATCTTCTTCCAGCCCTTATCTCGTCCATCTCAAAACCACCCGGCCTCATGTTGCGATCCACAAGCAACTACTTCAATGCAGCAACCTCACAGACTCCCCGCAACGCAGCGCTGCTCAGCCCCTCTCACCTCCCCACGACACAACACTACCTTGCACCTCCACGAACCACCACCTTGCATCTGGCAGCCCCATGCACGACCAACGCAGGCCACCCTTCACGGCCAACCTGTGCACCTCCTTGCCATAAACAACCCTTATACTATCCCCTGTTTTCAACCCTTAAAAAAGAGCAAATCCATTCCCCCATCAGTTCGAAACACCACCCTCACAGCAACCATAAACACTACTTGGCAACCAGTAGCAACACAGCACCACTTACCTCGTCGGACCACCTCACCTCAACCACAAAACTCGTCGACCAGTCCTCCCCCACCATCCTGAGCACCTCTCGGCAAGACCCTTCGCTGTTTCGCCCAGCAAATCGAGACAAACAAGTCCAGTTTTTCCCAACCACCATAGACCATGCGACGACGTCGGAGCACAACTTGTATATGTAAGTATATGTTATGAAATCTATGTTATGATAAGAATGCAAGAATGATAAGATATGTAAGTAGCCTATGTATGATATGAAGTCACCTATGTATAGGGCATATTATATTGTCAGGTCGTACATGCTGGTAGTGTACCCAGTATGTTTTTCTTATGTATGGATTCCACAACCCGCGGCCACGGGCGGAATCATAATCTTTTTAGATTCGCTAACCCTAATTCATAGGGGTCAACATTGAGTAACGACCTATGATATGATACGATAAGAGAAGCTCATGATCATGTTTTATAAAAAGCTCATGATTTATAAAAAAAAAATCTCATGTTTTCAATATTTATAAAAAAGTCATGTTCAGCATTTATGAAAAATTCATGTTCACGTTATTGTATATGTATTTATGAATATGCATGTTTTGAGAGAATTGATGAGTATTACTTTTATCATATGATGTGTTACTTATTGAGTATTCGACTCATTTTATTTTTTTATGTCTTTATGTTTTCCTTTTAAAAATCATCACAGGTGATGAGGATACATAGTTGGCAGAATTTGACTCTGAGAAGCGATGTAGAGACCTAGACAGTGAATTTAATTTAATTTATGGTCTTTAGTGAATAAAATATTTTTTATTATTTTTTGTAAACACATGAGATTTCAACATTTTATTTTAAACAAATGCTTCTGCTGATTCTCTTTAAATTTTATAAAGACTATTTCATTTATTTAAAAATATTCATATCTGGTGCGTTTTTATAAATAAAAGTTTTAGTAGCATACTGGTTTCCTAAAATAATTTCAAAATGCTATATTCAGGAACAGGATATTACAGTAAATAAAAAAAAGGTGTCCCAGAGGCAAAATGATTGCCTCTGGGGTAGTTTTTTATATCATATTACATATATAATATATATATAATATAATTAATATATATTTTAAAAAGTTAATTAAAGGGGGGGCGGGGGCACCCCCCATTTGCCCTCTACCACCGCATTGCCCCTCAATGCTGTACGGGGCGGGGTGGACGGAGTGGATGGACGGGGGATGGATCCCCTATTGCCCAACCCTAGTGTTAGTATGGACAGACTCAGTATGGACAGACTTGCCCCAGGTAGACTTGCAGGGAATGGTTTAAGGGGCGGACATCCTATTCGAGCTGCCTTACTTTCCTGTTTTCCATTGTCATGCGACCGGAATTGCTAGTTTATATTTAATGTGACATGTCTCCAACCTGTTTAGCATTTAATGCGGAATGGGTCGATTGCTTGATCCAAATCATATGGTTGACTCGGGTATGTCTCTGTTGGGCCAGAGGCTTACTTCTCAGGTGTCTCCTTAGCAGTTGGCTTAGGTCCTATTCAGCTGTTCCCTCGGGCTTGGGCTGGCCATTTTGGGGTGGGCCTCTTCCCCTCATAGTTGGTTAGGATAATTGGCTTCGAATTGGCAGAGCTTGAAGAACCCAATCGAGAACTTGGCACAATATCCCGTTTCAAGCTCTTCAAGTTAAAGCAAGTGTTTGAGCAATTCGATGCTTCAGAGGCGGTGCACGACGGGCTAGTCCAGGCCGTTCAAGAGTTGAAGAAGGAAGTCCCTAACTTGAAGGATAGTAACTTGGTCCTTCTAACGAAGCTCAACGAGGCTCACTCCGATCTTGCAGTCACAATCAAAGAGTGCGAGCATCTTGTAGACACTAACACAGAAGCCGAACAGAAGCAACTTTTCCTAGAGAGGAAACAATCCAGCAAAAAGGTGGAGTGAAAGGCCTTAGCAAGAGAAGTAGTTGCTCAGGAAACAGCCTTGAAGATCTCGAAATGAGGGCGGACCGCCCGATAGGTAGAGTTAGAGGCTTTAACAAGGGAACCAGTTGCTTGGGAAGCAGCCCTGGAGATCTCTGAGTGAGGGCAAGTTGCTCGGAAGGCAGAACTAGAGGTTTCGACAAGGGAGCTCGCGACTTGGGAGGCAGCGCTAGAGGTCTCAAAACGGGAGCGGGAGGTTGAGGGAAGAAATCCTGGCCAACATTGGATTGGACTTACAGATGCTCAACCCAAGCACTCTCTTTCCAGATCAATTGCCAAGGACTTTGCCAAGAATCTCAAGAAGCTTGGGTATCCCCCTTTACAGGAACCTCAC
This sequence comes from Platycarya strobilacea, assembly GCA_036898215.1. NCBI lineage: Eukaryota > Viridiplantae > Streptophyta > Magnoliopsida > Fagales > Juglandaceae > Platycarya > Platycarya strobilacea. The sequence goes on along the minus strand of CM072546.1, from coordinate 23,744,558 downwards.
CCGCCTCTCGAATGATGAAGTCTTTATTGTTTGTAAATCATTTCATTTCGTCGTGTAATAGATATTCATAATGGAAATCTCTTTTGCCCTTTTGTCTATTGTTTCTTGCCTTTTTGCCTTGTGTTATATGTATGTATCATGTGCTTCCCGAGTGACTTGTTCCATGGGCGGTTCTCAAGGTCAATCTCTATGATTACGAGAGTTTACTAAGGGCTTGGACTGAGGTTTAGCCTAAACCTCACGAGACTTGGCATGACAAAGGTTTATTGAGGGCTTGACCTGAAATTCGGCCTAGACCACACAAGATTTAGCAGGACGAGGGTTTACTAAAGGCTTGGATTGAAGTCTAGCCTAGACCCTATGAGACTTGGGGTGGCAAGGGTTAATTAAGAACTTAGACAAAGTTTTGGCCTAAATCTCACGAGAGTTGGCGTGGTAAGAGTTTACTGAGAGTTTGGACTGAAGTCTGTCCTAGACCTCGCGAGACTTATTGTGGTGAGAGTTTATTGAGGTCTTAGATTAAGGTATAACCTAGACCCCATGACACTTTCTGTGGTGAGGGTTTATGAGGCCTCACAGTGAGGTCCTGGCCTAGACCCGTGAGACTTGGCATGACGAGGGTTTAGTGAGGGCTCGGACTGAAGTTCGACCTAGACCTCGAGAGACTTGGCGTGACGAGGGTTACTGAGGGAATGGACTGAAGTCTAGCCTAGACCTTGCAAGACTTGAGAGTAAAAAAAAAAAAAAAATAGGAGACTAAAGACGTGTCCAACTTCCGATTTTATTGATAAAACAAAGAAGGTTAAATGAAGTAGTATTTCTAATCTTTACACAGTACCTTTTTAGGTGTTTGGCATTTCAGGGGTGGGGAAGTTCATTCCATTGGCTGTCCTTAAGGCTGTAAGAGCCTGGTTGGTTGCTAACGGTTACAAAGTATGAGCCCTCCATTGTGGTCCCAATTGTCCTTCTTCAAGTGTCGTAACTCCCGTTTGTTTTAGTACCAAGTCTCCCATCTTGAACCCCCAAGGTTTGAATCTTCTGTTAAAGTATCATACTACTTTTCGCTTATTGTTCGTTGTTCGCATTGCCACTTCTTCCCATCTTTCTTCCAAAGAATCTAACTATTTGGCCAGTTTCCCATCATTAGTCTTTTGTTTGAAGTGCTAGATTCAAAGGGTGGGGCTCTTACTTCCATGGAGATTACTACTTTGTTCCAGTAAGTGAGGGCGAACGGTGTCTCCGCGATCAGGATTAGGACAGTCGTTCGGTATGCCTATAGCACACTTGGGAGTTCCTCAGCGCACACCCCTTCGTGAGTTTCGAGCTTTTTCTTCAGTATAGACAGAAGGATTTTGTTGGTTACTCTTGCCTGGCTTGCAGGTGTCCCGGAGATGAGTATTTGACCTTGATCCTCAACTCGGCACATCACTCTCAGTACTGAGTGCAATCGAATTGTTTTTCGTTGTCTGATATGAAGTTTCAAGGTATTCTGAATCGACACACAATCGACTTCTATAAGAACTTGATAATAGTCTGAGAGATGATGCTTGCAAAGGCCTCTACTTCAACCCACTTCGTGAAATAGTTGATTGCCACCATTACAAACTTGGCAGTTCCTCTAGCAACCGGGAATAGTCCGATAAGATCTAGTCCCCACTATGTGAAAGGCCCAGGGTCGTGATCAATGTTAGTTCTTCGAATAGACAATGCGGCACCGAACCATGCTCTTAGCGTTTAAGGCACTTCCGCATGAAATCCTTTGCATCCTAGAGAGAATAGGGATGGTAATACCCAGCTCGAGTTACTTTTGTGGTTAGGGCCCTTCCGCCCATGTGACATCCACAAATGCATCCGTGGATCTCTGCTAACACATAATAGGCTTCGCCTGAGGATAGGCATCTGGGGAAGGCCCGAAAAAGCCTCTTTTGTACAGCACCCCTTCCAATAGAGTGAACAATGACGCCTTATTCCTTATTTTCAGCACTTCTTCTAGGTCAGCAGGCAGTTTGTCATTCTACAGGAACTCCTTGATGTCCACTACCCATTCGGGTGTGGCTGTCGTCACATTGGATACCTCGCCCTCTGATCGACGATGCATCGATTGTTTTGACTCTAGGGATGTAAAAAAAATCAAAAAACTAGAGGATCGGCCCAAACCAGACCGGTTAAACTAGGTTTGAATTAGTTCGGTTTGGAACCGATTTTTAAAAACACAAAATAGGTAAGATTTGGTCTAGTTTCGATTCCTTTCATTTTAAAACTAAACCGGACTGAACTGAACCGGTCATAGTAATTATATATTTTAATTTTTTTAATATTATATATAATATATTTTTACATTTTATATATATATATATTTATATATAATACATAATAACATAATCATATATAAATAATACTATTTTATTTATAAAATAAAATTGTAATTTTAAACATGATATTAAAGCAGTTTTTATAATATTAAAGTAGTTTTTTAAATAAAATTTTTTTTATATAAGAGTTTTTATATTACAAATTTTTTTATATAACAGTTTTTTGTTAGTCTAACTGATTTTTATAATTAAATATAAATTTTAAACCATGTTTTATATAAAAATATATATAGGTTTATTTTTAAAATTTTATAATTTATTAAAACCGAAAAACCGAACCAGAACCAGTAAAACCGGTACTACCAATTTTGGAGAATAATCGTGACGTAATCGATTTTGTTTTTCGCAAAACTGGTGGTACCGGTTCATTCTACATTTTGGCCAAAACTAGACCGAACCGGATTAGTTACACTCCTAGTTTTGACCACGATATGATCCCCGGGGGGGGGGGGGGGGAGGGGGGGTTCTTCGTGTCTAGACGTAGCTCTCACCAATCAATCAACCTTCTGGTTTTTTCCTTTTGGGATTTACTAGATGTGAAAGTATCGGAAGCAGTCACGGTTGTTGCACATGAGTTGAAGATACTTCTTTAAACCTTTCCCCTTGGTGGTGAATTGTGACTGACCACCACTTATGATGGGTTCGGGCCCTGGTTGTGAGGCCGCCTCTTCACTGGTGTTGGACTTATCATTGGTGGCACGTTTGTCGTTGTTCCATTGGAGGACTGCATTTTTCTCCGTGAGTTTCTTGAAGGTCTCTTCCATTCCTGTTAATCTAGCTTCTATTGTGTCACTTTGATGTTCTTCCCTACGAGTTGTTTGGGATTGTGTTGTGGTCAGTATATGAAGTACACGTTATGGAATCAAGATCCCATAGATAGTGTCACTGTTGATATCATGTTTCACAGCCTAGGCTACTCGAGGATGATCCAAATAATTCGATCCAGCAATAAAGATGAAGGGGAGGTCGGGGGTCGGTGACCACTCCAATGATAAAGTTAGGTAGGTTTGAGAGTGAAATATACAATTGCAAGGAGATAAAAAAAATCTAACTATTGCTCTGAGGATCGTTGACCTATTTATAGGGTTGCCCAAACCTTGCTTATTAGTGGGGATTGATGAAAACGACTTGTCTACCAACTCAATCATCATTTGTTTGGTCATATCAGTATAGACAGACCTACACTTGGCAGAATTGCAAGGAATGCTTTGAGGGGCGAACGTCTTGTCTGAGCCTCCTTACTTTCCTGCTTTCCATTGCCGTGTGACTGGAGTTGCTGGTTTATATTTAATGCGGCATGGCTCCTACCTGCTTGGCATTTAATGCGGCATTTAAATGCAATGTCAGGCGTCATCTTGTTCCTTCACTTCTGAGGTACTTCCCATCATGGGTTCTTGATCCCTCGAAGATTGGGTGTCCAGGTTGGTTGCTTGACCCAACTTATGCGGTTGACTTGGGTATGTTTCTGCTAGGCAGAGGGCTTACTTCTCGAGTGTCTCCTTAATAATGGGCTTCTGCCTTATTCCCTCAGGCTCAGGCCTTCCTTTCCAGGGTGGGCCTCTTCTCCTCACAGGTCCCTTTTGAACAAGGGGGGTGGGGTGGCCATCCTTTTAAAGATATTGACCATTGTCCACCCTAGATCTCTCTACAAGTTGCCTTGGTGACCCTATCATCGTAAGCTAGGATGGGAGGGTCACCTCTTTATTTTTTAATTTGATTTTGTGAATGTTTAAATATTTTCAAATTTTATATTTGCATTTTTTTTTTTGTTGTGACACGTACATTGGACGCTTCAATTGGTGATAACATGCCTTTTGTTTTCTAGAATTAGGTCAAATAGTAGGTTTTAACATTGTTCCTTGCTTGCTTTGCTCTCAAGTCTCAAGTTGGCCTTCCACTTGCCTAGGTAATATTCCACAAATAGATTTGATGGATGTATCAGGAAAGGATAAAATGCTTGAAGTTCAAAGGATATTGATAAAAAAGCCCAAAAATTTAATGTAAGGAGTAGTTTTTGTAACAAGTAACAACAAACCGCAAGGCCTATTTTAATATTTAAACCAATAAAAAAACAAATTAATTATAGTTTTTACCCTTGTAATCTTGTGAAGATTGGTTTTTATCCCTATTAATTAACATGAGACATTTTAATTGATTTAGTATACCATTCACTTTTTTGTTGTTTTTTTTTTGTTTTTGAAATAATGAAAATTTTCAATCATGAATAATCAATCACTAAAACGTTTCTGAAAGACACCAACATTAGTGTCTTTCAAAGAAAAAGCTAACTTAGCCAACTTATAAGCAATGCCATTGCCATTCCTTCTCGTAAAAGCTACTTGCGAACTTGACATAGTTTTGAAGAACTGCTTGACATCCTCAATAACTTGACTATACCATGTTCAGATCTCTGTAGGGTTAGGGGTGTTCATCTGGGCCGAGTTGTACCTGGCCCGGTTTAAAATTTTATTGATTTCTTAACATTTTTGAATTTTTTTTTTAAATGTTTAAGAAAATTTCAAATTCGAGTTCCGGATTTAGGAATCCGGAACCCGGATGAACACCCATATGTAGGGTTATTAACAGCCTGCACCACTTCTTGTGCATCTCCTTCAAAAGTAATTTTGTTCAATTCTAATTCAAAATACATTTGCACTGCTTTCCTTAGTGCTAGACTTTTTGGCATTCCTGATATGGCTCCTATTTGCAATTGAATACAACAAGATGCCATTACTTCACATTCTTAGTTTCTAACAATGACTCCCAAAAGCATTATCTAGTTTTTTTTTATCAATAGCTCCATCAAAGTTTGCTTTGAAAGCCCCCTCTATTGGTTTCTTCCACCTTTGTTGATTTCCATTTCTTTTTTCTTCCTTAGACTTCCCACTCATTTTTTCTTGAGTTTCCTTGTACTTCTTTAGTTAGGATAAAGCAACTTGGATTACTTGTGAAGGATTAATAGACAAGTTATAAAAACCCACTTTATTTCTTCTATACCATATCCCTCTCAAAATAGAAATTGCTTCCTTTAACTTTTCCTTATCTAAATGATTACATAACTTGCCTCACATTTGTTGACCTACTCTATAAGATCTATTTCATTTACTTTCCATTTCTGCAACATACTTCCATCAGTCCAAATATTATTTTCCACTGCACATGTCGATGACACATGTAGAGCAATTTCTTCTTCTTTACCACAGATTAGGCAGTAGGATTTTTCACTAATCTTCCTCTTGAAAAGTAATGCTTTAGTCGATAGGGATTCATTATTATCCCTTAAAAGGAAATGTTTTGTAACATTAGGGACATTTAAATTCCATATCTTCCTCCATCTCTCTTTAGATTTTCCTATTTTTAAGCATTCTCCTCTTAACTTTAATATCCTTTCTTAAGCCAGGTAATAAGTACTACGAACTGAAAATTTACCATTCTTACTCCAATTCCGGATTAGCTTGTCTTCCCCACCACTTATATTGATAGGTAGCCTACATATTAATGCAGCCTCTTCACTACTGAAATGTTCTTTCACTATAGCTTCCTTCCATACCTAGAGTTCTTTTACTATTAGCTCACTAACCGTTGCCTTTGCTCCCAATGATAAGATTGGAGATTGACCACTACGTTGAGGGCTTTCGCAATCACTTTTGTTCCTAGATCTTTATTTGCTTTCCATTCCCAACATGCCAAATTAATCCATCCTGTAGCAGATCCTTAGCCATCCAAATACTTCTTCAGATTAATGATGGAGAATTTCTTAGCTTGACTTCTAATATGGTTCATTTTCTGAAATATTTTTCTTTGTGCACCCTTGCAACCAATGAATTAGAATCCTGTAATAACCTCCAACTATGTTTAGCAAGCAAAGCTAGATTAAAATCTTCTGAATCTCTAAATCTCATCCCACCATTTTTCTGTGCCTCACCCATAAAATTCCAACCCTTCTAATGAACTCCTTTCCTATCTTTTTTTCCCCAACAAAATTTTCCATCATAGTTGATATATCTTAATACAACCTCTTCGATAACTTGAAAACATTCATAATATAAGTAGGTATAGCTAGTAAAGCAACTTTTAGTAAAACTTCTCTGCTTGCCTTAGTTAAATAACTATTTTTCCAGCTACTTATCTTACTCCATATGCGATCCTTGATCCATCTTAAAGTATTATACTTTGACTTGCCAATCATTGATGGCAAACCCAAGCAATTTTCATAGGTTCCACATGCCGCAACCTTTACTGCTCTAATGATATGCTCTTTCTTCCTTATTTTTGTGTTTATACTGAAGAAGATTGAGGTCTTATTTCTATTCGGTTTCTAACTTGATGCTCTCTCATATCTCTCAAGAATCCCTTGTAAGTTATTCCAATTTGTTTGCTTGGCCCTATAGAATATTTACACAAATGATTGATTCTGCAACATTCACTCCCTTAATCAATCTTTTCTTTTCTGCTACATTGATTAAAAAAGCCAAGACTTTTGCACACAATATAAATAGGTAGGAACTTCTTCACTTGGATGACCATTGACCAACACAAATATCTAACTATCTTCACACACATCATTATCAAGGGAACAAATTTTTGCTAAAAATCTAACTTAGTCATAATTGCCTCTAGGTAATCTCATTCCACACGATCATAAACTTTTGACATATATAGTTTCATTGCCATACTACCCCTCAACACCTTTCTGTTTTGTCTTCATTGTATGGAGAACCTCAAAAAGGCCACCATTATATTGTTTGAGACTAACCTACTTGGTATCAAAGCACTTTGTGTGCATGCTATTATATCAAGTAGTATCTTCTTTAATATATTGGAAATTATCTTTAAAATGATTTTATAGAGTATGTTATATAGACTATTTGGTCTAAAAAAACCTGCACTACTTCATGTTTGAAAACCTTAGGAATTAGAGCTATGAATATAAAATTTAAAGTAGGTCAATGAACACATTATTTAGAAATTCTAGAGCTGCAGAACATACCTCATTCTTCATTGTATGCCAATGTTAATAGAAAATAGCACCAAAGCCGTCTGCCCTAGGTGACTTTAATCGGGACATTTGCTTTAAGGCTTCTTCCACTTCTTCTTATGTGTATGATCTGCCTAACTTCTTGTTTATTTGAACTGTAACTTTTAAATCTACATTCTTCACCACATCTTAAGGGGACTTCTACACAACCTCCCATCCTCCACACACCATCACTTTTTATTTATTTTTTTAATTTTTTGAATTTTTTAATATTTTTTTTTTGAATTTTTTTTTTTAAACTAATTTAATTTTTTATTTATTATTTATATATTTAATATTTAATTAAAAATAAAATAAAATGTAGTGTGTGGAGGTTGTGTGAATAGTAGGAGGTTGAGTAAATTTTTTCCATCTTAAATATCTTCTCTTGATGAAGAGAAAATGGCTTTGAAATAGTCCCTAAATACTTTCTCAACTCATTCCTTCTCAGCTTGAAACCTATTCTCCTGGTCTCTGATTTCCTTTATGAAATCTCTCTTCTTTCTCTATGTTGCACGTGCATGAAAGTATTTTGTATTCTTGTCTGCCCGTTGGCAATACTGAAGTTTTGCTCTTTACCTCCATTCAATATCTTCCTACTCTAAAATAAGCCCCAAATTCCTCCTTGTATTGTTTACTTCTTCCTTCTTACTTTGGTCCTCACTCAACTGCATATGTCTTAAGTAGCCCAGTTTTTCTTTAATAATTTTCCTTTTCCCCTAAAAGATGTCTACTCTATTTATTTAGAATTGTACTGCATACCTCAAGTTTTTTCTGAACACTACCCACCGCGTTTGAGATTGCCACCCCTATATTCCACTCAGCTTCTACCACTTCCACAATCTTCCTCTAAGGCCCAACAATTTTCATACTTGAATTTTCTTTTGTGTACCCATACCCTCTTTTGTCCCTTGCTTGAATGTAATAAAATTTCTTTGTGATCAAAAAATTACAAGCAGCAAGTATCTCTCCACCATCGAATCTGAATATTTTTCAAAGCACTTTGGATTAGCTACTACCCTATCAAGCCTATTTTTTATAAATGACTGATCACCGTGATTATTACACCATATATAGAAACAACCTTTACACCCCAAGTCACATAGATTGCACTTATCTAGAGCTCTTCTCAAGTCTTCCATCTGGTTTTCAATCCTTAGCCTTCTCCTTAATTTTCCTCTACGTGACACTATCTCATTAAAATTTCCTACAACACACCAAAGGTGGTTGTCAAGAGGTCAAAGAGTCTCTAACAAATTTTAGCTTCCTTTCCGCTTACTCACCTCTAGTTGTCCATAAAATCTAATATTATCCACCTACTATTTATCTTCTTCTTCTACCATTGAACCACTAATATGCCTCTTTAAATAGTTTATTATCTCCACATATACCTCCTTCTTCCATGGACAACAACAACATCAAACCCCCATTTCTTTTCACAGAGTCTACTCCGAAGCATCCTTCATAACCCAATTTATTTTTTAAAAAAATTCAATCTACTAGCATATTCATTAAGTTCAGTTTCCATAAATAAATAAATAAATAAACCAAATTGGACTTCTTAAAGTTTTTGAACTATTTGGGGGTTTCCAAATCCGCGGTAGTTTTAACTTAAGGTTTTCATTGGTATTGGTGGGATTGTTGTGCAATCACCCCCAATTCATCATCACCCTCAAGGACTAAGTTTTCCTTTGAGCTCTTTAATCTGTTGAGAAGAACTTGTGTATTTTCCACTTCCTCCCCATCTATCATGTCTCTTTTCTTTCTTGTTTGTATAGAAAGTGTAATATCCCGAAATTTCTAAAATGAAATTTTATTTGGATTTCTTTAAAGGATTATATTTTAGGTATATTTTCTAGGAAAATAGAGTTGGAAACCTATATGAGAGTATTGAACTTTGAATAAGTAAGATCATGTATTAGAAAAAATATAGTGGAGGAATCTTTGAGATATGGAACAACGTATCAACTAGAGAAATTCATTTTAAGCTTAGAAGGAGTTGAATTCACAAATATTTGGGTGTAAATACAAGAGGAAGTGGTTGAACCAAAGATCAAACACTTGGTGTACATTCTCGGATTAACCTGTTGAGTTTTAGTGTAATGATCATAAGTTACTCATATGAGATCCAAATGAGGTGATTCAAATTCGTTTAGAATCCTAAGAGATAGATATAAAACTTGCATGTTTTGAGTTTTTGAAAATTTAGAAAGTATCAATGACTTATTTAGGAAGCAAGTGGATAACTCTGGACTAAGTTTAAACAAGAACTCCGGTAGGAGAATATGGATCCAAATGGGATTCTATCCTAACTAAATCAGGAAGGGGCCTTCTAGAACTTGTTAAGTAGAGTCTTAAGGAGGTTAGAAAGTAACTAAATGAGTTAGGGGAAGGCTAAGAGGCGTGGCTAACCAGATGAAGGCTGGAAAAGGAGATGCATGCATGGTTAGGTGAAATGCCACCTCATCCCTTATCTCATAAGCTTCTACCCCAACCATTGATCAAATTGTTAGCAAAAATATCTCAAATACTGACCATTGGATGATCATTGCAGCTGCAAAGCCTAAGACTTTTGGGAGATTTAGTTAATCATGCAAATAGGCTTAAGAGGGATACCTCATCCCATGCAAACTAGAAAGCTATTGTCTTTACTAAGTTGCCCATCTTCTTTCCTTCACATGAGTCGACCACCACCCCTATAAATAGACATTTGGGAGTCTTCTAACTCTCTTTGGTAATGTAGCACATGAATCCCTTTGAAGGAAATCAAAGAAAATTCTTCTCTAGTCCCTTAAACTCCATATACATTCTAAGTAAGCTTAGTAAGTGTTTTGAGGAGAAAACTTGCAAAGATTTGGCTTGATCATCTTCAACCAGATTTAAAGAGTGTGTAAGTTCATATTCTAGCTTAACTTTAGTATGGAGATAGTTTATGTAAATGGTTGGACTATACATGTTGGTATTGAACTCTTATATTTTTGTTAAAGTGTTATAATAAATATAAGTGTTGTTTGAAATGGTTTTTGTTAATGGAAATGTGTTAAATGAAGTTAAAAGAACTTAAAACTATCTTATAATAAGTAAAAATCAAGTTTATGAGAAAAGATTGCGAGTTTTGGATTGAAAAACTCCATGTTCTGTAACTTCGCTCGACTCTCGCTCGACCGGAGGATCAAGCGAAGAACAAACTATAAACCCTCACTTGACTCTCGCTAGATGTCTGGTAAGAGCGAAGTGCAACCCGAGATTTCGCTCGACACTAGCTTGATGTCTTGCTCTAGCGAGTTCTAACCCAAGAACTCGTTTGAATATCGCTCGATACTTCGCTCGAGTGAGATACCCAATTTGTCTAATATTCACTTGATATTCTGCTCGAGCAAGTTCCAACCCAAGATTTCGCTCGATTCTCGCTAGATACCTCGCTCAAGCGAAATACTCTATTTTGCTGAATTTAAAATTTTGTTTGGATAAAAGCGGACATTGAAATAAAAAGCAATTATATGTGTTATCTAAGTAGATAGCCTGTGTAAAACACTTTGCAGAGTTTAAGATACATACATTTGTAATCAGGTGATAATTTAACAGTACATGTATGTTTTAGTGTGTGGTAAGAATTAAGAAAAGTGATACATCATATACTTAAGAAATATTTCTAAGAATAAGAAAGGAACAACTAAGAATAAGATATACGGATATAAGTTAGTCACGTCGTGATGGGGATGACGAGACGTAACGTTCGAATGACTGACGTGCCGATAGGGACGGCGATACGTAACGCCTGTCGTATGATAAGAGTGATTTGTATTATCACGGGGACGGCAATACGTAATGCCTGTGGAAGTGATATGATTAGTGGGGATGGCAAAACGTAATAACCATTATGTTACGTATGTTCCTTGTTAAGATGGAGACGACGAGACGTAACGCTCGGAAAATTGACACGAAACTCATCATAACAGGGACGGTGATACGTAACGCCCAGGTGATTGATGAGTTATATGCAATGGAGACGGCGATACGTAACGTCCATTGGTAATAAGAGATAAATATGTTGTAAAAAAGTTATCTGTGATGGAGACAGCGATATGTAACGCTCGTTGAAGATAATAATTGAATAAGTCTTAAGAAGGTGTTAATGGTTAAGAAAAATGAACTTAAGATATCATAAGAATGTAAACCTGTGTAGGTTATTGATAAATCACGTGAAACAAGTTTTTGATCATGTTCCGTTAATTTCTTTTCCTAAAAAAGATTAATGATGGCTGTATTTATGTTTTATTAAGTTAATTATGTACTTACAAAGATTTCTAAGGAAATCTCACTCTTTTGTGGTTTTATATTTCTTTTTTGTATATATAAATTATATACAAGATGTGATGGCCAAAATAGGTGGAAAGCCTTAGTGATGCAGGAGACTCTGAGAAATCCTGGGGGACTCTTTAAATACCGTCCTTATGTAGATTTTACTTTTGTGTCCCTGAGACTTTCTATGTATAATCAACCAATGGAATTGTGGTATCATAGTACACCTGCTTTTGCTGAGGTGGAGCAACGTATAGGTTGCTATTTGACTTTGGGATTGAATAGTTCCTTATCTCTATGTGGGGTTTATTCGACACTACAGGGACAGTATCTTCAGCAAGACTGTTGTCTTAGCTTGGATATGTTCCCTTATGGGAGGAAATTTCCTGAAATTAAGAAGGAACCCAAATGACTATAGGGATGGTCTTTTGATATGTATTATTTTTTGTTAACGCTGATAACTATTTTGGGCATATATATATATAATAGTACAATGTTTGATGAATGAAAGGAGAATGTGGAAGTTGGAAGTTAAATTTTGCCATATGTGATCTTTAGAATCTTTTTATATTTTAATTCCTAATCCACTACAAATTGTATGGCTTATGCTAGTAAGTCAAGTTTTATGCTTTAAGTTATTGTTACGTACGAGGGTGAGTAGCTTAATGTTACTTATCCTGACCCCTTGATTTACGTTAAATCCCAAACGTGAGTTGGGGGTGTCACAGCGTAGTATCAAAGCTATTACGTCTCTGGGTGAAATCCACATTATCCTAGGAAAAAGGAATCACATGGCACAAGAATAAGTTTAAATTTTTATAAGATTGGAATTGGAGTGAGATGGATGAATTAGTGGTACTTTGGAAGTTTCTAAAGTAAATATAGCTCATGATGGAGTTTGGCATGTTTCAGGAAGATAAAAATGACAAAAGGTCGTCCTGTTTCGAAACGAGTAGAAACAGCAGCACCAAATTCTCCCCTGGTTATCCCTCCAAGGATGGAGGAGCAGATGGCACCAAACCCACCTTTGGAAGGGGGACTGATGGCTCAGAACCCACCTTGGGAAGAAAGACAAAAGATGCAAAACCTTTCATTAGAAGGAGGCCAGGCGATAGCCAAAACTATTCGGCAGATGACTAAAGTGGTGAGAAATAAAATAGAGCAGAGTCGTTACTGTCAGTAGGATGAGAATAAAGCAGAATTCTATGGATGTTCATATGAAAAATTTTTAGTTTACCAATATCCACATTTTATAAGAACGGAATGAGTATTAAGGGCTGATAAATGGATTATCGATCTGGAACGTAGTTTTGAAGTTAGTGGTTGCATTGAGATTCAGAAGGTACAGTATGCAGGACATCTGCTACAAGGAGAAGTAGGATTATGGTGGCACACGAAACGAAGGCTGCTAAAGTTAGAATTAGGAGAAAATGTAGTGCCCTCGTGGGAACAGTTTAAGAAAGAATTTAATGATCGATTCTTTCTGGAATCGGTACAGTGGCAGAAAGCATTAGAATTTGCCACATTGGTACAAGGTGGCATGACGGTGGAATAATATGCTGGGAGAAAACGAAATTTTAGATTCATGGATGGAGGAAAAGGAATAGCAGGTAATTCAAATGTATCGGTTCTGTTTCTAATATGTACCAAATGTGGGCGTCGACACAAGGGAGATTGTAGAATGGATGCTAGAGCTTGCTTCAAGTGTGGCTGGCCAGGACATTTGATCAAAGATTGTCCCCAGAATGTTCCTCAAGGCGTAGCTATCCTAGGAGGAAAAACCAAGGCTCCCATGAAAGCTAAAGTTTATGCAATCACGTCAGGAGAAGTAGACGTGGAGGCTGATGAGAATATAGACGCTAATGTTATTACTGGTAACTTTCTATCTTTATTTTTTTTTAGTTAATGAATGGATTCTTTGGATTAGTAATATTAACAGTAGAATAACTTTCTTAGGTAAGGTTAAGTTGAAGCAATGCATGGTCTATGCTATGTTTGATTCAGGAGCAACAAGATTTTTTTATTTCATATGAGTGCGTTCAAAGATGTGAATTAGAGGTGGAACCTTTGGGTCAAAAAATTATAGTAGTCATGCCTGATGGAAAGATAGGAGGATGTCACCGAATTGTAAGAAATTGTTCTTTGAAAGTTGGGAGTTTTTCGTAAAATATGAACATGAACTTGAACTTATCTTATTATATCATATCGTTTCGTATCATAGGCCGTTACCCACTATTGACCCCCGTGAGTTAATGTTAGCGAATCTAAAAAAATACTTATTCCGCCCGTAGCCGCGGGTTGTGGAATCCATACATAAAGAAGACATACTGGGTGTACTACCAGCATATACAACCTGACAATGCAATATCCCCATACATAGGTACCGATTTCATATCATACATAAACCACTTACATATCTTATCATACTTGCATTCTTATTATAAGATATATTTCAAAAGTTTTCATGATGTCATGATGCATGGTTTCTCACATGAATTCATAATTTTTTATAAATAATTTTTATGCACTCTCACATAAAATCATAATTTTTTATAAATAACTTTAATGCATAAAATCATGATGTTTCACAAATATCTTAATGTATAACTCTCTTATATAAATCAGGACATTTCATAAATGTTTTTAATGCATAAACCATCTCATATTTACATGAATTTTCATAATTTTTTGTATCATGACTGGATACATAAAAGGGGTCTCCAAATAATGCCATATGTTGCTCAAATGACTAACACAAGAGGAGGGTGAATTGGGTTATATTATAAAAATTAATACTTGTAAATTAAACACACAATATAAAATATAAACAGAATATAAAGCAGCAAGAAATGTAAAGAATAGGGTAAGAAGAAGCAAACTCAGTATTTTTACGAGGTTCGGCTCCACTGCCTACGTCCTCCTCGCCTCAAACTACCCCTTAAGGATCCCAAATTCACTATTCAATCTTCTTTACGTGGAGATAGAAACCTATTACACCTTTGAACAGCACCGCTCCAAAGAATTTGTGTAGAACACTCTCTACACTTCTAATCACCTCACACTTGGTGATTCAACTATTCCCTGTGTAGAACAGCTTCTACACACACAAGGGTTATACACACCCTCTTACTAATACAAGAGTTGATAGTGGGTAGACTATCAAAGTACACTCCTCAATGAGTGAGATAGAAATAATACAGCACAACTTATATCTCTCTAAAAAATAACAAGAATTAAGGTTCAAAATTTTAGAAAAGAGAGAATGAGAGTTTTGAAAGAATGATACAAAACTTAGTAATAAATGTATAAACTCTTATTGTTATGTTTTGCAAAACTCAAATGAGCTATTTATAGGCAAATGAGTGTTCAATTTCAAATTTGAAAAGATTCACATGTCAAATAAGAGCACTATTTACTTTTCAAAAAATTCAAATAAAAGCATTTCCTTTTTGCATTTGTCAAAGACAACTCCATTCAGTTTTCAAAGAAATCAAACCTAATCTTTTGCTTTTCATACATGACAAAATGAGTATGATTTATTTTTCAAACCAAATCATCTTTTTGCATATGTAAAAAAAATACACAACCACCCTTTAAGATTTTCAAACAAAATATGCACATGCCAAATATGATAATTAATCATCTTAAAAATTCAAATTTTTATATAAAAAAATATAATTTTCGAAATTATATTGTTTGATGATGTTATGCACATGTAAAAAACATAATTTTCAAAACTAAGACATTTAAAGATGTCTTGTATATGTGAAAAAAATAATTTGATATTTTATGAGAAAAAAGAGTAATTTGGAACTTTAATCCAATTTCGAATTTTATCAAGAGATATGCAAAAATAATCTATGAGTTTTATTTGTAGACTTGTTCTTTCATACTTAATGTGCACTTTGCTCCATTGCGTAAATAATTTGAGTTTGAAACTTGAATTTATTTGTTATCATCAAAATCTACATGTAGATACAAAACTTAAAACCTTGGATTCAACAATCTCCCACTTTTTTATAATGACAAATACTTAGTAGAATTTTAAGACTTGCAGCAATGTTTAAGCTCCCTCTGAGAATATGCATTAGTTTTTCAATTAATAGATAAACATAATTCCAGCATATATAACAGAGTTAAAATTTTAAATATTTACGTCTAAAACTTCTCCCCCTTTTGGCATCATTAAAAAGGAATCATAATTAGGTCAATAAAACATCTTTCTATAATAACCAATAAACAAATAAAACGGTGCGTTAGTAGAGACTGTAGAGAATTCAGTATGGAGCCACGTGTATCCGACAAAACTTGCAAAGGTTGGAGGTCTAGTTCTGGCAATTCAGTGCGAAAGGAGATTCAAATCCGCTTGATGTTGTTAACAAATAAGATACATAGAGATTTGAAAGTTTTCGATTTCTGTTTAAATGACAATTTTCACCCACCGAATGCTAAAACAAATCTTACATTACTCATTGATAAAGTATCTGTTTGTCCAAAACGATAGATTGGCAGATAAAATTTCGTCTAATAATCTTTCGAATTTGAATTAGGAACCATCTCAACCAGTCATTTTATCTCCTGAGGTTGTCAATACCATAATATAAGCAGAGATACATTTTTCTGGTAGGACTGATTTTAAGGTTCTTGCAGCATCAAGAACTCTCAGTGCTCAATATGCTGCCTCTGTTATGACCATGTCTCAGAGATTACTAGTAAGGGTAAATGAGTTTGATCAACTTAATAATCAAATATATGTTCTACATCAAAAACTTGCAAATAAAAGTATAAAAAATAAAAGGCTATAGCAAGAAAATAAAGATTTGACAGAATTAGCTCGTATTCTGAAATTTCGAATAAAGGAATTGGAACGAGTGAGAGTTCAATCATAGAGTCAACATCAGCAGATAATGGCAACATTTCACGAGAGAAATAGGGACAATTGTAATTAATCTCGCTAGTTTAGTTTGGTAACTTTTGACACTATACATCCAGCATATCTTGTAAGTTTGACTAAGTAAAATTTGAAGAGATGACAGTTTGTTTTGTACTTATTTCCATCTTTATAAAAGCAATCCTTAGTTTTATTTAATTTGCATTAAATCTTTTTCTCAACTCTGTAGTTCATCTTCATTCTCATTCGACAAAATTTCAAGGGCTCATCAATTTTCTTTTAGTGCTTCTCGTGATCAAGATATGAGGTATTTTTCACCTCAAACTATTTCTGCATCTACTGTAGGCGCCATGAAGCAACAAAATACTGATTTGGCTAATAAATCAGATCATGATTCTATTTACGAGCTTGTGGGTCTCGGGACTCGATTCTCATCTTCCATTGTTGTTTTTTTCGCTCAGTTGCAGTCCAAAATTCGTGAAATTGAGAAGTTTAGTGAAACGCTCTCTGTACTTCAATGACTTGTTTTTGAGTCAAACAAAAAGATCATACACTGAATATAATATTAGATCTACTAGTTGTCAAATATAATAAACTACCAATCATACCTCGTTATACCTTTGAGTCAACTGGCTTACCACTTTCATCTTTATCAAGTTTTGTGGTTGGACTCATTGGTGTTCCAATTACCTTCGTACCTTCCATCTCAAACTTTTTGAGTAACTCTTTGATAATATTTTGACTAATTAATGAATGTTTTAGTTTTTGCTTGCTTGATTTGCAATCTAAGAAAGAAAGTAAGTTCTCCCATCATGCTCATTTCAAATTTTTCCTGCATGCTCTTAGCAAAATATTGACACATATTTTCATTAGTAGCACCAAATATTATATCATCATATTTGATGAAAAGAGTTGTATCGGTCTTTCCTCTTGAAAAACCTTTTTCAATCAAGAAACTACTAAACCTCTCATACCAAGTTCTAGGAGTTTGTTTGAGTCTATATAATACTTTTGCGAGCTTAAAAATATGATTAGGAGAAATATGATTTTCAGAATCTGGAGGTTGCTCAACATATACCTCTTCATTTATAAAATTATTTAAGAAAGCACTTTTAACATCCATTTGAAAAAGTTTGAAATTTTTATAACATGCATATGCAAGTAACATTCGAATAGCTTCTAATCTTGCACAGGTACATACGTTTCATCATAATCGATTCCTTCCCCTTGATTGAAATCTTGGGCTACAAGTCGAGCCTTGTTTCTAGTGATGATTCCAGACTCATCTTTCTTATTTCTAAAAACCCATTTTGTTCCAATAACAGTATGATTTTTGGGTTTAGGAACAAGTGTCTATATATTATTTCTTTCAAATTGATTTAGTTTTTCTTGCATAGCTAGAATTCAGGATTCATCAATAAGTGCTTCATCAATATTTTTGGGTTCAATTTGAGATAAAAAAAAGTAGTGTAATTACAAATATTTTTAAGAAATGATCGAGTATTTGCACCTCGTGAAGGTTCTCCTAAAATTTATTCCACTGAATGATCTTTCACATGTTTCCACTATTTGGTTGCATCTTATACTAAATCTTGAAGATCTTTCCTGATATCTCCATATTGGACTTGTTCCATTATATTCTCTTTGTCGAGATTGAGACTATTTGTGTTATTTGCACTTTCTGATTCTTCATCAATAGATTTCTTGGAGAGTCAAAGTCAAAGTCAAAGTTTTATACAGTCAAAGTCTTTTTATTGAATACTCTATAAGTTTTCTATTTGTTAAATACCCAAGAAAGATACCTTCATCAGATTTTGCATCAAATTTTTCTAAATTATCTCTGTCATTAAGTGTAAAATATTTGCATCCAAATACATGAAAATAACCAATATTAGATTTTTTCTTATTCCAAAGCTCATAAGGGATTTTATCTAATTTAGACATTAACATAACTCTATTTATAACATAACATGTAGTACTTACCAAAAATAACTAGGTGAACTATTTTCATTAAGCATTATTCTTGTTATTTCTTGAAAAGATCTATTCTTCCTCTCTACTACCCCATTTTGTTGAGGAATTCGAGGAGAAGATAAATTATGCAGAAAACCATTTTCATCACAAAAAGACTCAATATCTTTATTGACAAATTCTTTTTCCCTGTCATTTCGGATATTTGAAATTGTATAGTCATTTTCATTTTAAATTCTCTTGCATAGTTTCGTAAAAGCATTATGTATCTCATCTTTATGAGTGAGAGAGATGACCCAAGTATATCTAGAGAAATAATCAACAATAACAAATACATAATATTTTCCTCCCAGACTCACAACTCTGTTTGGTCCAAAAAAGTCCATGTGTATTAGTTGCAAAAGTCTCGTAGTGGAAATTTGTTTCTTGATTTTGAAAGAAAATTTTGTTTGTTTACCAAACTGGCATACATCATAGATTTTATTTTTAAAAAAGTTTGTTTTGGGCAAACTTCTCACAAGATCATTTTTTGAAAGTTTAGAAATAAGTTTCATGTTTGCATGACCTAACCTTATATGCCATAACCAACCATTTTCATGTTGAGCTGATTAACAAATAGTATCTTATGAGGCAATTTCTTCAAATTCAATTGTATAAACATTATTGTTTCTAAGAGCAATAAAACAAATATTACAATTATGATTATTCAAAATAATGCACTTATCCTTTTTGAAGGTAACTGTAAATCATTTATCACATAATTGACTTATATTTAAAAAATTATGTTTTAGACCTTCAACAAGTAAACATCTTCAATTATGAGAGAAGACTTATCACCAACTTTACCTATTTTCACAATCTTCTATTTTGAATTGTCTCCAAATGTCATGTATCTTTCTTCTTTAGGAGTGAGATTAATGAATTTAGTTTTATCTCCTATCATGTGTCTTGAGTATCAGCTATCTAAAAACCATCTTATTTTACTTACGGAAGACTTCATGCATACCTACAAAAACAATTAAAATAATTTTTCTTGGTACCCATATTCTTTGGGTCCTTTATTTATTAGTATTAGAAGAAATAAGATTCTTTGGTACCCATATAGCCCTAATAGTCATTGTATGTTTTCTTCTAATAGGATAAGCGTGATAGTTATGATCATTTCTATTGTAAAAATTACAAATAACATGTGAGTGATTGTAATAATGTCTTTGTTTGACAAATCTGTTTTTATAAAAAGAATTTTGAAAGTCTGATTTTGATTTAATAGGTTTATCAAAGAAATTTTTATAGGGTTTGAGTTTTTCTTTTGACATGTATCCCAAACCTACCTTATCAAAAACACATATTTGATTACTACGAAGTTTTTCAAAATTTCTTTTTCCATTTGTGAAATTTTCAACAATTTTTCCTAAATCAGTTACTTTCTTTTTCAGTTCATCAATGTCATTTTTTGAAACTATATTTTCTTTTCTTAAAACATCAATTTCATTTATTAAAGAACAATTTTTCTTTTTCAAAACGGTATATTTAATACCCAATTTTTTAAATTCTTCATATACCTCTTCCAAAACATTTTGCAACTCTTAATAAGAAGGATTTTCAATATTTTTAGAATTTATTACCTTAAGATCATCTTTAATCATGAGATAAAAATTTACAGATTCTTCATTACTTGCATCATTGTCTTGAGTTACTTGAATCATCATCCCATGTAACATTCATTACTTTCTCGCCTTTATATCATCTTTCTTTAGGAAGGGACAATCTGCTTTGATATGTCCAGGCTTTTTACATTGATAACAAATTAATGAATTATTTTTATTTGTATTTATGTTGGAAAATTTTTTGAAAGGTTTTTTTAGAGGAGCTTTATTTTTCAAGAATCTCTTAAATCTTCTTGTGATTATTGCAATCTCTTCGTCATTACTTTCTTCATTTTCATCGCTTTCACTTTCATGAGGAACGGCTTTGAGTGTCAAACTCTTCTTTTGATTTCCTTCTTCTTTTCCTTTTTTCAATGGGTACTCATGGGTAATAAGTGACCCGATAAGTTCATTTACTTCGAGTTTTTTAAGATCTCTAACTTCAAGAATCGCCGTTACTTTTGATTTCCAACGTTTTGGCAAAACTTTTCTTTACTATCTTCAAGCTGGAATTAACTTTACCAATATTTGATTCCCAACATTTCATATTCATACGTAAGAACATAAATTTTTGATTATTTGACTTGCGAAATTCCTTTATAGGTTTTTTCCAAGTTGTCTCAAATTTCTTTGTTTTCCGGCAAGTCATTATTCTGTTAAATTTATTACCATTAAGAGCATTATATAGAAAATTCATAACTATTACATTTATAGTATAAAGTCTATCGTCTTCGCGATCAAACTCTTCCTATTTCTTTTTGACCTTTACTTCATCAACAGTTTTTGTGGGAATATAAGGCCCATTTGTAATACATTTCCAGATTTCTCGACTTTGACACTGAAGAAATATTCTCATTTTAATTTTTCAAAAAATATAATTATCTCCACAAAATAGCGGAGGTCGACTACTGGATTGACCTTCAGCGAAAGTAACTGCAGTATTAGCCATATGATCTTTAATTCAACAGATAGTTAATCTTATAACAGAGCTCTTACTCTGATACCAATTGTTATCCAGATGACTAACACAAGAGGGGAGGTGAATTGGGTTATATTAAAAAAATTAACGTTTATAAATCAAATACATAATATAAAATATAAACAGAATATAAAGTAGCAAAAAATGTAAAGAATAGGGTAAGAAGAAGTAAACTCAGTATTTTTACAAGGTTCAGCCCCACTATCTACGTCCTCACTTCAAGTTACCCCTTGAGGATTCCAAATTCACTATTCAATCTCCTTTAAGTGGAGATAGAAACCTATTACACCTTTGAGTAATACCGCTCCAAATAATTCGTATAGAACACTCTCTACACTTCCAAGCCTCACATTTAGTGATTCAACTATTTCTTGTGTAGAACACCTTCTACATACACAAGGGTTATATGCACCCTCTTACTGATACAAGAGTTGATAGTGAGTAGACTATCAAAGTACACTCCTCAATGAGTGAGATAGAAACAATACAACGCAACCTATATCTCTCTAAAAAAAACAAGAATTAAGACTCAAAATTTTAGAAAAGTGAGAATGAGAGCTTTGAAATAATGATATAAAATTTAGCAATAGATGTGTAAACTCTTGTTGTTGTGTTTTGTAAAACTCAAGTGAGTTTTCAATTTCAAATTTGAAAAGATTCACATGTCAAATAAGAGCACTATTTACTTTTTAAAAAATTCAAATAAAAACATTTCCTTTTTGCATTTATCAAAGACAACTCTTATCATTTTTCAAAGAAATCAAATCTAATTTTTTGCTTTTCATACATGAAAAAATGAGCATGATTTTTTTTCAAACCAAATAATCTTCTTTTTGCATATGTCAAAAAAACACACAACCACCCTTTAAGATTTTCAAACAAAATATGCACATGCTAAATATGATATTCAATCATCTTACAAATTCAAATTTTTATATAAAAAAATCAAATTTTCGAAATTATATTGTTTGATAATGTTATGCACATATGAAAAACATAATTTTCAAAATTAAGACATTTAAAGATGTTTTGCATATGTGAAAAAAGTAATTTGATATTTTATGAGAAAAAAGAGTAATTTGGAACCTTAATCCAATTTCAAATTTTATCTAGAGATGTGCAAAAATAATCTATGTGTTTCATTTGTAGATTTGTTCTTTCATGCTTGATGCATGCTTCGCTCCATTGCGTAAATAATTTGAGTTTGAGATTTGAATTTATTTGTTATCATCAAAATCTACACGTAGATATAAAATTTGAAAACCTTGGATTCAACACCATATATACATAATTTTATAAAACATGTTTCCCATACATGTGTAAAAAGTATAATCATGCTACTTACCTCCTAACGCTGCTTCGAAAATCACATCGTATCTCATAACTTATATGTGACACTAATCGTTACAAATTTTCTAAATACGTAGACTAAAATATACTTTAAAATATGCTTTTAAAATCTGTTTGAAACCTTTTAAAGGAAGAGGCCCAACACTGTTTTTACATTTTAAAATCAGCCTAACTTTATCATATCTGGTTAATAATTTAAACATCATATATAAGAAGAAAATTAAAATCTTTTAACTTATTCAAGGATTACTCATAATAAATTTTTTAATTAAGGCTTATTGCATATTCTTTTAATATTCTATTTAAAAGTTATAAATAATCTTGTATAAAAATCTAATTACTTAGGCAACAGAATAATAGAAGAGTAATAGACTTACAGTATATATTAAAACAATAAGGTTTATAAAATAATCAAGGTAGGCCCATAATTAAAAACAATTAAACCATTTAGGACTAAGTGATCAGATGGGTCGCAAGGTTTGAGGCCTGGGTCCAGACATTGAAGAGAACTCTTGTCCGGCCCAAACCCCTTGCTCATAGATATATAATCTTTGCACGACTAAAAATGAGAAGCAGGGGCTTACAAACGAAAACAGGGGAGAAGTGGTTTCAAGTGGTGCTTACCAAGAGGGATTGAGGCGCGGCGGCTCTGGGTGGCTGATCTATGTTTACGGTGGGCTACGGAGGGTGTACGAACTGGTGGCTGACTCCTGGTCAGTGGGTTCTCTAAGGGAGGAGCAACAGCGAGGTTGGCTTAGCTTCTGGATGTAGGGCGGCCTTGGGTGGTTTTCCGTGTACAGAGGTGGCTTGCGGATTGGTGCGCATGTTGGGTCGCTGCATCCTCATGGTAGAGGAGCTCTCGATCAACGCAACAACTTGTGTTACGATGAAACATTGAAACTGAATGGTGCGGTGCTGTGGCTGGTCGTGTGGTGGTGACACCGGTGAAGGCTATCGGCGTCTTGGGTTTAATTTACAATGGAGGCTGGCGGCTTGATGGTACTCTGTTTTTTGTTTAGAGAGCAGGGTGTTATACTTGGTTAAGCATGTTGCGTAAAAAAAAAAAAACACGTGTATTTATAGACAAATGAGATGCTACTGAAAAACCTAAAGAGGAGAGGGAGAGACGTGCATGCAAAATGGAATTTGTGTTTGAATTTAAATTGAAGTTTGAAATATTGAGATCGAATCTGAAATCTGAGAAGATACGGTTTGGTTTCGATTTTAAGAGCCTTTAAAAAAAAAAAAAAAAACTACCTAGGAGAGTTGATAAGGGAAAGAACTCAAATAAAAAAAAAAATCTTATCTTATAATATATTTCAAAATAATAATGATAAAACTAATAATAATAATAATAATAACAATTTAAAATAAATTCAATTTTTTTTTTTTGTTCAGGATGTTACAACCACCTCCCTTAAAAGAAATATCGTCCTCGAAATTTGAATTATATATAAGAAAATACTAATTTTATAAAAACTATTACTGGAAAAATTAAATGAACACTTGCGAAAACACATAAAATATCAACCAAGTTTCATGTGCTTAAAAGGAAAATTAATTGCAATGAACATGTCCTAAAGTGCCTAGGGTTTCGTTATGCCTTCCTCGTTCTAATCTTTACAAGATCGACCCTAATGTCTTCAATGTTGGGTGCCCCAATGCGATGTGATTGTGCTATTCTAGCATGCATTTTTTTCGCACAATCAAATTATATTTAAGAAGTTTAAAAGAAATGAAAAGAGAATATGATAACATACTTACGCAATACAGAGCCTGATTTGGAGAGGAGATGGCCTAAAGTTCCTTCATCATGTTTTTTTTTTTTTTACCACTTTACAAAAATTTTTAAAAAGGTCCTCTCTTTATTTTGAAGAAAAAGAACCACAAATTCGAACCTGATTCTGATACCAAATTGTAACGCCCTACTCCCGAATATAGCATTTTAAATAATATTTTAGGAAGCCAGTATGCTACTAAAATTTTTCTTTATAAAAACGCACTAGATACGAACATTTTTAAATAAATTAAACAGTCTTAAATATAAAGAGAGTTAACGGAAGCATTTAATTAAAAACGTCGAAATCTCCTATATTTACAAAAAATATTTTATTCATTGAAAACCATAAAATAAAGCTAATACACTGTCTAGGCCTCTGCATTGCCTCCCTGAATCAAATCCTGCCAGCTGTGTATCCTCATCACCTATGATGATTTTTAAAATAAAACATAGAAATATATAAATAAAAATAAAATGAGTCGAATACTCAATAAATAAGGGTGTAAATGGTCCGGTCCGGTTCGGTCCGGTTCGGTCCGGTCCAAGAAATTTGTGGACCGATTTCATTCGATCCAAGAATTCTCTCACCCTGGACCGGACCGAACAGGAGTTCAGTCCATACCGGTCCGGTCCAATTCGGTCCAGGGGCGGTCCGGTCCGGTCCAGGGGTACCCCATATAATTTAATGGACTAAATTTAATATAAAATTCTACAATGATCAAATATTTTTTTGATCCAAATTTAACTACTATAAATTATAATATGTTAATATTATAAAAGTATATATTATATATTAATATGTTAGTATATATTATATATTAAGTATGTTAATAAATTATAACTAATAAGTAATAACACTATTACAATTTACATTACTATATTATATATTTATATGTTAGTAAATAGTAATAAATTAGTAATAATATATTAAATAATAATAATACACTTATTATTTATATGTTAATATTATAAGAGTATATATTATATATTAATATATATTAATATTAATATTAAAATTTATATATTATTATTTATATATACATATATTTAAAAATTAAAATTTATAAAAAAAATTCTAGGGGATCGGTCGTGTCCGGTCCGGTCCAGGGGGATGAACTCTTTGGACCGGGACTGGATCAGAATTTTCCGGTCCATATATTTTTTGGACCGGACCGGACTCCAACCGGTCTGGTCCGGTCTCGGTCCGGGACAACCGGTCCGGTCCGGTCCGTCGATCCAGTTCGGTCTTTTTACAGCCCTATCAATAAGTAACACATCATCTAGTAAAAATAATACTCATCATTTCTTTCAAAACATGCATACTCATAACTACAAACATAATAACATGAGCATGGATTATTCATAAATGCTGAACATATGAGCTTTTCATATATAATGAGTTTTTTGTAAAACATAAACATAAACATGAACTTGAATTTATCTTATTATATCATATCGTTTCGTATCATAGGCCGTTACCCACTGTTGACTCTCGTGAGTTAGGGTTAGCGAATCTAGAAAAATTCTGATTCCGCCCGTGGTCGCTGGTTGTAGAATCCATAAATAAGGAAGACATACTGGGTGCCCTACCAGCTTATACGACCTGCAGGGGCGGAACCAGAATTTTATATTTGGGGGGGCGATCGATAAAGTGTACGATGCATGTAAATTTTAGAATGATGGTTGTCAGTGATAGAAGTATTATGATCTATTGTTATCGAGCTCTCTAAACATATATTAGTCTTCGAATTGTTTACGTCTTTAAAAAAAAATCAATTGTACTTAAGTACTTGCTCATATTTTTCTACGATTTAAGAAAAATTTATAGATCAAGAATAAATTTGAGAAATTTCTAATAAGTAGTAATGTAACGCTATTAAATTTTTAACAAATTATATCTCACAATCATACAAGTTAGAGTAAAATTAAATAAGTGAGTATAATCAATTAATTTTACAATCATATAAATTTATAATCAATTTTTTTACTAGAATTAAACTGTTAGAATAACTGCAAGATTACATGAGTTAAAATTTGGATTTAAATGAAAATAAAAGTTAAAATATAAATAGATGTATATAAAGATTTAGATAAATAATTTTAGTAAAAATTTGAGGGGGGGCAATTTATTTTTTATTTTTTAAATTTAAGAGAAAATTGTAATTATATATATAAATTATATATATATTTATATTAAAGTTAATTTTTTTACAAAAGTTTGGGGGGGCGGTAGCCCCCCCAAGGTGATACATGGGTCCGCCCCTGACGACCTGGTAATGTAATATACCCATACATAGATACCGACTTCATATCATACATAGGCTACTTACATATCTTATCATACTTGAATTCTTATTATAATATAGATTTAAAAAAAAAATCGCATATTTTTCATGATGTCGTGATACATGATTCCTCACATGAATTCATGATCTTTCATAAATAATTTTTATGCACTTTCATATAAAATTATGACTTTTCATAAATAATTTTAATGCATAAAATCATGATATTTCACAAATATCTTAATGCATAACTCTCTTATATAAATCAAGACATTTCATAAATGTTTTTAATGCATAAACCATCTCATAAATCATACACAAACTTTCATAATTTTTTGTATCATGACTAGATACATACAAAGGGGTCTCCAAATAATGCCATACAAACATAATAATTTTATAAAATATGTTTACCATACATGCGTGAAAAGTATGATCATGCTATTTACCTCCTAACGCTGCTTCAAAAATCACGTCTTAACTCGTAACTTATACGAGACATTAATCGTTACTAATTTTATAAATACGTATCACGACAATTTCTAAATGTTTTAGGGAGAAAGAAAAAAATAATAATCTTAATTAAAATAGACTAAAATATACTTTAAAATATGTTTTTGAAATCTGTTTGAAACCCTTTAAAGGAAGAGGCCCAACACTATTTTGACATTTTAAAATCGGCTTAACTTTATTATATCTTGATAATAATTTAAACATCATATGTAAGGAGAAAATTAAAATCTTTTAACTTATTCAAGGATTACTCATAATAAATTTTTTAATCAAGGCTCATTGCATATTCTTTTAATATTCTATTTAAAAGTAATTAAATAATCTTATATAAAAATCTAATTACTTATGCAACAAGCCGTGCTTTGTATCGCACAATTTCATTTTTCTCATTACGTTTTCGTACAAATACCCACTTATATCCAACAGGCATTACACCCTTTGGTGTTTGGACAACAGGTCCAAATACTTCTCGTTTCGCTAGCGAATTTAATTCAGCTTCAATAGCTGTTTTCCATTTTGGCCAATCATTTCTACGTCGACATTCTTCGACGCTTTTTGGCTCACTTTCTTCATTACTTCTGGTAATGTCAAGGGCCATTTTATATGAAAATATGTTGTCGACAACAGTTTTATTTCTATCCAGAATTTCTCCAGTTTTCATGAAATGTATTGAGATCTCATTATTTTCAGGTACCTGTTCCTCTTCAGGGGAAAACATTTCATGACACACCTCTTCAGAAGGTCCATTTTTAGGAGATTTATACTCTTCAAGATTTTCCTCTTCAGGAGGTTCTGGAATAGAAGATTTAAGCTCTTTAGGAGCATCAATTATATTTGTGGCCTGTATTGTGGGGTACGTGTTCTTCAGGAACACCAAATTCATTTTGTATTCTTTTCCTTCTGGGAATTTTATCTTTTGCCCCAATAGGTCTTCCACGCTTCAGGCGTATTTTAGATTCACCTATTGCTGTTTTGACAATTTGTCCTTCAGGGACTTCAATCCTTGCTGGAGCATTAACAGCAGGAATATAAGATTTTACTACACCTTTAGTGTCAGTAAATACATCCGGTAATTGATTTGCAACATTTTGCAAATGAATAATCCTCTGAACTTCCCTTTTACATTCATTTGTAGGAGGATCAAAATGAGACAGGGTCTTATTATCCCAAGTAATATCTTGTCGTGCTTCAGGCACCGACTTTTCTTTACCCATTAACGGAAAATTTGATTCGTCAAAATGACAATCCTCAAAACGTGCTTTAAACATATCCCCTGTAAGGGGTTCAAGGTATCTAATAATGGATGGAGAATCAAAACCAACATATATCCCAAGTCTACGTTGAGGACCCATTTTTGTACGTTGCGGAGGTGCAATTGGAACATATACAGCACATTCAAAAGTACGAAGATGAGAAATATTTGGTTGTTGACCAAATGCAAGCTGTAATGGAGAATATTTATGATATGCAGATGGTCTAATGCGAATTAGAGATGCTGCATGAAGTATAGCATGTCCCCAAACAGAAATAGGTAGTCTTGATTTCATAAGTAAAGGTCTAGCGATTAATTGAAGCCTTTTGATCAGAGATTCAGCTAAACCGTTTTGTGTGTGTGTATGGGCAACAGGATGTTCAACATCTATTCCTATTGACATGCAATAATCATCAAAAACTTGAGATGAAAATTCACCTGCATTATCCAATCGAATGGTCTTAATTGGATACTCAGGAAATTGTGCTCGTAGTTTAATTATCTGAGCAAGAAGTCTAGCAAATGCAACATTTCTAGTGGAAAGAAGACAAACATGTGACCATCGACTAGATGCATCAATTAGAACCATAAAATATCTAAATGGTCCACTTGATGGATGAATAGGCCCACATATATCTCCGTGAATCCTTTGTAAAAAGGATGGAGATTCAACAATGATTTTTGAGGGAGATGGTCTAATAATTAACTTACCTTGAGAACATGCAGAGCACGGAGATTCATTGGGTAGAAATATCTTTTGATTCTTTAAGGGATGCCCATGCGAATTTTCAATAATTCGTCTCATCATTATAGAACCCGGATGTCCAAGGCGATCATGCCAAGTCATAAATACTTTAGGGTCAATGCACTTCTGGTGCATTACCACATATGATTCAATTGTTCTCATTTTTGTATAATACAATCCAGAACATAGAGCAGGCAGTTTTTCTAATACGAGCTTCTGGCCCGATACTGTTTTAGTAATAAGAAGATGCTCTTTACTGCCTTCATTGGTCGTTTCAATATGGTAATCATTACGACGTATATCTTTGAAACTCAATAAATTTCTTCTGGATTGTGAAGAGAATAGAGTATCATCAATACAAAATTTGGTGCCATTAGGCAACACAATATAAGCTCTTCCGGAGCCCTCAATTAAATCCGATGAACCTGATATGGTATGGACATAGGCTTTACTCAGTGTTAGATTTTGAAAATATTTCTTTTCTTTGAGAATTGTGTGAGTTGTAGCACTATCAGCCAGACATATATCTTTATCATTCAACTCAGAGATAAAATGCTCATCAATGTGATCCATGGTTCTACAAAATATATAAAAACTTTTATTACAGATAGAAAGAAAATACATTAATTGAGTGGAACACTTCCATCTCCAATTAAGTGTTCAATACTACCATCAGGATGATTAAAGAAATCAGATACATCAAGATGAGTAACGTCTACATCTACTGAATCTAATAAATCATCTGATGGTTCTACTAAATTTGTTTCATGCACTTTATTCTTTCCTTTAACAGAAGCTTGATATAAATCAGCTAAGTGCCTGGCCGTACGACAGGTACGTGACCAATGTCCAGTCATTCCACATCTATGGCACACCTCTTCACTTTTCTTTGAAGAATTATTCTGAGGATTTTTACCCCTCTCTGAATTGTACCACTTCTGGTGATATGGTATATTATAATCCCTTTTAATGTTGTCACTCCTGGGACCAACATTTCTATAATTTCTCCTACCACGTCCACGCCTCCGATTTCTTCTAAAGGATGCACCATTCACTTCTGGGAATGATGCAAACCTATTACCATTCACTTCAGGGAATGATATTGAGCCAGTAGGGCGTGTATTGTGGCTTTCTAATAAGAGCTCATTATTTTGCTCAGCTACTAGAAGACATGATATAAGTTCAGAATATTTCTTGAACTTTCTCTCTCGATACTGCTGCTGCAGGAGCACATTCGAGGCATGAAATGTAGTAAAAGTCTTCTCTAGCATATCTTCATCGGTGATTTTCTCACCGCATAATTTTAACACTGAGCTTATTTTAAAAAGTGCGGAATTATACTCACTAACACTTTTATAATCTTGCAACCTCAGGTGCATCCATTCAGAGCGAGCTCTTGGGAGGATAACAGTCTTCTGGTGTTCATACCTCTCCCTTAAACTGTTCCACAAAATATAGGGATCTTTTACCGTGAGATATTCAGTTTTCAATTCTTCATGAAGATGGTGGCGAAGGAAAATCATTGTTTTAGCACGTTCCTGCAGGGATGCTTGATTTCCTTCTTTAATAGTTTCTCCCAGGTTCATTGCATCAAGATGTATTTCAGCATCAAGTATCCAGGATAAATAATTTTTCCCAGATATATCAAGAGCAACAAATTCCAATTTTGTAAGATTTGCCATTTTCTACACATATAAATAATAAATATGCGTATCTCAGAAAATATATTTATAAATTAACACAGATAATCATCAATAAAATATATCAATGATTTCAAATAATATATTGAAAAACTTACAGAGGAATAAGGCCACTAGCTTCAGAATTGGCAGAACCGTCGTGCTGATAACGTGTTATGAAACTTAAAGAAAGGAACTACTATTGCAAAAGAGAAATAAGAAATTCTCTTGAAACTCTTAAGAACTCAAGCTTTCTTTCTCTCTCTATTTTTTCTTATGAATTTCATTACAACTGAAGCCCCTATTTATAGGCTTTGAAATTACTATGCAAGTTACTATGCAAGTCACTATGCAAGTTACTATGCAAATTTAATATAATAGTGGTGGGGTCATTCACATTATTTAGTGGTGGGACAGGGGGTGTGTTGTGAACGAAGTTCCCACATCGCTCCCGTTCGGCTTTGCTGAGTGCCTTATAGGGTGCTTGTCGGGCTTTGCTTGTGACGCGTTTTAAACCCGTGAGGCCGTAGGTGCCAAAGCGGACAATATCACAGGTGGGCTTGGGCTTGCCTCTATCTGGTGGCCCATGCAGGTCGCGATGGGGGGGTGTGTTGTGAACGAAGTTCCCACATCGCTCCCGTTCGGCTTTGCTGAGTGCCTTATAGGGTGCTTGTCGGGCTTTGCTTGTGACGCGTTTTAAACCCGTGAGGCCGTAGGTGCCAAAGCGGACAATATCACAGGCCGTAGGTGCCAAACCCTTTCCTCACCAAAATTTTACGATTATTTTTGTTACATATTTTTTTAGCATAAAAAATACATTCATAATATATATAGGTATAGCTTCCAAAACTGCTTTTGATTTAAAATCTCCTTTCTTGGTTTTGATATTGGGCACTGCAAAGCTGCAAACCCACAAGTCCACGTTCATTTAATATTTAATTCCATCAATAATGCAAGCCGTAATCTAAAGTTACCCCATAGAGTATAATTACTCTCTCTCACTGTCTCCTCTCCCCATCACCCAACCCACAACAAACCCAACCCCAGTTTCTGAGAAGACACAGAACCCATGACTACTTCGTAGGTCAACATAAACTAAACTATTTCACAAACAAATAAAGAACATAATTCGATTACAATTTTTCAAGGAATATACCCTCACAGTTTAATCCCCAAAGCTAACAACGGGGGGAAGAATAGGAACAAAGATCACCACGGTTCTGTTCTGCCCCCACTACTCGCAGAACCTAGTTCAGCTTTTTCATTGTTCTCAGATCTGCGCCTTTCTTCTTTTGGTTTGCCCAAACGCGATGATTGGATATATTATATATATATATATATATATATTGTATGGATGCATGATTTTCTAACTTAACTCGTCAGACAAAGGTTCATGAATCATTGATTTCATTGTACTCATCTCAGTTAAGATTCGATGATGTCCAATCTCCTGATTTTAATCTCCGAAAGCTCTCTGAAAATACGGTAGTAAAAAGCCCTATTTCAAGCTGTCCTTTTTTCTGTTCTTAACGAATTGACTTTATCGGAACAGCGACGGCGATGGTAGATTTAGATGATTTCCGGGCCGTTCTGGACAGTTGTGGGGTTGACGTGTGGACGTTCATTGACACGGCCATAGCGGTCGCGTCTTTGGACTATGGCGGCGAGCTCAAGCACCGGAGGGACGGGATCGTGGAAAGGCTCTATGCGGTGACCTCGCCAGCGCAGCCTCGGTGCCGAAACTGCGACGACCTGGATAATCGGAGGCCTAATAATCGATTCGAAGTGAAGGCTCCGGCGGGGAAAAATAGCAGCGGCCAGGAAGGGAAAGAAGGGTCACCAGTGACACCGGAGTCGGTGGGGAGAGATGACGACGAAGATTTGGATCCCTACGGTGGTTTGTTCGATGACGAGCAGAAGAAGATTCTGGAAATTAAGGAGCACCTTGAAGATTTTGACCAGGTTTCTTTCATTTCTTTATACATATTGTTTCATTTATATTCCAGTTTGATCTTTCTGGGTATGATTTTTCTCTTTGGTTTTTTTGTTTCTGTGTGTCAGTCTGAGGATTCTTTGGTTGAATTGCTTCAAACTCTAGCAGACATGGATATAACATTTCAAGCACTCAAAGTAAACTATGTTGCAAATTTTCTTCTCTTGTTCTTTTGACTTATTGTTTCTAATAATTATAGTTTTCGTTTTTCTGTTGTAATTGGTAATTGTAGGAGACTGATATAGGAAGGCATGTGAATCGATTGCGAAAGCATTCATCGAATGATGTCCGGAGATTGGTGAAGCTACTTGTCAGGTTTTGAAGAACCAAAAATCTTAGAAAATATGTACCAAATGTGTTATACTTTTATTAATGTCTTAATATTTTTGCACATGGTAGTGTTAAGTGTTGGAGAAGGCTGTTCAACATTTAATACTTTGGTTTTCTTTTGTTTTGGTCAGGAAGTGGAAAGACATCGTGGATGAGTGGGTGAAGTTGAATCAACCTGGAGAACAGACTTCTGCTGCTCTATTGGGTAAACATTATACTCATAAATTAAAATGATCTCAGTTTCCTTTGTGGGAAGAT
This sequence comes from Platycarya strobilacea, assembly GCA_036898215.1. Classification (NCBI taxonomy): domain Eukaryota; kingdom Viridiplantae; phylum Streptophyta; class Magnoliopsida; order Fagales; family Juglandaceae; genus Platycarya; species Platycarya strobilacea. Next base: position 23,711,195 of record CM072546.1, on the reverse strand, counting down.
TTGAAGATTGTTGAGCACAAAATGGAGTTAAGAAATCAAGCTAAAAGTTTGTAATTGATGCTGTTGGCAGCTTATGGAGACTCACCCCAGCAGAAAATTCCCCAAAATGGTCATCAGCAGGTGAAAGGAATCAGTTTTTTTCCCCCTAATTCCAGATAATTTGCTTTGTCTGGAAAGAAAAAAAAAAGTTACAGAATTCTGTCTTCTGTTTAAACTTTCTAATATTCTCTTTTTTTGTAGGTTCCTGATTTTGGATACTCTCCAAATCCACACAGTGAGTAGTAGAATCAGATTCAATTTAAAGCTTTTGATCTCTGTTTGCGTTTTTTTTTTTGATTTGTTGATCTATCTTGCCTGCACAGATGGGAGTTCTGGATCAGACAAGAATAATTCAGAATCAGAGCCAAAGCCGAGAGCGATTCCTCAAAAACAAGCTCCTTCTAGAGCAGCCCAATTAGCACCTGTATCTGCCTCTGCACATCAAAATGTATGCATACCAACTTAAGAGTTTCCAGCTCTAGCTCTATATTTGGTTGATTATTAGAGAGAGAAACCAAGTTTTCTAAGCATTATGCTTCTAGAGAATATAAGAAACCAAACTCAATTGCATCAAATGGTTTAATTTGGTTCATTGAGAAGGAGGTCAACTTTTATCATTATGGACTATCAGAGATTTTCCTGCTCTTTGCTTCTTTTTCCTAACCTACCAAATGGATTGAGCATTCATAGTGGCCTCAACAAAGCCAAGTTTTGGCTAAAGAATAATTAAGAAGCATAAAAAGGGCTACAGGGGACTCAACAAAGCTACAATAATTTTAACTTTCATCAACTCTATTGGCCAAATCTGTCGAGTCCCAACCACTGGCTGATATTATTTTGGCTTAAAAATTCCCTCTCCCTCTTGCTTTTTGATTCTTACCTGCTGCATTTTTTAGTTTCTGTTTCTTAAAACAAATTTAATAATTTTGTGGCTTTTACTTTAATTTGCATCTATACTATACTTTAAAAAATATGACCGTTGAAAAGATATCAGTTGAAAAAATATGATCATTATAAAAAAAAGATCGTTAGAAAATTTTATCCGTTGGAATAACATGAACGTTAAAAAATTAATGTGTAATTTTTTAATAATGAATAAAGATTCAAATTATAATTAGAATGAAAATTGCAAAATCAATATTTTAATAAAATAATTATAGATTTATTGAGTCTGTTATTTGGTGTTGTTAAAAAGTGACTAGCTAAATTTATAAAATTGAATGTTTTAGGCAAATTTTGGCCAAAACTTTATTGAGGCCACTGAGAATGCTCTAAGTGGCTTCTACTCAATTTGAATCACTTCGTTGGGATTTATGCAGAGACAAAAAGAGCAAAAGGATTTTGACTCGGACAGACTGGCTTCAGCGAGAAAACGGCTTCACGAGAATTACAAAGAAGCTGAAAATGGTTTAGTCATATGGCTTTTGTTCCTATAATTTTGCTGCAATTCAATGTCGTAGTTCATATTTTGAGCTTATGCTGATGGGTTTTGTGCTTTGTGTGTTCTACTGATTGTGAAGCCAAAAAGCAAAGAACGATTCAAGTGATGGACATCCATGATATACCAAAACCCAAGAATGCATTCTTTACAAAGAACAAAGGTAGTAGTGGTGGTGGTTCTCACGGGAGGCACTGGTGACAGAATAATGCAAAATCATGTACAAAGGGGTACATGACATGGGACAGAAGGGAAGAGTTCCAAAACCGGTTTTTTACTTTTGTTTTGCTCTTTTTTTTTTTTTTTGGAGGTTAAGAAAACAAAAGCAAGAACACTTTCTTTAATTACTCAATCGATGATGAAAAAAATTAAAATTGCATATTTTGGGAAGGAGTAGAAAATACAAAGCTCTAGATTATCTTAGGCGGGTCCATGTATATATGTAAATATGGACCATTGAAATGGACATTCCTTTCTCTCCGTTTTATTTTTTTCCATTGGTTTGGGTTGTGGAATAAGGTGTGAACAGAGTGAAAATGAAGCTTTGTTTTTGTGGTGTTCATGTGACGCAATGATGCCAACCTGTGTGCCGATTGCGTTCTTAAAAGTGAGTGGAGGGTCAAAAGGATTTGGATGGTGGTGGGGGCAGCTTGGTGATGGTGTTTGGTTGGAGCTGCTCTGGCCTCAATTATCTCCGTTAGTATCTAATAATAATAATAATAATAATAATAATAATATTGGGGATAGAGCTTCCGAGAAATTGAAAATTGACTGTGTCATTCGTAGAAAGGGTTTGTTTAGGAAGAAGATGGTAATGTCATTTTTTTTAGTTTGAACGGCTCCTGGATTCCTTTTCTAAGCAGAAACGCTCGGTTAATGTTGGGCTCATCAAAAATACAATTATATCTCTTTATCTTATATTTGATCAACGATACATTTTACAAGATGTTATTTGAATACACTTTCACTTGAGTATATCATATCTTCATAGACTAAACCGAGGATAAAATATTTAGAAATTTAAGATAAAGATTACTATTTTCGAAAAATATAGTAAAATATGCTACAAAAATTTTAAAATAAAGAAAGTTATTTTGTAGAAAATATTTGTGACATCTCTCTACCTTTTGATTGTAATGGCCTGGTCCGAGGAAAGTGAGAATATATGCTTTTGCGACTAAATTTTAAGGTGTAATCAGGCCTTCGTACTTGTGCAAATGATAAAGTTTTTATTATTAGGAAATCCTCATTATTAGGAAACCCTCATTGAGTATTTACTTGTTCTACAACATAGATAATCCCACAAAAAAAAAACTAAAAGTTAAAAAAAAAAAAACTAAAGAAAATTGCTATCTAATATTTTTTCAAAAGTAGATGCCACATTCTTTCACGTGATTGATGACATCTAGGAAATCAAAGTTAGATTGACGATTGTTCCACAACATGTAAAACCTAGTCATGTTCAAATTCTTTGCACTTTTTCATTTTTCATTTCTTTCCAAATAATGCTACATATAAGTCTAAACAAGTCTCACGAAATAATGCTATATATAAGTCTAAACAGTCTTTTAAAAAAAAAAAAGAAATATTTTAACTACAAAGAAATTACATAAAAATAATTTCATAAATTGATATGATTTAATATGATTTTTTAGATTATAAAATTATTTTTATTATAATGTAAATCTAACAAATTAGATATATCACATCAATTTATAAAATTATTTTTTTGCAACTTCTTTTAAATATAACAGTATTCAAAGAAAAAAACCCCACACCATAAAAGAGCCATGGAAAACACACATTTTTTTAATTAATTTATTCATAGTAGGTCTCAAATTTTTTCATTAAAACCAAGTGAAGTTTGTATGTATGTCTTTAACCTTCACAAAATCATTTTTCAAAAAGATAACGCTCAGATTGGGCCGGTTAGAAAGGATGGGGGAGTGGGGACTTATCTACCTTCGAATAATTATTAAATAAATAAGCAGCTTGATATGGGTCTGATCGAAAAATATAAACGGACATATATTCGACATTCGTGCTTTTACTCCTTGCAATCATTCAGATCTGCATCCTTGACTCACCTGATTTCTTCAGGATACCCGATATTCCATCAATCAGCTTATCCTTGTAGCTTCCTTTCATAGTTTTCCGTATCAGTTTGTTTCACTGTAGGTTCCAACTGCAGATGAACCAGATGGATTCAAACCATACCATCATCATTTTCTAATTATTCTTTCGATTGTCAACTTCTTCAGTGCTGTGCCATGAATCAAGAATTTATAAATAGCGAGCCATCTTCCTTGTTTATACATGCAATAATTATTATATATAGACATTCAATCACAGATATACTTACATATTTGGGATTCGATAAAAGAGACTACCAAGAATGACTATACATATGTATATTAGCATTTTCAATTTTATTATCTTTTCTTTACTAGTTCGGTAAATACTAAAGGTGTAAGAATATAATACTTATCTAATCTACATATTATTTCATATCATGCAGTCTAGTTATAAGTGCATTATATAGCAATCAATCTATAGCATACACACAAATAACATCAACATATATATCTAGCATACAAGCAATCAATTATGAAAAACTTACACTTTATTAGGACACTTTCCTGCTATCCTATGTCCTCGAAATCTTTACTATGTTAAGACCATCAGAGACTCACTGCGGATACTGAGACACATCTCGATATCCTCATGTCCTTAAAGTCCTTATTTGGAACAGAGTACCCATTTCATATAGTAATTCTCTTCAGTACACATATCATTAGATACACATGCACCCTACCTACACGTCACCTAAGATTAATATAGAGTACGTAGATCACCTGCTGGTGCAACAAACATCATACCTCGATAGCAATATTCTTCATACCGATTAACAGAACTAATCCCACTTCTCAGCACTCTACAAGTTCATCTTTTCACTTCACACAATATCCATCATGTCACGCAGGTCGAGACTACTATCCTACTATCGAGCTACACCATCATTGACCACTTCACATGGCATTACGCCACGTGACTCCAACAGCAACTCCCGATTCGACATGAGCACAATTCTTAACATACCTTGGTTATGTTTCAAATACTTCACTACTACACGATTCTGTCGCTTCACACGTACTTTGAGACATAACAAGATTACACAGTGATAGCCGTCACTAGGGCTACCGGTCACGTCACTACTCTAGGATACTGCTCCACAATTTTCGATACTTTATGCGCCTTACATTCCTTAATCGTGCAACTACCTATCTTCATGATACGCCTTACGATGCGTCACGACTACAGCATATGGAATACCCTTCACACTTCCGCTACGCATTCCACATATATACTCCACATATACTCTCTCCATAGTACACTACACTACAACCTATACAATACACGTTACACGGTGCATCACTTTACTTTCCATGGAGTACATTTCACTCGTACTCCTTTCAAACACACTACTCCCCATCATCGTATGGTCCACATCATACGGTGCATCACTCTACCAAATAGAGCATACTTCATGTGTGCTCTCTTCACCATACCTGTCACAATACCATATGTGCACATAGAGCACGTACTACACAGCACAATTCATAACCTTATTTCACAATACAGTTTCCAACACTTCAGAACACAGCCAACCAACTTCATACAACTACCCAGCGGACTCCACAACATCAACAGTACAGTTTACAATTAATCAATTAAATATAAATACAAGAGAAAGAAGGTTATACCATAGCAGGGTAAACATGTACGTTACTCGCTTCCTGGTAGGGCTAGTGGCGTTAAAAACCACTAACTTGAGTGTTAATCGCTTTGTCAAGGTTAGTGCCATGACCTTTGAATGGGAATGACCCGGGGGTCGAGTCTAGAATTTTGGTTACTAAATATGGGTCATGTCGACGCCTCAACCCAAGCTTGGGATCGCATGTGAATAGAAGCGTCGGGGAGGAACAACGCAAGGAAGTTCACCCCTCATCATATCATATGTGTATGTTGTTTTTTTTTTTTGAAACGTCAAAAAAAGATTCTCGTAGTGGAATAAAAAGGTCAAACCTTCTATAACATGCATCACATGGTTACGCTATGGATCCCAAACATAACATCGTACATAGCCGAGATTTAAAAATTTACATAATTTTGTCCAAGTAATCAAAATAGTGCTTTCCACAGGCGGGAAGACTTTACCAAAAACATAAGTACAGGGCATTACAAAATAATATGGGTCTTAACATTGCCCATAAATTCAACCGACGGGTTCCTTCTTCACCTTCTTAAGGTTCGGGCCACAGCGAAGCCGATCCAAGTCCATGCTAGGCCCAACCTCACATATCGCCCTAGAGGGCGGTCTAAAAATACGCCCCAAGTGAAGGGACTCGTCAACCCCTAATACTAAGCAATACCCCGAAGGGTATAGACCAACAAAACTGTACATGGTCACCTTTAGTGACTCCACCTCCCACTGACCCGGGTGGTTCAGAGTCACTGGCCCCCTAAGGGAGGCCTCAATCGGGTCCCTAAGGATCTGATGTGTCATCTCGAGGGTCGTACTCGTCTGAGCCATCCTCACCTGTAAGTACTTCTATCGTTCCCAAGAAGAAAGGATAGTAGGGACATAAAGAGTGGGGTGAGATTTCGGGGAAAATCTCAACAAGTACATTTATACTTTAACAAAAGCATTTTAGGCATATAGTCAAGTGAATAACAAACAAATTTCTTACGTCTACATTAACATGGGACTCATGCTTAGACCGATGCACATGCTCGTGACAAAAATTCATTTTTTTTTTCCTTTTCTCAATTTCCAAAACATACTTGTTTAAATCACTTAACAAAACTTCTTTAATGCACATTCTTTCAAAGATACTTTGTTCAGAAACTTTTTGTCTTTTATTATCTTAGACGCCACTTATCATATCATATATGGCCTGAAAGCCATTTTCTTTTCGTCATAACTTCTTATTTTGGATACCTCAAGGTTCCCCTATGCACCGTGTGCTCCCCGCTAGTTACCGTCACTCCCGGCGACCAAGTCAACTTAGGTGAATACGTTTCGCACCCTTTCGCGCTCTTCGTCACTCAAAGATTTCTCTCCGAGCAATTACAACCTTATCAGATGGCGAGGCCTAAGCCAACACCGCTTATATGGCACCCACTAGCATTAGGTGCGACCACGCTCCGGATACCTTTTGAAGCCATACATGGTCTGCCGACTGTTTTTCGTCGACCCAGAGGTTTTCACTCAATTTAGACACTCCTGAGTGAACAGAGAGTTCCACTGGGACATTTTTCCATCTCAGCCTTTGGGGTTCTTCTAAAACTTTAGTTCATTTATTTCAAAAACATACTTTACTCAAAACATGGGTTTTTGTACTTATGCATGGGACATACAACTTTCAATTTTGTGAATGCAAAACTCGAGGCGAACTCAAGTACACACATTTAGTTGTTCTTCCTTTAAGACCTACTTTATCTTAACTCATACTTATACAAAAACACTCAAACAAGTGCATTAGGGTGAATGAGGTGCTCGGCCTCCACCCCTAAGATTTGGGCCGAGACTCTACTTTGTCTCCCATTGATGTTCTCTTCTTCCAAAAGATCTCCCTAGTACCATCTAGCCTTAGTTCAATATTTAAAACAATTTCCTAGCCTCTCAAGGGGTCAAACCCGAAACCTATAGCTCTCAAGTTTTGTATTTTCTTTTCTTAGCCCTTCAAAGTTAGAGTCCTACTTGAATACTCTATGTAAAGCCAAATCCATACATGTCATCCTTCCAATATACATATTTTCACTTCTCCAAAATATCCAAACATGAATGTTAAATAAATAAGGAATTAAAACTTTAAAATTTCCACTTCAAGAAAATTCTCCAAAACATAACTCCACAAGCATGCATTTTTTGTAACATCAAGCAACAATAACATCAATATATTCCAAGATCAATATGACTAGTTTCCATCAATACTTTATACATGTTCATCCTAGCATGGCATTTCTATAGGCAAGATATTTACAACAAAAATCAAGATGCTTCTCCAAATAACATATATGCATATATCCCATATTCACCAACACTCAACTAACTCAACATCTTCATGCTTACATATTTTTTTCTCATCAAACCATCAAGATCCTCAATCATCTCATAACTCTTTAACCAAAAAGATCATAGGTTCTACACATGGATCCTAATCAAAATAACATTTCTACCTTCAAATTTTCATCATGGCAATACTAAGCAACTAACCAAACAATGTAAGCATATACAAGTATATACACACATTCAAGCACATTCACTCCAAAATATACACAAAAATGTTAAAGACAAAGTAAAGATATACTTACAAATCTTCCTAACTAGCTTATATAACTTCTGAAAAAAAAAAAAATACTTAGTTAGAACATGCTAAAATTTACCATTTTCAAAAGAGAAGGTTTCCTTTTTGAAAAGCATGAACATAGGTTTCTTCTTTATGCTTCTAGGTTTTATCTTAAAGCAAGTAAGTTGCTTACCTCTTCTAGGTTTCTCCTCCTTCCACAATCACTATCTTCTTCTCCTTCTTAACTTGGAGTGTTTAGGTGTCTAATTGGTGAAAAGAAGTGAAGCAAAATGGAGAGAATGCGGAGTGGTTGCCGTGAGGTGCAAAGTGAGGGATGTGTGTGTGTGTCCGAAATGAGCAAACCAAAAGAAAGGGAAAGCAAGGCCATTCGGCCAAGGTGCTCCACTAGGCTCCTAGGCCATCATTCCCCTAGGTTTGAGTGACTTGTGATGGGCTTGAAAGACCCTTGAGTGACTCCCATCACTTGATCACATCAACCCTAATCTATCCCATCCTAGGTGGAAGATTTGTTCCTTCTTTCTCTCCTCATGGCCGGCCTCTCTTTCTAAGGTTCCAACCCCTTTCCATCATCTCACATCACCTCTTGTCTCTTCCCAACAATCCTCTCACATGTCAATCCAAGGGATTTGAGGAATCCATTTTTGGGAGAACACATAAGTGGGTTTCGGATCCCATGGCTTCCATCCGAACCCTCTTTTCATCTCACTCTCATTTCCTTTTTGTCACATGCTCTTCCCATCAACCAATCACCTCACAGCTCACACAAGCTTGTCATATCACTCTTACACAAATCCATATCTAGATTTGGTGGCAAAAGAAGGTCAAACAAGGGGAGGGAGAGTCGGCTAAGGCCATACCCGAAACCCTCATCTCCTTTCTTCCCACTTTTTGATTCATCAACTCACATCTCATGTCACTTCTTCTTACACCCTCTTACACATCATGTCTCATCCAATCTTACACAAATCCTACATATCCCTTCCATCTAGATTTGGAAATGTTTAGGTGAGAAAACCCTAAGGCCATACGGCCAAAGTCCCCTACTGAAACCCCTCTCTCTTTTCTCATCTCCAAATCTTTTCAAATCTATTCCATCATTTTACTAGATATGGTAGGATCCCATATTGATCTTATTTGGAAAAATCTTATGCCTCACACACTTATCTAGGTAGAAGATTCCACTCATATCTTCTCTTTTCTTTCTCCAACAAAACAACTAGTCAACTAGCTCACCTACTAGTATTTTCTTCTCTTAACTACTAGTCTTGACTCAACTTACTAAACTTCTCCTAACTTGACATGTGTCATTAAGCATGGGCTTGGGTTGACTAGTGGATTTCCTCTCATGGACCTATGGGCTTGTCTTTCCCCCACTTAGGCCCAAAGCTCTTGCCATGGCCTTTAGGCCCTTAAATTCCTAAGTTCATCTTCTTAAGGTTTTAGCCACCAATTTGCCTAAGTCATTAAGCCATATACATATAATTAAATAAAAAGTAAAGTATGATAATTTTGGGGTTGTCACAAGTCATAAGAGGATGGCCATTATATTGGGGAGTTTGTTGGTTGCAATGGAAGGGTCATACGTTACAACCAATATCACGTACACTAACGTCAACCACATAATGTAGTGGTTGGGGCTAGGATGCTCGGTTTGACACTATAAGCTAGGGGAATACTCATTGGAGGAAAAAAAATCTTATGATAGTGGTGGTGAGGCGGTGCAACGATCGGAAGATGGCGGATCTACACAAATGTGTTAAACTTGTGCTTGGGAGAGTGAGGGAGAGAGTGTGAAGGTGGGGCCATGGATGGAGCAGCAGAGCTAGGGGGAGGGTCGTCGGAGCAAGGAGGACACTTTGGTGGTGGTGGTGAGACCATACGGTGGCCGGTGGTGGTGCTTAGTGGCTAAAATTGTGGGTTGTGAAACCCATTTCATGGGTCACTTGTTTCGGCCAAAGGAGGAAAAGGAGGGGCCATGGTGGCTTGGGGTAGGTCTCTAGTGGTGTGGGGAAGCTGGTTTGAAGTGGTAGTGGCCATGGTGAATTTGGGAAGTCCAGATTCCCAACAAGAATTAACACAAATGAATTAAGATCGCATTTAATAATCAAATGATGGTATTGACAACACACCTAAAGCAAGATGTTGCAGGAACTTTGTTGATAAAAAGCAAGAAAATTTAAATGAAAACCCTCCCAACATGATTATTTGTATCTTCATACCTCTTCCAACTGTCATGTACCCTCTTGTAGAACTCCTTCCAATCACGAATCAAAACCTAGTTGGAACAAGAATCATACACAAATGCACAATGGAATTTTGATTGAGAAACAATGAACGCAAGAGAGAGAGAGATGGACACTGGAAACCTATTTCAATTTTTGGAAGAGATTTTCGAGCAATCTCCAAAGCTCCTCACAAATTTCATCAAACATTTGCATAGAGGGTATGCTACCTCAATGTGCTCAAAATAGTCTTTACATGCAACAAATGCTCATCAACAACTCTATTGTATTCTAAGATTTCATAAAGAAACCAAAACAAACATTTTAAAAAAAGGTTTGAAAATATGGTTCATCAGGCCTTAAAATGTGGTAGAGGCATTAGTGAGCCTAAATGGTATCACTAAAAATTCAAAATGTCCCTCATAAGTTCTAAAGGCCGCTTTCTGAATACCCCCTTCCCTAACTCAAATATGATGGTATCTAGCTCTTAAATCTAGTTTTGAAAAAATTATGGCCCCAAATAATTCATCAAGAAGTTCATCTATGACAGGAATTGAAAACTTATTTTTGATGATTTCTCGGTTAAAGGCTCTATAATTAATGCACAAGTGCTATCAACTTTCTTAACCAAGAAAATAGGTGAAGAAAATGGGTTTTGGCTGGGTCACACTATATTAGATTGCAGCAAATCATGGACAATTTCCTCTATCTCAAATTTTTGGTATTGAGGATACCTGTATGGTCGAATTGACCCATGAAGAGGCATATTAATGTACTTGTATGCTTCTAAGCTGGAATATCATTAAAAAAATGGGAGCGTTTGAATTGGTTCTGATCAATATGAAATTATTGCCCTACCCTCATTCTATATTTGCTCCCTGTTGATGATAGTAGGCACACTTGAAATAATCTATGCAGCTTCAACATCTCCCGGTCAACGTGATTTAACAAAAAAAAAAAAAAGATAGCCTATTCCTCCGTATCTCATGAGTTTCATAATTATAGGAATTGACTTTATAAGTGATATGGAAACAAGACAAGCACCCTCTCATAGGTTAATTGGATGGTCACAATCTCTTCGTGGAGGTGATCCCACAGGTTTAGCAAAAACATCACTTGATTCCTTGAATAAATCAGTCATTGGCCTTTCAATACATACCTCAACAGGCTACTACTCAACAAGCATAACTTGCATGAGCCATCCTTGTTTACTCATAAAATCTGACTTGAGCCATTTTGTACTAGACATCATATGAATACTGATAGTTGTCAATCCTTGCAACTTAATCACTTTACCACCCCATTCAAAACTCAATGAGATATCAATAAGTAATGGAGCCTAAGGTCTTTAACCATCGGACCTCAAGCACTATATCACAGCCTCCCAAGGTCAAAGCATGGAAAGGCACAGAGAACCTAGAGCCTTGAATCTTAAGAACTTTCTCCCCACTACCTTGACCCAAAATCTTCTCACCATTGGCCCACTCACTTGCAAGCAAAAATCTTTCTTAACAAGTAGGTTAGCTTCTTGAGCCGCTAGAGGATCCAAGAAATTGAGTGTGCTCCCAAAATCTAATAGGATTTCAAGAGCACAAGATCCTACACAACCATGTAGCCTCATAGCATTCCCACTAATACAGGTAGAAATGGCATTAATAGAAACCTCTAAGGTATCAACCAACATCTTCAGAACTAGTTGCGTCATTTTCTATAAACATAGATTCTTCACTAACTGGCTGGTGTAATACATCATAATCAGCTTGAATAACATATACTTTGGGGGGGTTTTTACACACATGATTTGGGTTTCATTTTTTCGCACAATGAAAAAAGAGGCCTTCCTCCTCTTGTCATCCATTTGTGATGAAAAAGCTATCTTGGTTGTTATGTCATTTTTCTGAAACTTGGAACTCCTGAATAGATTTAACAATTTTTTAGTAGGCAAACCTACATTATTTCTTCAAGATTTTCTAGATGCCAAACATCTCTTGTATCTTAGCATGACCGAAAGCAACATTGAGTTTGATTGGATTAAGCATTCTCACAGGCCTTATTTCATCTTTAAAGCCACTCATAAAGCAACTAAGCTTGTATTATTCTGGAAGGCCTTCAATCTATTAGATAATGCTTCGAATTGTTTCTTATAAGTGGAAACAGACACTTGTTTCAATCGTGTTAAAGCCTCCATGAGATCATCATAGGCTCAAGGGCCAAATTCGACCAACAAAGCTTTGGCAAAAGACTCCCATGATATAAAAATGCCATAGTCAATGGCATCTTGGTACCGCATAAGAGCCTTACCCTCCATGTGATATGAGGCCATAAGCACTCATAAAGCAACTAAAGCTTGTATTTTTCTGAAAGGCCTTTCAATCTGCAAAGTACCAAGTCACTTTAAAAATGCAATCCCTGAGTTAGAGCCATCAACGTGGGGAATCGAGTATACTTCCCTAAGGTAGTCTTTCTTCTTGACACAAACTTTTACCAAAATAACGCTCTTCAAGATTCTCTCCTTTACCCACCTGAGAACCCACCAGGATGAGTATTAACATTCTGAAATTCAACTAAAGATTTAAGTATGTCTAGCAATTGATCTAACCTGCCATGAATCCCACTAATTGCTTGGTTATGATCTTCTAACTACTTCAAAACCCCTTCTTTATAAGCCTTTATAATAGTTGACCTTGTGTTTTCAGCCATGGATTGCCGATCTAATGCTGTTGTCATGAACCCTTTTGTAGCACTCCTTCTAGTCATGAACCAAAACCCAGTTGGAACAAGAATCACACACAAATGCATAACAAAATTTTGAATGAGAAACAATGAATGAGAGAGATGGAAACCATAAACTTTCTTTAATTTTTGGAAGAAATTTTAAGCAATCTTCAAAGCTCCTTACAAGTTTCATCAAACATAAAATGATCTAAGATAATCATCTAAGTGCATGAAGACCCCTTTTATACTACAAAGTCTGCAACTAACATAATAACAAAACTAACTAACAAGTCTTTCCTAATAAAAGCAATAGCAAAAAATGATGTCGGACTCATCTTTATCAACTACCTCAAGTTCCTTTTAAACATGCCATTTCATTATAGAACAAAACTCACCGCATCGATGAACTTCATTCCAAATAATAGACCACAACATGCACCGTTTCATTAAAGAATAAAATGCATTGTTTGGAATTTGACTGTTAATTTCGTTACTTCCAGAACCTCTTTATTTCACAATCCCGAAATTATGAGTAAAAATATCAAAGTGTCCTAAATACAAGTGTCTGCCACTATTTGTACTAAGCAACAAAATAATATAATGTAACATATAAAACTATAGTAAGACTAAAAATACAAACTATAGTACACATGTAAAAAAGTATTTTACAATTTAATTCCCCCCTCCAAGATGAACAGTAAATGGAATGAACTCCCATCTTGGACACTAAAAATTGAAATTGTTGGAAATGAGAGTTTTAGTAAGAACATCTGCAAATTGACGTTGAGAAGCTAGATGGAATGTTTTAATGATGCCAATTTAGATCTTGTCTCTGATGAAGTGGCAGTCAAGTTCAATGTGCTTAGTCCGTTTTTGAAAAGCTGGATTAGCAGCAATATGAAGAGCAACTTGACTGTCACAAAAAAGTTGAGTACTATGAATGAAGAACATTAAAATCAAAGAGAAGAGTTACTAGCTAAACTATTTCACAAGTAGTGGAATTCATTCCCCTATACTCACCTTCAGCTGAAGAACGTGAAACAATCTATTGTTTCTTAGTTTTCCAAGAGCCTAAAGAATCACCCATAAAAACACAGAAACCCATAATAAATCTTCTGCTATCAGAGTAAGATGCCCAATTTGAATCTGCAAAAGCCTTAATAGTCAGTGTATTGTGAGTCGGAAAAAATAGACCAAGACTAGGATAATTTTTAATATATTATTTAATTATGTAAGTTACATTCAAATGAGGTACCTACCCAAGGCTTATCCATATTGACTAAGTCTCTAAATTGAAAAAGACAAATCTGGTTGTGTAATAGTAAGATAGAGAAGCCTACCAATTGATCTTCTGAACACTGTAGCAACTAGAAGCAAGTCACAATCATTTTTAACTAAGTTTCAAATTTTACTCCATTGGAAAAGAAACTGGTTTACAAGCTAGAAAATCAGCATCTTGTAAAATCTCAAAAGCATACTTTTGCTGACACAGTGCAATACCACTGGGTGATTTGACAACCTCTAAGTCAAGAAAATTCTTAAGGGAACCAAGATTTTTGAGCTTGGATTTTGCATCAAGTAAGGATTTCAAAGAGTTCACAACATCTAAATCGTTACTAGCTATCAAAATGTCATCAACATAAACTAATAATGCAATAAAAGATGAACCAGTGGACTTAGTAAATAGAAAATAATTAGATGTGGACTACACAAATCCCAAAGCAATAAGAGTGGTAGAAAACTTAAAAAAATAAATATAGAGATGCTTGTTTAAGACCATAAAAAGATTTATTCAGCTTGCACACTTGTGACCCCTTTTCAATATGAAAGCCAAGAGGTAATTTCTTGTATACATCCTCAAAAAGATCAATATACAAAAATGTATTATTAACATCAAGTTGAATAAGATGCCAACAACAACAATGGCTAATAGTGTTCAAGTCATTTTTGTAATTAGAGAAAATGTTTCAGAATAATCCAAACATTACTTTTGAGCATAACCTTTAGCAACTAGTCTTGCTTTGTATCTCTCCACTATACCATCACTTTGATATTGATCTTATAAACCCATTTACAGTCTATGGGTTATTTTCCAAGAGACAAATTGACAACAGTCTAGGTATTATTAAGTTTTAAAGTAGTAATCTTAGTAGCCATAACATCTCTTTAATGAGATTGCTTGACTGTTTAATGATAAAAATAAAATTCGACATCAGTAGAAATAGCTAAGGCAAAAGATTTATGGTCAGAAGACAAATGATCATGAGAGACAAAATTGGCAATATCATATATTTAACTGAAGAATGAAGGGAATAAGGAAGAGAACATGTTGAAGAAGCTGGTTTAGAGTGTGCAGTGAGGAATTAAAGTAATGATGTGGCAAATAATCAGATTCAGGTTGATCTTCTTGGTTCAATTGGTGAAAAGGTAATAATGAGTTGAGAATAAGAGGATGATAAATGGTTAGGAGATTCAGGTGGTGCAGTTCAAGGCACTTATTTAAATCAAATGTTGACGATTGAGAAAGAAAACGGAAGAATAATTGAAGAAGGATTATAAGAAGAAAAATCAGAATTAGAAGAATGGAAGGGAAAAACATTGTAACACCCAACTCCAACGCCAAACTACTTTCTAAATTTTGTCGATATTTATATTGTCGACGCCCCCACTTACATTTGGGATCAAACGCAAATTAAGACGTCGAGGATAAACATCACAGAAAAATTCACCCATTATTCTTAACTTAAATTCGAGTACGTGTTTATAATAAAAATAGGGATTAGAAAATTTCACAGCGAAAAAGGTCAAACCATTCTAAAATTAGGTAAGAACTTAAAATTTTTGCCGTATGCCACATGGTATAACAAAATTAATGTTCTCAAAATAACATTTCATATTCAAAAAGATGCCAGTTGTCTCAAGTTTCACAAAATAAGCGACTTCCCAAAACATCGGAACTAACAAAAGGTAAATAAATAAAATTATACAACATGAATCACGTGCTGACTCCACAACCGTCCACTATCTCAGGGGCTTGTCCTTAACCTCCTTAACCTCTAGACCAAAAAGGCTTTGCCATAAGCCCACCCGATCACCTTGTAGGACACACGTTCCCTTCTCTAAGGGGTAGATGCAATCCCTGAATAAGGACGCGTCAGACCTCAGAGTGAGGCAGCACCCCACACACTGGCAGCTGACGGACTTTATGAGCACCATCCAATGCATATCAAAAATAAGCTGCTCGTACAGATCGAGAGTCACCACATGAAAAGGTGGAGAGATCAGCAACCCATCAGTGGGCTGGAGACTCTCTCCCAATGTCAATCTCGTAGTTGTCATCTTATCCTATAACCACTTCTATCGATCCAATAAGGAACGATAGTGAAAATATAAAGAGATGAGATTTCGAGAAATTTCAGTAAGTATACAACTATCTCAACAAAATCATATAAGTGAATAACAAACTGATCATGTGTCATGCATAGTCAATGACTTAGCAAATGTATATGCTCTTGAAGACCTTCACAAAACTTGACTTTTTTCAATCTTGATACGTATGCTTGTTTTTTATGAAAATAGTTCATCATATAATGTAATTCTTTTGACTTATGCTTCAAAAAAATCATTTTTCATAAAAAATTTTCGTTTCGTTCATCATTTCTTATCTTAGGCACCACTTAGCATATTTATGTCATTTTTGGGACTCGAAAGCTGTTCTTATCATGAGTTCTTATTGGACACCTCACGGTTCCCCTATGCACCGTGCGTTCCCAGCTAATTACCGTATCACCTGACGACCACTCAAGTCTAAGTGAATATGTTACGCATTACCGCAACATCCACAGACTACTCAAGTCGGGATAACTACGTTATCCATTCTTTATTACTCGGTGACCACTCAAACTGAGTGACTATATCCTTGTTCTTATAATGGTAAGGTAAAATCCAATATTGTCCTTGGGCACCCACTAGCTTTAGGTGCGACTATACTCCGGACACCTTTTGGAGCCATTATGGTCCACCAACTATTTTTCGTCGACCTAGAGACTTTTACTTGACTTTAAACATTCCTGAATGAACATAAAGTTTTACTAGGACATTACGCTGTCCCAGCTATTGAAGTTCTAATTAAAACCCTAATTATTTTATTTTTCTTTGAAAACATTTTTAACTCAAAAACATGATTTTTATGCTACATGCATGTGACATGCAACCCTTAATTCTAAACATGCGAATCATGAGATTAGTTCAAGCACACGTATACTTTGTCATGCTCATTAAAAAATCAACCATCATATGATTCCATTTATATTTCATATAAAAGCACACAAATGGACCTAATACCCAAAGAGGGGCACTCGGCCTTCACCACTAGGGTTAGGCCGAGACCCTCCAAGACAACTTCTTAGGATTTTCTTCTTCTATCTTCCCCATGTACCCTCCAAACCTTAATAAAATTAACTACACATTTTTAGCACCATTAAGAGGAGTTGACTGAACCTTATAGTCCTTAGGATTAGTATTTTCATCACTTTTCTGTCAACCAAGATAGCATACTTACTCTTATATAGGAAAACCGAATTTCATTCTATTAAACCTCTTAGTTTCTTACTTCTAAGTTTTCTAAATATTCAAAGCATAATCATCACATGAAAGAATAGTTGATCATTGAAAAACTCAACCCTAAAATCCTTCAAATCCAAAACCCATATGTGCACCAAATTAAATCTTTTTCAACTCCAAACTTTATTATAACATGCATACATTTTATCACCATTTATCATATTAATCATGCCTTCTTTTTCCTTTATAATATAGTAACTAAATCCATTAATAAAAATGCAATCTTAAGTCTAGAATAATATACATTGCTAAGCATGGATTTACAACTAAATATCCAAGACATTTTCTTCAAGCAATCTAACCTAACATCACCAATCATTCAATAAACTTCATCTTAGTCATGCATGCAATTTTTATCACTATATACCATATCAATATGTTTCATTTTCCTTGGCATCAAATTGACTAAATCCATCAACATAATATAATTTCAAGCATAGAATAGCATATAGACTAAGCATGGATCTATAACTAAATAAACAAGCTTTCAATCAAGTAATACAATCATATTCACTCAAATATATATATAAGAAATGCTAAAGGCAAGATAGAGATGCACTTACAATACTTCCAAGTAGAAGAGAAGAATTCTGAAAAATATATAAGATAGTCCATCAAAACAAACTACAAGCATGTCGTTAAAGAGAAACTCTCAAATATAAACTTTGGTGTGTGCATATGATCCAACCTAAGTTTCTATACATGAGATATGTTAGAGTTTTTGCTTACCTCCTCAAGTATGCTTCTATTCAAGAGCACTAAGCTCAAACTATACTAGACTTAGGATATCTTGTGCTTAGAAGATGGGGGAACACAAAGGAAATGGAGAGAGTTGCCGTGTGTGTGTGTGGGCGAAGAGAAAGTGAAGCAAGCAAAATGGAAGAGCAAGCATAAGGCCATTCGGCCAAGGGTGTTTCTAGACTTCCTAGGCACTCATTCCCCTAGTTTAGGATTGACCTTTGATGAGTTGAAAGACCCCTTTAATTCACTCACATCACTAGACAACATCTAGTTTAGGTTGTACCTAGGTTGAACTCTTTCCGCCTTTTCTTCTATGGCCAGTACCCAACATGGGTAGAAACACTTCTCCTTCTTTCACATTACATATCACACATGCACCAATCACTTCACAAGTCATCCTTCAAGATCTTAGAATCACATTTGGAAAAATGAGAATGCCATACTCGGCCATGCCACTTCCTTGCCCAATTCAAAACCCACCTCCCTTTTCCAAGGGTTTTCTTCCCTCTCACTTGTTCCGTCACTCAATCACTCAATTACTCATTCTTTCACACACAAATCTCAACCATTCTTACATAATCCAACTTATCCAAATCATCTAGATTTGGGAACAGCCTAGGAAGACTAAAATGGGAGGTTCGGCCACACCATTCCCGAAACCCTTCTCCCTTCCCCATGCCAAACCTTCACTCCAATGATGTTTTCTTTTGACTAAACACTTATCATCTCAAGGTCACTTCATCTTACAAGATCTCTCAATTGTCACTTATCTAGATTTGGAAGAGATTGCATTGGAAAACACCACATGGGGTTCGGCTAAGCCTCCACCGAATGCTCCTTTGCTCCATCTTCCATCTTCCCCAAATCTTCTCATGTGTCAATCTTCTAGACTCAGTACGCTCATAGGAAAACTAAATTTGAAAAAAATCCTCCTCGTCTCCCATGCCTACCATGTTTTCCAATGATGAGAAAATCTCATCTTGGTTCTCCTACTATTTCCTTCAAGAAAGCCATTAGTTAACCTTCCATTTACTAGTCTTCTCTTTCACACACCTAACAGTCTTTGAAAACTTACTAAAGTTCTTCTAAGTGTGACATGTGTCTTCTATATAGGTTTGGTTGACTATGGATCTATCTCATGGGCCTATGGGCTTGCCACTCTTTTATTGGGCCAAATACTTAAGTCATGCTCTTAACACTCAAATCTAAGCCCAACTTCACATGCTTAAATATTTAAAATACCTATATTACCCTTATAATAATTAATTAAATTACATAAAATAAAGTAGAAATTCTGGGTCGTCATATATATGAACAAAAAGGCTTTTGAGTTTTTGAATAATTTTTTATTTTAATTTATTTTTTTATATAGACTACGAGCCTAATATATATATATATATATATATTTTATTTTATTTTATTTTGATAAATAGCATTTTAGTGGGCTCACCCGCAACTTTGTTTAATTCATTAAATATTTTTAGACAAATTAGATTATTTTAGAATGTAAATGGAAGCATATTCTATTTATGGGATCCAACTCACAATTTGTTTTGAAAGATTTGTTGTCTTTTTGTTTTTGGAAAATTTGTTATCATTTTTAAACATGTTTAGAGGTGTAAGAAAAAATCGGCAAATCGGACCGAACCGGACCGGACCGAATTGGTGGAATCGGTCCGGTTTTAGATAGGTACAGGTTCGCAATCGATTTTTATAATATTAAAATCGGTAAATACCAGTTCGATTCCGGTTATAAACTTTTTAGAACCGGATCGGACCGGTTCAATTTAATATATATATTTTAAATTAATTTGTTTAATATGATACATAATATAAAATATTTTTTTAATTATATATAATATGTTATACATTAGTATATAATATAAATTAGTTACAATTTATATTTTATAGCCTAATATGAATAGTATAATACTATATTACTATTAGTATTATACTTTAAGTTTATATATAAATTATTATACTAAATAAATTATACATGAAATAATGATATAGTAATACTAATACAATTTTTTTAAGCTAGTACTAATAATATTAGTTATAACTATCAATGATATAATTATAAAAAATTAAATTTCTAATAAAAAATACTAATATATAATTATTTCATTCATTATATATAATACTAATATATATTAATAGTCTAATAAATTAATATAAACTAATTTAAAATTGAAAAACCAGACTGAACTGGATCGAACAGATAAAATTGATACTACCGATTTTGGAAGATAATTCGTTTTAAAAAATAGAAAACTGATAGTATCCGTTCGATTTTAAATTTTTATCTAAAACCAGATCAAACCGAATCGGTTACATGCTAAACATGTTAGAATTTAAACTAATCTTCTCATCAAATATTTTAAAATCCACTTAGCACGATTCCTTTCAGTAGAGTTTTGATCATCGCACATTCTCTCTCTTTATCTGCTTTCTAGTTTTAATTTTTTAAAGACATGTTTCACATTTAGCACATGTTTGAGATTGCATTTCAAAATTTTAAAAATATTTTTAAACAGTCAAAAGTAGTTTTAAAGAAAAATGACATATTTAGATAACTTTATTAAAAGCGTTTTAGTCGGTTGAAAAAACTAAAAATCAGATTTTTCAATAAACACAAAATTAGAACTTTTAAAAAACTATCGTAACTAACTCTAAAAGTACTTTAAACATATGGATCTCAAACAGTAAATAACTTTTTGATAGTAAAGCTTATTACATTAAGTTTTAAACTAAAATCAATATTTCTCCCCGTAACTCCAAACATGCAACTTAATCTTTTTCGGTTTGTAGCTGTTATGCACACTTCTCCATATTTTTACTAGGGTTTCAGCCATCTATTTAGGCAGCATCTCATACACGTAGAACCTCCCTCAACTAGGGTTTCTCTTCGCGTCCATTTCTCTCAACCATTCACGGCAACGGATATGCATTAATATGATGCAGTCTTGCTTCCTTTCTTCTCATCTCTAGGATTTGTACCTATAAATAAGCCTGTTTATTTCCCCTGCACTGGAGAGAAACATCACTGCCGTAGGCCCATACACACGTTGCCTTTCCCAAAGCCCACACCTCTCTTTCGTCGCTACCCCAAAACCACATCTCCGAAGATAGTCTCCTGCCCAAACCTCTCTTGTTTTCCCACTGCCAAGCACCAAGAACAGCCGTAGCCTCCTTATAGAGATGCTCGCAGCATGATTTCTTCACACCACTTTCACTAGTACTTCACCAAAGACCCACACATAGGAGACCACTTTGACTCTATCTCACGGGAAAGGGCCACTTTAGATTAGTCTCCACCACAAAGCACCCGTAGACCACCTTCTTTCCAACCACCGAGAAGCACTGGAAGCAATGCTCTGTTTTCCCATACCCGAAACAGAGGAAATGGATCCCCCACCGTGAGACACCAGCGCAGCCACCCTCCACGAAACCAGCCCTCTCCACATTGTCGCCACCTTCACAGTTAATAGTGGCCGAGAATATCTCGCCACCCTGAGTGTAGCTTTTGGTTCGCTCGATCTCTCTGGAAGCTCTCTCTCTCTCTCTCTCTCTCTCTCTCAGTGCTCTGCCTCCCAGTTCGCCGGCTCTCCGCGGCCACCCAGTTCCACCTAGCTAGCATCTGCCACAGTTTCCCCCACGGTGACCATCTCTTTGCCGCATGGTCTTGAACCAGAAAGCTTAAACTTCTGAAGCCTTGTGTTTTTGTGTTTCTCGTATAGGGCCCATGCATTTTATGTCTTTTTATGTAACACCCGTTCTCCTAGGTAGGCAGTGTCACGTCATTTTTATTAAAAAAACTCAGCAAGAAAATTCTAATTTAATAAGCAAAATAAATAACTGAAATCTATTTCAACGGTTCCATCTAAGCCTGGTTTGTATGCTTATACTGATTTCTGATTTGAGTGGTTTAAAAATATGAAATAAATTAATATGAGTCAAAAACTCAATATGAAATCCATCACATCATATGTGAACATAACAAGCATAAGACTTTTCATAAATGTTTTCATGCTGAAAACTTAAAATATGAGTGTACATGCCTAATGCTTATGCTATATATTATTGACATATCTATATTAACTAATTAATCTGGCCGGTTTAATTGATCTAATTGATTTGATTAATTTGATTGAATTAACTGAGTTGATTGGTCAATACACTTAACTTTATGTGTAAGGTTGTGTACTAATTTCTTGAGTTATAGCAAAGGAAACTGATTGTGCAATACTTTTACGTACTACGATAGACAATGCTTGAGTCCATGACTTGCACATCCTTTGATTTGAACTACATTGGTATTATGTATCTAAATGGTCATCTAATTAACTAGTTAATTGATCTGGTCTTATCTTATATTTGAACTTCAATAACTTATATGTCTTATATGATATGAGATGCATGATATACATACTGTTATAAATAACTATAAATCTCTGAAATTGAACATAATACTGAAATAGCATGATCGTGTACTATGCTGAGTGATATACTTACATAAATGGTTCATATAAAGGGGCTGCCAAAGAATTGGTTTGAATAATATAGCTAAATTATGATGATTCTAATTTGTGATTAAATTACTTATCTCATTCTGTACTTAGTGCTTTTTGAATCTTACTTTGTAACTCGTCACCTATACGAAATAATAAACAATCACTAAATCTATCTCAAGAACGTATCTAATAATCTACTTGATTAAATTCATACGGTATAACTTAACCAAATAAATATTCTGTTCAATACAAAAATGAAAGAATTTTATTACCTTAAATTATATAAATACCAATAACATATTATAATTCGGCAAATATACTTTATCTATATTAAATTCTATTAAAATCAGTCGTAAAAAAGTCTCAATCCTTAAAAATAGGTTTACGTTCTTATAATCAACACAATTATTCAATTTATAAGAAATCAAATAAACAATAATATCATATGGTCCTTGAAGTATATATTCTAGTGTGATGGCGATAAAAATAACATTTGAAATATTTAGACTTAATAATACTTAGTATTAAAATTTCTTATAAACTATATATACATTATATATTATAACTTACCGTTAATTTAACGCTAATAATCTACTATAATTTAGTAGGAAATCATACTTTGTTAAAATCTATTAATAACACTGAAAGCGTGTTTCATAAAATATACTTAATAGATTAAAATAAATCAAACTCTATTTATTACTAAATTTATTATAATAAAACAACAACTAGAAATATAATTTATAAAAATATAATCTTTCATATTAAACAAAGCCCAGAAGGAACTAGGCCAACTTAAAAGAGTCCAATGAAATGTAATAAAAGTGAGCCCACGTGAAAAGTGATACATCGGCTAAGAGCATGCTTAAGATTGCGTTTCGAGACTTAAAAAGTGTTTTTAAGCAGTTAAAAGCATTTTTAAAGAAAAATGACATATTTGAGTAATTTTATTAAAAGCGCTTTAGTCGGTTAAAAAAAAATTAAAAATCAATTTTTTCAAAAAGTATCAAATTGGAGCTTTTATTTAAAAGTTCCTGTAGATAACTATATATTTTTAAAAAACTACCGTAACTAACTCTAAAAATGTTTAAGACATATAGATCCCAAACAATAAATGAATTTTTAGTAATAGAGTTTATTACATTAAGTTTTAACCATTAAGCCTTAAACTAAAAGTAATATTTTCTATCGCAATCCCAAGCATATACTAAAGGTTTTACATTGAGTGGCATACTTGTAAATAAACACATGATTCCATCTTTTAAACGTTACGGTTGCTGCCATATAAAAACTATTTTTCCATTTACGTCAAAGCAGAATACACGAAATAATTGAGTTTGGCGGATAAAGCTTATTGTGCGAAAGAAACAGAGGCCAACAAAAATGGTGGTTGGGCTGAAAATTCATGGTGATGGAAGCTTCCATGCGTGGTGGCGACTGTGACGACAAATAGCGTGGTGGTTTTTGGCAGAAGGAGTTGAGGTTATCTCGGTTTACTTTGTTTTGTTGATGAGAAATGGGGGCTGCGTTCACCTCTTGCCGCCCGTGATGGTTGCAGTGCTTCCAGCCCAAGGGTGATGGTGATTCGAGCTTCGACGACTGTTCCGAAGGTGAGTCTGTGATGGCTAAAGAACGATGGGAGTTTCCTCTACTTTTTGGGTTGTCGTGGAGTGTGATTTCTGAATTTTTTTTATTTTTTATTTTTTATAAATGCGGTGGGGGATTTCGAACCCAAGTTCTGCATTTGGAGAACTGGGTCATATGCCATTAAGCCATTAGGTTTTTTGCATGGTTTCCAAATTTAGAAGGCTATTCTTGGCTACTATTATGTGCATATATATATATACACACACACTAAGTTAGTCGGTTTGGAATGAGAAAACCCTTCGACATAGGAAAACGATGAGAAACACGTGCACGACTTTGTGGGCAAATCTTTCCATTCGTGAGTGGTGGTTACAAAGGTGTTATTTGGTGTAGTTATTGTGGACGAACATACGTAAATAACCGGTGAAAGACATAAATACAAAGACGAGAATTTTGGCGTGTGAGTCGATTCTAATTGCCGAAATCTTTGATACTTAAAAAACATAGGGTGATTTGATGATGGAAGTTCTACCTGTTTACTTTTGGTTACAAGTAAAGGCAAGAGGAGCAGGAGAAGTACGATCCTATTAATGAAAATAATAATAATACTAATAATAATAAATTCATCTATAAGACTATAATAATTCAAGATTAAGTTATTAAATCTAAATAAATCATAGCTTGTGGGCTTTACTTACAAAGGCTCATTAATTCATTAAGGCCCAATAAAATTATCCTCAAAATATTGGGTCGGGTCATTACATTTTACTAAAATACCATCCTTTTAAGTTGCTTTTGTATTAATTCTAGCCTTAGTTTTGTGAGAACTTTAGTTCTTTTAACTATATATTTATAACGCAAATGAATAAATAAAGTATACAATTAATAATATTATACTTTTAAAAGATGAATTTTAGAAATGGTACAAAATTTTGTCTTGAGCCCTTTTAAAATAATATCTTTTTGTTAACCGAAATTACGATTTTCTACTTATAATGATTTTGATATAACTATTTTATCTAGTTTTATAGTTTATAGTTAGAACATAATTTTTTCTTAGAACGTTTCTAAAAAGTTTTAAACTATGTTAATGATTTTTACTTATTAATATTTTGTCCTGAGTTTTAATTCTAATAGAACTTTTGAATATTTATTTCAAGTTTTGAAGTTTACCTCAGTTTTGGCCTTTAATTGAAGTGGACTTTTGAGATGGATTTATATTAAATGGATGGTGATGATTTTGGACATTGATGGTGTTTTAAATTGAGGGATTACAATAGGAAGATCTTAGCATTTTAGGTTTTAATACCAAGATACATGTTTGATCAAAAATTTACAGAAACTATGTGATAATTTTAGGTGACGAGTAATGGGTTGTCAGCATTGTTGAGGAAGATGCAAAAAAGTTTCAAAGTTTAGGTAAGCTGGATTCCTATACTAGATTTTGCATAAGGGATTTGATTTGAGATATTTTGGAAAGTGAGCATGTTTTGTGATGAAAATAAATTTGAAAACCCCCTTTGTATTTGTTCTGCATTACTCATGAAATTCTGTATAAGAATAGAATATTTTTGTCATGATTGGTTTAGACATGAACTTATTTTGTGCATTAAGATTTTATGTCATTATAACAAATAAGATTTTTTGCTACGTTTTGTTTAATTGAGAGTTAAATTTTATCGCAAATAATAGTATTTGCTGCGAGAAATTAGGCTTATTATCACGCCCAAATAGTTGCGGTTAACCCGCAATCTTCAAAACACGAAAAATGACTTTTTGCTGTGATTTTGAGGCTTTTGTGGCGATTTTAAGTCTTTTGTGGCAATTTTGAGACTTTTTATGGTGATTTTGAAGTATTTTGCGGCGACTTATCGAATGCTGCAAAAAGTCTTATATGTTGTAGTGTGTTCTAGATTGAAAAGAGTGAATAAAAGAACATGTTTTTGAGTTTGCTATTTTTGAATATGTGAAATGATTTGAAGATGTTTAGTACTTGTTTTTGAGATGATGTGACATTTTGATGTTTTGTTTCATTTTAGATATGACCCTACGACAGGTAAAAATAGTGGATTCGATCCAACCACATATAAGAATATAGTGGATACGGCCCAATTGCGAGTACTATTAGTAGATATGGCATAGTCAAGGGTAAGAATAGGGTATATGGCCCAACCACGAATAAAAATAGTGGATACGGTCTAATCATGAGTAATAATAGTAGATACGGCCTGATCATGAGTATAATATGGCCCAACCATATCATGGGGGTTAAATATGGCATCTGTCCCAATGTGATACTCTGATATGATAAAGATGAGGGGTCATATTTGATATGCCAAAAGATATGGTTTTTGGGAAAAGTTTAATTTCTAAAAAGTTTCGCTCTGATGTTACATTACAAGTTTTGTTTATACATTTTGAAAGCTAATATTTTGTCTTTGGATTTTGAAAGAAAATATTTTGTTCCACATTTTGAAGTATAAAGGCTTATGTTTACATATTAGTATATATTCTTTGCTTATTGAATTATTGATAACTCACTCCATAACTTCATAATATTTTTCAATTAAGTCTGATGGGTCAACTGAGGATCAAGATTATAGAACTTGGGTGAGATGTTTTAAGCATAGTGGTATGAGCATGGAAAGTTACTTTGAGCTTGGTTGAGTTTTTATTAAGGAAATTTTATTGTATATTGATGTTTTGGTCATCATGAAAAGTTGTTTATATTGAGAAAAATTAGTGTTGAATTGCATTATATTGGGATTTTGGAGTCTTTATTTATATTGCTGAAATGCGAGTTTAAGTGATAGGAAGTAATCTGCCGACCCCCTGCAGAATCGGGGCATTACAAACATGTTAATAAAAAATGACATGTCTAGACCTTTGTAATGTGGAAGCAAAGCACATGCAACCAACAATCCTTAAATGTGTATATGAGGGAGAATTTGACATATGAGATTGAAACATCACCCCATAATCGTAGAGGCAAATGTGATTGAAACATCAAATCCTTAGCAATATTGAGAATATGTTGATGTTTCCTCTTTACAATAAAATTTTGTTGTGGAGTTTCAACACAACTATGTTGGTGAATGATACCTTTATATTTGAGATAGGTGGATAAAAAAAAAATCAATATTATGATTAGTACAATTTTTAAAAAAAAAAATCTTGGTGCTGAATTAAGTTTTAGTGAGTTTGAAGAAATTTAACAAAAGGAAATTCAGATTCCAAACATTACAATAAAGAAGAGCAAAATGAAATTCTAACAAATTATTATTTTTTGGGAAGGGTAATGTTTTTTGTTTGGCTAATGGATAAGCAATGCGTGGATCATCAGAATAACCAAATTAGGCATAAATTTATTCAAGAAAAACATTCTTGAAGTAGATGAATATCCTAATCTATTATGCCAGATATGAAACAAAGAACATTTTGAAGAACTAAAACAAGCAGGTGGTTTTGATATGTTATTGGTATTACAATGTTTATATTGAGAAGTTTTTGGTTGTTACAAGATATAGAGATCTCCATATTGCCTACCCACTCCAATTAGTCTCGAGGTAGTCAAATCCTGAATTGAACAGGAGTCAGAAGAGAAAGAACAATAAATGAGAGTTTTAGTAATTTTACTTATACAAATTAGATTAAAAGTAAAATTTGGAATGCATAAGACATCTTTAATGACAAGATGTTCAGACAAATGAATAGTGCCAATATGTGTAATTGAAACACATTGATTGTTTGGCAACTTCACTAATTTAATAAAAATAGGAGTAACAGGGAAAACAAATTAAAAGAAGACGACATATAATCTGTAGCTCACATGTCAAGTACCCAATGATACTTAGAAGGAAGAAAAGTAGAAAAATCACTAGAAGTGAAAGCAAAGTGTTTAGAAGAAAGCTGGAATTACTTCTACTTGCCCAAGGGTGGAGACTTAAGGTAGGAGATCTTAGGGGAGTACCATGTGGGTGGTCACCCACAGAGGACATTGGCCCTTATAGCACGAGGTGACTACTGGCCAAAGATGGAGGAAAAGAGGTTTAAGGGTATGTGAGCCCAAGCCAAGTCAGTGGGGGGACCCTATTAGGCTCCTTCCCCCCTCCTCCTCCTTCAAAAAAATAAAAAACTGTACATGAGGGTTTCCCTTCTTACAGCTTGAATCATTCTCAGATGCCCCAAGATGCATCATTCCCTTGTTCGTTGGGTTGGTTCAAACACGTGCAAATGAGCACCAGCTACAACAGAATGGAACTATGACCAATAGAGTCAGACGCTTAACTACATCCGCATGCAAAAGGAATGTGGTTCTAGTTGAGGCAACAGTACTAGAAAAAGAATTAGAAGAGGAAGCTATAACATTGACCACATGACTGGAATTATCAGGTTTATGCTAAAAATTGAGAGTCAGTAGAGACAATAATTACTAATATTGATGGAGATGCTGTTGAAGAGTCATTGCTGAGAACATCTTGATTGGCCATGGACTGCTACTTTGGGTTATGCTTGTACCCCAGAGGAAAGCTATGGAACTTGTAGCATTTCTCAACGACATGACTAGTTAATCTGCAATACTTACAAGTTGATCTTTCTTTCTTAGGAAAAGACTTAATAGATGTGGAATTATCAGAGTTATCCACAAAAGCATGAGGATCAGCAACTATATGAGTAATAGATATTTCTCTCTATTGCTCTTCCTGAAGAATAAAGAAAAAAACCTTGTTAAGCGAGGGTAATGGCTTCATCAACAAACTCTGAGTCCTAGCCGAGGAAAATAATTCATTATGTCCTATAAGGAACTGTAGAATATGTTCATGTTGAACATAAGCATTCGAAGTATTTACAGTACCACAAGTACAAATAGGAATTGGTTTGTAATTAACCAATTCATCCTAAAGAGCTTTTAATTGAGTA
This sequence comes from Platycarya strobilacea, assembly GCA_036898215.1. Classification (NCBI taxonomy): domain Eukaryota; kingdom Viridiplantae; phylum Streptophyta; class Magnoliopsida; order Fagales; family Juglandaceae; genus Platycarya; species Platycarya strobilacea. Next base: position 23,682,022 of record CM072546.1, on the reverse strand, counting down.
AAATAGGTACTAATAGAGATTTGTCCTTGAGATAAGGACGGAAAAAGACTTCTGGATCTGAAAGATCCGAGGTTCATTCTTATGAGAAAATCACTCTTTCAAATCATTCCACATGTCAAAAATAGTGGTAAAGTATAGATCACAAGCCGCAATTTTAGGGGAAACATAGTTAAAAAATTAAGAAGTCACCATATTATTACAACACATCCATGAAGAGAAAAGCGAATTAGTTGAAGCAAGTTTGAGAATCATATCATCCACAAACTCTAGCTTGTTCCTTGTAGAGAGCCATGTTCATCGAGCGAGACTAGGTGTGATAATTATCGCTGATCATTGGTTGCAAAACCAATACAACACCCGCGATTATCGCTAGGATGAAGAAACTAAGGGCTTGCAACATCTTGAGAAGAAGGAGGATTAGCGCCATGAGAATTAGAGAAAGGGGAAAAGAAACCCTAGCTTCTTAAAACATCTTATACCATATCAAATAAAGGAAACTTCCAAAACCTCTTTATTTCACAATCTTGAAATTTCGAGTAAAAATATCAAAGTGTCCTAAATACAAGTGTCTGCCACTATTTATACTCGGCAGCAAAATAATATAATGTAACATACAAAGCTATAGTAAGACAAAAAAATAAAAACACTATAGTACACATCTAAAAAAATATTGTACAACTTAATAGAAAATATACAAGAAAAAATATTATTTGAGGAGTACCTGACCACTAAATTTGAGATATTCACTTAAAAATTAAAAATTAAAAAATTCGACACGCTATACCACAAAACAAGTTGCAAATAATTACTTACGGAAGAACCCAATATCTTTTTTTTTTCTAAGCATAAGAACCCAGGATCTGATGATATGTTTAATCAATATATGTAGCATCTTATTTATTGGTAAAAAACTCAGTATATGCATGTAGATAATTTGAAATATTTCATTTCATCAGCTCTTTGGAAACTCCAAGATTACCTTGGTTCCCAATATGTGTAATTGTTTGGCTGTCATTTCAAGAATATCAGCGACAATCCCCAAACCATGTATAGATACGTTTAACCAATTATTTATTAAAATACAAAAAAAAATAAAAAAGAAAAGAAACATATTGCATTTCTTTTCCATAATATTGAGCTTTACTGTTTAAGCCATCTATAGTTTATAGTTGAGTGTATTCAATATTATTTCACAAGCTATACTAATATTAAAAGTGTTCAATCTACCACTGAGCTAACACAAATAAAAAGCACGGACTATGAGCAATGTGATCAGCCATAGGCCCTGAACGCTAAGGTTATGGTGTGAGAGACGTCGAAGAGGTTCAAGCCGGTGGGCAAATTGCAATTCTCGAATTCCCACCACGCCAAAACTAAACTGTAAGGGTCAAATCCGGAGCATAAAACTTGGACTTAGAGATAAAACCGAGAGTCAAACTAAGAGATAAGGAAAAAAAAGAAAAAAGAGAAAGAAAAGAGACTCAGAATCCAAAAAGGAAAAAGCCTTACAAGAGAAATTTGACTCAATCACTTCAAGAAAATAGATCTCTATATAGGGAGCAGATGTCTCACAAATCCAATAAGAACTCTCCACAAACTCTACATAGGCTCTCGATAGAAGCTCCCTACACTTAGACTCACCACAATTTCTCTATGCTAACTAGACTAAATTCCTCCAATGTATTAGAGATATGTGAGGTCATGTGAAATTATAAAATCATCTATCATAGTGGATTTCGCTCCCAAACAATCTGTAGATGTAGGTATTATGCCGAATAATATAAGTTTCTGTGTTTATTGTTATTTATTTTTATTTTTTTATTTGTTATTTATTTTAAGGATGAACGAAAAAAGTATCGTATTGACGCCCGAATCACCATCATTAATCTGGGATCATTCTTTCCTGCCTTTACTCTTTTCATTATTATTCCCAATAAAGATAGGATGGTGATTCTCTGGCTCATTAGATCTTTTTTGTAAAATATGAGATAAGTTTCTCAATCCTACCCCGATTATTTTACTTCATCACTATTATTATTCCCTATACCAAAAGTGGGAGAAGGAAGATTTTCTAACATATAAAATCATCCCAAAATGAGCATATGGAACTCTACTAAAATAAGTGCTCCCAACTTTACAACTCCTATTTTTATAAAGAGCATTACTAGGGAGCATCCAAACTCATCACACTCACCCCTCACATGAACAGTAATATGATACTATTCATATGAGGGTGAGTGTGATGAGTGTGGATGCTCCCAATCATTTTTATTTTATAAATATTGCTACTTGGAAAAAGGGCGATGGCACAAAGTAGGACATGGACTTTACTCTTAAAAATGGCCCCAACACACCACACAAATGGAAAATCTCGCCACATCCACTATTCACTTAAAGTGCATAGTGCAGGAACATCTCAACCGTGCATGGCATGAGACTGAGTGCAAGTCCACACCTAGGAGGGCCACTCAGCCTAGTCCACTACGGGCCTGACAAATGCGTTGATGGCCACCACGTGGTTGGTTGGCAGCCTCTACCCCCCCTCCCCCCTCACACTAGGGTTGTCCCCAACCTCTCTTTCCCACAACGGCAATGCTTATGGCATGCAAAGTATAGGTAGGGTGCACACCGTGCACTCCAAAACTCTAGACTCGCAGTTAACAACAACCCCACCGAAGTTGAGTTCAAAGCCCACGGTTGAATGGGTGTGGAGGTCAAAAGAGGCCATGAACTCCTTTATAAGCACTAAGATTGAGTCCAAAGGCTCATAGTAGAATAGACGTGTAGGTTAAAAGACCCCAAGACCCCCCCTTAAATGACCAATTTGAGTTCAAAGACTTGCGGTAGAATGGGCTTGAAGATAAAAAGACCCTATGACCCCTTTTTAAATACCAAAGTTGAGGACAAAAACTCATGATGGAATGAGCATGGCAGTAAAAATTTCTCACAATTCCCTTTTTTAAATACAAAATCGAGCCCAAAGACTCGTGGTAGAATGTGCATGGAGGTCAAAAGATCCCATGACCTCCTTAAGCCACCAAAATTGAATCCAAAAGACTTGTAGTAAAATGGAATGGGTGTGGAGGTAAACAAATTTTACGACCCTTGCCATCGAAACATGCTTGAAAGGTCAAAGAACACCCGACCTCCTAGTGCCTAATAGGCGGGAAACTCTGGACTGCCTGGCCCTTCTCACTTGGACATCAATACACTCACATCATCTTCTCCAGCAAATGAAGAGTGTCTACTCTCATGCCACAATTGTCACAAAGGGGTTACCTATCCGAACAAGCCATCGAGCTCCATAACCACCTCATGCGGATTTCCTTTGGGAATGAGCTGATGGGCTTGACAACCTGCCTAATGTGGACCAAGGGAGTGGATAAGCTCCCTGACCACTTATGCATAAGTCACTACAAATAAATTCTAAGATCAATCCCAAAATGGGAACATCAAATGATGATATATACCAAAGACAAAAAAAAAAATCATGAAAATACACAAATAAAACCAATCATGAAAATATGCACTTTTCCTTGACAATGAGTAATCTCTCAGACAAACATCCACACAGACAAACAAACTCAAAATTGAGCTTTGTGCTCACCATTGACGTGATCTAGTACAATTCTGGCCAAATTAGATCTCCGTGCTCGCGACTACCACAGTAGAGTACATGTCTCGCCCAAGCAGAGCTCCCTGCTCACACCTAATGTGGTCGAGTACATCTCTTGCCAAAGCATAGCACCGTATACGCACCTAATATGGTCAAGTACATCTCCTGCCAAAGTAGAACTTCGTGCTCGCACTTGATGCGATTGAATACATCTCCCACCTATCTCTCAATGCAGAGCTCTTCACCATTTAACACAAAACAAACAGGAAGTCTAGGAGCAAACAGGAAACTAGGGACCAATTTTAAAAACTTATTTTGCAAATTATTGACTTAAAGATTCTCAGGGCCTCTTATTGAGCAAATCTACCTTAATAATTGCGGGCATATGTAAAGAACAAATCAACAACCTAAAAGTTATCCTCAAGATAAAGACGAAACTCAAGCTGAAAGATAGGGCTAAGAAGAGAAAAGGAAAGGGATTCAAATTCCTAAAAGGAAAAGGCTTCACAAGGAAAGTTTCACTCAATGACTCTAAAGAAATAGACTTTTATATAAGGATTAGATCCCCTACAGAACTAACAAGAAGTCTACACCAACTCTATGCAAGTCCTAGATAGAAGCTACATTAGTCCAGACTCACCACAACTTTTTTATTCTTAGACGAAATTTCTCTATTGTATTGTGAGATATGTGAGACCATGAGAAATTGCAAATCACCTATCATAGTTGATTTTACCCCCAAACAACTTGTGAATGTAGGCATTATGCTAGACCACGTAAATTTCTATCTCTTTTTATTTATTTTGATTTATTTATCTTTTATTTATTTTATAGGGGAATGCAAAGAGCACTAGCACCCGAATCACTATTGTGAGTCGAGGATCACTTTTTCCTCCCTTTTGGTCTGTTGTGCAAATTTAGGCATTAGCACTTACAATTCGGGATTCCATGTCGAAGTGTCTCTCCGAGGGTGTGAGTTGAAAGAGGTTGAGAAACAAGTTTACAAGAATCACTAAAGAAGAATTGTGGTATTGGAAATGCCAAAAGGGGGTTTGTAATTGCATGACGGTTTCGAAGATTCGGAGTGAAATTTTTAAGTGGATTAGTATTCAATAGACAATACTTCTGAGAGGTTTTAGAATTAGAGGTAAGAGAAGACAAAGGTAACCTAAAGCGTCGGCACATATGTGGCCTCTATGAATTCTAGGTCCTAATTGGGGTCATGCAAAAATTATTACGGAACTTCATTGACCCAACTTATTCAACTTGGGCCTAGTTGGAAGGCATATTTGTTGGGTTTGTTTTATTTTGGTCACAACTCCGTATTCTTATTCCTAAAATCTATAACATAATGTCAAGAGTGTTCATTAATTAAAATTAATTGGTGCCTTATTTGCTTTGCCTATAGTTTGGACATAATCTTAAGCAGTTTCATCTACGTAGAACAAAATGGGTCTTTAGGATTTGTAGTTTTTGAAAAATGATTTTTGTGAACCAAATTATTTTTAGATATAACCTTGAGCAGTTTATAATAAACAAGTCTTGTGGAGGTTCTTTGAAAAAAAGAGTTTATATGAAAGAATTCACTTTATTTTTACGAGCAACGCTGCTGAGAAACTCTGCTGGTATTGGGCTAAAAACAACCCTCCAATCAAATTGTGACATATAAGAAAAATAGAGAGATCAGAAATAGACTTGTTTTCAGCTGATTTCAACCCATCTTCCATGAATTTTCCTCCCCTCCTCTGCAGTAAATGAATAGTTTATCAAAATCTTTAACTCCCCTCACATCACGCCATGCTCAACACTCGAGCTATCAACTTCAAGATTTTATTTGCGGAGATCATCACACTCAAAATTGTTGTCAACTATTTACTCGAAACCACCCAGTTTTTTTAACAACCAAACTCCTATTTCTTTATTTTCTCAAGATCAAATAACAAATGTAAAAACACTTGCAGGTATAACAATAGCATACTATGTACTAGTATATACGTTAAGCCTAAACTTTGACTCAAAAGAGTGAACAGAAAATTCAAAACAGTTTTATGTGCAAGTATACAGGTGTTGTTGTACCTAACATGGTCGAATATACACAGATTGACCTATATGATTAAAAAAAAACTTAAACAATGAAAACAAATTATTAAAAGGAAAATGAAGCAATCAAATAGAGGAGAAAATTAATGAGATGAAGATTTTTAAAGTAACAAAATACAACTATAACGACAAATAAATCAATATGGAGAGCGGCTAAGGTTTGAAGGATCTGTCTAATACTTTAGAATATTGTCTACAATCAATTTATAACTTCAGTTAAACTAGAATAATGATTCTATTTAACTGGAAGATTTAGCAGTTAAGGCCAATAAATTTAATCACTAGAGATTGAGCATGAATAAATTGATCGTTAAAATAAACACAAACCAATTTGAATATCACAAGAATTTCTAAGCATCCAATGTATTTAAAAATCACAATGAATCAAGATAAATATATAGATAATCAAAGTATCTAATAATAAAACCATTCAATGGATCAAACACACAATATAAATTCTACTGTTAATTTGAAACAATATCTAAATCATTAGACTTCACCTTTAACCTTAGTACAAAAATTTAGCCAACCATGTTCATCACAAGAGCCATGGAATTCAAAAAAATATTCTCCATGAGAAAACTAAAATTAAAATAAAACACAAAACTCAATACTAGAAACAAAGCCTCCACAAGAGAGCAAAGGTGGTGACAAGAGAAAAGCCAAACTCAGTTTCTTTCCTTTCCCTAACTTCAAGCCTCCGTTTGACCCATGAAACTTTTGAATTTGGAAAACTGCATTATACATCCATTTGTTAGTCTTCAAATGAGATTTGTAAAGCACTAAAAATCGTATCAATTAGAGATCTTATGAGAAAGTTTTGATCGAAATACTAATATGTATTAGTTTCCTTTTTGGATTGCAGATATTTCTAAATTTGTCTCCATTGAAGATTTTCTATCTCTATTTACTTGAAATCTGGACCTCCAAGTCAGCCTTTGCCTTATATCTTGGCCTTTGAATATCTTTAATTACTTTGAGATTTATTGATTGTATTTTTCATTAAATTTTTGCAAAAGAAAATAACTTCATCAATGTTTCTGAATATATTTGTATTTAAATCTCATGATGACACACACCACTTTATCACTAAAACTTGTATAATATGCAGTGGCGAGGAGAATGAAATATAATTTTGCATATAAGTAAATTTACATTCAAAGGTGCTGCAATAATAACCAACGTATAATGATATAAATGAGATGTTAGACAATTATCACACTCCCAGTCCTCAAGCAAAAGTAATGCGAAGAGCACAACATTGAAGGATGCCAGTGAAATTAGTTTAAAGCACAACACATATCTCATGACTTATCCCAAAAATTTAAATTTGCTGCAAATGATTTTTTTCTCTTTATTTTCAAACAACAACCATGTATTCTTAAGAATAATTCCAAGTACCATATAGCAAGAATTTCTAAGGCAAAAGATTTTTTCTGAAATTATGTTAGCGGAAATCCCAACTTGAAAGGTAGTCAATTTTAAGTTCTAATCACTAATCTCCTATTAGAAACATGCAAAACAGTTTGATTTTGAGTGCTTAGTGATTTCTAACCTCGACACAAATGGGGCTTCAGTTCTCAAAAGTAGAGCCAATACTAATAATAACTAGGAAGTGGTCAGTTGACCTTAAACACTGATTCAAAATCCCACTAATATGTCCAGGTTAATGAGAGATGTGGCTATTCACCTTAATACCTCATGGGCTTCATTTGTGATTCCAGCTTACTTGTATTTTTACACCAACAGCTTTCACACTACTTGCCTTTATGGAAGGTCATAACATCAATATAATGCATATCCGTTCTCCTTCCAACATCAACAAGTCAATTGTTTTTTTTGGTTTCCTAGGGGAAATCAAACCTATGAATGTGTGTTTATCCACATTTTTTCAAATCTGCCCTTACCACTAGGTTACCACACCTCTTGGTTCTCTAGGGGGATCAAACTTATGAATGTGCACCTACCCACATTTCACAAATCTGTCTTTACCACTAGGTTATCAAGAAGGTGAGCTTTTTTTCTTGACCTTGACAATAGGTAGCCCTTTTCGATGTACCTGATCTAATTTACTGGTTCTATTCTAGTGCCTCCAATAATACAACCATCACTTCTTTCTTCTAAGCAAACCAAGCAAACAAGATAGTCATGGTTCATCAGGCCTCACAGCATTTAAAAGATCAACAACTGCAAAATTGAACTTTCACCCCAATAGTGCAATGTACTTGTGAAGTGAAGATTCTGAGATCAAGCATGTTTGCATATTGCTAAGAAAAATAATGTGAAGAGAATGTATTTTAACATTTCACTCTTCAACCAATTATCAAGTCTTTAAAATTTACGTTACCAATTGCCTTAAAAATTTAGCTTTGATACACAAGAATTAGACCTCAAGGTTACATTTTTTTTCCCCGACAAAACGAAGACATTTTCCTCAACAGAAACCCATTTTCAACAGAAACCCCACCCCCAACCTACATGTGACATGTCCTCAATGTTATGTAAATGAATGTTCGATGAGTTATGCAATAGAGGCATGAATTATAGCATGATGAACACTTCAGAATACATAGTGAAATAAAAATGATTAAACAAAGAGGAAAGAAGTCACTTGAGATAATGAGTTCACAGAAGAAGTAGATTTCTGTTAAGGTTAGAGGACACGAGCAAAGAAATGAAAACAAAACAAACAAATAAAAAAAACTTTGAGGAATTAGAATTGATTTTGATAAATAGGATCCTCTAGAGTAGTGGACTCAACCTCTAAAGTCAAATTACCCAAAAATGGTTTCAACCTCTATCCATTGGCTTTAAAAATATTATCATTTTCTAGATTTTCTATCTCTATAGTCCCATAAGGATAAACAGTCATAACAACAAAGGGACCAGTCCATCGACATCGAAGCCTACCAGAAAACAAATGGAGCCTTGAATTATACAATAAAACTTTTTGGGAAGGCTCAAAAGATTTTCAAAAAAATTTTTTCACGAAAAACCTTCATCTTTTTCTTGTAAACAGGAGAGTTTTCATAAGCTTCATTCCTAATTTTCTCTAATTCATTAAGCTAAAACTTGTGAAGAGAGCAAGCTTTGTCTACATCAAAATTAAATTGCTTAATTGCCTAATAAGCATTGTGTTCCAATTCCACAAGTAAGTGGCACACCTTTCCAAAATTAAGTCCATATGGAGATGTACCAATCAGGATTTTAAATGCAGTACGGTATGCTCAAAGTGCATTTGTTAGTCATAAAGATCAATCTTTACGGCTTCGGTTAACCCTATTTTCTAAAATCTTTTTAATCTCTTGATTGGATATCTCAATGTGTCCACTTATTTGCGGGTGATAAGGGATACCAACCTTATAAGTAATGCCAAATTTTTGCATTAAGGTCTCGAAAGGCTTATTGCAAAAATGTTTATCCCCATCACTGATAATGGCTTTAGGTGTTTCAAATCTAGATAAAATATTTTCTTTCAAAAATCTCAAAACAACTTTATGATCATTTTTTCTACATGGAATGGTCTCAATCCTTTTGGACACATAATCAATAGTTACAAAATTGTAGAGATTGCCAAAAGAGATTGTGAAGGGTCCCGTAAAATTGATGCCCCAACAATCAAATATTTCAATAACCAAAATTGAATTTAATGGCATCATATTTTTTGGTGGGTAATTCCTCTCAAATTCTGACAATGTCCACAGGTTTTACAAGATTCATGGTGTCTTTGAAGAGGGTAGGCCAATAACAATCACATTGTAAAATAAAAGTTGTTTTCTTACCCGATAAATGGCCATGACCACATGCCCCAGAGTGACAAAAAGATATTACACCTTGAAATTCACTATTGGGCATACATAGTCTAATTATCTGATCTGGGCAATATTTAAACAAATAAGAATTATGCCAAAAGAATTTTCTTACATCTACAAAAAATTTCTTCTTGTCTTGTTGAGTCCAATTGTAAGGAATTTCACCTTTTAGTTTTGTGAAAGCTATCTCATAGTCTTCAATCCACACAAGAATTTTCCTTTGACCATAAATTGCACAAAGGTCTAGAAATTGCACTGAAACCTTTAATGAACCTTCTGTAAAATCCTGCATGACCTAGAAGAGATCTCACATCCTTGATGCTCTTTGGGATGGGCAAATTAGCAATTAATTCAATCTTGGCCTTGTCAACTTCAATGCCTTGAGAAGAGACAATATGACTAAGGACAATCCTTGAGTTACCATAAAATGACACTTTTCCCAGTTCAAAATCAAATTCTTTTCTTTACATGAGGTAAACATTCATCAAATGAATCACCAAAAATAGAAAGTCACCTATGAATATTTGAACAAAACTCTCAACCATGGTACTTAGTGGTACCAGTTGTTTCTGATAGATTGAAGTTGATGCATTTTCAGGACATTATCCAAAGAATTCGGCAGAAGATTGAAGGTTGGAAGATTAATTTTCTCTCAACTAGGACGTGGTTGATTCTGTTAAAGCATGTTTTGTCTAGTATGCCTGTGCAATTGCTATCTGCGTTGCATGTTCCAAAAATGATATTTCTACAGCTTCAAAAAAATTTTATCATATTTTTCTGGGGCTTAGTCAATGGGAGTCCTAAAAAGAAATGGGATGGTATATGCGAACCTGTGGATGAGAGAGGGGTTGGCCTGAGGAACCTTGTTGACGTACAAAGATTTTTGCATCTCAAATTTGCCAGGAATTTTTTATGCTCGGATTCTTTATGGAAAAGATTTTTCTGTGTTAAATACATGTGTGGCCAGCATCCTTTGGATATTAATTCATCTAGAGGCACTCGGATTTGGAAAGCGATTTCTAAAGAAATTCATGTTCTTACACACTCCAAGTAGAAAATTTAGGATGGGAATGTGTCTTTCTGGCGAGACAAATGGCTGAATTCTAGACCTTTGAAGGAGTAATATCGAATTGTGGGAAATCCGAAGTTGTTGGTGAAACATTATATGCTGAATAATAGTTGGGATTTGGAATAACTTGAGCAGTTGGTGAGGCTAGAAAAAAATGGTGGTATAATTAATAATATCAAAGGTTGAAGGCAAGGTGAAGATCGGCTTATCTAGCTAGGTACCTCGGATGGGTCATTCTCATCCAAAAGTGCTTGGTCACTTGTTGGATTAGAATGCCTAAATGTCAATGGTCGGATTGGAACTGGAATGCTGCTTGGCCAAAGAAGTTTTCTGTGCTTATGTGGAAGGCTTTAAATGCAAGTCTTAGTGTGGACGACCGTATAAGGAGACTTGGTGTGCCAAGAATTTATGGAATTGGCAATATAAGGCTCAGATAGAAGGTAGAAAAGAGAAGGTTCATGCTTTATGGAGATCCATAAAGTATTGGATTCATTAGGTTGGCATCAAGATTCATAAGGCTTCTAGGCTAGTGGGTAGTGATGTTCAAATTTTGAGGTCACTGAATTTATTTATTAAGCCAAGAAAGAAGGAATCCCTTATGGCTGTGAGTTGGGAGAAACTGAAGTGAGGTTGGCTTAAATTGAATGTGGATGGAAATAGTATTAATAATCTTGGAATTTTGGGTGTAGGAGGAGTGGTCAGAAATGAATTCGGAAAAGTGGTTTTTGCTTTTGCACAATCTATTGGCAACGGCAGTAAGAACTTGCAGAAGTAATAGCCCTTCGAATAGGTCTTCAACATCGTAAGAGATTGGGGTTTAATAATATTATTATTGAAATGGACTCACTTTTGGTTGTTAATTGGATCCAAAAAGGAAGTTGTACTCTTTGGCATTTAGAGGACTTTTGGGAAGACTTTGTTATAATGCTGGCGGAAATGCATTTTTTTGTTTAATAAATCTATCGGGAAGGAAATAAGGCTTCAGATTTCTTGGCTCCTATGGGTTGTAATGGGTACTCTCATGAATGGACAGGGTAGATGGAGGTTCCTTATTTATTAAAAGGCATACTTCGAATGGATTCATGAGGGCTAGCATATCTTGGGAGTCTTGACTGTTCTTGCGTGGTGGGTTTCCAAAAATCTTCGTTTGCAGATTGGTCTTCTTTGCACGCAACTTTGTCTATTACCTTGTTACGTCTTGGCAAGTGGCTTTGTAGAACTTTGTGTTTTTTTGTTTTGGTGGTTTTTGGTATTTTGGTTTACACGGGTATTTATTGTATTTGTTTATTGGTTACTTTTTCTAGAGTATTTTATTGGTGGCAAAGGTTTGGGTTTTTATCCTTATTTTGTAACCCCTTTGCATTTTGATTGTTTTATCATAGTATTCCTCTGCCAAAAGTTAGGGTATTATTAATAAATTTGAGATAGAGGCCACTATTGGACATGGGACCCTGACTCTTCGAAAACAAAAATGACATTAAATATGCTCAGCATGCATCTTTGAAATGTAGTAGGAGCATTACAAAGTCCAAATGGCCACCTTTGATATGTAGATGTACCAAATGAACTTGTAAAAGTAGTATTTTCTTGATCTTCAGGAGCAATCTCAATCTGGTTATACCCAGAATAACCATCTAGGAAGTAATAAAATTTATTGCTAGCTATCATTCAAAGATTTGATCCATGAATGGTAGAGGAAAGTGATATTTGCTAGTAACTGAATTTAATGCATATACGCCAACCCGTAGTAACTCTAGTTGGGATAAACTCATTCTTTTATATTCTTAACTTCAGTCACACCATATTTCTTAGGTACCACCTGTGTAGACTAACCCATCTGCTGTCGAAAATAGGATAAATGATCCCTACATCCAAAATCTCGACATCTCAGCTCTAACGACCTATTTCATGGGTTGAGTCTACGTTGTATCTCTCTAGAGGGCTTAGCATTGTTTTCCAGATATATCCTATGGGTACAAATCGAAGGACTAATTCTTTTAATATTGGCTATGATCCATCTTATTGCATCTCTGTGTTCAATGTGAACACCAATTAATTTGTCCTCCTAAATTTTATCTAGTTTTGAGGAAATGACTACTGGTAATGTCTTTGCTTGGTCTAAAAATGCATATTTGAGTTCAAGAGGTAGAGGTTTCAAGTTGAGCTTTGGTGTTTGGACACTTGAGGGAAGAGACTCAATATCTCGAGGTGGTAGCTCCTCAAAATGTGTCCTCCACATATCAATGTCCATTATAGGAGTAGATTCTAATAAAAAATTCATACATGCAAGCATAGAATAATCATCGAAATTTTCCCAATGAACCAAACAAGCTTCCAAAGGATTAGAAAAATTTGACAAATCAAATTTATCTTGAACAAGAGTTTCAATCAAATTTACTTCATGCACATCATCATCATGACTAGGTTGTTTACAAATATTGAAAATATTCAACTCCAAAGTCATGTTGCCAAAAGAAATTATCATCGCACCACTCATATAATTGATTAAAGCATTCAAGGTTGCAAGGAATGGTCTGCCTAAAATTATAGGAATGAGAGCAAACATCAAAAATTGGTTTTGTGTCCAAAACAATAAAATCTACTGGGAAGTGAAATTTTCTTATCTGCACTAGCACATCCTTGACTATTCCATCTTCATACTTTTAATGAGCGATCAACAAGTTGGAGTGTTACCTTGGTGGGTTTAATATCACTAAGACCCAATTGCTCATATATTGAGTAAGGTAGGAGGTTAACACTAAGCTTTCTCAATTTTAAAATTCCCAATAACAAGAAAATTTTGGACAACCTAGATCTTTATATTTTGGAGGAGATTATTTTGAAGGATGACACTTACCTATTATGTGAGGAAAGCCTTCTTTTGCACTTTCGTCTTATGCTTCACTGTACACAGATCTGTTTAATGGAATCCCACAAAGGAATATTAATTTTCACCTGTTTAAAAATTTTAAGAATTTTGGTATTATGAGAAGATTGCAACCTTTGGGGAAAAGGAGCGGGCATTGGTGCTTTGACAGACATATTTAACTCAACCTTGTCAAGTTCACCATCAGTCTTAGAATTTGAAGAATTGTTGCTTTTATCAACTTTCATTGAAATACTTTTATCAATCATCTTTTTTCATTGCATAGAGTGGTGATGGACTTGGCATGTTCATATTTTGAATCAGAAAAATTTGAATTACTTACCTCAAACTATCCATTGGGATTTGGCTGGGGTTGAGCAGGCAGCTTACCCTTTTTTCTTGAATGCGCAATGCAGAGGTCAAGTCACCCATAGAATTCCTCAAGTCATTAAGTCTTGCATTGTCTGAATGTTAATATTAGCTTGACCCAAAATTTTGTAATGTCTCCTCAAGGGTTTTCTTATGTGGAGGCACATAAAGAGTAGACATAGAAGTCCTTTGAGAATTTTGATGTGAATTGAACTCATTCCTCAAAGAGGCTGAGTGATTCCTCCATCTAGGATTATATGTTTGAAAATAAGGAGATCAAGGAAATGGTATTTTATAAGAACCCATGGCATTTGCTTGTTTGTGCAACACCTCTTTAAGAGCAGGGATTGTTGGACAATCCTGAGTGAAGTGCCCACTAGTCTCACATATGCCACAATTTTTTTTTCAATGACTTGAGCTGAATTTACCTTCCTAATTTCTATGGCCTTGACTTTTCTAGCCAAATTGGCTATCCTAGCATTCAAATCATCATTTCCTTTGAGGACATCCATACCTTCTTGAGATATGGCATTAGGCTTGGACTTAATTGACCTATCAGAATGATCTGTGTTGTCCCAAGAGTGGACATTTTTAGCCAACTGGTCAAAATAGTCTGAAGCATCATTAGGATATTTATTTAAAAATTCACCATTGCATATCATCTCTACAAACTAGCGCATTTGAGAAGTTAGACTTTCATAGAAAAAACTAATGGTGTGCCAAGTCTTATGGCCATGATGTGGGCAAGTTAGCAATAATTCCTTAAAACGCTCCCAACACTAAAGACATTTCTCATTTTCTTTTTGAGAAAAATTCGTAATGTTTTTGCAAAGAGTGTTGGTTCTATGAGTAGGAAAAGACTTTTTCAAAAAATCTCTTTGCATTTCTTGTCATGTGCCAATAGATCTTGGTCTCAAGGAATTAAGTCAATTTTTAGCTTTTTCCTTCAGAGAGAATGGGAACAACTTTAATCTAACAACATTAGCATTTACAGTTTGGTTTTGTAAAGTTGCACAAAGCACTTCAAATTCTTTTAAATGCAAATAAGGACTTTCTCAATTTAAGCCATGGAACTTGGGAAGTAATTGAATTACTCCCAAGCCTCCTTATTCTGCAAGTCTGTTAGTTATAGTGACATCATCATGGAAGAGGATTCATTGCAAGTCGTAACACGGCTCAACTCCTCGACTGACTCCCTAACCGCAGGTCAATTGGTAGCAGACACAAGATCCACTCGCAACTCATTTCCCATTTGGCTAGCAAGGCACATTGTAAGAGCAAACAATACAGTTGCTCATGCCTTAACCAAGGATGCTTAAAGTATCAGTGGTTTAACCACTACTTTTGACGTTATTCATCATTGTATTTGAACGTTGGCTAAATCATTAATCATACAATAACGTTTCTCTCAAAAAAGAAAATGTTCAGTTTTCTAGCAATCGTCCCAAAAGTTTCAATGAAACTGTTATGTTTTAAATACTATATCCCGTAGAATGCCATGGCAACTAACTTCTCACCAAATAAACTGTAAAACACTACTCTACATATGTCCACTTTCTCAGTCAAAGTGGAGAAGATTGACTTCCCTGGTACCTACCATTTCTTTCCCATTAATTATTTCCTGCACGGTAAACAACCGGCAGTGTAGATAGTGCTTTATATGGCAGAGCAGAGCATTTAACAGCTAAAAGGCACATTGTGTATCTCAGCGAATCTTCAATGGAACAACATGTAATAATTTAAAAAAACATGTAAACTTTAGCTCACATATTCGTAAAAAAAAAAAAAAAATTGAAAAAAAAATACAATTCATAAGGAGAACCCAAGAGAGGAACCTTCCAATACATAAACATACACCACACAATCACAAACTTTATAAGTTACAGTTCAAGACTCCACAAAGCCACAACCAAACAATCTATGTAATAGAATTCTTCCGAGGCTTATCTTAGATCTCTAGTTTTAGGTTTTGGGTGATGTTCATCTAAAAGTTTAGATTTACATCTAAAAAAATAGGGTTTTTCTTAGACGTAGAGTTTGACCCCAAAAACTAGACTGAATCTGGAACTATACATATTTAGCAGCTTACATTGATGGGAAACCTTCAATTCCCTGAATCAATCACCTTTAAATACTAAATAAGCAAGTCGACCTGCAACTGAAATTGAGATACTAGAACAAGATCCAATATTCGCATATGCTCTCTATATCTATGCTCTTTTGTTTTTCCTCTGGTAGAATAAAAAATAGCAGGTGGTTGAAAGTAGAGGTAGGAAACTATTATGACATATAAATATTTGTGGCAATTAAATTATTCAAATTCAAATACTCGATCTTATGGGATTGAACTTGTTCAGCAATTATAGGCTTGGCAATGTTCCTTGTAGTGATGCAAATTGCCTGTGAGAATATAAAGAGCATCAAGGACATTTGAAGAGATATATAGAAGCAGTTAAATACCATAAAAATAGATCAAATGAAAATCAGAAGCAGCTAGACCTTGTCAAGATATGTTCATATACTAAGGAAAAATGTTTATCTAGTTAAAGTAGGAAATGAATAAGAACATCAAAGTGAAGGAAATAAATTGATGGGGCATAAATGTGCCTTTAAGAAGGAAAAACAAGTGATGCTTCAACAGAAATTTTGTGTAGTAAATTGTGAGTAGCTGGAAAGAGCAGTTTGTACGGCATTTTTTAAAAAAGCATGTAGAAGGAGGAGGAAGCAATGTGCTAAGCTGTGACTAGCACGATGTACCTGTTTGCAGCTTGGGGTTGCGTGTTAGAGGTGAACAAGACTATCAAGAAATTTGTGAGGGAGAATATCAGCAATCGTATAGATTTAAAGCTAAGAAGATTACTCAAAGAAATTCTACCAAAACCACACAAGGCTATAGTTCAAGTAAAACTTGAATGCCACATTACCCAAGGCCTTCACACAAGATTCAACTTGTTAAGTATGATCGAAAGGTAGGGTAAAAAAAAAAAAATAGAGAACCTATGTATTAATCAGACAGATATCCAACAGGGTAACTGATTGATGTACAATAAAAAAAAAGGCGGCATGAGAAGAAAGAACTTGCATTTTCAGTTTAAGGGATTGATTACGCCCAAAGAATAACGCGGTCGTTTGCAGTATAGCTTTGGGGTGTCGATTCCACAGGGAGATGGATTGAGAAATTGAAGAACAATAACGAAATTAACAAAAAGATTAAATGAGTGTGATGTAAATTAAAACTAAATGAGTAATTTGAAAAGTATAAAAATGAGACGAAAAGTAGAGCGTAGGGAATTCCTTGTGTATTTGTGGTATTCAAATTTATTCTTAATTCATTGATAACTCAATTAAGAATTCTATGTCCAAATTCTTAATCGGAAGATATAACATTAATAACCAAAATTTAAATCACATGTAACTCTTTGAAAAATCATTCTTCGCACTTAACTCTCATAAATTGTTATCGATATTGAGAAAATCCAACGACGACAATATACCCAAGAGGCGATATTGCAGCAGAGAATTAAATCAATATAGATAATCAATTGCTCCAAACATAATTATAGAACTAATTCACTCAATAGAAAAAGCATGACTGAATCCATAAACGAAATAGATTCTATAATTATTTGAAGACGAAAAAACATCACAAATAAATTGAGAATAATAGAACAAAAGAGTTTAATATTTAAAGACCAAATACATGAATCAAAAATAAATTACAAATACCATCATACACACAAGTTCATCCCTAGCCCTCCTTGAGAATTTAGTTACACATATTGAAAATATGCAACCAAAATTCTCCAAGGGATAATATGGAAGAGCCAACCATTATTTTCTTCTCTCTTCTTTGGTTTTTCTTTTCTTTTCTCAAGCTCTCAAAATAATGGCTCTTCCAAAGCATCCTCCCACACTAAGCATTTTTTTAGAACACACACCCCTCCCTTCTATTTATAAGCATCCTTCATGCAAGTTGTCATGACAAAATCATCACAATTTCAACTTGTTTTGCCATGTGCCATTCTTGAATCCGAGTGATTTGTGAGTTGTCATTTTGATCATTTGTTTTCCCACCATGCATGAGCTGGATTTTGCTTGTAGGTTGAGTGTTTCAATTTTGCTTCTCTATCTATTAGTTGTCTTGTATGACTTAATATCTTGTGGTCAAATAATTTGTCTTGAAGAAACTTGAGTGCACTTCATCTTGTATCTGAATTGATCATTGAATTTCCAAGTTGGTGTAGGAGTGCTTGCTAGAAAATATTATGATAACATTTGGATTTGATGCAAGTGGCTGAAAAATATTCAGGAACGTCAAGTGCAGGTGCGTCCACTTGATGGTCGATTTTGTCTTAGATTGAGTGGATATCTCTTCAAACACAAAACATAAAAGTTATAGATATTTCTCTTGTGGTTCTAGATTCAGCTCAATCGGAGATTGGATGAGAGAGTTATGCCCATTTTACGAAAAGATGTCAGAACTGTCTGAAATTCCGCAATTATCTTCATTTGCTCCTAATGTCTCCATTTGTGTCCTAAATCAAAAGATAAGAATAATGAGTATATTTAGGCATCAAATAAGAATAAAGTTTTAAACATTAAGAGAGGAAAATATGGCATTTTATATTCTCATCAATATATTAAATCATGCTTATATCTATCTCAAGATAAATGACCATTAATTTTATTAACATGAGTTATATCCATTGTTTTCTCATTTCTTTTAGTATTTAAATAGAATATTTAGAGTGCATTTTTGTGCACTCATCACACCCCCCAACTTACTCATTGCTAGTCCCTAGCAATTTTCATGCAAAATGATGAGAAAGACCAAAGAAAATCACACATAGGGGCCATCAAGACACATTTTTCAAATTTACATATCAAAACAATCTTAGAAATTCAATAACCCTTTCACAAGTGATTCAAATATAGCAATCCACAGAGTGTGTATGTGTTCCAAACTATTTTTATCAGATCAGAGGTTTCGACACATGCAACATTAGAATATGTTAAGCAAAAAGGTTCAACTCCATAACTCACGGGTATAGAAGTGTTTCATGTATGGGTTCTCTCTATGGAGTTGACAAAGGTGTACATTTACTCTCATGGAAATTTAGCCAATTATATATAAGTAACAAGTAAACATTGATCTTATGATAGGAATACTAACAAATGAGATTTCCACCATTCTTTCCACAAGCATACTTAGGATCGGAAAAATCAACACAAAGGGTTATAATGTGGTTTAGGGTTGGGGTTCATAAGAAGAAAAGGTGAAGAGATTTCAAAAACTTCCAAGTATACACAAAAGGAAATCTGTTAAATTTTTCAGTAGACTATACTTTCCTTTTGATGTACTTTTCAATTTTTTAGATTTTTGACTAAGTACACTTTTCCATCTTCTTTTGCCACTGGTGTCTTCACAATTTGATGAACTCTTTCATGAATAACTTGATGGACACATCTAGCACCATGGCATTTTTGTCATGGTTTTTTTTTTTTTTTTTATGATAATTTCACACCTAGTACACACTTGGAAGTAAAATGGTAGGAAAATATAGTGTATAAGCTATACTCCAATGTGGAGAGGTATGGATGATGTAGATATGAAAAGAAAAGGCCATATGTGTATATTGGCTCAAAATTGGCTGCTAGGGATCTATGATGAAAAGGTTCAGCTTGAAAGGCTCAAACGTTAATCCTAAGTTGACTTTCGTCATATCCCAAATATATCCACCATCTTACCACAAACCATGTAATGATACTTTCAAAAGAAGTGTCAAATTCAACAGATCAATGGATACTTATCACAATTTTTATATTTGTAAGCTCTCAATTCTCACAAAATTCACATGAATACTTGAGCAAAATAATTCTTTAGTTACATGTGTCAAATCACCATATTACTACAAAGTTTGGATAAGTGCATAAAAAATTTTCTGTGGATGCTTTAGCAAAATGATTTAAGTTGGGTTTGTTCAATTCGCCAAGATGGTTATGAATGAGCATGAGTATCATGTGTGAAAAGATGCCTGTGTGAAAAAAATTGGCAATTTTTTATATATTGATTGAAATATGCCACAAAGTTTAAATAACAGATTTGTATTTCCACCCCCCAACTTAAATGAAACATTGTCCTCAATGTTTAATAATCAAAATTGAATGGGGAGTAACTAAAAAGGGTAGGATACACCTGATGTGTGATGTAGATAGCTCGCTAAGCGTCAAAAGTAGTGATCTGAAATGACAAAATGATACTATCCTGCAAACAAAAATAAAGAAAACAGTAGTAAATAAAAACAAAACAAAACAAATGAGATGATAATAATAATAATAATTATTGTAATGATAATAATTATAATAATAATAATTATTATTGTTGCATGCTGTGGTCAAAGTTGATAGACCAAGTTTACAACTGGACTATCTTCCACTCATAGAACTGTTCCTCCTGGTTCAAAAACGAAACGCTTATTTGCCCAATAAACTCGGTGCTCGAACTTCACAGGTAGGTGGCAAGGTTTAAGATTAACTTTGGTTACTTGCCCACTTGAAGGAATCTGTTTTTCATTTTTCTCAAGAAACTCCTCAAACTTCGGTTGCCAAGCCCGTGTGCTATAATCTTGAGTATTGTCAAAAATTGCACAAATATTAGCTACATCAGATGAATCACTGATAGGATTATACTCAAAATCAACAATAAAATTCTCAAGGGGATCAGAATCATGAGTTGTGAAAACTTCCTTGTCTATGAGTGAGTCAATCATATATATCTGCTGGCACTCGTGATTCTTAACAGTTTCTTGTGCCATATGTTGACCATGAGGTACAGACTGAGCTTGAGAAGGGAACTTACCTTGCTCATTTACATTCAAGAAACTCGTTATTTTAGATACCTGGCTCTTTATCTCCTTTTGCTCTTCAACAACCTGCATAATTAAAGACTCAAATTTTTGGTTAGTCTTACCCTGTACTTCAATAAATGCATGCAAAGTGTCTTCTAAAGAATTTCTAAAAGATTGAGGTGCATGGTATGGTGCAGGATATGATCTAGAAGGTTGTGCAGGCTGTGCAGGCTGTTGGTTTTCAGACTTCCAGCTGAAGTTGGGGTGATTATGCCATCCTCTCATGTTAGCATGTGTAGGACAGTCTTGGGCATGATGATCTACCCCACCACAGACAACACATGGTTCAAAAGAGTCTGCTTGATTAGCCATGTGTGTTGGCTTTGAGTTTCTTATCTTTAATAGCTCTATTTCTCTTGTAAGCATTTCAACCTTGGCTTTTAGATTATCTTCCTCCCTGAGATGGTAAATACCACCACTCAAGTTTCCTGTAGGTCGTGACCTGTTTGTGCTATCAGTAGCACTAGGTCCAGTCCAAGTATGAGCTTTTTCAGCAAGCTCATTGAGGTACTCTATGGCCTCATCGGGATTTTTCTGTAAAAATTCTCCATTGCACATCATTTCCACGAATTGACGGTCCCTGGGCGTAAGGCCTTCATAGAAATAACTCACTAAGCGCCAATTCTCATATCCATGGTGGGGACACATACTCAGTAATTCTTTAAATCTTTCCCAAGACTGGTAGAAAGTCTCACTATCCTTTTGTGCAAAGGTAGAGATTTGTCTTTTTAAAGCATTGGTCTTATGTTGGGGAAAGTATTTATTGAAAAACACTTGAGTCATCTCACTCCATGTTCCAATAGACCGTGGTCTTAGTGAGTACAACCAACTCTTAGCTTTATCTTTCAAAGAAAAAGGAAAGAACTTTAGCCTTACCGTTTCGTCAGTGGTATTTTGATCGTGAAATGTTGCAACTACTTCCTCAAATTCCCTAATATGAACATAGGGGTTTTCATTTTCTAGACCATGGAAAGTCGGAAGTAATTGTATCATTCCCGTTTTAAAATCTACATGACGAACATTAGGTGAGAACATAATACAGGATGATGTGGCTGTTCGTGCGGGATGAAGATAATCTTGGAGGGTTCTAACAGGTTGGTCCACGTGTTCACTCATCGCGTCAGAATTGGAAGAATTATCAAACAAGCGATTAGAAAAATTAGATTCTGAATCTGATTCTAGCACGGGTCTACTAGCAAACCGTCCAAAAGCGTCTCTGTACCTGCGCATGCAAAGTAAAGAAAAGCGTAATACTGAAAAAAAATAATTACGAAAAGAAAAGTAAAATAAAATAAAGATGCAGAAAGTTAAAAAGAAAATGAACGAAGCTACCGCTCTTTTTTCTTTTTTCTTTTTTTACAAACTACTAAAAAAAAAAACTACAAATTCTTCTACCGTCTCCCCGGCAACGGCGCCAAAATTTGATTACGCCCAAAGAATAACGCGGTCGTTTGCAGTATAGCTTTGGGGTGTCGATTCCACAGGGAGATGGATTGAGAAATTGAAGAACAATAACGAAATTAACAAAAAGATTAAATGAGTGTGATGTAAATTAAAACTAAATGAGTAATTTGAAAAGTATAAAAATGAGACGAAAAGTAGAGCGTAGGGAATTCCTTGTGTATTTGTGGTATTCAAATTTATTCTTAATTCATTGATAACTCAATTAAGAATTCTACGTCCAAATTCTTAATCGGAAGATATAACATTAATAACCAAAATTTAAATCACATGTAACTCTTTGAAAAATCATTCTTCGCACTTAACTCTCATAAATTGTTATCGATATTGAGAAAATCCAACGACGACAATATACCCAAGAGGCGATATTGCAGCAGAGAATTAAATCAATATAGATAATCAATTGCTCCAAACATAATTATAGAACTAATTCACTCAATAGAAAAAGCATGACTGAATCCATAAACGAAATAGATTCTATAATTATTTGAAGACGAAAAAACATCACAAATAAATTGAGAATAATAGAACAAAAGAGTTTAATATTTAAAGACCAAATACATGAATCAAAAATAAATTACAAATACCATCATACACACAAGTTCATCCCTAGCCCTCCTTGAGAATTTAGTTACACATATTGAAAATATGCAACCAAAATTCTCCAAGGGATAATATGGAAGAGCCAACCATTATTTTCTTCTCTCTTCTTTGGTTTTTCTTTTCTTTTCTCAAGCTCTCAAAATAATGGCTCTTCCAAAGCATCCTCCCACACTAAGCATTTTTTTAGAACACACACCCCTCCCTTCTATTTATAAGCATCCTTCATGCAAGTTGTCATAACAAAATCATCACAATTTCAACTTGTTTTGCCATGTGCCATTCTTGAATCCAAGTGATTTGTGAGTTGTCATTTTGATCATTTGTTTTCCCACCATGCATGAGCTGGATTTTGCTTGTAGGTTGAGTGTTTCAATTTTGCTTCTCTATCTATTAGTTGTCTTGTATGACTTAATATCTTGTGGTCAAATAATTTGTCTTGAAGAAACTTGAGTGCACTTCATCTTGTATCTGAATTGATCATTGAATTTCCAAGTTGGTGTAGGAGTGCTTGCTAGAAAATATTATGATAACATTTGGATTTGATGCAAGTGGCTGAAAAATATTCAGGAACGTCAAGTGCAGGTGCGTCCACTTGATGGTCGATTTTGTCTTAGATTGAGTGGATATATCTTCAAACACAAAACATAAAAGTTATAGATATTTCTCTTGTGGTTCTAGATCATCTTTAATCAGCTCAATCGGAGATTGGATGAGAGAGTTATGCCCATTTTACGAAAAGATGTCAGAACTGTCTGAAATTCCGCAATTATCTTCATTTGCTCCTAATGTCTCCATTTGTGTCCTAAATCAAAAGATAAGAATAATGAGTATATTTAGGCATCAAATAAGAATAAAGTTTTAAACATTAAGAGAGGAAAATATGGCATTTTATATTCTCATCAATATATTAAATCATGCTTATATCTATCTCAAGATAAATGACCATTAATTTTATTAACATGAGTTATATCCATTGTTTTCTCATTTCTTTTAGTATTTAAATAGAGTATTTAGAGTGCATTTTTGTGCACTCATCAGGGATATTTTGATATAAGTCCCTTGTATCATTAAGACTGAAATGGAGGGAAAGAAAATAAGACACTTGATTGGAAATACCCAACTTAATGGGTTGTGAACTACCAGTAAGGGACTTCATAGCAAGGTAGGAATTATTACAGTTGAAAAAGGGGTTAATAGAGACTGCAAAGTGACCCAAATTAATTAAATGATATCATATTCATTATCAAGGTCCAAGAGGAAATTAGCTACGAATATTTCCTAACTGCAATGATGTATTCTACTATATCCTATATGTAATGATTACTGCAGTGTGCATAGTTCTTGCATAAAGTTATAATATCCCATATGATAAGGATAAGTGTGGGTGGTTATAAGATCTCATATTGCTTGGGAAGAAGAAGTTCTTGCTTGACTAGTTCTTTTGGAGTATAGGCTATGTTGTTTAGGCCTTCCATTGGGGTATTACAAATAGTATTAGAGCCCATTCCAACTAGAAAGGTCGGACTTGAGGCGTGTCACTTACGAAGAACAAGCTCGACGAGGGTGTCGGACATTTAAGGGGGGTAGATTGTAATACTCAGATAAGGATAGGTGGTGTATGAGATTTCACATTACTTGGTGAAGAAAAGTTCTTGTTCTTTATAAGCTTTCAATGGGGCACCATTTGTATCATTGACTAGTTCTTTTGAAGTATAGCCCATGTGATTTGGGGCTTTCATTGGGGCATTATAAATGGTAATAGATCATATCCCAACTAAAAATATGGGACTTGAGTCGTGCCACCAACGAGGAACAGGCCCGATGAGAACGTCATATGATAAGGATAAGGATGGGTGGTGTATGTGATCCCGCATTACTTGGGAAGGAGAAGTTCTTACTCTTTCGAAAGTTTCAATGGAGCTCAAATTGTATTATTGACTAGTCTTTTTGGAGTATAGACCATGTCGCTTGGACTTTCTATTGGGGTGTCAAAAGTAGTTTCTCAATAGTTGAAAGTAAAAAGTCAAAAACATGCAAACCAAATTGGTGGGCATGTTTACCTTGATTAAAGTAACTCTAGTGCTTGGGAGTTCAAAATGCAGTTAAAGAAAATCCACAAGAAGTCCGTCTGAGAAATGCCAGAATTATACTTAAGTAGAGGGTGAAGAGTAATAAATATATAAGAGCACTAGTAATGGATCCATCAAAATTTTTCTTTAAAAAATACAAGTTTGCACATATATCAAAAAATTTTCATTATATTTGATCACATGTGAGGAAAAGAAAGTGGAGAGAAGAGAATAAAATTACTTTTTGTTTAGCTTTTGAATAGTGATCTATCAAAAGTGTACAAATAGTATACTTGAAGAACGAATGTGGAAGCCACTGAAACTCTGTACGCAACATAGAAATCAATAGAAGTAACAACAATGTGCAATACAGATAATATAATCTCAAATTGTCCATGCTGGACATTTTAGGAATCAGTAGATACTTAAGTGTTTAAGTGTACACTGATTCCCAAACATGTCTAAGGTTATTCTTATATACAATGTCACATAGAATACTAACTAATATTGATTTTTTGCTTTCTATCTATTATATAAACTACATATAAGAGTTGGGTTTAGGGTTTAGTGTTTGGGGATTGAGTTTAGAGTTTAGTGTTTGGGATTTGGGTTTGGTGTTTTGAGTTTGGGGTTTACGGTCGAGGTTTTAGGGTTTAGGGTTAGGATTAGGGCCGTTTAGCGTTTGAGATTTAGGATTTAGGTTTAGGATTTAGGGTTTGGGATTTAGTGTTTAGGACTTTGGGTTTAAGGTATAGGGTTTAGGTTTTAGGATTTGGGATTTAGGGTTTAGGGTTTGGGATTTAGGGTATAGGGTTTTGGGTTAGGATTTATGGTTTGGGATTTGAGATTTAGGGTTTAGGATTTGAGATTTAGGGTTTAGGGTTTAGTGTCTAGGATTTAGTGTCCAGGGTTTAGTGTTTAGGGTTTAGAATTTAGGGTTTAGAATTAGTGTTTAGGATTTACGGTTTTGGATTTTGGATTTGAGATTTAGGGTTTAGGGTTTAGAATTTAGGGTTTCAAGTTAGTGTTTTGGATTTAGAGTTTAGGGTTTAGGATTTGAGATTTAGGATTTAGGGTTTAGGGTCTAGTGGTTAGGATTTAGTGTCTAGGGTTTAGTGTTTAGGGTTTAGAGTTTAAAGTTTCGAATTAATGTTTAGGATTTCGAATTAGTGTCTAAGGTTTAGTGTTTAGGGTTTAGAATTTGGAATTTAGGTTATAGGATTTAGGATTAGTGGTGAGGGTTTAGGTTTAAGGTTTAGGATTTAGGATTTGAAATTTAAGGTTTAGGGTTTAGGGTTTGCGGTTGTGGCATTGGATATTTCCCAAGAATTGGTGCTTTGACAAACATATTTAACTCAACCTTGTCAAGTTCACCATCACTCTTAGAATTTGAAGAATTGTTGTTTTTATCAACTTTCATTGAAATACTTTTTATCAATCATCTTTCCATTGCATAGAGTGGTGATGGACTTGGCATGTTCATATTTTGAATCCCAAAATTTTGAATTACTTACCTCAAACTATCCTTTGGGATTGTTTACAAAAGATGATGGGAACTAACTTAAAGTTTAGCAGTGCCTATCACCCACAAACTGATAGTCAAATGGAACGGACTATCCAAATCTTGGAAGACATGTTGCGAGTGTGTGTGCTAGACTCGTGTGGCAACTGGGAAGGTCTTTTACCCTTGGTAGAGTTTGCCTATGACAATAGCTTCCCAGCTACTATTCAAATGGCACCCTATGAAACCTTATATGGAAGAAAGTGCAAATCACCACTATACTAGGATGAAGTGGGTGAGAGTCAAGTGCTAGGGTTTGAATACTTACAAGAGGTCCGAACTCAAGTGTAATTGATACGAGAAATAATGAAGATTTTACCCATGAAGGGAGTAGCTCATTTTGGCAAGAAGGGAAGGCTGAGTCCTCATTACATAGGTCCTTATGAAATATCCTTGAGAAAGTAAGATCGGTTGCTTACCATTTGGAGTTACCCACGAGTTTACAAGGAGTTCACAATGTATTTCATGTATCGTCATTGAAGAAGAGTCTAGGTCAAAGACCGGGAATCATTATGGACCCAGACAGTATTAAGTTGTGCCCTAACCTAACATATGAAGAATGGCCAACCGAAATTGAAGATTACAAGGAGCAAGAACTAAGGAATCGTAAGATTTTGATGGTTAAAGTGTTATAGAACAACCTAGTTTTTCAAGAAGCAACGTGGGAGCGTGAAGATATTATGAGAACCAAATACCTTCATTTGTTTGTAGACAAATGATGTGCCTGTAGTCTTTTGTTTGAAACTCTTTGTATCTTTTGGATAATGATGATGATGATATATGTATATATGTACATGAATACATGAATACATGAGTGCTTTGTTGTTTTATATCTGTAATTACTTGACTATTTCTTAGAATCATAGTGATTTGTGAAACTTTAACCAGGAAATGGCTCGAACTAGGAGAAATCCTCGCATGTCAATAGCAACTGTAGCCCAAATGAGGGAAAGGAGGGAAAACAAACAAAGATTAATGCGCAGAAGGCACGAAAGATTGAGAGCGCAAGGATTAAAACGTTTGGAACAGCATATGAGAGGCATTGCACCCATATCATGGGTGTAAATCGTAGAGGATTGCTTGTTCCTCGTCAAGCTATGCCTCACGAAGAGCGACAACCACCTAGAAGTTGGTTGAGAGTAGAGAGAGAACAATTGCATAGGATAATCCGAGGCGAGACGGGTGAACCAAATTTAGAGCTCCTAAATTTTTCGGATACTTCTGAGGATTGTATTAGACTAAGGGAAGAGGTAGTACCTCGAGTGGAGACAGAGGAAGAAATTATGCATAGGTTGAACGAGCTGAGAGTGACCATGTACAATGACCCGGACGTGGATGCTGTGTTCTACCACTCTCAGGACTCTGTGACTGAGGAGGATGACATAACCACGTATTCATCATCACAAGAATCCACCGCTACTAGCACTAAAGGTATAAAAAACATTCTAATTGTCTTCTTGTGCATACTTTAACGATTTCGAGGGCGAAATCTCCTCTTTAGTGGGGGAGGATGTGACGACCCCGAATTTTCCTATTATATTTTTATTTAATTAAATAAATAGAGCATTGGTGACTTAGGTAATTTAGTGGATAAAACCCTAAAGGGTGGGCTTAGAAGTAGAAAGCCTTAAGACCATAACCAAGACTTTGGCCCCAATTAGAGATGACAAGCCCATAGGTCCATAAAATGAAATCTAATAGTCAACCCAAGCCCATGCATGATGACACATGTCAAGTTAGGAGAATTTTTGTAAGTTAATCAAGACTAATAGTTGAAAGAGGGAGAATACTAGTAGGTGAGGAGGTTGACTAGTTCTTTTTGTTGGAGGAAGGAAAGAGAAGATCAAAGATGAAATCTCCTTATCTTTTCCTACCTAGATAGACGTGTGAGACAAGAGTTTTTGCCAAAGAAGACCATCATAGGATTTTTCCATATCTAGCCAAATGATTATACAAATTTGGTGGGATTTGAAAATGAGAAAAAGAGAGAGGGATTCTGTAGGCTATAGCCGAATATCCTTAGGGTTTTCTCACAAGCATATTTCCAAATCGCGAGGAATAATTGCTAAGGGATCTTGAGGAGACAAGTGATGGCTTGATTGGTTGATTGAGTGAGTGATAGAACAAGTGGGGAAGAAATGGAGGGCTATAGGTGAAGGCCGACCACTCTCCCTCCTTGTGTGCTCTCTTTTTGCCTCCAAATCTAGATGGAATGGACATGTGAGATTGTGTAAGAGTGATAGGACAAGTAAGTGTAAGAAGTAAGGTGAATAGTTGATTGATTGAGCACATGAAAAGAAGGAAAGGAGAGTAAGAAAAGGAGAGAGTTTCAGATGGAGCAAAAAGGGTAAGGGATCCTCAAATCTCTTGGAACCCTTTGAGAAAGGCCGGTCATATGGGGAGAAAAAGGAAACCATTCTCCAACTTAGAATGATTTAGATTAGGTATGATGTGATCAAGTGATGGGAGTAACTCAAAGGTCTTTCAAACCCATCAAGTGTCACTCCAAATTTAGAGGAAATGAGTGGCCTAGTGCCTAGAGGAGTGCCATGGCCAAATGGCCTTACTCCCTTTACCTTTTGGTTCATTCGGTCACACACACACAGACACACACACATCTCTCACTCTACCTCACGGCAACTCACCCTCCTACTCGACTCTCTTTGCTTCATTTCACTCCACCACCTAAACATCTAAACCTCTAAACTTAAGGAAGAAAAAGCAAGTGGTCTTGAAAGGAGGAATCCTAGAAGAGGTAAGTGATTTTGTTAAGTTAAGATAAACCTAGAAGTGTAGGAAAGAGCGCTCTCTCTGTTCATATTTTTCAAAAAGAAATCTCCTCTTTGAAAATGATGTGTTATTAGTCTAATCTAATAAAATATTTCTTATATTTTTAGACCTCATCTAAGCTAGCTAGGAGAATTGTAAGTATATCCTTATTTTGCCTCTAGCATCTCTAATATATTTTTGAGTGAATATGCTTGATATGCTATGATGAAGCTTTTTGGTAGAAATGTTATTTTAGTTAGATGCAAACCCATGCTTAGAACATATGTTCCTTTTTAAATGGAGGGTTATATAATATGTTGATGATCTAGGTGGATTTTGTTGAGGAAAGATTTCCATGACACATGTAAAAGCATGATTACATTTAAATTTGTTGAATGCTAGGTGATGTGGAATAAATCATTTGAAGAAACATCTTGGTTTTTAGTAGCAAATATCTTGTTTATTGAAATGCCATGTTAGGATGAATATTTATAAAATATTGGTGGGATTTAGTTAATTATTTTTGGATGATATTATTACTATTATTGATTGATGGTTGGTAAAGAAATGCATGCTTGGTAAAATAAAAGTTATAAGCTTGAAGAAAAAAAAAGGGAGAACATGCAAACAGAGTTTCGGTTCGGAGGGTTTCTTGGAGTGAGAATCTTTAGAATATATTTTCTATTCATGAAATACTTGCGTTGGAAATTTTGGAGAATTTAGAAACATAAAGAGTAGGAGAATATCATACATACTTTCGGATTCCACATAAGTGTTCAAGTAGGATACTTGTTTCGATGAAATAAAGTATGAAACATAAAATCTAAAGGCTATAGGGTTTCGGATTTACTCTTTTGCAAGGTTAGAAAATTTGTTTCAACTATTGAACTAGGGTTTGAGAGTGAAAGGAAGATGAATGAAAGAATAAAACACAAAGGGGAGATAATGAGGATCACGGCCCAAACCCTAAGTGTGGTCGCCAAGTGCCCTAAATTATCTATTAGAACCAACTTAAGTGTTTTTGCATAAATGGTGAATTGGATGAGGAGGGGTTTGCATGAAAAATGAAGAAATGTGTGTACTCGGGTTCATCTCGAGTTTTTGCATCACAAGTGTTAGAAGTTGCATGTCTCATGCATAAGCATGAAAACCATATTTTTGAGTTAAGCACATTTTCAAAAAAAATGAATTAAAGTTTTAGAAGAACCGTAAAGGCTAGGACAGAGTAGTGTCCTAGTGGAACTCCCTGTTCACTCAGGAGTGTCTAAATTGAGTGAAAACCCCTGGGTCGACGAAGAATAGTCAACGAACCATGTATGGCTCCAAAAGGTGTCCGGAACATGGTCGCCCCTGATGCTAGTAGATGCCCTAAAAGCGGTATTGGTCCCGACCTCACCATATAAGAAGTTTGTAGTTATTCAGGGAGAAATCTCGGAGTAACGAAGACTGCGAAAGGGCGCGAAACGTATTGACCTAGGTTTGACATGGTTGCCGGGTGTAACGTAATTAGTGGGGAGCACACGGTGTATAGCAGAACCATGAGGTGTCCAAAAATAAGACATCATGACGAAAAGAAAAGGGCTTTTGAGCCGTATATATGATATGATAAGTGGCGCCTAAGATAAGAAAAGACGAAAAATTTTTTTTTGAACAAAATGTCTCTTTGGAGAATATGAGTCAAGAAAATTTTGCTATATGGTTTTATGAACGAGTATGCATCGAAAATTGATAAAGGACAAGAAAGATGAATTTTATCACGAGCATGTGCATCGGTCCCATCATGAGTCTCATTTTACTATATATGCATGTATTTGTTTGTTATTCGGTTGAAAGTATGCCTGAAATGCTTTTGTTGAAATATTGATGTACTTGCTTAGATTTCTCTTGAAATTTCACCTCTTTCTATATCCTTACTATCCTATCTCTTTGGGAATGATAGAAGTAGTTGCAGGTGACGATGGATCTTGCTCTAATTGCAGGTGACGATACCTCAGACCCCTATGGGCCCGATTGAGTCCACCTTTATGGGGCCAGTGACTCTGGATCTTCTGTGCCAATAGATCTTGGTCTTAAGGAATTAAGTCAATTTTTAGTTTTTTCCTTCAGAGAGAATGGGAACAACTTTAATCTAACAACATTAGCATTGACAGTTTGATTTTGTAAAGTTGCACAAAACTCTTCAAATTCCTTTAAATGCAAATAAGGACTTTCTGAATTTAAGCCATAGAACTTGGGAAGTAATTGAATTACTCCCAAGCCTCCTTATTCTGCAAGTTTGTTGGTTACAGTGACATCGTCATGGAAGGGGATTCGTTGCAAGTCGTAACGGGCTCAACTCCTCGACTGACTCCCTAACCGCAAGTCAATGGTAGCAGACACAAGATCCACTCGCAACTCATTTCCCATTTGGCTAGCAAGGCACATTGTAAGAGCAAACAATACAGTTGCTCATGCCTTAACCAAGGATGCCTAAAGCATTAGTGGTTTAACCACTACTTTTGACGTTATTCATCATTGTATTTGAACGTTGGTTTAACCATTATTCATACAAGTTATGTTTCTCTCAAAAAAGAAAATGTTTTAGTTTTCTAGCAATCATCCCAAAAGTTTCAATGAAACTGCTATGTTTTAAATACTATATCCCGTAGAATGCCATGGCAACTGTTGTATTTTAGGGTTTGAGATTAACACCAAAATACGACACTGCTCTGAGATTGAATAGAGAAAAATGATCACAGATTCACAAAAGAAAAATAACAAGAAAGGATAGAACAATAATACCAAGAACAGAGATTTAACGTGGTTCGATCCTTTCGGATCTACATCCACAAAGGGAACTGGCCAGAGATCGTTTATTCATCTTCAAAAGCGCAACCAAGATTTGGGTACAAGATTCAGGTCTCACTATTGGGACCTCAACTCTCTTGATCTCATGGAGATCTACAAGTTTCTCTCAAAACCCTAATATCGCCTCTTAGTTTTCGCTTGATAGACTCAGATTGTGTTTTTCTCTTCTACCGACTACAGTACATCACATTCTATTTATATGTATTATCACTGAGGCAGCCCTAGATAGCCTACGATTATTACACGTAGCCAATATCACATATTTTACAGTCATCCGGATGAGCTAAAATAAACACATGGTCACTTCATTGACCATTAGATACAATCTGATATCAATAGCTCAATTACACTTATATCCTCTAAAATACAAATTGTTGACACTAATGCCATCAATCTCCACATTGTCACCAATTTTGGCTCCAAGGATCCCCATCTCTGGCCAGTTCCCTCCTTCAGTCCCCAGGTTAACCTTCTTCCATTTTTAGCAAGTTCAAACAGTGTTTGAACTTGGATCTTGGTAATGGTTTAGTCATCAAGTCTGCTGGATTTTCTTCAGTGGGCACCTTCTTCACTTTAACATCTCCACCTGCAATCACATCTCTTACAAAGTGAAGTCTTACATCAATGTGTTTAGATCTTTCATAAAAAACCAGATTTTTAGTAAGATGTAAAGCACTCTGATTATCACAGTAAACTGTGATGTCACCCTCATATAAACCTAGTTCATTTGTTATACCTTTCATCCATAAAGCTTCCTTGATAGCCTCTGTCATGGCTATGTATTCAGCCTCTATTATAGATAAAGCTACAACTGACTGTAAGTTAGATTTCCAACTCACAGCCCCACCAAAAGCAGTGAATACATAGCCAGTCAGTGACTTTCGGGTATCTAGATTACCAGCAAAATCAGAATCTACAAAACCACAGATTTCTTGACCTCTGACCACATTATTACCAAAACATAGCCCTAGACTAGAGGAACTAGTTAAGTACTGGAATACCCATTTCAAGGCTTGCCAGTGAGTTTTCCCAGGGTTTCCCATGAACCTACTAACTAAACTGATAGCAAAGGTAAGATCTGGCCTAGAACAGACCATTGCATACATGATACTACCTACCATACTTGCATATGGTATTTTACTCATGAATTTCCTTTCTTCATCAGTTTTAGGAGACTGACTAACAGAAAGTCTAAAATGCTGTGCTATAGGGGTACTAACAGACTTAACAGATTCCATGCTGAATCTTTTAAGTACCTTTAATAGGTATGTCTTTTGGGAAAAGTAGAGAAGTCTGTTTTTCCTATCTCTAATTATTTCCATACCTAAAATTTTCTTAGCAGGTCCAAGATCTTTCATGTCAAAAACAGATCTTAACATTTCCTTTACATGCTCCATTTTATCTTTGTTTTTACAAGCAATGAGCATATCATCAACATATAAAAGTAGATAAACAGTGACATTATCAGAACTTTTAAAGTATACACAGCTATCATCATCTTTTGAAACCATTTTCAACCATATGTGTATCAAATCTTTTATACTATTGTTTTGGGGATTGTTTTAATCCTGATGAATGCACAAAAATGCACTCTAAATACTCTATTTAAATACTAAAAGAAATGAGAAAACAATGGATATAACTCATGTTAATAAAATTAATGGTCATTTATCTTGAGATAGATATAAGCATGATTTAATATATTGATGAGAATATAAAATGTCATATTTTCCTCTCTTAATGTTTAAAACTTTATTCTTATTTGATGCCTAAATATACTCATTATTCTTATATTTTGATTTAGGACACAAATAGAGACATTAGGAGCAAATGAAGATAATTGCGGAATTTTAGACAGTTCTGACATCTTTTCGTAAAATGGGCATAACTCTCTCATCCAATCTCCGATTGAGCTGATTCAAGATGATCTAGAACCGCAAGAGAAATATCTATAACTTTTATGTTTTGTGTTTGAAGAGATATCCACTCAATCTAAGACAAAATCGACCATCAAGTGGACGCACCTGCACTTGACGTTCCTGGATATTTTTCAGCCACTTGCATCAAATCCAAATGTCATCATAATATTTTCTAGCAAGCACTCCTACACCAACTTGGAAATTCAATGATCAATTCAGATACAAGATGAAGTGCACTCAAGTTTCTTCAAGACAAATTATTTGACCACAAGATATTAAGTCATACAAGACAACTAATAGATAGAGAAGCAAAATTGAAACACTCAACCTACAAGCAAAATCCAGCTCATGCATGGTGGGAAAACAAATGATCAAAATGACAACTCACAAATCACTTGGATTCAAGAATGGCACATGGCAAAACAAGTTGAAATTGTGATGATTTTGTCATGACAACTTGCATGAAGGATGCTTATAAATAGAAGGGAAGGGTGTGTGTTCTAAGGAATGCTTAGTGTGGGAGGATGCTTTGGAAGAGCCATTATTTTGAGAGCTTGAGAAAAGAAAAGAAAAACCAAAGAAGAGAGAAGATAATAATGGTTGGCTCTTCCATATTATCCCTTGGAGAATTTTGGTTGCATATTTTCAATATGTGTAACTAAATTCTCAAGGAGGGCTAGGGATGAACTTGTGTGTGTGATGGTATTTGTAATTTATTTTTGATTCATGTATTTGGTCTTTAAATATTAAAACTCTTTTGTTCTATTATTCTCAATTTATTTGTGATGTTTTTTCGTCTTCAAATAATTATAGAATCTATTTCGTTTATGGATTCAGTCATGCTTTCTCTATTGAGTGAATTAGTTCTATAATTATGTTTGGAGCAATTGATTATCTATATTGGTTTAATTCTCTGCTGCAATATCGCCTCTTAGGTATATTGTCGTCGTTGGATTTTCTCAATATCGATAACAATTTATGAGAGTTAAGCGCGAAGAATGATTTTTTAAAGAGTTACATGTGATTTAAATTTTGGTTATTAATGTTATATCTTCCGATTAAGAATTTGGACATAGAATTCTTAATTGAGTTATCAATGAATTAAGAATAAATTTGAATACCACAAATACACAAGGAATTCCCTACGCTCTACTTTTCGTCTTATTTTTATACTGTTCAAATTACTCATTTAGTTTTAATTTATGTCACATTCTAAAATTTACTTTTCGCACTTATTTAATCTTTTTGTTAATTTCATTACTGTTCTTCAATTTCTCAATCCATCTCCCTGTGGAATCGACACCCCAAAACTATACTGCAAACGACCGCGTTATTCTTTGGGCGTAAACAAATTTTGGCGCCGTTACCGGGGAGACGGTAGAAGAGTTTGTAGTTTTTTTTAGTAGTTTGTTAAAATAAAAAAAAAAAAGAGCAGTAGCCTCGTTCATTTTCTTTTTAGTTTTCTGCATCTTTATTTTATTTTACTTTTCCTTTCGTAATTATTTTTTTTCAGTATTACGCTTTTCTTTACTTTGCATGCGCAGGTACAGAGACGCTTTTGGACGGTTTGCTAGTAGACCCGTGCTAGAATCAGATTTAGAATCTAATTTTTCTTGTCGCTTGTTTGATAATTCTTCCAATTCTGACGCGATGAGTGAACACGTGGACCAACCTGTTAGAACCCTCCAAGATTATCTTCATCCCGCACGAACAGCCACACCATCCTGTATTATGTTCTCACCTAATGTTCGTCATGTAGATTTTAAAACGGGAATGATACAATTACTTCCGACTTTCCATGGTCTAGAAAATGAAAACCCCTATGTTCATATTAGGAAATTTGAGGAAGTAGTTGCAACATTTCACGGTCAAAATACCACTGACGAAACGGTAAGGCTAAAGTTCTTTCCTTTTTCTTTGAAAGATAAAGCTAAGAGTTGGTTGTACTCACTAAGACCACGGTCTATTGGAACATGGAGTGAGATGACTCAAGTGTTTTTCAATAAATACTTTCCCCAACATAAGACTAATGCTTTAAAAAGACAAATCTCTACCTTTGCACAAAAGGATAGTGAGACTTTGTACCAGTCTTGGGAAAGATTTAAAGAATTACTGAGTATGTGTCCCCACCATGGATATGAGAATTGGCGCTTAGTGAGTTATTTCTATGAAGGCCTTACGCCCAGGGAACGTCAATTCGTGGAAATGATGTGCAATGGAGAATTTTTACAAAAAAATCCCGATGAGGCTATAGAGTACCTCAATGAGCTTGCTGAAAAAGCTCATACTTGGACTGGACCTAGTGCTACTGATAGCACAAACAGGTCACGACCTACAGGAAACTTGAGTGGTGGTATTTACCATCTAAGGGAGGAGGATAACCTTAAGGCTAAGGTTGAAATGCTCACCAGAGAATTAGAGTTATTGAAAACTAAAAACTCAAAACCAACACACACGGCTAATCATGCAGAATCTTTTGGGCCATGTGTTGTCTGTGGTGAGATAGATCATCATTCCCAAGAGTGTCCTACACATACTAACATGAATGGTATGTATGAGGAACAAAATAATGCTCTGGGTATGTACAAAAAGCCCTTCACACTTTACTCTGAAACCTACAACCCAGGATGGCGTAATCATCCCAACTTCAGCTGGAAGTCTGAAAACCAGCAGCCTGCACAACTCTCTAGATCATATCCTGCACCATACCATGCACCTCAATCTTCTAGAAATTCTTTAGAAGATACTTTGCATACTTTTATTGAAATACAGGGTAAGACTAATCAAAAATTTGAATCTTTGATTATGCAGGTTGTTGAAGAAAATAAGGAAATCAAGAGCCAGGTGTCTAAAATAATGAGTTCATTGACTATGAATGAGAAAGGTAAGTTTCCTTCCCAAACTCAATCTGTACCTCATGGTCAACATATGGCACAAGGAGATCTGAAGGACGTAAACGCCATTGTGACACGAAGTGGTAAGTCTCTACGTGATCCAATAATAGACAAAAAAAAGGATGTAGAGAAAGATCAAGATAGCAGCAGTCCTGAGCTTCCCAAAGAACTTGAGGTAACAAAACCTGAGGAACCTGCGATAACAAAAAATCCTGGTAAGGTACCTTTTCTTCAAGCATTAAAGTCAAGCAAACAAACTCTAGATCATAACAATGATATTTTGGAAAATCTTAGACAGGTAAAAATTAACCTTCCTCTTTTGCATGTAATTAAACAAGTTCCTACTTACGCAAAAATTCTCAAAGATTTGTGTACAGTTAAGAGGAAGCATTATGTGAAGAAGACTGCATTCTTGACAGAGCAAGTTAGTGCTCTAATTGAACAACGGATTCCCCCTAAGTACAAGGATCCTGGATGTCCAACCATCACATGCAACATTGGCAATCATGAGCTTGGACAGGCCTTGCTAGATTTAGGGGCTAGTGTAAATTTGATGCCATATTCTATTTATTTGCAATTAGGATTGGGAGAAATCAAACCAACTTCTATGGTATTGCAATTGGCTGATCGTTCAGTCAGAGCACCACGGGGTGTGGTAGAGGATGTTTTAATTCAAGTTGACAAATTTTACTATCCTGTTGATTTCTTAATTCTAGACACTAGTTCTGCTGTAGAAACCACCTCTAAAATTCCATTAATTTTAGGTAGACCTTTTCTTGCTACTTCTAATGCTCTTATCAATTGCAGAAATGGATTGATGAAACTCTCTTTTGGCAATATGACTCTTGAGGTAAATATTTTTCATATTGCAAAACAACCAGAAGAGGATGTCGAGTGTCATCAGACATACATGATTGACTCACTTATAGAAAGGGATGTTCTTACAACTCATGACTCAGATCCCCTTGAATACTTTATTGTTAATTCTGAATTTAATCCTATAAGTGATTCATCTGATGTATTTGACATTTGTGCTATTTTTGACAGAACTCATGATTATAGCACACAGGCATGGCAACCAAAGTTTGAGAAGTTGCCTGAAAAAAGAGAAAGACAGATTCCTTCAAGTAGGGAAGCCCCTAAAGTTGAATTAAAATCCCTACCTAAGGGTTTAAAGCATGTTTTCCTTGGTCCAGGTGATACTTTTCCTGTTATTATTTCATCTGAATTATCTGAGTCCCAAGGTGAGAAATTAATTCAGATTTTATGCAAATATAAATCAACCCTAGGATGGAGTATTGCTGATATAAAAGGCATTAGTCCCCTAATCTGTACTCATAAAATAAATTTAGAGGAAGGAACTAATCCTCGAAGAGACCCCCAGCGTAGACTTAATCCCACAATGAAAGAAGTTGTGAAAAATGAAGTATTGAAACTATTAGATGCAGGAATGATATATCCTATTGCTGATAGTAAATGGGTAAGTCCTACGCAGGTTGTTCCTAAAAAGTCAGGAGTAACTGTGATAAAAAATGACCTTGGAGAGTTAGTCCCTACAAAACTGGTGACTGGTTGGCGGATGTGCATTGATTACAGAAAATTAAATGCCGCCACACGAAAAGACCATTTTCCGCTTCCTTTTATTGATCAAATTCTTGAGCGGGTGGCTGGTCATCCTTTTTATTGCTTTCTGGATGGTTATTCTGGTTATTATCAAATTGAAATTGCATTAGAAGATCAGGATAAAACTACTTTTACTTGTCCTTTCGGTACTTATGCTTTCCGCAGAATGCCATTTGGACTGTGTAATGCTCCAGCTACTTTTCAACGTTGCATGATGAGTATTTTTAGTGATATGGTTGAAAAGTGCGTGGAAGTTTTTATGGATGACTTGACTGTTTTTGGATCTTCTTTTGATGCATGTTTAATGAGTTTAGAAAGAGTACTGAATCGTTGTGAAGAAAAAGAATTGGTTTTAAATTGGGAAAAATGTCACTTTATGGTACCTTCAGGTATTGTTTTAGGGCATATTATTTCTTCCAAAGGAATGGAGGTTGATCAATCAAAAGTTGAATTAATCTCTAAATTGCCTACACCTAGAACAATCAAGGATATAAGATCATTTCTTGGTCATGCGGGTTTTTATAGGAGATTCATACAGAATTTTTCTGCCATATCTAGACCACTATGTAACCTCCTAACTAAGGATGCCCCATTTGAATGGACACAAGCCTGTCAAGAGGCTTTCAAAACATTAATTGGCAAGCTTACTTCAGCACCCATAATGCAACCACCTGATTGGAATTTACCTTTTGAAATTATGTGTGATGCTAGTGATTTTGCTGTAGGTGCTGTTCTTGGACAACGAAAAGAAGGGAAACCTTTTGTCATTTACTATGCTAGTCGAACTCTAAATAATGCACAAATGAATTACTCCACCACTGAAAAAGAGTTGTTAGCTGTAGTATTTGCTTTGGATAAATTCCGCGCTTATTTGATTGGTTCTCCTATCATTATCTTTACAGATCATGCAGCCCTTAAGTACCTTTTTACAAAGAAGGATGCTAAGGCACGATTAATATGATGGATTTTACTTTTGCAGGAATTTGACATCACCATCAAAGACAAGAAAGGAGTGGAGAACGTAGTGGCAGACCATCTTTCTAAACTCACATTCGAGGACACTTCTGACCACATACCAATCAAAGATGATTTTCCCGATGAGCATTTACTTTCTATTACTTCTCTACCATGGTTTGTTCATATTGTGAACTATTTAGCTGCAGGTGAAATACCAAAGGATTTTAGCACCCAAGACAAAAGGAAATTCATGATTGAGGTACGAAAATTCTACTGGGATGACCCTTACCTTTTCAAATACTGTCCTGATCAAATTTTAAGGCGTTGCATCCCTGATGAAGAGATTGCAAGCGTTTTGGAATTTTGTCATTCCCAAGCTTGTGGTGGCCACTTTTCAATGAAGAAAACCGCTGCAAAAATCATGCAGTGTGGATTTTATTGGCCCACCTTATTTAAAGATACAAATATCTATTGTCGCTCATGCGAAAGATGTCAAAAGTTAGGAGCTTATGACCCGTCGTAATATGATGCCCTTAAACCCAATTTTGGTAATTGAAATTTTTGACTGTTGGGGCATTGATTTTATGGGACCATTTCCTCCTTCTTTTGGATATTTATATATTATTGTGGCAGTAGATTATGTGTCAAAATGGGTAGAGGCAGCACCTTGCAGGACCAATGATAACAGGACGGTAATTAAGTTTCTCAAAGAAAATGTATTATCTCGATTTGGTACCCCACGTGCTATCATTAGTGACCGAGGTACGCATTTTTGTAACCGTTCTTTTGAAGCTTTAATGAAAAGATATGGGGTGATACATAAGCTTTCTACTGCATATCACCCTCAGACAAGTGGACAGGTTGAACTTGCGAATAGGGAAATTAAATAGAAAAAACGGTCAACCCGGATCGGAAAGATTGGTCTTTGAGACTAATCGATGCGCTTTGGGCTTACCGTACAGCTTTCAAAACTCCCTTAGGCATGTCACCTTATAGACTTGTTTTTGGAAAACCTTGTCATTTGCCCGTGGAGCTCGAGCATCGAGCATATTGGGCTCTTAAACATTTCAATTTTGACTTGGAAAAAGCAGGAAAATTTAGAAAATTCCAATTGACGGAATTAGAAGAATTGAGAAATGATGCTTATGAAAACTCCAAGATCTATAAGGCTAAAATGAAAGTATTTCATGATAAAAATATTTTAAGAAGAACATTTAAGCCTAATGATCGAGTATTTTTATATGATTCAAGACTCCACAAGCATCCAGGAAAACTTCGATCTAGATGGACCGGCCCTTTTATAGTAAAAAACGTTTTCACAAATGGGGCGGTAGAAATAGAAAATCTAAAAGATGGATGTATCTTCAAAGTAAATGGTCAACGCCTCAAAATCTTAATTGATAGACAAATTCCAGAAGTGGAAGACATTCCACTTATGGACCCAGTATATCAATCTTGACCAT
Source organism: Platycarya strobilacea (assembly GCA_036898215.1). NCBI lineage: Eukaryota > Viridiplantae > Streptophyta > Magnoliopsida > Fagales > Juglandaceae > Platycarya > Platycarya strobilacea. The sequence goes on along the minus strand of CM072546.1, from coordinate 23,641,116 downwards.
CTCCAGGTATGTTTTTCTTTTATTTTATTTTCGTTCATTTTATTTTTGTTTATTGTTTACTTTATTTTGTTACAGGTTAATTTTATTTTGACAAATACCATCTTTGATGCCAAGCAAGCCACCCACATCCCACATCCCACATCAGGTGTATTCTACCCTATTTAGTTATTCAATTCTGATTCTTAAACATTGAGGACAATGTTTCATTTAAGTTGGGGGGTGGGAATACAAATCTGTTATTTAAACTCTGTGGCATATTTCAATCAATATATAAAAAATTGCCAAATTTTTTCACACAGGCATCTTTTCACACATGATACTCATGCTCATTCATAACCATCTTGGTAAATTCAACTAACCCATTTTAAATCATTTTGCTAAAACATCCACAGAGCCATTTATGCACTTCTCCAAACTTTGTGGTAATATGGTGATTTGACACATGTAACTAAAGAATTATTTTGCTCAAGTATTCATGTGAATTTTGTGAGAATTGAGAGCTTACAAATACAGAAATTGTGATAAGTATCCATTGATCTGTTGAATTTGACACTTCTTTTGAGAATATCATTACATGGTTTGTGGTAAGATGGTGGATATACTTGGGATATGACGAAAGTCAACTTAGGATTAACGTTTGAGCCTTTCAAGCTGAGCCTTTTCATCATAGATCCCTAGCAGCCAATTTTGAGCCAATATACACATATGGCCTTTTCTTTTCATATCTACATCATCCATACCTCTCCACATTGGAGTATAGCTTATACACTATATTTTCCTACTATTTTACTTCCAAGTGTGTACTAGGTGTGAAATTATCATAAAAAAAAAAAAAAAAAAAAGACCATGACAAAAATGGCATGGTGCTAGATGTGTCCATCAAATTATTCATGAAAGAGTTCATCAAATTGCGAAGACACCAGTGGCAAAAGAAGATGGAAAAGTGTACTTAGTCAAAAATCTAAAAAATTGAAAAGTACATCAAAAGGAAAGTATAGTCTACTGAAAAATTTAACAGATTCCCTTTTGTGTATACTTGGAAGTTTTTGAAATCTCTTCACCTTTTCTTCTTATGAACCCCAACCCTAAACCACATTACAACCCTTTGTGTTGATTTTTCCGATCCTAAGTATGCTTGTGGAAAGAATGGTGGAAATCTCATTTGTTAGTATTCCTTCCTATCATAAGATCAATGTTTACTTGTTACTTATATATAATTGGCTAAATTTCCATGAGAGTAAATGTACACCTTTGTCAACTCCATAGAGAGAACCCATACATGAAACACTTCTATACCCGTGAGTTATGGAGTTGAACCTTTTTGCTTAAGATATTCTAATGTTGCATGTGTCGAAACCTCTGATTTGATAAAAATAGTTTGGAACACATACACACTCTGTGGATTGCTATATTTGAATTACTTGTGAAAGGGTTATTGAATTTCTAAGATTGTTTTGATATGTAAATTTGAAAAATGTGTCTTGATGGCCCCTATGTGTGATTTTCTTTGGTCTTTCTCATCATTTTGCATGAAAATTGCTAGGGACTAGCAATGAGTAAGTTGGGGGGTGTGATGAGTGCACAAAAATGCACTCTAAATACTCTATTTAAATACTAAAAGAAATGAGAAAACAATGGATATAACTCATGTTAATAAAATTAATGGTCATTTATCTTGAGATAGATATAAGCATGATTTAATATATTGATGAGAATATAAAATGCCATATTTTCCTCTCTTAATATTTAAAACTTTATTCTTATTTGATGCCTAAATATACTCATTATTCTTATATTTTGATTTAGGACACAAATAGAGACATTAGGAGCAAATGAAGATAATTGCGGAATTTTAGACAGTTCTGACATCTTTTCGTAAAATGGGCATAACTCTCTCATCCAATCTCCGATTGAGCTGATTCAAGATGATCTAGAACCGCAAGAGAAATATCTATAACTTTTATGTTTTGTGTTTGAAGAGATATCCACTCAATCTAAGACAAAATCGACCATCAAGTGGACGCACCTGCACTTGACGTTCCTGGATATTTTTCAGCCACTTGCATCAAATCCAAATGTCATCATAATATTTTCTAGCAAGCACTCCTACACCAACTTGGAAATTCAATGATCAATTCAGATACAAGATGAAGTGCACTCAAGTTTCTTCAAGACAAATTATTTGACCACAAGATATTAAGTCATACAAGACAACTAATAGATAGAGAAGCAAAATTGAAACACTCAACCTACAAGCAAAATCCAGCTCATGCATGGTGGGAAAACAAATGATCAAAATGACAACTCACAAATCACTTGGATTCAAGAATGGCACATGGCAAAACAAGTTGAAATTGTGATGATTTTGTCATGACAACTTGCATGAAGGATGCTTATAAATAGAAGGGAAGGGTGTGTGTTCTAAGGAATGCTTAGTGTGGGAGGATGCTTTGGAAGAGCCATTATTTTGAGAGCTTGAGAAAAGAAAAGAAAAACCAAAGAAGAGAGAAGATAATAATGGTTGGCTCTTCCATATTATCCCTTGGAGAATTTTGGTTGCATATTTTCAATATGTGTAACTAAATTCTCAAGGAGGGCTAGGGATGAACTTGTGTGTGTGATGGTATTTGTAATTTATTTTTGATTCATGTATTTGGTCTTTAAATATTAAAACTCTTTTGTTCTATTATTCTCAATTTATTTGTGATGTTTTTTCGTCTTCAAATAATTATAGAATCTATTTCGTTTATGGATTCAGTCATGCTTTTTCTATTGAGTGAATTAGTTCTATAATTATGTTTGGAGCAATTGATTATCTATATTGGTTTAATTCCCTGCTGCAATATCGCCTCTTAGGTATATTGTCGTCGTTGGATTTTCTCAATATCGATAACAATTTATGAGAGTTAAGCGCGAAGAATGATTTTTTAAAGAGTTACATGTGATTTAAATTTTGGTTATTAATGTTATATCTTCCGATTAAGAATTTGGACATAGAATTCTTAATTGAGTTATCAATGAATTAAGAATAAATTTGAATACCACAAATACACAAGGAATTCCCTACGCTCTACTTTTCGTCTTATTTTTATACTGTTCAAATTACTCATTTAGTTTTAATTTATGTCACATTCTAAAATTTACTTTTCGCACTTATTTAATCTTTTTGTTAATTTCATTACTGTTCTTCAATTTCTCAATCCATCTCCCTGTGGAATCGACACCCCAAAACTATACTGCAAACGACCGCGTTATTCTTTGGGCGTAAACAAATTTTGGCGCCGTTACCGGGGAGACGGTAGAAGAGTTTGTAGTTTTTTTTAGTAGTTTGTTAAAATAAAAAAAAAAAGAGCGGTAGCCTCGTTCATTTTCTTTTTAGCTTTCTGCATCTTTATTTTATTTTACTTTTCCTTTCGTAATTATTTTTTTTCAGTATTACGCTTTTCTTTACTTTGCATGCGCAGGTACAGAGACGCTTTTGGACGGTTTGCTAGTAGACCCGTGCTAGAATCAGATTTAGAATCTAATTTTTCTTGTCGCTTGTTTGATAATTCTTCCAATTCTGACGCGATGAGTGAACACGTGGACCAACCTGTTAGAACCCTCCAAGATTATCTTCATCCCGCACGAACAGCCACACCATCCTGTATTATGTTCTCACCTAATGTTCGTCATGTAGATTTTAAAACGGGAATGATACAATTACTTCCGACTTTCCATGGTCTAGAAAATGAAAACCCCTATGTTCATATTAGGAAATTTGAGGAAGTAGTTGCAACATTTCACGGTCAAAATACCACTGACGAAACGGTAAGGCTAAAGTTCTTTCCTTTTTCTTTGAAAGATAAAGCTAAGAGTTGGTTGTACTCACTAAGACCACGGTCTATTGGAACATGGAGTGAGATGACTCAAGTGTTTTTCAATAAATACTTTCCCCAACATAAGACTAATGCTTTAAAAAGACAAATCTCTACCTTTGCACAAAAGGATAGTGAGACTTTGTACCAGTCTTGGGAAAGATTTAAAGAATTACTGAGTATGTGTCCCCACCATGGATATGAGAATTGGCGCTTAGTGAGTTATTTCTATGAAGGCCTTACGCCCAGGGAACGTCAATTCGTGGAAATGATGTGCAATGGAGAATTTTTACAAAAAAATCCCGATGAGGCTATAGAGTACCTCAATGAGCTTGCTGAAAAAGCTCGTACTTGGACTGGACCTAGTGCTACTGATAGCACAAACAGGTCACGACCTACAGGAAACTTGAGTGGTGGTATTTACCATCTAAGGGAGGAGGATAACCTTAAGGCTAAGGTTGAAATGCTCACCAGAGAATTAAAGTTATTGAAAACTAAAAACTCAAAACCAACACACACGGCTAATCATGCAGAATCTTTTGGGCCATGTGTTGTCTGTGGTGAGATAGATCATCATTCCCAAGAGTGTCCTACACATACTAACATGAATGGTATGTATGAGGAACAAAATAATGCTCTGGGTATGTACAAAAAGCCCTTCACACCTTACTCTGAAACCTACAACCCAGGATGGCGTAATCATCCCAACTTCAGCTGGAAGTCTGAAAACCAGCAGCCTGCACAACTCTCTAGATCATATCCTGCACCATACCATGCACCTCAATCTTCTAGAAATTCTTTAGAAGATACTTTGCATACTTTTATTGAAATACAGGGTAAGACTAATCAAAAATTTGAATCTTTGATTATGCAGGTTGTTGAAGAAAATAAGGAAATCAAGAGCCAGGTGTCTAAAATAATGAGTTCATTGACTATGAATGAGAAAGGTAAGTTTCCTTCCCAAACTCAATCTGTACCTCATGGTCAACATATGGCACAAGGAGATCTGAAGGACGTAAACGCCATTGTGACACGAAGTGGTAAGTCTCTACGTGATCCAATAATAGACAAAAAAAAGGATGTAGAGAAAGATCAAGATAGCAGCAGTCCTGAGCTTCCCAAAGAACTTGAGGTAACAAAACCTGAGGAACCTGCGATAACAAAAAATCCTGGTAAGGTACCTTTTCCTCAAGCATTAAAGTCAAGCAAACAAACTCTAGATCATAACAATGATATTTTGGAAAATCTTAGACAGGTAAAAATTAACCTTCCTCTTTTGCATGTAATTAAACAAGTTCCTACTTACGCAAAAATTCTCAAAGATTTGTGTACAGTTAAGAGGAAGCATTATGTGAAGAAGACTGCATTCTTGACAGAGCAAGTTAGTGCTCTAATTGAACAACGGATTCCCCCTAAGTACAAGGATCCTGGATGTCCAACCATCACATGCAACATTGGCAATCATGAGCTTGGACAGGCCTTGCTAGATTTAGGGGCTAGTGTAAATTTGATGCCATATTCTATTTATTTGCAATTAGGATTGGGAGAAATCAAACCAACTTCTATGGTATTGCAATTGGCTGATCGTTCAGTCAGAGCACCACGGGGTGTGGTAGAGGATGTTTTAATTCAAGTTGACAAATTTTACTATCCTGTTGATTTCTTAATTCTAGACACTAGTTCTGCTGTAGAAACCACCTCTAAAATTCCATTAATTTTAGGTAGACCTTTTCTTGCTACTTCTAATGCTCTTATCAATTGCAGAAATGGATTGATGAAACTCTCTTTTGGCAATATGACTCTTGAGGTAAATATTTTTCATATTGCAAAACAACCAGAAGAGGATGTCGAGTGTCATCAGACATACATGATTGACTCACTTATAGAAAGGGATGTTCTTACAACTCATGACTCAGATCCCCTTGAATACTTTATTGTTAATTCTGAATTTAATCCTATAAGTGATTCATCTGATGTATTTGACATTTGTGCTATTTTTGACAGAACTCATGATTATAGCACACAGGCATGGCAACCAAAGTTTGAGAAGTTGCCTGAAAAAAGAGAAAGACAGATTCCTTCAAGTAGGGAAGCCCCTAAAGTTGAATTAAAATCCCTACCTAAGGGTTTAAAGCATGTTTTCCTTGGTCCAGGTGATACTTTTCCTGTTATTATTTCATCTGAATTATCTGAGTCCCAAGGTGAGAAATTAATTCAGATTTTATGCAAATATAAATCAACCCTAGGATGGAGTATTGCTGATATAAAAGGCATTAGTCCCCTAATCTGTACTCATAAAATAAATTTAGAGGAAGGAACTAATCCTCGAAGAGACCCCCAGCGTAGACTTAATCCCACAATGAAAGAAGTTGTGAAAAATGAAGTATTGAAACTATTAGATGCAGGAATGATATATCCTATTGCTGATAGTAAATGGGTAAGTCCTACGCAGGTTGTTCCTAAAAAGTCAGGAGTAACTGTGATAAAAAATGACCTTGGAGAGTTAGTCCCTACAAAACTGGTGACTGGTTGGCGGATGTGCATTGATTACAGAAAATTAAATGCCGCCACACGAAAAGACCATTTTCCGCTTCCTTTTATTGATCAAATTCTTGAGCGGGTGGCTGGTCATCCTTTTTATTGCTTTCTGGATGGTTATTCTGGTTATTATCAAATTGAAATTGCATTAGAAGATCAGGATAAAACTACTTTTACTTGTCCTTTCGGTACTTATGCTTTCCGCAGAATGCCATTTGGACTGTGTAATGCTCCAGCTACTTTTCAACGTTGCATGATGAGTATTTTTAGTGATATGGTTGAAAAGTGCGTGGAAGTTTTTATGGATGACTTGACTGTTTTTGGATCTTCTTTTGATGCATGTTTAATGAGTTTAGAAAGAGTACTGAATCGTTGTGAAGAAAAAGAATTGGTTTTAAATTGGGAAAAATGTCACTTTATGGTACCTTCAGGTATTGTTTTAGGGCATATTATTTCTTCCAAAGGAATGGAGGTTGATCAATCAAAAGTTGAATTAATCTCTAAATTGCCTACACCTAGAACAATCAAGGATATAAGATCATTTCTTGGTCATGCGGGTTTTTATAGGAGATTCATACAGAATTTTTCTGCCATATCTAGACCACTATGTAACCTCCTAACTAAGGATGCCCCATTTGAATGGACACAAGCCTGTCAAGAGGCTTTCAAAACATTAATTGGCAAGCTTACTTCAGCACCCATAATGCAACCACCTGATTGGAATTTACCTTTTGAAATTATGTGTGATGCTAGTGATTTTGCTGTAGGTGCTGTTCTTGGACAACGAAAAGAAGGGAAACCTTTTGTCATTTACTATGCTAGTCGAACTCTAAATAATGCACAAATGAATTACTCCACCACTGAAAAAGAGTTGTTAGCTGTAGTATTTGCTTTGGATAAATTCCGCGCTTATTTGATTGGTTCTCCTATCATTATCTTTACAGATCATGCAGCCCTTAAGTACCTTTTTACAAAGAAGGATGCTAAGGCACGATTAATATGATGGATTTTGCTTTTGCAGGAATTTGACATCACCATCAAAGACAAGAAAGGAGTGGAGAACGTAGTGGCAGACCATCTTTCTAAACTCACATTCGAGGACACTTCTGACCACATACCAATCAAAGATGATTTTCCCGATGAGCATTTACTTTCTATTACTTCTCTACCATGGTTTGCTCATATTGTGAACTATTTAGCTGCAGGTGAAATACCAAAGGATTTTAGCACCCAAGACAAAAGGAAATTCATGATTGAGGTACGAAAATTCTACTGGGATGACCCTTACCTTTTCAAATACTGTCCTGATCAAATTTTAAGGCGTTGCATCCCTGATGAAGAGATTGCAAGCGTTTTGGAATTTTGTCATTCCCAAGCTTGTGGTGGCCACTTTTCAATGAAGAAAACCGCTGCAAAAATCATGCAGTGTGGATTTTATTGGCCCACCTTATTTAAAGATACAAATATCTATTGTCGCTCATGCGAAAGATGTCAAAAGTTAGGAGCTTATGACCCGTCGTAATATGATGCCCTTAAACCCAATTTTGGTAATTGAAATTTTTGACTGTTGGGGCATTGATTTTATGGGACCATTTCCTCCTTCTTTTGGATATTTATATATTATTGTGGCAGTAGATTATGTGTCAAAATGGGTAGAGGCAGCACCTTGCAGGACCAATGATAACAGGACGGTAATTAAGTTTCTCAAAGAAAATGTATTATCTCGATTTGGTACCCCACGTGCTATCATTAGTGACCGAGGTACGCATTTTTGTAACCGTTCTTTTGAAGCTTTAATGAAAAGATATGGGGTGATACATAAGCTTTCTACTGCATATCACCCTCAGACAAGTGGACAGGTTGAACTTGCGAATAGGGAAATTAAATAGAAAAAACGGTCAACCCGGATCGGAAAGATTGGTCTTTGAGACTAATCGATGCGCTTTGGGCTTACCGTACAGCTTTCAAAACTCCCTTAGGCATGTCACCTTATAGACTTGTTTTTGGAAAACCTTGTCATTTGCCCGTGGAGCTCGAGCATCGAGCATATTGGGCTCTTAAACATTTCAATTTTGACTTGGAAAAAGCAGGAAAATTTAGAAAATTCCAATTGACGGAATTAGAAGAATTGAGAAATGATGCTTATGAAAACTCCAAGATCTATAAGGCTAAAATGAAAGTATTTCATGATAAAAATATTTTAAGAAGAACATTTAAGCCTAATGATCGAGTATTTTTATATGATTCAAGACTCCACAAGCATCCAGGAAAACTTCGATCTAGATGGACCGGCCCTTTTATAGTAAAAAACGTTTTCACAAATGGGGCGGTAGAAATAGAAAATCTAAAAGATGGATGTATCTTCAAAGTAAATGGTCAACGCCTCAAAATCTTAATTGATAGACAAATTCCAGAAGTGGAAGACATTCCACTTATGGACCCAGTATATCAATCTTGACCATCTCCAGGTATGTTTTTCTTTTATTTTATTTTCGTTCATTTTATTTTTGTTTATTGTTTACTTTATTTTGTTACAGGTTAATTTTATTTTGACAAATACCATCTTTGATGCCAAGCAAGCCACCCACATCCCACATCCCACATCAGGTGTATTCTACCCTATTTAGTTATTCAATTCTGATTCTTAAACATTGAGGACAATGTTTCATTTAAGTTGGGGGGTGGGAATACAAATCTGTTATTTAAACTCTGTGGCATATTTCAATCAATATATAAAAAATTGCCAAATTTTTTCACACAGGCATCTTTTCACACATGATACTCATGCTCATTCATAACCATCTTGGTAAATTCAACTAACCCATTTTAAATCATTTTGCTAAAACATCCACAGAGCCATTTATGCACTTCTCCAAACTTTGTGGTAATATGGTGATTTGACACATGTAACTAAAGAATTATTTTGCTCAAGTATTCATGTGAATTTTGTGAGAATTGAGAGCTTACAAATACAGAAATTGTGATAAGTATCCATTGATCTGTTGAATTTGACACTTCTTTTGAGAATATCATTACATGGTTTGTGGTAAGATGGTGGATATACTTGGGATATGACGAAAGTCAACTTAGGATTAACGTTTGAGCCTTTCAAGCTGAGCCTTTTCATCATAGATCCCTAGCAGCCAATTTTGAGCCAATATACACATATGGCCTTTTCTTTTCATATCTACATCATCCATACCTCTCCACATTGGAGTATAGCTTATACACTATATTTTCCTACTATTTTACTTCCAAGTGTGTACTAGGTGTGAAATTATCATAAAAAAAAAAAAAAAAAAAAGACCATGACAAAAATGGCATGGTGCTAGATGTGTCCATCAAATTATTCATGAAAGAGTTCATCAAATTGCGAAGACACCAGTGGCAAAAGAAGATGGAAAAGTGTACTTAGTCAAAAATCTAAAAAATTGAAAAGTACATCAAAAGGAAAGTATAGTCTACTGAAAAATTTAACAGATTCCCTTTTGTGTATACTTGGAAGTTTTTGAAATCTCTTCACCTTTTCTTCTTATGAACCCCAACCCTAAACCACATTACAACCCTTTGTGTTGATTTTTCCGATCCTAAGTATGCTTGTGGAAAGAATGGTGGAAATCTCATTTGTTAGTATTCCTTCCTATCATAAGATCAATGTTTACTTGTTACTTATATATAATTGGCTAAATTTCCATGAGAGTAAATGTACACCTTTGTCAACTCCATAGAGAGAACCCATACATGAAACACTTCTATACCCGTGAGTTATGGAGTTGAACCTTTTTGCTTAAGATATTCTAATGTTGCATGTGTCGAAACCTCTGATTTGATAAAAATAGTTTGGAACACATACACACTCTGTGGATTGCTATATTTGAATTACTTGTGAAAGGGTTATTGAATTTCTAAGATTGTTTTGATATGTAAATTTGAAAAATGTGTCTTGATGGCCCCTATGTGTGATTTTCTTTGGTCTTTCTCATCATTTTGCATGAAAATTGCTAGGGACTAGCAATGAGTAAGTTGGGGGGTGTGATGAGTGCACAAAAATGCACTCTAAATACTCTATTTAAATACTAAAAGAAATGAGAAAACAATGGATATAACTCATGTTAATAAAATTAATGGTCATTTATCTTGAGATAGATATAAGCATGATTTAATATATTGATGAGAATATAAAATGCCATATTTTCCTCTCTTAATATTTAAAACTTTATTCTTATTTGATGCCTAAATATACTCATTATTCTTATATTTTGATTTAGGACACAAATAGAGACATTAGGAGCAAATGAAGATAATTGCGGAATTTTAGACAGTTCTGACATCTTTTCGTAAAATGGGCATAACTCTCTCATCCAATCTCCGATTGAGCTGATTCAAGATGATCTAGAACCGCAAGAGAAATATCTATAACTTTTATGTTTTGTGTTTGAAGAGATATCCACTCAATCTAAGACAAAATCGACCATCAAGTGGACGCACCTGCACTTGACGTTCCTGGATATTTTTCAGCCACTTGCATCAAATCCAAATGTCATCATAATATTTTCTAGCAAGCACTCCTACACCAACTTGGAAATTCAATGATCAATTCAGATACAAGATGAAGTGCACTCAAGTTTCTTCAAGACAAATTATTTGACCACAAGATATTAAGTCATACAAGACAACTAATAGATAGAGAAGCAAAATTGAAACACTCAACCTACAAGCAAAATCCAGCTCATGCATGGTGGGAAAACAAATGATCAAAATGACAACTCACAAATCACTTGGATTCAAGAATGGCACATGGCAAAACAAGTTGAAATTGTGATGATTTTGTCATGACAACTTGCATGAAGGATGCTTATAAATAGAAGGGAAGGGTGTGTGTTCTAAGGAATGCTTAGTGTGGGAGGATGCTTTGGAAGAGCCATTATTTTGAGAGCTTGAGAAAAGAAAAGAAAAACCAAAGAAGAGAGAAGATAATAATGGTTGGCTCTTCCATATTATCCCTTGGAGAATTTTGGTTGCATATTTTCAATATGTGTAACTAAATTCTCAAGGAGGGCTAGGGATGAACTTGTGTGTGTGATGGTATTTGTAATTTATTTTTGATTCATGTATTTGGTCTTTAAATATTAAAACTCTTTTGTTCTATTATTCTCAATTTATTTGTGATGTTTTTTCGTCTTCAAATAATTATAGAATCTATTTCGTTTATGGATTCAGTCATGCTTTTTCTATTGAGTGAATTAGTTCTATAATTATGTTTGGAGCAATTGATTATCTATATTGGTTTAATTCCCTGCTGCAATATCGCCTCTTAGGTATATTGTCGTCGTTGGATTTTCTCAATATCGATAACAATTTATGAGAGTTAAGCGCGAAGAATGATTTTTTAAAGAGTTACATGTGATTTAAATTTTGGTTATTAATGTTATATCTTCCGATTAAGAATTTGGACATAGAATTCTTAATTGAGTTATCAATGAATTAAGAATAAATTTGAATACCACAAATACACAAGGAATTCCCTACGCTCTACTTTTCGTCTTATTTTTATACTGTTCAAATTACTCATTTAGTTTTAATTTATGTCACATTCTAAAATTTACTTTTCGCACTTATTTAATCTTTTTGTTAATTTCATTACTGTTCTTCAATTTCTCAATCCATCTCCCTGTGGAATCGACACCCCAAAACTATACTGCAAACGACCGCGTTATTCTTTGGGCGTAAACAAATTTTGGCGCCGTTACCGGGGAGACGGTAGAAGAGTTTGTAGTTTTTTTTAGTAGTTTGTTAAAATAAAAAAAAAAAGAGCGGTAGCCTCGTTCATTTTCTTTTTAGCTTTCTGCATCTTTATTTTATTTTACTTTTCCTTTCGTAATTATTTTTTTTCAGTATTACGCTTTTCTTTACTTTGCATGCGCAGGTACAGAGACGCTTTTGGACGGTTTGCTAGTAGACCCGTGCTAGAATCAGATTTAGAATCTAATTTTTCTTGTCGCTTGTTTGATAATTCTTCCAATTCTGACGCGATGAGTGAACACGTGGACCAACCTGTTAGAACCCTCCAAGATTATCTTCATCCCGCACGAACAGCCACACCATCCTGTATTATGTTCTCACCTAATGTTCGTCATGTAGATTTTAAAACGGGAATGATACAATTACTTCCGACTTTCCATGGTCTAGAAAATGAAAACCCCTATGTTCATATTAGGAAATTTGAGGAAGTAGTTGCAACATTTCACGGTCAAAATACCACTGACGAAACGGTAAGGCTAAAGTTCTTTCCTTTTTCTTTGAAAGATAAAGCTAAGAGTTGGTTGTACTCACCAAGACCACGGTCTATTGGAACATGGAGTGAGATGACTCAAGTGTTTTTCAATAAATACTTTCCCCAACATAAGACTAATGCTTTAAAAAGACAAATCTCTACCTTTGCACAAAAGGATAGTGAGACTTTGTACCAGTCTTGGGAAAGATTTAAAGAATTACTGAGTATGTGTCCCCACCATGGATATGAGAATTGGCGCTTAGTGAGTTATTTCTATGAAGGCCTTACGCCCAGGGAACGTCAATTCGTGGAAATGATGTGCAATGGAGAATTTTTACAAAAAAATCCCGATGAGGCTATAGAGTACCTCAATGAGCTTGCTGAAAAAGCTCGTACTTGGACTGGACCTAGTGCTACTGATAGCACAAACAGGTCACGACCTACAGGAAACTTGAGTGGTGGTATTTACCATCTAAGGGAGGAGGATAACCTTAAGGCTAAGGTTGAAATGCTCACCAGAGAATTAGAGTTATTGAAAACTAAAAACTCAAAACCAACACACACGGCTAATCATGCAGAATCTTTTGGGCCATGTGTTGTCTGTGGTGAGATAGATCATCATTCCCAAGAGTGTCCTACACATACTAACATGAATGGTATGTATGAGGAACAAAATAATGCTCTGGGTATGTACAAAAAGCCCTTCACACCTTACTCTGAAACCTACAACCCAGGATGGCGTAATCATCCCAACTTCAGCTGGAAGTCTGAAAACCAGCAGCCTGCACAACTCTCTAGATCATATCCTGCACCATACCATGCACCTCAATCTTCTAGAAATTCTTTAGAAGATACTTTGCATACTTTTATTGAAATACAGGGTAAGACTAATCAAAAATTTGAATCTTTGATTATGCAGGTTGTTGAAGAAAATAAGGAAATCAAGAGCCAGGTGTCTAAAATAATGAGTTCATTGACTATGAATGAGAAAGGTAAGTTTCCTTCCCAAACTCAATCTGTACCTCATGGTCAACATATGGCACAAGGAGATCTGAAGGACGTAAACGCCATTGTGACACGAAGTGGTAAGTCTCTACGTGATCCAATAATAGACAAAAAAAAGGATGTAGAGAAAGATCAAGATAGCAGCAGTCCTGAGCTTCCCAAAGAACTTGAGGTAACAAAACCTGAGGAACCTGCGATAACAAAAAATCCTGGTAAGGTACCTTTTCCTCAAGCATTAAAGTCAAGCAAACAAACTCTAGATCATAACAATGATATTTTGGAAAATCTTAGACAGGTAAAAATTAACCTTCCTCTTTTGCATGTAATTAAACAAGTTCCTACTTACGCAAAAATTCTCAAAGATTTGTGTACAGTTAAGAGGAAGCATTATGTGAAGAAGACTGCATTCTTGACAGAGCAAGTTAGTGCTCTAATTGAACAACGGATTCCCCCTAAGTACAAGGATCCTGGATGTCCAACCATCACATGCAACATTGGCAATCATGAGCTTGGACAGGCCTTGCTAGATTTAGGGGCTAGTGTAAATTTGATGCCATATTCTATTTATTTGCAATTAGGATTGGGAGAAATCAAACCAACTTCTATGGTATTGCAATTGGCTGATCGTTCAGTCAGAGCACCACGGGGTGTGGTAGAGGATGTTTTAATTCAAGTTGACAAATTTTACTATCCTGTTGATTTCTTAATTCTAGACACTAGTTCTGCTGTAGAAACCACCTCTAAAATTCCATTAATTTTAGGTAGACCTTTTCTTGCTACTTCTAATGCTCTTATCAATTGCAGAAATGGATTGATGAAACTCTCTTTTGGCAATATGACTCTTGAGGTAAATATTTTTCATATTGCAAAACAACCAGAAGAGGATGTCGAGTGTCATCAGACATACATGATTGACTCACTTATAGAAAGGGATGTTCTTACAACTCATGACTCAGATCCCCTTGAATACTTTATTGTTAATTCTGAATTTAATCCTATAAGTGATTCATCTGATGTATTTGACATTTGTGCTATTTTTGACAGAACTCATGATTATAGCACACAGGCATGGCAACCAAAGTTTGAGAAGTTGCCTGAAAAAAGAGAAAGACAGATTCCTTCAAGTAGGGAAGCCCCTAAAGTTGAATTAAAATCCCTACCTAAGGGTTTAAAGCATGTTTTCCTTGGTCCAGGTGATACTTTTCCTGTTATTATTTCATCTGAATTATCTGAGTCCCAAGGTGAGAAATTAATTCAGATTTTATGCAAATATAAATCAACCCTAGGATGGAGTATTGCTGATATAAAAGGCATTAGTCCCCTAATCTGTACTCATAAAATAAATTTAGAGGAAGGAACTAATCCTCGAAGAGACCCCCAGCGTAGACTTAATCCCACAATGAAAGAAGTTGTGAAAAATGAAGTATTGAAACTATTAGATGCAGGAATGATATATCCTATTGCTGATAGTAAATGGGTAAGTCCTACGCAGGTTGTTCCTAAAAAGTCAGGAGTAACTGTGATAAAAAATGACCTTGGAGAGTTAGTCCCCACAAAACTGGTGACTGGTTGGCGGATGTGCATTGATTACAGAAAATTAAATGCCGCCACACGAAAAGACCATTTTCCGCTTCCTTTTATTGATCAAATTCTTGAGCGGGTGGCTGGTCATCCTTTTTATTGCTTTCTGGATGGTTATTCAGGTTATTATCAAATTGAAATTGCATTAGAAGATCAGGATAAAACTACTTTTACTTGTCCTTTCGGTACTTATGCTTTCCGCAGAATGCCATTTGGACTGTGTAATGCTCCAGCTACTTTTCAACGTTGCATGATGAGTATTTTTAGTGATATGGTTGAAAAGTGCGTGGAAGTTTTTATGGATGACTTGACTGTTTTTGGATCTTCTTTTGATGCATGTTTAATGAGTTTAGAAAGAGTACTGAATCGTTGTGAAGAAAAAGAATTGGTTTTAAATTGGGAAAAATGTCACTTTATGGTACCTTCAGGTATTGTTTTAGGGCATATTATTTCTTCCAAAGGAATGGAGGTTGATCAATCAAAAGTTGAATTAATCTCTAAATTGCCTACACCTAGAACAATCAAGGATATAAGATCATTTCTTGGTCATGCGGGTTTTTATAGGAGATTCATACAGAATTTTTCTGCCATATCTAGACCACTATGTAACCTCCTAACTAAGGATGCCCCATTTGAATGGACACAAGCCTGTCAAGAGGCTTTCAAAACATTAATTGGCAAGCTTACTTCAGCACCCATAATGCAACCACCTGATTGGAATTTACCTTTTGAAATTATGTGTGATGCTAGTGATTTTGCTGTAGGTGCTGTTCTTGGACAACGAAAAGAAGGGAAACCTTTTGTCATTTACTATGCTAGTCGAACTCTAAATAATGCACAAATGAATTACTCCACCACTGAAAAAGAGTTGTTAGCTGTAGTATTTGCTTTGGATAAATTCCGCGCTTATTTGATTGGTTCTCCTATCATTATCTTTACAGATCATGCAGCCCTTAAGTACCTTTTTACAAAGAAGGATGCTAAGGCACGATTAATATGATGGATTTTACTTTTGCAGGAATTTGACATCACCATCAAAGACAAGAAAGGAGTGGAGAACGTAGTGGCAGACCATCTTTCTAAACTCACATTCGAGGACACTTCTGACCACATACCAATCAAAGATGATTTTCCCGATGAGCATTTACTTTCTATTACTTCTCTACCATGGTTTGCTCATATTGTGAACTATTTAGCTGCAGGTGAAATACCAAAGGATTTTAGCACCCAAGACAAAAGGAAATTCATGATTGAGGTACGAAAATTCTACTGGGATGACCCTTACCTTTTCAAATACTGTCCTGATCAAATTTTAAGGCGTTGCATCCCTGATGAAGAGATTGCAAGCGTTTTGGAATTTTGTCATTCCCAAGCTTGTGGTGGCCACTTTTCAATGAAGAAAACCGCTGCAAAAATCATGCAGTGTGGATTTTATTAGCCCACCTTATTTAAAGATACAAATATCTATTGTCGCTCATGCGAAAGATGTCAAAAGTTAGGAGCTTATGACCCGTCGTAATATGATGCCCTTAAACCCAATTTTGGTAATTGAAATTTTTGACTGTTGGGGCATTGATTTTATGGGACCATTTCCTCCTTCTTTTGGATATTTATATATTATTGTGGCAGTAGATTATGTGTCAAAATGGGTAGAGGCAGCACCTTGCAGGACCAATGATAACAGGACGGTAATTAAGTTTCTCAAAGAAAATGTATTATCTCGATTTGGTACCCCACGTGCTATCATTAGTGACCGAGGTACGCATTTTTGTAACCGTTCTTTTGAAGCTTTAATGAAAAGATATGGGGTGATACATAAGCTTTCTACTGCATATCACCCTCAGACAAGTGGACAGGTTGAACTTGCGAATAGGGAAATTAAATAGAAAAAACGGTCAACCCGGATCGGAAAGATTGGTCTTTGAGACTAATCGATGCGCTTTGGGCTTACCGTACAGCTTTCAAAACTCCCTTAGGCATGTCACCTTATAGACTTGTTTTTGGAAAACCTTGTCATTTGCCCGTGGAGCTCGAGCATCGAGCATATTGGGCTCTTAAACATTTCAATTTTGACTTGGAAAAAGCAGGAAAATTTAGAAAATTCCAATTGACGGAATTAGAAGAATTGAGAAATGATGCTTATGAAAACTCCAAGATCTATAAGGCTAAAATGAAAGTATTTCATGATAAAAATATTTTAAGAAGAACATTTAAGCCTAATGATCGAGTATTTTTATATGATTCAAGACTCCATAAGCATCCAGGAAAACTTCGATCTAGATGGACCGGCCCTTTTATAGTAAAAAACGTTTTCACAAATGGGCCGGTAGAAATAGAAAATCTAAAAGATGGATGTATCTTCAAAGTAAATGGTCAACGCCTCAAAATCTTAATTGATAGACAAATTCCAGAAGTGGAAGACATTCCACTTATGGACCCAGTATATCAATCTTGACCATCTCCAGGTATGTTTTTCTTTTATTTTATTTTCGTTCATTTTATTTTTGTTTATTGTTTACTTTATTTTGTTACAGGTTAATTTTATTTTGACAAATACCATCTTTGATGCCAAGCAAGCCACCCACATCCCACATCCCACATCAGGTGTATTCTACCCTATTTAGTTATTCAATTCTGATTCTTAAACATTGAGGACAATGTTTCATTTAAGTTGGGGGGTGGGAATACAAATCTGTTATTTAAACTCTGTGGCATATTTCAATCAATATATAAAAAATTGCCAAATTTTTTCACACAGGCATCTTTTCACACATGATACTCGTGCTCATTCATAACCATCTTGGTGAATTCAACAAACCCATTTTAAATCATTTTGCTAAAACATCCACAGAGCCATTTATGCACTTCTCCAAACTTTGTGGTAATATGGTGATTTGACACATGTAACTAAAGAATTATTTTGCTCAAGTATTCATGTGAATTTTGTGAGAATTGAGAGCTTACAAATACAGAAATTGTGATAAGTATCCATTGATCTGTTGAATTTGACACTTCTTTTGAGAATATCATTACATGGTTTGTGGTAAGATGGTGGATATACTTGGGATATGACGAAAGTCAACTTAGGATTAACGTTTGAGCCTTTCAAGCTGAGCCTTTTCATCATAGATCCCTAGCAGCCAATTTTGAGCCAATATACACATATGGCCTTTTCTTTTCATATCTACATCATCCATACCTCTCCACATTGGAGTATAGCTTATACACTATATTTTCCTACTATTTTACTTCCAAGTGTGTACTAGATGTGAAATTATCATAAAAAAAAAAAAAAAAAAAAAGACCATGACAAAAATGGCATGGTGCTAGATGTGTCCATCAAATTATTCATGAAAGAGTTCATCAAATTGCGAAGACACCAGTGGCAAAAGAAGATGGAAAAGTGTACTTAGTCAAAAATCTAAAAAATTGAAAAGTACATCAAAAGGAAAGTATAGTCTACTGAAAAATTTAACAGATTCCCTTTTGTGTATACTTGGAAGTTTTTGAAATCTCTTCACCTTTTCTTCTTATGAACCCCAACCCTAAACCACATTACAACCCTTTGTGTTGATTTTTCCGATCCTAAGTATGCTTGTGGAAAGAATGGTGGAAATCTCATTTGTTAGTATTCCTTCCTATCATAAGATCAATGTTTACTTGTTACTTATATATAATTGGCTAAATTTCCATGAGAGTAAATGTACACCTTTGTCAACTCCATAGAGAGAACCCATACATGAAACACTTCTATACCCGTGAGTTATGGAGTTGAACCTTTTTGCTTAAGATATTCTAATGTTGCATGTGTCGAAACCTCTGATTTGATAAAAATAGTTTGGAACACATACACACTCTGTGGATTGCTATATTTGAATTACTTGTGAAAGGGTTATTGAATTTCTAAGATTGTTTTGATATGTAAATTTGAAAAATGTGTCTTGATGGCCCCTATGTGTGATTTTCTTTGGTCTTTCTCATCATTTTGCAAGAAAATTGCTAGGGACTAGCAATGAGTAAGTTGGGGGGTGTGATGAGTGCACAAAAATGCACTCTAAATACTCTATTTAAATACTAAAAGAAATGAGAAAACAATGGATATAACTCATGTTAATAAAATTAATGGTCATTTATCTTGAGATAGATATAAGCATGATTTAATATATTGATGAGAATATAAAATGCCATATTTTCCTCTCTTAATGTTTAAAACTTTATTCTTATTTGATGCCTAAATATACTCATTATTCTTATATTTTGATTTAGGACACAAATAGAGACATTAGGAGCAAATGAAGATAATTGCGGAATTTTAGACAGTTCTGACATCTTTTCGTAAAATGGGCATAACTCTCTCATCCAATCTTCGATTGAGCTGATTCAAGATGATCTAGAACCGCAAGAGAAATATCTATAACTTGTATGTTTTGTGTTTGAAGAGATATCCACTCAATCTAAGACAAAATCGACCATCAAGTGGACGCACCTGCACTTGACGTTCCTGGATATTTTTCAGCCACTTGCATCAAATCCAAATGTCATCAAAATATTTTCTAGCAAGCACTCCTACACCAACTTGGAAATTCAATGATCAATTCAGATACAAGATGAAGTGCACTCAAGTTTCTTCAAGACAAATTATTTGACCACAAGATATTAAGTCATACAAGACAACTAATAGATAGAGAAGCAAAATTGAAACACTCAACCTACAAGCAAAATCCAGCTCATGCATGGTGGGAAAACAAATGATCAAAATGACAACTCACAAATCACTTGGATTCAAGAATGGCACATGGCAAAACAAGTTGAAATTGTGATGATTTTGTCATGACAACTTGCATGAAGGATGCTTATAAATAGAAGGGAAGGGTGTGTGTTCTAAGGAATGCTTAGTGTGGGAGGATGCTTTGGAAGAGCCATTATTTTGAGAGCTTGAGAAAAGAAAAGAAAAACCAAAGAAGAGAGAAGATAATAATGGTTGGCTCTTCCATATTATCCCTTGGAGAATTTTGGTTGCATATTTTCAATATGTGTAACTAAATTCTCAAGGAGGGCTAGGGATGAACTTGTGTGTGTGATGGTATTTGTAATTTATTTTTGATTCATGTATTTGGTCTTTAAATATTAAAACTCTTTTGTTCTATTATTCTCAATTTATTTGTGATGTTTTTTCGTCTTCAAATAATTATAGAATCTATTTCGTTTATGGATTCAGTCATGCTTTTTCTATTGAGTGAATTAGTTCTATAATTATGTTTGGAGCAATTGATTATCTATATTGGTTTAATTCTCTGCTGCAATATCGCCTCTTAGGTATATTGTCGTCGTTGGATTTTCTCAATATCGATAACAATTTATGAGAGTTAAGCGCGAAGAATGATTTTTTAAAGAGTTACATGTGATTTAAATTTTGGTTATTAATGTTATATCTTCCGATTAAGAATTTGGACATAGAATTCTTAATTGAGTTATCAATGAATTAAGAATAAATTTGAATACCACAAATACACAAGGAATTCCCTACGCTCTACTTTTCGTCTTATTTTTATACTGTTCAAATTACTCATTTAGTTTTAATTTATGTCACATTCTAAAATTTACTTTTCGCACTTATTTAATCTTTTTGTTAATTTCATTACTGTTCTTCAATTTCTCAATCCATCTCCCTGTGGAATCGACACCCCAAAACTATACTGCAAACGACCGCGTTATTCTTTGGGCGTAAACAAATTTTGGCACCGTTACCGGGGAGACGGTAGAAGAGTTTGTAGTTTTTTTTAGTAGTTTGTTAAAATAAAAAAAAAAAGAGCGGTAGCCTCGTTCATTTTCTTTTTAGCTTTCTGCATCTTTATTTTATTTTACTTTTCCTTTCGTAATTATTTTTTTTTCAGTATTACGCTTTTCTTTACTTTGCATGCGCAGGTACAGAGACGCTTTTGGACGGTTTGCTAGTAGACCCGTGCTAGAATCAGATTTAGAATCTAATTTTTCTTGTCGCTTGTTTGATAATTCTTCCAATTCTGACGCGATGAGTGAACACGTGGACCAACCTGTTAGAACCCTCCAAGATTATCTTCATCCCGCACGAACAGCCACACCATCCTGTATTATGTTCTCACCTAATGTTCGTCATGTAGATTTTAAAACGGGAATGATACAATTACTTCCGACTTTCCATGGTCTAGAAAATGAAAACCCCTATGTTCATATTAGGAAATTTGAGGAAGTAGTTGCAACATTTCACGGTCAAAATACCACTGACGAAACGGTAAGGCTAAAGTTCTTTCCTTTTTCTTTGAAAGATAAAGCTAAGAGTTGGTTGTACTCACCAAGACCACGGTCTATTGGAACATGGAGTGAGATGACTCAAGTGTTTTTCAATAAATACTTTCCCCAACATAAGACTAATGCTTTAAAAAGACAAATCTCTACCTTTGCACAAAAGGATAGTGAGACTTTGTACCAGTCTTGGGAAAGATTTAAAGAATTACTGAGTATGTGTCCCCACCATGGATATGAGAATTGGCGCTTAGTGAGTTATTTCTATGAAGGCCTTACGCCCAGGGAACGTCAATTCGTGGAAATGATGTGCAATGGAGAATTTTTACAAAAAAATCCCGATGAGGCTATAGAGTACCTCAATGAGCTTGCTGAAAAAGCTCGTACTTGGACTGGACCTAGTGCTACTGATAGCACAAACAGGTCACGACCTACAGGAAACTTGAGTGGTGGTATTTACCATCTAAGGGAGGAGGATAACCTTAAGGCTAAGGTTGAAATGCTCACCAGAGAATTAGAGTTATTGAAAACTAAAAACTCAAAACCAACACACACGGCTAATCATGCAGAATCTTTTGGGCCATGTGTTGTCTGTGGTGAGATAGATCATCATTCCCAAGAGTGTCCTACACATACTAACATGAATGGTATGTATGAGGAACAAAATAATGCTCTGGGTATGTACAAAAAGCCCTTCACACCTTACTCTGAAACCTACAACCCAGGATGGCGTAATCATCCCAACTTCAGCTGGAAGTCTGAAAACCAGCAGCCTGCACAACTCTCTAGATCATATCCTGCACCATACCATGCACCTCAATCTTCTAGAAATTCTTTAGAAGATACTTTGCATACTTTTATTGAAATACAGGGTAAGACTAATCAAAAATTTGAATCTTTGATTATGCAGGTTGTTGAAGAAAATAAGGAAATCAAGAGCCAGGTGTCTAAAATAATGAGTTCATTGACTATGAATGAGAAAGGTAAGTTTCCTTCCCAAACTCAATCTGTACCTCATGGTCAACATATGGCACAAGGAGATCTGAAGGACGTAAACGCCATTGTGACACGAAGTGGTAAGTCTCTACGTGATCCAATAATAGACAAAAAAAAGGATGTAGAGAAAGATCAAGATAGCAGCAGTCCTGAGCTTCCCAAAGAACTTGAGGTAACAAAACCTGAGGAACCTGCGATAACAAAAAATCCTGGTAAGGTACCTTTTCCTCAAGCATTAAAGTCAAGCAAACAAACTCTAGATCATAACAATGATATTTTGGAAAATCTTAGACAGGTAAAAATTAACCTTCCTCTTTTGCATGTAATTAAACAAGTTCCTACTTACGCAAAAATTCTCAAAGATTTGTGTACAGTTAAGAGGAAGCATTATGTGAAGAAGACTGCATTCTTGACAGAGCAAGTTAGTGCTCTAATTGAACAACGGATTCCCCCTAAGTACAAGGATCCTGGATGTCCAACCATCACATGCAACATTGGCAATCATGAGCTTGGACAGGCCTTGCTAGATTTAGGGGCTAGTGTAAATTTGATGCCATATTCTATTTATTTGCAATTAGGATTGGGAGAAATCAAACCAACTTCTATGGTATTGCAATTGGCTGATCGTTCAGTCAGAGCACCACGGGGTATGGTAGAGGATGTTTTAATTCAAGTTGACAAATTTTACTATCCTGTTGATTTCTTAATTCTAGACACTAGTTCTGCTGTAGAAACCACCTCTAAAATTCCATTAATTTTAGGTAGACCTTTTCTTGCTACTTCTAATGCTCTTATCAATTGCAGAAATGGATTGATGAAACTCTCTTTTGGCAATATGACTCTTGAGGTAAATATTTTTCATATTGCAAAACAACCAGAAGAGGATGTCGAGTGTCATCAGACATACATGATTGACTCACTCATAGAAAGGGATGTTCTTACAACTCATGACTCAGATCCCCTTGAATACTTTATTGTTAATTCTGAATTTAATCCTATAAGTGATTCATCTGATGTATTTGACATTTGTGCTATTTTTGACAGAACTCATGATTATAGCACACAGGCATGGCAACCAAAGTTTGAGAAGTTGCCTGAAAAAAGAGAAAGACAGATTCCTTCAAGTAGGGAAGCCCCTAAAGTTGAATTAAAATCCCTACCTAAGGGTTTAAAGCATGTTTTCCTTGGTCCAGGTGATACTTTTCCTGTTATTATTTCATCTGAATTATCTGAGTCCCAAGGTGAGAAATTAATTCAGATTTTATGCAAATATAAATCAACCCTAGGATGGAGTATTGCTGATATAAAAGGCATTAGTCCCCTAATCTGTACTCATAAAATAAATTTAGAGGAAGGAACTAATCCTCGAAGAGACCCCCAGCGTAGACTTAATCCCACAATGAAAGAAGTTGTGAAAAATGAAGTATTGAAACTATTAGATGCAGGAATGATATATCCTATTGCTGATAGTAAATGGGTAAGTCCTACGCAGGTTGTTCCTAAAAATTCAGGAGTAACTGTGATAAAAAATGACCTTGGAGAGTTAGTCCCTACAAAACTGGTGACTGGTTGGCGGATGTGCATTGATTACAGAAAATTAAATGCCGCCACACGAAAAGACCATTTTCCGCTTCCTTTTATTGATCAAATTCTTGAGCGGGTGGCTGGTCATCCTTTTTATTGCTTTCTGGATGGTTATTCTGGTTATTATCAAATTGAAATTGCATTAGAAGATCAGGATAAAACTACTTTTACTTGTCCTTTCGGTACTTATGCTTTCCGCAGAATGCCATTTGGACTGTGTAATGCTCCAGCTACTTTTCAACGTTGCATGATGAGTATTTTTAGTGATATGGTTGAAAAGTGCGTGGAAGTTTTTATGGATGACTTGACTGTTTTTGGATCTTCTTTTGATGCATGTTTAATGAGTTTAGAAAGAGTACTGAATCGTTGTGAAGAAAAAGAATTGGTTTTAAATTGGGAAAAATGTCACTTTATGGTACCTTCAGGTATTGTTTTAGGGCATATTATTTCTTCCAAAGGAATGGAGGTTGATCAATCAAAAGTTGAATTAATCTCTAAATTGCCTACACCTAGAACAATCAAGGATATAAGATCATTTCTTAGTCATGCGGGTTTTTATAGGAGATTCATACAGAATTTTTCTGCCATATCTAGACCACTATGTAACCTCCTAACTAAGGATGCCCCATTTGAATGGACACAAGCCTGTCAAGAGGCTTTCAAAACATTAATTGGCAAGCTTACTTCAGCACCCATAATGCAACCACCTGATTGGAATTTACCTTTTGAAATTATGTGTGATGCTAGTGATTTTGCTGTAGGTGCTGTTCTTGGACAACGAAAAGAAGGGAAACCTTTTGTCATTTACTATACTAGTCGAACTCTAAATAATGCACAAATGAATTACTCCACCACTGAAAAAGAGTTGTTAGCTGTAGTATTTGCTTTGGATAAATTCCGCGCTTATTTGATTGGTTCTCCTATCATTATCTTTACAGATCATGCAGCCCTTAAGTACCTTTTTACAAAGAAGGATGCTAAGGCACGATTAATATGATGGATTTTGCTTTTGCAGGAATTTGACATCACCATCAAAGACAAGAAAGGAGTGGAGAACGTAGTGGCAGACCATCTTTCTAAACTCACATTCGAGGACACTTCTGACCACATACCAATCAAAGATGATTTTCCCGATGAGCATTTACTTTCTATTACTTCTCTACCATGGTTTGCTCATATTGTGAACTATTTAGCTGCAGGTGAAATACCAAAGGATTTTAGCACCCAAGACAAAAGGAAATTCATGATTGAGGTACGAAAATTCTACTGGGATGACCCTTACCTTTTCAAATACTGTCCTGATCAAATTTTAAGGCGTTGCATCCCTGATGAAGAGATTGCAAGCGTTTTGGAATTTTGTCATTCCCAAGCTTGTGGTGGCCACTTTTCAATGAAGAAAACCGCTGCAAAAATCATGCAGTGTGGATTTTATTAGCCCACCTTATTTAAAGATACAAATATCTATTGTCGCTCATGCGAAAGATGTCAAAAGTTAGGAGCTTATGACCCGTCGTAATATGATGCCCTTAAACCCAATTTTGGTAATTGAAATTTTTGACTGTTGGAGCATTGATTTTATGGGACCATTTCCTCCTTCTTTTGGATATTTATATATTATTGTGGCAGTAGATTATGTGTCAAAATGGGTAGAGGCAGCACCTTGCAGGACCAATGATAACAGGACGGTAATTAAGTTTCTCAAAGAAAATGTATTATCTCGATTTGGTACCCCACGTGCTATCATTAGTGACCGAGGTACGCATTTTTGTAACCGTTCTTTTGAAGCTTTAATGAAAAGATATGGGGTGATACATAAGCTTTCTACTGCATATCACCCTCAGACAAGTGGACAGGTTGAACTTGCGAATAGGGAAATTAAATAGAAAAAACGGTCAACCCGGATCGGAAAGATTGGTCTTTGAGACTAATCGATGCGCTTTGGGCTTACCGTACAGCTTTCAAAACTCCCTTAGGCATGTCACCTTATAGACTTGTTTTTGGAAAACCTTGTCATTTGCCCGTGGAGCTCGAGCATCGAGCATATTGGGCTCTTAAACATTTCAATTTTGACTTGGAAAAAGCAGGAAAATTTAGAAAATTCCAATTGACGGAATTAGAAGAATTGAGAAATGATGCTTATGAAAACTCCAAGATCTATAAGGCTAAAATGAAAGTATTTCATGATAAAAATATTTTAAGAAGAACATTTAAGCCTAATGATCCAGTATTTTTATATGATTCAAGACTCCATAAGCATCCAGGAAAACTTCGATCTAGATGGACCGGCCCTTTTATAGTAAAAAACGTTTTCACAAATGGGGCGGTAGAAATAGAAAATCTAAAAGATGGATGTATCTTCAAAGTAAATGGTCAACGCCTCAAAATCTTAATTGATAGACAAATTCCAGAAGTGGAAGACATTCCACTTATGGACCCAGTATATCAATCTTGACCATCTCCAGGTATGTTTTTCTTTTATTTTATTTTCGTTCATTTTATTTTTGTTTATTGTTTACTTTATTTTGTTACAGGTTAATTTTATTTTGACAAATACCATCTTTGATGCCAAGCAAGCCACCCACATCCCACATCCCACATCAGGTGTATTCTACCCTATTTAGTTATTCAATTCTGATTCTTAAACATTGAGGACAATGTTTCATTTAAGTTGGGGGGTGGGAATACAAATCTGTTATTTAAACTCTGTGGCATATTTCAATCAATATATAAAAAATTGCCAAATTTTTTCACACAGGCATCTTTTCACACATGATACTCGTGCTCATTCATAACCATCTTGGTGAATTCAACAAACCCATTTTAAATCATTTTGCTAAAACATCCACAGAGCCATTTATGCACTTCTCCAAACTTTGTGGTAATATGGTGATTTGACACATGTAACTAAAGAATTATTTTGCTCAAGTATTCATGTGAATTTTGTGAGAATTGAGAGCTTACAAATACAGAAATTGTGATAAGTATCCATTGATCTGTTGAATTTGACACTTCTTTTGAGAATATCATTACATGGTTTGTGGTAAGATGGTGGATATACTTGGGATATGACGAAAGTCAACTTAGGATTAACGTTTGAGCCTTTCAAGCTGAGCCTTTTCATCATAGATCCCTAGCAGCCAATTTTGAGCCAATATACACATATGGCCTTTTCTTTTCATATCTACATCATCCATACCTCTCCACATTGGAGTATAGCTTATACACTATATTTTCCTACTATTTTACTTCCAAGTGTGTACTAGATGTGAAATTATCATAAAAAAAAAAAAAAAAAAGACCATGACAAAAATGGCATGGTGCTAGATGTGTCCATCAAATTATTCATGAAAGAGTTCATCAAATTGCGAAGACACCAGTGGCAAAAGAAGATGGAAAAGTGTACTTAGTCAAAAATCTAAAAAATTGAAAAGTACATCAAAAGGAAAGTATAGTCTACTGAAAAATTTAACAGATTCCCTTTTGTGTATACTTGGAAGTTTTTGAAATCTCTTCACCTTTTCTTCTTATGAACCCCAACCCTAAACCACATTACAACCCTTTGTGTTGATTTTTCCGATCCTAAGTATGCTTGTGGAAAGAATGGTGGAAATCTCATTTGTTAGTATTCCTTCCTATCATAAGATCAATGTTTACTTGTTACTTATATATAATTGGCTAAATTTCCATGAGAGTAAATGTACACCTTTGTCAACTCCATAGAGAGAACCCATACATGAAACACTTCTATACCCGTGAGTTATGGAGTTGAACCTTTTTGCTTAAGATATTCTAATGTTGCATGTGTCGAAACCTCTGATTTGATAAAAATAGTTTGGAACACATACACACTCTGTGGATTGCTATATTTGAATTACTTGTGAAAGGGTTATTGAATTTCTAAGATTGTTTTGATATGTAAATTTGAAAAATGTGTCTTGATGGCCCCTATGTGTGATTTTCTTTGGTCTTTCTCATCATTTTGCATGAAAATTGCTAGGGACTAGCAATGAGTAAGTTGGGGGGTGTGATGAGTGCACAAAAATGCACTCTAAATACTCTATTTAAATACTAAAAGAAATGAGAAAACAATGGATATAACTCATGTTAATAAAATTAATGGTCATTTATCTTGAGATAGATATAAGCATGATTTAATATATTGATGAGAATATAAAATGCCATATTTTCCTCTCTTAATGTTCAAAACTTTATTCTTATTTGATGCCTAAATATACTCATTATTCTTATATTTTGATTTAGGACACAAATAGAGACATTAGGAGCAAATGAAGATAATTGCGGAATTTTAGACAGTTCTGACATCTTTTCGTAAAATGGGCATAACTCTCTCATCCAATCTCCGATTGAGCTGATTCAAGATGATCTAGAACCGCAAGAGAAATATCTATAACTTTTATGTTTTGTGTTTGAAGAGATATCCACTCAATCTAAGACAAAATCGACCATCAAGTGGACGCACCTGCACTTGACGTTCCTGGATATTTTTCAGCCACTTGCATCAAATCCAAATGTCATCATAATATTTTCTAGCAAGCACTCCTACACCAACTTGGAAATTCAATGATCAATTCAGATAAAAAGATGAAGTGCACTCAAGTTTCTTCAAGACAAATTATTTGACCACAAGATATTAAGTCATACAAGACAACTAATAGATAGAGAAGCAAAATTGAAACACTCAACCTACAAGCAAAATCCAGCTCATGCATGGTGGGAAAACAAATGATCAAAATGACAACTCACAAATCACTTGGATTCAAGAATGGCACATGGCAAAACAAGTTGAAATTGTGATGATTTTGTCATGACAACTTGCATGAAGGATGCTTATAAATAGAAGGGAAGGGTGTGTGTTCTAAGGAATGCTTAGTGTGGGAGGATGCTTTGGAAGAGCCATTATTTTGAGAGCTTGAGAAAAGAAAAGAAAAACCAAAGAAGAGAGAAGATAATAATGGTTGGCTCTTCCATATTATCCCTTGGAGAATTTTGGTTGCATATTTTCAATATGTGTAACTAAATTCTCAAGGAGGGCTAGGGATGAACTTGTGTGTGTGATGGTATTTGTAATTTATTTTTGATTCATGTATTTGGTCTTTAAATATTAAAACTCTTTTGTTCTATTATTCTCAATTTATTTGTGATGTTTTTTCGTCTTCAAATAATTATAGAATCTATTTCGTTTATGGATTCAGTCATGCTTTTTCTATTGAGTGAATTAGTTCTATAATTATGTTTGGAGCAATTGATTATCTATATTGGTTTAATTCTCTGCTGCAATATCGCCTCTTAGGTATATTGTCGTCGTTGGATTTTCTCAATATCGATAACAATTTATGAGAGTTAAGCGCGAAGAATGATTTTTTAAAGAGTTACATGTGATTTAAATTTTGGTTATTAATGTTATATCTTCCGATTAAGAATTTGGACATAGAATTCTTAATTGAGTTATCAATGAATTAAGAATAAATTTGAATACCACAAATACACAAGGAATTCCCTACGCTCTACTTTTCGTCTTATTTTTATACTGTTCAAATTACTCATTTAGTTTTAATTTATGTCACATTCTAAAATTTACTTTTCGCACTTATTTAATCTTTTTGTTAATTTCATTACTGTTCTTCAATTTCTCAATCCATCTCCCTGTGGAATCGACACCCCAAAACTATACTGCAAACGACCGCGTTATTCTTTGGGCGTAAACAAATTTTGGCACCGTTACCGGGGAGACGGTAGAAGAGTTTGTAGTTTTTTTTAGTAGTTTGTTAAAATAAAAAAAAAAAAGAGCGGTAGCCTCGTTCATTTTCTTTTTAGCTTTCTGCATCTTTATTTTATTTTACTTTTCCTTTCGTAATTATTTTTTTTCAGTATTACGCTTTTCTTTACTTTGCATGCGCAGGTACAGAGACGCTTTTGGACGGTTTGCTAGTAGACCCGTGCTAGAATCAGATTTAGAATCTAATTTTTCTTGTCGCTTGTTTGATAATTCTTCCAATTCTGACGCGATGAGTGAACACGTGGACCAACCTGTTAGAACCCTCCAAGATTATCTTCATCCCGCACGAACAGCCACACCATCCTGTATTATGTTCTCACCTAATGTTCGTCATGTAGATTTTAAAACGGGAATGATACAATTACTTCCGACTTTCCATGGTCTAGAAAATGAAAACCCCTATGTTCATATTAGGAAATTTGAGGAAGTAGTTGCAACATTTCACGGTCAAAATACCACTGACGAAACGGTAAGGCTAAAGTTCTTTCCTTTTTCTTTGAAAGATAAAGCTAAGAGTTGGTTGTACTCACCAAGACCACGGTCTATTGGAACATGGAGTGAGATGACTCAAGTGTTTTTCAATAAATACTTTCCCCAACATAAGACTAATGCTTTAAAAAGACAAATCTCTACCTTTGCACAAAAGGATAGTGAGACTTTGTACCAGTCTTGGGAAAGATTTAAAGAATTACTGAGTATGTGTCCCCACCATGGATATGAGAATTGGCGCTTAGTGAGTTATTTCTATGAAGGCCTTACGCCCAGGGAACGTCAATTCGTGGAAATGATGTGCAATGGAGAATTTTTACAAAAAAATCCCGATGAGGCTATAGAGTACCTCAATGAGCTTGCTGAAAAAGCTCGTACTTGGACTGGACCTAGTGCTACTGATAGCACAAACAGGTCACGACCTACAGGAAACTTGAGTGGTGGTATTTACCATCTAAGGGAGGAGGATAACCTTAAGGCTAAGGTTGAAATGCTCACCAGAGAATTAGAGTTATTGAAAACTAAAAACTCAAAACCAACACACACGGCTAATCATGCAGAATCTTTTGGGCCATGTGTTGTCTGTGGTGAGATAGATCATCATTCCCAAGAGTGTCCTACACATACTAACATGAATGGTATGTATGAGGAACAAAATAATGCTCTGGGTATGTACAAAAAGCCCTTCACACCTTACTCTGAAACCTACAACCCAGGATGGCGTAATCATCCCAACTTCAGCTGGAAGTCTGAAAACCAGCAGCCTGCACAACTCTCTAGATCATATCCTGCACCATACCATGCACCTCAATCTTCTAGAAATTCTTTAGAAGATACTTTGCATACTTTTATTGAAATACAGGGTAAGACTAATCAAAAATTTGAATCTTTGATTATGCAGGTTGTTGAAGAAAATAAGGAAATCAAGAGCCAGGTGTCTAAAATAATGAGTTCATTGACTATGAATGAGAAAGGTAAGTTTCCTTCCCAAACTCAATCTGTACCTCATGGTCAACATATGGCACAAGGAGATCTGAAGGACGTAAACGCCATTGTGACACGAAGTGGTAAGTCTCTACGTGATCCAATAATAGACAAAAAAAAGGATGTAGAGAAAGATCAAGATAGCAGCAGTCCTGAGCTTCCCAAAGAACTTGAGGTAACAAAACCTGAGGAACCTGCGATAACAAAAAATCCTGGTAAGGTACCTTTTCCTCAAGCATTAAAGTCAAGCAAACAAACTCTAGATCATAACAATGATATTTTGGAAAATCTTAGACAGGTAAAAATTAACCTTCCTCTTTTGCATGTAATTAAACAAGTTCCTACTTACGCAAAAATTCTCAAAGATTTGTGTACAGTTAAGAGGAAGCATTATGTGAAGAAGACTGCATTCTTGACAGAGCAAGTTAGTGCTCTAATTGAACAACGGATTCCCCCTAAGTACAAGGATCCTGGATGTCCAACCATCACATGCAACATTGGCAATCATGAGCTTGGACAGGCCTTGCTAGATTTAGGGGCTAGTGTAAATTTGATGCCATATTCTATTTATTTGCAATTAGGATTGGGAGAAATCAAACCAACTTCTATGGTATTGCAATTGGCTGATCGTTCAGTCAGAGCACCACGGGGTATGGTAGAGGATGTTTTAATTCAAGTTGACAAATTTTACTATCCTGTTGATTTCTTAATTCTAGACACTAGTTCTGCTGTAGAAACCACCTCTAAAATTCCATTAATTTTAGGTAGACCTTTTCTTGCTACTTCTAATGCTCTTATCAATTGCAGAAATGGATTGATGAAACTCTCTTTTGGCAATATGACTCTTGAGGTAAATATTTTTCATATTGCAAAACAACCAGAAGAGGATGTCGAGTGTCATCAGACATACATGATTGACTCACTCATAGAAAGGGATGTTCTTACAACTCATGACTCAGATCCCCTTGAATACTTTATTGTTAATTCTGAATTTAATCCTATAAGTGATTCATCTGATGTATTTGACATTTGTGCTATTTTTGACAGAACTCATGATTATAGCACACAGGCATGGCAACCAAAGTTTGAGAAGTTGCCTGAAAAAAGAGAAAGACAGATTCCTTCAAGTAGGGAAGCCCCTAAAGTTGAATTAAAATCCCTACCTAAGGGTTTAAAGCATGTTTTCCTTGGTCCAGGTGATACTTTTCCTGTTATTATTTCATCTGAATTATCTGAGTCCCAAGGTGAGAAATTAATTCAGATTTTATGCAAATATAAATCAACCCTAGGATGGAGTATTGCTGATATAAAAGGCATTAGTCCCCTAATCTGTACTCATAAAATAAATTTAGAGGAAGGAACTAATCCTCGAAGAGACCCCCAGCGTAGACTTAATCCCACAATGAAAGAAGTTGTGAAAAATGAAGTATTGAAACTATTAGATGCAGGAATGATATATCCTATTGCTGATAGTAAATGGGTAAGTCCTACGCAGGTTGTTCCTAAAAATTCAGGAGTAACTGTGATAAAAAATGACCTTGGAGAGTTAGTCCCTACAAAACTGGTGACTGGTTGGCGGATGTGCATTGATTACAGAAAATTAAATGCCGCCACACGAAAAGACCATTTTCCGCTTCCTTTTATTGATCAAATTCTTGAGCGGGTGGCTGGTCATCCTTTTTATTGCTTTCTGGATGGTTATTCTGGTTATTATCAAATTGAAATTGCATTAGAAGATCAGGATAAAACTACTTTTACTTGTCCTTTCGGTACTTATGCTTTCCGCAGAATGCCATTTGGACTGTGTAATGCTCCAGCTACTTTTCAACGTTGCATGATGAGTATTTTTAGTGATATGGTTGAAAAGTGCGTGGAAGTTTTTATGGATGACTTGACTGTTTTTGGATCTTCTTTTGATGCATGTTTAATGAGTTTAGAAAGAGTACTGAATCGTTGTGAAGAAAAAGAATTGGTTTTAAATTGGGAAAAATGTCACTTTATGGTACCTTCAGGTATTGTTTTAGGGCATATTATTTCTTCCAAAGGAATGGAGGTTGATCAATCAAAAGTTGAATTAATCTCTAAATTGCCTACACCTAGAACAATCAAGGATATAAGATCATTTCTTAGTCATGCGGGTTTTTATAGGAGATTCATACAGAATTTTTCTGCCATATCTAGACCACTATGTAACCTCCTAACTAAGGATGCCCCATTTGAATGGACACAAGCCTGTCAAGAGGCTTTCAAAACATTAATTGGCAAGCTTACTTCAGCACCCATAATGCAACCACCTGATTGGAATTTACCTTTTGAAATTATGTGTGATGCTAGTGATTTTGCTGTAGGTGCTGTTCTTGGACAACGAAAAGAAGGGAAACCTTTTGTCATTTACTATACTAGTCGAACTCTAAATAATGCACAAATGAATTACTCCACCACTGAAAAAGAGTTGTTAGCTGTAGTATTTGCTTTGGATAAATTCCGCGCTTATTTGATTGGTTCTCCTATCATTATCTTTACAGATCATGCAGCCCTTAAGTACCTTTTTACAAAGAAGGATGCTAAGGCACGATTAATATGATGGATTTTGCTTTTGCAGGAATTTGACATCACCATCAAAGACAAGAAAGGAGTGGAGAACGTAGTGGCAGACCATCTTTCTAAACTCACATTCGAGGACACTTCTGACCACATACCAATCAAAGATGATTTTCCCGATGAGCATTTACTTTCTATTACTTCTCTACCATGGTTTGCTCATATTGTGAACTATTTAGCTGCAGGTGAAATACCAAAGGATTTTAGCACCCAAGACAAAAGGAAATTCATGATTGAGGTACGAAAATTCTACTGGGATGACCCTTACCTTTTCAAATACTGTCCTGATCAAATTTTAAGGCGTTGCATCCCTGATGAAGAGATTGCAAGCGTTTTGGAATTTTGTCATTCCCAAGCTTGTGGTGGCCACTTTTCAATGAAGAAAACCGCTGCAAAAATCATGCAGTGTGGATTTTATTAGCCCACCTTATTTAAAGATACAAATATCTATTGTCGCTCATGCGAAAGATGTCAAAAGTTAGGAGCTTATGACCCGTCGTAATATGATGCCCTTAAACCCAATTTTGGTAATTGAAATTTTTGACTGTTGGGGCATTGATTTTATGGGACCATTTCCTCCTTCTTTTGGATATTTATATATTATTGTGGCAGTAGATTATGTGTCAAAATGGGTAGAGGCAGCACCTTGCAGGACCAATGATAACAGGACGGTAATTAAGTTTCTCAAAGAAAATGTATTATCTCGATTTGGTACCCCACGTGCTATCATTAGTGACCGAGGTACGCATTTTTGTAACCGTTCTTTTGAAGCTTTAATGAAAAGATATGGGGTGATACATAAGCTTTCTACTGCATATCACCCTCAGACAAGTGGACAGGTTGAACTTGCGAATAGGGAAATTAAATAGAAAAAACGGTCAACCCGGATCGGAAAGATTGGTCTTTGAGACTAATCGATGCGCTTTGGGCTTACCGTACAGCTTTCAAAACTCCCTTAGGCATGTCACCTTATAGACTTGTTTTTGGAAAACCTTGTCATTTGCCCGTGGAGCTCGAGCATCGAGCATATTGGGCTCTTAAACATTTCAATTTTGACTTGGAAAAAGCAGGAAAATTTAGAAAATTCCAATTGACGGAATTAGAAGAATTGAGAAATGATGCTTATGAAAACTCCAAGATCTATAAGGCTAAAATGAAAGTATTTCATGATAAAAATATTTTAAGAAGAACATTTAAGCCTAATGATCCAGTATTTTTATATGATTCAAGACTCCATAAGCATCCAGGAAAACTTCGATCTAGATGGACCGGCCCTTTTATAGTAAAAAACGTTTTCACAAATGGGGCGGTAGAAATAGAAAATCTAAAAGATGGATGTATCTTCAAAGTAAATGGTCAACGCCTCAAAATCTTAATTGATAGACAAATTCCAGAAGTGGAAGACATTCCACTTATGGACCCAGTATATCAATCTTGACCATCTCCAGGTATGTTTTTCTTTTATTTTATTTTCGTTCATTTTATTTTTGTTTATTGTTTACTTTATTTTGTTACAGGTTAATTTTATTTTGACAAATACCATCTTTGATGCCAAGCAAGCCACCCACATCCCACATCCCACATCAGGTGTATTCTACCCTATTTAGTTATTCAATTCTGATTCTTAAACATTGAGGACAATGTTTCATTTAAGTTGGGGGGTGGGAATACAAATCTGTTATTTAAACTCTGTGGCATATTTCAATCAATATATAAAAAATTGCCAAATTTTTTCACACAGGCATCTTTTCACACATGATACTCGTGCTCATTCATAACCATCTTGGTGAATTCAACAAACCCATTTTAAATCATTTTGCTAAAACATCCACAGAGCCATTTATGCACTTCTCCAAACTTTGTGGTAATATGGTGATTTGACACATGTAACTAAAGAATTATTTTGCTCAAGTATTCATGTGAATTTTGTGAGAATTGAGAGCTTACAAATACAGAAATTGTGATAAGTATCCATTGATCTGTTGAATTTGACACTTCTTTTGAGAATATCATTACATGGTTTGTGGTAAGATGGTGGATATACTTGGGATATGACGAAAGTCAACTTAGGATTAACGTTTGAGCCTTTCAAGCTGAGCCTTTTCATCATAGATCCCTAGCAGCCAATTTTGAGCCAATATACACATATGGCCTTTTCTTTTCATATCTACATCATCCATACCTCTCCACATTGGAGTATAGCTTATACACTATATTTTCCTACTATTTTACTTCCAAGTGTGTACTAGATGTGAAATTATCATAAAAAAAAAAAAAAAAAGACCATGACAAAAATGGCATGGTGCTAGATGTGTCCATCAAATTATTCATGAAAGAGTTCATCAAATTGCGAAGACACCAGTGGCAAAAGAAGATGGAAAAGTGTACTTAGTCAAAAATCTAAAAAATTGAAAAGTACATCAAAAGGAAAGTATAGTCTACTGAAAAATTTAACAGATTCCCTTTTGTGTATACTTGGAAGTTTTTGAAATCTCTTCACCTTTTCTTCTTATGAACCCCAACCCTAAACCACATTACAACCCTTTGTGTTGATTTTTCCGATCCTAAGTATGCTTGTGGAAAGAATGGTGGAAATCTCATTTGTTAGTATTCCTTCCTATCATAAGATCAATGTTTACTTGTTACTTATATATAATTGGCTAAATTTCCATGAGAGTAAATGTACACCTTTGTCAACTCCATAGAGAGAACCCATACATGAAACACTTCTATACCCGTGAGTTATGGAGTTGAACCTTTTTGCTTAAGATATTCTAATGTTGCATGTGTCGAAACCTCTGATTTGATAAAAATAGTTTGGAACACATACACACTCTGTGGATTGCTATATTTGAATTACTTGTGAAAGGGTTATTGAATTTCTAAGATTGTTTTGATATGTAAATTTGAAAAATGTGTCTTGATGGCCCCTATGTGTGATTTTCTTTGGTCTTTCTCATCATTTTGCATGAAAATTGCTAGGGACTAGCAATGAGTAAGTTGGGGGGTGTGATGAGTGCACAAAAATGCACTCTAAATACTCTATTTAAATACTAAAAGAAATGAGAAAACAATGGATATAACTCATGTTAATAAAATTAATGGTCATTTATCTTGAGATAGATATAAGCATGATTTAATATATTGATGAGAATATAAAATGCCATATTTTCCTCTCTTAATGTTCAAAACTTTATTCTTATTTGATGCCTAAATATACTCATTATTCTTATATTTTGATTTAGGACACAAATAGAGACATTAGGAGCAAATGAAGATAATTGCGGAATTTTAGACAGTTCTGACATCTTTTCGTAAAATGGGCATAACTCTCTCATCCAATCTCCGATTGAGCTGATTCAAGATGATCTAGAACCGCAAGAGAAATATCTATAACTTTTATGTTTTGTGTTTGAAGAGATATCCACTCAATCTAAGACAAAATCGACCATCAAGTGGACGCACCTGCACTTGACGTTCCTGGATATTTTTCAGCCACTTGCATCAAATCCAAATGTCATCATAATATTTTCTAGCAAGCACTCCTACACCAACTTGGAAATTCAATGATCAATTCAGATAAAAAGATGAAGTGCACTCAAGTTTCTTCAAGACAAATTATTTGACCACAAGATATTAAGTCATACAAGACAACTAATAGATAGAGAAGCAAAATTGAAACACTCAACCTACAAGCAAAATCCAGCTCATGCATGGTGGGAAAACAAATGATCAAAATGACAACTCACAAATCACTTGGATTCAAGAATGGCACATGGCAAAACAAGTTGAAATTGTGATGATTTTGTCATGACAACTTGCATGAAGGATGCTTATAAATAGAAGGGAAGGGTGTGTGTTCTAAGGAATGCTTAGTGTGGGAGGATGCTTTGGAAGAGCCATTATTTTGAGAGCTTGAGAAAAGAAAAGAAAAACCAAAGAAGAGAGAAGATAATAATGGTTGGCTCTTCCATATTATCCCTTGGAGAATTTTGGTTGCATATTTTCAATATGTGTAACTAAATTCTCAAGGAGGGCTAGGGATGAACTTGTGTGTGTGATGGTATTTGTAATTTATTTTTGATTCATGTATTTGGTCTTTAAATATTAAAACTCTTTTGTTCTATTATTCTCAATTTATTTGTGATGTTTTTTCGTCTTCAAATAATTATAGAATCTATTTCGTTTATGGATTCAGTCATGCTTTTTCTATTGAGTGAATTAGTTCTATAATTATGTTTGGAGCAATTGATTATCTATATTGGTTTAATTCTCTGCTGCAATATCGCCTCTTAGGTATATTGTCGTCGTTGGATTTTCTCAATATCGATAACAATTTATGAGAGTTAAGCGCGAAGAATGATTTTTTAAAGAGTTACATGTGATTTAAATTTTGGTTATTAATGTTATATCTTCCGATTAAGAATTTGGACATAGAATTCTTAATTGAGTTATCAATGAATTAAGAATAAATTTGAATACCACAAATACACAAGGAATTCCCTACGCTCTACTTTTCGTCTTATTTTTATACTGTTCAAATTACTCATTTAGTTTTAATTTATGTCACATTCTAAAATTTACTTTTCGCACTTATTTAATCTTTTTGTTAATTTCATTACTGTTCTTCAATTTCTCAATCCATCTCCCTGTGGAATCGACACCCCAAAACTATACTGCAAACGACCGCGTTATTCTTTGGGCGTAAACAAATTTTGGCACCGTTACCGGGGAGACGGTAGAAGAGTTTGTAGTTTTTTTTAGTAGTTTGTTAAAATAAAAAAAAAAAAGAGCGGTAGCCTCGTTCATTTTCTTTTTAGCTTTCTGCATCTTTATTTTATTTTACTTTTCCTTTCGTAATTATTTTTTTTCAGTATTACGCTTTTCTTTACTTTGCATGCGCAGGTACAGAGACGCTTTTGGACGGTTTGCTAGTAGACCCGTGCTAGAATCAGATTTAGAATCTAATTTTTCTTGTCGCTTGTTTGATAATTCTTCCAATTCTGACGCGATGAGTGAACACGTGGACCAACCTGTTAGAACCCTCCAAGATTATCTTCATCCCGCACGAACAGCCACACCATCCTGTATTATGTTCTCACCTAATATTCGTCATGTAGATTTTAAAACGGGAATGATACAATTACTTCCGACTTTCCATGGTCTAGAAAATGAAAACCCCTATGTTCATATTAGGAAATTTGAGGAAGTAGTTGCAACATTTCACGGTCAAAATACCACTGACGAAACGGTAAGGCTAAAGTTCTTTCCTTTTTCTTTGAAAGATAAAGCTAAGAGTTGGTTGTACTCACCAAGACCACGGTCTATTGGAACATGGAGTGAGATGACTCAAGTGTTTTTCAATAAATACTTTCCCCAACATAAGACTAATGCTTTAAAAAGACAAATCTCTACCTTTGCACAAAAGGATAGTGAGACTTTGTACCAGTCTTGGGAAAGATTTAAAGAATTACTGAGTATGTGTCCCCACCATGGATATGAGAATTGGCGCTTAGTGAGTTATTTCTATGAAGGCCTTACGCCCAGGGAACGTCAATTCGTGGAAATGATGTGCAATGGAGAATTTTTACAAAAAAATCCCGATGAGGCTATAGAGTACCTCAATGAGCTTGCTGAAAAAGCTCGTACTTGGACTGGACCTAGTGCTACTGATAGCACAAACAGGTCACGACCTACAGGAAACTTGAGTGGTGGTATTTACCATCTAAGGGAGGAGGATAACCTTAAGGCTAAGGTTGAAATGCTCACCAGAGAATTAGAGTTATTGAAAACTAAAAACTCAAAACCAACACACACGGCTAATCATGCAGAATCTTTTGGGCCATGTGTTGTCTGTGGTGAGATAGATCATCATTCCCAAGAGTGTCCTACACATACTAACATGAATGGTATGTATGAGGAACAAAATAATGCTCTGGGTATGTACAAAAAGCCCTTCACACCTTACTCTGAAACCTACAACCCAGGATGGCGTAATCATCCCAACTTCAGCTGGAAGTCTGAAAACCAGCAGCCTGCACAACTCTCTAGATCATATCCTGCACCATACCATGCACCTCAATCTTCTAGAAATTCTTTAGAAGATACTTTGCATACTTTTATTGAAATACAGGGTAAGACTAATCAAAAATTTGAATCTTTGATTATGCAGGTTGTTGAAGAAAATAAGGAAATCAAGAGCCAGGTGTCTAAAATAATGAGTTCATTGACTATGAATGAGAAAGGTAAGTTTCCTTCCCAAACTCAATCTGTACCTCATGGTCAACATATGGCACAAGGAGATCTGAAGGACGTAAACGCCATTGTGACACGAAGTGGTAAGTCTCTACGTGATCCAATAATAGACAAAAAAAAGGATGTAGAGAAAGATCAAGATAGCAGCAGTCCTGAGCTTCCCAAAGAACTTGAGGTAACAAAACCTGAGGAACCTGCGATAACAAAAAATCCTGGTAAGGTACCTTTTCCTCAAGCATTAAAGTCAAGCAAACAAACTCTAGATCATAACAATGATATTTTGGAAAATCTTAGACAGGTAAAAATTAACCTTCCTCTTTTGCATGTAATTAAACAAGTTCCTACTTACGCAAAAATTCTCAAAGATTTGTGTACAGTTAAGAGGAAGCATTATGTGAAGAAGACTGCATTCTTGACAGAGCAAGTTAGTGCTCTAATTGAACAACGGATTCCCCCTAAGTACAAGGATCCTGGATGTCCAACCATCACATGCAACATTGGCAATCATGAGCTTGGACAGGCCTTGCTAGATTTAGGGGCTAGTGTAAATTTGATGCCATATTCTATTTATTTGCAATTAGGATTGGGAGAAATCAAACCAACTTCTATGGTATTGCAATTGGCTGATCGTTCAGTCAGAGCACCACGGGGTATGGTAGAGGATGTTTTAATTCAAGTTGACAAATTTTACTATCCTGTTGATTTCTTAATTCTAGACACTAGTTCTGCTGTAGAAACCACCTCTAAAATTCCATTAATTTTAGGTAGACCTTTTCTTGCTACTTCTAATGCTCTTATCAATTGCAGAAATGGATTGATGAAACTCTCTTTTGGCAATATGACTCTTGAGGTAAATATTTTTCATATTGCAAAACAACCAGAAGAGGATGTCGAGTGTCATCAGACATACATGATTGACTCACTCATAGAAAGGGATGTTCTTACAACTCATGACTCAGATCCCCTTGAATACTTTATTGTTAATTCTGAATTTAATCCTATAAGTGATTCATCTGATGTATTTGACATTTGTGCTATTTTTGACAGAACTCATGATTATAGCACACAGGCATGGCAACCAAAGTTTGAGAAGTTGCCTGAAAAAAGAGAAAGACAGATTCCTTCAAGTAGGGAAGCCCCTAAAGTTGAATTAAAATCCCTACCTAAGGGTTTAAAGCATGTTTTCCTTGGTCCAGGTGATACTTTTCCTGTTATTATTTCATCTGAATTATCTGAGTCCCAAGGTGAGAAATTAATTCAGATTTTATGCAAATATAAATCAACCCTAGGATGGAGTATTGCTGATATAAAAGGCATTAGTCCCCTAATCTGTACTCATAAAATAAATTTAGAGGAAGGAACTAATCCTCGAAGAGACCCCCAGCGTAGACTTAATCCCACAATGAAAGAAGTTGTGAAAAATGAAGTATTGAAACTATTAGATGCAGGAATGATATATCCTATTGCTGATAGTAAATGGGTAAGTCCTACGCAGGTTGTTCCTAAAAAGTCAGGAGTAACTGTGATAAAAAATGACCTTGGAGAGTTAGTCCCTACAAAACTGGTGACTGGTTGGCGGATGTGCATTGATTACAGAAAATTAAATGCCGCCACACGAAAAGACCATTTTCCGCTTCCTTTTATTGATCAAATTCTTGAGCGGGTGGCTGGTCATCCTTTTTATTGCTTTCTGGATGGTTATTCTGGTTATTATCAAATTGAAATTGCATTAGAAGATCAGGATAAAACTACTTTTACTTGTCCTTTCGGTACTTATGCTTTCTGCAGAATGCCATTTGGACTGTGTAATGCTCCAGCTACTTTTCAACGTTGCATGATGAGTATTTTTAGTGATATGGTTGAAAAGTGCGTGGAAGTTTTTATGGATGACTTGACTGTTTTTGGATCTTCTTTTGATGCATGTTTAATGAGTTTAGAAAGAGTACTGAATCGTTGTGAAGAAAAAGAATTGGTTTTAAATTGGGAAAAATGTCACTTTATGGTACCTTCAGGTATTGTTTTAGGGCATATTATTTCTTCCAAAGGAATGGAGGTTGATCAATCAAAAGTTGAATTAATCTCTAAATTGCCTACACCTAGAACAATCAAGGATATAAGATCATTTCTTAGTCATGCGGGTTTTTATAGGAGATTCATACAGAATTTTTCTGCCATATCTAGACCACTATGTAACCTCCTAACTAAGGATGCCCCATTTGAATGGACACAAGCCTGTCAAGAGGCTTTCAAAACATTAATTGGCAAGCTTACTTCAGCACCCATAATGCAACCACCTGATTGGAATTTACCTTTTGAAATTATGTGTGATGCTAGTGATTTTGCTGTAGGTGCTGTTCTTGGACAACGAAAAGAAGGGAAACCTTTTGTCATTTACTATACTAGTCGAACTCTAAATAATGCACAAATGAATTACTCCACCACTGAAAAAGAGTTGTTAGCTGTAGTATTTGCTTTGGATAAATTCCGCGCTTATTTGATTGGTTCTCCTATCATTATCTTTACAGATCATGCAGCCCTTAAGTACCTTTTTACAAAGAAGGATGCTAAG
The DNA here is from genome assembly GCA_036898215.1 of Platycarya strobilacea. NCBI lineage: Eukaryota > Viridiplantae > Streptophyta > Magnoliopsida > Fagales > Juglandaceae > Platycarya > Platycarya strobilacea. Next base: position 23,598,304 of record CM072546.1, on the reverse strand, counting down.
GCACGATTAATATGATGGATTTTGCTTTTGCAGGAATTTGACATCACCATCAAAGACAAGAAAGGAGTGGAGAACGTAGTGGCAGACCATCTTTCTAAACTCACATTCGAGGACACTTCTGACCACATACCAATCAAAGATGATTTTCCCGATGAGCATTTACTTTCTATTACTTCTCTACCATGGTTTGCTCATATTGTGAACTATTTAGCTGCAGGTGAAATACCAAAGGATTTTAGCACCCAAGACAAAAGGAAATTCATGATTGAGGTACGAAAATTCTACTGGGATGACCCTTACCTTTTCAAATACTGTCCTGATCAAATTTTAAGGCGTTGCATCCCTGATGAAGAGATTGCAAGCGTTTTGGAATTTTGTCATTCCCAAGCTTGTGGTGGCCACTTTTCAATGAAGAAAACCGCTGCAAAAATCATGCAGTGTGGATTTTATTAGCCCACCTTATTTAAAGATACAAATATCTATTGTCGCTCATGCGAAAGATGTCAAAAGTTAGGAGCTTATGACCCGTCGTAATATGATGCCCTTAAACCCAATTTTGGTAATTGAAATTTTTGACTGTTGGGGCATTGATTTTATGGGACCATTTCCTCCTTCTTTTGGATATTTATATATTATTGTGGCAGTAGATTATGTGTCAAAATGGGTAGAGGCAGCACCTTGCAGGACCAATGATAACAGGACGGTAATTAAGTTTCTCAAAGAAAATGTATTATCTCGATTTGGTACCCCACGTGCTATCATTAGTGACCGAGGTACGCATTTTTGTAACCGTTCTTTTGAAGCTTTAATGAAAAGATATGGGGTGATACATAAGCTTTCTACTGCATATCACCCTCAGACAAGTGGACAGGTTGAACTTGCGAATAGGGAAATTAAATAGAAAAAACGGTCAACCCGGATCGGAAAGATTGGTCTTTGAGACTAATCGATGCGCTTTGGGCTTACCGTACAGCTTTCAAAACTCCCTTAGGCATGTCACCTTATAGACTTGTTTTTGGAAAACCTTGTCATTTGCCCGTGGAGCTCGAGCATCGAGCATATTGGGCTCTTAAACATTTCAATTTTGACTTGGAAAAAGCAGGAAAATTTAGAAAATTCCAATTGACGGAATTAGAAGAATTGAGAAATGATGCTTATGAAAACTCCAAGATCTATAAGGCTAAAATGAAAGTATTTCATGATAAAAATATTTTAAGAAGAACATTTAAGCCTAATGATCCAGTATTTTTATATGATTCAAGACTCCATAAGCATCCAGGAAAACTTCGATCTAGATGGACCGGCCCTTTTATAGTAAAAAACGTTTTCACAAATGGGGCGGTAGAAATAGAAAATCTAAAAGATGGATGTATCTTCAAAGTAAATGGTCAACGCCTCAAAATCTTAATTGATAGACAAATTCCAGAAGTGGAAGACATTCCACTTATGGACCCAGTATATCAATCTTGACCATCTCCAGGTATGTTTTTCTTTTATTTTATTTTCGTTCATTTTATTTTTGTTTATTGTTTACTTTATTTTGTTACAGGTTAATTTTATTTTGACAAATACCATCTTTGATGCCAAGCAAGCCACCCACATCCCACATCCCACATCAGGTGTATTCTACCCTATTTAGTTATTCAATTCTGATTCTTAAACATTGAGGACAATGTTTCATTTAAGTTGGGGGGTGGGAATACAAATCTGTTATTTAAACTCTGTGGCATATTTCAATCAATATATAAAAAATTGCCAAATTTTTTCACACAGGCATCTTTTCACACATGATACTCGTGCTCATTCATAACCATCTTGGTGAATTCAACAAACCCATTTTAAATCATTTTGCTAAAACATCCACAGAGCCATTTATGCACTTCTCCAAACTTTGTGGTAATATGGTGATTTGACACATGTAACTAAAGAATTATTTTGCTCAAGTATTCATGTGAATTTTGTGAGAATTGAGAGCTTACAAATACAGAAATTGTGATAAGTATCCATTGATCTGTTGAATTTGACACTTCTTTTGAGAATATCATTACATGGTTTGTGGTAAGATGGTGGATATACTTGGGATATGACGAAAGTCAACTTAGGATTAACGTTTGAGCCTTTCAAGCTGAGCCTTTTCATCATAGATCCCTAGCAGCCAATTTTGAGCCAATATACACATATGGCCTTTTCTTTTCATATCTACATCATCCATACCTCTCCACATTGGAGTATAGCTTATACACTATATTTTCCTACTATTTTACTTCCAAGTGTGTACTAGATGTGAAATTATCATAAAAAAAAAAAAAAAAAAAAGACCATGACAAAAATGGCATGGTGCTAGATGTGTCCATCAAATTATTCATGAAAGAGTTCATCAAATTGCGAAGACACCAGTGGCAAAAGAAGATGGAAAAGTGTACTTAGTCAAAAATCTAAAAAATTGAAAAGTACATCAAAAGGAAAGTATAGTCTACTGAAAAATTTAACAGATTCCCTTTTGTGTATACTTGGAAGTTTTTGAAATCTCTTCACCTTTTCTTCTTATGAACCCCAACCCTAAACCACATTACAACCCTTTGTGTTGATTTTTCCGATCCTAAGTATGCTTGTGGAAAGAATGGTGGAAATCTCATTTGTTAGTATTCCTTCCTATCATAAGATCAATGTTTACTTGTTACTTATATATAATTGGCTAAATTTCCATGAGAGTAAATGTACACCTTTGTCAACTCCATAGAGAGAACCCATACATGAAACACTTCTATACCCGTGAGTTATGGAGTTGAACCTTTTTGCTTAAGATATTCTAATGTTGCATGTGTCGAAACCTCTGATTTGATAAAAATAGTTTGGAACACATACACACTCTGTGGAGTGCTATATTTGAATTACTTGTGAAAGGGTTATTGAATTTCTAAGATTGTTTTGATATGTAAATTTGAAAAATGTGTCTTGATGGCCCCTATGTGTGATTTTCTTTGGTCTTTCTCATCATTTTGCATGAAAATTGCTAGGGACTAGCAATGAGTAAGTTGGGGGGTGTGATGAGTGCACAAAAATGCACTCTAAATACTCTATTTAAATACTAAAAGAAATGAGAAAACAATGGATATAACTCATGTTAATAAAATTAATGGTCATTTATCTTGAGATAGATATAAGCATGATTTAATATATTGATGAGAATATAAAATGCCATATTTTCCTCTCTTAATGTTCAAAACTTTATTCTTATTTGATGTCTAAATATACTCATTATTCTTATATTTTGATTTAGGACACAAATAGAGACATTAGGAGCAAATGAAGATAATTGCGGAATTTTAGACAGTTCTGACATCTTTTCGTAAAATGGGCATAACTCTCTCATCCAATCTCCGATTGAGCTGATTCAAGATGATCTAGAACCGCAAGAGAAATATCTATAACTTTTATGTTTTGTGTTTGAAGAGATATCCACTCAATCTAAGACAAAATCGACCATCAAGTGGACGCACCTGCACTTGACGTTCCTGGATATTTTTCAGCCACTTGCATCAAATCCAAATGTCATCATAATATTTTCTAGCAAGCACTCCTACACCAACTTGGAAATTCAATGATCAATTCAGATAAAAAGATGAAGTGCACTCAAGTTTCTTCAAGACAAATTATTTGACCACAAGATATTAAGTCATACAAGACAACTAATAGATAGAGAAGCAAAATTGAAACACTCAACCTACAAGCAAAATCCAGCTCATGCATGGTGGGAAAACAAATGATCAAAATGACAACTCACAAATCACTTGGATTCAAGAATGGCACATGGCAAAACAAGTTGAAATTGTGATGATTTTGTCATGACAACTTGCATGAAGGATGCTTATAAATAGAAGGGAAGGGTGTGTGTTCTAAGGAATGCTTAGTGTGGGAGGATGCTTTGGAAGAGCCATTATTTTGAGAGCTTGAGAAAAGAAAAGAAAAACCAAAGAAGAGAGAAGATAATAATGGTTGGCTCTTCCATATTATCCCTTGGAGAATTTTGGTTGCATATTTTCAATATGTGTAACTAAATTCTCAAGGAGGGCTAGGGATGAACTTGTGTGTGTGATGGTATTTGTAATTTATTTTTGATTCATGTATTTGGTCTTTAAATATTAAAACTCTTTTGTTCTATTATTCTCAATTTATTTGTGATGTTTTTTCGTCTTCAAATAATTATAGAATCTATTTCGTTTATGGATTCAGTCATGCTTTTTCTATTGAGTGAATTAGTTCTATAATTATGTTTGGAGCAATTGATTATCTATATTGGTTTAATTCTCTGCTGCAATATCGCCTCTTAGGTATATTGTCGTCGTTGGATTTTCTCAATATCGATAACAATTTATGAGAGTTAAGCGCGAAGAATGATTTTTTAAAGAGTTACATGTGATTTAAATTTTGGTTATTAATGTTATATCTTCCGATTAAGAATTTGGACATAGAATTCTTAATTGAGTTATCAATGAATTAAGAATAAATTTGAATACCACAAATACACAAGGAATTCCCTACGCTCTACTTTTCGTCTTATTTTTATACTGTTCAAATTACTCATTTAGTTTTAATTTATGTCACATTCTAAAATTTACTTTTCGCACTTATTTAATCTTTTTGTTAATTTCATTACTGTTCTTCAATTTCTCAATCCATCTCCCTGTGGAATCGACACCCCAAAACTATACTGCAAACGACCGCGTTATTCTTTGGGCGTAAACAAATTTTGGCACCGTTACCGGGGAGACGGTAGAAGAGTTTGTAGTTTTTTTTAGTAGTTTGTTAAAATAAAAAAAAAAAGAGCGGTAGCCTCGTTCATTTTCTTTTTAGCTTTCTGCATCTTTATTTTATTTTACTTTTCCTTTCGTAATTATTTTTTTTCAGTATTACGCTTTTCTTTACTTTGCATGCGCAGGTACAGAGACGCTTTTGGACGGTTTGCTAGTAGACCCGTGCTAGAATCAGATTTAGAATCTAATTTTTCTTGTCGCTTGTTTGATAATTCTTCCAATTCTGACGCGATGAGTGAACACGTGGACCAACCTGTTAGAACCCTCCAAGATTATCTTCATCCCGCACGAACAGCCACACCATCCTGTATTATGTTCTCACCTAATGTTCGTCATGTAGATTTTAAAACGGGAATGATACAATTACTTCCGACTTTCCATGGTCTAGAAAATGAAAACCCCTATGTTCATATTAGGAAATTTGAGGAAGTAGTTGCAACATTTCACGGTCAAAATACCACTGACGAAACGGTAAGGCTAAAGTTCTTTCCTTTTTCTTTGAAAGATAAAGCTAAGAGTTGGTTGTACTCACCAAGACCACGGTCTATTGGAACATGGAGTGAGATGATTCAAGTGTTTTTCAATAAATACTTTCCCCAACATAAGACTAATGCTTTAAAAAGACAAATCTCTACCTTTGCACAAAAGGATAGTGAGACTTTGTACCAGTCTTGGGAAAGATTTAAAGAATTACTGAGTATGTGTCCCCACCATGGATATGAGAATTGGCGCTTAGTGAGTTATTTCTATGAAGGCCTTACGCCCAGGGAACGTCAATTCGTGGAAATGATGTGCAATGGAGAATTTTTACAAAAAAATCCCGATGAGGCTATAGAGTACCTCAATGAGCTTGCTGAAAAAGCTCGTACTTGGACTGGACCTAGTGCTACTGATAGCACAAACAGGTCACGACCTACAGGAAACTTGAGTGGTGGTATTTACCATCTAAGGGAGGAGGATAACCTTAAGGCTAAGGTTGAAATGCTCACCAGAGAATTAGAGTTATTGAAAACTAAAAACTCAAAACCAACACACACGGCTAATCATGCAGAATCTTTTGGGCCATGTGTTGTCTGTGGTGAGATAGATCATCATTCCCAAGAGTGTCCTACACATACTAACATGAATGGTATGTATGAGGAACAAAATAATGCTCTGGGTATGTACAAAAAGCCCTTCACACCTTACTCTGAAACCTACAACCCAGGATGGCGTAATCATCCCAACTTCAGCTGGAAGTCTGAAAACCAGCAGCCTGCACAACTCTCTAGATCATATCCTGCACCATACCATGCACCTCAATCTTCTAGAAATTCTTTAGAAGATACTTTGCATACTTTTATTGAAATACAGGGTAAGACTAATCAAAAATTTGAATCTTTGATTATGCAGGTTGTTGAAGAAAATAAGGAAATCAAGAGCCAGGTGTCTAAAATAATGAGTTCATTGACTATGAATGAGAAAGGTAAGTTTCCTTCCCAAACTCAATCTGTACCTCATGGTCAACATATGGCACAAGGAGATCTGAAGGACGTAAACGCCATTGTGACACGAAGTGGTAAGTCTCTACGTGATCCAATAATAGACAAAAAAAAGGATGTAGAGAAAGATCAAGATAGCAGCAGTCCTGAGCTTCCCAAAGAACTTGAGGTAACAAAACCTGAGGAACCTGCGATAACAAAAAATCCTGGTAAGGTACCTTTTCCTCAAGCATTAAAGTCAAGCAAACAAACTCTAGATCATAACAATGATATTTTGGAAAATCTTAGACAGGTAAAAATTAACCTTCCTCTTTTGCATGTAATTAAACAAGTTCCTACTTACGCAAAAATTCTCAAAGATTTGTGTACAGTTAAGAGGAAGCATTATGTGAAGAAGACTGCATTCTTGACAGAGCAAGTTAGTGCTCTAATTGAACAACGGATTCCCCCTAAGTACAAGGATCCTGGATGTCCAACCATCACATGCAACATTGGCAATCATGAGCTTGGACAGGCCTTGCTAGATTTAGGGGCTAGTGTAAATTTGATGCCATATTCTATTTATTTGCAATTAGGATTGGGAGAAATCAAACCAACTTCTATGGTATTGCAATTGGCTGATCGTTCAGTCAGAGCACCACGGGGTATGGTAGAGGATGTTTTAATTCAAGTTGAAAAATTTTACTATCCTGTTGATTTCTTAATTCTAGACACTAGTTCTGCTGTAGAAACCACCTCTAAAATTCCATTAATTTTAGGTAGACCTTTTCTTGCTACTTCTAATGCTCTTATCAATTGCAGAAATGGATTGATGAAACTCTCTTTTGGCAATATGACTCTTGAGGTAAATATTTTTCATATTGCAAAACAACCAGAAGAGGATGTCGAGTGTCATCAGACATACATGATTGACTCACTCATAGAAAGGGATGTTCTTACAACTCATGACTCAGATCCCCTTGAATACTTTATTGTTAATTCTGAATTTAATCCTATAAGTGATTCATCTGATGTATTTGACATTTGTGCTATTTTTGACAGAACTCATGATTATAGCACACAGGCATGGCAACCAAAGTTTGAGAAGTTGCCTGAAAAAAGAGAAAGACAGATTCCTTCAAGTAGGGAAGCCCCTAAAGTTGAATTAAAATCCCTACCTAAGGGTTTAAAGCATGTTTTCCTTGGTCCAGGTGATACTTTTCCTGTTATTATTTCATCTGAATTATCTGAGTCCCAAGGTGAGAAATTAATTCAGATTTTATGCAAATATAAATCAACCCTAGGATGGAGTATTGCTGATATAAAAGGCATTAGTCCCCTAATCTGTACTCATAAAATAAATTTAGAGGAAGGAACTAATCCTCGAAGAGACCCCCAGCGTAGACTTAATCCCACAATGAAAGAAGTTGTGAAAAATGAAGTATTGAAACTATTAGATGCAGGAATGATATATCCTATTGCTGATAGTAAATGGGTAAGTCCTACGCAGGTTGTTCCTAAAAAGTCAGGAGTAACTGTGATAAAAAATGACCTTGGAGAGTTAGTCCCTACAAAACTGGTGACTGGTTGGCGGATGTGCATTGATTACAGAAAATTAAATGCCGCCACACGAAAAGACCATTTTCCGCTTCCTTTTATTGATCAAATTCTTGAGCGGGTGGCTGGTCATCCTTTTTATTGCTTTCTGGATGGTTATTCTGGTTATTATCAAATTGAAATTGCATTAGAAGATCAGGATAAAACTACTTTTACTTGTCCTTTCGGTACTTATGCTTTCTGCAGAATGCCATTTGGACTGTGTAATGCTCCAGCTACTTTTCAACGTTGCATGATGAGTATTTTTAGTGATATGGTTGAAAAGTGCGTGGAAGTTTTTATGGATGACTTGACTGTTTTTGGATCTTCTTTTGATGCATGTTTAATGAGTTTAGAAAGAGTACTGAATCGTTGTGAAGAAAAAGAATTGGTTTTAAATTGGGAAAAATGTCACTTTATGGTACCTTCAGGTATTGTTTTAGGGCATATTATTTCTTCCAAAGGAATGGAGGTTGATCAATCAAAAGTTGAATTAATCTCTAAATTGCCTACACCTAGAACAATCAAGGATATAAGATCATTTCTTAGTCATGCGGGTTTTTATAGGAGATTCATACAGAATTTTTCTGCCATATCTAGACCACTATGTAACCTCCTAACTAAGGATGCCCCATTTGAATGGACACAAGCCTGTCAAGAGGCTTTCAAAACATTAATTGGCAAGCTTACTTCAGCACCCATAATGCAACCACCTGATTGGAATTTACCTTTTGAAATTATGTGTGATGCTAGTGATTTTGCTGTAGGTGCTGTTCTTGGACAACGAAAAGAAGGGAAACCTTTTGTCATTTACTATACTAGTCGAACTCTAAATAATGCACAAATGAATTACTCCACCACTGAAAAAGAGTTGTTAGCTGTAGTATTTGCTTTGGATAAATTCCGCGCTTATTTGATTGGTTCTCCTATCATTATCTTTACAGATCATGCAGCCCTTAAGTACCTTTTTACAAAGAAGGATGCTAAGGCACGATTAATATGATGGATTTTGCTTTTGCAGGAATTTGACATCACCATCAAAGACAAGAAAGGAGTGGAGAACGTAGTGGCAGACCATCTTTCTAAACTCACATTCGAGGACACTTCTGACCACATACCAATCAAAGATGATTTTCCCGATGAGCATTTACTTTCTATTACTTCTCTACCATGGTTTGCTCATATTGTGAACTATTTAGCTGCAGGTGAAATACCAAAGGATTTTAGCACCCAAGACAAAAGGAAATTCATGATTGAGGTACGAAAATTCTACTGGGATGACCCTTACCTTTTCAAATACTGTCCTGATCAAATTTTAAGGCGTTGCATCCCTGATGAAGAGATTGCAAGCGTTTTGGAATTTTGTCATTCCCAAGCTTGTGGTGGCCACTTTTCAATGAAGAAAACCGCTGCAAAAATCATGCAGTGTGGATTTTATTAGCCCACCTTATTTAAAGATACAAATATCTATTGTCGCTCATGCGAAAGATGTCAAAAGTTAGGAGCTTATGACCCGTCGTAATATGATGCCCTTAAACCCAATTTTGGTAATTGAAATTTTTGACTGTTGGGGCATTGATTTTATGGGACCATTTCCTCCTTCTTTTGGATATTTATATATTATTGTGGCAGTAGATTATGTGTCAAAATGGGTAGAGGCAGCACCTTGCAGGACCAATGATAACAGGACGGTAATTAAGTTTCTCAAAGAAAATGTATTATCTCGATTTGGTACCCCACGTGCTATCATTAGTGACCGAGGTACGCATTTTTGTAACCGTTCTTTTGAAGCTTTAATGAAAAGATATGGGGTGATACATAAGCTTTCTACTGCATATCACCCTCAGACAAGTGGACAGGTTGAACTTGCGAATAGGGAAATTAAATAGAAAAAACGGTCAACCCGGATCGGAAAGATTGGTCTTTGAGACTAATCGATGCGCTTTGGGCTTACCGTACAGCTTTCAAAACTCCCTTAGGCATGTCACCTTATAGACTTGTTTTTGGAAAACCTTGTCATTTGCCCGTGGAGCTCGAGCATCGAGCATATTGGGCTCTTAAACATTTCAATTTTGACTTGGAAAAAGCAGGAAAATTTAGAAAATTCCAATTGACGGAATTAGAAGAATTGAGAAATGATGCTTATGAAAACTCCAAGATCTATAAGGCTAAAATGAAAGTATTTCATGATAAAAATATTTTAAGAAGAACATTTAAGCCTAATGATCCAGTATTTTTATATGATTCAAGACTCCATAAGCATCCAGGAAAACTTCGATCTAGATGGACCGGCCCTTTTATAGTAAAAAACGTTTTCACAAATGGGGCGGTAGAAATAGAAAATCTAAAAGATGGATGTATCTTCAAAGTAAATGGTCAACGCCTCAAAATCTTAATTGATAGACAAATTCCAGAAGTGGAAGACATTCCACTTATGGACCCAGTATATCAATCTTGACCATCTCCAGGTATGTTTTTCTTTTATTTTATTTTCGTTCATTTTATTTTTGTTTATTGTTTACTTTATTTTGTTACAGGTTAATTTTATTTTGACAAATACCATCTTTGATGCCAAGCAAGCCACCCACATCCCACATCCCACATCAGGTGTATTCTACCCTATTTAGTTATTCAATTCTGATTCTTAAACATTGAGGACAATGTTTCATTTAAGTTGGGGGGTGGGAATACAAATCTGTTATTTAAACTCTGTGGCATATTTCAATCAATATATAAAAAATTGCCAAATTTTTTCACACAGGCATCTTTTCACACATGATACTCGTGCTCATTCATAACCATCTTGGTGAATTCAACAAACCCATTTTAAATCATTTTGCTAAAACATCCACAGAGCCATTTATGCACTTCTCCAAACTTTGTGGTAATATGGTGATTTGACACATGTAACTAAAGAATTATTTTGCTCAAGTATTCATGTGAATTTTGTGAGAATTGAGAGCTTACAAATACAGAAATTGTGATAAGTATCCATTGATCTGTTGAATTTGACACTTCTTTTGAGAATATCATTACATGGTTTGTGGTAAGATGGTGGATATACTTGGGATATGACGAAAGTCAACTTAGGATTAACGTTTGAGCCTTTCAAGCTGAGCCTTTTCATCATAGATCCCTAGCAGCCAATTTTGAGCCAATATACACATATGGCCTTTTCTTTTCATATCTACATCATCCATACCTCTCCACATTGGAGTATAGCTTATACACTATATTTTCCTACTATTTTACTTCCAAGTGTGTACTAGATGTGAAATTATCATAAAAAAAAAAAAAAAAAAAAGACCATGACAAAAATGGCATGGTGCTAGATGTGTCCATCAAATTATTCATGAAAGAGTTCATCAAATTGCGAAGACACCAGTGGCAAAAGAAGATGGAAAAGTGTACTTAGTCAAAAATCTAAAAAATTGAAAAGTACATCAAAAGGAAAGTATAGTCTACTGAAAAATTTAACAGATTCCCTTTTGTGTATACTTGGAAGTTTTTGAAATCTCTTCACCTTTTCTTCTTATGAACCCCAACCCTAAACCACATTACAACCCTTTGTGTTGATTTTTCCGATCCTAAGTATGCTTGTGGAAAGAATGGTGGAAATCTCATTTGTTAGTATTCCTTCCTATCATAAGATCAATGTTTACTTGTTACTTATATATAATTGGCTAAATTTCCATGAGAGTAAATGTACACCTTTGTCAACTCCATAGAGAGAACCCATACATGAAACACTTCTATACCCGTGAGTTATGGAGTTGAACCTTTTTGCTTAAGATATTCTAATGTTGCATGTGTCGAAACCTCTGATTTGATAAAAATAGTTTGGAACACATACACACTCTGTGGAGTGCTATATTTGAATTACTTGTGAAAGGGTTATTGAATTTCTAAGATTGTTTTGATATGTAAATTTGAAAAATGTGTCTTGATGGCCCCTATGTGTGATTTTCTTTGGTCTTTCTCATCATTTTGCATGAAAATTGCTAGGGACTAGCAATGAGTAAGTTGGGGGGTGTGATGAGTGCACAAAAATGCACTCTAAATACTCTATTTAAATACTAAAAGAAATGAGAAAACAATGGATATAACTCATGTTAATAAAATTAATGGTCATTTATCTTGAGATAGATATAAGCATGATTTAATATATTGATGAGAATATAAAATGCCATATTTTCCTCTCTTAATGTTCAAAACTTTATTCTTATTTGATGCCTAAATATACTCATTATTCTTATATTTTGATTTAGGACACAAATAGAGACATTAGGAGCAAATGAAGATAATTGCGGAATTTTAGACAGTTCTGACATCTTTTCGTAAAATGGGCATAACTCTCTCATCCAATCTCCGATTGAGCTGATTCAAGATGATCTAGAACCGCAAGAGAAATATCTATAACTTTTATGTTTTGTGTTTGAAGAGATATCCACTCAATCTAAGACAAAATCGACCATCAAGTGGACGCACCTGCACTTGACGTTCCTGGATATTTTTCAGCCACTTGCATCAAATCCAAATGTCATCATAATATTTTCTAGCAAGCACTCCTACACCAACTTGGAAATTCAATGATCAATTCAGATAAAAAGATGAAGTGCACTCAAGTTTCTTCAAGACAAATTATTTGACCACAAGATATTAAGTCATACAAGACAACTAATAGATAGAGAAGCAAAATTGAAACACTCAACCTACAAGCAAAATCCAGCTCATGCATGGTGGGAAAACAAATGATCAAAATGACAACTCACAAATCACTTGGATTCAAGAATGGCACATGGCAAAACAAGTTGAAATTGTGATGATTTTGTCATGACAACTTGCATGAAGGATGCTTATAAATAGAAGGGAAGGGTGTGTGTTCTAAGGAATGCTTAGTGTGGGAGGATGCTTTGGAAGAGCCATTATTTTGAGAGCTTGAGAAAAGAAAAGAAAAACCAAAGAAGAGAGAAGATAATAATGGTTGGCTCTTCCATATTATCCCTTGGAGAATTTTGGTTGCATATTTTCAATATGTGTAACTAAATTCTCAAGGAGGGCTAGGGATGAACTTGTGTGTGTGATGGTATTTGTAATTTATTTTTGATTCATGTATTTGGTCTTTAAATATTAAAACTCTTTTGTTCTATTATTCTCAATTTATTTGTGATGTTTTTTCGTCTTCAAATAATTATAGAATCTATTTCGTTTATGGATTCAGTCATGCTTTTTCTATTGAGTGAATTAGTTCTATAATTATGTTTGGAGCAATTGATTATCTATATTGGTTTAATTCTCTGCTGCAATATCGCCTCTTAGGTATATTGTCGTCGTTGGATTTTCTCAATATCGATAACAATTTATGAGAGTTAAGCGCGAAGAATGATTTTTTAAAGAGTTACATGTGATTTAAATTTTGGTTATTAATGTTATATCTTCCGATTAAGAATTTGGACATAGAATTCTTAATTGAGTTATCAATGAATTAAGAATAAATTTGAATACCACAAATACACAAGGAATTCCCTACGCTCTACTTTTCGTCTTATTTTTATACTGTTCAAATTACTCATTTAGTTTTAATTTATGTCACATTCTAAAATTTACTTTTCGCACTTATTTAATCTTTTTGTTAATTTCATTACTGTTCTTCAATTTCTCAATCCATCTCCCTGTGGAATCGACACCCCAAAACTATACTGCAAACGACCGCGTTATTCTTTGGGCGTAAACAAATTTTGGCACCGTTACCGGGGAGACGGTAGAAGAGTTTGTAGTTTTTTTTAGTAGTTTGTTAAAATAAAAAAAAAAAGAGCGGTAGCCTCGTTCATTTTCTTTTTAGCTTTCTGCATCTTTATTTTATTTTACTTTTCCTTTCGTAATTATTTTTTTTCAGTATTACGCTTTTCTTTACTTTGCATGCGCAGGTACAGAGACGCTTTTGGACGGTTTGCTAGTAGACCCGTGCTAGAATCAGATTTAGAATCTAATTTTTCTTGTCGCTTGTTTGATAATTCTTCCAATTCTGACGCGATGAGTGAACACGTGGACCAACCTGTTAGAACCCTCCAAGATTATCTTCATCCCGCACGAACAGCCACACCATCCTGTATTATGTTCTCACCTAATGTTCGTCATGTAGATTTTAAAACGGGAATGATACAATTACTTCCGACTTTCCATGGTCTAGAAAATGAAAACCCCTATGTTCATATTAGGAAATTTGAGGAAGTAGTTGCAACATTTCACGGTCAAAATACCACTGACGAAACGGTAAGGCTAAAGTTCTTTCCTTTTTCTTTGAAAGATAAAGCTAAGAGTTGGTTGTACTCACCAAGACCACGGTCTATTGGAACATGGAGTGAGATGACTCAAGTGTTTTTCAATAAATACTTTCCCCAACATAAGACTAATGCTTTAAAAAGACAAATCTCTACCTTTGCACAAAAGGATAGTGAGACTTTGTACCAATCTTGGGAAAGATTTAAAGAATTACTGAGTATGTGTCCCCACCATGGATATGAGAATTGGCGCTTAGTGAGTTATTTCTATGAAGGCCTTACGCCCAGGGAACGTCAATTCGTGGAAATGATGTGCAATGGAGAATTTTTACAAAAAAATCTCGATGAGGCTATAGAGTACCTCAATGAGCTTGCTGAAAAAGCTCATACTTGGACTGGACCTAGTGCTACTGATAGCACAAACAGGTCACGACCTACAGGAAACTTGAGTGGTGGTATTTACCATCTAAGGGAGGAGGATAACCTTAAGGCTAAGGTTGAAATGCTCACCAGAGAATTAGAGTTATTGAAAACTAAAAACTCAAAACCAACACACACGGCTAATCATGCAGAATCTTTTGGGCCATGTGTTGTCTGTGGTGAGATAGATCATCATTCCCAAGAGTGTCCTACACATACTAACATGAATGGTATGTATGAGGAACAAAATAATGCTCTGGGTATGTACAAAAAGCCCTTCACACCTTACTCTGAAACCTACAACCCAGGATGGCGTAATCATCCCAACTTCAGCTGGAAGTCTGAAAACCAGCAGCCTGCACAACTCTCTAGATCATATCCTGCACCATACCATGCACCTCAATCTTCTAGAAATTCTTTAGAAGATACTTTGCATACTTTTATTGAAATACAGGGTAAGACTAATCAAAAATTTGAATCTTTGATTATGCAGGTTGTTGAAGAAAATAAGGAAATCAAGAGCCAGGTGTCTAAAATAATGAGTTCATTGACTATGAATGAGAAAGGTAAGTTTCCTTCCCAAACTCAATCTGTACCTCATGGTCAACATATGGCACAAGGAGATCTGAAGGACGTAAACGCCATTGTGACACGAAGTGGTAAGTCTCTACGTGATCCAATAATAGACAAAAAAAAGGATGTAGAGAAAGATCAAGATAGCAGCAGTCCTGAGCTTCCCAAAGAACTTGAGGTAACAAAACCTGAGGAACCTGCGATAACAAAAAATCCTGGTAAGGTACCTTTTCCTCAAGCATTAAAGTCAAGCAAACAAACTCTAGATCATAACAATGATATTTTGGAAAATCTTAGACAGGTAAAAATTAACCTTCCTCTTTTGCATGTAATTAAACAAGTTCCTACTTACGCAAAAATTCTCAAAGATTTGTGTACAGTTAAGAGGAAGCATTATGTGAAGAAGACTGCATTCTTGACAGAGCAAGTTAGTGCTCTAATTGAACAACGGATTCCCCCTAAGTACAAGGATCCTGGATGTCCAACCATCACATGCAACATTGGCAATCATGAGCTTGGACAGGCCTTGCTAGATTTAGGGGCTAGTGTAAATTTGATGCCATATTCTATTTATTTGCAATTAGGATTGGGAGAAATCAAACCAACTTCTATGGTATTGCAATTGGCTGATCGTTCAGTCAGAGCACCACGGGGTGTGGTAGAGGATGTTTTAATTCAAGTTGACAAATTTTACTATCCTGTTGATTTCTTAATTCTAGACACTAGTTCTGCTGTAGAAACCACCTCTAAAATTCCATTAATTTTAGGTAGACCTTTTCTTGCTACTTCTAATGCTCTTATCAATTGCAGAAATGGATTGATGAAACTCTCTTTTGGCAATATGACTCTTGAGGTAAATATTTTTCATATTGCAAAACAACCAGAAGAGGATGTCGAGTGTCATCAGACATACATGATTGACTCACTTATAGAAAGGGATGTTCTTACAACTCATGACTCAGATCCCCTTGAATACTTTATTGTTAATTCTGAATTTAATCCTATAAGTGATTCATCTGATGTATTTGACATTTGTGCTATTTTTTACAGAACTCATGATTATAGCACACAGGCATGGCAACCAAAGTTTGAGAAGTTGCCTGAAAAAAGAGAAAGACAGATTCCTTCAAGTAGGGAAGCCCCTAAAGTTGAATTAAAATCCCTACCTAAGGGTTTAAAGCATGTTTTCCTTGGTCCAGGTGATACTTTTCCTGTTATTATTTCATCTGAATTATCTGAGTCCCAAGGTGAGAAATTAATTCAGATTTTATGCAAATATAAATCAACCCTAGGATGGAGTATTGCTGATATAAAAGGCATTAGTCCCCTAATCTGTACTCATAAAATAAATTTAGAGGAAGGAACTAATCCTCGAAGAGACCCCCAGCGTAGACTTAATCCCACAATGAAAGAAGTTGTGAAAAATGAAGTATTGAAACTATTAGATGCAGGAATGATATATCCTATTGCTGATAGTAAATGGGTAAGTCCTACGCAGGTTGTTCCTAAAAAGTCAGGAGTAACTGTGATAAAAAATGACCTTGGAGAGTTAGTCCCTACAAAACTGGTGGCTGGTTGGCGGATGTGCATTGATTACAGAAAATTAAATGCCGCCACACGAAAAGACCATTTTCCGCTTCCTTTTATTGATCAAATTCTTGAGCGGGTGGCTGGTCATCCTTTTTATTGCTTTCTGGATGGTTATTCTGGTTATTATCAAATTGAAATTGCATTAGAAGATCAGGATAAAACTACTTTTACTTGTCCTTTCGATACTTATGCTTTCCGCAGAATGCCATTTGGACTGTGTAATGCTCCAGCTACTTTTCAACGTTGCATGATGAGTATTTTTAGTGATATGGTTGAAAAGTGCGTGGAAGTTTTTATGGATGACTTGACTGTTTTTGGATCTTCTTTTGATGCATGTTTAATGAGTTTAGAAAGAGTACTGAATCGTTGTGAAGAAAAAGAATTGGTTTTAAATTGGGAAAAATGTCACTTTATGGTACCTTCAGGTATTGTTTTAGGGCATATTATTTCTTCCAAAGGAATGGAGGTTGATCAATCAAAAGTTGAATTAATCTCTAAATTGCCTACACCTAGAACAATCAAGGATATAAGATCATTTCTTGGTCATGCGGGTTTTTATAGGAGATTCATACAGAATTTTTCTGCCATATCTAGACCACTATGTAACCTCCTAACTAAGGATGCCCCATTTGAATGGACACAAGCCTGTCAAGAGGCTTTCAAAACATTAATTGGCAAGCTTACTTCAGCACCCATAATGCAACCACCTGATTGGAATTTACCTTTTGAAATTATGTGTGATGCTAGTGATTTTGCTGTAGGTGCTGTTCTTGGACAACGAAAAGAAGGGAAACCTTTTGTCATTTACTATGCTAGTCGAACTCTAAATAATGCACAAATGAATTACTCCACCACTGAAAAAGAGTTGTTAGCTGTAGTATTTGCTTTGGATAAATTCCGCGCTTATTTGATTGGTTCTCCTATCATTATCTTTACAGATCATGCAGCCCTTAAGTACCTTTTTACAAAGAAGGATGCTAAGGCACGATTAATATGATGGATTTTGCTTTTGCAGGAATTTGACATCACCATCAAAGACAAGAAAGGAGTGGAGAACGTAGTGGCAGACCATCTTTCTAAACTCACATTCGAGGACACTTCTGACCACATACCAATCAAAGATGATTTTCCCGATGAGCATTTACTTTCTATTACTTCTCTACCATGGTTTGCTCATATTGTGAACTATTTAGCTGCAGGTGAAATACCAAAGGATTTTAGCACCCAAGACAAAAGGAAATTCATGATTGAGGTACGAAAATTCTACTGGGATGACCCTTACCTTTTCAAATACTGCCCTGATCAAATTTTAAGGCGTTGCATCCCTGATGAAGAGATTGCAAGCGTTTTGGAATTTTGTCATTCCCGAGCTTGTGGTGGCCACTTTTCAATGAAGAAAACCGCTGCAAAAATCCTGCAGTGTGGATTTTATTGGCCCACCTTATTTAAAGATACAAATATCTATTGTCGCTCATGCGAAAGATGTCAAAAGTTAGGAGCTTATGACCCGTCGTAATATGATGCCCTTAAACCCAATTTTGGTAATTGAAATTTTTGACTGTTGGGGCATTGATTTTATGGGACCATTTCCTCCTTCTTTTGGATATTTATATATTATTGTGGCAGTAGATTATGTGTCAAAATGGGTAGAGGCAGCACCTTGCAGGACCAATGATAACAGGACGGTAATTAAGTTTCTCAAAGAAAATGTATTATCTCGATTTGGTACCCCACGTGCTATCATTAGTGACCGAGGTACGCATTTTTGTAACCGTTCTTTTGAAGCTTTAATGAAAAGATATGGGGTGATACATAAGCTTTCTACTGCATATCACCCTCAGACAAGTGGACAGGTTGAACTTGCGAATAGGGAAATTAAATAGAAAAAACGGTCAACCCGGATCGGAAAGATTGGTCTTTGAGACTAATCGATGCGCTTTGGGCTTACCGTACAGCTTTCAAAACTCCCTTAGGCATGTCACCTTATAGACTTGTTTTTGGAAAACCTTGTCATTTGCCCGTGGAGCTCGAGCATCAAGCATATTGGGCTCTTAAACATTTCAATTTTGACTTGGAAAAAGCAGGAAAATTTAGAAAATTCCAATTGACGGAATTAGAAGAATTGAGAAATGATGCTTATGAAAACTCCAAGATCTATAAGGCTAAAATGAAAGTATTTCCTGATAAAAATATTTTAAGAAGAACATTTAAGCCTAATGATCGAGTATTTTTATATGATTCAAGACTCCATAAGCATCCAGGAAAACTTCGATCTAGATGGACCGGCCCTTTTATAGTAAAAAACGTTTTCACAAATGGGGCGGTAGAAATAGAAAATCCAAAAGATGGATGTATCTTCAAAGTAAATGGTCAACGCCTCAAAATCTTAATTGATAGACAAATTCCAGAAGTGGAAGACATTCCACTTATGGACCCAGTATATCAATCTTGACCATCTCCAGGTATGTTTTTCTTTTATTTTATTTTCGTTCATTTTATTTTTGTTTATTGTTTACTTTATTTTGTTACAGGTTAATTTTATTTTGACAAATACCATCTTTGATGCCAAGCAAGCCACCCACATCCCACATCCCACATCAGGTGTATTCAACCCTATTTAGTTATTCAATTCTGATTCTTAAACATTGAGGACAATGTTTCATTTAAGTTGGGGGGTGGGAATACAAATCTGTTATTTAAACTCTGTGGCATATTTCAATCAATATATAAAAAATTGCCAAATTTTTTCACACAGGCATCTTTTCACACATGATACTCATGCTCATTCATAACCATCTTGGTGAATTCAACAAACCCATTTTAAATCATTTTGCTAAAACATCCACAGAGCCATTTATGCACTTCTCCAAACTTTGTGGTAATATGGTGATTTGACACATGTAACTAAAGAATTATTTTGCTCAAGTATTCATGTGAATTTTGTGAGAATTGAGAGCTTACAAATACAGAAATTGTGATAAGTATCCATTGATCTGTTGAATTTGACACTTCTTTTGAGAATATCATTACATGGTTTGTGGTAAGATGGTGGATATACTTGGGATATGACGAAAGTCAACTTAGGATTAACGTTTGAGCCTTTCAAGCTGAGCCTTTTCATCATAGATCCCTAGCAGCCAATTTTGAGCCAATATACACATATGGCCTTTTCTTTTCATATCTACATCATCCATACCTCTGCACATTGGAGTATAGCTTATACACTATATTTTCCTACTATTTTACTTCCAAGTGTGTACTAGGTGTGAAATTATCATAAAAAAAAAAAAAAAAAAAAAAGACCATGACAAAAATGGCATGGTGCTAGATGTGTCCATCAAATTATTCATGAAAGAGTTCATCAAATTGCGAAGACACCAGTGGCAAAAGAAGATGGAAAAGTGTACTTAGTCAAAAATCTAAAAAATTGAAAAGTACATCAAAAGGAAAGTATAGTCTACTGAAAAATTTAACAGATTCCCTTTTGTGTATACTTGGAAGTTTTTGAAATCTCTTCACCTTTTCTTCTTATGAACCCCAACCCTAAACCACATTACAACCCTTTGTGTTGATTTTTCCGATCCTAAGTATGCTTGTGGAAAGAATGGTGGAAATCTCATTTGTTAGTATTCCTTCCTATCATAAGATCAATGTTTACTTGTTACTTATATATAATTGGCTAAATTTCCATGAGAGTAAATGTACACCTTTGTCAACTCCATAGAGAGAACCCATACATGAAACACTTCTATACCCGTGAGTTATGGAGTTGAACCTTTTTGCTTAAGATATTCTAATGTTGCATGTGTCGAAACCTCTGATTTGATAAAAATAGTTTGGAACACATACACACTCTGTGGATTGCTATATTTGAATTACTTGTGAAAGGGTTATTGAATTTCTAAGATTGTTTTGATATGTAAATTTGAAAAATGTGTCTTGATGGCCCCTATGTGTGATTTTCTTTGGTCTTTCTCATCATTTTGCATGAAAATTGCTAGGGACTAGCAATGAGTAAGTTGGGGGGTGTGATGAGTGCACAAAAATGCACTCTAAATACTCTATTTAAATACTAAAAGAAATGAGAAAACAATGGATATAACTCATGTTAATAAAATTAATGGTCATTTATCTTGAGATAGATATAAGCATGATTTAATATATTGATGAGAATATAAAATGCCATATTTTCCTCTCTTAATGTTTAAAACTTTATTCTTATTTGATGCCTAAATATACTCATTATTCTTATATTTTGATTTAGGACACAAATAGAGACATTAGGAGCAAATGAAGATAATTGCGGAATTTTAGACAGTTCTGACATCTTTTCGTAAAATGGGCATAACTCTCTCATCCAATCTCTGATTGAGCTGATTCAAGATGATCTAGAACCGCAAGAGAAATATCTATAACTTTTATGTTTTGTGTTTGAAGAGATATCCACTCAATCTAAGACAAAATCGACCATCAAGTGGACGCACCTGCACTTGACGTTCCTGGATATTTTTCAGCCACTTGCATCAAATCCAAATGTCATCATAATATTTTCTAGCAAGCACTCCTACACCAACTTGGAAATTCAATGATCAATTCAGATACAAGATGAAGTGCACTCAAGTTTCTTCAAGATAAATTATTTGACCACAAGATATTAAGTCATACAAGACAACTAATAGATAGAGAAGCAAAATTGAAACACTCAACCTACAAGCAAAATCCAGCTCATGCATGGTGGGAAAACAAATGATCAAAATGACAACTCACAAATCACTTGGATTCAAGAATGGCACATGGCAAAACAAGTTGAAATTGTGATGATTTTGTCATGACAACTTGCATGAAGGATGCTTATAAATAGAAGGGAAGGGTGTGTGTTCTAAGGAATGCTTAGTGTGGGAGGATGCTTTGGAAGAGCCATTATTTTGAGAGCTTGAGAAAAGAAAGGAAAAACCAAAGAAGAGAGAAGATAATAATGGTTGGCTCTTCCATATTATCCCTTGGAGAATTTTGGTTGCATATTTTCAATATGTGTAACTAAATTCTCAAGGTGGGCTAGGGATGAACTTGTGTGTGTGATGGTATTTGTAATTTATTTTTGATTCATGTATTTGGTCTTTAAATATTAAAACTCTTTTGTTCTATTATTCTCAATTTATTTGTGATGTTTTTTCGTCTTCAAATAATTATAGAATCTATTTCGTTTATGGATTCAGTCATGCTTTTTCTATTGAGTGAATTAGTTCTATAATTATGTTTGGAGCAATTGATTATCTATATTGGTTTAATTCTCTGCTGCAATATCGCCTCTTAGGTATATTGTCGTCGTTGGATTTTCTCAATATCGATAACAATTTATGAGAGTTAAGCGCGAAGAATGATTTTTTAAAGAGTTACATGTGATTTAAATTTTGGTTATTAATGTTATATCTTCCGATTAAGAATTTGGACATAGAATTCTTAATTGAGTTATCAATGAATTAAGAATAAATTTGAATACCACAAATACACAAGGAATTCCCTACGCTCTACTTTTCGTCTTATTTTTATACTGTTCAAATTACTCATTTAGTTTTAATTTATGTCACATTCTAAAATTTACTTTTCGCACTTATTTAATCTTTTTGTTAATTTCATTACTGTTCTTCAATTTCTCAATCCATCTCCCTGTAGAATCGACACCCCAAAACTATACTGCAAACGACCGCGTTATTCTTTGGGCGTAAACAAATTTTGGCGCCGTCACCGGGGAGACGGTAGAAGAGTTTGTAGTTTTTTTTAGTAGTTTGTTAAAATAAAAAAAAAAAAAGAGCGGTAGCCTCGTTCATTTTCTTTTTAGCTTTCTGCATCTTTATTTTATTTTACTTTTCCTTTCGTAATTATTTTTTTTCAGTATTACGCTTTTCTTTACTTTGCATGCGCAGGTACAGAGACGCTTTTGGACGGTTTGCTAGTAGACCCGTGCTAGAATCAGATTTAGAATCTAATTTTTCTTGTCGCTTGTTTGATAATTCTTCCAATTCTGACGCGATGAGTGAACACGTGGACCAACCTGTTAGAACCCTCCAAGATTATCTTCATCCCGCACGAACAGCCACACCATCCTGTATTATGTTCTCACCTAATGTTCGTCATGTAGATTTTAAAACGGGAATGATACAATTACTTCCGACTTTCCATGGTCTAGAAAATGAAAACCCCTATGTTCATATTAGGAAATTTGAGGAAGTAGTTGCAACATTTCACGGTCAAAATACCACTGACGAAACGGTAAGGCTAAAGTTCTTTCCTTTTTCTTTGAAAGATAAAGCTAAGAGTTGGTTGTACTCACCAAGACCACGGTCTATTGGAACATGGAGTGAGATGACTCAAGTGTTTTTCAATAAATACTTTCCCCAACATAAGACTAATGCTTTAAAAAGACAAATCTCTACCTTTGCACAAAAGGATAGTGAGACTTTGTACCAGTCTTGGGAAAGATTTAAAGAATTACTGAGTATGTGTCCCCACCATGGATATGAGAATTGGCGCTTAGTGAGTTATTTCTATGAAGGCCTTACGCCCAGGGAACGTCAATTCGTGGAAATGATGTGCAATGGAGAATTTTTACAAAAAAATCTCGATGAGGCTATAGAGTACCTCAATGAGCTTGCTGAAAAAGCTCATACTTGGACTGGACCTAGTGCTACTGATAGCACAAACAGGTCACGACCTACAGGAAACTTGAGTGGTGGTATTTACCATCTAAGGGAGGAGGATAACCTTAAGGCTAAGGTTGAAATGCTCACCAGATAATTAGAGTTATTGAAAACTAAAAACTCAAAACCAACACACACGGCTAATCATGCAGAATCTTTTGGGCCATGTGTTGTCTGTGGTGAGATAGATCATCATTCCCAAGAGTGTCCTACACATACTAACATGAATGGTATGTATGAGGAACAAAATAATGCTCTGGGTATATACAAAAAGCCCTTCACACCTTACTCTGAAACCTACAACCCAGGATGGCGTAATCATCCCAACTTCAGCTGGAAGTCTGAAAACCAGCAGCCTGCACAACTCTCTAGATCATATCCTGCACCATACCATGCACCTCAATCTTCTAGAAATTCTTTAGAAGATACTTTGCATACTTTTATTGAAATACAGGGTAAGACTAATCAAAAATTTGAATCTTTGATTATGCAGGTTGTTGAAGAAAATAAGGAAATCAAGAGCCAGGTGTCTAAAATAATGAGTTCATTGACTATGAATGAGAAAGGTAAGTTTCCTTCCCAAACTCAATCTGTACCTCATGGTCAACATATGGCACAAGGAGATCTGAAGGACGTAAACGCCATTGTGACACGAAGTGGTAAGTCTCTACGTGATCCAATAATAGACAAAAAAAAGGATGTAGAGAAAGATCAAGATAGCAGCAGTCCTGAGCTTCCCAAAGAACTTGAGGTAACAAAACCTGAGGAACCTGCGATAACAAAAAATCCTGGTAAGGTACCTTTTCCTCAAGCATTAAAGTCAAGCAAACAAACTCTAGATCATAACAATGATATTTTGGAAAATCTTAGACAGGTAAAAATTAACCTTCCTCTTTTGCATGTAATTAAACAAGTTCCTACTTACGCAAAAATTCTCAAAGATTTGTGTACAGTTAAGAGGAAGCATTATGTGAAGAAGACTGCATTCTTGACAGAGCAAGTTAGTGCTCTAATTGAACAACGGATTCCCCCTAAGTACAAGGATCCTGGATGTCCAACCATCACATGCAACATTGGCAATCATGAGCTTGGACAGGCCTTGCTAGATTTAGGGGCTAGTGTAAATTTGATGCCATATTCTATTTATTTGCAATTAGGATTGGGAGAAATCAAACCAACTTCTATGGTATTGTAATTGGCTGATCGTTCAGTCAGAGCACCACGGGGTGTGGTAGAGGATGTTTTAATTCAAGTTGACAAATTTTACTATCCTGTTGATTTCTTAATTCTAGACACTAGTTCTGCTGTAGAAACCACCTCTAAAATTCCATTAATTTTAGGTAGACCTTTTCTTGCTACTTCTAATGCTCTTATCAATTGCAGAAATGGATTGATGAAACTCTCTTTTGGCAATATGACTCTTGAGGTAAATATTTTTCATATTGCAAAACAACCAGAAGAGGATGTCGAGTGTCATCAGACATACATGATTGACTCACTTATAGAAAGGGATGTTCTTACAACTCATGACTCAGATCCCCTTGAATACTTTATTGTTAATTCTGAATTTAATCCTATAAGTGATTCATCTGATGTATTTGACATTTGTGCTATTTTTGACAGAACTCATGATTATAGCACACAGGCATGGCAACCAAAGTTTGAGAAGTTGCCTGAAAAAAGAGAAAGACAGATTCCTTCAAGTAGGGAAGCCCCTAAAGTTGAATTAAAATCCCTACCTAAGGGTTTAAAGCATGTTTTCCTTGGTCCAGGTGATACTTTTCCTGTTATTATTTCATCTGAATTATCTGAGTCCCAAGGTGAGAAATTAATTCAGATTTTATGCAAATATAAATCAACCCTAGGATGGAGTATTGCTGATATAAAAGGCATTAGTCCCCTAATCTGTACTCATAAAATAAATTTAGAGGAAGGAACTAATCCTCGAAGAGACCCCCAGCGTAGACTTAATCCCACAATGAAAGAAGTTGTGAAAAATGAAGTATTGAAACTATTAGATGCAGGAATGATATATCCTATTGCTGATAGTAAATTCGTAAGACCTACGCAGGTTGTTCCTAAAAAGTCAGGAGTAACTGTGATAAAAAATGACCTTGGAGAGTTAGTCCCTACAAAACTGGTGACTGGTTGGCGGATGTGCATTGATTACAGAAAATTAAATGCCGCCACACGAAAAGACCATTTTCCGCTTCCTTTTATTGATCAAATTCTTGAGCGGGTGGCTGGTCATCCTTTTTATTGCTTTCTGGATGGTTATTCTGGTTATTATCAAATTGAAATTGCATTAGAAGATCAGGATAAAACTACTTTTACTTGTCCTTTCGGTACTTATGCTTTCCGCAGAATGCCATTTGGACTGTGTAATGCTCCAGCTACTTTTCAACGTTGCATGATGAGTATTTTTAGTGATATGGTTGAAAAGTGCGTGGAAGTTTTTATGGATGACTTGACTGTTTTTGGATCTTCTTTTGATGCATGTTTAATGAGTTTAGAAAGAGTACTGAATCGTTGTGAAGAAAAAGAATTGGTTTTAAATTGGGAAAAATGTCACTTTATGGTACCTTCAGGTATTGTTTTAGGGCATATTATTTCTTCCAAAGGAATGGAGGTTGATCAATCAAAAGTTGAATTAATCTCTAAATTGCCTACACCTAGAACAATCAAGGATATAAGATCATTTCTTGGTCATGCGGGTTTTTATAGGAGATTCATACAGAATTTTTCTGCCATATCTAGACCACTATGTAACCTCCTAACTAAGGATGCCCCATTTGAATGGACACAAGCCTGTCAAGAGGCTTTCAAATCATTAATTGGCAAGCTTACTTCAGCACCCATAATGCAACCACCTGATTGGAATTTACCTTTTGAAATTATGTGTGATGCTAGTGATTTTGCTGTAGGTGCTGTTCTTGGACAACGAAAAGAAGGGAAACCTTTTGTCATTTACTATGCTAGTCGAACTCTAAATAATGCACAAATGAATTACTCCACCACTGAAAAAGAGTTGTTAGCTGTAGTATTTGCTTTGGATAAATTCCGCGCTTATTTGATTGGTTCTCCTATCATTATCTTTACAGATCATGCAGCCCTTAAGTACCTTTTTACAAAGAAGGATGCTAAGGCACGATTAATATGATGGATTTTGCTTTTGCAGGAATTTGACATCACCATCAAAGACAAGAAAGGAGTGGAGAACGTAGTGGCAGACCATCTTTCTAAACTCACATTCGAGGACACTTCTGACCACATACCAATCAAAGATGATTTTCCCGATGAGCATTTACTTTCTATTACTTCTCTACCATGGTTTACTCATATTGTGAACTATTTAGCTGCAGGTGAAATACCAAAGGATTTTAGCACCCAAGACAAAAGGAAATTCATGATTGAGGTACGAAAATTCTACTAGGATGACCCTTACCTTTTCAAATACTGCCCTGATCAAATTTTAAGGCGTTGCATCCCTGATGAAGAGATTGCAAGCGTTTTGGAATTTTGTCATTCCCAAGCTTGTGGTGGCCACTTTTCAATGAAGAAAACCGCTGCAAAAATCCTGCAGTGTGGATTTTATTGGCCCACCTTATTTAAAGATACAAATATCTATTGTCGCTCATGCGAAAGATGTCAAAAGTTAGGAGCTTATGACCCGTCGTAATATGATGCCCTTAAACCCAATTTTGGTAATTGAAATTTTTGACTGTTGGGGCATTGATTTTATGGGACCATTTCCTCCTTCTTTTGGATATTTATATATTATTGTGGCAGTAGATTATGTGTCAAAATGGGTAGAGGCAGCACCTTGCAGGACCAATGATAACAGGACGGTAATTAAGTTTCTCAAAGAAAATGTATTATCTCGATTTGGTACCCCACGTGCTATCATTAGTGACTGAGGTACGCATTTTTGTAACCGTTCTTTTGAAGCTTTAATGAAAAGATATGGGGTGATACATAAGCTTTCTACTGCATATCACCCTCAGACAAGTGGACAGGTTGAACTTGCGAATAGGGAAATTAAATAGAAAAAACGGTCAACCCGGATCGGAAAGATTGGTCTTTGAGACTAATCGATGCGCTTTGGGCTTACCGTACAGCTTTCAAAACTCCCTTAGGCATGTCACCTTATAGACTTGTTTTTGGAAAACCTTGTCATTTGCCCGTGGAGCTCGAGCATCGAGCATATTGGGCTCTTAAACATTTCAATTTTGACTTGGAAAAAGCAGGAAAATTTAGAAAATTCCAATTGACGGAATTAGAAGAATTGAGAAATGATGCTTATGAAAACTCCAAGATCTATAAGGCTAAAATGAAAGTATTTCATGATAAAAATATTTTAAGAAGAACATTTAAGCCTAATGATCGAGTATTTTTATATGATTCAAGACTCCATAAGCATCCAGGAAAACTTCGATCTAGATGGACCGGCCCTTTTATAGTAAAAAACGTTTTCACAAATGGGGCGGTAGAAATAGAAAATCTAAAAGATGGATGTATCTTCAAAGTAAATGGTCAACGCCTCAAAATCTTAATTGATAGACAAATTCCAGAAGTGGAAGACATTCCACTTATGGACCCAGTATATCAATCTTGACCATCTCCAGGTATGTTTTTCTTTTATTTTATTTTCGTTCATTTTATTTTTGTTTATTGTTTACTTTATTTTGTTACAGGTTAATTTTATTTTGACAAATACCATCTTTGATGCCAAGCAAGCCACCCACATCCCACATCCCACATCAGGTGTATTCTACCCTATTTAGTTATTCAATTCTGATTCTTAAACATTGAGGACAATGTTTCATTTAAGTTGGGGGGTGGGAATACAAATCTGTTATTTAAACTCTGTGGCATATTTCAATCAATATATAAAAAATTGCCAAATTTTTTCACACAGGCATCTTTTCACACATGATACTCATGCTCATTCATAACCATCTTGGTGAATTCAACAAACCCGTTTTAAATCATTTTGCTAAAACATCCACAGAGCCATTTATGCACTTCTCCAAACTTTGTGGTAATATGGTGATTTGACACATGTAACTAAAGAATTATTTTGCTCAAGTATTCATGTGAATTTTGTGAGAATTGAGAGCTTACAAATACAGAAATTGTGATAAGTATCCATTGATCTGTTGAATTTGACACTTCTTTTGAGAATATCATTACATGGTTTGTGGTAAGATGGTGGATATACTTGGGATATGACGAAAGTCAACTTAGGATTAACGTTTGAGCCTTTCAAGCTGAGCCTTTTCATCATAGATCCCTAGCAGCCAATTTTGAGCCAATATACACATATGGCCTTTTCTTTTCATATCTACATCATCCATACCTCTCCACATTGGAGTATAGCTTATACACTATATTTTCCTACTATTTTACTTCCAAGTGTGTACTAGGTGTGAAATTATCATAAAAAAAAAAAAAAAAAAAGACCATGACAAAAATGGCATGGTGCTAGATGTGTCCATCAAATTATTCATGAAAGAGTTCATCAAATTGCGAAGACACCAGTGGCAAAAGAAGATGGAAAAGTGTACTTAGTCAAAAATCTAAAAAATTGAAAAGTACATCAAAAGGAAAGTATAGTCTACTGAAAAATTTAACAGATTCCCTTTTGTGTATACTTGGAAGTTTTTGAAATCTCTTCACCTTTTCTTCTTATGAACCCCAACCCTAAACCACATTACAACCCTTTGTGTTGATTTTTCCGATCCTAAGTATGCTTGTGGAAAGAATGGTGGAAATCTCATTTGTTAGTATTCCTTCCTATCATAAGATCAATGTTTACTTGTTACTTATATATAATTGGCTAAATTTCCATGAGAGTAAATGTACACCTTTGTCAACTCCATAGAGAGAACCCATACATGAAACACTTCTATACCCGTGAGTTATGGAGTTGAACCTTTTTGCTTAAGATATTCTAATGTTGCATGTGTCGAAACCTCTGATTTGATAAAAATAGTTTGGAACACATACACACTCTGTGGAGTGCTATATTTGAATTACTTGTGAAAGGGTTATTGAATTTCTAAGATTGTTTTGATATGTAAATTTGAAAAATGTGTCTTGATGGCCCTTATGTGTGATTTTCTTTGGTCTTTCTCATCATTTTACATGAAAATTGCTAGGGACTAGCAATGAGTAAGTTGGGGGGTGTGATGAGTGCACAAAAATGCACTCTAAATACTCTATTTAAATACTAAAAGAAATGAGAAAACAATGGATATAACTCATGTTAATAAAATTAATGGTCATTTATCTTGAGATAGATATAAGCATGATTTAATATATTGATGAGAATATAAAATGCCATATTTTCCTCTCTTAATGTTTAAAACTTTATTCTTATTTGATGCCTAAATATACTCATTATTCTTATATTTTGATTTAGGACACAAATAGAGACATTAGGAGCAAATGAAGATAATTGCGGAATTTTAGACAGTTCTGACATCTTTTCGTAAAATGGGCATAACTCTCTCATCCAATCTCCGATTGAGCTGATTCAAGATGATCTAGAACCGCAAGAGAAATATCTATAACTTTTATGTTTTGTGTTTGAAGAGATATCCACTCAATCTAAGACAAAATCGACCATCAAGTGGACGCACCTGCACTTGACGTTCCTGGATATTTTTCAGCCACTTGCATCAAATCCAAATGTCATCATAATATTTTCTAGCAAGCACTCCTACACCAACTTGGAAATTCAATGATCAATTCAGATACAAGATGAAGTGCACTCAAGTTTCTTCAAGACAAATTATTTGACCACAAGATATTAAGTCATACAAGACAACTAATAGATAGAGAAGCAAAATTGAAACACTCAACCTACAAGCAAAATCCAGCTCATGCATGGTGGGAAAACAAATGATCAAAATGACAACTCACAAATCACTTGGATTCAAGAATGGCACATGGCAAAACAAGTTGAAATTGTGATGATTTTGTCATGACAACTTGCATGAAGGATGCTTATAAATAGAAGGGAAGGGTGTGTGTTCTAAGGAATGCTTAGTGTGGGAGGATGCTTTGGAAGAGCCATTATTTTGAGAGCTTGAGAAAAGAAAAGAAAAACCAAAGAAGAGAGAAGATAATAATGGTTGGCTCTTCCATATTATCCCTTGGAGAATTTTGGTTGCATATTTTCAATATGTGTAACTAAATTCTCAAGGAGGGCTAGGGATGAACTTGTGTGTGTGATGGTATTTGTAATTTATTTTTGATTCATGTATTTGGTCTTTAAATATTAAAACTCTTTTGTTCTATTATTCTCAATTTATTTGTGATGTTTTTTCGTCTTCAAATAATTATAGAATCTATTTCGTTTATGGATTCAGTCATGCTTTTTCTATTGAGTGAATTAGTTCTATAATTATGTTTGGAGCAATTGATTATCTATATTGGTTTAATTCTCTGCTGCAATATCGCCTCTTAGGTATATTGTCGTCGTTGGATTTTCTCAATATCGATAACAATTTATGAGAGTTAAGCACGAAAAATGATTTTTTAAAGAGTTACATGTGATTTAAATTTTGGTTATTAATGTTATATCTTCCGATTAAGAATTTGGACATAGAATTCTTAATTGAGTTATCAATGAATTAAGAATAAATTTGAATACCACAAATACACAAGGAATTCCCTACGCTCTACTTTTCGTCTTATTTTTATACTGTTCAAATTACTCATTTTGTTTTAATTTATGTCACATTCTAAAATTTACTTTTCGCACTTATTTAATCTTTTTGTTAATTTCATTACTGTTCTTCAATTTCTCAATCCATCTCCCTGTGGAATCGACACCCCAAAACTATACTGCAAACGACCGCGTTATTCTTTGGGCGTAAACAAATTTTGGCGCCGTTACCGGGGAGACGGTAGAAGAGTTTGTAGTTTTTTTTAGTAGTTTGTTAAAATAAAAATAAAAAGAGCGGTAGCCTCGTTCATTTTCTTTTTAGCTTTCTGCATCTTTATTTTATTTTACTTTTCCTTTCGTAATTATTTTTTTTCAGTATTACGCTTTTCTTTACTTTGCATGCGCAGGTACAGAGACGCTTTTGGACGGTTTGCTAGTAGACCCGTGCTAGAATCAGATTTAGAATCTAATTTTTCTTGTCGCTTGTTTGATAATTCTTCCAATTCTGACGCGATGAGTGAACACGTGGACCAACCTGTTAGAACCCTCCAAGATTATCTTCATCCCGCACGAACAACCACACCATCCTGTATTATGTTCTCACCTAATGTTCGTCATGTAGATTTTAAAACGGGAATGATACAATTACTTCCGACTTTCCATGGTCTAGAAAATGAAAACCCCTATGTTCATATTAGGAAATTTGAGGAAGTAGTTGCAACATTTCACGGTCAAAATACCACTGACGAAACGGTAAGGCTAAAGTTCTTTCCTTTTTCTTTAAAAGATAAAGCTAAGAGTTGGTTGTACTCACCAAGACCACGGTCTATTGGAACATGGAGTGAGATGACTCAAGTGTTTTTCAATAAATACTTTCCCCAACATAAGACTAATGCTTTAAAAAGACAAATCTCTACCTTTGCACAAAAGGATAGTGAGACTTTGTACCAGTCTTGGGAAAGATTTAAAGAATTACTGAGTATGTGTCCCCTCCATGGATATGAGAATTGGCGCTTAGTGAGTTATTTCTATGAAGGTCTTACGCCCAGGGAACGTCAATTCGTGGAAATGATGTGCAATGGAGAATTTTTACAAAAAAATCCCGATGAGGCTATAGAGTACCTCAATGAGCTTGCTGAAAAAGCTCATACTTGGACTGGACTTAGTGCTACTGATAGCACAAACAGGTCACGACCTACAGGAAACTTGAGTGGTGGTATTTACCATCTAAGGGAGGAGGATAACCTTAAGGCTAAGGTTGAAATGCTCACCAGAGAATTAGAGTTATTGAAAACTAAAAACTCAAAACCAACACACACGGCTAATCATGCAGAATCTTTTGGGCCATGTGTTGTCTGTGGTGAGATAGATCATCATTCCCAAGAGTGTCCTACACATACTAACATGAATGGTATGTATGAGGAACAAAATAATGCTCTGGGTATGTACAAAAAGCCCTTCACACCTTACTCTGAAACCTACAACCCAGGATGGCGTAATCATCCCAACTTCAGTTGGAAGTCTGAAAACCAGCAGCCTGCACAACTCTCTAGATCATATCCTGCACCATACCATGCACCTCAATCTTCTAGAAATTCTTTAGAAGATACTTTGTATACTTTTATTGAAATACAGGGTAAGACTAATCAAAAATTTGAATCTTTGATTATGCAGGTTGTTGAAGAAAATAAGGAAATCAAGAGCCAGGTGTCTAAAATAATGAGTTCATTGACTATGAATGAGAAAGGTAAGTTTCCTTCCCAAACTCAATCTGTACCTCATGGTCAACATATGGCACAAGGAGATCTGAAGGACGTAAACGCCATTGTGACACGAAGTGGTAAGTCTCTACGTGATCCAATAATAGACAAAAAAAAGGATGTAGAGAAAGATCAAGATAGCAGCAGTCCTGAGCTTCCCAAAGAACTTGAGGTAACAAAACCTGAAGAACCTGCGATAACAAAAAATCCTGGTAAGGTACCTTTTCCTCAAGCATTAAAGTCAAGCAAACAAACTCTAGATCATAACAATGATATCTTGGAAAATCTTAGACAGGTAAAAATTAACCTTCTTCTTTTGCATGTAATTAAACAAGTTCCTACTTACGCAAAAATTCTCAAAGATTTGTGTACAGTTAAGAGGAAGCATTATGTGAAGAAGACTGCATTCTTGACAGAGCAAGTTAGTGCTCTAATTGAACAACGGATTCCCCCTAAGTACAAGGATCCTGGATGTCCAACCATCACATGCAACATTGGCAATCATGAGCTTGGACAGGCCTTGCTAGATTTAGGGGCTAGTGTAAATTTGATGCCATATTCTATTTATTTGCAATTAGGATTGGGAGAAATCAAACCAACTTCTATGGTATTGCAATTGGCTGATCGTTCAGTCAGAGCACCACGGGATGTGGTAGAGGATGTTTTAATTCAAGTTGACAAATTTTACTATCCTGTTGATTTCTTAATTCTAGACACTAGTTCTGCTGTAGAAACCACCTCTAAAATTCCATTAATTTTAGGTAGACCTTTTCTTGCTACTTCTAATGCTCTTATCAATTGCAGAAATGGATTGATGAAACTCTCTTTTGGCAATATGACTCTTGAGGTAAATATTTTTCATATTGCAAAACAACCAGAAGAGGATGTCGAGTGTCATCAGACATACATGATTGACTCACTTATAGAAAGGGATGTTCTTACAACTCATGACTCAGATCCCCTTGAATACTTTATTGTTAATTTTGAATTTAATTGATTCATCTGATGTATTTGACATTTGTGTTATTTTTGACAGAACTCATGATTATAGCACACAGGCATGGCAACCAAAGTTTGAGAAGTTGCCTGAAAAAAGAGAAAGACAGATTCCTTCAAGTAGGGAAGCCCCTAAAGTTGAATTAAAATCCCTACCTAAGGGTTTAAAGCATGTTTTCCTTGGTCCAGGTGATACTTTTCCTGTTATTATTTCATCTGAATTATCTGAGTCCCAAGGTGAGAAATTAATTCAGATTTTATGCAAATATAAATCAACCCTAGGATGGAGTATTGCTGATATAAAAGGCATTAGTCCCCTAATCTGTACTCATAAAATAAATTTAGAGGAAGGAACTAATCCTCGAAGAGACCCCCAGCGTAGACTTAATCCCACAATGAAAGAAGTTGTGAAAAATGAAGTATTGAAACTATTAGATGCAGGAATGATATATCCTATTGCTGATAGTAAATGGGTAAGTCCTACGCAGGTTGTTCCTAAAAAGTCAGGAGTAACTGTGATAAAAAATGACCTTGGAGAGTTAGTCCCTACAAAACTGGTGGCTGGTTGGCGGATGTGCATTGATTACAGAAAATTAAATGCCGCCACACGAAAAGACCATTTTCCGCTTCCTTTTATTGATCAAATTCTTGAGCGGGTGGCTGGTCATCCTTTTTATTGCTTTCTGGATGGTTATTCTGGTTATTATCAAATTGAAATTGCATTAGAAGATCAGGATAAAACTACTTTTACTTGTCCTTTCGATACTTATGCTTTCCGCAGAATGCCATTTGGACTGTGTAATGCTCCAGCTACTTTTCAACGTTGCATGATGAGTATTTTTAGTGATATGGTTGAAAAGTGCGTGGAAGTTTTTATGGATGACTTGACTGTTTTTGGATCTTCTTTTGATGCATGTTTAATGAGTTTAGAAAGAGTACTGAATCGTTGTGAAGAAAAAGAATTGGTTTTAAATTGGGAAAAATGTCACTTTATGGTACCTTCAGGTATTGTTTTAGGGCATATTATTTCTTCCAAAGGAATGGAGGTTGATCAATCAAAAGTTGAATTAATCTCTAAATTGCCTACACCTAGAACAATCAAGGATATAAGATCATTTCTTGGTCATGCGGGTTTTTATAGGAGATTCATACAGAATTTTTCTGCCATATCTAGACCACTATGTAACCTCCTAACTAAGGATGCCCCATTTGAATGGACACAAGCCTGTCAAGAGGCTTTCAAAACATTAATTGGCAAGCTTACTTCAGCACCCATAATGCAACCACCTGATTGGAATTTACCTTTTGAAATTATGTGTGATGCTAGTGATTTTGCTGTAGGTGCTGTTCTTGGACAACGAAAAGAAGGGAAACCTTTTGTCATTTACTATGCTAGTCGAACTCTAAATAATGCACAAATGAATTACTCCACCACTGAAAAAGAGTTGTTAGCTGTAGTATTTGCTTTGGATAAATTCCGCGCTTATTTGATTGGTTCTCCTATCATTATCTTTACAGATCATGCAGCCCTTAAGTACCTTTTTACAAAGAAGGATGCTAAGGCACGATTAATATGATGGATTTTGCTTTTGCAGGAATTTGACATCACCATCAAAGACAAGAAAGGAGTGGAGAACGTAGTGGCAGACCATCTTTCTAAACTCACATTCGAGGACACTTCTGACCACATACCAATCAAAGATGATTTTCCCGATGAGCATTTACTTTCTATTACTTCTCTACCATGGTTTGCTCATATTGTGAACTATTTAGCTGCAGGTGAAATACCAAAGGATTTTAGCACCCAAGACAAAAGGAAATTCATGATTGAGGTACGAAAATTCTACTGGGATGACCCTTACCTTTTCAAATACTGCCCTGATCAAATTTTAAGGCGTTGCATCCCTGATGAAGAGATTGCAAGCGTTTTGGAATTTTGTCATTCCCGAGCTTGTGGTGGCCACTTTTCAATGAAGAAAACCGCTGCAAAAATCCTGCAGTGTGGATTTTATTGGCCCACCTTATTTAAAGATACAAATATCTATTGTCGCTCATGCGAAAGATGTCAAAAGTTAGGAGCTTATGACCCGTCGTAATATGATGCCCTTAAACCCAATTTTGGTAATTGAAATTTTTGACTGTTGGGGCATTGATTTTATGGGACCATTTCCTCCTTCTTTTGGATATTTATATATTATTGTGGCAGTAGATTATGTGTCAAAATGGGTAGAGGCAGCACCTTGCAGGACCAATGATAACAGGACGGTAATTAAGTTTCTCAAAGAAAATGTATTATCTCGATTTGGTACCCCACGTGCTATCATTAGTGACCGAGGTACGCATTTTTGTAACCGTTCTTTTGAAGCTTTAATGAAAAGATATGGGGTGATACATAAGCTTTCTACTGCATATCACCCTCAGACAAGTGGACAGGTTGAACTTGCGAATAGGGAAATTAAATAGAAAAAACGGTCAACCCGGATCGGAAAGATTGGTCTTTGAGACTAATCGATGCGCTTTGGGCTTACCGTACAGCTTTCAAAACTCCCTTAGGCATGTCACCTTATAGACTTGTTTTTGGAAAACCTTGTCATTTGCCCGTGGAGCTCGAGCATCGAGCATATTGGGCTCTTAAACATTTCAATTTTGACTTGGAAAAAGCAGGAAAATTTAGAAAATTCCAATTGACGGAATTAGAAGAATTGAGAAATGATGCTTATGAAAACTCCAAGATCTATAAGGCTAAAATGAAAGTATTTCATGATAAAAATATTTTAAGAAGAACATTTAAGCCTAATGATCGAGTATTTTTATATGATTCAAGACTCCATAAGCATCCAGGAAAACTTCGATCTAGATGGACCGGCCCTTTTATAGTAAAAAACGTTTTCACAAATGGGGCGGTAGAAATAGAAAATCTAAAAGATGGATGTATCTTCAAAGTAAATGGTCAACGCCTCAAAATCTTAATTGATAGACAAATTCCAGAAGTGGAAGACATTCCACTTATGGACCCAGTATATCAATCTTGACCATCTCCAGGTATGTTTTTCTTTTATTTTATTTTCGTTCATTTTATTTTTGTTTATTGTTTACTTTATTTTGTTACAGGTTAATTTTATTTTGACAAATACCATCTTTGATGCCAAGCAAGCCACCCACATCCCACATCCCACATCAGGTGTATTCTACCCTATTTAGTTATTCAATTCTGATTCTTAAACATTGAGGACAATGTTTCATTTAAGTTGGGGGGTGGGAATACAAATCTGTTATTTAAACTCTGTGGCATATTTCAATCAATATATAAAAAATTGCCAAATTTTTTCACACAGGCATCTTTTCACACATGATACTCATGCTCATTCATAACCATCTTGGTGAATTCAACAAACCCATTTTAAATCATTTTGCTAAAACATCCACAGAGCCATTTATGCACTTCTCCAAACTTTGTGGTAATATGGTGATTTGACACATGTAACTAAAGAATTATTTTGCTCAAGTATTCATGTGAATTTTGTGAGAATTGAGAGCTTACAAATACAGAAATTGTGATAAGTATCCATTGATCTGTTGAATTTGACACTTTTTTTGAGAATATCATTACATGGTTTGTGGTAAGATGGTGGATATACTTGGGATATGACGAAAGTCAACTTAGGATTAACGTTTGAGCCTTTCAAGCTGAGCCTTTTCATCATAGATCCCTAGCAGCCAATTTTGAGCCAATATACACATATGGCCTTTTCTTTTCATATCTACATCATCCATACCTCTCCACATTGGAGTATAGCTTATACACTATATTTTCCTACTATTTTACTTCCAAGTGTGTACTAGGTGTGAAATTACCATAAAAAAAAAAAAAAGACCATGACAAAAATGGCATGGTGCTAGATGTGTCCATCAAATTATTCATGAAAGAGTTCATCAAATTGCGAAGACACCAGTGGCAAAAGAAGATGGAAAAGTGTACTTAGTCAAAAATCTAAAAAATTGAAAAGTACATCAAAAGGAAAGTATAGTCTACTGAAAAATTTAACAGATTCCCTTTTGTGTATACTTGGAAGTTTTTGAAATCTCTTCACCTTTTCTTCTTATGAACCGCAACCCTAAACCACATTACAACCCTTTGTGTTGATTTTTCCGATCCTAAGTATGCTTGTGGAAAGAATGGTGGAAATCTCATTTGTTAGTATTCCTTCCTATCATAAGATCAATGTTTACTTGTTACTTATATATAATTGGCTAAATTTCCATGA
Organism: Platycarya strobilacea; assembly: GCA_036898215.1. Taxonomy (NCBI): domain Eukaryota; kingdom Viridiplantae; phylum Streptophyta; class Magnoliopsida; order Fagales; family Juglandaceae; genus Platycarya; species Platycarya strobilacea. The sequence continues at coordinate 23,560,176 of CM072546.1, read as the reverse complement.
GAGTAAATGTATACCTTTGTCAACTCCATAGAGAGAACCCATACATGAAACACTTCTATACCCGTGAGTTATGGAGTTGAACCTTTTTGCTTAAGATATTCTAATGTTGCATGTGTCGAAACCTCTGATTTGATAAAAATAGTTTGGAACACATACACACTCTGTGGATTGCTATATTTGAATTACTTGTGAAAGGGTTATTGAATTTCTAAGATTGTTTTGATATGTAAATTTGAAAAATGTGTCTTGATGGCCCCTATGTGTGATTTTCTTTGGTCTTTCTCATCATTTTGCATGAAAATTGCTAGGGACTATCAATGAGTAAGTTGGGGGGTGTGATGAGTGCACAAAAATGCACTCTAAATACTCTATTTAAATATTAAAAGAAATGAGAAAACAATGGATATAACTCATGTTAATAAAATTAATGGTCATTTATCTTGAGATAGATATAAGCATGATTTAATATATTGATCAGAATATAAAATGCCATATTTTCCTCTCTTAATGTTTAAAACTTTATTCTTATTTGATGCCTAAATACACTCATTATTCTTATATTTTGATTTAGGACACAAATAGAGACATTAGGATCAAATGAAGATAATTGCGGAATTTTAGACAGTTCTGACATCTTTTCGTAAAATGGGCATAACTCTCTCATCCAATCTCCGATTGAGCTGATTCAAGATGATCTAGAACCGAAAGAGAAATATCTATAACTTTTATGTTTTGTGTTTGAAGAGATATCCACTCAATCTAAGACAAAATCGACCATCAAGTGGACACACCTGCACTTGACGTTCCTGGATATTTTTCAGCCACTTGCATCAAATCCAAATGTCATCATAATATTTTCTAGCAAGCACTCCTACACCAACTTGGAAATTCAATGATCAATTCAGATACAAGATGAAGTGGACTCAAGTTTCTTCAAGACAAATTATTTGACCACAAGATATTAAGTCATACAAGACAACTAATAGATAGAGAAGCAAAATTGAAACACTCAACCTACAAGCAAAATCCAGCTCATGCATGGTGGGAAAACAAATGATCAAAATGACAACTCACAAATCACTTGGATTCAAGAATGGCACATGGCAAAACAAGTTGAAATTGTGATGATTTTGTCATGACAACTTGCATGAAGGATGCTTATAAATAGAAGGGAAGGGTGTGTGTTCTAAGGAATGCTTAGTGTGGGAGGATGCTTTGGAAGAGCCATTATTTTGAGAGCTTGAGAAAAGAAAAGAAAAACCAAAGAAGAGAGAAGATAATAATGGTTGGCTCTTCCATATTATCCCTTGGAGAATTTTGGTTGCATATTTTCAATATGTGTAACTAAATTCTCAAGGAGGGCTAGGGATGAACTTGTGTGTGTGATGGTATTTGTAATTTATTTTTGATTCATGTATTTGGTCTTTAAATATTAAAACTCTTTTGTTCTATTATTCTCAATTTATTTGTGATGTTTTTTCGTCTTCAAATAATTATAGAATCTATTTCGTTTATGGATTCAGTCATGCTTTTTCTATTGAGTGAATTAGTTCTATAATTATGTTTGGAGCAATTGATTATCTATATTGGTTTAATTCCCTGCTGCAATATCGCCTCTTAGGTATATTGTCGTCGTTGGATTTTCTCAATATCGATAACAATTTATGAGAGTTAAGCGCGAAGAATGATTTTTTAAAGAGTTACATGTGATTTAAATTTTGGTTATTAATGTTATATCTTCCGATTAAGAATTTGGACATAGAATTCTTAATTGAGTTATCAATGAATTAAGAATAAATTTGAATACCACAAATACATAAGGAATTCCCTACGCTCTACTTTTCGTCTTATTTTTATACTGTTCAAATTACTCATTTAGTTTTAATTTATGTCACATTCTAAAATTTACTTTTCGCACTTATTTAATCTTTTTGTTAATTTCATTACTGTTCTTCAATTTCTCAATCCATCTCCCTGTGGAATCGACACCCCAAAACTATACTGCACACGACCGCGTTATTCTTTGGGCGTAAACAAATTTTGGCGCCGTTACCGGGGAGACGGTAGAAGAGTTTGTAGTTTTTTTTAGTAGTTTGTTAAAATAAAAAAAAAAAAGAGCGGTAGCCTCGTTCATTTTCTTTTTAGCTTTCTGCATCTTTATTTTATTTTACTTTTCCTTTCGTAATTATTTTTTTTCAGTATTACGCTTTTCTTTACTTTGCATGCGCAGGTACAGAGACGCTTTTGGACGGTTTGCTAGTAGACCCGTGCTAGAATCAGATTTAGAATCTAATTTTTCTTGTTGCTTGTTTGATAATTCTTCCAATTCTGACGAGATGAGTGAACACGTGGACCAACCTGTTAGAACCCTCCAAGATTATCTTCATCCCGCACGAACAGCCACACCATCCTGTATTATGTTCTCACCTAATGTTCGTCATGTAGATATTAAAACGGGAATGATACAATTACTTCCGACTTTCCATGGTCTACAAAATGAAAACCCCTATGTTCATATTAGGAAATTTGAGGAAGTAGTTGCAACATTTCACGGTCAAAATACCACTGACGAAACGGTAAGGCTAAAGTTCTTTCCTTTTTCTTTGAAAGATAAAGCTAAGAGTTGGTTGTACTCACTAAGACCACGGTCTATTGGAACATGGAGTGAGATGACTCAAGTGTTTTTCAATAAATACTTTCCCCAACATAAGACTAATGCTTTAAAAAGACAAATCTCTACCTTTGCACAAAAGGATAGTGAGACTTTGTACCAGTCTTGGGAAAGATTTAAAGAATTACTGAGTATGTGTCCCCACCATGGATATGAGAATTGGCGCTTAGTGAGTTATTTCTATGAAGGCCTTACGCCCAGGGAATGTCAATTCGTGGAAATGATGTGCAATGGAGAATTTTTACAAAAAAATCCCGATGAGGCTATAGAGTACCTCAATGAGCTTGCTGAAAAAGCTCATACTTGGACTGGACCTAGTGCTACTGATAGCACAAACAGGTCACGACCTACAGGAAACTTGAGTGGTGGTATTTACCATCTAAGGGAGGAGGATAACCTTAAGGCTAAGGTTGAAATGCTCACCAGAGAATTAGAGTTATTGAAAACTAAAAACTCAAAACCAACACACACGGCTAATCATGCAGAATCTTTTGGGCCATGTGTTGTCTTTGGTGAGATAGATCATCATTCCCAAGAGTGTTGATTACGCCCAAAGAATAACGCGGTCGTTTGGGCCATGGTATTTGTAATTGTTTTTGATTCATATATGTGTTCTTCAAATATTAAACTCTTTTGTTTAGTCATTCGAAATTTATTATAAATGTTTTCGTCACTAAATAATCTTAGAATTTATTTCATTTATAGATTCAGTCATGCTTTTTCTATTAAATGCAATAATTCTTTGATTATGTTTGGTTCAATTGGTTATCTATTTTAATTTAATTCTCTGCTGCAATATTGCTCTACGAGTATATTGTCGACGTTGAATTTCTTTAATAACGATAACAATTCCTGTTCTTATATTGTGACGAATGATTTTTCGAAAGATTACATTTGATTTAAATCTGGTTATTAATGTTTTATTTTCCGATTGAAAATTTGGACATAGAATTTTCAATTGAGTTATTAATGAATCGAAAATAATTAAAATAACAATTATATACAAAGGATTCCCGATGCTTTACTTTTCGCACTCATCTAAATCTTTTTGTTAATTTCGTTACTGTTCTTGAATTTCTCAATCCATCTCCCCGGCAACGGCGCCAAAATTTGATTACGCCCAAAGAATAACGCGGTCGTTTGCAGTATAGCTTTGGGGTATAGTTTGGTAAGTTTCCTTCCCAAACTCAATCTGTACCTCATGGTCAACATATGGCACAAGGAGATCTGAAGGACGTAAACGCCATTGTGACACGAAGTGGTAAGTCTCTACGTGATCCAATAATAGAAAAAAAAAAGGATGTAGAGAAAGATCAAGATAGCAGCAGTCCTGAGCTTCCCAAAGAACTTGAGGTAACAAAACCTGAGGAACCTGCGGTAACAAAAAATCCTGGTAAGGTACCTTTTCCTCAAGCATTAAAGTCAAGTACACAAACTCTAGATCATAACAATGATATTTTGGAAAATCTTAGACAGGTAAAAATTAATCTTCCTCTTTTGCATGTAATTAAACAAGTTCCTACTTACGCAAAAATTCTCAAAGATTTGTGTACAGTTAAGAGGAAGCATTATGTGAAGAAGACTGCATTCTTGACAGAGCAAGTTAGTGCTCTAATTGAACAGCGGATTCCCCCTAAGTACAAGGATCCTGGATGTCCAACCATCACATACAACATTGGCAATCATGAGCTTGGACAGGCATTGCTAGATTTAGGGGCTAGTGTAAATTTGATGCCATATTCTATTTATTTGCAATTAGGATTGGGAGAAATCAAACCAACTTCTGTGGTATTGCAATTGGCTGATCGTTCAGTCAGAGCACCACGAGGTGTGGTAGAGGATGTTTTAATTCAAGTTGACAAATTTTACTATCCTGTTGATTTCTTAATTCTAGACACTAGTTCTGCTGTAGAAACCACCTCTAAAATTCCATTAATTTTAGGTAGACCTTTTCTTGCTACTTCTAATGCTCTTATCAATTGCAGAAATGGATTGATGAAACTCTCTTTTGGCAATATGACTCTTGAGGTAAATATTTTTCATATTGCAAAACAGCCAGAAGAGGATGTCGAGTGTCATCAGACATACATGATTGACTCACTTATAGAAAGGGATGTTCTTACAACTCATGACTCAGATTCCCTTGAATACTTTATTGTTAATTCTGAATTTAATCCTATAAGTGATTCATCTGATGTATTTGACATTTGTGCTATTTTTGACAGAACTCATGATTATAGCACACAGGCATGGCAACCAAAGTTTGAGAAGTTGCCTGAAAAAAGAGAAAGACAGATTCTTTCAAGTAGGGAAGCCCCTAAAGTTGAATTAAAATCCCTACCTAAGGGTTTAAAGCATGTTTTCCTTGGTCCAGGTGATACTTTTCCTGTTATTATTTCATCTGAATTATCTGAGTCCCAAGGTGAGAAATTAATTCAGATTTTATGCAAATATAAATCAACCCTAGGATGGAGTATTGCTGATATAAAAGGCATTAGTCCCCTAATCTGTACTCATAAAATAAATTTAGAGGAAGGAACTAATCCTCGAAAAGACCCCCAGCGTAGACTTAATCCCACAATGAAAGAAGTTATGAAAAATGAAGTATTGAAACTATTAGATGCATGAATGATATATCCTATTGCTGATAGTAAATGGGTAAGTCCTACGCAGGTTGTTCCTAAAAAGTCAGGAGTAACTGTGATAAAAAATGACCTTGGAGAGTTAGTCCCTACAAAACTGGTGACTGGTTGGCGGATGTGCATTGATTACAGAAAATTAAATGCCGCCACACGAAAAGACCATTTTCCGCTTCCTTTTATTGATCAAATTCTTGAGCGGGTGGCTGGTCATCCTTTTTATTGCTTTCTGGATGGTTATTCTGGTTATTATCAAATTGAAATTGCATTAGAAGATCAGGATAAAACTACTTTTACTTGTCCTTTCGGTACTTATGCTTTCCGCAGAATGCCATTTGGATTGTGTAATGCTCCAGCTACTTTTCAACGTTGCATGATGAGTATTTTTAGTGATATGGTTGAAAAGTGCGTGGAGGTTTTTATGGATGACTTGACTGTTTTTGGATCTTTTTTTGATGCATGTTTAATGAGTTTAGAAAGAGTACTGACTCGTTGTGAAGAAAAAGAATTGGTTTTAAATTGGAAAAAATGTCACTTTATGGTACCTTCAGGTATTGTTTTAGGGCATATTATTTCTTCCAAAGGAATGGAGGTTGATTAATCAAAAGTTGAATTAATCTCTAAATTGCCTACACCTAGAACAATCAAGGATATAAGATCATTTCTTGGTCATGCGGGTTTTTATAGGAGATTCATACAGAATTTTTCTGCCATATCTAGACCACTATGTAACCTCCTAGCTAAGGATGCCCCATTTGAATGGACACAAGCCTGTCAAGAGGCTTTCAAAACATTAATTGGCAAGCTTACTTCAGCACCCATAATGCAACCACCTGATTGGAATTTACCTTTTGAAATTATGTGTGATGCTAGTGATTTTGCTGTAGGTGCTGTTCTTGGACAACGAAAAGAAGGGAAACCTTTTGTCATTTACTATGCTAGTCGAACTCTAAATAATGCACAAATGAATTCCTCCACCACTGAAAAAGAGTTGTTAGCTGTAGTATTTGCTTTGGATAAATTCCGCGCTTATTTGATTGGTTCTCCTATCATTATCTTTACAGATCATGCAGCCCTTAAGTACCTTTTTACAAAGAAGGATGCTAAGGCACGATTAATACGATGGATTTTGCTTTTGCAGGAATTTGACATCACCATCAAAGACAAGAAAGGAGTGGAGAACGTAGTGGCAGACCATCTTTCTAAACTCACATTCGAGGACACTTCTGAACACATACCAATCAAAGATGATTTTCCCGATGAGCATTTACTTTCTATTACTTCTCTACCATGGTTTGCTCATATTGTGAACTATTTAGCTGCAGGTGAAATACCAAAGGATTTTAGCACCCAAGACAAAAGGAAATTCATGATTGAGGTACGAAAATTCTACTGGGATGACCCTTACCTTTTCAAATACTGCCCTGATCAAATTTTAAGGCGTTGCATCCCTGATGAAGAGATTGCAAGCGTTTTGGAATTTTGTCATTCCCAAGCTTGTGGTGACCACTTTTCAATGAAGAAAACCGCTGCAAAAATCCTGCAGTGTGGATTTTATTGGCCCACCTTATTTAAAGATACAAATATCTATTGTCGCTCATGCGAAAGATGTCAAAAGTTAGGAGCTATGACCCGTCGTAATATGATGCCCTTAAACCCAATTTTGGTAATTGAAATTTTTGACTGTTGGGGCATTGATTTTATGGGACCATTTCCTCCTTCTTTTGGATATTTATATATTATTGTGGCAGTAGATTATGTGTCAAAATGGGTAGAGGCAACACCTTGCAGGACCAATGATAACAGGACGGTAATTAAGTTTCTCAAAGAAAATGTACTATCTCGATTTGGTACCCCACGTGCTATCATTAGTGACCGAGGTACGCATTTTTGTAACCGTTCTTTTGAAGCTTTAATGAAAAGATATGGGGTGATACATAAGCTTTCTACTGCATATCATCCTCAGACAAGTGGACAGGTTGAACTTGCGAATAGGGAAATTAAACAAATTTTAGAAAAAACGGTCATCCCAGATCGGAAAGATTGGTCTTTGAGACTAATCGATGCGCTTTGGGCTTACCGTACAGCTTTCAAAACTCCCTTAGGCATGTCACCTTATAGACTTGTTTTTGGAAAACCTTGTCATTTGCCCGTGGAGCTCGAGCATCGAGCATATTGGGCCATTAAACATTTCAATTTTGACTTGGAAAAAGCAGGAAAATTTAGAAAATTCCAATTGACGGAATTAGAAGAATTGAGAAATGATGCTTATGAAAACTCCAAGTTCTATAAGGCTAAAATGAAAGTATTTCATGATAAAAATATTTTGAGAAGAACATTTAAGCCTAATGATCGAGTATTTTTATATGATTCAAGACTCCATAAGCATCCAGGAAAACTTCGATCTAGATGGACCGGCCCTTTTATAGTAAAAAATGTTTTCACAAATGGGGCGGTAGAAATAGAAAATCCAAAAGATGGATGTATCTTCAAAGTAAATGGTCAACGCCTCAAAATCTTAATTGATAGACAAATTCCAGAAGTGGAAGACATTCCACTTATGGACCCAGTATATCAATCTTGACCATCTCCAGGTATGTTTTTCTTTTCTTTTATTTTCGTTCATTTTATTTTTGTTTATTGTTTACTTTATTTTGTTATAGGTTAATTTTATTTTGACAAATACCATCTTTGATGCCAAGCAAGTCGCCCACATCCCACATCAGGTGTATTCTACCCTGTTTAGTTATTCAATTCTGATTCTTAAACATTGAGGACAATGTTTCATTTAAGTTGGGGGGTGGGAATATAAATCTGTTATTTAAACTCTGTGGCATATTTCAATCAATATATAAAAAATTGTCAAATTTTTTCACACAGGCATCTTTTCACACATGATACTCATGCTCATTCATAACCATCTTGGTGAATTCAACAAACCCATTTTAAATCATTTTGCTAAAACATCCACAGAGCCATTTATGCACTTCGCCAAACTTTGTGGTAATATGGTGATTTGACACATGTAACTAAAGAATTATTTTGCTCAAGTATTCATGTGAATTTTGTGAGAATTGAGAGCTTACAAATACAGAAATTGTGATAAGTATCCATTGATCTGTTGAATTTGACACTTCTTTTGAGAATATCATTACATGGTTTGTGGTAAGATGGTGGATATACTTGGGATATGACGAAAGTCAACTTAGGATTAACGTTTGAGCCTTTCAAGCTGAGCCTTTTCATCATAGATCCCTAGCAGCCAATTTTGAGCCAATATACACATATGGCCTTTTCTTTTCATATCTACATCATCCATACCTCTCCACATTGGAGTATAGCTTATACACTATATTTTCCTACCATTTTACTTCCAAGTGTGTACTAGGTGTGAAATCATCATAAAAAAAAAAAAAAAAAAAAAAAATACATGACAAAAATGGCATGGTGCTAGATGTGTCCATCAAATTATTCATGAAAGAGTTCATCAAATTGCGAAGACACCAGTGGCAAAAGAAGATGGAAAAGTGTACTTAGTCAAAAATCTAAAAAATTGAAAAGTACATCAAAAGGAAAGTATAGTCTACTGAAAAATTTAACAGATTCCCTTTTGTGTATACTTGGAAGTTTTTGAAATCTCTTCACCTTTTCTTCTTATGAACCCCAACCCTAAACCACATTACAACCCTTTGTGTTGATTTTTCCGATCCTAAGTATGCTTGTGGAAAGAATGGTGGAAATCTCATTTGTTAGTATTCCTTCCTATCATAAGATCAATGTTTACTTGTTACTTATATATAATTGGCTAAATTTCCATGAGAGTAAATGTACACCTTTGTCAACTCCATAGAGAGAACCCATACATGAAACACTTCTATACCCGTGAGTTATGGAGTTGAACCTTTTTGCTTAAGATATTCTAATGTTGCATGTGTCGAAACCTCTGATTTGATAAAAATAGTTTGGAACACATACACACTCTGTGGATTGCTATATTTGAATTACTTGTGAAAGGGTTATTGAATTTCTAAGATTGTTTTGATATGTAAATTTGAAAAATGTGTCTTGATGGCCCCTATGTGTGATTTTCTTTGGTCTTTCTCATCATTTTGCATGAAAATTGCTAGGGACTAGCAATGAGTAAGTTGGGGGGTGTGATGAGTGCACAAAAATGCACTCTAAATACTCTATTTAAATACTAAAAGAAATGAGAAAACAATGGATATAACTCATGTTAATAAAATTAATGGTCATTTATCTTGAGATAGATATAAGCATGATTTAATATATTGATGAGAATATAAAATGCCATATTTTCCTCTCTTAATGTTTAAAACTTTATTCTTATTTGATGCCTAAATATACTCATTATTCTTATATTTTGATTTAGGACACAAATAGAGACATTAGGAGCAAATGAAGATAATTGCGGAATTTTAGACAGTTCTGACATCTTTTCGTAAAATGGGCATAACTCTCTCATCCAATCTCCGATTGAGCTGATTCAAGATGATCTAGAACCGCAAGAGAAATATCTATAACTTTTATGTTTTGTGTTTGAAGAGATATCCACTCAATATAAGACAAAATCGACCATCAAGTGGACGCACCTGCACTTGACGTTCCTGGATATTTTTCAGCCACTTGCATCAAATCCAAATGTCATCATAATATTTTCTAGCAAGCACTCCTACACCAACTTGGAAATTCAATGATCAATTCAGATACAAGATGAAGTGCACTCAAGTTTCTTCAAGACAAATTATTTGACCACAAGATATTAAGTCATACAAGACAACTAATAGATAGAGAAGCAAAATTGAAACACTCAACCTACAAGCAAAATCCAGCTCATGCATGGTGGGAAAACAAATGATCAAAATGACAACTCACAAATCACTTGGATTCAAGAATGGCACATGGCAAAACAAGTTGAAATTGTGATGATTTTGTCATGACAACTTGCATGAAGGATGCTTATAAATAGAAGGGAAGGGTGTGTGTTCTAAGGAATGCTTAGTTTGGGAGGATGCTTTGGAAGAGCCATTATTTTGAGAGCTTGAGAAAAGAAAAGAAAAACCAAAGAAGAGAGAAGATAATAATGGTTGGCTCTTCCATATTATCCCTTGGAGAATTTTGGTTGCATATTTTCAATATGTGTAACTAAATTCTCAAGGAGGGCTAGGGATGAACTTGTGTGTGTGATGGTATTTGTAATTTATTTTTGATTCATGTATTTGGTCTTTAAATATTAAAACTCTTTTGTTCTATTATTCTCAATTTATTTGTGATGTTTTTTCGTCTTCAAATAATTATAGAATCTATTTCGTTTATGGATTCAGTCATGCTTTTTCTATTGAGTGAATTAGTTCTATAATTATGTTTGGAGCAATTGATTATCTATATTGGTTTAATTCTCTGCTGCAATATCGCCTCTTAGGTATATTGTCGTCGTTGGATTTTCTCAATATCGATAACAATTTATGAGAGTTAAGCGCGAAGAATGATTTTTTAAAGAGTTACATGTGATTTAAATTTTGGTTATTAATGTTATATCTTCCGATTAAGAATTTGGACATAGAATTCTTAATTGAGTTATCAATGAATTAAGAATAAATTTGAATACCACAAATACACAAGGAATTCCCTACGCTCTACTTTTCGTCTTATTTTTATACTGTTCAAATTACTCATTTAGTTTTAATTTATGTCACATTCTAAAATTTACTTTTCGCACTTATTTAATCTTTTTGTTAATTTCATTACTGTTCTTCAATTTCTCAATCCATCTCCCTGTGGAATCGACACCCCAAAACTATACTGCAAACGACCGCGTTATTCTTTGGGCGTAAACAAATTTTGGCGCCGTTACCGGGGAGACGGTAGAAGAGTTTGTAGTTTTTTTTAGTAGTTTGTTAAAATAAAATAAAAAAGAGCGGTAGCCTCGTTCATTTTCTTTTTAGCTTTCTGCATCTTTATTTTATTTTACTTTTCCTTTCGTAATTATTTTTTTTCAGTATTACGCTTTTCTTTACTTTGCATGCGCAGGTACAGAGACGCTTTTGGACGGTTTGCTAGTAGACCCGTGCTAGAATCAGATTTAGAATCTAATTTTTCTTGTCGCTTGTTTGATAATTCTTCCAATTCTGACGCGATGAGTGAACACGTGGACCAACCTGTTAGAACCCTCCAAGATTATCTTCATCCCGCACGAACAGCCACACCATCCTGTATTATGTTCTCACCTAATGTTCGTCATGTAGATTTTAAAACGGGAATGATACAATTACTTCCGACTTTCCATGGTCTAGAAAATGAAAACCCCTATGTTCATATTAGGAAATTTGAGGAAGTAGTTGCAACATTTCACGGTCAAAATACCACTGACGAAACGGTAAGGCTAAAGTTCTTTCCTTTTTCTTTGAAAGATAAAGCTAAGAGTTGGTTGTACTCACCAAGACCACGGTCTATTGGAACATGGAGTGAGATGACTCAAGTGTTTTTCAATAAATACTTTCCCCAACATAAGACTAATGCTTTAAAAAGACAAATCTCTACCTTTGCACAAAAGGATAGTGAGACTTTGTACCAGTCTTGGGAAAGATTTAAAGAATTATTGAGTATGTGTCCCCACCATGGATATGAGAATTGGCGCTTAGTGAGTTATTTCTATGAAGGCCTTACGCCCAGGGAACGTCAATTCGTGGAAATTATGTGCAATGGAGAATTTTTACAAAAAAATCCCGATGAGGCTATAGAGTACCTCAATGAGCTTGCTGAAAAAGCTCATACTTGGACTGGACCTAGTGCTACTGATAGCACAAACAGGTCACGACCTACAGGAAACTTGAGTGGTGGTATTTACCATCTAAGGGAGGAGGATAACCTTAAGGCTAAGGTTGAAATGCTCACCAGAGAATTAGAGTTATTGAAAACTAAAAACTCAAAACCAACACACACGGCTAATCATGCAGAATCTTTTGGGCCATGTGTTGTCTGTGGTGAGATAGATCATCATTCCCAAGAGTGTTGATTACGCCCAAAGAATAACGCGGTCGTTTGCAGTATAGCTTTGGGATGTCGATTCCACAGGGAGATGGATTGAGAAATTGAAGAACAGTAACGAAATTAACAAAAAGATTTAGATGAGTGCGAAAAGTAAAGCATCGGGAATCCTTTGTATATAATTGGTATTTTAATTATTTTCGATTCATTAATAACTCAATTGAAAATTCTATGTCCAAATTTTCAATCGGAAAATAAAACATTAATAACCAGATTTAAATCAAATGTAATCTTTCGAAAAATCATTCGTCACAATATAAGAACAGGAATTGTTATCGATATTAAAGAAATTCAACGTCGACAATATACTCGTAGAGCAATATTGCAGCAGAGAATTAAATTAAAATAGATAACCAATTGAACCAAACATAATCAAAGGATTATTGCATTTAATAGAAAAAGCATGACTGAATCTATAAATGAAATAAATTCTAAGATTATTTGGTGACGAAAACATTTATAATAAATTTCGAATGACTAAACAAAAGAGTTTAATATTTGAAGAACACATATATGAATCAAAAACAATTACAAATACCATCATATATACAAATTCATCCCTAGCTCTACTAGAAAATTAGTTACACATATTGAAAATATGCAACAAAAATTCTCTAAGGGATAATATGGAAGAGCCAACCATTATTTTCTTCTCTCTTCTTTGGTTTTTCTTTTCTTTTCTCAAGCTCTCAAAAACAATGTATCTTCCAAGGCATCCAAGCACACTAAGCATGGTCTTAGAACACACACCCCTCCCTTCTATTTATAAGCATCCTTCATGCAAGTTGTCATGACAAAATCATCACAATTTCAACTTGTTTTGCCATGTGCCATTCTTGAATCCAAGTGATTTGTGAGTTGTCATTTTGATCATTTGTTTTCCCACCATGCATGAGCTGGATTTTGCTTGTAGGTTGAGTGTTTCAATTTTGCTTCTCTATCTATTAGTTGTCTTGTATGACTTAATATCTTGTGGTCAAATAATTTGTCTTGAAGAAACTTGAGTGCACTTCATCTTGTATCTGAATTGATCATTGAATTTCCAAGTTGGTGTAGGAGTGCTTGCTAGAAAATATTATGATAACATTTGGATTTGATGCAAGTGGCTGAAAAATATCCAGGAACGTCAAGTGCAGGTGCGTCCACTTGATGGTCGATTTTGTCTTAGATTGAGTGGATATCTCTTCAAATACAAAACATAAAAGTTATAGATATTTCTCTTGCGGTTCTAGATCATCTTGAATCAGCTCAATCGGAGATTGGATGAGAGAGTTATGCCCATTTTACGAAAAGATGTCAGAAGTGTCTGAAATTCCGCAATTATCTTCATTTGCTCCTAATGTCTCCATTTGTGTCCTAAATCAAAATATAAGAATAATGAGTATATTTAGGCATCAAATAAGAATAAAGTTTTAAACATTAAGAGAGGAAAATATGGCATTTTATATTCTCATCAATATATTAAATCATGCTTATATCTATCTCAAGATAAATGACCATTAATTTTATTAACATGAGTTATATTCATTGTTTTCTCATTTCTTTTAGTATTTAAATAGAGTATTTAGAGTGCATTTTTGTGCACTCATCACACCCCCCAACTTACTCATTGCTAGTCCCTAGCAATTTTCATGCAAAATGATGAGAAAGACCAAAGAAAATCACACATAGGGGCCATCAAGACACATTTTTCAAATTTACATATCAAAACAATCTTAGAAATTCAATAACCCTTTCACAATTAATTCAAATATAGCAATCCACAGAGTGTGTATGTGTTCCAAACTATTTTTATCAGATCAGAGGTTTCGACACATGCAACATTAGAATATCTTAAGCAAAAAGGTTCAACTCCATAACTCACGGGTATAGAAGTGTTTCATGTATGGGTTCTCTCTATGGAGTTGACAAAGGTGTACATTTACTCTCATGGAAATTTAGCCAATTATATATAAGTAACAAGTAAACATTGATCTTATGATAGGAATACTAACAAATGAGATTTCCACCATTCTTTCCACAAGCATACTTAGGATCGGAAAAATCAACACAAAGGGCTGTAAATGTGGTTTAGGGTTGGGGTTCATAAGAAGAAAAGGTGAAGAGATTTCAAAAACTTCCAAGTATACACAAAAGGGAATCTGTTAAATTTTTCAGTAGACTATACTTTCCTTTTGATGTACTTTTCAATTTTTTAGATTTTTGACTAAGTACACTTTTCCATCTTCTTTTGCCACTGGTGTCTTCGCAATTTGATGAACTCTTTCATGAATAATTTGATGGACACATCTAGCACCATGCCATTTTTGTCATGTTTTTTTTTTTTTTTTTTTTATGATAATTTCACACCTAGTACACAGTTGGAAGTAAAATGGTAGGAAAATATAGTGTATAAGCTATACTCCAATGTGGAGAGGTATGGATGATATAGATATGAAAAGAAAAGGCCATATGTGTATATTGGCTCAAAATTGGCTGCTAGGGATCTATGATGAAAAGGCTCAGCTTGAAAGGCTCAAACGTTAATCCTAAGTTGACTTTCGTCATATCCCAAGTATATCCACCATCTTACCACAAACCATGTAATGATATTCTCAAAAGAAGTGTCAAATTCAACAGATCAATGGATACTTATCACAATTTCTATATTTGTAAGCTTTCAATTCTCACAAAATTCACATGAATACTTTAGCAAAATAATTCTTTAGTTACATGTGTCAAATCACCATATTACCACAAAGTTTGGAGAAGTGCATAAATGGCTCTGTGGATGTTTTAGCAAAATGATTTAAAATGGGTTTGTTGAATTCACCAAGATGGTTATGAATGAGCATGAGTATCATGTGTGAAAAGATGCCTGTGTGAAAAAATTTGGCAATTTTTTATATATTGATTGAAATATGCCACAGAGTTTAAATAACAGATTTATATTCCCACCCCCCAACTTAAATGAAACATTGTCCTCAATGTTTAAGAATCAGAATTGAATAACTAAACAAGGTAGAATACACCTGATGTGGGATGTGGGTGACTTGCTTGGCATCAAAGATGGTATTTGTCAAAATAAAATTAACCTGTAACAAAATAAAGTAAACAATAAACAAAAATAAAATGAACGAAAATAAAATAAAAGAAAAACATACCTGGAGATGGTCAAGATTGATATACTGGGTCCATAAGTGGAATGTCTTCCACTTCTGGAATTTGTCTATCAATTAAGATTTTGAGGCGTTGACCATTTACTTTGAAGATACATCCATCTTTTGGATTTTCTATTTCTACCGCCCCATTTGTGAAAACATTTTTTACTATAAAAGGGCCGGTCCATCTAGATCGAAGTTTTCCTGGATGCTTATGGAGTCTTGAATCATATAAAAATACTCGATCATTAGGCTTAAATGTTCTTCTCAAAATATTTTTATCATGAAATACTTTCATTTTAGCCTTATAGATCTTGGAGTTTTCATAAGCATCATTTCTCAATTCTTCTAATTCCGTCAATTGGAATTTTCTAATTTTTCCTGCTTTTCCAAGTCAAAATTGAAATGTTTAATGGCCCAATATGCTCGATGCTCGAGCTCCACAGGCAAATGACAAGGTTTTCCAAAAACAAGTCTATAAGGTGACATGCCTAAGGGAGTTTTGAAAGCTGTACGGTAAGCCCAAAGCGCATCGATTAGTCTCAAAGACCAATCTTTCCGATCCGGGTTGACCGTTTTTTCTAAAATTTGTTTAATTTCCCTATTCGCAAGTTCAACCTGTCCACTTGTCTGAGGGTGATATGCAGTAGAAAGCTTATGTATCACCCCATATCTTTTCATTAAAGCTTCAAAAGAACGGTTGCAAAAATGCGTACCTCGGTCACTAATGATAGCACGTGGGGTGCCAAATCGAGATAATACATTTTCTTTGAGAAACTTAATTACCGTCCTGTTATCATTGGTCCTGCAAGGTGCTGCCTCTACCCATTTTGACACATAATCTACTGCCACAATAATATATAAATATCCAAAAGAAGGAGGAAATGGTCCCATAAAATCAATGCCCCAACAGTCAAAAATTTCAATTACCAAAATTGGGTTTAAGGGCATCATATTACGACGGGTCATAGCTCCTAACTTTTGACATCTTTCGCATGAGCGACAATAGATATTTGTATCTTTAAATAAGGTGGGCCAATAAAATCCACACTGCAGGATTTTTGCAGCGGTTTTCTTCATTGAAAAGTGGCCACCACAAGCTTGGGAATGACAAAATTCCAAAACGCTTGCAATCTCTTCATCAGGGATGCAACGCCTTAAAATTTGATCAGGGCAGTATTTGAAAAGGTAAGGGTCATCCCAGTAGAATTTTCGTACCTCAATCATGAATTTCCTTTTGTCTTGGGTGCTAAAATCCTTTGGTATTTCACCTGCAGCTAAATAGTTCACAATATGAGCAAACCATGGTAGAGAAGTAATAGAAAGTAAATGCTCATCGGGAAAATCATCTTTGATTGGTATGCGGTCAGAAGTGTCCTTGAATGTGAGTCTAGAAAGATGGTCTGCCACTACGTTCTCAACTCCTTTCTTGTCTTTGATGGTGATGTCAAATTCCTGCAAAAGCAAAATCCATCGTATTAATTGTGCCTTAGCATCCTTCTTTGTAAAAAGGTACTTAAGGGCTGCATGATCTGTAAAGATAATGATAGGAGAACCAATCAAATAAGCGCGGAGTTTATCCAAAGCAAATACTACAGCTAACAACTCTTTTTCAGTGGTGGAGTAATTCATTTGTGCATTATTTAGAGTTCGACTAGCATAGTAAATGACAAAAGGTTTCCCTTCTTTTCGTTGTCCAAGAACAGCACCTACAGCAAAATCACTAGCATCACACATAATTTCAAAAGGTAAATTCCAATCAGGTGGTTGCATTATGGGTGCTGAAGTAAGCTTGCCAATTAATGTTTTGAAAGCCTCTTGACAGGCTTGTGTCCATTCAAATGGGGCATCCTTAGCTAGGAGGTTACATAGTGGTCTAGATATGGCAGAAAAATTCTGTATGAATCTCCTATAAAAACCCGCATGACCAAGAAATGATCTTATATCCTTGATTGTTCTAGGTGTAGGCAATTTAGAGATTAATTCAACTTTTGATTGATCAACCTCCATACCTTTGGAAGAAATAATATGCCCTAAAACAATACCTGAAGGTACCATAAAGTGACATTTTTCCCAATTTAAAACCAATTCTTTTTCTTCACAACGAGTCAGTACTCTTTCTAAACTCATTAAACATGCATCAAAAGAAGATCCAAAAACAGTCAAGTCATCCATAAAAACTTCCACGCACTTTTCAACCATATCACTAAAAATACTCATCATGCAACGTTGAAAAGTAGCTGGAGCATTACACAATCCAAATGGCATTCTGCGGAAAGCATAAGTACCGAAAGGACAAGTAAAAGTAGTTTTATCCTGATCTTCTAATGCAATTTCAATTTGATAATAACCAGAATAACCATCCAAAAAGCAATAAAAAGGATGACCAGCCACCCGCTCAAGAATTTGATCAATAAAAGGAAGCGGAAAATGGTCTTTTCGTGTGGCGGCATTTAATTTTCTGTAATCAATGCACATCCGCCAACCAGTCACCAGTTTTGTAGGGACTAACTCTCCAAGGTCATTTTTTATCACAGTTACTCCTGACTTTTTAGGAACAACCTGCGTAGGACTTACCCATTTACTATCAGCAATAGGATATATCATTCCTGCATCTAATAGTTTCAATACTTCATTTTTCACAACTTCTTTCATTGTGGGATTAAGTCTACGCTGGGGGTCTCTTCGAGGATTAGTTCCTTCCTCTAAATTTATTTTATGAGTACAGATTAGGGGACTAATGCCTTTTATATCAGCAATACTCCATCCTAGGGTTGATTTATATTTGCATAAAATCTGAATTAATTTCTCACCTTGGGACTCAGATAATTCAGATGAAATAATAACAGGAAAAGTATCACCTGGACCAAGGAAAACATGCTTTAAACCCTTAGGTAGGGATTTTAATTCAACTTTAGGGGCTTCCCTACTTGAAGGAATCTGTCTTTCTCTTTTTTCAGGCAACTTCTCAAACTTTGGTTGCCATGCCTGTGTGCTATAATCATGAGTTCTGTCAAAAATAGCACAAATGTCAAATACATCAGATGAATCACTTATAGGATTAAATTCAGAATTAACAATAAAGTATTCAAGGGGATCTGAGTCATGAGTTGTAAGAACATCCCTTTCTATAAGTGAGTCAATCATGTATGTCTGATGACACTCGACATCCTCTTCTGGCTGTTTTGCAATATGAAAAATATTTACCTCAAGAGTCATATTGCCAAAAGAGAGTTTCATCAATCCATTTCTGCAATTGATAAGAGCATTAGAAGTAGCAAGAAAAGGTCTACCTAAAATTAATGGAATTTTAGAGGTGGTTTCTACAGCAGAACTAGTGTCTAGAATTAAGAAATCAACAGGATAGTAAAATTTGTCAACTTGAATTAAAACATCCTCTACCACACCTCGTGGTGCTCTGACTGAACGATCAGCCAATTGCAATACCACAGAAGTTGGTTTGATTTCTCCTAATCCTAATTGCAAATAAATAGAATATGGCATCAAATTTACACTAGCCCCTAAATCTAGCAATGCCTGTCCAAGCTCATGATTGCCAATGTTGCATGTGATGGTTGGACATCCAAGATCCTTGTACTTAGGGGGAATCCGCTGTTCAATTAGAGCACTAACTTGCTCTGTCAAGAATGCAGTCTTCTTCACATAATGCTTCCTCTTAACTGTACACAAATCTTTGAGAATTTTTGCGTAAGTAGGAACTTGTTTAATTACATGCAAAAGAGGAAGGTTAATTTTTACCTGTCTAAGATTTTCCAAAATATCATTGTTATGATCTAGAGTTTGTTTGCTTGACTTTAATGCTTGAGGAAAAGGTACCTTACCAGGATTTTTTGTTATCGCAGGTTCCTCAGGTTTTGTTACCTCAAGTTCTTTGGGAAGCTCAGGACTGCTGCTATCTTGATCTTTCTCTACATCCTTTTTTTTGTCTATTATTGGATCACGTAGAGACTTACCACTTCGTGTCACAATGGCGTTTACGTCCTTCAGATCTCCTTGTGCCATATGTTGACCATGAGGTACAGATTGAGTTTGGGAAGGAAACTTACCTTTCTCATTCATAGTCAATGAACTCATTATTTTAGACACCTGGCTCTTGATTTCCTTATTTTCTTCAACAACCTGCATAATCAAAGATTCAAATTTTTGATTAGTCTTACCCTGTATTTCAATAAAAGTATGCAAAGTATCTTCTAAAGAATTTCTAGAAGATTGAGGTGCATGGTATGGTGCAGGATATGATCTAGAGAGTTGTGCAGGCTGCTGGTTTTCAGACTTCCAGCTGAAGTTGGGATGATTACGCCATCCTAGGTTGTAGGTTTCAGAGTAAGGTGTGAAGGGCTTTTTGTACATACCCAGAGCATTATTTTGTTCCTCATACATACCATTCATGTTAGTATGTGTAGGACACTCTTGGGAATGATGATCTATCTCACCACAGACAACACATGGCCCAAAAGATTCTGCATGATTAGCCGTGTGTGTTGGTTTTGAGTTTTTAATTTTCAATAACTCTAATTCTCTGGTGAGCATTTCAACCTTAGCCTTAAGGTTATCCTCCTCCCTTAGATGGTAAATACCACCACTCAAGTTTCCTGTAGGTCGTGACTTGTTTGTGCTATCAGTAGCACTAGGTCCAGTCCAAGTATGAGCTTTTTCAGCAAGCTCATTGAGGTACTCTATGGCCTCATCGGGATTTTTTTGTAAAAATTCTCCATTGCACATCATTTCCACGAATTGACGTTCCCTGGGCGTAAGGCCTTCATAGAAATAACTCACTAAGCGCCAATTCTCATATCCATGGTGGGGACACATACTCAGTAATTCTTTAAATCTTTCCCAAGACTGGTACAAAGTCTCACTATCCTTTTGTGCAAAGGTAGAGATTTGTCTTTTTAAAGCATTAGTCTTATGTTGGGGAAAGTATTTATTGAAAAACACTTGAGTCATCTCACTCCATGTTCCAATAGACCGTGGTCTTAGTGAGTACAACCAACTCTTAGCTTTATCTTTCAAAGAAAAAGGAAAGAACTTTAGCCTTACCGTTTCGTCAGTGGTATTTTGACCGTGAAATGTTGCAACTACTTCCTCAAATTCCCTAATATGAACATAGGGGTTTTCATTTTCTAGACCATGGAAAGTCGGAAGTAATTGTATCATTCCCGTTTTAAAATCTACATGACGAACATTAGGTGAGAACATAATACAGGATGGTGTGGCTATTCGTGCGGGATGAAGATAATCTTGGAGGGTTCTAACAGGTTGGTCCACGTGTTCACTCATCGCGTTAGAATTGGAAGAATTATCAAACAAGCGACAAGAAAAATTAGATTCTAAATCTGATTCTAGCACGGGTCTACTAGCAAACCGTCCAAAAGCGTCTCTGTACCTGCGCATGCAAAGTAAAGAAAAGCGTAATACTGAAAAAAAATAATTACGAAAGGAAAAGTAAAATAAAATAAAGATGCAGAAAGCTAAAAAGAAAATGAACGAGGCTACCGCTCTTTTTTTTTTTATTTTAACAAACTACTAAAAAAAACTACAAACTCTTCTACCGTCTCCCCGGCAACGGCGCCAAAATTTGATTACGCCCAAAGAATAACGCGGTCGTTTGCAGTATAGCTTTGGGATGTCGATTCCACAGGGAGATGGATTGAGAAATTGAAGAACAGTAACGAAATTAACAAAAAGATTTAGATGAGTGCGAAAAGTAAAGCATCGGGAATCCTTTGTATATAATTGGTATTTTAATTATTTTCGATTCATTAATAACTCAATTGAAAATTCTATGTCCAAATTTTCAATCGGAAAATAAAACATTAATAACCAGATTTAAATCAAATGTAATCTTTCGAAAAATCATTCGTCACAATATAAGAACAGGAATTGTTATCGATATTAAAGAAATTCAACGTCGACAATATACTCGTAGAGCAATATTGCAGCAGAGAATTAAATTAAAATAGATAACCAATTGAACCAAACATAATCAAAGGATTATTGCATTTAATAGAAAAAGCATGACTGAATCTATAAATGAAATAAATTCTAAGATTATTTGGTGACGAAAACATTTATAATAAATTTCGAATGACTAAACAAAAGAGTTTAATATTTGAAGAACACATATATGAATCAAAAACAATTACAAATACCATCATATATACAAATTCATCCCTAGCTCTACTAGAAAATTAGTTACACATATTGAAAATATGCAACAAAAATTCTCTAAGGGATAATATGGAAGAGCCAACCATTATTTTCTTCTCTCTTCTTTGGTTTTTCTTTTCTTTTCTCAAGCTCTCAAAAACAATGTATCTTCCAAGGCATCCAAGCACACTAAGCATGGTCTTAGAACACACACCCCTCCCTTCTATTTATAAGCATCCTTCATGCAAGTTGTCATGACAAAATCATCACAATTTCAACTTGTTTTGCCATGTGCCATTCTTGAATCCAAGTGATTTGTGAGTTGTCATTTTGATCATTTGTTTTCCCACCATGCATGAGCTGGATTTTGCTTGTAGGTTGAGTGTTTCAATTTTGCTTCTCTATCTATTAGTTGTCTTGTATGACTTAATATCTTGTGGTCAAATAATTTGTCTTGAAGAAACTTGAGTGCACTTCATCTTGTATCTGAATTGATCATTGAATTTCCAAGTTGGTGTAGGAGTGCTTGCTAGAAAATATTATGATAACATTTGGATTTGATGCAAGTGGCTGAAAAATATCCAGGAACGTCAAGTGCAGGTGCGTCCACTTGATGGTCGATTTTGTCTTAGATTGAGTGGATATCTCTTCAAATACAAAACATAAAAGTTATAGATATTTCTCTTGCGGTTCTAGATCATCTTGAATCAGCTCAATCGGAGATTGGATGAGAGAGTTATGCCCATTTTACGAAAATATGTCAGAAGTGTCTGAAATTCCGCAATTATCTTCATTTGCTCCTAATGTCTCCATTTGTGTCCTAAATCAAAATATAAGAATAATGAGTATATTTAGGCATCAAATAAGAATAAAGTTTTAAACATTAAGAGAGGAAAATATGGCATTTTATATTCTCATCAATATATTAAATCATGCTTATATCTATCTCAAGATAAATGACCATTAATTTTATTAACATGAGTTATATCCATTGTTTTCTCATTTCTTTTAGTATTTAAATAGAGTATTTAGAGTGCATTTTTGTGCACTCATCAAGTGTCCTACACATACTAACATGAATGGTATGTATGAGGAACAAAATAATGCTCTGGGTATGTACAAAAAGCCCTTCACACCTTACTCTGAAACCTACAACCCAGGATGGCGTAATCATCCCAACTTCAGCTGGAAGTCTGAAAACCAGCAGCCTGCACAACTCTCTAGATCATATCCTGCACCATACCATGCACCTCAATCTTCTAGAAATTCTTTAGAAGATACTTTGCATACTTTTATTGAAATACAGGGTAAGACTAATCAAAAATTTGAATCTTTGATTATGCAGGTTGTTGAAGAAAATAAGGAAATCAAGAGCCAGGTGTCTAAAATAATGAGTTCATTGACTATGAATGAGAAAGGTAAGTTTCCTTCCCAAACTCAATCTGTACCTCATGGTCAACATATGGCACAAGGAGATCTGAAGGACGTAAACGCCATTGTGACACGAAGTGGTAAGTCTCTACGTGATCCAATAATAGACAAAAAAAAGGATGTAGAGAAAGATCAAGATAGCAGCAGTCCTGAGCTTCCCAAAGAACTTAAGGTAACAAAACCTGAGGAACCTGCGATAACAAAAAATCCTGGTAAGGTACCTTTTCCTCAAGCATTAAAGTCAAGCAAACAAACTCTAGATCATAACAATGATATTTTGGAAAATCTTAGACAGGTAAAAATTAACCTTCCTCTTTTGCATGTAATTAAACAAGTTCCTACTTACGCAAAAATTCTCAAAGATTTGTGTACAGTTAAGAGGAAGCATTATGTGAAGAAGACTGCATTCTTGACAGAGCAAGTTAGTGCTCTAATTGAACAACGGATTCCCCCTAAGTACAAGGATCCTGGATGTCCAACCATCACATGCAACATTGGCAATCATGAGCTTGGACAGGCCTTGCTAGATTTAGGGGCTAGTGTAAATTTGATGCCATATTCTATTTATTTGCAATTAGGATTGGGAGAAATCAAACCAACTTCTATGGTATTGCAATTGGCTGATCGTTCAGTCAGAGCACCACGGGATGTGGTAGAGGATGTTTTAATTCAAGTTGACAAATTTTACTATCCTGTTGATTTCTTAATTCTAGACACTAGTTCTGCTGTAGAAACCACCTCTAAAATTCCATTAATTTTAGGTAGACCTTTTCTTGCTACTTCTAATGCTCTTATCAATTGCAGAAATGGATTGATGAAACTCTCTTTTGGCAATATGACTCTTGAGGTAAATATTTTTCATATTGCAAAACAACCAGAAGAGGATGTCGAGTGTCATCAGACATACATGATTGACTCACTTATAGAAAGGGATGTTCTTACAACTCATGACTCAGATCCCCTTGAATACTTTATTGTTAATTTTGAATTTAATTGATTCATCTGATGTATTTGACATTTGTGCTATTTTTGACAGAACTCATGATTATAGCACACAGGCATGGCAACCAAAGTTTGAGAAGTTGCCTGAAAAAAGAGAAAGACAGATTCCTTCAAGTAGGGAAGCCCCTAAAGTTGAATTAAAATCCCTACCTAAGGGTTTAAAGCATGTTTTCCTTGGTCCAGGTGATACTTTTCCTGTTATTATTTCATCTGAATTATCTGAGTCCCAAGGTGAGAAATTAATTCAGATTTTATGCAAATATAAATCAACCCTAGGATGGAGTATTGCTGATATAAAAGGCATTAGTCCCCTAATCTGTACTCATAAAATAAATTTAGAGGAAGGAACTAATCCTCGAAGAGACCCCCAGCGTAGACTTAATCCCACAATGAAAGAAGTTGTGAAAAATGAAGTATTGAAACTATTAGATGCAGGAATGATATATCCTATTGCTGATAGTAAATGGGTAAGTCCTACGCAGGTTGTTCCTAAAAAGTCAGGAGTAACTGTGATAAAAAATGACCTTGGAGAGTTAGTCCCTACAAAACTGGTGACTGGTTGGCGGATGTGCATTGATTACAGAAAATTAAATGCCGCCACACGAAAAGACCATTTTCCGCTTCCTTTTATTGATCAAATTCTTGAGCGGGTGGCTGGTCATCCTTTTTATTGCTTTCTGGATGGTTATTCTGGTTATTATCAAATTGAAATTGCATTAGAAGATCAGGATAAAACTACTTTTACTTGTCCTTTCGGTACTTATGCTTTCCGCAGAATGCCATTTGGACTGTGTAATGCTCCAGCTACTTTTCAACGTTGCATGATGAGTATTTTTAGTGATATGGTTGAAAAGTGCGTGGAAGTTTTTATGGATGACTTGACTGTTTTTGGATCTTCTTTTGATGCATGTTTAATGAGTTTAGAAAGAGTACTGAATCGTTGTGAAGAAAAAGAATTGGTTTTAAATTGGGAAAAATGTCACTTTATGGTACCTTCAGGTATTGTTTTAGGGCATATTATTTCTTCCAAAGGAATGGAGGTTGATCAATCAAAAGTTGAATTAATCTCTAAATTGCCTACACCTAGAACAATCAAGGAT
The DNA here is from genome assembly GCA_036898215.1 of Platycarya strobilacea. Classification (NCBI taxonomy): domain Eukaryota; kingdom Viridiplantae; phylum Streptophyta; class Magnoliopsida; order Fagales; family Juglandaceae; genus Platycarya; species Platycarya strobilacea. The sequence goes on along the minus strand of CM072546.1, from coordinate 23,534,957 downwards.
ATAGGATCATTTCTTAGTCATGCGGGTTTTTATAGGAGATTCATACAGAATTTTTCTGCCATATCTAGACCACTATGTAACCTCCTAACTAAGGATGCCCCATTTGAATGGACACAAGCCTGTCAAGAGGCTTTCAAAACATTAATTGGCAAGCTTACTTCAGCACCCATAATGCAACCACCTGATTGGAATTTACCTTTTGAAATTATGTGTGATGCTAGTGATTTTGCTATAGGTGCTGTTCTTGGACAACGAAAAGAAGGGAAACCTTTTGTCATTTACTATGCTAGTCGAACTCTAAATAATGCACAAATGAATTACTCCACCACTGAAAAAGAGTTGTTAGCTGTAGTATTTGCTTTGGATAAATTCCGCGCTTATTTGATTGGTTCTCCTATCATTATCTTTACAGATCATGCAGCCCTTAAGTACCTTTTTACAAAGAAGGATGCTAAGGCACGATTAATATGATGGATTTTGCTTTTGCAGGAATTTGACATCACCATCAAAGACAAGAAAGGAGTGGAGAACGTAGTGGCAGACCATCTTTCTAAACTCACATTCGAGGACACTTCTGACCACATACCAATCAAAGATGATTTTCCCGATGAGCATTTACTTTCTATTACTTCTCTACCATGGTTTGCTCATATTGTGAACTATTTAGCTGCAGGTGAAATACCAAAGGATTTTAGCACCCAAGACAAAAGGAAATTCATGATTGAGGTACGAAAATTCTACTGGGATGACCCTTACCTTTTCAAATACTGTCCTGATCAAATTTTAAGGCGTTGCATCCCTGATGAAGAGATTGCAAGCGTTTTGGAATTTTGTCATTCCCAAGCTTGTGGTGGCCACTTTTCAATGAAGAAAACCGCTGCAAAAATCATGCAGTGTGGATTTTATTAGCCCACCTTATTTAAAGATACAAATATCTATTGTCGCTCATGCGAAAGATGTCAAAAGTTAGGAGCTTATGACCCGTCGTAATATGATGCCCTTAAACCCAATTTTGGTAATTGAAATTTTTGACTGTTGGGGCATTGATTTTATGGGACCATTTCCTCCTTCTTTTGGATATTTATATATTATTGTTGCAGTAGATTATGTGTCAAAATGGGTAGAGGCAGCACCTTGCAGGACCAATGATAACAGGACGGTAATTAAGTTTCTCAAAGAAAATGTGTTATCTCGATTTGGTACCCCACGTGCTATCATTAGTGATCGAGGTACGCATTTTTGTAACCGTTCTTTTGAAGCTTTAATGAAAAGATATGGGGTGATACATAAGCTTTCTACTGCATATCACCCTCAGACAAGTGGACAGGTTGAACTTGCGAATAGGGAAATTAAATAGAAAAAACGGTCAACCCGGATCGGAAAGATTGGTCTTTGAGACTAATCGATGCGCTTTGGGCTTACCGTACAGCTTTCAAAACTCCCTTAGGCATGTCACCTTATAGACTTGTTTTTGGAAAACCTTGTCATTTGCCCGTGGAGGTCGAGCATCGAGCATATTGGGCTCTTAAACATTTCAATTTTGACTTGGAAAAAGCAGGAAAATTTAGAAAATTCCAATTGACGGAATTAGAAGAATTGAGAAATGATGCTTATGAAAACTCCAAGATCTATAAGGCTGAAATGAAAGTATTTCATGATAAAAATATTTTAAGAAGAACATTTAAGCCTAATGATCGAGTATTTTTATATGATTCAAGACTCCATAAGCATCCAGGAAAACTTCGATCTAGATGGACCGGCCCTTTTATAGTAAAAAACGTTTTCACAAATGGGGCGGTAGAAATAGAAAATCTAAAAGATGGATGTATCTTCAAAGTAAATGGTCAACGCCTCAAAATCTTAATTGATAGACAAATTCCAGAAGTGGAAGACATTCCACTTATGGACCCAGTATATCAATCTTGACCATCTCCAGGTATGTTTTTCTTTTATTTTATTTTCGTTCATTTTATTTTTGTTTATTGTTTACTTTATTTTGTTACAGGTTAATTTTATTTTGACAAATACCATCTTTGATGCCAAGCAAGCCACCCACATCCCACATCCCACATCAGGTGTATTCTACCCTATTTAGTTATTCAATTCTGATTCTTAAACATTGAGGACAATGTTTCATTTAAGTTGGGGGGTGGGAATACAAATCTGTTATTTAAACTCTGTGGCATATTTCAATCAATATATAAAAAATTGCCAAATTTTTTCACACAGGCATCTTTTCACACATGATACTCATGCTCATTCATAACCATCTTGGTGAATTCAACAAACCCATTTTAAATCATTTTGCTAAAACATCCACAGAGCCATTTATGCACTTCTCCAAACTTTGTGGTAATATGGTGATTTGACACATGTAACTAAAGAATTATTTTGCTCAAGTATTCATGTGAATTTTGTGAGAATTGAGAGCTTACAAATACAGAAATTGTGATAAGTATCCATTGATCTGTTGAATTTGACACTTCTTTTGAGAATATCATTACATGGTTTGTGGTAAGATGGTGGATATACTTGGGATATGACGAAAGTCAACTTAGGATTAACGTTTGAGCCTTTCAAGCTGAGCCTTTTCATCATAGATCCCTAGCAGCCAATTTTGAGCCAATATACACATATGGCCTTTTCTTTTCATATCTACATCATCCATACCTCTCCACATTGGAGTATAGCTTATACACTATATTTTCCTACTATTTTACTTCCAAGTGTGTACTAGGTGTGAAATTATCATAAAAAAAAAAAAAAAAAAAAAGACCATGACAAAAATGGCATGGTGCTAGATGTGTCCATCAAATTATTCATGAAAGAGTTCATCAAATTGCGAAGACACCAGTGGCAAAAGAAGATGGAAAAGTGTACTTAGTCAAAAATCTAAAAAATTGAAAAGTACATCAAAAGGAAAGTATAGTCTACTGAAAAATTTAACAGATTCCCTTTTGTGTATACTTGGAAGTTTTTGAAATCTCTTCACCTTTTCTTCTTATGAACCCCAACCCTAAACCACATTACAACCCTTTGTGTTGATTTTTCCGATCCTAAGTATGCTTGTGGAAAGAATGGTGGAAATCTCATTTGTTAGTATTCCTTCCTATCATAAGATCAATGTTTACTTGTTACTTATATATAATTGGCTAAATTTCCATGAGAGTAAATGTACACCTTTGTCAACTCCATAGAGAGAACTCATACATGAAACACTTCTATACCCGTGAGTTATGGAGTTGAACCTTTTTGCTTAAGATATTCTAATGTTGCATGTGTCGAAACCTCTGATTTGATAAAAATAGTTTGGAACACATACACACTCTGTGGATTGCTATATTTGAATTACTTGTGAAAGGGTTATTGAATTTGTAAGATTGTTTTGATATGTAAATTTGAAAAATGTGTCTTGATGGCCTCTATGTGTGATTTTCTTTGGTCTTTCTCATCATTTTGCATGAAAATTGCTAGGGACTAGCAATGAGTAAGTTGGGGGGTGTGATGAGTGCACAAAAATGCACTCTAAATACTCTATTTAAATACTAAAAGAAATGAGAAAACAATGGATATAACTCATGTTAATAAAATTAATGGTCATTTATCTTGAGATAGATATAAGCATGATTTAATATATTGATGAGAATATAAAATGCCATATTTTCCTCTCTTAATGTTTAAAACTTTATTCTTATTTGATGCCTAAATATACTCATTATTCTTATATTTTGATTTAGGACACAAATAGAGACATTAGGAGCAAATGAAGATAATTGCGGAATTTTAGACAGTTCTGACATCTTTTCGTAAAATGGGCATAACTCTCTCATCCAATCTCCGATTGAGCTGATTCAAGATGATCTAGAACCGCAAGAGAAATATCTATAACTTTTATGTTTTGTGTTTGAAGAGATATCCACTCAAGCTAAGACAAAATCGACCATCAAGTGGACGCACCTGCACTTGACGTTCCTGGATATTTTTCAGCCACTTGCATCAAATCCAAATGTCATCATAATATTTTCTAGCAAGCACTCCTACACCAACTTGGAAATTCAATGATCAATTCAGATACAAGATGAAGTGCACTCAAGTTTCTTCAAGACAAATTATTTGACCACAAGATATTAAGTCATACAAGACAACTAATAGATAGAGAAGCAAAATTGAAACACTCAACCTACAAGCAAAATCCAGCTCATGCATGGTGGGAAAACAAATGATCAAAATGACAACTCACAAATCACTTGGATTCAAGAATGGCACATGGCAAAACAAGTTGAAATTGTGATGATTTTGTCATGACAACTTGCATGAAGGATGCTTATAAATAGAAGGGAAGGGTGTGTGTTCTAAGGAATGCTTAGTGTGGGAGGATGCTTTGGAAGAGCCATTATTTTGAGAGCTTGAGAAAAGAAAAGAAAAACCAAAGAAGAGAGAAGATAATAATGGTTGGCTCTTCCATATTATCCCTTGGAGAATTTTGGTTGCATATTTTCAATATGTGTAACTAAATTCTCAAGGAGGGCTAGGGATGAACTTGTGTGTGTGATGGTATTTGTAATTTATTTTTGATTCATGTATTTGGTCTTTAAATATTAAAACTCTTTTGTTCTATTATTCTCAATTTATTTGTGATGTTTTTTCGTCTTCAAATAATTATAGAATCTATTTCGTTTATGGATTCAGTCATGCTTTTTCTATTGAGTGAATTAGTTCTATAATTATGTTTGGAGCAATTGATTATCTATATTGGTTTAATTCTCTGCTGCAATATCGCCTCTTAGGTATATTGTCGTCGTTGGATTTTCTCAATATCGATAACAATTTATGAGAGTTAAGCGCGAAGAATGATTTTTTAAAGAGTTACATGTGATTTAAATTTTGGTTATTAATGTTATATCTTCCGATTAAGAATTTGGACATAGAATTCTTAATTGAGTTATCAATGAATTAAGAATAAATTTGAATACCACAAATACACAAGGAATTCCCTACGCTCTACTTTTCGTCTTATTTTTATACTGTTCAAATTACTCATTTAGTTTTAATTTATGTCACATTCTAAAATTTACTTTTCGCACTTATTTAATCTTTTTGTTAATTTCATTACTGTTCTTCAATTTCTCAATCCATCTCCCTGTGGAATCGACACCCCAAAACTATACTGCAAACGACCGCGTTATTCTTTGGGCGTAAACAAATTTTGGCGCCGTTACCGGGGAGACGGTAGAAGAGTTTGTAGTTTTTTTTAGTAGTTTGTTAAAATAAAAAAAAAAGAGCGGTAGCCTCGTTCATTTTCTTTTTAGCTTTCTGCATCTTTATTTTATTTTACTTTTCCTTTCGTAATTATTTTTTTTCAGTATTACGCTTTTCTTTACTTTGCATGCGCAGGTACAGAGACGCTTTTGGACGGTTTGCTAGTAGACCCGTGCTAGAATCAGATTTAGAATCTAATTTTTCTTGTCGCTTGTTTGATAATTCTTCCAATTCTGACGCGATGAGTGAACACGTGGACCAACCTGTTAGAACCCTCCAAGATTATCTTCATCCCGCACGAACAGCCACACCATCCTGTATTATGTTCTCACCTAATGTTCGTCATGTAGATTTTAAAACGGGAATGATACAATTACTTCCGACTTTCCATGGTCTAGAAAATGAAAACCCCTATGTTCATATTAGGAAATTTGAGGAAGTAGTTGCAACATTTCACGGTCAAAATACCACTGACGAAACGGTAAGGCTAAAGTTCTTTCCTTTTTCTTTGAAAGATAAAGCTAAGAGTTGGTTGTACTCACCAAGACCACGGTCTATTGGAACATGGAGTGAGATGACTCAAGTGTTTTTCAATAAATACTTTCCCCAACATAAGACTAATGCTTTAAAAAGACAAATCTCTACCTTTGCACAAAAGGATAGTGAGACTTTGTACCAGTCTTGGGAAAGATTTAAAGAATTATTGAGTATGTGTCCCCACCATGGATATGAGAATTGGCGCTTAGTGAGTTATTTCTATGAAGGCCTTACGCCCAGGGAACGTCAATTCGTGGAAATGATGTGCAATGGAGAATTTTTACAAAAAAATCCCGATGAGGCTATAGAGTACCTCAATGAGCTTGCTGAAAAAGCTTATACTTGGACTGGACCTAGTGCTACTGATAGCACAAACAGGTCACGACCTACAGGAAACTTGAGTGGTGGTATTTACCATCTAAGGGAGGAGGATAACCTTAAGGCTAAGGTTGAAATGCTCACCAGAGAATTAGAGTTATTGAAAACTAAAAACTCAAAACCAACACACACGGCTAATCATGCAGAATCTTTTGGGCCATGTGTTGTCTGTGGTGAGATAGATCATCATTCCCAAGAGTGTCCTACACATACTAACATGAATGGTATGTATGAGGAACAAAATAATGCTCTGGGTATGTACAAAAAGCCCTTCACACCTTACTCTGAAACCTACAACCCAGGATGGCGTAATCATCCCAACTTCAGCTGGAAGTCTGAAAACCAGCAGCCTGCACAACTCTCTAGATCATATCCTGCACCATACCATGCACCTCAATCTTCTAGAAATTCTTTAGAAGATACTTTGCATACTTTTATTGAAATACAGGGTAAGACTAATCAAAAATTTGAATCTTTGATTATGCAGGTTGTTGAAGAAAATAAGGAAATCAAGAGCCAGGTGTCTAAAATAATGAGTTCATTGACTATGAATGAGAAAGGTAAGTTTCCTTCCCAAACTCAATCTGTACCTCATGGTCAACATATGGCACAAGGAGATCTGAAGGATGTAAACGCCATTGTGACACGAAGTGGTAAGTCTCTACGTGATCCAATAATAGACAAAAAAAAGGATGTAGAGAAAGATCAAGATAGCAGCAGTCCTGAGCTTCCCAAAGAACTTAAGGTAACAAAACCTGAGGAACCTGCGATAACAAAAAATCCTGGTAAGGTACCTTTTCCTCAAGCATTAAAGTCAAGCAAACAAACTCTAGATCATAACAATGATATTTTGGAAAATCTTAGACAGGTAAAAATTAACCTTCCTCTTTTGCATGTAATTAAACAAGTTCCTACTTACGCAAAAATTCTCAAAGATTTGTGTACAGTTAAGAGGAAGCATTATGTGAAGAAGACTGCATTCTTGACAGAGCAAGTTAGTGCTCTAATTGAACAACGGATTCCCCCTAAGTACAAGGATCCTGGATGTCCAACCATCACATGCAACATTGGCAATCATGAGCTTGGACAGGCCTTGCTAGATTTAGGGGCTAGTGTAAATTTGATGCCATATTCTATTTATTTGCAATTAGGATTGGGAGAAATCAAACCAACTTCTATGGTATTGCAATTGGCTGATCGTTCAGTCAGAGCACCACGGGGTATGGTAGAGGATGTTTTAATTCAAGTTGACAAATTTTACTATCCTGTTGATTTCTTAATTCTAGACACTAGTTCTGCTGTAGAAACCACCTCTAAAATTCCATTAATTTTAGGTAGACCTTTTCTTGCTACTTCTAATGCTCTTATCAATTGCAGAAATGGATTGATGAAACTCTCTTTTGGCAATATGACTCTTGAGGTAAATATTTTTCATATTGCAAAACAACCAGAAGAGGATGTCGAGTGTCATCAGACATACATGATTGACTCACTCATAGAAAGGGATGTTCTTACAACTCATGACTCAGATCCCCTTGAATACTTTATTGTTAATTCTGAATTTAATCCTATAAGTGATTCATCTGATGTATTTGACATTTGTGCTATTTTTGACAGAACTCATGATTATAGCACACAGGCATGGCAACCAAAGTTTGAGAAGTTGCCTGAAAAAAGAGAAAGACAGATTCCTTCAAGTAGGGAAGCCCCTAAAGTTGAATTAAAATCCCTACCTAAGGGTTTAAAGCATGTTTTCCTTGGTCCAGGTGATACTTTTCCTGTTATTATTTCATCTGAATTATCTGAGTCCCAAGGTGAGAAATTAATTCAGATTTTATGCAAATATAAATCAACCCTAGGATGGAGTATTGCTGATATAAAAGGCATTAGTCCCCTAATCTGTACTCATAAAATAAATTTAGAGGAAGGAACTAATCCTCGAAGAGACCCCCAGCGTAGACTTAATCCCACAATGAAAGAAGTTGTGAAAAATGAAGTATTGAAACTATTAGATGCAGGAATGATATATCCTATTGCTGATAGTAAATGGGTAAGTCCTACGCAGGTTGTTCCTAAAAAGTCAGGAGTAACTGTGATAAAAAATGACCTTGGAGAGTTAGTCCCTACAAAACTGGTGACTGGTTGGCGGATGTGCATTGATTACAGAAAATTAAATGCCGCCACATGAAAAGACCATTTTCCGCTTCCTTTTATTGATCAAATTCTTGAGCGGGTGGCTGGTCATCCTTTTTATTGCTTTCTGGATGGTTATTCTGGTTATTATCAAATTGAAATTGCATTAGAAGATCAGGATAAAACTACTTTTACTTGTCCTTTCGGTACTTATGCTTTCCGCAGAATGCCATTTGGACTGTGTAATGCTCCAGCTACTTTTCAACGTTGCATGATGAGTATTTTTAGTGATATGGTTGAAAAGTGCGTGGAAGTTTTTATGGATGACTTGACTGTTTTTGGATCTTCTTTTGATGCATGTTTAATGAGTTTAGAAAGAGTACTGAATCGTTGTGAAGAAAAAGAATTGGTTTTAAATTGGGAAAAATGTCACTTTATGGTACCTTCAGGTATTGTTTTAGGGCATATTATTTCTTCCAAAGGAATGGAGGTTGATCAATCAAAAGTTGAATTAATCTCTAAATTGCCTACACCTAGAACAATCAAGGATATAGGATCATTTCTTAGTCATGCGGGTTTTTATAGGAGATTCATACAGAATTTTTCTGCCATATCTAGACCACTATGTAACCTCCTAACTAAGGATGCCCCATTTGAATGGACACAAGCCTGTCAAGAGGCTTTCAAAACATTAATTGGCAAGCTTACTTCAGCACCCATAATGCAACCACCTGATTGGAATTTACCTTTTGAAATTATGTGTGATGCTAGTGATTTTGCTATAGGTGCTGTTCTTGGACAACGAAAAGAAGGGAAACCTTTTGTCATTTACTATGCTAGTCGAACTCTAAATAATGCACAAATGAATTACTCCACCACTGAAAAAGAGTTGTTAGCTGTAGTATTTGCTTTGGATAAATTCCGCGCTTATTTGATTGGTTCTCCTATCATTATCTTTACAGATCATGCAGCCCTTAAGTACCTTTTTACAAAGAAGGATGCTAAGGCACGATTAATATGATGGATTTTGCTTTTGCAGGAATTTGACATCACCATCAAAGACAAGAAAGGAGTGGAGAACGTAGTGGCAGACCATCTTTCTAAACTCACATTCGAGGACACTTCTGACCACATACCAATCAAAGATGATTTTCCCGATGAGCATTTACTTTCTATTACTTCTCTACCATGGTTTGCTCATATTGTGAACTATTTAGCTACAGGTGAAATACCAAAGGATTTTAGCACCCAAGACAAAAGGAAATTCATGATTGAGGTACGAAAATTCTACTGGGATGACCCTTACCTTTTCAAATACTGTCCTGATCAAATTTTAAGGCGTTGCATCCCTGATGAAGAGATTGCAAGCGTTTTGGAATTTTGTCATTCCCAAGCTTGTGGTGGCCACTTTTCAATGAAGAAAACCGCTGCAAAAATCATGCAGTGTGGATTTTATTAGCCCACCTTATTTAAAGATACAAATATCTATTGTCGCTCATGCGAAAGATGTCAAAAGTTAGGAGCTTATGACCCGTCGTAATATGATGCCCTTAAACCCAATTTTGGTAATTGAAATTTTTGACTGTTGGGGCATTGATTTTATGGGACCATTTCCTCCTTCTTTTGGATATTTATATATTATTGTGCCAGTAGATTATGTGTCAAAATGGGTAGAGGCAGCACCTTGCAGGACCAATGATAACAGGACGGTAATTAAGTTTCTCAAAGAAAATGTATTATCTCGATTTGGTACCCCACGTGCTATCATTAGTGACCGAGGTACGCATTTTTGTAACCGTTCTTTTGAAACTTTAATGAAAAGATATGGGGTGATACATAAGCTTTCTACTGCATATCACCCTCAGACAAGTGGACAGGTTGAACTTGCGAATAGGGAAATTAAATAGAAAAAACGGTCAACCCGGATCGGAAAGATTGGTCTTTGAGACTAATCGATGCGCTTTGGGCTTACCGTACAGCTTTCAAAACTCCCTTAGGCATGTCACCTTATAGACTTGTTTTTGAAAAACCTTGTCATTTGCCCGTGGAGCTCGAGCATCGAGCATATTGGGCTCTTAAACATTTCAATTTTGACTTGGAAAAAGCAGGAAAATTTAGAAAATTCCAATTGACGGAATTAGAAGAATTGAGAAATGATGCTTATGAAAACTCCAAGATCTATAAGGCTAAAATGAAAGTATTTCATGATAAAAATATTTTAAGAAGAACATTTAAGCCTAATGATCGAGTATTTTTATATGATTCAAGACTCCATAAGCATCCAGGAAAACTTCGATCTAGATGGACCGGCCCTTTTATAGTAAAAAACGTTTTCACAAATGGGGCGGTAGAAATAGAAAATCTAAAAGATGGATATATCTTCAAAGTAAATGGTCAACGCCTCAAAATCTTAATTGATAGACAAATTCCAGAAGTGGAAGACATTCCACTTATGGACCCAGTATATCAATCTTGACCATCTCCAGGTATGTTTTTCTTTTATTTTATTTTCGTTCATTTTATTTTTGTTTATTGTTTACTTTATTTTGTTACAGGTTAATTTTATTTTGACAAATACCATCTTTGATGCCAAGCAAGCCACCCACATCCCACATCCCACATCAGGTGTATTCTACCCTATTTAGTTATTCAATTCTGATTCTTAAACATTGAGGACAATGTTTCATTTAAGTTGGGGGGTGGGAATACAAATCTGTTATTTAAACTCTGTGGCATATTTCAATCAATATATAAAAAATTGCCAAATTTTTTCACACAGGCATCTTTTCACACATGATACTCATGCTCATTCATAACCATCTTGGTGAATTCAACAAACCCATTTTAAATCATTTTGCTAAAACATCCACAGAGCCATTTATGCACTTCTCCAAACTTTGTGGTAATATGGTGATTTGACACATGTAACTAAAGAATTATTTTGCTCAAGTATTCATGTGAATTTTGTGAGAATTGAGAGCTTACAAATACAGAAATTGTGATAAGTATCCATTGATCTGTTGAATTTGACACTTCTTTTGAGAATATCATTACATGGTTTGTGGTAAGATGGTGGATATACTTGGGATATGACGAAAGTCAACTTAGGATTAACGTTTGAGCCTTTCAAGCTGAGCCTTTTCATCATAGATCCCTAGCAGCCAATTTTGAGCCAATATACACATATGGCCTTTTCTTTTCCTATCTACATCATCCATACCTCTCCACATTGGAGTATAGCTTATACACTATATTTTCCTACTATTTTACTTCCAAGTGTGTACTAGGTGTGAAATTATCATAAAAAAAAAAAAAAAAAAAGACCATGACAAAAATGGCATGGTGCTAGATGTGTCCATCAAATTATTCATGAAAGAGTTCATCAAATTGCGAAGACACCAGTGGCAAAAGAAGATGGAAAAGTGTACTTAGTCAAAAATCTAAAAAATTGAAAAGTACATCAAAAGGAAAGTATAGTCTACTGAAAAATTTAACAGATTCCCTTTTGTGTATACTTGGAAGTTTTTGAAATCTCTTCACCTTTTCTTCTTATGAACCCCAACCCTAAACCACATTACAACCCTTTGTGTTGATTTTTCCGATCCTAAGTATGCTTGTGGAAAGAATGGTGGAAATCTCATTTGTTAGTATTCCTTCCTATCATAAGATCAATGTTTACTTGTTACTTATATATAATTGGCTAAATTTCCATAAGAGTAAATGTACACCTTTGTCAACTCCATAGAGAGAACCCATACATGAAACACTTCTATACCCGTGAGTTATGGAGTTGAACCTTTTTGCTTAAGATATTCTAATGTTGCATGTGTCGAAACCTCTGATTTGATAAAAATAGTTTGGAACACATACACACTCTGTGGATTGCTATATTTGAATTACTTGTGAAAGGGTTATTGAATTTCTAAGATTGTTTTGATATGTAAATTTGAAAAATGTGTCTTGATGGCCCCTATGTGTGATTTTCTTTGGTCTTTCTCATCATTTTGCATGAAAATTGCTAGGGACTAGCAATGAGTAAGTTGGGGGGTGTGATGAGTGCACAAAAATGCACTCTAAATACTCTATTTAAATACTAAAAGAAATGAGAAAACAATGGATATAACTCATGTTAATAAAATTAATGGTCATTTATCTTGAGATAGATATAAGCATGATTTAATATATTGATGAGAATATAAAATGCCATATTTTCCTCTCTTAATGTTTAAAACTTTATTCTTATTTGATGCCTAAATATACTCATTATTCTTATATTTTGATTTAGGACACAAATAGAGACATTAGGAGCAAATGAAGATAATTGCGGAATTTTAGACAGTTCTGACATCTTTTCGTAAAATGGGCATAACTCTCTCATCCAATCTCCGATTGAGCTGATTCAAGATGATATAGAACCGCAAGAGAAATATCTATAACTTTTATGTTTTGTGTTTGAAGAGATATCCACTCAAGCTAAGACAAAATCGACCATCAAGTGGACGCACCTGCACTTGACGTTCCTGGATATTTTTCAGCCACTTGCATCAAATCCAAATGTCATCATAATATTTTCTAGCAAGCACTCCTACACCAACTTGGAAATTCAATGATCAATTCAGATACAAGATGAAGTGCACTCAAGTTTCTTCAAGACAAATTATTTGACCACAAGATATTAAGTCATACAAGACAACTAATAGATAGAGAAGCAAAATTGAAACACTCAACCTACAAGCAAAATCCAGCTCATGCATGGTGGGAAAACAAATGATCAAAATGACAACTCACAAATCACTTGGATTCAAGAATGGCACATGGCAAAACAAGTTGAAATTGTGATGATTTTGTCATGACAACTTGCATGAAGGATGCTTATAAATAGAAGGGAAGGGTGTGTGTTCTAAGGAATGCTTAGTGTGGGAGGATGCTTTGGAAGAGCCATTATTTTGAGAGCTTGAGAAAAGAAAAGAAAAACCAAAGAAGAGAGAAGATAATAATGGTTGGCTCTTCCATATTATCCCTTGGAGAATTTTGGTTGCATATTTTCAATATGTGTAACTAAATTCTCAAGGAGGGCTAGGGATGAACTTGTGTGTGTGATGGTATTTGTAATTTATTTTTGATTCATGTATTTGGTCTTTAAATATTAAAACTCTTTTGTTCTATTATTCTCAATTTATTTGTGATGTTTTTTCGTCTTCAAATAATTATAGAATCTATTTCGTTTATGGATTCAGTCATGCTTTTTCTATTGAGTGAATTAGTTCTATAATTATGTTTGGAGCAATTGATTATCTATATTGGTTTAATTCTCTGCTGCAATATCGCCTCTTAGGTATATTGTCGTCGTTGGATTTTCTCAATATCGATAACAATTTATGAGAGTTAAGCGCGAAGAATGATTTTTTAAAGAGTTACATGTGATTTAAATTTTGGTTATTAATGTTATATCTTCCGATTAAGAATTTGGACATAGAATTCTTAATTGAGTTATCAATGAATTAAGAATAAATTTGAATACCACAAATACACAAGGAATTCCCTACGCTCTACTTTTCGTCTTATTTTTATACTGTTCAAATTACTCATTTAGTTTTAATTTATGTCACATTCTAAAATTTACTTTTCGCACTTATTTAATATTTTTGTTAATTTCATTACTGTTCTTCAATTTCTCAATCCATCTCCCTGTGGAATCGACACCCCAAAACTATACTGCAAACGACCGCGTTATTCTTTGGGCGTAAACAAATTTTGGCGCCGTTACCGGGGAGACGGTAGAAGAGTTTGTAGTTTTTTTTAGTAGTTTGTTAAAATAAAAAAAAAAAGAGCGGTAGCCTCGTTCATTTTCTTTTTAGCTTTCTGCATCTTTATTTTATTTTACTTTTCCTTTCGTAATTATTTTTTTTCAGTATTACGCTTTTCTTTACTTTGCATGCGCAGGTACAGAGACGCTTTTGGACGGTTTGCTAGTAGACCCGTGCTAGAATCAGATTTAGAATCTAATTTTTCTTGTCGCTTGTTTGATAATTCTTCCAATTCTGACGCGATGAGTGAACACGTAGACCAACCTGTTAGAACCCTCCAAGATTATCTTCATCCCGCACGAACAGCCACACCATCCTGTATTATGTTCTCACCTAATGTTCGTCATGTAGATTTTAAAACAGGAATGATACAATTACTTCCGACTTTCCATGGTCTAGAAAATGAAAACCCCTATGTTCATGTTAGGAAATTTGAGAAAGTAGTTGCAACATTTCACGGTCAAAATACCACTGACGAAACGGTAAGGCTAAAGTTCTTTCCTTTTTCTTTGAAAGATAAAGCTAAGAGTTGGTTGTACTCACCAAGACCACGGTCTATTGGAACATGGAGTGAGATGACTCAAGTGTTTTTCAATAAATACTTTCCCCAACATAAGACTAATGCTTTAAAAAGACAAATCTCTACCTTTGCACAAAAGGATAGTGAGACTTTGTACCAGTCTTGGGAAAGATTTAAAGAATTATTGAGTATGTGTCCCCACCATGGATATGAGAATTGGCGCTTAGTGAGTTATTTCTATGAAGGCCTTACGCCCAGGGAACGTCAATTCGTGGAAATGATGTGCAATGGAGAATTTTTACAAAAAAATCCCGATGAGGCTATAGAGTACCTCAATGAGCTTGCTGAAAAAGCTCATACTTGGACTGGACCTAGTGCTACTGATAGCACAAACAGGTCACGACCTACAGGAAACTTGAGTGGTGGTATTTACCATCTAAGGGAGGAGGATAACCTTAAGGCTAAGGTTGAAATGCTCACCAGAGAATTAGAGTTATTGAAAATTAAAAACTCAAAACCAACACACACGGCTAATCATGCAGAATCTTTTGGGCCATGTGTTGTCTGTGGTGAGATAGATCATCATTCCCAAGAGTGTCCTACACATACTAACATGAATGGTATGTATGAGGAACAAAATAATGCTCTGGGTATGTACAAAAAGCCCTTCACACCTTACTCTGAAACCTACAACCCAGGATGGCGTAATCATCCCAACTTCAGCTGGAAGTCTGAAAACCAGCAGCCTGCACAACTCTCTAGATCATATCCTGCACCATACCATGCACCTCAATCTTCTAGAAATTCTTTAGAAGATACTTTGCATACTTTTATTGAAATACAGGGTAAGACTAATCAAAAATTTGAATCTTTGATTATGCAGGTTGTTGAAGAAAATAAGGAAATCAAGAGCCAGGTGTCTAAAATAATGAGTTCATTGACTATGAATGAGAAAGGTAAGTTTCCTTCCCAAACTCAATCTGTACCTCATGGTCAACATATGGCACAAGGAGATCTGAAGGACGTAAACGCCATTGTGACACGAAGTGGTAAGTCTCTACGTGATCCAATAATAGACAAAAAAAAGGATGTAGAGAAAGATCAAGATAGCAGCAGTCTTGAGCTTCCCAAAGAACTTGAGGTAACAAAACCTGAGGAACCTGCGATAACAAAAAATCCTGGTAAGGTACCTTTTCCTCAAGCATTAAAGTCAAGCAAACAAACTCTAGATCATAACAATGATATTTTGGAAAATCTTAGACAGGTAAAAATTAACCTTCCTCTTTTGCATGTAATTAAACAAGTTCCTACTTACGCAAAAATTCTCAAAGATTTGTGTACAGTTAAGAGGAAGCATTATGTGAAGAAGACTGCATTCTTGACAGAGCAAGTTAGTGCTCTAATTGAACAACGGATTCCCCCTAAGTACAAGGATCCTGGATGTCCAACCATCACATGCAACATTGGCAATCATGAGCTTGGACAGGCCTTGCTAGATTTAGGGGCTAGTGTAAATTTGATGCCATATTCTATTTATTTGCAATTAGGATTGGGAGAAATCAAACCAACTTCTATAGTATTGCAATTGGCTGATCGTTCAGTCAGAGCACCACGGGGTGTGGTAGAGGATGTTTTAATTCAAGTTGACAAATTTTACTATCCTGTTGATTTCTTAATTCTAGACACTAGTTCTGCTGTAGAAACCACCTCTAAAATTCCATTAATTTTAGGTAGACCTTTTCTTGCTACTTCTAATGCTCTTATCAATTGCAGAAATGGATTGATGAAACTCTCTTTTGGCAATATGACTCTTGAGGTAAATATTTTTCATATTGCAAAACAACCAGAAGAGGATGTCGAGTGTCATCAGACATACATGATTGACTCACTTATAGAAAGGGATGTTCTTACAACTCATGACTCAGATCCCCTTGAATACTTTATTGTTAATTCTGAATTTAATCCTATAAGTGATTCATCTGATGTATTTGACATTTGTGTTATTTTTTACAGAACTCATGATTATAGCACACAGGCATGGCAACCAAAGTTTGAGAAGTTGCCTGAAAAAAGAGAAAGACAGATTCCTTCAAGTAGGGAAGCCCCTAAAGTTGAATTAAAATCCCTACCTAAGGGTTTAAAGCATGTTTTCCTTGGTCCAGGTGATACTTTTCCTGTTATTATTTCATCTGAATTATCTGAGTCCCAAGGTGAGAAATTAATTCAGATTTTATGCAAATATAAATCAACCCTAGGATGGAGTATTGCTGATATAAAAGGCATTAGTCCCCTAATCTGTACTCATAAAATAAATTTAGAGGAAGGAACTAATCCTCGAAGAGACCCCCAGCGTAGACTTAATCCCACAATGAAAGAAGTTGTGAAAAATGAAGTATTGAAACTATTAGATGCAGGAATGATATATCCTATTGCTGATAGTAAATGGGTAAGTCCTACGCAGGTTGTTCCTAAAAAGTCAGGAGTAACTGTGATAAAAAATGACCTTGGAGAGTTAGTCCCTACAAAACTGGTGACTGGTTGGCGGATGTGCATTGATTACAGAAAATTAAATGCCGCCACACGAAAAGACCATTTTCCGCTTCCTTTTATTGATCAAATTCTTGAGCGGGTGGCTGGTCATCCTTTTTATTGCTTTCTGGATGGTTATTCTGGTTACTATCAAATTGAAATTGCATTAGAAGATCAGGATAAAACTACTTTTACTTGTCCTTTCGGTACTTATGCTTTCCGCAGAATGCCATTTGGACTGTGTAATGCTCCAGCTACTTTTCAACGTTGCATGATGAGTATTTTTAGTGATATGGTTGAAAAGTGCGTGGAAGTTTTTATGGATGACTTGACTGTTTTTGGATCTTCTTTTGATGCATGTTTAATGAGTTTAGAAAGAGTACTGAATCGTTGTGAAGAAAAAGAATTGGTTTTAAATTGGGAAAAATGTCACTTTATGGTACCTTCAGGTATTGTTTTAGGGCATATTATTTCTTCCAAAGGAATGGAGGTTGATCAATCAAAAGTTGAATTAATCTCTAAATTGCCTACACCTAGAACAATCAAGGATATAAGATCATTTCTTGGTCATGCGGGTTTTTATAGGAGATTCATACAGAATTTTTCTGCCATATCTAGACCACTATGTAACCTCCTAACTAAGGATGCCCCATTTGAATGGACACAAGCCTGTCAAGAGGCTTTCAAAACATTAATTGGCAAGCTTACTTCAGCACCCATAATGCAACCACCTGATTGGAATTTACCTTTTGAAATTATGTGTGATGCTAGTGATTTTGCTGTAGGTGCTGTTCTTGGACAACGAAAAGAAGGGAAACCTTTTGTCATTTACTATGCTAGTCGAACTCTAAATAATGCACAAATGAATTACTCCACCACTGAAAAAGAGTTGTTAGCTGTAGTATTTGCTTTGGATAAATTCCGCGCTTATTTGATTGGTTCTCCTATCATTATCTTTACAGATCATGCAGCCCTTAAGTACCTTTTTACAAAGAAGGATGCTAAGGCACGATTAATATGATGGATTTTGCTTTTGCAGGAATTTGACATCACCATCAAAGACAAGAAAGGAGTGGAGAACGTAGTGGCAGACCATCTTTCTAAACTCACATTCGAGGACACTTCTGACCACATACCAATCAAAGATGATTTTCCCGATGAGCATTTACTTTCTATTACTTCTCTACCATGGTTTGCTCATATTGTGAACTATTTAGCTGCAGGTGAAATACCAAAGGATTTTAGCACCCAAGACAAAAGGAAATTCATGATTGAGGTACGAAAATTCTACTGGGATGACCCTTACCTTTTCAAATACTGCCCTGATCAAATTTTAAGGCGTTGCATCCCTGATGAAGCGATTGCAAGCGTTTTGGAATTTTGTCATTCCCAAGCTTGTGGTGGCCACTTTTCAATGAAGAAAACCGCTGCAAAAATCCTGCAGTGTGGATTTTATTGGCCCACCTTATTTAAAGATACAAATATCTATTGTCGCTCATGCGAAAGATGTCAAAAGTTAGGAGCTTATGACCCGTCGTAATATGATGCCCTTAAACCCAATTTTGGTAATTGAAATTTTTGACTGTTGGGGCATTGATTTTATGGGACCATTTCCTCCTTCTTTTGGATATTTATATATTATTGTGGCAGTAGATTATGTGTCAAAATGGGTAGAGGCAGCACCTTGCAGGACCAATGATAACAGGACGGTAATTAAGTTTCTCAAAGAAAATGTATTATCTCGATTTGGTACCCCACGTGCTATCATTAGTGACCGAGGTACGCATTTTTGTAACCGTTCTTTTGAAGCTTTAATGAAAAGATATGGGGTGATACATAAGCTTTCTACTGCATATCACCCTCAGACAAGTGGACAGGTTGAACTTGCGAATAGGGAAATTAAATAGAAAAAACGGTCAACCCGGATCGGAAAGATTGGTCTTTGAGACTAATCGATGCGCTTTGGGCTTACCGTACAGCTTTCAAAACTCCCTTAGGCATGTCACCTTATAGACTTGTTTTTGGAAAACCTTGTCATTTGCCCGTGGAGCTCGAGCATCGAGCATATTGGGCTCTTAAACATTTCAATTTTGACTTGGAAAAAGCAGGAAAATTTAGAAAATTCCAATTGACGGAATTAGAAGAATTGAGAAATGATGCTTATGAAAACTCCAAGATCTATAAGGCTAAAATGAAAGTATTTCATGATAAAAATATTTTAAGAAGAACATTTAAGCCTAATGATCGAGTATTTTTATATGATTCAAGACTCCATAAGCATCCAAGAAAACTTCGATCTAGATGGACCGGCCCTTTTATAGTAAAAAACGTTTTCACAAATGGGGCGGTAGAAATAGAAAATCTAAAAGATGGATGTATCTTCAAAGTAAATGGTCAACGCCTCAAAATCTTAATTGATAGACAAATTCCAGAAGTGGAAGACATTCCACTTATGGACCCAGTATATCAATCTTGACCATCTCCAGGTATGTTTTTCTTTTATTTTATTTTCGTTCATTTTATTTTTGTTTATTATTTACTTTATTTTGTTACAGGTTAATTTTATTTTGACAAATACCATCTTTGATGCCAAGCAAGCCACCCACATCCCACATCCCACATCAGGTGTATTCTACCCTATTTAGTTATTCAATTCTGATTCTTAAACATTGAGGACAATGTTTCATTTAAGTTGGGGGGTGGGAATACAAATCTGTTATTTAAACTCTGTGGCATATTTCAATCAATATATAAAAAATTGCCAAATTTTTTCACACAGGCATCTTTTCACACATGATACTCATGCTCATTCATAACCATCTTGGTGAATTCAACAAACCCATTTTAAATCATTTTGCTAAAACATCCACAGAGCCATTTATGCACTTCTCCAAACTTTGTGGTAATATGGTGATTTGACACATGTAACTAAAGAATTATTTTGCTCAAGTATTCATGTGAATTTTGTGAGAATTGAGAGCTTACAAATACAGAAATTGTGATAAGTATCCATTGATCTGTTGAATTTGACACTTCTTTTGAGAATATCATTACATGGTTTGTGGTAAGATGGTGGATATACTTGGGATATGACGAAAGTCAACTTAGGATTAACGTTTGAGCCTTTCAGGCTGAGCCTTTTCATCATAGATCCCTAGCAGCCAATTTTGAGCCAATATACACATATGGCCTTTTCTTTTCATATCTACATCATCCATACCTCTCCACATTGGAGTATAGCTTATACACTGTTGAACCCAAGGTTTCAAGTCTCGTATTTACGTATAAATTTTGATGATAACAAATAATATTGAAAACTCAAGCTCAAGTTGTCTATGCATGAAGGGAGCTAAACACATCAAGAAATCAAGCATGAGCAAGAAAGATATCAAGTCTACAAATGAAGCTCATAGATTATTTTTGTACATCTCTTGATAAAATTAGAAATTGGATTAAGGCTCCAAATTACTCTTTTTTCTCATAAAATATCAAATTACTTTTTTCACATATGCAAGACATTTTTAAATGTCTTAGTTTTGAAAATTATGTTTTTCACATGTGCATAACACCATCAAACAAAATAATTTCGAAAATTATATTTTTTTATAAAAACTTGATTTTATAAGATGATTGATTATCATATTTGACATGTGCATATTTTGTTTGAAAGTCTTGAAGGGAGGTGGTGTGTTTTTTTGACTAATGCAAAAGGTAGATGATTTTGTTTGAGAATCTTAAAGGGTGGTTGTGTGTTTTTTTGACAAATATAAAAGATAGATGATTTGTTTGAAAATCTTAAAGGGTGGTTGTGTGTTTTTTTGACATATGCAAAAAGAAGATGATTTGGTTTGAAAAATAAATCATGCTCATTTTGTCTTGTATGAAAAGCAAAAGATTAGGTTTGACATCTTTGAAAAATGAATGGAGTTGTCTTTGACAAATGCAAAAAGGAAATGTTTTTATTTGAATTTTTTGAAAAGTGAATAGTGCTCTTATTTGACATGGGAATCTTTTCAAATTTGAAATTGAAGACTCATTTACCTATAAATAGCTCACTTGAGTTTTGCAAAAATCACAACAAGAACTTACACATCTATTGCTAAATTTTGCATCATTCTTTCAAAGCTCTCATTCTCTCTTTTCTAAAGTTTTGAGCCTTAATTCTTGTTCTTGTTGAGAGAGATATAGTTTGTGCTGTATTGTTCTTATTTCACTCATTGAGGAGTGTTTTCTGATAGCCTACCCACTATCAATTCTTGTATCAGTAAGAGGGTGTGTATAACCCTTGTGTGTGTAGAAAGTGTTCTACACGGGGAATAGTTAAATCACCAAGTGTGAGGTGATTGGAAGTAAGAGGGTGTGTATAACCCTTGTGTGTGTAGAAGGTGTTCTACACAGGGAATAGTTGAATCACCAAGTGTGAGGTGATTGGAAGTGTAGAGGGTGTTCTACACGGAATCTTTGGAGCGGTGCTGCTCAAAGGTGTAATAGGTTTCTATCTCCACCTAAAGGAGATTGAATAGTGGATTTGGGAATCCTCAAGGGGTAGCTTGAGGCGAGAACGTAGGCAGTGGGGCTGAACCTCGTAAAAATACTGAGTTTGCTTTCTCTTACCCTACTCTTTATATTTCCTACTGCTTTATATTTTGGTTATATTTTATATTTTATATTTAGTTTATAAGTATTAATTTTTTAATATAACCCAATTCACTCCCCCTCTTGTGTTAGTCATCTGGGCAACAAGTGGTATCAGAGCTAGAGCTCTATTATAAGATTAACTATCTTTTGAGTTAAGATCTTATGGCTAACATTGCAGCTTCATTTGGTGAAGGTCAATCTAGCAGTCGGCCTCCACTCTTTTGTGGAGACAATTACTCATTCTGGAAAGTTAGAATGAGAATATTCCTTCAGGCTCAAGGTCGAGAAATCTGGAAATGTATTGTAAATGGACCTTATATTCCAACAAAAGTAGTTGATGGAGTAAAGGTCAAAAAGGAAGAAGAAAAGTTTAATCGTGAAGACGATAGACTTTATACTTTGAATTTAACTGCTATGAATTTATTATATAATGCTCTCAATGGTAATGAATTTAATAGAGTAATGACTTGTGCTACAGCAAAGGAAATTTGGGATAACTTGGAAGTTACTTATGAAGGAACTTCTCAAGTCAAGGAATCAAAAATTTATATTCTTACTCATGAATATGAAATGTTTAAGATGAATGATGATGAATCTATTTCTAGTATGTACACTCGTTTTACTAACATCATAAATAGCTTGACAGCTCTTGGCAAAGTTTATTCCAAAGTGGAGATAGTAAGAAAAATTCTCAACTCTCTACCAAAACGTTGGGAATCAAAAGTGACAGCGATTCTTGAAGCTAGAGACCTCAAGAAGCTCGAAGTGAATGAACTCATCGGGTCACTTATCACCCATGAGTACACATTGAAAAGAGGAGAAGAAGAAGGAAAGTCAAAGAAGAGCTTGGCACTTAAAGCTGTTCCACATGAAAGTGAAAGTGATGAAGATGAGGAAAATGACGACAAAGATGAAGAAGTTACGATGATAACAAGAAGAATTCAGAGGTTCTTAAAGAAAAATAAAACTCCTCCAAGGAAATCCTTCAATAAGTTTTCCAAGAAAGATTCAGGTAAAAATGTCACTTTAATTTGTTATAAATGCAATAAACCTGGTCATATCAAGCCAGATTGTCCTCTGCTAAAGAAAGATCGAAACAAAGGCAAAAAAGCAATGAAAGCTACGTGGGATGATGATTCAAGTAGCTCAGATAGTGAAGCAAGCAATGGAGAATCAGCAAATCTTTGTCT
This sequence comes from Platycarya strobilacea, assembly GCA_036898215.1. NCBI lineage: Eukaryota > Viridiplantae > Streptophyta > Magnoliopsida > Fagales > Juglandaceae > Platycarya > Platycarya strobilacea. The sequence continues at coordinate 23,511,966 of CM072546.1, read as the reverse complement.
TATGGCTAAAGATGACATTGAGGTAACAAATTTTGATAATATTGAAGATCCTTCATATGAAGAATTGCAAAATGTTTTAGAAGAAGTATATGAGGAATTTGAAAAATTGGGTATCAAGTATACTGTTTTGAAAAAGAAAAATTCTTCTTTAACAAACGAAATTGATATTTTAAGAAAAGAAAATATTGTTTTGAAAGATGAAAATTTTGAGTTGAAGAAAAAGAAAACTGATTTAGAAAATATTATTGAAAACTTTACGAATGGAAAAAGAAATTTTGAAAAACTTCTTGGTAGTCAAAGATGTGTTTTTGATAAGGCAGGCTTGGGATATATGCCAAAACAAAAATACAAACCTTATAAAAACTTCTTTGATAATCCTTATACATCAAAGTCCAATATTCAAAATTCTTTTCATAAAAATAATTTTGTTAAAAAAAAGATACTATTATAATCACTCAAGTTCTTCATATATGTCACATGCTATTTGCAATTTTTGTAATAGAAATGGTCATAATTATTTTGCTTGTCCTATTAGAAGAAAACATACAATGACTATTAGGGCCATATGGGTACCTAAAAATCTTATTTCTTCTAATACTAATAAATAAAGGACCCAAAGAACTTGGGTACCAGGAATTGTTTTTAATTGCTTTTGTAGGTATGCATGAAGTATTCTACAGGTAAAAATAAATGATTTTTAGATAACGGAGCTCAAGATACGTGACAGAAGACAAAACTAAATTCATTGACTTCACTTCTAAAGAAAAAAGATGTGTGATATTTGGAGACAATTCAAAAGGGAAGATCATGGAAATAGAAGGAAAGATCATCAAGACTTAGTACAAGATGCAACCAAATAGTGGAAACATGTGAAAGATCATCCAGCGGAATAAATTCTAGGAGAACCTTCACGAGATGTAAGTACTCGATCATCTTTTAGAAATATTTGCAATCATACTGCTTTTCTATCTTAGATTGAACCTAAAAATATTGATGAAGCACTTCTTGATGAATCTTAGATTCTAGCTATGTAAGAAGAGCTTAATCAATTTGAAAGAAATGATGTTTGAACACTTGTTCCTAAACCCAAAAATCATACTATTATTGGAACAAAATGGGTTTTTAGAAACAAGAAACATGAGTCCGGAGTCATTACTAGAAATGAGGCTCGACTAGTGGTCCAAGGTTTCAATCAAGAAGAATGAATCAATTATGATGACACATATGCACCAGTCGCAAGATTAGAAGCTATTCGAATGCTACTTACATATGCTTGTTATAAAGACTTCAAACTTTTTCAAATGGATGTTAAAAGTGCTTTCTCAAACGGTTTTATAAATGAAGAAGTATATGCTGAGCAACCTCCAGGTTTTGAAAATCATATTTCTCTAAATCATGTTTTCAAACTCACAAAAGTACTATTTGGACTCAAACAAGCTCCTAAAGCGCGGTACGAGAGATTCAGTAGTTTCTTGATTGAAAAAGGCTTTTTAAGAGGAAAAATTGATACAACTCTTTTCATTATATACGAAAATGATGATATTCTTTTGATTCAAATTTATGTTGATGATATAATATTCGGTGCTACTAATGAAAATATGTGCCAAGTTTTTGCTAAGACTATGCAGGAAGAATTTGAAATGAGCATGATGGGAGAGCTTATATTTTTTCTCGGATTGCAAATTAAGCAAGCAAAAAGTGGGATATTCATCAATCAAAATATATTAAAAAATTGCTGAAGAAGTTTGGGATGGAAGGTGCTAAGGAAACTGGAACACCAATGAGCTCATCCACTAAACTTGATAAAGATGAATCCGGTAAACTAGTTGATTCGAAGGTATATCGATGTATGATTGGTAGCTTATTATATTTGACAACCGGTAGACCAGATATTATGTTTAGTGTATGTTTATGTGCACGTTTTCAATCATTTCCAAAATAATCTCATTTGATTGCAGTCAAGCGGATTTTTAGATATTTTGCCAATACCATTGACTTAGAGTTATGGTATCCTAAACACATTATTTCGATCTTATTAGTTATTCAGGTACCGATTATACTGGTTCTTTGAAATAAGATATCATTTTTTTGAGATCATGTGCAGAAAAGGCGATATAGTACTGGAGTTCACAAACACACACGATCAGTTAGCAAATATATTCACAAAACCCTTACCAGAAGATAGATTATTTATGATTAGAAGAGAAATAGGTATGATGCATGTTATGAATATCTCTTGAAAGATAGATCAGAGTTCATAAAAATAGAGAGATATTTTTTTAAATACTTTTACATAAACTTGAGGTTCTTAGCCTCATGTTTGAGACGCTCATTCTCTTCATACAATATCATGTCATCCCTATCCATGGGAACTGGCAAGCGGAATGAAGAATCCAATAGAGATTTCAACTTTTTATTCTTCTGCCGAAGGATTCCTTCCCTTGTGTGAGACTCTTGAACAATTCGTTGAAGTACAACAATTTGTTCTTTAAGCTTTTCAACCTCATGATTTTTGACTTGTAGCCGCTGGGAAAAAGCGACAATAGAGGATGAGTAGCGAGTCCCGAGACTCACCAAGTCGTAAATAGCATCGGAGTCTGGCTTATTAGCCAAACTGTTGTTCTCTTGCTGCAACATGGCGCCAATGGTAGCTGCAGAAAGGACATGAGATTGAGATGTAGAATACCTCATGGATGCATCTAGAGGAATGTTAGAAGAATGAGCCATTGAGAAAAGAATTGAAAACTTAAAGCGAGAATATTGAAGGAATGCAGATGAGTTATAGAGATGAGAATAAGATTTGATGCAAATCGGATGAACTTTAAAACTGATTTTATAGAGATAGTATAAAGAACAAGACAAACTATTGTCTCTTTAAATCTTATTAGTCAAAAGAAATATAAGATATGCTGGACACACATTGTCAAAAGTTTTCTTACTAGAAAAACGGTTCTCTGCTCCTATCATGGCATTGACGGCCTTAGGAGAGAAGATTGATGGTTGATGCGTCAAGGGTTCCTGATTCAAGTCTGGAACATTAGTGGAAGAGAATTGTTCGGCCATTCTATCGTTATGGAGAAACAGAACTTAGGTCAAGAAGCAATGTTTTTTTTTTTTTTTTTGGTATTCGATTGGTGAAAATGATTTTTTTTATAGAAACTCAGAGCCTTCAAACCCGTTTGTCAACAACATCAGGCGATTGATCTGCTTTCGCACCGACTGCTAGAGCTAAGCCTCCAACCTTTACAGGTTTTGTCAGATACGCGTGGCTCCGCACCGAATTGCCAGAGTTAGACTTCCAACATTTACAGGTTTTGTCGGACATGCATGGCTCCGCACCGCATTGCCAAAGCTAGGCCTGCAGCTTTTGCTGTTTTTGTCGGACACGAATAATTTTAATTATTCATCTTCAAATCTCCGAAACATCTAATTCGTCAATAACATCAAGCAGATTTAAATCTTCTTCCGCACCGAGATGATAAAATTCGGCTTCAACGTTTGCAACTTTTGTCGGACACGGGTGGTTCTAATTTCTACAGTCTCTACTAACGCAGCGTTTTATTTGCCTATTGGTTATTGCAGGAATATATCTTATTGATCTAATTATGATTCCTTTTTAATGATGCCAAAAGGGGGAGAAGTCTTATACTAGTATTATACTACCCTGTTATATATGCTAGAATCATGTTTATATTTTTCTTGAAATACTAACGCATATTTTCAGGGGGAGCTTAAGTATTACTGCAGGTCGCAGATTTCTACTAAGTATTTGTCATCATCAAAAAGGGGGAGATTGTTGAACCCAAGGTTTCAAGTCTCGTATTTACGTATAAATTTTGATGATAACAAATAATATTGAAAACTCAAGCTCAAGTTGTCTATGCATGAAGGGAGCTAAACACATCAAGAAATCAAGCATGAGCAAGAAAGATATCAAGTCTACAAATGAAGCTCATAGATTATTTTTGTACATCTCTTAATAAAATTAGAAATTGGATTAAGGCTCCAAATTACTCTTTTTTCTCATAAAATATCAAATTACTTTTTTCACATATGCAAGACATTTTTAAATGTCTTAGTTTTGAAAATTATGTTTTTCACATGTGCATAACACCATCAAACAAAATAATTTCGAAAATTATATTTTTTTATAAAAACTTGATTTTATAAGATGATTGATTATCATATTTGACATGTGCATATTTTGTTTGAAAGTCTTGAAGGGAGGTGGTGTGTTTTTTTGACTAATGCAAAAGGTAGATGATTTTGTTTGAGAATCTTAAAGGGTGGTTGTGTGTTTTTTTGACAAATATAAAAGATAGATGATTTGTTTGAAAATCTTAAAGGGTGGTTGTGTGTTTTTTTGACATATGCAAAAAGAAGATGATTTGGTTTGAAAAATAAATCATGCTCATTTTGTCTTGTATGAAAAGCAAAAGATTAGGTTTGATTTCTTTGAAAAATGAATGGAGTTGTCTTTGACAAATGCAAAAAGGAAATGTTTTTATTTGAATTTTTTGAAAAGTGAATAGTGCTCTTATTTGACATGGGAATCTTTTCAAATTTGAAATTGAAGACTCATTTACCTATAAATAGCTCACTTGAGTTTTGCAAAAATCACAACAAGAACTTACACATCTATTGCTAAATTTTGCATCATTCTTTCAAAGCTCTCATTCTCTCTTTTCTAAAGTTTTGAGCCTTAATTCTTGTTCTTGTTGAGAGAGATATAGTTTGTGCTGTATTGTTCTTATTTCACTCATTGAGGAGTGTTTTCTGATAGCCTACCCACTATCAATTCTTGTATCAGTAAGAGGGTGTGTATAACCCTTGTGTGTGTAGAAAGTGTTCTACACGGGGAATAGTTAAATCACCAAGTGTGAGGTGATTGGAAGTAAGAGGGTGTGTATAACCCTTGTGTGTGTAGAAGGTGTTCTACACAGGGAATAGTTGAATCACCAAGTGTGAGGTGATTGGAAGTGTAGAGGGTGTTCTACACGGAATCTTTGGAGCGGTGCTGCTCAAAGGTGTAATAGGTTTCTATCTCCACCTAAAGGAGATTGAATAGTGGATTTGGGAATCCTCAAGGGGTAGCTTGAGGCGAGGACGTAGGCAGTGGGGCTGAACCTCGTAAAAATACTGAGTTTGCTTTCTCTTACCCTACTCTTTATATTTCCTACTGCTTTATATTTTGGTTATATTTTATATTTTATATTTAGTTTATAAGTATTAATTTTTTAATATAACCCAATTCACTCCCCCTCTTGTGTTAGTCATCTGGGCAACATACACTATATTTTCCTACTATTTTACTTCCAAGTGTGTACTAGGTGTGAAATTATCATAAAAAAAAAAAAAAAAAAAAGACCATGACAAAAATGGCATGGTGCTAGATGTGTCCATCAAATTATTCATGAAAGAGTTCATCAAATTGCGAAGACACCAGTGGCAAAAGAAGATGGAAAAGTGTACTTAGTCAAAAGTCTAAAAAATTGAAAAGTACAACAAAAGTAAAGTATAGTCTACTGAAAAATTTAACAGATTCCCTTTTGTGTATACTTGGAAGTTTTTGAAATCTCTTCACCTTTTCTTCTTATGAACCCCAACCCTAAACCACATTACAACCCTTTGTGTTGATTTTTCCGATCCTAAGTATGCTTGTGGAAAGAATGGTGGAAATCTCATTTGTTAGTATTCCTTCCTATCATAAGATCAATGTTTACTTGTTACTTATATATAATTGGCTAAATTTCCATGAGAGTAAATGTACACCTTTGTCAACTCCATAGAGAGAATCCATACATGAAACACTTCTATACCCGTGAGTTATGGAGTTGAACCTTTTTGCTTAAGATATTCTAATGTTGCATGTGTCGAAACCTCTGATTTGATAAAAATAGTTTGGAACACATACACACTCTATGGATTGCTATATTTGAATTACTTGTGAAAGGGTTATTGAATTTCTAAGATTGTTTTGATATGTAAATTTGAAAAATGTGTCTTGATGGCCCCTATGTGTGATTTTCTTTGGTCTTTCTCATCATTTTGCATGAAAATTGCTAGGGACTAGCAATGAGTAAGTTGGGGGGTGTGATGAGTGCACAAAAATGCACTCTAAATACTCTATTTAAATACTAAAAGAAATGAGAAAACAATGGATATAACTCATGTTAATAAAATTAATGGTCATTTATCTTGAGATAGATATAAGCATGATTTAATATATTGATGAGAATATAAAATGCCATATTTTCCTCTCTTAATGTTTAAAACTTTATTCTTATTTGATGCCTAAATATACTCATTATTCTTATATTTTGATTTAGGATACAAATAGAGACATTAGGAGCAAATGAAGATAATTGCGGAATTTTAGACAGTTCTGACATCTTTTCGTAAAATGGGCATAACTCTCTCATCCAATCTCCGATTGAGCTGATTCAAGATGATCTAGAACCACAAGAGAAATATCTATAACTTTTATGTTTTGTGTTTGAAGAGATATCCACTCAATCTAAGACAAAATCGACCATCAAGTGGATGCACCTGCACTTGACGTTCCTGGATATTTTTCAGCCACTTGCATCAAATCCAAATGTCATCATAATATTTTCTAGCAAGCACTCCTACACCAACTTGGAAATTCAATGATCAATTCAGATACAAGATGAAGTGCACTCAAGTTTCTTCAAGACAAATTATTTGACCACAAGATATTAAGTCATACAAGACAACTAATAGATAGAGAAGCAAAATTGAAACACTCAACCTACAAGCAAAATCCAGCTCATGCATGGTGGGAAAACAAATGATCAAAATGACAACTCACAAATCACTTGGATTCAAGAATGGCACATGGCAAAACAAGTTGAAATTGTGATGATTTTGTCATGACAACTTGCATGAAGGATGCTTATAAATAGAAGGGAAGGGTGTGTGTTCTAAGGAATGCTTAGTGTGGGAGGATGCTTTGGAAGAGCCATTATTTTGAGAGCTTGAGAAAAGAAAAGAAAAACCAAAGAAGAGAGAAGATAATAATGGTTGGCTCTTCCATATTATCCCTTGGAGAATTTTGGTTGCATATTTTCAATATGTGTAACTAAATTCTCAAGGAGGGCTAGGGATGAACTTGTGTGTGTGATGGTATTTGTAATTTATTTTTGATTCATGTATTTGGTCTTTAAATATTAAAACTCTTTTGTTCTATTATTCTCAATTTATTTGTGATGTTTTTTCGTCTTCAAATAATTATAGAATCTATTTCGTTTATGGATTCAGTCATGCTTTTTCTATTGAGTGAATTAGTTCTATAATTATGTTTGGAGCAATTGATTATCTATATTGGTTTAATTCTCTGCTGCAATATCGCCTCTTAGGTATATTGTCGTCGTTGGATTTTCTCAATATCGATAACAATTTATGAGAGTTAAGCGCGAAGAATGATTTTTTAAAGAGTTACATGTGATTTAAATTTTGGTTATTAATGTTATATCTTCCGATTAAGAATTTGGACATAGAATTCTTAATTGAGTTATCAATGAATTAAGAATAAATTTGAATACCACAAATACACAAGGAATTCCCTACGCTCTACTTTTCGTCTTATTTTTATACTGTTCAAATTACTCATTTAGTTTTAATTTATGTCACATTCTAAAATTTACTTTTCGCACTTATTTAATCTTTTTGTTAATTTCATTACTGTTCTTCAATTTCTCAATCCATCTCCCTGTGGAATCGACACCCCAAAACTATACTGCAAACGACCGCGTTATTCTTTGGGCGTAAACAAATTTTGGCGCCGTTACCGGGGAGACGGTAGAAGAGTTTGTAGTTTTTTTTAGTAGTTTGTTAAAATAAAAAAAAAAGAGCGGTAGCCTCGTTCATTTTCTTTTTAGCTTTCTGCATCTTTATTTTATTTTACTTTTCCTTTCGTAATTATTTTTTTTCAGTATTACGCTTTTCTTTACTTTGCATGCGCAGGTACAGAGACGCTTTTGGACGGTTTGCTAGTAGACCCGTGCTAGAATCAGATTTAGAATCTAATTTTTCTTGTCGCTTGTTTGATAATTCTTCCAATTCTGACGCGATGAGTGAACACGTGGACCAACCTGTTAGAACCCTCCAAGATTATCTTCATCCCGCACGAACAGCCACACCATCCTGTATTATGTTCTCACCTAATGTTCGTCATGTAGATTTTAAAACGGGAATGATACAATTACTTCCGACTTTCCATGGTCTAGAAAATGAAAACCCCTATGTTCATATTAGGAAATTTGAGGAAGTAGTTGCAACATTTCACGGTCAAAATACCACTGACGAAACGGTAAGGCTAAAGTTCTTTCCTTTTTCTTTGAAAGATAAAGCTAAGAGTTGGTTGTACTCACCAAGACCACGGTCTATTGGAACATGGAGTGAGATGACTCAAGTTTTTTTCAATAAATACTTTCCCCAACATAAGACTAATGCTTTAAAAAGACAAATCTCTACCTTTGCACAAAAGGATAGTGAGACTTTGTACCAGTCTTGGGAAAGATTTAAAGAATTACTGAGTATGTGTCCCCACCATGGATATGAGAATTGGCGCTTAGTGAGTTATTTCTATGAAGGCCTTACGCCCAGGGAACGTCAATTCGTGGAAATGATGTGCAATGGAGAATTTTTACAAAAAAATCCCGATGAGGCTATAGAGTACCTCAATGAGCTTGCTGAAAAAGCTCATACTTGGACTGGACCTAGTGCTACTGATAGCACAAACAGGTCACGACCTACAGGAAACTTGAGTGGTGGTATTTACCATCTAAGGGAGGAGGATAACCTTAAGGCTAAGGTTGAAATGCTCACCAGAGAATTAGAGTTATTGAAAACTAAAAACTCAAAACCAACACACACGGCTAATCATGCAGAATCTTTTGGGTCATGTGTTGTCTGTGGTGAGATAGATCGTCATTCCCAAGAGTGTCCTACACATACTAACATGAATGGTATGTATGAGGAACAAAATAATGCTCTGGGTATGTACAAAAAGCCCTTCACACCTTACTCTGAAACCTACAACCCAGGATGGCGTAATCATCCCAACTTCAGCTGGAAGTCTGAAAACCAGCAGCCTGCACAACTCTCTAGATCATATCCTGCACCATACCATGCACCTCAATCTTCTAGAAATTCTTTAGAAGATACTTTGCATACTTTTATTGAAATACAGGGTAAGACTAATCAAAAATTTGAATCTTTGATTATGCAGGTTGTTGAAGAAAATAAGGAAATCAAGAGCCAGGTGTCTAAAATAATGAGTTCATTGACTATGAATGAGAAAGGTAAGTTTCCTTCCCAAACTCAATCTGTACCTCATGGTCAACATATGGCACAAGGAGATCTGAAGGACGTAAACGCCATTGTGACACGAAGTGGTAAGTCTCTACGTGATCCAATAATAGACAAAAAAAAGGATGTAGAGAAAGATCAAGATAGCAGCAGTCCTGAGCTTCCCAAAGAACTTGAGGTAACAAAACCTGAGGAACCTGCGATAACAAAAAATCCTGGTAAGGTACCTTTTCCTCAAGCATTAAAGTCAAGCAAACAAACTCTAGATCATAACAATGATATTTTGGAAAATCTTAGACAGGTAAAAATTAACCTTCCTCTTTTGCATGTAATTAAACAAGTTCCTACTTACGCAAAAATTCTCAAAGATTTGTGTACAGTTAAGAGGAAGCATTATGTGAAGAAGACTGCATTCTTGACAGAGCAAGTTAGTGCTCTAATTGAACAACGGATTCCCCCTAAGTACAAGGATCCTGGATGTCCAACCATCACATGCAACATTGGCAATCATGAGCTTGGACAGGCCTTGCTAGATTTAGGGGCTAGTGTAAATTTGATGCCATATTCTATTTATTTGCAATTAGGATTGGGAGAAATCAAACCAACTTCTATGGTACTGCAATTGGCTGATCGTTCAGTCAGAGCACCACGGGGTGTGGTAGAGGATGTTTTAATTCAAGTTGACAAATTTTACTATCCTGTTGATTTCTTAATTCTAGACACTAGTTCTGCTGTAGAAACCACCTCTAAAATTCCATTAATTTTAGGTAGACCTTTTCTTGCTACTTCTAATGCTCTTATCAATTGCAGAAATGGATTGATGAAACTCTCTTTTGGCAATATGACTCTTGAGATAAATATTTTTCATATTGCAAAACAACCAGAAGAGGATGTCGAGTGTCATCAGACATACATGATTGACTCACTTATAGAAAGGGATGTTCTTACAACTCATGACTCAGATCCCCTTGAATATTTTATTGTTAATTCTGAATTTAATCCTATAAGTGATTCATCTGATGTATTTGACATTTGTGCTATTTTTTACAGAACTCATGATTATAGCACACAGGCATGGCAACCAAAGTTTGAGAAGTGGCCTGAAAAAAGAGAAAGACAGATTCCTTCAAGTAGGGAAGCTCCTAAAGTTGAATTAAAATCCCTACCTAAGGGTTTAAAGCATATTTTCCTTGGTCCAGGTGATACTTTTCCTGTTATTATTTCATCTGAATTATCTGAGTCCCAAGGTGAGAAATTAATTCAGATTTTATGCAAATATAAATCAACCCTAGGATGGAGTATTGCTGATATAAAAGGCATTAGTCCCCTAATCTGTACTCATAAAATAAATTTAGAGGAAGGAACTAATCCTCGAAGAGACCCCCAGCGTAGACTTAATCCCACAATGAAAGAAGTTGTGAAAAATGAAGTATTGAAACTATTAGATGCAGGAATGATATATCCTATTGCTGATAGTAAATGGGTAAGTCCTACGCAGGTTGTTCCTAAAAAGTCAGGAGTAACTGTGATAAAAAATGACCTTGGAGAGTTAGTCCCTACAAAACTGGTGACTGGTTGGCGGATGTGCATTGATTACAGAAAATTAAATGCCGCCACACGAAAAGACCATTTTCCGCTTCCTTTTATTGATCAAATTCTTGAGCGGGTGGCTGGTCATCCTTTTTATTGCTTTCTGGATGGTTATTCTGGTTATTATCAAATTGAAATTGCATTAGAAGATCAGGATAAAACTACTTTTACTTGTCCTTTCGGTACTTATGCTTTCCGCAGAATGCCATTTGGACTGTGTAATGCTCCAGCTACTTTTCAACGTTGCATGATGAGTATTTTTAATGATATGGTTGAAAAGTGCGTGGAAGTTTTTATGGATGACTTGACTGTTTTTGGATCTTCTTTTGATGCATGTTTAATGAGTTTAGAAAGAGTACTGAATCGTTGTGAAGAAAAAGAATTGGTTTTAAATTGGGAAAAATGTCACTTTATGGTACCTTCAGGTATTGTTTTAGGGCATATTATTTCTTCCAAAGGAATGGAGGTTGATCAATCAAAAGTTGAATTAATCTCTAAATTGCCTACACCTAGAACAATCAAGGATATAAGATCATTTCTTGGTCATGCGGGTTTTTATAGGAGATTCATACAGAATTTTTCTGCCATATCTAGACCACTATGTAACCTCCTAACTAAGGATGCCCCATTTGAATGGACACAAGCCTGTCAAGAGGCTTTCAAAACATTAATTGGCAAGCTTACTTCAGCACCCATAATGCAACCACCTGATTGGAATTTACCTTTTGAAATTATGTGTGATGCTAGTGATTTTGCTGTAGGTGCTGTTCTTGGACAACGAAAAGAAGGGAAACCTTTTGTCATTTACTATGCTAGTCGAACTCTAAATAATGCACAAATGAATTACTCCACCACTGAAAAAGAGTTGTTAGCTGTAGTATTTGCTTTGGATAAATTCCGCGCTTATTTGATTGGTTCTCCTATCATTATCTTTACAGATCATGCAGCCCTTAAGTACCTTTTTACAAAGAAGGATGCTAAGGCACGATTAATATGATGGATTTTGCTTTTGCAGGAATTTGACATCACCATCAAAGACAAGAAAGGAGTGGAGAACGTAGTGGCAGACCATCTTTCTAAACTCACATTCGAGGACACTTCTGACCACATACCAATCAAAGATGATTTTCCCGATGAGCATTTACTTTCTATTACTTCTCTACCATGGTTTGCTCATATTGTGAACTATTTAGCTGCAGGTGAAATACCAAAGGATTTTAGCACCCAAGACAAAAGGAAATTCATGATTGAGGTACGAAAATTCTACTGGGATGACCCTTACCTTTTCAAATACTGCCCTGATCAAATTTTAAGGCGTTGCATCCCTGATGAAGAGATTGCAAGCGTTTTGGAATTTTGTCATTCCCAAGCTTGTGGTGGCCACTTTTCAATGAAGAAAACCGCTGCAAAAATCCTGCAGTGTGGATTTTATTGGCCCACCTTATTTAAAGATACAAATATCTATTGTCGCTCATGCGAAAGATGTCAAAAGTTAGGAGCTTATGACCCGTCGTAATATGATGCCCTTAAACCCAATTTTGGTAATTGAAATTTTTGACTGTTGGGGCATTGATTTTATGGGACCATTTCCTCCTTCTTTTGGATATTTATATATTATTGTGGCAGTAGATTATGTGTCAAAATGGGTAGAGGCAGCACCTTGCAGGACCAATGATAACAGGACGGTAATTAAGTTTCTCAAAGAAAATGTATTATCTCGATTTGGTACCCCACTGATTACGCCCAAAGCATAACGCGGTCGTTTGCAGTATAGTTTTGGGGTGTCGATTCCACAGGGAGATGGATTGAGAAATTGAAAAACAGTAATGAAATTAACAAAAAGATTAAATGAGTGTGATAAGTAAATTTTAGAATGTAACGTAAATTAAAACTAAATGAGTAATTTGAAAAATATAAAAATGAGACGAAAAGTAGAGCGTAGGGAATTCCTTGTGTATTTGTGGTATTCAAATTTATTCTTAATTCATTGATAACTCAATTAAGAATTCTATGTCCAAATTCTTAATCGGAAGATATAACATTAATAACCAAAATTTAAATCACATGTAACTCTTTGAAAAATCATTCTTCGCGCTTAACTCTCATAAATTGTTATCGATATTGAGAAAATCCAACGACGACAATATACCTAAGAGGCGATATTGCAGCCGAGAATTAAATCAATATAGATAATCAATTGTTCCAAACATAATTATAGAACTAATTCACTCAATAGAAAAAGCATGACTGAATCCATAAACGAAATAGATTCTATAATTATTTGAAGACGAAAAAACATAACAAATAAATTGAGAATAATAGAACAAAAGAGTTTTAATATTTAAAGACCAAATACATGAATCAAAAATAAATTACAAATACCATCACACACACAAGTTCATCCCTAGCCCTCCTTGAGAATTTAGTTACACATATTGAAAATATGCAACAAAAATTCTCCAAGGGATAATATGGAAAAGCCAACCATTATTTTCTTCTCTCTTCTTTGGTTTTTCTTTTCTTTTCTCAAACTCTCAAAATAATGGCTCTTGCAAAGCATCCTCCCACACTAAGTATTCTCTTACTCTAAGCATTGTCTTAGAACACACACCCCTCCCTTCTATTTATAAGCATCCTTCATGCAAGTTGTCATGACAAAATCATCACAATTTCAACTTGTTTTGCCATGTGCCATTCTTGAATCCAATTGATTTGTGAGTTGTCATTTTGATCATTTGTTTTCCCACCATGCATGAGCTGGATTTTGCTTGTAGGTTAAGTGTTTCAATTTTGCTTCTCTATCTATTAGTTGTCTTGTATGACTTAATATCTTGTGGTCAAATAATTTGTCTTGAAGAAACTTGAGTGCACTTCATCTTGTATCTGAAATGATCATTGAATTTGCAAGTTGGTGTAGGATTCCTTGCTAGAAAATATTATGATGACATTTGGATTTGATGCAAGTGGCTGAAAAATATCCAGGAACGTCAAGTGCAGGTGCGTCTACTTGATGGTCGATTTTGTCTTAGATTGAGTGGATATCTCTTCAAACACAAAACATAAAAGTTATATATATTTCTCTTGCGGTTCTAGATCATCTTGAATCAGCTCAATCGGAAATTGGATGAGAGAGTTATGCCCATTTTACGAAAAGATGTCAGAACTGTCTGAAATTCCGCAATTATCTTCATTTGCTCCTAATGTCTCCATTTGTGTCCTAAATCAAAATATAAGAATAATATGTATATTTAGGCATCAAATAAGAATAAAGTTTTAAACATTAAGAGAGGAAAATATGGCATTTTATATTCTCATCAATATATTAAATCATGCTTATATCTATCTCAAGATAAATGATCATTAATTTTATTAACATGAGTTATATCCATTGTTTTCTCATTTCTTTTAGTATTTAAATAGAGTATTTAGAGTGCATTTTTGTGCACTCATCACACCCCCCAACTTACTCATTGCTAGTCCCTAGCAATTTTCATGCCAAATGATGAGAAAGACCAAAGAAAATCACACATAGGGGCCATCAAGACACATTTTTCAAATTTACATATCAAAACAATCTTAGAAATTCAATAACCCTTTCACAAGTAATTCAAATATAGCAATCCACAGAGTGTGTATGTGTTCCAAACTATTTTTATCAGATGAGAGGTTTCGACACATGCAAAATTAGAATATCTTAAGCAGAAAGGTTCAACTCCATAACTCACGGGTATAGAAGTGTTTCATGTATGGGTTCTCTCTATGGAGTTGACAAATGTGTACATTTACTCTCATGGAAATTTAGCCAATTATATATAAGTAACAAGTAAACATTGATCTTATGATAGGAATACTAACAAATGAGATTTCTACCATTCTTTCCACAAGCATACTTAGGATCGGAAAAATCAACACAAAGGGTTGTAAGGTGGTTTAAGTTTTGGGTTGATAAGAAGAAAAGGTGAAGAGATTTCAAAAACTTTTAAGTATACACAAAAGGGAATTTGTTAAATTTTTCAGTAGACTATACTTTCCTTTTGATGTACTTTTCAATTTTTTTGATTTTTGACTAAGTACACTTTTCCATCTTCTTTTGCCACTTGTGTCTTCGCAATTTGATGAACTCTTTCATAAATAATTTGATGGACACATCTAGCACCATGCCATTTGGTTTTTTTTTTTTTTTTTTTTTCTTCACACCTAGTACACACTTGGAAGTAAAATGGTAGGAAAATATAGTGTATAAGCTATACTCCAATGTGGAGAGATATGGATGAAATAGATATGAAAAGAAAGGGCCATATGTGTATATTGGCTCAAAATTGACTGCTAGGGATCTATGATGAAAAGGCTCAGCTTGAAAGGCTCAGACGTTAATCCTAAGTTGACTTTCGTCATATCCCAAGTATATCCACCATCTTACCACAAACCATGTAATGATATTCTCAAAAGAAGTGTCAAATTCAACAGATGAATGGATACTTATCACAATTTCTGTATTTGTAAGCTCTCAATTCTCACAAAATTCACATGAATACTTGAGCAAAATAATTCTTTAGTTACATGTGTCAAATCTCCATATTACCACAAAGTTTGGAGAAGTGCATAAATGGCTTTGTGGATGTTTTAGCAAAATGATTTAAAATGGGTTTGTTGAATTCACCAAGATGGTTATGAATGAGCATGAGTATCATGTGTGAAAAGATGCCTGTGTGAAAAAATTTGGCAATTTTTTATATATTGATTGAAATATGCCACAGAGTTTAAATAACAGATGTATATTCCCACCCCCCAACTTAAATGAAACATTGTCCTCAATGTTTAATAATCAAAATTGGATGGGGAGTAACTAAAAAGGGTAGGATACACCTGATGTGTGATGTAGATAGCTCGCTAAGCATCAAAAGTAGTGATCTGAAATGACAAAATGATACTATCCTGCAAACAAAAATAAAAAAAACAGTAGTAAATAAAAACAAAACAAAACAAATAAGATGATAATAATAATAATAATTATTGTTGCATGCTGTGGTCAAAGTTGGTAGACCAAGTTTACAACCGGACTATTTTCCACTTCTTGAACTATTCCTCCTGGGTAAAAAACGAAACGCTTATTTGCCCAATAAACTCGGTGCTCGAACTTCATAGGTTGGTGGCAAGGTTTAAGATTAACTTTGGTTACTTGCCCACTTGAAGGAATCTGTTTTTCATTTTTCTCAAGAAAAGCCTCAAACTTCGGTTGCCAAGCCCGTGTGCTATAATCTTGAGTATTGTAAAAAATTGCACAAATATTAGCTACATCAGATGAATCACTAATAGGATTATACTCAAAATCAACAATAAAATTCTCAAGGGGATCAGAATCATGAGTTGTGAAAACTTCCCTGTCTATGAGTTAGTCAATCATATATATCTGCTAGCACTCGTGATTCTTCACAGTTTCTTGTGTCATATGTTGACCATGAGGTACAGACTGAGTTTGAGAAGGGAACTTACCTTGCTCATTTACACTCAAGAAACTCGTTATTTTAGACACCTGGCTCTTTATCTCCTTTTGTTCTTCAACAACCTGCATAATTAAAGACTCAAATTTTTGGTTAGTCTTATCCTGTACTTCAATAAATGCATGTAAAGTGTCTTCTAAAGAATTTCTAAAAGATTGAGGTGCATGGTATAGTGCAGGATATGATCTAAAAGGTTGTGCAGGCTGTGCAGGCTGTTGGTTTTCAGACTTCCAGCTGAAGTTGGGGTGATTATGCCATCCTCTCATGTTAGCATGTGTAGGACAGTCTTGGGCATGATGATCTACCCCACCACAGACAACACATGGTTCAAAAGAGTCTGCATGATTACCCATGTGTGTTGGCTTTGAGTTTTTCGTTTTCAATAACTCTAATTCTCTGGTGAGCATTTCAACCTTAACCCTAATGTTATCCTCTTCCCTTAGATGGTAAATACCACCACTCGGGTTTCCTGTAGGTCGTGACCTGTTTGTGCTATCAGTAGCACTAGGACAGTCCAGTCCAAAAGCGTCTCTGTACCTGCGCATGCAAAGTAAAGAAAAGCGTAATACTGAAAAAAAATAATTACGAAAAGAAAAGTAAAATAAAATAAAGATGCAGAAAGCTAAAAAGAAAATGAACGAAGCTACTCCTCTTTTTTTTTTTTTTTTTTTACAAACTACTAAAAAAATCTACAAATTCTTCTACCGTCTCCCCGGCAACGGCGCCAAAATTTGATTACGCCCAAAGCATAACGCGGTCGTTTGCAGTATAGTTTTGGGGTGTCGATTCCACAGGGAGATGGATTGAGAAATTGAAGAACAGTAATGAAATTAACAAAAAGATTAAATGAGTGTGATAAGTAAATTTTAGAATGTAACGTAAATTAAAACTAAATGAGTAATTTGAAAAATATAAAAATGAGACTAAAAGTAGAGCGTAGGGAATTCCTTGTGTATTTGTGGTATTCAAATTTATTCTTAATTCATTGATAACTCAATTAAGAATTCTATGTCCAAATTCTTAATCGGAAGATATAACATTAATAACCAAAATTTAAATCACATGTAACTCTTTGAAAAATCATTCTTCGCGCTTAACTCTCATAAATTGTTATCGATATTGAGAAAATCCAACGACGACAATATACCTAAGAGGCGATATTGCAGCAGAGAATTAAATCAATATAGATAATCAATTGTTCCAAACATAATTATAGAACTAATTCACTCAATAGAAAAAGCATGACTGAATCCATAAACGAAATAGATTCTATAATTATTTGAAGACGAAAAAACATAACAAATAAATTGAGAATAATAGAAAAAAAGAGTTTTAATATTTAAAGACCAAATACATGAATCAAAAATAAATTACAAATACCATCACACACACAAGTTCATCCCTAGCCCTCCTTGAGAATTTAGTTACACATATTGAAAATATGCAACAAAAATTCTCCAAGGGATAATATGGAAAAGCCAACCATTATTTTCTTCTCTCTTCTTTGGTTTTTCTTTTCTTTTCTCAAACTCTCAAAATAATGGCTCTTGCAAAGCATCCTCCCACACTAAGCATTCTCTTACTCTAAGCATTGTCTTAGAACACACACCCCTCCCTTCTATTTATAAGCATCCTTCATGCAAGTTGTCATGACAAAATCATCACAATTTCAACTTGTTTTGCCATGTGCCATTCTTGAATCCAATTGATTTGTGAGTTGTCATTTTGATCATTTGTTTTCCCACCATGCATGAGCTGGATTTTGCTTGTAGGTTAAGTGTTTCAATTTTGCTTCTCTATCTATTAGTTGTCTTGTATGACTTAATATCTTGTGGTCAAATAATTTGTCTTGAAGAAACTTGAGTGCACTTCATCTTGTATCTGAAATGATCATTGAATTTGCAAGTTGGTGTAGGATTGCTTGCTAGAAAATATTATGATGACATTTGGATTTGATGCAAGTGGCTGAAAAATATCCAGGAACGTCAAGTGCAGGTGCGTCTACTTGATGGTCGATTTTGTCTTAGATTGAGTGGATATCTCTTCAAACACAAAACATAAAAGTTATATATATTTCTCTTGCAGTTCTAGATCATCTTGAATCAGATCAATCGGAAATTGGATGAGAGAGTTATGCCCATTTTACGAAAAGATGTCAGAACTGTCTGAAATTCCGCAATTATCTTCATTTGCTCCTAATGTCTCCATTTGTGTCCTAAATCAAAATATAAGAATAATGAGTATATTTAGGCATCAAATAAGAATAAAGTTTTAAACATTAAGAGAGGAAAATATGGCATTTTATATTCTCATCAATATATTAAATCATGCTTATATCTATCTCAAGATAAATGATCATTAATTTTATTAACATGAGTTATATCCATTGTTTTCTCATTTCTTTTAGTATTTAAATAGAGTATTTAGAGTGCATTTTTGTGCACTCATCACACCCCCCAACTTACTCATTGCTAGTCCCTAGCAATTTTCATGCCAAATGATGAGAAAGACCAAAGAAAATCACACATAGGGGCCATCAAGACACATTTTTCAAATTTACATATCAAAACAATCTTAGAAACTCAATAACCCTTTCACAAGTAATTCAAATATAGCAATCCACAGAGTGTGTATGTGTTCCAAACTATTTTTATCAGATGAGAGGTTTCGACACATGCAAAATTAGAATATCTTAAGCAAAAAGGTTCAACTCCATAACTCACGGGTATAGAAGTGTTTCATGTATGGGTTCTCTCTATGGAGTTGACAAATGTGTACATTTACTCTCATGGAAATTTAGCCAATTATATATAAGTAACAAGTAAACATTGATCTTATGATAGGAATACTAACAAATGAGATTTCTACCATTCTTTCCACAAGCATACTTAGGATCGGAAAAATCAACACAAAGGGTTGTAAGGTGGTTTAAGTTTTGGGTTGATAAGAAGAAAAGGTGAAGAGATTTCAAAAACTTTTAAGTATACACAAAAGGGAATTTGTTAAATTTTTCAGTAGACTATACTTTCCTTTTGATGTACTTTTCAATTTTTTTGATTTTTGACTAAGTACACTTTTCCATCTTCTTTTGCCACTTGTGTCTTCGCAATTTGATGAACTCTTTCATAAATAATTTGATGGACACATCTAGCACCATGCCATTTGGTTTTTTTTTTTTTTTTTTTTCTTCACACCTAGTACACACTTGGAAGTAAAATGGTAGGAAAATATAGTGTATAAGCTATACTCCAATGTGGAGAGATATGGATGAAATAGATATGAAAAGAAAGGGCCATATGTGTATATTGGCTCAAAATTGACTGCTAGGGATCTATGATGAAAAGGCTCAGCTTGAAAGGCTCAGACGTTAATCCTAAGTTGACTTTCGTCATATCCCAAGTATATCCACCATCTTACCACAAACCATGTAATGATATTCTCAAAAGAAGTGTCAAATTCAACAGATGAATGGATACTTATCACAATTTCTGTATTTGTAAGCTCTCAATTCTCACAAAATTCACATGAATACTTGAGCAAAATAATTCTTTAGTTACATGTGTCAAATCTCCATATTACCACAAAGTTTGGAGAAGTGCATAAATGGCTTTGTGGATGTTTTAGCAAAATGATTTAAAATGGGTTTGTTGAATTCACCAAGATGGTTATGAATGAGCATGAGTATCATGTGTGAAAAGATGCCTGTGTGAAAAAATTTGGCAATTTTTTATATATTGATTGAAATATGCCACAGAGTTTAAATAACAGATGTATATTCCCACCCCCCAACTTAAATGAAACATTGTCCTCAATGTTTAATAATCAAAATTGGATGGGGAGTAACTAAAAAGGGTAGGATACACCTGATGTGTGATGTAGATAGCTCGCTAAGCATCAAAAGTAGTGATCTGAAATGACAAAATGATACTATCCTGCAAACAAAAATAAAAAAAACAGTAGTAAATAAAAACAAAACAAAACAAATAAGATGATAATAATAATAATAATTATTGTTGCATGCTGTGGTCAAAGTTGGTAGACCAAGTTTACAACCGGACTATTTTCCACTTCTTGAACTATTCCTCCTGGGTAAAAAACGAAACGCTTATTTGCCCAATAAACTCGGTGCTCGAACTTCATAGGTTGGTGGCAAGGTTTAAGATTAACTTTGGTTACTTGCCCACTTGAAGGAATCTGTTTTTCATTTTTCTCAAGAAAAGCCTCAAACTTCGGTTGCCAAGCCCGTGTGCTATAATCTTGAGTATTGTAAAAAATTGCACAAATATTAGCTACATCAGATGAATCACTAATAGGATTATACTCAAAATCAACAATAAAATTCTCAAGGGGATCAGAATCATGAGTTGTGAAAACTTCCCTGTCTATGAGTTAGTCAATCATATATATCTGCTAGCACTCGTGATTCTTCACAGTTTCTTGTGTCATATGTTGACCATGAGGTACAGACTGAGTTTGAGAAGGGAACTTACCTTGCTCATTTACACTCAAGAAACTCGTTATTTTAGACACCTGGCTCTTTATCTCCTTTTGTTCTTCAACAACCTGCATAATTAAAGACTCAAATTTTTGGTTAGTCTTATCCTGTACTTCAATAAATGCATGTAAAGTGTCTTCTAAAGAATTTCTAAAAGATTGAGGTGCATGGTATAGTGCAGGATATGATCTAAAAGGTTGTGCAGGCTGTGCAGGCTGTTGGTTTTCAGACTTCCAGCTGAAGTTGGGGTGATTATGCCATCCTCTCATGTTAGCATGTGTAGGACAGTCTTGGGCATGATGATCTACCCCACCACAGACAACACATGGTTCAAAAGAGTCTGCATGATTACCCATGTGTGTTGGCTTTGAGTTTTTCGTTTTCAATAACTCTAATTCTCTGGTGAGCATTTCAACCTTAACCCTAATGTTATCCTCTTCCCTTAGATGGTAAATACCACCACTCGGGTTTCCTGTAGGTCGTGACCTGTTTGTGCTATCAGTAGCACTAGGACAGTCCAGTCCAAAAGCGTCTCTGTACCTGCGCATGCAAAGTAAAGAAAAGCGTAATACTGAAAAAAAATAATTACGAAAAGAAAAGTAAAATAAAATAAAGATGCAGAAAGCTAAAAAGAAAATGAACGAAGCTACTCCTCTTTTTTTTTTTTTTTTTTTACAAACTACTAAAAAAATCTACAAATTCTTCTACCGTCTCCCCGGCAACGGCGCCAAAATTTGATTACGCCCAAAGCATAACGCGGTCGTTTGCAGTATAGTTTTGGGGTGTCGATTCCACAGGGAGATGGATTGAGAAATTGAAGAACAGTAATGAAATTAACAAAAAGATTAAATGAGTGTGATAAGTAAATTTTAGAATGTAACGTAAATTAAAACTAAATGAGTAATTTGAAAAATATAAAAATGAGACTAAAAGTAGAGCGTAGGGAATTCCTTGTGTATTTGTGGTATTCAAATTTATTCTTAATTCATTGATAACTCAATTAAGAATTCTATGTCCAAATTCTTAATCGGAAGATATAACATTAATAACCAAAATTTAAATCACATGTAACTCTTTGAAAAATCATTCTTCGCGCTTAACTCTCATAAATTGTTATCGATATTGAGAAAATCCAACGACGACAATATACCTAAGAGGCGATATTGCAGCAGAGAATTAAATCAATATAGATAATCAATTGTTCCAAACATAATTATAGAACTAATTCACTCAATAGAAAAAGCATGACTGAATCCATAAACGAAATAGATTCTATAATTATTTGAAGACGAAAAAACATAACAAATAAATTGAGAATAATAGAAAAAAAGAGTTTTAATATTTAAAGACCAAATACATGAATCAAAAATAAATTACAAATACCATCACACACACAAGTTCATCCCTAGCCCTCCTTGAGAATTTAGTTACACATATTGAAAATATGCAACAAAAATTCTCCAAGGGATAATATGGAAAAGCCAACCATTATTTTCTTCTCTCTTCTTTGGTTTTTATTTTCTTTTCTCAAACTCTCAAAATAATGGCTCTTGCAAAGCATCCTCCCACACTAAGCATTCTCTTACTCTAAGCATTGTCTTAGAACACACACCCCTCCCTTCTATTTATAAGCATCCTTCATGCAAGTTGTCATGACAAAATCATCACAATTTCAACTTGTTTTGCCATGTGCCATTCTTGAATCCAATTGATTTGTGAGTTGTCATTTTGATCATTTGTTTTCCCACCATGCATGAGCTGGATTTTGCTTGTAGGTTAAGTGTTTCAATTTTGCTTCTCTATCTATTAGTTGTCTTGTATGACTTAATATCTTGTGGTCAAATAATTTGTCTTGAAGAAACTTGAGTGCACTTCATCTTGTATCTGAAATGATCATTGAATTTGCAAGTTGGTGTAGGATTGCTTGCTAGAAAATATTATGATGACATTTGGATTTGATGCAAGTGGCTGAAAAATATCCAGGAACGTCAAGTGCAGGTGCGTCTACTTGATGGTCGATTTTGTCTTAGATTGAGTGGATATCTCTTCAAACACAAAACATAAAAGTTATATATATTTCTCTTGCAGTTCTAGATCATCTTGAATCAGATCAATCGGAAATTGGATGAGAGAGTTATGCCCATTTTACGAAAAGATGTCAGAACTGTCTGAAATTCCGCAATTATCTTCATTTGCTCCTAATGTCTCCATTTGTGTCCTAAATCAAAATATAAGAATAATGAGTATATTTAGGCATCAAATAAGAATAAAGTTTTAAACATTAAGAGAGGAAAATATGGCATTTTATATTCTCATCAATATATTAAATCATGCTTATATCTATCTCAAGATAAATGACCATTAATTTTATTAACATGAGTTATATCCATTGTTTTCTCATTTCTTTTAGTATTTAAATAGAGTATTTAGAGTGCATTTTTGTGCACTCATCACCCACGTGCTATCATTAGTGACCGAGGTACGCATTTTTGTAACCGTTCTTTTGAAGCTTTAATGAAAAGATATGGGGTGATACATAAACTTTCTACTGCATATCACCCTCAGACAAGTGGACAGGTTGAACTTGCGAATAGGGAAATTAAATAGAAAAAACGGTCAACCCAGATCGGAAAGATTGGTCTTTGAGACTAATCGATGCGCTTTGGGCTTACCGTACAGCTTTCAAAACTCCCTTAGGCATGTCACCTTATAGACTTGTTTTTTGGAAAACCTTGTCATTTGCCCGTGGAGCTCGAGCATCGAGCATATTGGGCTCTTAAACATTTCAATTTTGACTTGGAAAAAGCAGGAAAATTTAGAAAATTCCAATTGACGGAATTAGAAGAATTGAGAAATGATGCTTATGAAAACTCCAAGATCTATAAGGCTAAAATGAAAGTATTTCATGATAAAAATATTTTAAGAAGAACATTTAAGCCTAATGATCGAGTATTTTTATATGATTCAAGACTCCATAAGCATCCAGGAAAACTTCGATCTAGATGGACCGGCCCTTTTATAGTAAAAAACGTTTTCACAAATGGGGCGGTAGAAATAGAAAATCTAAAAGATGGATGTATCTTCAAAGTAAATGGTCAACGCCTCAAAATCTTAATTGATAGACAAATTCCAGAAGTGGAAGACATTCCACTTATGGACCCAGTATATCAATCTTGACCATCTCCAGGTATGTTTTTCTTTTATTTTATTTTCGTTCATTTTATTTTTGTTTATTGTTTACTTTATTTTGTTACAGGTTAATTTTATTTTGACAAATACCATCTTTGATGCCAAGCAAGCCACCCACATCCCACATCCCACATCAGGTGTATTCTACCCTATTTAGTTATTCAATTCTGATTCTTAAACATTGAGGACAATGTTTCATTTAAGTTGGGGGGTGGGAATACAAATCTGTTATTTAAACTCTGTGGCATATTTCAATCAATATATAAAAAATTGCCAAATTTTTTCACACAGGCATCTTTTCACACATGATACTCATGCTCATTCATAACCATCTTGGTGAATTCAACAAACCCATTTTAAATCATTTTGCTAAAACATCCACAGAGCCATTTATGCACTTCTCCAAACTTTGTGGTAATATGGTGATTTGACACATGTAACTAAAGAATTATTTTGCTCAAGTATTCATGTGAATTTTGTGAGAATTGAGAGCTTACAAATACAGAAATTGTGATAAGTATCCATTGATCTGTTGAATTTGACACTTCTTTTGAGAATATCATTACATGGTTTGTGGTAAGATGGTGGATATACTTGGGATATGACGAAAGTCAACTTAGGATTAACGTTTGAGCCTTTCAAGCTGAGCCTTTTCATCATAGATCCCTAGCAGCCAATTTTGAGCCAATATACACATATGGCCTTTTCTTTTCATATCTACATCATCCATACCTCTCCACATTGGAGTATAGCTTATACACTATATTTTCCTACTATTTTACTTCCAAGTGTGTACTAGGTGTGAAATTATCATAAAAAAAAAAAAAAAAAAAAAAAAAAGACCATGATAAAAATGGCATGGTGCTAGATGTGTCCATCAAATTATTCATGAAAGAGTTCATCAAATTGCGAAGACACCAGTGGCAAAAGAAGATGGAAAAG
Organism: Platycarya strobilacea; assembly: GCA_036898215.1. NCBI lineage: Eukaryota > Viridiplantae > Streptophyta > Magnoliopsida > Fagales > Juglandaceae > Platycarya > Platycarya strobilacea. Next base: position 23,486,916 of record CM072546.1, on the reverse strand, counting down.
TATACTTAGTCAAAAATCTAAAAAATTGAAAAGTACATCAAAAGGAAAGTATAGTCTACTGAAAAATTTAACAGATTCCCTTTTGTGTATACTTGGAAGTTTTTGAAATCTCTTCACCTTTTCTTCTTATGAACCCCAACCCTAAACCACATTACAACCCTTTGTGTTGATTTTTCCGATCCTAAGTATGCTTGTGGAAAGAATGGTGGAAATCTCATTTGTTAGTATTCCTATCATAAGATCAATGTTTACTTGTTACTTATATATAATTGGCTAAATTTCCATGAGAGTAAATGTACACATTTGTCAACTCCATAGAGAGAACCCATACATGAAACACTTCTATACCCGTGAGTTATGGAGTTGAACCTTTTTGCTTAAGATATTCTAATGTTGCATGTGTCGAAACCTCTGATTTGATAAAAATAGTTTGGAACACATACACACTCTGTGGATTGCTATATTTGAATTACTTGTGAAAGGGTTATTGAATTTCTAAGATTGTTTTGATATGTAAATTTGAAAAATGTGTCTTGATGGCCCCTATGTGTGATTTTCTTTGGTCTTTCTCATCATTTTGCATGAAAATTGCTAGGGACTAGCAATGAGTAAGTTGGGGGGTGTGATGAGTGCACAAAAATGCACTCTAAATACTCTATTTAAATACTAAAAGAAATGAGAAAACAATGGATATAACTCATGTTAATAAAATTAATGGTCATTTATCTTGAGATAGATATAAGCATGATTTAATATATTGATGAGAATATAAAATGCCATATTTTCCTCTCTTAATGTTTAAAACTTTATTCTTATTTGATGCCTAAATATACTCATTATTCTTATATTTTGATTTAGGACACAAATAGAGACATTAGGAGCAAATGAAGATAATTGCGGAATTTTAGACAGTTTTGACATCTTTTCGTAAAATGGGCATAACTCTCTCATCCAATCTCCGATTGAGCTGATTCAAGATGATCTAGAACCTCAAGAGAAATATCTATAACTTTTATGTTTTGTGTTTGAAGAGATACCCACTCAATCTAAGACAAAATCGACCATCAAGTGGACGCACCTGCACTTGACGTTCCTGGATATTTTTCAGCCACTTGCATCAAATCCAAATGTCATCATAATATTTTCTAGCAAGCACTCCTACACCAACTTGGAAATTCAATGATCAATTCAGATACAAGATGAAGTGCACTCAAGTTTCTTCAAGACAAATTATTTGACCACAAGATATTAAGTCATACAAGACAACTAATAGATAGAGAAGCAAAATTGAAACACTCAACCTACAAGCAAAATCCAGCTCATGCATGGTGGGAAAACAAATGATCATAATGACAACTCACAAATCACTTGGATTCAAGAATGGCACATGGCAAAACAAGTTGAAATTGTGATGATTTTGTCATGACAACTTGCATGAAGGATGCTTATAAATAGAAGGGAAGGGTGTGTGTTCTAAGGAATGCTTAGTGTGGGAGGATGCTTTGGAAGAGCCATTATTTTGAGAGCTTGAGAAAAGAAAAGAAAAATCAAAGAAGAGAGAAGATAATAATGGTTGGCTCTTCCATATTATCCCTTGGAGAATTTTGGTTGCATATTTTCAATATGTGTAACTAAATTCTCAAGGAGGGCTAGGGATGAACTTGTGTGTGTGATGGTATTTGTAATTTATTTTTGATTCATGTATTTGGTCTTTAAATATTAAAACTCTTTTGTTCTATTATTCTCAATTTATTTGTGATGTTTTTTCGTCTTCAAATAATTGTAGAATCTATTTCGTTTATGGATTCAGTCATGCTTTTTCTATTGAGTGAATTAGTTCTATAATTATGTTTGGAGCAATTGATTATCTATATTGGTTTAATTCTCTGCTGCAATATCGCCTCTTAGGTATATTGTCGTCGTTGGATTTTCTCAATATCGATAACAATTTATGAGAGTTAAGCGCGAAGAATGATTTTTTAAAGAGTTACATGTGATTTAAATTTTGGTTATTAATGTTATATCTTCCGATTAAGAATTTGGACATAGAATTCTTAATTGAGTTATCAATGAATTAAGAATAAATTTGAATACCACAAATACACAAGGAATTCCCTACGCTCTACTTTTCGTCTTATTTTTATACTGTTCAAATTACTCATTTAGTTTTAATTTATGTCACATTCTAAAATTTACTTTTCGCACTTATTTAATCTTTTTGTTAATTTCATTACTGTTCTTCAATTTCTCAATCCATCTCCCTGTGGAATCGACACCCCAAAACTATACTGCAAACGACCGCGTTATTCTTTGGGCGTAAACAAATTTTGGCGCCGTTACCGGGGAGACGGTAGAAGAGTTTGTAGTTTTTTTTAGTAGTTTGTTAAAATAAAAAAAAAGAGCGGTAGCCTCGTTCATTTTCTTTTTAGCTTTCTGCATCTTTATTTTATTTTACTTTTCCTTTCGTAATTATTTTTTTTCAGTATTACGCTTTTCTTTACTTTGCATGCGCAGGTACAGAGACGCTTTTGGACGGTTTGCTAGTAGACCCGTGCTAGAATCAGATTTAGAATCTAATTTTTCTTGTCGCTTGTTTGATAATTCTTCCAATTCTGACGCGATGAGTGAACACGTGGACCAACCTGTTAGAACCCTCCAAGATTATCTTCATCCCGCACGAACAGCCACACCATCCTGTATTATGTTCTCACCTAATGTTCGTCATGTAGATTTTAAAACGGGAATGATACAATTACTTCCGACTTTCCATGGTCTAGAAAATGAAAACCCCTATGTTCATATTAGGAAATTTGAGGAAGTAGTTGCAACATTTCACGGTCAAAATACCACTGACGAAACGGTAAGGCTAAAGTTCTTTCCTTTTTCTTTGAAAGATAAAGCTAAGAGTTGGTTGTACTCACCAAGACCACGGTCTATTGGAACATGGAGTGAGATGACTCAAGTGTTTTTCAGTAAATACTTTCCCCAACATAAGACTAATGCTTTAAAAAGACAAATCTCTACCTTTGCACAAAAGGATAGTGAGACTTTGTACCAGTCTTGGGAAAGATTTAAAGAATTACTGAGTATGTGTCCCCACCATGGATATGAGAATTGGCGCTTAGTGAGTTATTTCTATGAAGGCCTTACGCCCAGGGAACGTCAATTCGTGGAAATGATGTGCAATGGAGAATTTTTACAAAAAAATCCCGATGAGGCTATAGAGTACCTCAATGAGCTTGCTGAAAAAGCTCGTACTTGGACTGGACCTAGTGCTACTGATAGCACAAACAGGTCACGACCTACAGGAAACTTGAGTGGTGGTATTTACCATCTAAGGGAGGAGGATAACCTTAAGGCTAAGGTTGAAATGCTCACCAGAGAATTAGAGTTATTGAAAACTAAAAACTCAAAACCAACACACACGGCTAATCATGCAGAATCTTTTGGGCCATGTGTTGTCTGTGGTGAGATAGATCATCATTCCCAAGAGTGTCCTACACATACTAACATGAATGGTATGTATGAGGAACAAAATAATGCTCTGGGTATGTACAAAAAGCCCTTCACACCTTACTCTGAAACCTACAACCCAGGATGGCGTAATCATCCCAACTTCAGCTGGAAGTCTGAAAACCAGCAGCCTGCACAACTCTCTAGATCATATCCTGCACCATACCATGCACCTCAATCTTCTAGAAATTCTTTAGAAGATACTTTGCATACTTTTATTGAAATACAGGGTAAGACTAATCAAAAATTTGAATCTTTGATTATGCAGGTTGTTGAAGAAAATAAGGAAATCAAGAGCCAGGTGTCTAAAATAATGAGTTCATTGACTATGAATGAGAAAGGTAAGTTTCCTTCCCAAACTCAATCTGTACCTCATGGTCAACATATGGCACAAGGAGATCTGAAGGACGTAAACGCCATTGTGACACGAAGTGGTAAGTCTCTACGTGATCCAATAATAGACAAAAAAAAGGATGTAGAGAAAGATCAAGATAGCAGCAGTCCTGAGCTTCCCAAAGAACTTGAGGTAACAAAACCTGAGGAACCTGCAATAACAAAAAATCCTGGTAAGGTACCTTTTCCTCAAGCATTAAAGTCAAGCAAACAAACTCTAGATCATAACAATGATATTTTGGAAAATCTTAGACAGGTAAAAATTAACCTTCCTCTTTTGCATGTAATTAAACAAGTTCCTACTTACGCAAAAATTCTCAAAGATTTGTGTACAGTTAAGAGGAAGCATTATGTGAAGAAGACTGCATTCTTGACAGAGCAAGTTAGTGCTCTAATTGAACAACGGATTCCCCCTAAGTACAAGGATCCTGGATGTCCAACCATCACATGCAACATTGGCAATCATGAGCTTGGACAGGCCTTGCTAGATTTAGGGGCTAGTGTAAATTTGATGCCATATTCTATTTATTTGCAATTAGGATTGGGAGAAATCAAACCAACTTCTATGGTATTGCAATTGGCTGATCGTTCAGTCAGAGCACCACGGGATGTGGTAGAGGATGTTTTAATTCAAGTTGACAAATTTTACTATCCTGTTGATTTCTTAATTCTAGACACTAGTTCTGCTGTAGAAACCACCTCTAAAATTCCATTAATTTTAGGTAGACCTTTTCTTGCTACTTCTAATGCTCTTATCAATTGCAGAAATGGATTGATGAAACTCTCTTTTGGCAATATGACTCTTGAGGTAAATATTTTTCATATTGCAAAACAACCAGAAGAGGATGTCGAGTGTCATCAGACATACATGATTGACTCACTTATAGAAAGGGATGTTCTTACAACTCATGACTCAGATCCCCTTGAATACTTTATTGTTAATTCTGAATTTAATCCTATAAGTGATTCATCTGATGTATTTGACATTTGTGCTATTTTTGACAGAACTCATGATTATAGCACACAGGCATGGCAACCAAAGTTTGAGAAGTTGCCTGAAAAAAGAGAAAGACAGATTCCTTCAAGTAGGGAAGCCCCTAAAGTTGAATTAAAATCCCTACCTAAGGGTTTAAAGCATGTTTTCCTTGGTCCAGGTGATACTTTTCCTGTTATTATTTCATCTGAATTATCTGAGTCCCAAGGTGAGAAATTAATTCAGATTTTATGCAAATATAAATCAACCCTAGGATGGAGTATTGCTGATATAAAAGGCATTAGTCCCCTAATCTGTACTCATAAAATAAATTTAGAGGAAGGAACTAATCCTCGAAGAGACCCCCAGCGTAGACTTAATCCCACAATGAAAGAAGTTGTGAAAAATGAAGTATTGAAACTATTAGATGCAGGAATGATATATCCTATTGCTGATAGTAAATGGGTAAGTCCTACGCAGGTTGTTCCTAAAAATTCAGGAGTAACTGTGATAAAAAATGACCTTGGAGAGTTAGTCCCTACAAAACTGGTGACTGGTTGGCGGATGTGCATTGATTACAGAAAATTAAATGCCGCCACACGAAAAGACCATTTTCCGCTTCCTTTTATTGATCAAATTCTTGAGCGGGTGGCTGGTCATCCTTTTTATTGCTTTCTGGATGGTTATTCTGGTTATTATCAAATTGAAATTGCATTAGAAGATCAGGATAAAACTACTTTTACTTGTCCTTTCGGTACTTATGCTTTCCGCAGAATGCCATTTGGACTGTGTAATGCTCCAGCTACTTTTCAACGTTGCATGATGAGTATTTTTAGTGATATGGTTGAAAAGTGCGTGGAAGTTTTTATGGATGACTTGACTGTTTTTGGATCTTCTTTTGATGCATGTTTAATGAGTTTAGAAAGAGTACTGAATCGTTGTGAAGAAAAAGAATTGGTTTTAAATTGGGAAAAATGTCACTTTATGGTACCTTCAGGTATTGTTTTAGGGCATATTATTTCTTCCAAAGGAATGGAGGTTGATCAATCAAAAGTTGAATTAATCTCTAAATTGCCTACACCTAGAACAATCAAGGATATAAGATCATTTCTTGGTCATGCGGGTTTTTATAGGAGATTCATACAGAATTTTTCTGCCATATCTAGACCACTATGTAACCTCCTAACTAAGGATGCCCCATTTGAATGGACACAAGCCTGTCAAGAGGCTTTCAAAACATTAATTGGCAAGCTTACTTCAGCACCCATAATGCAACCACCTGATTGGAATTTACCTTTTGAAATTATGTGTGATGCTAGTGATTTTGCTGTAGGTGCTGTTCTTGGACAACGAAAAGAAGGGAAACCTTTTGTCATTTACTATGCTAGTCGAACTCTAAATAATGCACAAATGAATTACTCCACCACTGAAAAAGAGTTGTTAGCTGTAGTATTTGCTTTGGATAAATTCCGCGCTTATTTGATTGGTTCTCCTATCATTATCTTTACAGATCATGCAGCCCTTAAGTACCTTTTTACAAAGAAGGATGCTAAGGCACGATTAATATGATGGATTTTGCTTTTGCAGGAATTTGACATCACCATCAAAGACAAGAAAGGAGTGGAGAACGTAGTGGCAGACCATCTTTCTAAACTCACATTCGAGGACACTTCTGACCACATACCAATCAAAGATGATTTTCCCGATGAGCATTTACTTTCTATTACTTCTCTACCATGGTTTGCTCATATTGTGAACTATTTAGCTGCAGGTGAAATACCAAAGGATTTTAGCACCCAAGACAAAAGGAAATTCATGATTGAGGTACGAAAATTCTACTGGGATGACCCTTACCTTTTCAAATACTGCCCTGATCAAATTTTAAGGCGTTGCATCCCTGATGAAGAGATTGCAAGCGTTTTGGAATTTTGTCATTCCCAAGCTTGTGGTGGCCACTTTTCAATGAAGAAAACCGCTGCAAAAATCCTGCAGTGTGGATTTTATTGGCCCACCTTATTTAAAGATACAAATATCTATTGTCGCTCATGCGAAAGATGTCAAAAGTTAGGAGCTTATGACCCGTCGTAATATGATGCCCTTAAACCCAATTTTGGTAATTGAAATTTTTGACTGTTGGGGCATTGATTTTATGGGACCATTTCCTCCTTCTTTTGGATATTTATATATTATTGTGGCAGTAGATTATGTGTCAAAATGGGTAGAGGCAGCACCTTGCAGGACCAATGATAACAGGACGGTAATTAAGTTTCTCAAAGAAAATGTATTATCTCGATTTGGTACCCCACGTTCTATCATTAGTGACCGAGGTACGCATTTTTGTAACCGTTCTTTTGAAGCTTTAATGAAAAGATATGGGGTGATACATAAGCTTTCTACTGCATATCACCCTCAGACAAGTGGACAGGTTGAACTTGCGAATAGGGAAATTAAATAGAAAAAACGGTCAACCCGGATCGGAAAGATTGGTCTTTGAGACTAATCGATGCGCTTTGGGCTTACCGTACAGCTTTCAAAACTCCCTTAGGCATGTCACCTTATAGACTTGTTTTTGGAAAACCTTGTCATTTGCCCGTGGAGCTCGAGCATCGAGCATATTGGGCTCTTAAACATTTCAATTTTGACTTGGAAAAAGCAGGAAAATTTAGAAAATTCCAATTGAGGGAATTAGAAGAATTGAGAAATGATGCTTATGAAAACTCCAAGATCTATAAGGCTAAAATGAAAGTATTTCATGATAAAAATATTTTAAGAAGAACATTTAAGCCTAATGATCGAGTATTTTTATATGATTCAAGACTCCATAAGCATCCAGGAAAACTTCGATCTAGATGGACCGGCCCTTTTATAGTAAAAAACGTTTTCACAAATGGGGCGGTAGAAATAGAAAATCTAAAAGATGGATGTATCTTCAAAGTAAATGGTCAACGCCTCAAAATCTTAATTGATAGACAAATTCCAGAAGTGGAAGACATTCCACTTATGGACCTAGTATATCAATCTTGACCATCTCCAGGTATGTTTTTCTTTTATTTTATTTTCGTTCATTTTATTTTTGTTTATTGTTTACTTTATTTTGTTACAGGTTAATTTTATTTTGACAAATACCATCTTTGATGCCAAGCAAGCCACCCACATCCCACATCCCACATCAGGTGTATTCTACCCTATTTAGTTATTCAATTCTGATTCTTAAACATTGAGGACAATGTTTCATTTAAGTTGGGGGGTGGGAATACAAATCTGTTATTTAAACTCTGTGGCATATTTCAATCAATATATAAAAAATTGCCAAATTTTTTCACACAGGCATCTTTTCACACATGATACTCATGCTCATTCATAACCATCTTGGTGAATTCAACAAACCCATTTTAAATCATTTTGCTAAAACATCCACAGAGCCATTTATGCACTTCTCCAAACTTTGTGGTAATATGGTGATTTGACACATGTAACTAAATAATTATTTTGCTCAAGTATTCATGTGAATTTTGTGAGAATTGAGAGCTTACAAATACAGAAATTGTGATAAGTATCCATTGATCTGTTGAATTTGACACTTCTTTTCAGAATATCATTACATGGTTTGTGGTAAGATGGTGGATATACTTGGGATATGACGAAAGTCAACTTAGGATTAACGTTTGAGCCTTTCAAGCTGAGCCTTTTCATCATAGATCCCTAGCAGCCAATTTTGAGCCAATATACACATATGGCCTTTTCTTTTCATATCTACATCATCCATACCTCTCCACATTGGAGTATAGCTTATACACTATATTTTCCTACTATTTTACTTCCAAGTGTGTACTAGGTGTGAAATTATCATAAAAAAAAAAAAAAAAAAAGACCATGACAAAAATGGCATGGTGCTAGATGTGTCCATCAAATTATTCATGAAAGAGTTCATCAAATTGCGAAGACACCAGTGGCAAAAGAAGATGGAAAAGTGTACTTAGTCAAAAATCTAAAAAATTGAAAAGTACATCAAAAGGAAAGTATAGTCTACTGAAAAATTTAACAGATTCCCTTTCGTGTATACTTGGAAGTTTTTGAAATCTCTTCACCTTTTCTTCTTATGAACCCCAACCCTAAACCACATTACAACCCTTTGTGTTGATTTTTCCGATCCTAAGTATGCTTGTGGAAAGAATGGTGGAAATCTCATTTGTTAGTATTCCTATCATAAGATCAATGTTTACTTGTTACTTATATATAATTGGCTAAATTTCCATGAGAGTAAATGTACACCTTTGTCAACTCCATAGAGAGAACCCATACATGAAACACTTCTATACCCGTGAGTTATGGAGTTGAACCTTTTTGCTTAAGATATTCTAATGTTGCATGTGTCGAAACCTCTGATTTGATAAAAATAGTTTGGAACACATACACACTCTGTGGATTGCTATATTTGAATTACTTGTGAAAGGGTTATTGAATTTCTAAGATTGTTTTGATATGTAAATTTGAAAAATGTGTCTTGATGGCCCCTATGTGTGATTTTCTTTGGTCTTTCTCATCATTTTGCATGAAAATTGCTAGGGACTAGCAATGAGTAAGTTGGGGGGTGTGATGAGTGCACAAAAATGCACTCTAAATACTCTATTTAAATACTAAAAGAAATGAGAAAACAATGGATATAACTCATGTTAATAAAATTAATGGTCATTTATCTTGAGATAGATATAAGCATGATTTAATATATTGATGAGAATATAAAATGCCATATTTTCCTCTCTTAATGTTTAAAACTTTATTCTTATTTGATGCCTAAATATACTCATTATTCTTATATTTTGATTTAGGACACAAATAGAGACATTAGGAGCAAATGAAGATAATTGCGGAATTTTAGACAGTTCTGACATCTTTTCGTAAAATGGGCATAACTCTCTCATCTAATCTCCGATTGAGCTGATTCAAGATGATCTAGAACCGCAAGAGAAATATCTATAAATTTTATGTTTTGTGTTTGAAGAGATATCCACTCAATCTAAGACAAAATCGACCATCAAGTGGACGCACCTGCACTTGACGTTCCTGGATATTTTTCAGCCACTTGCATCAAATCCAAATGTCATCATAATATTTTCTAGCAAGCACTCCTACACCAACTTGGAAATTCAATGATCAATTCAGATACAAGATGAAGTGCACTCAAGTTTCTTCAAGACAAATTATTTGACCACAAGATATTAAGTCATACAAGACAACTAATAGATAGAGAAGCAAAATTGAAACACTCAACCTACAAGCAAAATCCAGCTCATGCATGGTGGGAAAACAAATGATCAAAATGACAACTCACAAATCACTTGGATTCAAGAATGGCACATGGCAAAACAAGTTGAAATTGTGATGATTTTGTCATGACAACTTGCATGAAGGATGCTTATAAATAGAAGGGAAGGGTGTGTGTTCTAAGGAATGCTTAGTGTGGGAGGATGCTTTGGAAGAGCCATTATTTTGAGAGCTTGAGAAAAGAAAAGAAAAACCAAAGAAGAGAGAAGATAATAATGGTTGGCTCTTCCATATTATCCCTTGGAGAATTTTGGTTGCATATTTTCAATATGTGTAACTAAATTCTCAAGGAGGGCTAGGGATGAACTTGTGTGTGTGATGGTATTTGTAATTTATTTTTGATTCATGTATTTGGTCTTTAAATATTAAAACTCTTTTGTTCTATTATTCTTGATGAGTGCACAAAAATGCACTCTAAATATTCTATTTAAATACTAAAAGAAATGAGAAAACAATGGATATAACTCATGTTAATAAAATTAATGGTCATTTATCTTGAAATAGATATAAGCATGATTTAATATATTGATGAGAATATAAAATGCCATATTTTCCTCTCTTAATGTTTAAAACTTTATTCTTATTTGATGCCTAAATATACTCATTATTCTTATCTTTTGATTTAGGACACAAATGGAGACATTAGGAGCAAATGAAGATAATTGCGGAATTTCAGACAGTTCTGACATCTTTTCGTAAAATGGGCATAACTCTCTCATCCAATCTCCGATTGAGCTGAATCTAGAACCACAAGAGAAATATCTATAACTTTTATGTTTTGTGTTTGAAGAGATATCCACTCAATCTAAGACAAAATCGACCATCAAGTGGACGCACCTGCACTTGACGTTCCTGAATATTTTTCAGCCACTTGCATCAAATCCAAATGTTATCATAATATTTTCTAGCAAGCACTCCTACACCAACTTGGAAATTCAATGATCAATTCAGATACAAGATGAAGTGCACTCAAGTTTCTTCAAGACAAATTATTTGACCACAAGATTCTGATCCCCTTGAGAATTTTATTGTTGATTTTGAGTATAATCCTATCAGTGATTCATCTGATGTAGCTAATATTTGTGCAATTTTTGACAATACTCAAGATTATAGCACACGGGCTTGGCAACCGAAGTTTGAGGAGTTTCTTGAGAAAAATGAAAAACAGATTCCTTCAAGTGGGCAAGTAACCAAAGTTAATCTTAAACCTTGCCACCTACCTGTGAAGTTCGAGCACCGAGTTTATTGGGCAAATAAGCGTTTCGTTTTTGAACCAGGAGGAACAGTTCTATGAGTGGAAGGAAGATAGTCCAGTTGTAAACTTGGTCTATCAACTTTGACCACAGCATGCAACAATAATAATTATTATTATTATAATTATTATCATTACAATAATAATTATTATTATTATCATCTCATTTGTTTTGTTTTGTTTTTATTTACTACTGTTTTCTTTATTTTTGTTTGCAGGATAGTATCATTTTGTCATTTCAGATCACTACTTTTGACGCTTAGCGAGCTATCTACATCACACATCAGGTGTATCCTACCATTTTTAGTTACTCCCCATCCAATTTTGATTATTAAACATTGAGGACAATGTTTCATTTAAGTTGGGGGGTGGAAATACAAATCTGTTATTTAAACTTTGTGGCATATTTCAATCAATATATAAAAAATTGCCAATTTTTTTCACACAGGCATCTTTTCACACATGATACTCATGCTCATTCATAACCATCTTGGCGAATTGAACAAACCCAACTTAAATCATTTTGCTAAAGCATCCACAGAAAATTTTTTATGCACTTATCCAAACTTTGTAGTAATATGGTGATTTGACACATGTAACTAAAGAATTATTTTGCTCAAGTATTCATGTGAATTTTGTGAGAATTGAGAGCTTACAAATATAAAAATTGTGATAAGTATCCATTGATCTGTTGAATTTGACACTTCTTTTGAGAATATCATTACATGGTTTGTGGTAAGATGGTGGATATATTTGGGATATGACGAAAGTCAACTTAGGATTAACGTTTGAGCCTTTCAAGCTGAACCTTTTCATCATAGATCCCTAGCAGCCAATTTTGAGCCAATATACACATATGGCCTTTTCTTTTCATATCTACATCATCCATACCTCTCCATATTGGAGTATAGCTTATACACTATATTTTCCTACCATTTTACTTCCAAGTGTGTACTAGGTGTGAAATTATCATAAAAAAAAAAAAAAAAAAACCATGACAAAAATGGCATGGTGCTAGATGTGTCCATCAAGTTATTCATGAAAGAGTTCATCAAATTGTGAAGACACCAGTGGCAAAAGAAGATGGAAAAGTGTACTTAGTCAAAAATCTAAAAAATTGAAAAGTACATCAAAAGGAAAGTATAGTCTACTGAAAAATTTAACAGATTTCCTTTTGTGTATACTTGGAAGTTTTTGAAATCTCTTCACCTTTTCTTCTTATGAACCCCAACCCTAAACCACATTATAACCCTTTGTGTTGATTTTTCCGATCCTAAGTATGCTTGTGGAAAGAATGGTGGAAATCTCATTTGTTAGTATTCCTATCATAAGATCAATGTTTACTTGTTACTTATATATAATTGGCTAAATTTCCATGAGAGTAAATGTACACCTTTGTCAACTCCATAGAGAGAACCCATACATGAAATACTTCTATACCCGTGAGTTATGGAGTTGAACCTTTTTGCTTAACATATTCTAATGTTGCATGTGTCGAAACCTCTGATCTGATAAAAATAGTTTAGAACACATACACACTCTGTGGATTGCTATATTTGAATCACTTGTGAAAGGGTTATTGAATTTCTAAGATTGTTTTGATATGTAAATTTGAAAAATGTGTCTTGATGGCCCCTATGTGTGATTTTCTTTGGTCTTTCTCATCATTTTGCATGAAAATTGCTAGGGACTAGCAATGAGTAAGTTGGGGGGTGTGATGAGTGCACAAAAATGCACTCTAAATATTCTATTTAAATACTAAAAGAAATGAGAAAACAATGGATATAACTCATGTTAATAAAATTAATGGTCATTTATCTTGAGATAGATATAAGCATGATTTAATATATTGATGAGAATATAAAATGCCATATTTTCCTCTCTTAATGTTTAAAACTTTATTCTTATTTGATGCCTAAATATACTCATTATTCTTATATTTTGATTTAGGACACAAATAGAGACATTAGGAGCAAATGAAGATAATTGCGGAATTTTAGACAGTTCTGACATCTTTTCGTAAAATGGGCATAACTCTCTCATCTAATCTCCGATTGAGCTGATTCAAGATGATCTAGAACCGCAAGAGAAATATCTATAAATTTTATGTTTTGTGTTTGAAGAGATATCCACTCAATCTAAAACAAAATCGACCATCAAGTGGACGCACCTGCACTTGACGTTCCTGGATATTTTTCAGCCACTTGCATCAAATCCAAATGTCATCATAATATTTTCTAGCAAGCACTCCTACACCAACTTGGAAATTCAATGATCAATTCAGATACAAGATGAAGTGCACTCAAGTTTCTTCAAGACAAATTATTTGACCACAAGATATTAAGTCATACAAGACAACTAATAGATAGAGAAGCAAAATTGAAACACTCAACCTACAAGCAAAATCCAGCTCATGCATGGTGGGAAAACAAATGATCAAAATGACAACTCACAAATCACTTGGATTCAAGAATGGCACATGGCAAAACAAGTTGAAATTGTGATGATTTTGTCATGACAACTTGCATGAAGGATGCTTATAAATAGAAGGGAAGGGTGTGTGTTCTAAGGAATGCTTAGTGTGGGAGGATGCTTTGGAAGAGCCATTATTTTGAGAGCTTGAGAAAAGAAAAGAAAAACCAAAGAAGAGAGAAGATAATAATGGTTGGCTCTTCCATATTATCCCTTGGAGAATTTTGGTTGCATATTTTCAATATGTGTAACTAAATTCTCAAGGAGGGCTAGGGATGAACTTGTGTGTGTGATGGTATTTGTAATTTATTTTTGATTCATGTATTTGGTCTTTAAATATTAAAACTCTTTTGTTCTATTATTCTTGATGAGTGCACAAAAATGCACTCTAAATATTCTATTTAAATACTAAAAGAAATGAGAAAACAATGGATATAACTCATGTTAATAAAATTAATGGTCATTTATCTTGAAATAGATATAAGCATGATTTAATATATTGATGAGAATATAAAATGCCATATTTTCCTCTCTTAATGTTTAAAACTTTATTCTTATTTGATGCCTAAATATACTCATTATTCTTATCTTTTGATTTAGGACACAAATGGAGACATTAGGAGCAAATGAAGATAATTGCGGAATTTCAGACAGTTCTGACATCTTTTCGTAAAATGGGCATAACTCTCTCATCCAATCTCCGATTGAGCTGAATCTAGAACCACAAGAGAAATATCTATAACTTTTATGTTTTGTGTTTGAAGAGATATCCACTCAATCTAAGACAAAATCGACCATCAAGTGGACGCACCTGCACTTGACGTTCCTGAATATTTTTCAGCCACTTGCATCAAATCCAAATGTTATCATAATATTTTCTAGCAAGCACTCCTACACCAACTTGGAAATTCAATGATCAATTCAGATACAAGATGAAGTGCACTCAAGTTTCTTCAAGACAAATTATTTGACCACAAGATTCTGATCCCCTTGAGAATTTTATTGTTGATTTTGAGTATAATCCTATCAGTGATTCATCTGATGTAGCTAATATTTGTGCAATTTTTGACAATACTCAAGATTATAGCACACGGGCTTGGCAACCGAAGTTTGAGGAGTTTCTTGAGAAAAATGAAAAACAGATTCCTTCAAGTGGGCAAGTAACCAAAGTTAATCTTAAACCTTGCCACCTACCTGTGAAGTTCGAGCACCGAGTTTATTGGGCAAATAAGCGTTTCGTTTTTGAACCAGGAGGAACAGTTCTATGAGTGGAAGGAAGATAGTCCAGTTGTAAACTTGGTCTATCAACTTTGACCACAGCATGCAACAATAATAATTATTATTATTATAATTATTATCATTACAATAATAATTATTATTATTATCATCTCATTTGTTTTGTTTTGTTTTTATTTACTACTGTTTTCTTTATTTTTGTTTGCAGGATAGTATCATTTTGTCATTTCAGATCACTACTTTTGACGCTTAGCGAGCTATCTACATCACACATCAGGTGTATCCTACCATTTTTAGTTACTCCCCATCCAATTTTGATTATTAAACATTGAGGACAATGTTTCATTTAAGTTGGGGGGTGGAAATACAAATCTGTTATTTAAACTTTGTGGCATATTTCAATCAATATATAAAAAATTGCCAATTTTTTTCACACAGGCATCTTTTCACACATGATACTCATGCTCATTCATAACCATCTTGGCGAATTGAACAAACCCAACTTAAATCATTTTGCTAAAGCATCCACAGAAAATTTTTTATGCACTTATCCAAACTTTGTAGTAATATGGTGATTTGACACATGTAACTAAAGAATTATTTTGCTCAAGTATTCATGTGAATTTTGTGAGAATTGAGAGCTTACAAATATAAAAATTGTGATAAGTATCCATTGATCTGTTGAATTTGACACTTCTTTTGAGAATATCATTACATGGTTTGTGGTAAGATGGTGGATATATTTGGGATATGACGAAAGTCAACTTAGGATTAACGTTTGAGCCTTTCAAGCTGAACCTTTTCATCATAGATCCCTAGCAGCCAATTTTGAGCCAATATACACATATGGCCTTTTCTTTTCATATCTACATCATCCATACCTCTCCATATTGGAGTATAGCTTATACACTATATTTTCCTACCATTTTACTTCCAAGTGTGTACTAGGTGTGAAATTATCATAAAAAAAAAAAAAAAAAACCATGACAAAAATGGCATGGTGCTAGATGTGTCCATCAAGTTATTCATGAAAGAGTTCATCAAATTGTGAAGACACCAGTGGCAAAAGAAGATGGAAAAGTGTACTTAGTCAAAAATCTAAAAAATTGAAAAGTACATCAAAAGGAAAGTATAGTCTACTGAAAAATTTAACAGATTTCCTTTTGTGTATACTTGGAAGTTTTTGAAATCTCTTCACCTTTTCTTCTTATGAACCCCAACCCTAAACCACATTATAACCCTTTGTGTTGATTTTTCCGATCCTAAGTATGCTTGTGGAAAGAATGGTGGAAATCTCATTTGTTAGTATTCCTATCATAAGATCAATGTTTACTTGTTACTTATATATAATTGGCTAAATTTCCATGAGAGTAAATGTACACCTTTGTCAACTCCATAGAGAGAACCCATACATGAAACACTTCTATACCCGTGAGTTATGGAGTTGAACCTTTTTGCTTAACATATTCTAATGTTGCATGTGTCGAAACCTCTGATCTGATAAAAATAGTTTAGAACACATACACACTCTGTGGATTGCTATATTTGAATCACTTGTGAAAGGGTTATTGAATTTCTAAGATTGTTTTGATATGTAAATTTGAAAAATGTGTCTTGATGGCCCCTATGTGTGATTTTCTTTGGTCTTTCTCATCATTTTGCATGAAAATTGCTAGGGACTAGCAATGAGTAAGTTGGGGGGTGTGATGAGTGCACAAAAATGCACTCTAAATATTCTATTTAAATACTAAAAGAAATGAGAAAACAATGGATATAACTCATGTTAATAAAATTAATGGTCATTTATCTTGAGATAGATATAAGCATGATTTAATATATTGATGAGAATATAAAATGCCATATTTTCCTCTCTTAATGTTTAAAACTTTATTCTTATTTGATGCCTAAATATACTCATTATTCTTATATTTTGATTTAGGACACAAATAGAGACATTAGGAGCAAATGAAGATAATTGCGGAATTTTAGACAGTTCTGACATCTTTTCGTAAAATGGGCATAACTCTCTCATCTAATCTCCGATTGAGCTGATTCAAGATGATCTAGAACCGCAAGAGAAATATCTATAAATTTTATGTTTTGTGTTTGAAGAGATATCCACTCAATCTAAAACAAAATCGACCATCAAGTGGACGCACCTGCACTTGACGTTCCTGGATATGTTTCAGCCACTTGCATCAAATCCAAATGTCATCATAATATTTTCTAGCAAGCACTCCTACACCAACTTGGAAATTCAATGATCAATTCAGATACAAGATGAAGTGCACTCAAGTTTCTTCAAGACAAATTATTTGACCACAAGATATTAAGTCATACAAGACAACTAATAGATAGAGAAGCAAAATTGAAACACTCAACCTACAAGCAAAATCCAGCTCATGCATGGTGGGAAAACAAATGATCAAAATGACAACTCACAAATCACTTGGATTCAAGAATGGCACATGGCAAAACAAGTTGAAATTGTGATGATTTTGTCATGACAACTTGCATGAAGGATGCTTATAAATAGAAGGGAAGGGTGTGTGTTCTAAGGAATGCTTAGTGTGGGAGGATGCTTTGGAAGAGCCATTATTTTGAGAGCTTGAGAAAAGAAAAGAAAAACCAAAGAAGAGAGAAGATAATAATGGTTGGCTCTTCCATATTATCCCTTGGAGAATTTTGGTTGCATATTTTCAATATGTGTAACTAAATTCTCAAGGAGGGCTAGGGATGAACTTGTGTGTGTGATGGTATTTGTAATTTATTTTTGATTCATGTATTTGGTCTTTAAATATTAAAACTCTTTTGTTCTATTATTCTTGATGAGTGCACAAAAATGCACTCTAAATATTCTATTTAAATACTAAAAGAAATGAGAAAACAATGGATATAACTCATGTTAATAAAATTAATGGTCATTTATCTTGAAATAGATATAAGCATGATTTAATATATTGATGAGAATATAAAATGCCATATTTTCCTCTCTTAATGTTTAAAACTTTATTCTTATTTGATGCCTAAATATACTCATTATTCTTATCTTTTGATTTAGGACACAAATGGAGACATTAGGAGCAAATGAAGATAATTGCGGAATTTCAGACAGTTCTGACATCTTTTCGTAAAATGGGCATAACTCTCTCATCCAATCTCCGATTGAGCTGAATCTAGAACCACAAGAGAAATATCTATAACTTTTATGTTTTGTGTTTGAAGAGATATCCACTCAATCTAAGACAAAATCGACCATCAAGTGGACGCACCTGCACTTGACGTTCCTGAATATTTTTCAGCCACTTGCATCAAATCCAAATGTTATCATAATATTTTCTAGCAAGCACTCCTACACCAACTTGGAAATTCAATGATCAATTCAGATACAAGATGAAGTGCACTCAAGTTTCTTCAAGACAAATTATTTGACCACAAGATTCTGATCCCCTTGAGAATTTTATTGTTGATTTTGAGTATAATCCTATCAGTGATTCATCTGATGTAGCTAATATTTGTGCAATTTTTGACAATACTCAAGATTATAGCACACGGGCTTGGCAACCGAAGTTTGAGGAGTTTCTTGAGAAAAATGAAAAACAGATTCCTTCAAGTGGGCAAGTAACCAAAGTTAATCTTAAACCTTGCCACCTACCTGTGAAGTTCGAGCACCGAGTTTATTGGGCAAATAAGCGTTTCGTTTTTGAACCAGGAGGAACAGTTCTATGAGTGGAAGGAAGATAGTCCAGTTGTAAACTTGGTCTATCAACTTTGACCACAGCATGCAACAATAATAATTATTATTATTATAATTATTATCATTACAATAATAATTATTATTATTATCATCTCATTTGTTTTGTTTTGTTTTTATTTACTACTGTTTTCTTTATTTTTGTTTGCAGGATAGTATCATTTTGTCATTTCAGATCACTACTTTTGACGCTTAGCGAGCTATCTACATCACACATCAGGTGTATCCTACCCTTTTTAGTTACTCCCCATCCAATTTTGATTATTAAACATTGAGGACAATGTTTCATTTAAGTTGGGGGGTGGAAATACAAATCTGTTATTTAAACTTTGTGGCATATTTCAATCAATATATAAAAAATTGCCAATTTTTTTCACACAGGCATCTTTTCACACATGATACTCATGCTCATTCATAACCATCTTGGCGAATTGAACAAACCCAACTTAAATCATTTTGCTAAAGCATCCACAGAAAATTTTTTATGCACTTATCCAAACTTTGTAGTAATATGGTGATTTGACACATGTAACTAAAGAATTATTTTGCTCAAGTATTCATGTGAATTTTGTGAGAATTGAGAGCTTACAAATATAAAAATTGTGATAAGTATCCATTGATCTGTTGAATTTGACACTTCTTTTGAGAATATCATTACATGGTTTGTGGTAAGATGGTGGATATATTTGGGATATGACGAAAGTCAACTTAGGATTAACGTTTGAGCCTTTCAAGCTGAACCTTTTCATCATAGATCCCTAGCAGCCAATTTTGAGCCAATATACACATATGGCCTTTTCTTTTCATATCTACATCATCCATACCTCTCCATATTGGAGTATAGCTTATACACTATATTTTCCTACCATTTTACTTCCAAGTGTGTACTAGGTGTGAAATTATCATAAAAAAAAAAAAAAAAAACCATGACAAAAATGGCATGGTGCTAGATGTGTCCATCAAGTTATTCATGAAAGAGTTCATCAAATTGTGAAGACACCAGTGGCAAAAGAAGATGGAAAAGTGTACTTAGTCAAAAATCTAAAAAATTGAAAAGTACATCAAAAGGAAAGTATAGTCTACTGAAAAATTTAACAGATTTCCTTTTGTGTATACTTGGAAGTTTTTGAAATCTCTTCACCTTTTCTTCTTATGAACCCCAACCCTAAACCACATTATAACCCTTTGTGTTGATTTTTCCGATCCTAAGTATGCTTGTGGAAAGAATGGTGGAAATCTCATTTGTTAGTATTCCTATCATAAGATCAATGTTTACTTGTTACTTATATATAATTGGCTAAATTTCCATGAGAGTAAATGTACACCTTTGTCAACTCCATAGAGAGAACCCATACATGAAACACTTCTATACCCGTGAGTTATGGAGTTGAACCTTTTTGCTTAACATATTCTAATGTTGCATGTGTCGAAACCTCTGATCTGATAAAAATAGTTTAGAACACATACACACTCTGTGGATTGCTATATTTGAATCACTTGTGAAAGGGTTATTGAATTTCTAAGATTGTTTTGATATGTAAATTTGAAAAATGTGTCTTGATGGCCCCTATGTGTGATTTTCTTTGGTCTTTCTCATCATTTTGCATGAAAATTGCTAGGGACTAGCAATGAGTAAGTTGGGGGGTGTGATGAGTGCACAAAAATGCACTCTAAATATTCTATTTAAATACTAAAAGAAATGAGAAAACAATGGATATAACTCATGTTAATAAAATTAATGGTCATTTATCTTGAGATAGATATAAGCATGATTTAATATATTGATGAGAATATAAAATGCCATATTTTCCTCTCTTAATGTTTAAAACTTTATTCTTATTTGATGCCTAAATATACTCATTATTCTTATCTTTTGATTTAGGACACAAATGGAGACATTAGGAGCAAATGAAGATAATTGCGGAATTTCAGACAGTTCTGACATCTTTTCGTAAAATGGGCATAACTCTCTCATCCAATCTCCGATTGAGCTGAATCTAGAACCACAAGAGAAATATCTATAACTTTTATGTTTTGTGTTTGAAGAGATATCCACTCAATCTAAGACAAAATCGACCATCAAGTGGACGCACCTGCACTTGACGTTCCTGAATATTTTTCAGCCAATTCTCAATTTATTTGTGATGTTTTTTCGTCTTCAAATAATTATAGAATCTATTTCGTTTATGGATTCAGTCATGCTTTTTCTATTGAGTGAATTAGTTCTATAATTATGTTTGGAGCAATTGATTATCTATATTGGTTTAATTCTCTGCTGCAATATCGCCTCTTAGGTATATTGTCGTCGTTGGATTTTCTCAATATCGATAACAATTTATGAGAGTTAAGCGCGAAGAATGATTTTTTAAAGAGTTACATGTGATTTAAATTTTGGTTATTAATGTTATATCTTCCAATTAAGAATTTGGACATAGAATTCTTAATTGAGTTATCAATGAATTAAGAATAAATTTGAATACCACAAATACACAAGGAATTCCCTACGCTCTACTTTTCGTCTTATTTTTATACTGTTCAAATTACTCATTTAGTTTTAATTTATGTCACATTCTAAAATTTACTTTTTGCACTTATTTAATCTTTTTGTTAATTTCATTACTATTCTTCAATTTCTCAATCCATCTCCCTGTGGAATCGACACCCCAAAACTATACTGCAAACGACCGCGTTATTCTTTGGGCGTAAACAAATCCATACAAAGATTTTTTTAACAGACACACATGGTTCTTATTGGATTCATCCACAAAGCCTTCAGGTGGTTGCATGTACAAGGTTTCTTCTAATTCACCATGCAGAAAGACAGTTTTAACATCCAATTGTTCTAAAGACAAATCATGAAACGCAGTATAGAATAACAGCAATATGATAGAACTGTGTTTTACCACAGGAGAAAAGATTTCATTGAAATCTATACCCTCCCTCTGTGTAAAACCCTTAGCCACTAACCTAGCCTTATACTTAGGTTTTTCTACCCCAGTTATGCCCTCCTTTTTCTTGAATATCCATTTAGACCCTATGACTTTAACTTTATCAGGTTTCAGCACCATTTCCCAAGTCTTGTTCTTATAAAGAGATTCAATTTCTTCTTGCATAGCAAGGAGCCAATGACTTGCTTCCCTGCTATGCATGGCTTCTTTATAAGACCTTGGTTCCAGGTCTTCAATATCTTGAGCAATAGCTAGGGCATAAGCAGTTAAGTCAGCCTGACCAAATCTCTGAGGTGGCTTTATAATCCTTTTTGACCTATCCCTTACTAGGTTATAGGAATCAAGATTTGTTTCTTGATCAATATCTGAGTTGGCTTTAGAGTGGTCATCTGGTTGTATTGTTTTTTCATCAGGCAAGGAGTCCAAAGACTCCACCTCAAATTGAATCCTGTCATAGACAGTGGTAGGTTGTGTCTCAACTGTAGTCAGTTGAGACCTGGCCATCTGTGACTCATTAAAGGTCACATCTCTACTTATTATACATTTTTGTTTTCCAGATTCCTCTATCCAAAGTTTATAACCTTTTATACCTTCTGGATATCCAACAAAAATGCATTTCACTGCCCTAGGTTCCAATTTGTCAGTTTTGGTATATGCATATGCAACACATCCAAATACCCTCAGATTACTGTAATCAGAGGGCTTACCAGTCCATAACTCCTGAGGGGTCTTGAAGTTTAAGGCAGTTGAAGGACTTCTATTTATCAAATACACAGACAGCAGTAGTAACTGCCTCTGCCCAAAAGGTTTTTGGTAGTTTGGCATTAGACAACATGCACCTAACCCTCTCAAGAATGGTTCTATTCATTCTCTCGGCTAAGCCATTTTGTTGGGGTGTCTCCTTTACTGTCCTATGCCTTGCAATTCCCTCCTTTTGGTAGTAGTTATTAAATTCACTTAATAAGTACTCAAGCCCATTATTAGTCCTAAGTTTCTTAACCTTTCTCCCAACTTGATTTTCCACCAAGGTTTTCCATTCCTTAAATTTACTAAAGGTATCACTTTTCTGCTTGAGGATATAAACCCAAACCTTCCTAGAATAGTCATCAATAATGGACAAGAAATAATTCCCCCCACTATAGGAGCTCACCCTAGCTGGTCCCCACAAGTCAGAATGGATATAATCCAAACTTCTCATGGTTAATTGTGTACTGGGTCTGAAACTAACTCTGGTGGACTTGCCTAGTATACAGTCTTCACAAAAGGGGAGGTCACCTAGGTCTTTGCCACCAAGTAACCCCTGTTTTTGGAGTTCCTTTAGGCCCCTATAACTAACATGACCTAACCTCTTGTGCCAGAGCACAGTATCATTGTCCCAGGATTTCTGGACAGTAGAGGCATATCCTATAATAGTTTGGCCTACTAAGGTATAGAGGCCATTCTTTATTTCCCTTTTCATCACTATTAAGGACCCTCTAGTTACCTTCAGAACCCCTAACTCAGACTTGAAAGAGCAACCAGATTTATCAAGCATTCCCAGAGAAATTAAATTTATCTTGAGTTCAGGTATGTATCTTACATCTTTTAGTATTCTTTCCATACCATCATGCAGTTTTAATCTAATTGAACCAATTCCAAGAATTTTACAGGATTTATTGTTACCAAGCATTACATAACCACCATCAATATTTGGGAAGGTTTCAAACCAAGATTTACTGGGACATATATGGAAAGAACAACCTGAATCTAGAATCCATTCATTTTCAGATTCAGTCTCTGAGATACAGAGCACCTCAACACTCTCATATCCATCGGATACAACAGATGCATTTCCTTCATTTTTGATCTTAGCCCCCTCTCTCGAATTCTTTTCAGGGCAATCTTTCTTGAAGTGTCCCTCTTTATGACAAAAGAAACACTTCAGTTGCTTTCCCTTTGATTTGGATCTACCCTTATTCTTCTTTCCTTTATGACTAGGTTTCTCAGGTCTTCCCCTAACCACTAACCCATCACCAGTTTGAGACTTAGGATCAGGATTGTTCTGAAGTTCCCTTGCATGTAATATTGATTGCACCTCATCTAGAGACAGACTCTCTCTGCCATACATGATTTTTTCTTTTAGGTTAGCATATGTACTATCGAGAGAACTCAGTAACAGTATGGCCTGATCTTCTTCATCTATGGTGATGTCTATGTTAGCAAGATCGAGGATGATCTTGTTAAACTCATCCAGATGATCTTCAATAGATGCACCCGGGGTCATCTTAAAGGTGTACAACTTAGTCTTCTTATGAAGACGATTGGCCAGGGACTTGGTCATGTAGACATTTTCTAATTTTAACCAAATCCCTACAGCTGACTCTTCATTAGCAACCTCTTGCAGCACTTTGTCACCTAAGGAAAGAATCATGGCACTGTGTGCCTTTTGTAATATCTCGGGTTTACACTTCTCAGTGGAGAAAGAGATCAATTTCTCCTCTGAGGACCCCTTAGGCAGCTTCTTGTCTCCAAGAAGTGCGTCTTGGAGACCATGCTGCACTAACAGAGCCCTCATTTTAATCCTCCAGAGACCAAAGTCGTTTTTACCCGTAAATTTCTCCACCTAAAACTTAGCAGAACCCATCTCGACCTAGGCTCTGATACCACTTGTTGTATTTTAGGGTTTGAGATTAACACCAAAATACGACACTCCTCTGAGATAGCATAGAGAAAAATGATCACAGATTCACAAAAGAAAAATAATAAGAAAGGATAGAACAATAATACCAAGAACAAAGATTTAACGTGGTTTGATCCTTTCGGATCTACATCCATAGGGGGAACTGGTCAGAGATCGTTTATTCATCTTCAAAAGCGCAACCAAGATCTGGGTACAAGATTCAGGTCTCACTATTGAGACCTCAACTCTCTTGATCTCATGGAGATCTACAAGTTTCTCTCAAAACCCTAAATCGCCTCTCAGTTTTCGTTTGATAGACTCAGATTGTGTTTTTCTCTTCTACCGACTACAGTACATCGCATTCTATTTATATGTATCATCAGTGAGGCAGCCCTAGATAGCCTAAGATTATTACACGTAGCCAATATCACATATTTTACAGTCATCCGGATGAGCTAGAATAAACACATGGTCACTTCATTGACCGTTAGATACAATCTGATATCATCAATAGCTCAATTACACTTATATCCTCTAAAATACAAATTGTTGACACTAATGCCATCAGCAACTAACTTCTCACCAACTAAACTGTAAAACACTACTCTACACATGTCCACTTTCTCAGTCAAAGTGGAGAAGATTGACTTCCCTGCTACTACCATTCCTTTCCCATTAATTTATTTCCTGCACGTTAAACAACCGGCAGTGTAGATGAAGTGTTATATGACAGAGCAGAGCATTTAACAGCTAAAAGGCACATTGTGTATTTCAGCGAATCTTCAATGGAACAACATGTAAACTTTAGCTCACATATTCATTAAAAAAAAAAAAGTTGAAAAAAAAATACAATTCATAAGGAGAACCCAAGAGAGGAACCTTCCAATACATAAACATACACCACACAATCACAAACTTTATAAGTTAGAGTTCAAGGGTCCACAAAGCCACAACCATACAATCTATGTAATAGAATTCTTTCGAGCCTTATCTTAGATCCCTGGTATAGTTTTTGGGTGACATACATCTAAAAGTTTAGATTTACATATAAAAAAATAGGGTTTTTCTTAGACGTAAAAGTTTGACCCCAAAAACTTGTCTGAATCTGGAACTATATATATTTAGCAACTTACATTGAAATGAAACCTTCACTCGCAATATATAAGAGGGCTACAGATATATCAATCACGAAAGTCAATAAATAACATATCCTCAAAACTATAAATGTGGAAAAATGACTTAAAACAGAGGAAATACTTCAATTTCCTGAATGAATCACCTTTAAATACTAAATAAGCAAGTCGACCTGCAAGTGAAATTGAGATACTAGAACAAGATCCAATATTCGCATATGCTCTCCATATCTATGGTCTTTTGTTTTTCCTCTGGTAGTATAAATAGCAGGTGGTTGAAAGTAGAAGTAGGAAACTATTATGACATAAAAATATTTGTGGCAATTAAATTATTCAAATTCAAATACTCGATCTTATGGGATTGAACTTGCTCAGCAATTACAGGGTTTTGGCAATGTTCCTTGCAGTGATGCAAATTGCCTGTGAGAAAATAAAGAGCATCAAGGACATCTAAAGAGATATATAAAAGCAGTTAAATACCAAAAAAATAGATCAAATGAAATTCAAGAGCAGCTAGACCTTGGCAAGATATATTCATATACTAAAGAAAAATGTTTATCCAGTTAAAGTAGGAAATGAATAAGAACATCAAAGTGAAGGAAATAAATTGATGGGGCAGAAATGTGCCTTTAAGAAGGAAAAACAAGCGATGCTTCAACAGAAATTTTGTGTTGTAAATTGTGAGTAGCTGGAAAGAGCAGTTTGTACGGCATTTTTTTAAAAAGCATGTAGAAGGTGGAAGAAGCAATGTGCTAAGCTGTGACTAGCACGATGTACCTGTTTGCAGCTTGGGGTTGCGTGTTAGAGGTGAAGAAGACTATCAAGAAATTTGTGAGGGAGTATATCAGTAATCGTATAGATTTAAAGCTAAGAAGATTACTTGAAGAAATTCCACCAAAACGACAAAAGGCTAAAGTTCAAGTACAAGAAACTTGTATGACCTATTACCCAAGGCCTTCACACAAGATTCAACTTGTTGATAGTATGATCGAAGGGTTGGGTAAAAAAAAATTAGAGAACCTATGTATTAATCAGACAGATATCCAACAGGGTAACTGATTGATGTACAATAAAAAAAAAGGTGGCATAAGAAGGAAGAACTTGCATTTTCAGTTTAAGGGATATTTTGAGAATGTTTGCAGCGTTCTGATATATATATATATATATATATATATATAGGCCCCTTGTATCATTAAGAGTGAAATGGAGGGAAAGAAAATAAGACTCTTGATTGGAGATACCCAACTTAATGGGTTGTGAACTACCAGTAAGGGACTTTATAGTAGGGTAGGAATTATTATAGTTGAAAATGGGTTTATAGAGATTGCAAAGTGACACAAATTAATTAAATGATATCATACTCATTATCGAGGTCCACAAGGAAATTAGCTACAAATATTTCCTAACTGCAATGATGTATTCTTTTTAAGTATAGGCTATGTTGTTTCGGCCTTCTATTGAGATATTACAAATAGTATTAGAGTCCATTCCAACTAGAAATGTAAGAGTTGAGCCGCGTTAACTATGAAGAACGGGCCCGACCAGAATGTCGGACATTTAAGGGGGGTAGATTGTAATACCAAGATAAAGGTAGGTATTGTATGAGATATCACATTACTTGATGAAGAGAAGTTCTTGTTCTTTATAAGCTTTCAATGGGGTTTCAATTCTATCATTGATTAGTCCTTTTGGAGTATAATAGGCCATGTGGTTTGGTCCTCTCATTGGGGCATAACAAATAATTGTGATACCCTATATGATAAGGATATGAGTGGGTGGTGTATGAGATCCCACATTGCTTGAGAAGCAAAAATTCTTATTCTTTATAAGGTTTCATTAGAGCTCCAATTGTATAATTGACTAGTTCTTTTGAAGTATAACCCATGTGGTTTGGGCCTTTCATTGGGGTGTTACAAATGGTATCAGAGCATATCACAACTAGAAATATGAGACTTGAGTCGTACCACCTACGAGGATCAGGCCCGAGGAGAACGTCATATAATAAAGATAAGGATGGGTGGTGTATATGATCCCACGTTGCTTGAGAAGGAGAAGGTCTTGCTCTTTTAAGACTTCAATGGAGCTCAAATTGTATCATTAACTAGTCCTTTTGGAAAATAGGCCGCATCTCTTGGACTTTCTATTGGGGCATTACTCAAGTAGTTTCTCAATAGTTGAAAGTAAAAAGTGAAAAACAGGCAAACCAAATTGGTGGGCAAATGTTTACCTTGATTAAAGCAACTCTAGTAGTGCTTGGGAGCTCAAAATGCAACTAAAAAAAATCCACAAGAAGTTCGTCTGAGAAATGCCAGAATTATCGCCAAATAGAGGGTGAAGAGTAATAAATATATAAGAGCACAAGTAATGGATCCATCAAAATTTTTCTTTAAAAAGTATAAGTTTGCACATATATATATAAAAAATTTATTATATTTGATCACATGTGAGGAAAAGAAAGTGGAGAGAAGAGAATAAAAGTACTTTTTGTTTAGTTTTTAAATAATGATCCATCAAAAGTGTACAGATAGTATACTTAAAGATCGAATGAGGAAGCTGCCGAAAATCTGTACGCAACGTAGAAATCAGTAGAAGTAACAAAAATGTGCAATACAGATAATATAATCTCAAATTGTCCATGCTGAACATTTTAGGAATCAGTAGACACTTAAGTGTACTGATTTTCAAACAAGTGTAAGGTTATTCTTATATACAATGTCACATAGACTAAAAACTAATATTGATTTTTTGCTTTCTATCTATTATATCAACTATATATAAGAGTTGGGTTTAGGGTTTAGTGTTTAGGAATTGAGGTTTAGAGTTTATTGTTTGGGATTTGGGTTTGGTGTTTTGAGTTTGGGGTTTAGGATCAAGGTTTTCGGGTTTAGGGTTAGGATTTCGGGTTTAGGGCTATGATTAGGGTTGGGGTTTAGGGTTTGGGATTTAGGATTTAGGTTTAGGATTTAGGTTTTGGGATTTGGCATTTAGGACTTGGGGTTTAGGATATAGGGTTTAGGTTTTAGGATTTGGGATTTAGGGTTTAGGATTCGGGATTTAGGGTATAGGGTTTAGGGTTTGGGATTTGAGATTTAGGGTTTAGTGTCTAGGCTTTAGTGTTTAAGGTTTAGAATTTAGGGTTTCAAATTAGTATTTAGGGTTTAGAGTTTTTTGTTTTCGACTTAGCGTCTAGGATTTAGTATTTAAGGTTTTAGTATTTAGGGTTTGGAATTTGGAATTTAGGATTTAGGACTTAGGATCAATGCTGAGGGTTTAGGTTTAGGGTTTAGAATTACTTACATCAAGCTATCCTTTGGGATTTGGCTAGGGGTTAAGCAGGAAGATTACATTTTTTTTCTTGAATGCGCAATGCGGTGGTCAAGTCACCAATAGAGCTCCTCAAGTCATTAAGGCTTGCATTGTCTGAATGTTACTATCGGCTTGACCCTGCATACAATTTTGTAATGTCTCCTCAAGGGTTTTCTGATGTGAAGGCACATAAGGAGTAGACATAGAAGTCCTTTGAGGATTTTGATGTGAATTGAACTCATTCCTCCAAGAGTTGGAGTGATTCCATCCAAGATTATATGTTTGATAATAAGGAGATCAAGGAAAAGGTATTTTATAAGAATTCATGGCATTTGCATGTTTGTGCAACACCTCTTTAAAAGTAGGGATTGTTGGACAATTCTGAGTTAAGTGCCCACTAGTCTCACATATGCCACAATTTTTTTTCTTTTTTTTTTTCAATGAATTGAGCTGAATTTACCTTCCTAAGTTCTATGGCCTTGACTTTTCTAGCCAAATTGGCTATCCTAGCATTCAGATCATCATTTCCTTTGAGGACATACATACCTTCTTGAGATATGGCATTAGGCTTGGACTTAATTGACCTATCAGAATGATCTGTGTTGTCCCAAGATTGGACATTTTTACCCAACTGGTCAAAATAGTCCGAAGCATCATTAGGATATTTATTTAAAAATTCACCATTGCACATCATCTCTATAAACTAGCGCATTTGAGAAGTTAGACTTTCATAGAAAAAACTAATGGTG
Organism: Platycarya strobilacea; assembly: GCA_036898215.1. Lineage (NCBI taxonomy): Eukaryota > Viridiplantae > Streptophyta > Magnoliopsida > Fagales > Juglandaceae > Platycarya > Platycarya strobilacea. The sequence continues at coordinate 23,457,203 of CM072546.1, read as the reverse complement.
TGCCAAGTCTTATGGCCATGATGTGGGCAAGTTAGCAATAATTCCTTAAAATGCTCCCAACACTAAAAAAATTTCTCATTTCTTTTTTAGAAAAATTCATAATGTTTTTGCAAAGAGTGTTAGTTCTATGAGTAGGAAAAGACTTTTTCAAAAAATCTCTTTGCATTTCTTGCCATGTGCCAATAGATCTTGGTCTCAAGGAATTAAGTCAATTTTTAGTTTTTTCCTTCAGAGAGAATGAGAACAACTTTAATCTAACAACATCAGCATTGACAGTTTGGTTTTGTAAAGTTGCACAAACCTCTTCAAATTCTTTTAAATTCAAATAAGGACTTTCTGAATTTAAGCCATGGAACTTGGGAAGTAATGGTTTTGTAAAGTTGCACAAACCTCTTCAAATTCTTTTAAATTCAAATAAGGACTTTCTGAATTTAAGCCATGGAACTTGGGAAGTAATTGAGTTACTCCCAAGCCTCCTTATTCTGCAAGTCTGTTGGTTACAGTGACATCATCATGGAAGGGGATTCATTGCAAGTTGTAACAGGGCTTAACTCCTTAACTGACTCCCTAACTGCAGGTCAATGGTAGCAGACCCAAGATCCACCCGCAACTCATTTCCCATTTGGCTAGCAAGGCACATTGTAAGAGCAAACAATACAGTTGCTCATGCCTTAACCAAGGATGCTTAAAGCATCAGTGGTTTAACCACTACTTTTGACGTTATTCATCATTGTATTTGAACGTTGGTTTAACCATTATTCATACAAGTTATGTTTCTCTCAAAAAAGAAAATGTTTAGTTTCTAGAAATCATCCCAAAAGTTTCAATGAAACTGCTATGTTTTAAATACTATATCCCGTAGAATGCCATGGCAACTAACTTCTCACCAACTAAACTGTAAAACACTACTCTACATATGTCCACTTTCTCAGTCAAAGTGGAGAAGATTTACTTCCCTGCTAAGTCCTATCATTTCTTTCCCATTAATTTATTTCCGCACGTTAAACAACCGGCAGTGCAGATGGAGCTTTATATGGCAGAGCAGAGCATTTAACAGCTAAAAGGCACATTGTGTATCTCAGCGAATCTTCAATGGAACATGTAATAATTTACAAAAAACATGTAAACTTTAGCTCACATGTTCATAAAAAAAAAAAAAAAAAAGTTGAAAAAAAAAATAAAATTCATAAGGAGAACCCAAGAGAGGAACCTTCCAATACATAAACATACACCACACAAATTAATTAAATCATGTCATACTCATTATCGAGGTCGAAGAGGAAATTAGCTACAAATATTTCCTAACTGAAATGATGTATTCTACTATATCATATAAGTAATGATTACTGCTGTGTGCATAGTTCTTGCATAAAGTTGTGAACCCCATATGATAATGATAAGTGTAGGTGGTGTATGGGATCCCATATTACTTGGGAAGAAGTTCTTGCTTGATTAGTTCTTTTGGAGTATAGGCTTTGTTATTTGGACCTTCCATTGGGTATTACAAATAGTATTAGAGCCCACTGCAATTAGAGATGTGGGACTTGAGCCATGTCACCTACGAAGAACAGGCTCAACGAGGGTATCGGACGTCTAAGGGGAGTAGATTGTAATATCCAGATAAGAGTAAGTGGTGTATGAGATCTCACATTACTTGGTGAAGAGAAATTCTTGTTCTTTATAAGCTTTCAATGGGGCTCCAATTCTATCATTGATTAGTCATTTTGGAGTATAGATCATGTCGTTTGGGCCTACCATTGGGGCATTACTAATACAGAATTAACAAAAATGTGCAATACAGATAATATAATCTCAAATTGTCCACGTTCGACATTTTAGGAATCAATGGACATTTAAGTGTACACTGATTCCCAAACAGGTCTAATGTTATTCTTATATACAATGTCATATAAAATACTAACTAATATTGATTTTTTGCTTTCTATCAATTATGTTAAATATATATAAGAGTTGGGCTTAGGGTTTAGTGTTTAGGGATTGAGGTTTAAAGTTTAGTGTTTGGGACTTGGGTTTGGTGTTTTGAGTTTGGGGTTTAGGGTCGAGGTTTTAGGGTTTAGGGTTAGGATTAGAGTTAGGCTTTAGGGTTTGGGATTTAGGATTTAGGTTTAGGATTTAGATTTTGGGATTTAGCATTTAGGACTTGGGGTTTAGGATATAGGGTTTAGGTTTTAGGATTTGGGATTTAGGGTTTGGGATTTAAGGTTTAGGGTTTAGGATTTGAGATTTAGGGTTTAGGGTTTAGTGTCTAGGATATGGAGTCTAGGGTTTTGAACTTAGTGTCTCTAAACCCTAGAACTCTTAACACTAAACCCAAACACTAAACACTAAACTTAGGGTTTAGAATTTGAAATATAGGATTTAGGATTTAGGATTAGTGCTAAGGGTTTAGGTTTAAGGTTTAGGATTTAGGGTTCGGAATTCGGATATAGAGTTTAGGATTTAGGGTTTAGGATTTGGGGTTTGGGGTTGTAGCATTGGATATTTCCCTAGGAGCAGGCTGGGTGCTTTGACAGACATATTTAACACAACTTTGTCAAATTTAGCGTCACTCTTAGAATTTGAAGAATTGTTGCTTTTATCAACTTTCATTGAAATAGTTTTATCAACTTTAATTAAATGATGTCATACTCATTATCGAGGTCCAAGAGGAAATTAGCTACAAATATTTCCTAACTAGAATGAAGTATTCTAGCCCATATGATAAGGATAAAGTTGTGATACCCCATATAATGAGGATAAGTATGGGTGGTGTATGGGTTCCCACATTGCTTGGGAAGAAGTTCTTTTGGAGTATATGCTATGTTGTTTGCACCTTCCATTGGGTATTACAAATAGCATTAGAGTCCATTCCAGCCAGAAATGTGAGACTTGAACCGTGTCACCAACAAAGAATAGGCCCAACAAGGGTCTAGGACATTTAAGGGGGCTAGATTGTAATATCCGGATGAGGGTAGGTGGTGTATGAGATCTCACATTACTTGGTGAAGAGAAGTTCTTGTTCTTTATAAGCTTTCAATGGGGCTCCAATTCTATCATTGATTGGTCCTCTTGGAGTATAAGCCACGTGGTTTGGGCCTACCATTGAGGCATTACAAATAATTGCGATATCCTATATGATAAGGATATGGGTAGGTGGTGTATGAGATCCCATATTGCTTGGGAATGAGAAGTTCTTTCTCCTTAGAAGGTTTCAATGGAGCTCAAATTGTTTTATTAATTAGTCCTTTTAGAGTATAGGCCATGTTACTTAGACTTTCTATTGGGGCGTTACAAAAGTAGTTTCTCAATAGTTGAAAGTAAATAGTCAAAAATAGGCAAACCAAGTTGGTGGGCAAATGTTTACCTTGATTAAAGCAACTCTAGTGCTTGGGAGCTCAAAATGTAGCTAAAGAAAATCCACAAGAAGTCCTTATGAGAAATGTCAGAATTATCCCCAAATAGAGGGTGAAGAGTAATAAATTTATAAGAGCACTAGCAATGGATCCATCAAAATTTTTCTTTAAAAAGTACAAGTTTGCACATATATCAAAAAATTTTCATTATATTTGATCACATGTGAGGAAAAGAAAGTGGAGAGAAGGGAATAAAAGTACTTTTTGTTTAGCTTTTGAATAGTGATCCATCAAAAGTGTGCAAATTGTATACTAAAGATCGAATGAGGAAGCCACCGAAACTCTGTACGCAACGTAGAAATCAGTAGAATTAACAAAAATGTGCAATACAGATAATATAATCTCAAATTGTCCACGCTTAATATTTTAGGAATCAGTGGACATTTAAGTGTACTCTAATTCCCAAACAGGTCTAATGTTATTCTTATATACAATGATGACACATAAAATACTAACTAATATTGATTTTTTGCTTTCTATCATTAGATTCAGTATATATAAGAGTTGGGCTTAGGGTTTAGTGTTTAGGGATTGAGGTTTAGAGTTTAGGGTTTGGGATTTGGGTTTGGTGTTTTGAGTTTGGGGTTTAGGGTCGAGGTTTTAGGATTTAGGGTCAAGATTAGAGTTAGGGTTTAGGGTTTGGGATTTAGGATTTAGGATTTAGATTTTGGGATTTAGCCTTTAGGACTTGGGGTTTAGGATATAGGGTTTAGGTTTTAGGATTTGGGATTTAGGGTTTGGGATTTGAGGTTTGGGATTTGAGGTTTAGGGTTTAAGATTTGAGATTTAGGGTTCAGGGTTTAGTGTCTAGGATATCGTGTATAGGGTTTAGTGTTTAGGGTTTTGGACTTAGTGTCTAAGGTTTAGTGTTTGGGTTTAGAATTTGAAATTTAAGATTTAGGATTTAGGATTAGTGCTAAGGGTTTAGGTTTAAGGTTTAAGATTTAGGATTCGGAATTCGGATATACAGTTAAGGATTTAGGGTTTGGGGTTGTAGCATTGGATATTTCCCTAGGAGCAGGCCAGGTGCTTTGACAGACATATTTAACTCAACTTTGTCAAATTCAGCATCACTCTTAAAATTTGAAGAATTTTTGCTTTTATCGACTTTCATTGAAATAGTTTTATCAACTTTAATTAAATGATGTCATACTCATTATCGAGGTCCAAGAGGATTTGAGATTTTGGGTTTAGACTTTAGTGTCTAGGATATCGTGTCTAGGGTTCAGTGTTGGGGGTTTAGAATTTAGGGTTTCGAATTAGTGTTTAGGGTTTTGGTTTTTGGGTTTTGGACTTAGTGTCTAGGATTTAGTGTCTATGGTTAAGTGTTTAGGTTATAGAATTTTGAATTTAAGATTTAGGATTTAGGATTAGTGCTGAGGGTTTAGGATTTAGGGTTTGAAATTAGGATATAAAGTTTAGGGTTTAGGGTTTAGGGTTTAAGGTTTGGGGTTGTAGCATTGGATATTTCCCTAGGAGCAGGCCTGGTGCTTTGACAGACATATTTAACAACTCAACCTTGTCAAATTTACCATCACTCTTAGAATTTGAAGAATTGTTGCTTTTCTCAACTTTCATTGAAATACTTTTATCAATTGTCCCGTAGACTGCCATGGCAACTAACTTCTCACCAACTAAATTGTAAAGCACTACTCTACATATGTCCACTTTCTCAGTCAAAGTGGAGAAGATTGACTTCCCTGCTAAGTCCTACCATTTCTTTCCCATTAATTTATTTCTTGCACGTTAAATAACCGGCAGTGCAGATGGAGCTTTATATGGTAGAGCAAAGCATTTAACTACTAAAAGGCACAATGTGTATCTCAGCGAATCTTCAATGGAACAACATGTAATAATTAAAAAAAAAACATTTAAACTTTAGCCCACATGTTCATAAAAAAAACAAAAGTTGACCAAAAAAAAAAACCATTCAGAAGGATAACCCAAGAGATGAACTTTCCAATACATATACATACACCACACAATCACAAACTTTGTAAGTTACAATTCATGGCTCCACAAAGCCACAACCTTACAATCTATGTAGTAGAATTCTTCCAAGGCTTATCTTAGATCCCTATAAAGTTTTTGGGTGACGTACGTCTAAAAGTTTAGATTTACATATAAAAAAAATAGGATTTTTCTTAGATGTAAAGTAGTTTTTAGTTAGGTGTTACAAAAGTAGTTTCTCAATAGTTGAAAGTAAAAAGTCAAAAACAAGCAAACCAAATTGGTGGGCAAATGTTACCTTGATTAAAGCAACTCTAGTTCTTGGGAGCTCAAAATCCAGCTAAAGAAAATCCACAAGAAGTCCTTCTGAGAAATGCCAGAATTATCACCAAATAGAGGGTGAAGAGTAATAAATATATAAGAGCACTAGCAATAAATCCATCAAAAGTTTTCTTTAAAAAGTACAAGTTTGCACATATATCAAAAACTTTTCATTATATTTGATCACATGTGAGGAAAAGAAAAATGGAGAGAAGGGAATAAGAGTACTTTTTGTTTAGATTTTGAATAATGATCCATCAAAAGTGTACAAATAGTATACTTGAAGAACAAATGAGGAAGCTACCGAAACTCTGTAAGCAACGTAGAAATCAGTAGAAATAACAAAAATGTGCAATACAGATAATATAATCTCAAATTGTCCATGTTGGACATTTGTCCATGTTGGACATTTTAGGAATCAGTGGACACTTAAGTGTACACTGATTCCCAAACAAGTCTAAGGTTGTTCTTATATACAATGTCACATAGAATACTAGCTAATATTGATTTTTTGCTTCCTATCTATTATATCAACTATATATAAGAGTTGGGTTTAGGGTTTAGGGTTTAGTGTTTAGGGATTGAGGTTTAGAGTTTAGTGTTTGGGATTTGGGTTTGGTGTTTTGAGTTTGGGGTTTAGGGTAGTGGTTTTAGGGTTTAGGGTTAGGAATGGAGTCAGGGTTTCGTGTTTGGGATTTAGGATTTAGGTTTAGGATTTAGATTTTGGGATTTAGGACTTGGGGTTTAGGATATAGGGTTTAGGTTTTAGGATTTGAGATTTAGGGTTTAGGGTTTGGAATTTAGGGTATAGGGCTTTGGGTAAGGGTTTAAGGTTTGGGATTTGAGGTTTAGCATTTAGGTTTAGGGTTTAGGATTTGAGATTTAGGGTTTAGAGTTTAGTATCTAGGATATCGTGTCTAGGGTTTAGTGTTTAGGGTTTAGAATTTAGGGTTTCAAATTAGTGCTTAGGGTTTAGGATTTTGAGTTTTGGACTTAGTGCATAGGATTCAGTGTCTTAAGTTTAGTGGTTAGGGTTTAGAATTTGGAATTTTGGATTTTGGATTTTGGATTAGTGGTTGAGGGTTTAGGTTTAAGGTTTACAATTTAGGGTTTGGAATTCGGATATAGAGTTTAGGATTTTGGGTTGAGGGTTGAGGGTTTAGGATTCTGGGTTGTAGCATTGGATATTTCCGAAGGAGCAGGCATTGGTGCTTTGACAGACATATTTAACTCAACCTTGTCAAGTTTACCATCACTCTTAGAATTTGAAGAATTGTTGCTTTTATCAACTTTCATTGAAATACTTCTTTGAGTCATCTCGTAGAATACCATGGCAACTAACTTCTCACCAATTAACTGTAAAACACTACTCTACATATGTCCACTTTCTCAGTCAAAGTGGAGAAGATTGACTTCCTTGCTTAGTCCTACCATTTCTTTCCCATTAATTTATTTCCTGCACGTTAAACAACCAACAGTGCAGGTGGGGCTTTATATGCAGAGCAAAGCATTTAATTATTAAAAGGCACATTGTGTATCTCAACGAATCTTCAATGGAACAACATGTAATAATTTAAAAAAACATGTAAACTTTAGCTCACATGTTCATAAAAAAAAAAAGTTTAAAAAAAAAAAACCATTCATAAGGATAACCCAAGAGATGAACCTTCCAATACATAAACATACACCACACAATCACAAACTTTGTAAGTTACAGTTCATGGCTCCACAAAGCCACAACCATACAATCTATATAATAGAATTCTTCCAAGGCTTATCATAGATCCCTAGTTATAGTTTTTGGGTGACGTACATCTAAAAGTTTAGATTTACATATAAAAAAACAGGGTTTTTCTTAGACGTAAAAGTTTGACCCCAAAAACTAGACTGAATCTGGAACTATATATATTTAGCAGCTTACATTGAACGGAAACCTTCATTCACAATATACAAGAGGGCTACAGATATATCAATCACGAAAGTCAATAAATAACATATCCTCAAAACTATAATTGTAAAAAAATGGCTTAAAACAGAGGAAATACTTCAATTTCTAGAATCAATCACCTTTAAATACTAAATAAGCAAGTCGAGCTGCAAGTGAAATTGAGATACTAGAACAAGATCCAATATTCGCATATGCTCTCTATATCTATGCTCTTTTGTTTTTCCTTTGGTAGAATAAATAACAGATGGTTGACAGTAGAAGTAGGAAACTATCATGACAAATTATTATGACATAAAAATATTTGTGGCAATTAAATTATTTAAATTCAAATACTCGATCTTATAGGATTGAACTTGCTCAGCAATTATAGGCTTGGCAATATTCCTTGCAGTGATGCAAATTGCCTGTGAGAAAATAAAGAGCATCAAGGACATTTGAAGAGATATATAGAAGCAGTTAAATACCATAAAAATAGACCAAATGAAAATCAGGAGCAGCTAGACCTTGTCAAGATATGTTCATATTGTAAAGAAAAATGTTTATCCAGCTAGACCTAGTTAAAGTAGGAAATGAATAAGAACATCAAAGTGAAGGAAATAAATTGATGGGGCAGAAATGTGCCTTTAAGAAGGAAAAATAAGCGATGCTTCAACAAAACTTTTGTGTAGCAAATTGTGAGTAGCTAGGAAGAGCAGTTGGTATGGCATTTTTTTAAAAAGCATGTAAAAGGATGAAGAAGCAATGTGCTAAGCTGTGACTAGCACGATGAAGAAGCTTGGGGTTGCGTGTTAGAGGTGAAGAAGACTATCAAGAAATTTGTGAGGGAGAATATCAGCAATTGTATAGATTTAAACCTAAGAAGACTACTTGAAGAAATCCCACCAAAACCACAAAAAGGCAATAGTTCAAGTAAAAGAAACTTGTATGCATTACCCAAGGCCTTTACACAAGATTCAACTTGTTGATAGTATGATCGAAAGGTAGGGTAAAAAAAAAATTAGAGAACCTATGTATTAATCAGACAGATATCCAATAGGGTAACTGTTGAACCCAAGGTTTCAAGTCTCGTATTTACGTATAAATTTTGATGATAACAAATAATATTGAAAACTCAAGCTCAAGTTGTCTATGCATGAAGGGAGCTAAACACATCAAGAAATCAAGTATGAGCAAGAAAGATATCAAGTCTACAAATGAAATTTATAGATTATTTTTGTACATCTCTTGATAAAATTAGAAATTGGATTAAGGCTCCAAATTACTCTTTTTTTCTCATAAAACATCAAATTACTTTTTCCACATATGCAAGACATTTTTAAATGTCTTAGTTTTGAAAATTATGTTTTTCACATGTGCATAACACCATCAAACAAAATAATTTCGAAAATTATGTTTTTTTTATAAAAACTTGATTTTATAAGATGATTGATTATCATATTTGACATGTGCATATTTTGTTTGAAAGTCTTGAAGGGAGGTGGTGTGTTTTTTTTGACTAATGCAAAAGGTAGATGATTTTGTTTGAGAATCTTAAAGGGTGGTTGTGTGTTTTTTTGACAAATATAAAAGATAGATGATTTGTTTGAAAATCTTAAAGGGTGGTTGTGTGTTTTTTTGACATATGCAAAAAGAAGATGATTTGGTTTGAAAAATAAATCATGCTCATTTTGTCTTGTATGAAAAGTAAAAGATTAGGTTTGATTTCTTTGAAAAATGAATGGAGTTGTCTTTGACAAATGCAAAAAGGAAATGTTTTTATTTGAATTTTTTGAAAAGTGAATAGTACTCTTATTTGACATGGGAATCTTTTCAAATTTGAAATTGAAGACTCATTTACCTATAAATAGCTCACTTGAGTTTTGCAAAAATCACAACAAGAGCTTACACATCTATTGCTAAGTTTTGCATCATTTCTTCAAAGCTCTCATTCTCTCTTTTCTAAAGTTTTGAGCCTTAATTCTTGTTCTTGTTGAGAGAGATATAGGTTGCGCTGTATTGTTTCTATCTCACTCATTGAGGAGTGTACTTTGATAGTCTACCTACTATCAATTCTTGTATCAGTAAAAGGGTGTGTATAACCCTTGTGTGTGTAGAAGGTGTTCTACACGGGGAATAGTTAAATCACCAAGTGTAAGGTGATTGGAAGTGTAGAAGGTGTTCTACACGTGGAATAGTTAAATCACCAAGTGTGAGGTGATTGGAAGTGTAGAGGGTGTTCTACACGGATTCTTTGGAGCGGTGCTGCTCAAAGGTGTAATAGGTTTCTATCTCCACCTAAAGGAGATTGAATAGTGGATTTAGGGATCCTCAAGAGGTAGCTTGAGGCGAGGACGTAGGCAGTGGGGCCGAACCTCGTTAACATACTGAGTTTGCTTCTCTCTTACCCTTCCTCTTTATATTTATTATTGTTTCATATTTTATTTATATTTTATATTATATATTTGATTTATAATTGTTATTTTTTAAATACAACTCAATTCACCCCCCCTCTTGTGTTAGTCATCTGGGCAACAGTAACTGATTGAGGTACAATAAAACAAAAGGTGGCATAAGAAGCAAAAACTTGCATTTTCAAATTAAGGGATATTTTGAGAATGTTTGGAGCGTTCTGATATATATATATATATATATATATATATAGGTCCCTTGTATCATTAAGAGTGAAATGGAGGGAAAGAAAATAAGACTCTTGATTGGAAATACCCAACTTAATGGGTTGTGAACTACCAGTGAGGGACTTTATAGCAAGGTAGGAATTATTACAGTTGAAAATGGGTTTAATGAAGACTGCAAATTGACACAAATTAATTAAATGATATCATACTCATTATCGAGGTCCAAGAGGAAATTAGCTACAAATATTTCCTAACTAGAATAATGTATTCTCCTATATCATATATGTAATGATTACTGCAGTGTGCATAGTTCTTGCATAAAGTTGTGATACCCCATATGATAAGGATAAGTGTGGGTGGTGTATGGAATCCCACATTACTTGGAAAGAAGAAGTTCTTGCTTGACTAGCTACTTTGGAGTATAGGCTATATTGTTTGGGCCTTCTATTGAGGTATTACAAATAGTACTAGAGCCATTTCCAACTAGAAATGTGGGACTTGAACTGTGTCACCTACGAAGAACAGGCCCGACGAGGGTGTCGGACATTTAAGGGGGGTAGATTGTAATATTCAAATAAGGGTAAGTGGTGTATGAGATCTCACAATACTTGGTGAAGAGAAGTTCTTGTTCTTTATAAGCTTTCAATGGGGTTTTAATTCTATCATTAATTAGTCCTTTTGGAGTATAGGCCATGTGGTTTAAATTTTCCATTGGGGCATTACAAATAATTGTGATATCCTATATGATAAAGATATGAGTGAGTGGTGTATGGGATCTCACATTACTTGGGAAGGAGAAATTCTAACTCTTTATAAGGTTCCAACGAGACTCACATTGTATCATTGACTAGTTCTTTTGAAGTATAGCCCATATGGGTTGGGCTTTTATGCTATCATACTATTGGGGTGTTATAAATGGTATGAGAGCATATCCCAACTAGAAATATGGGACTTGAGCCGGGCCATTAACGAGGAATAGGCCATGTCGCTTAGACCTTTTATTGGAGCATTACAAAAGTAGTTTCTCAATAGTTGAAAGTAAAAGGTCAAAAACAGGAAAACCAAATTGGTTGGCAAATGTTTACCTTGATTAAAGCAACTCTAGTGCTTGGGAGCTCAAAATGTAGGTAAAGAAAATCCACAAGAAGTCCGTCTGAGAAATGCCAGAATTATCCCCAAATACAGGGTGAAGAGTAATAAATATATAAGAGCACTAACAATAGATCCATCAAATTTTTTCTTTAAAAAGTACAAGTTTGCATATATATCAAAAAATTTTCATTATATTTGATCACATGTGAGGAAAAGATGGTGGAGAGAAAAGAATAAAAGTACTTTTTGTTTAGCTTTTGAATAGTGATCCATCAAAAGTGTACAAACTATATACTTGAAGAACGAATGAAGAAGCCACCGAAACTCTGTACACAATGTAGAAATCAGTAGAAGTAAAAAAATGTACAATACAGATAATATAATCTCAAACTGTCCACACTAGACATTTTAGGAATCAGTGGACACTTTTAAGTGTACACTGATTCCCAAACGGGTCTAAGGTTATTCTTATATACAATGTCATATAAAATACTAACTAATATTGATTTTTTGCTTTCTATCTAACTATATATAAGAGTAGGGTTTAGGGTTTAGTGTTTGGGATTTGGGTTTAGTGTTTGGAATTTATGGTTTAGGGTCGAGGTATTAGGGTTTAGGGTTAAGATTAGGGTTAGAGTTTAGGGTTTGGGATTTAGGATTTAGGTTTAGGGTTTAGGGTTTAGAATTTAGGATTACGGACCTAGGGTTTAGGATATAGGGTTTAGGTTTTAGGATTTGGGATTTGGCATTTAGGATTTGGGATTTAGGATATAAGATTTTGGGTTAGGGTTTATAGTTTGAGATTTGAGGTTTGGGATTTATGGTTTGAGATTTAGGGTTTAAGGTTTAGTGTCTAGGATTTAGTGTTTAAGCATTACTGTTTAGGGTTCAGAATTTAGGATTTCGGATTAGGGCTTAGGGTTTAGGGTTTTGGATTTAGTGTCTAGGATTTAGTGTCTAAGGTTTAGTGTTTAGGGTTTAGAATTTGAGATTAGGATTTAGGATTAGTGCTGAGGGTTTAGGTTTAAGTTTTATAGAGTTTAGGATTTAGGGTTTAGTATTTACGGTTTGGGGTTGTAGCATTGGCTATTTCCATGTGTTTAATGTTATGTTTGTAAAATTGCCTTTCATAGAAATAAACTTTAATACTACATAAAAAATATAAATGTTTTGGGGTAGTAATATGCGCATGAGTAACCATGCACAATCATCTAATATTTGTAATCCCTCAATAGCTAGTCAATAAATAATCCAAAAATTATAAATATAACATACCCAACAATAATAATATACCTAAAATCTATCAATAATATGTATTTCCAATATTTTTCACTATATATATATACCTGAAAAAATTCACACAAAAAACATACATACCTTAAAAAAATCATAAAACATATGGAAAAAATCACCCAACTATGCAAACCCCTCACATTGCAAAATAATTCTCATACCACAATATACTTAAATCCCATTATTGAAAAACACTAAAAAATAAACAAGTGCTCAAATACACAATGAGTAAATGGAAAATATACTTAGCAAAATCACTAAATTTTCTTCACCAGTGCTCAAATACGCCACCAAGTTCTACAGAAATACATAATGAACCATTAAATTCACACCAAAATCAATATCATAATAAAAATATCTCTTCAAAATTCACACGTGAAGTTATCTTTGAGAAGAATAGAAGCACCTCACTAGGGTCTCTCTCCCTTTCCCTCTCTCTCTCTCTCTAACGCATAGAATGAAGCAGAAATGCAAATTTTGCTTCATCTCGTGCCTATATTTAAGTTTGTTTAAATTTTAAGTACGTTCGAACATTCTAACCCTAACGTTTGAACCTACTTAAAATTCAAGATCACGTTCGAACCTTTGTTTATGACATTCGAACGTAAGGAATTTATGTTCGAACGTGTGTTAAAATGCTCAAAAAATCCTAAATTAAGGCACAAGTATTCGAACGTCATAAAATAACGTTCGAACATTACAAAAAGTGTGGAAATTTTTCCACACTTTTTTTCGATCGTTGGAACTTAATTAGATGACATTCGAGGGTTTTTAATTTTTTGATTTTTATGGTTAAATCCATAGATTGGCTTATTTATTATACCAAAATATATTAAAAGTATTTAATAAAATTATAGACATTATAGTAAATTATAATACATATATTTTTTTATATTTTTAGGGTTTTATGCACGAAAGTAATTATATAGTCAACACTATATAATACTATGTTGTTAAGTATTATATAACACTAGACCTCCCTGAATGGTATCAGGAGAGAGACCTCCCTAAATGGTATCAGAGCCTTATTAGACTGCAGATCCTCTCACTCTTTATAGACGGTAAAGAGAGGCTCTCCTACAGCAGGTGCGGTGACTGCTTAACCGGCTAGGTCCCGTATGCTTTGGTAGGTACTGCAGTGTCGCCGTGTCTTCTGTGTGAGGACTGTCTTCTGTGTGAGGACCCGGCACTGTAGGAGGTTGAGGGTTGGTCAAGGCATAAGCCACCTTGGCTGCAGAGACCCCTCAAGTCTTCTGTGTGAGGACTAAACAGTCAATTTCCTTCCAGGAAATTGACAGTGATAGTCATTCAACTTTCTTGTAAGTATTCAGGCCCTAATACTCGACTCTCGCCGACTTCATCCCAGTATAGAGGCGATCGACATTTTTTTCCATATAGGGCTTCATAAGTTGCCATTAGGATTATAGCTTGGAAACTATTATTATAGGCAAACTCTACCAGAGGCAAAAGACTTTCCCAGTTGTCGCGCAAGTCTATTAAACATGCTCGCAACATGTCTTCTAAGGTCTGAATTGTCCATTCCGTTTGACCATCAATTTGTGGGTGATAGGCATTGCTGAAATTCAAGTTCGTTCCCATCATCTTTTGTAACTTTTGTCAGAAATGAGATGTGAATCTAGGGTCTCGATCCGAAACAATCATTTTGGGCATGCCATGCAAGCGCACTATTTCTTTCACATAAACTCGTGCCAGCTTCTCCATGGAATCCGTATTGGCTATTGGCAAGAAATGTGCACTCTTAGTCAATCTGTCGACTATTACCCAGATTGTATTCTTCCCTACCGATGTTCTCAGAAATCCCACTACGAAGTCCATAAACACGTCCTCCCATTTCCATTCCGGAATCGGTAAGGGTTGTAACATATTCAAATTTTGGTGATCAGTATATATCTCACACATTTTCCCATACAAGTAGTGTCTCTAAATCTTTAGTGCAAACACTACTGCCGCCAATTCCAGGTCGTGGGTAGGGTAATTGCGTTCATGATCCTTAAGCTGTCGGGATGCGTAGGCAACTACTCGTCCCTCCAGCATCAGGAAACATCCCAAACCCATCTTCGAAGTGTCGCAAAATATCACATATGGTTTGTGAGGTTCTGGCAGAGATAGTACTGGTGCCGACGTTAGTCTCCTCTTGAGCTCTTGGAAACTCTGTTCACACTTATTGCTCCAGACATGGCGTTTTTCTTAATTAACGTTGTCAGAGGACCAGACAGTTTAGAAAATCCTTCTACGAACCTCCTGTAGTATCTCGCTAAACCGAGGAAGCTTCGTATTTCATGAGCGCTTGTCGGCCTCTGACATTCTTTCACTGCTTCTACCTTTACTGGGTCTACCGCTACTCCTTTACTGGAAATGACATGACCCAGAAACTTAACCTCTCGAAGCCAAAACTCGCATTTACTAAGTTTTGCATATAGCTGATGCTCTTGTAGAGTGTTCAGCATAGTCTTTAATTGCTCTCGGTGGTCCTCATCATTCCTGGAGTATATTAAGATGTTGTTGATAAACACCATGACGAAACTGTTCATCAGATCCATGAATGCTGCGGGGGCATTGGTCAGTCCAAATAGCATAACTAAGAACTCGAAGTGTCCATAACGAGTTCGAAAGGTAGTTTTGGGTACATCCGACTCCTTGATTTTCAACTGATGATATCCTGATCAGAGATCAATTTTTGAGAATATCGTTGCTCCTTATAGTTGATCTAATAGATCATCTATCCGTGGTAACGGATACTTGTTCTTGATAATAACCTTGTTAAGGTATCTATAGTTGATGCATATCCTCGTTGTTCCATCCTTTTTCTTTACAAATAATACTGGAGCTCCCCATGGCGACAAGCTAGGTCGTATGAATTCTTTTGATAATAATTCTTCTATCTGCACTTTCAATTCCTTGAGTTCCGTTGGTGTCATTCGATATGGTACCTTATGAACTGGAGCCGTAGCAGGTTCCAATTCAATGGTAAATTCCGTCTTGCGATCTGAAGGTAGTTCAGGCAAATTCTTCGAGAATACTCGAGGGAAATCTCGTACCACTGGAACTTCTTCAATACTCTTCGCATCCTCTGTTGCATTGGAGGACATCAGCAAGAATGCTTTCGCCTCTCCCTTCAGACTCTTGATTGCTTTCCTTGCCGTCACAATAGAAGGAACTGAGCTAACCGTCTCTCCCACGTAACGCAGCTCTAGTTCTCCTAGCAGCTCAAAGGTTATCTCCTTTTTGCAACAGTCGATCTTGGCGAAATGCTTGAATAGTCAGTCCATCCCCAGTATCACGTCAAATCCCAACAGGTGAAAAACTATCAAGTTGGCATCTAATTGTACCCCAGTGATCTCTAGAGGACAGTTTCTTGCTATCCGCTGGCAGCCTATCGTTCTTCTGTCCGGGAGGGCTACCAGTACTTTCTGATCTAAGGGTTCTACTTCTAGCTTACACTTTCGCATGCAATTATACGAGATGAAGGATCTCGTTGCTCCAGAATCAAACGATGCATATATTACGCATCAGAATGATCTCCCCTATAAAATTTTCTACTATCAACAAGTTAGAAAAATCATTTTGTAGTTTAAATTAAGACAAGGTCGAGTCTTTTACCAGTAATGATGCCTGCATTAATGGCCTCATCTTCCATGTCCATTTCTCTCGGGGTAAAGACATATACTTTGGCTTTCACGGGAGTCTTTGCTTTCTCTCCTGGTAGCATGGTCCCGCTAGCGACCATTTGAGGATAGTCGCATACTCTATGGCCTTTCTAACTACATCGGAAACAGGCTCCCTTCGCCACTCGCCACTCGCCCGAATGCGGTCGTCCACATGTTCTGTAAGGCGGCGAGGATGCTGGTACTACTGGCCTGCCCATTTCGCCATTCCCTTTATCCATAGGAAAAGCAACTCCTTTTTTGCCCGCGTCCTTCCCAGAAGAGTAGGGAAAATTCCTCTTTCTGTTCATTTGCACTTGATTGATCAAACTCTTCTGTTCTGCCTCAGTGATAGCTACTACATTTACTAATTCTTTGAAACTTTCAATTCGCAGGCAAGCTACCTAGTTGCGGATTCTTGGCTGTCTTGGAACTTCTTCGCTCGCATTTTCTCAGTGGATACCAAATGAGGAGCGCATTGCGCCATTTCCATGAATTTCACGGCGTATTGATTCACTGTCATGCCCCCTTGTCCCAGCGTGGCGAATTCCATGGCCTTTTGCTGTTTGATGGATTCAGGGAAGAAGCGGTTGTCGTGCGGTTGTCGAATTCTGTCTTGAAGTGTTCCTAGGTGGGATCCACATTCTCTCCTAATTCCTCCTTTAGTAATTTCCTCTTTGTATCCCATCACAGTCCAGCCTCTCCCTGTAGGAGGTGTCCCGCATATAGTACTTTCTAGGCTTCCGTACATCCGCTGATCTCGAAGGTATGTTCCAAGTCCATAATCCATCTGTCTGCTTTCATAGCTCCCTCCCTTCCCATGAAATTCGGATACCAGTAGACTAGGAACTTTTCGTAAGTATAGCCCGACGTTCCTCCACCGGTATGTGGATGGCATCTGCCTTGTTCTATCTGGGCTTTTACTAATTTTGTCATCTAACGGATCGCCTCACTCTCCTTTCCCTTTTGTCACATGCTCTTTCAATCAACCAATCATCTCATCTCTTATGCAAACTTGTCCTATTAGTCTTACACAAATCCATAGCCTAGATTTGGTGGCAAAAAAGATGTCAAACCAACGGAGGGGGAGTCGGCTATAGCCATACCCGAACCCTCCACTTCCTTCCTCCCACATTTTAGTCCATCAATCAACATCTCATGTCATCTTTCTCTTACACCTTCTTACATATCAAGTCTTATATAGTTTTACACAAATCCTACATGTCCCTTCTATCTAGATTTGGAAAAATATCTTGGTGAGAAAATCCTAAGGCATTCGGCTATAGTTCCCTCACTGAACCCCTCTCTTTTCTCATCTCCAAATTTTTTCAAATCTTACCTCATCATTTGATTAGATATAGTAGGATCCTAAGATGATCTCATTTGGCAAAAATCCTATGCCTCACACGCCTATTTAGATAGGAAAAGATGTGAAGATTCCACTCTTGTCTTCTCTTTTCTTTTTTCAACCAAAACAACTAATCAACTTTCTCACCTACTAATATTTTCCTTCTTTCAACTACTAGTCTTGTTCTAACTTATTAAACTTCTCCTAACTTGACATGTGTCATCAAGCATGGGCTTGAGTTGACTAGTGGACTCATTTTCATGGACCTATGAGCTTGTCCTCCCCCACTTAGGCCCAAAGCTTTTGTTATGGCCTTAAGGCCTTAAACTCCTAATCCCACCATTTAAGATGTTATCCACTAAATTGCCTAAGTTACTAAACTCTATATATTTAATTAAATAAAAGCAAAGTACGGGAAATTCGGGGTCGTCACATATACAAAAATGGCTCAGCAACTTCGGACCACAAGAAAGAGGAGTCTGGAAGGAGCCTCACGGGAGGCATACCGGATAGAGGCCCGCACAATTACACTAAAGCGGGAAGTGATGGTTAACAAGTTTGACTCGTTGTTTTGGAAGCAGAGGAGCCTGCGGTATGTGTTCGTGGATGGGGGTTGGCTGCCCATTTGCTCACTGAGGGGGCCCGTGTACACCACCATGGTGCATGAGTTCTACTAGGTGTTGTCCACATTGCCCCACGACGCCGATTCCCACGTCATCGAGATCCATGGGGTGTGGCTCACTGTCTCAGCGGATGTCATCGTCGACCTACTGAAGATCTAACATCTACCGCCACAGCCAAGCAGCAGGTGGAGGACACAGGTGCTGCACAGGCTCCGCAGCTAGATGCTAACGCTAGCATGGCGAAGTCCCAGACTGGCCCAGATCCTTCTACAGGCCGTCATCATGTCAACCTCGACTTAGAGGACGATATTGCTAGATCCAAGGAGGAGGGTCCATAGTGGGATGAGGATTTCTACATTCTCATGGGCAGAGACTGGTAGGTGCATAGGATGTCAGACAACATCTCCCAAAGTGAGGTCGACGGTTTCTTTTGCATACTGCATCTCATTGTTGTAGCAAATGTGGACTTGCTGGCACACACAGTGACCTTCAGCCGACCACGCACCCAATGTCTCGTCAGTATAGCACGTGGAGACCCAATTGACCTCCCGTGGGTGATCTTCGAGAGAATCCGCTACGAGGCATGCACTGTATTAGTGGACAACCTTCCTTACAAAATCCGCTACGA
This sequence comes from Platycarya strobilacea, assembly GCA_036898215.1. Lineage (NCBI taxonomy): Eukaryota > Viridiplantae > Streptophyta > Magnoliopsida > Fagales > Juglandaceae > Platycarya > Platycarya strobilacea. The sequence goes on along the minus strand of CM072546.1, from coordinate 23,438,307 downwards.
GCTGGCACATGGAGTGCCAGCTCGGGTCTTAGAGCTAGTGCAGCCACAGATCGGCCCCCTCAACATTAGTAGCTATTACCGGAGTCAGGGGCAGAAGAGGTAGTGTGTGCCCCTTCCTGTAGTAGATCTAGCACCACCACTCCAAGATCAGACCATCCAGCCTAATCCCGCTGACAAAGTCCACAGTTTTGGACAGTATAGTGCGGGACAGACTGCGGGCGAGGATGTGCCACCTGCTTAGGTTGTACAGCTACAGGCATACATGGAGAGGCAGCTCACTACACATACTGCCTCGATTCTTGCACATGTGGATTAGGCATTGGGGCACCTGTACATTGATATAAAGATTTTGCGTCTCATGGTCGAAATGTTGTCTGACGAGGTCAAGGCTTTAAAAGACATCGTTTAGTCAGTGATTTTATGTTTTTTTTTATTTAGTTTTTAATTTATATAATAGAGCAGCTGCTCATGTAATATATATATTGTTTTATTTTTAATTTCTATTCTCAAATTTCTTTAGTATTCATTTATCTAAATTTATTTTAAATCGTCGCACTTCATACATTTAAGAAATTGAATTATTTGACAATTCAATAAGTACAAAATTTGTATGATATTAACAGGGTCTGCTAAAGTAGAATCTTATTTTAATTTCTTTATATATTTTTTATCTTATTCATTTAAAAATATTTTAAAAAATAAATATTAATTCAGTCCAATAATCAAATCCTACACAATTAAGTAAGGCAAAAATTTTAAAATGTATAACCATATTAATGGTGCCAAAATAAGGTGTCAAAGTATTTTTTTTAAATTTAATGTAAATGTTCTAATTTTATTTTATATAGTTCGAACGTTGGCACTAGAAAAATTCACGTTTCAATGTTATTCATTACATAGTTTGAATGTGCTCTCAACATTCGAACGTAAAATCATATTAGCTCGAACGTAAGAAAATTCAGCAGTTATCTTTAGTAACAGTTCCAAGAAACCATCACAGAAAATAAGTTTTGGTGATGGTTTGGAGACTGTCACAATTTCTAAAGTATCACTAAAGCCTAATTTTGTTTTAGTGTTCCTCGATGCTACTATTTTTCCCATATTTTGTGACCTGGGTATTGCAATAAACGAGAAATTTGCTAGTTTTATGGCCAACAACAAAGCTTTAATTTGGGTTTGGAATAATCAGGGTGGAGAAGAAAGAGTGATGCAAAATAAACAAGGGGGGCAGGGTTTTGTTGCTGAAGGGAGGGGGGAAGCAGTTTAGTTTCGTGTAGTTGAACACCACAATAACTCTTGCAGAATGCTACGTGGCGCTAAGTAAATAGTGGACTGGTTATATAGCCAGATTGGATAAAAGTTAATTTCAAAAGTTTGCCCTCCGAATCACAAATTTGACTATTCATTTAGACTTCAGCAACGCCAAGTTGTCGAAAAAAAAAAAACATTTTGTCATCGTAAATAAAGCGTTTGACCCAACATTTTATTCATCCATCTTAACTCATGGTTATAGGTGTGTTTAGTCCCCACGAGTATATGCCACAAGGTTTGCTACCTTCTTCTATATCATACCCAGATGTCAAGATATTTAAAGTCAAGGCTTTAAGAATGTTAGGATCATCCAAAACAAGAGTTAAATCAGGAAATCAATCAAAATAGACAGGACCACAAAACATAGAGGACTGAATCATTCCAAGTATACTACATAACACACACATATACACAGAGATATATTATATATATATATAGGAGATCAGATATACGGGATCGATGGGAGATTAAACCTATCATAGTCATAAAAACACATGGCAAACACAGTGAAGAATTACTAGGCTAGGTTTAGATATTGAGGTGATCTCAAATGACTTGTTAATATCAATAAATATCCATGGTTTGGCACTTGCCAAAACCCTTTTTCTTTAAAACTCTTTCACAATGAGCATTTTGATCTGAAGAACTAGTTAGTACTAATTTGATAAAGGATAATTAGTCAATTTATTCTTTTTTTAATCCCTCAAAAGAAGTTATCTACAAAATAATGATAGATTCACGTATATTTTGCGATCAAGCACCAATTTATAGAAACATACAGATGGCTATGTATGTGATCTGTTTTTAATCAGCTAGTTGCATGTGGGTTTAACTAATGGCGCATCATGTCACAAGTTCACAATATTATGGCTTGCTAGAGAAAGGAACACAATCTTGGCAAGAGATTCTAACGAATAAATGCACTATACATATATAGTGCACGTACGTGAAATGTAAGGTAGCGAACTAATTCACCTAAAAACCCGGCCATCAAACTTGGAATTCATATAATAAAGTGATAGCATGCATTCAATGTTTTTCAAACAATATTATACAGACTTACAGACCAAATTTCTTTCCCACTAGCTACTTGAGAAATTAAGAAGCCTAACTAGACATGACTCATCACTAATATCCGTCTGTATATATGTGAGTATATATAAATATAATATATAATATATATATATATATATATATATATGGTACCGTCAAAGCCATTATATATACCCATAGAATGCATTAAGTTCAATTAGCTTTATGATAAATTACCTACTTTTTGTCCAAAGTTAAAGCGCCGGCGTTAGGAATTATGGAATTACTTAGTTATATGATCATGAACAGATCACAGTAGTTTAAAGGTCATAAAGTAAAAATGATCACACATACACACGTACGTACGCATGACGCATGTATCGGTGCATTTTTTTCTTTTAATCTTTTTATATTTTTTCTTTTATGAATAGTACATCCTACGTAAAGTACTGCTTTTGTAATTAGAGTAAGAATAATGTTACTATATATGCCCCTCCATCTTTTTCACTCATTTTGATCATTTATGAATTTATTTATTTTTAATATTTTATTTTACTTACTGATTAAGGAAGTAACTGTTAGGGTGTTGATATCTTTTTTTATAAACAAAAAAAAAAAAATGGGAAGGTGAATTTAGCCTAATTAGCGATACGCACAATTGTCATTAATGCTGAGAGGCAACCTAGCATCACAAGATAAAGACTTTAGAGTTAAAAAGGTACAAAAAAGGCGCATAGATCAATTGAGATAGGAAAATAATACTTCTGGCTGTGCAGCCATGCATTAGGTGAACTTGGCTCCTAATGGAAGATAAATATGTTTTTTTCCCTTTAAAAAAGGAGCTCTTTTATTATATGAACTGATCTAGTAATTGGTAAATACATTGAATCTTCATTAGAAAATAAGTCAATGACCGGGAAAGGGCCGGGAGTGGGCGGAGGTGGTAAACAATGTGTGCCAATTATACACTTGAACTTTGGACACCGTTAGATTTGAATATCGAGTGTAGACACATGATTAATGGAATGTCCAGATCATCAGAGAGTGGTTGGCACATTTACATATATATGTATATCTTATTCAAATGCAAAACACGTTTCATTAACTTTAGGATTCAATAACGTACCATGGTCACGGAATATATAGTCTTGTTACATGCAAATTATTTATAAGGTCCTAATGTGAATCAAAATTGCTTTTCTTCAGATCGCGAAGGATGCTGAAATAATGATCAATACTTTTCAATGCTTTTGGTATGCAAGCGACCGCATCAGTTTGCATGGAAAATAATAGGCAAGTCATTGACGTCTCTAACTTAATTGCTTCGCTTTTGCATCATAAACCAAAACTTCTAAAGCCTGCGAGTTTTGTAGCCATCAAAAAACAGCTGTATGGTACTAGAAATAAAGCATCTGGTCCCATATATAACATCACTCTCAGTTTTGATTTGGGCCTGGCAAATAACTAACACATGACCCTGCATGCATGCAAATATTTGGTATGAATTATTGAAGCAAAGAATTAGCTAGCTCGTTAGATCAAGGCATTTCCCCCCTTTTTACAGACAGAAGCTCCTTATTCTCTCTAAAAACTTTAGCCGAAAAAACATCTGAGGGGGTGGGAATTTCCGCTCCACCCCCCCCCCCCCCAAAAAAGAAAATCCCATCCTGCCTTCTTTCCCCCTCCCCTACCCTTTGCTGGCATCATTTCCATTGTTTTCCCCTTCAGTTTTCTTTCCACCTGCTGTGTTTCTTTTCTTCTTTCGTTTTCTAGCTTTTTTCATCTGTTTCTCTTAGTTTCAAGATGGAATGTGGCTCGCAACACTTTTCAATGGCTTGCATCCACCATGCACCCCGCCGGGGTTTCCTCAGCCGCTGATCTACAAGCCTTTCAAAGGGTTAGCCCTTAGCAAAGATGCATGCACCACATGTGCAGGGCATCCTATGTGAATGGTTTCCACGTGCCCTCACTTAGAGGGCCTACTATCGCCTTCCATGGTGCTTTTGGGCTCGGCAATGTTGGTGGCCTCATGATCGACTATTCAAACTCTTCAAGCATGGTGCATGACCATCGCACACCACCACCTCCGTGCCTTTATGTTTAGTTTGCCAGCTTTCTTTTTTAGTTCTAGTTTTTATCTGTATTTGGTTTTGATTTCAGCTTCTATTTATGTTTTGTTTGTGTTGCTTTTTGTATTTGTAATAATAAAAGAAGAAGATTGTTTCCTTTAGTTGTCTCACTCCTCTTTCGAGAGAAGGGTTTTGTCCCTCTTCTTTGCTACCCTCTCCCTTTTTGAAGGGAGGTGGTTTGGTTTGATTTGATTTGGTTATCTTTGTTTTAACCGAGTGCTTTACCATAAGATAAACTAAGATTATGATTTTCTTATATAAAGTGTATAGAAGTTAAGATAATGTTCGCCACAAATTTTATTTGTGTACAAGATGCCCCAATCAGTAAAGTAATTCAATTATAATATGAGTTTTTTTTTCTTTTGTATTTCAATTACAGCTGTAACTTCATTTCATAAAATGCAATGAAACCCTTCCTTAAAAAAAAATCATGTTTTGATGATTGAGTGCTACCTAGCTAGCTCGCTCTCGCTTTAATGATAATCCGTATCTAGCAGCTGCTGGTGTGAGTTGTTATCGTTGTTACCAGGGAACAACTTAGAGGATTTTTAGGAAACCATTGATTGCCTAATCTTCCTTGTATAGAAATTTGTTATTCTTCCTTTATTATGTCCGTTATTCTTGCCTAAGGATTTACATACCCTTGTATAGGATGAACTATTCTCCTTATATATTTGTAAAGCTTATACGAGATCAATAGAATTTTAAACATACAAAGTTAGACAATTTGACATGGTATTAGAGTACTACATTCTTGGGATCCTTGCCTTCTCTGCTTCGTAGACATGCCAGAGAGATGATCCTCTCCGGTGCTCATCCACTAAACACGGACACCTTCTTCATTGACTTTACCCAAAAAATGACTGATACTTTGACCAAAGCTCAGACCCCGACTACCAACGACTCTTCCTCTATGCCGATAGGCATCAAGTTGGATGGCTCTAACTATGCGTTATGGTCGCAAGTTGTTGAAATGTCATTTTCGACAAAGACAAGTTGGGCTACATCAATGGTGATATTCTGCAACCATCCACGACCTATCCATCATTTTGCAAATGGCACACAAACAATGCCATTATCAAAGGTTGGCTTATCAATTCCATGCACCCTTCACTGATCAGGAACTTTATCCAGTTCCCCACCATGAAGTTGGTTTGGGATTCTATCGTTACAACCTATTTTGACGGGGGTGATAGCTCCCAAGTTTACGACCTTTGTCGATGTGTGAGCCGACTACGCCAAGCTGGAGGCTCTATTGAACAATAATATTATTTGGATCTTCAAGGGTTGTGGAGCAAGATTGACTTTCGTCGCCCCAATCCCATGAAATGTCCTGATGACATGTGACAATATACATCTTGCTTTAGGAAGATTGAGTTTTGACATGTATTTCTGGATGGCCTGGATGATTGACTTGACCAGATTCATGGCGATGTTCTTCAGCTCCGTCCTTTTCCTACCGTGGAGCAGCCCTTTGCGTTGGTTTGACGTGAGGTAATTCGTCAAACCGTGATGACGGCCAACGACTCCAATGGTGCTCTAGGTGCTGTTCTGGTGTCTTGGAGTCTCCAGCTTGTTCCCTCCAGTCAAATCAAATATGATGCCTCGTCTTAGGGAAGCCGCAAATCATCTAAACCGCCTACTTCCGACGGACAAAAGTGGTTCCATTGCAGCAATGGCAAGCACACTCGTGAGAATTTTTTTCAACTCCATGGGTACCCTGACTAGTGGCATGACCTACAAGCCCGAAAACGCAAGGAGACTACTGGTTCAGGGAGCAATTCGAAGACAAGTTTTGGGGGCAGTTCAGGCACTGGTTTAGGGAGGAACTTAGGTGCTGGATCCATGGCTTTTACCCAAGGATACTTAGGTACAACTACAGTTGCAACTACATATGTGCATTTGTCACTTGTCCCTACCGTGGAGCCCACCCAAGCCAATAAGGATTTGTTGCTCCCATGTACTGCTACTGGTTGTGATTTGTGGCTTCTTAACTCCAGTGCCACTGACGCCATGACGTTTAATACCATCGACTTTACTGCTAAGTCGTTACCAAAACATACAAGCATTGCTCATGCAAATGGTATTATTTCTCCCATCACTAGGGTTAGTTTTGTGACTCTATCTCCCTCTCTGCAATTATCCAATACATTACTTGTTCCATCCCTTTCTCACAAATTATTGTCTGTCAACCAAGTGACTGCTAACCTAAATTGCGTGGTGCTGATTTATCCTAATTTTTGTCTTATCCAGGATATTCTAACGAGGGAGATCATTGGGTGTTGTACTAAGAAAGGGGGGTTATACTACATGGAGGATTTTAGTGTTGGTTGTGCACATCACATGCATCATCCGAGTGAGTCTATAAAACGACAAATTTGGTTGTGGCATCGTTATATGGGTCATCCATCCTTTGACTACTTGAAGATGTATTTCCTAATTTATTTTCTCGATTGTCGATTTCTCAATTGAACTATGACACTTGCATTTTGGTGAAGAGTCATCGAACTAGCTATCCTTTAAGCATCAGTAAATGTGATACTCCATTTACTTTAATTCATTCTGAAGTTTTGGGTCTGTCTCCTATCACTATTGGGTATGGTATTCGATGGTTTGTACTATTTGTTGATGATTGTACTTGTATGACATGGCTATATTTGTTGAAGCGCAAAGACGAGGTATTCAATGCACTTTGAACATTTTACGCTATGGTTTGTACATAGTTTTTTACTTAAATTCAGATTCTCTGCTCGGATAATAGTGGCGAATACGTAAATCATCATTTCCAAGATTATTTTCGCCACATGGTTTTCTCCATAAAACCTCGTGCCCTCAGACTCCCCAACAGAATGGGGGAGCCAAGCGCAAGAACCATCATATCCTTGAGACCACCCGAGCTCCATTATTTGGCGCCAAGGTACCCCTCTACTATTGGTCTGATGTCATGTCTACAACCATGTATTTGCTGAATCGACTACCTTCAAAAGTCTTAAATTTTAAGACCCCTCTTGATCGAGGCTTTCTCAGATTGTGTTTCTCTACCTTCAAAAGTCTTAAAGTTTTTGGATGTGTAGAATTTTTTCATCTTCACAAGAATCGACGCACTAAACTTGATCCTTGTGTGCTTCGATGTCTATTTCTAGGCTATGGTGTCCAATAAAAAGGGTATCGGTGCTACGACCCCACTATGAAACGCACTCACGTCATTATGGATGTTACATTTCTGGAGTCAGATAATTTTTTCTCTCCTCGGCAACCAACTCACCTCTTCAAGGGGAGACATGAAGTGAAGAGCCAAATTGGTTAGCCCTAGAATGGGTTAGCCCTGGATAGTGAGGAGCCGTAAGCAAATTGATCAGCCCCAGATAGTGAGGATGCACCTGAACCACAAAGTAGCTCCCAAAATGATGGTGATGATGGTGATTTGCTTACGGCAGAGGTACAAAACCCTGAGGCTGAACTTGAACCAGACTCTTCAGTACTCACAAATCCATCTCTTAAGAATATTTCTGAGGTAACTATTCCTACTACTTCTCCTTATTCTAACGATACAAATGCTATTACTAGGTGTTGCCCAAATGGATAACAATAGAGGGTGAATTGGGTTATATAAAAAAATTAATACTTATAAACTAAATACACAATATAAAATATAAACAAAATGCAAAGTAGCAGGAAATATAAAGAGTAAGGGAAAGAAGAAGCAAACTCAGTATTTTAATGAGATTCAGCCTTACTGCCTACGTCCTCGCCTCAAGCTACCCTTTGAGAATCCCAAATATACTATTCAATCTCATTCAGATGGAGATAGATACCTATTACACATTTGAGCAACATCGTTACAAAGAATCCGTATAGGACACCCTCTACACTAGCAATCATCTCACACTTAGTGATTCAGCTATTCCCTATGTAGAATACATTCTACACACACAAAGGTTATACGCACCCTCTTATTGATACAAGAGCTGATAGTGGGTGGATTATCAGAATACACTTCTCAATGAGTGAAATAAGAATAATACAGTGTAACCATAACTCTCTCAAAATGAATAATATTTTAAGACACAAAACTTAGAGAAAAGAGAATGACGGTTTTGTTGTGATTTTACAAAACTCAAGTAAACTATTTATCAGTAAATGAGTTTTCAATTTCAAATCTTAGCAAATGTGAAGATATCATTCGTATTTCAAAATATTCAAATAAAAGCATATCTTTTCAAGACAACATCATTCATATTTCAAAATATTGAAACAACATGCACATGTCAAAAAATGACACTCAATCATCTTTTAAATTCAAAATTCAAAATTCAAACTCTTGATGATGTCATTGCATATATCAAGCACATGTGAAATATAATTTTTGAATTTAAATCTTTTGATTAAGTCATTGTATATGTCATGCACGTGTAAAATATAATTTTCGAAATTAAAGGTTTTAATGATGTCATGCATATGTCATGCACATGTAAAATATAATTTTTGAAATTAAAACTTTTAATGATGTTATGCACATGTGAAAAATACAATTTGATGTTTTATGGGAAAAGATTACTTTTGAGCCTTAATCCAATTTCAAATTTTATCAAGAGATGTACTAAATTACTCTATAAGCTTTATTTGTAGAATTGTTCTTTTTCTTGTTCATGCTTGATTTCTTGATGTGCTTAACTTTATTTATGCGTAGACAACTTGAGCTTGAGTCATGAATTTATTTGTTATCATCAAAATGTATACGTAGATACGAGACTTGAAACATTGGGTTCAATACTAGGCATAACTTACCTTTCAAGAACAATCGGGGCAAACCGCCTAATCGATACTCTCCCTGCACGGAGGACAAAATACTCAATTGCCAACTGTCTCCACCAAGAAGCTATCTGAGCCCCTGAAGGCATTTGCACATGAGTTGTCCTCATGCCATGTTCCAACTAACATTTAGGAAGCTCTAGCAAATCCGAAATGGACTCGGGCAACACAAGTAGAAATGAAGGCATTACTGAAGAACAAGACATGGATGCTAGTTCCTCTCCCATAAGGAAAGATAACAGTGGGATGCAATTGGGTATTCTCTATCAAACATAAAGCTGATGGGTCTATTGAGCGATACAAGACATGACTGGTGGCAGAAGGATATACAGAGACGTATGGCGTAGATTACCAGGAGACTTTCTCACTAGTGGCCAAGTTGAATACAGTTAGGTTCCTACTATCTCTTGTAGCAAATTTGGATTGGCCACTACACCAGTTTGATGTAAAGAATGTGTTTCTCCATGGAAACCTCAAGGATGACGTATACATGGATATTCCACCAGGCTATTAGGCATCCTCAAACACCAACAATGTTTGTAAGTTGGAGAAGGCACTATGTGGATTGAGGCAATCACCTTGTGCTTGGTTTGGGAGGTTCAATCTAGCAATGGAGAAATATGGCTTCCAATAGAGCAACTCGGATCATACTCTCTTTCTGTAGCATCGAATGGGTAAGGTAACCGCTTTAATTGTCTATGTGGATGATGTGATTATTACAGGAGATGACAGTGAAGAAATGACTTGACTTCAAAAACAGTTAGCAACTGAATTCGAGATGAAGAATCAAGGAGGACTAAAGTATTTTCTAGGAATTAAAGTTACTAGGTCACAATAAGATATTTCATTCACAACTGAAATATACTTTAGATTTATTATCTAAGGTGGAAATGCTAGACTGTTAACCTGCCGACACTTCTATCATTTAGAATCACAGGCTCAGTGACTATCCTGACCAAATACCCACAGACAAATGGAGGTACCAAAGGATAGTGGGAAAACTTATCTACTTCTCAAATGCTCAATCTAACCCCTTTTGCCCTTATCATACACGTCTAGCTATTGCTTATGTTGTAAGTGTTGTCAGTCAATTTATGCATAACCCAAGTGAGGATCATATGGATGCTATGATTCGAATACTTCAATATTTGAAGTCATCTCCTAGAAAAAGGACTTATGTTTGCAGTGAATAACCTTCTCAAGGTGGAGGGCTATACAGATGCAGATTAAGCAAGAAATACCAAGGACAAAAAGTCAACTTTAGGCTACTTCACATTTGTTGGTGGAAACCTGGTTACATGGAGGAGTAAGAAGCAGAAAGTAGTGGCAATCTCAAATGCTAAAGCAAAGTTCCATTGAATGGCTAAGGGATTGTGTGAACTTCTCTTTGGCTCAAGAAGCTTCTGATTGAACCTAGAGTTGACTTCATCTCAAAGATGAATCTTTTCTGCGACAACAAGGCAACAAGTGCCATTTCTCATAATCCAGTTCAGCATGATCACACCAAGCATGTGGAAGTAGATCGTCACTTTATTAAGATGAATCTAAAAGCTAAAGTTAATAGGTTTTCATTGTGAAGTTTATAGCTTTATAGCATGATATAACTTTATATCATCATGTAACCTAGTACGGAGAAGATATGGGTGATAAAAATGTGGAAAAAATGCTACTAACCATTAGTTCATTGTAAAAATAAAGCTTTTTATCAGGTTGGGTAGAATTAAGATAAAAGGAAAAGTATTGGGTAAAATTAACATGATAAATGTATATTCAAATGAGTTCGTATGGTGTGTAGACTAGAGTTGGGCTTCTATTTGTTTTTACCTAGGGCGCGATGTTGAACCTAATAATGCATTATTAGAGTATAGCAACTCTAGTCTTATAATATGCAAGGTGGTGCTTGCATGGTAGAAAATTAATCTGTTGTAAATGTAGGCCTGCATCCATTGTCTCACTAAGTTCAACCATACTTAGCTAGCAAACCAAAGGAATTTTAAAATCATGCATTCCTTTTGTTTCATATTTTTTTATGTGGCATTTGCTAATGTTTGTATAAGCTATATATGATAAGGGTACATTAAACAAATATATGAGTGTGTTACACCCCTTAGATTAGAAGCACCACAGCCCATAAAATAGTATATATTCATCCTGAATAAATTGACAGGTTGACAAATATCCCATTTGCTAAGTTTCAGGTAACAACCAATGAGATTAAGTGGAACAAGAGGCATTTTTCTTCCTGGCAGTCTAGAGAAAAATAAAGGATTATTACATTCATGTTGACACAGCTATACAAAGGGTAAATTCCTAGGCTGAATTTGCTGGCAGTCCATTTCCTGAGCTGAATTTGTTGGCAGTATAAAGTCTAGAGAAAAAATTTCTGGTAGTCCATTTTCTATACAAATTCCTTGGCTGAATTCTATTAAGGTTGCTGTGAAAGTGCCATTCGGTAATAAGGATCCTAAAGTTCTATTGGTTAACTTATCATTTTCAAACAGATATGTAAATGGGGTAGTTAACTTGGTTTCACAAAAAATGTAGACAAATTTGTGGAAATATAATGGTGGTTATCATGTATGTAAGCAGATTCCAACAAATTTACTCATTGGTCGCATGCTTATTAATCTGCACATATTGAATATTATTAGCAGATAAAACGACAGTTATATTTTATGAGATATGCTTGACTAAATTGTCCCATTTAAGTTCGAACAAATACAAGGTTTTTCCACGAGAAAGATCAGCCGATAGTTCTATATATGTGTGGAAAATAAAGTTTCCTCACCAAAAGACAATTTAAGCTATTCATGAATTTTGGTAATTTGCCACCAGTGAATTTAATTCTTGTCACAACTTGTAATGGTGGAATATAATCCTCTTCTTTGAATATGTTACATTATTATCACAACTCAAATTGGTGGGAAAAATAAGTTTTTTACCAAATACCCGGTCACTATAACATATTTTCGGCAAATTCCTTCGGTGTAAAAAAATATATTCCTAGAAAAAAGTACATATGTAATGCATAATTTTCACGATTGCAAATCATGCCTACAATTCTTTTGACACCATATAATTTGTGTGTACAAAGCATATGCCATAAAAGCTGCAATGATCAAATTTGTAGAAATAAATCTTTACCGATCAATTACATTCATAGATAATGATATATAAATTACGATAGTGGAGTTGCTGGATAACCCATTTTCCATGAGTTTGCAGGTTATTGTCACAACTTGAAGTGGTGGCAAAAGATTAGTATTTTCCACCAAAAAAAAACTTGCTACATAAAAGTTTTGTTCATGCAGTATATGCCACCAACATCTCACCACTCAAAATGGTGGAAAATTTTTTTGCAACATAGCTGCTGTCCGTTATTCTTGTCTAAGGATTTACATACCCTTGTATAGGACGAACTGTTCTCCTTATTTATTTGTAAACCTTACACGAGATGATCAATACAATTTCGAATATACGAAGTTAGACATTTGACAGTAGCTACCTAGAACCTTTCATCATAAGGAGATATCCATGCTTATATGATTACAAGTATGCATGTTTTTTGCATGCATGGTCCCTATATAATTGGTTAAAAATGTTAAAGACTTAAAAGTCATACACGGATCTCGAACCGGAGATCCACAATATATATATATATATATATATATATATTTATCTAACGATTAAGCTGGAAGTGTTCTCAGTCTTATAAATAATAAATTCATCATTCCATCATTTTCGGATTGATGATTAAGTTTCTACATCTTTCTTTCCACTTTCACCTAAAATTAGATAATGTTTAATATATATATATATATATATATATATCTGTATGAAGGTGAGCTAGGGCCGGGGTGTTTTATCATTTCACTTGTCAATCTAATGTGTTTGGCCAAGCAGCTTGTAGCTTACAAGTTATACTGTACGAGTCTATAATTTGTGCAATACGCAATTTATTGTGTATTAGAGAGACAGATTTAAAGAGAGACAAGATGATTTTATAGTGGAGAAATTCGAAATGGTTTATAAGGTAATTTATTTTGACAAAACAACATAAATGTCGAAATAGTGCCTTAGGGTGGAGTCTTGAATCGATTTATATATTTATATGTAAATAAATAAATAAAATTAAAATTAAAAATTACAATAGGTTATAATAAAATATTACTTTGGAAAGGCTAACCGTTCTTTAAACATAACACTTCAAGTGTAGGTAAGAAAAAAATCAGAAAATTGGACTGGACTGGTCCAAACCAGTGAAATTGGTCCGGTTTTAGGTCAGTACCGGTTCTCGTAATGTCAAAATCAGTTGGTATCAATACTAAGCTTTTTAGAACCGAACTGGTTCAATATAATATAAAATATAAAATATAAAATATTTTTTTATTATATACAATATTTTTTATGTTAGCATATAATGTAAATTAATTAAAATTTATATTTTATGGTCTAATACTAATAGTCTAATACTATATTACTATTAGTAATATACTTTAAGCACTACAAGGAAAACGTTTTTTCCTAGCGCCACTATTCGCCACAATAAAGACCCAAATACGCTACATATAATATTTCTGAGCAAATTCTTTACCGCCTCTGGATCGCCGCTGTTATTTCTCTGCATAAAACATAACTCAGCATTTGGAATTTTTCTTTGGAATAAAATTCCCATAGCAGCGAAAAATTTCACCGCTTTACATCTCAAATGGCATTGTAGTTACTGTCCATGTTGATGTTATAATTCACTGCAAGTATCTTTAGTGGCGATTCTAAATCACTGTTATATTACTTAGAACACCGCAACATGATTTGATACATAGCGATTTCTTCATCGCCCTGATGATACTATTTGTAGCGTCTTACATAATCACCGTAAAAACCTAAGTATTTAGCTTCTATACAATTACAATTGTAGCGAACTAAATTGCTGCAAATTTTGGTTTAGCTTCTTTACAAATATAATTGCCGCGAATATCATTGCTGCAAATATATGTTTAGCTTCAATACAAACACAATTGCAGCGAATTAAATCGTTGCAATTTTGGATTTTTCTAGCGACTTATAAATAATTATCGGGATTAATGTTATTTTCTACACATATGCGATGAAAGTATGCGCTGCAGAGGAAATTAATAGCAAAAATGCCCGCTGCAAATACCTAAACATTGGCAACTTCAACAATTAGCGGTGATTAATATCGCTGCAATTGGATTTATATCCATTTGGCAGTATCTATTTAGGCGAATTATTTCGTTGTGACAAAGAGTATCTAGAATAACATCCATTGAATCTAAATACCGGTACGTATGAAGACCTATTCCAATCATCTAAACTTTATAATATTTATAAGTAATCATCTAAACTATTGATGCATTAAATTGCTAAATTTGACAAACTAGTAATCTTACTGTTCCAATCAACTGTTTACAGCAATACCAAAGAGTTTTTAATGACTGGCCATATGGGTGCATTAATATATTACGGCGCTAGTAAGATAATTAATTTCTGGGTACATTAAATCTAAGGTTGCACCTAAAGTTTCTTACAAATATGAACCTATACATTTTGAGCTAAAAATGTTGGCATAAAATACACATGAACTTCGCAGCATCGGCCTCTTACATATACCTAGTAGTATACTCTTGCTAACATGCATGCAAGTTTGTTTGAGTTACTCTTGAAACACTGATGATCTGGTTTGCCAATCTGCCAATAAAATATTCCTACAGTGAGTTAAAAAGGTTTTAATATTGTAGCCTAACCAGTAACATGAATACCAAATCATCACACCAAAACAATATAGATTTGTGAGTTTTGATAAATAACAGCTAAAAATGAAGACCACCAAAAAATATTTTGGAGAGCATAAAATTAGTGCATATATATATATATACACACTACCAGATTTATTTTATTACACTACAATATCTGTTCCAATGCCACATGTTCAACACACAACTAATAGGAGTTTCAAAAGTCAGTAAGAAAATAACACGAAAAAAACTAAACATTTTATTTAAAACTCAAGCTTCATTTTTCCAGAATTTCATGTTATAATGATCAGTTTTGCGAACATTACAAATCTTTTTTTTTTTTGAATGAATTAATATAAACAGTTTAATCAACTAAATTATTGTCACCTTTTCGTATCCTTGAAAAGAGCTCGTATTTGCCGATTGTCCGGCTGCCAAATGCATTCAGCTCCTGAAGCTAAAATCTTTCCTGAAACATATATATCAAGTGTATGGCAAGAAGGTGAAAATATTCCATTTTACCCATGAACAATTTTAGCTATCCTGCATGTAGATGCAAGGATATGTCAACCATGTTTTCCTCTTTCTTAATAACATAATGAGTTGATGATATTCAAGCAACATATATATATATATATATAACCTTTTATTGCTCAACATTCCATAAACCACACTTATATTTATTTTAGTTTATAAAGTTATTTTTAGTTTTATAAAGTCCTAAAACTAATTGAGTTCATTTACTCATCATTCATATACCACGTATTTGGTAAGAAAAACAAAGTCGGGTTGTTTCAAAAATCATGTGTAGCTGTCATATGTGGTGTGGGAATGACAAGCATAAAATCTATATTCGAATAAGCTAGTAGACATGCAAGACATCTTGCACTGTGTCTTCTAGTTATCTTTTATCATCATTTATATTTGAAAACTGTTATATATACTACATTATCATGTAATTAGTTCTATTATGAGCAAAATTGCAAGACACTACCATAACCCCTGGACCAACTTGTCGAAAAAAATTCAAGGTGCAATGGACAATTAATGTTATTAACATGAGTACAGTATGAGAGTGATGTATATTAATTGTGATATATTATAGCTTGAGACATCGTGGATAAAAATTAGGGACACATACATCTAATTAGATGTATGTGTCCCTAATTTTTGTAGGATACTCCTACACTAAATAGAACTAATTAGATGTAGGATCCATTAAGATCAACAGCCCCAAAAAAAAATCTAGATTATGTAGGATACTCCTACTCTAAATACATGGTAGCTAATCTGTAATGTGGAGAACCTGGAGAAATCATTCAAAGTCCATCCGGTGAGGAATCAGACTGCTACTACACAAACGCAACCATTATACACCAAATTAAATCTTTGTCACTGCCACCGTTGGAAAATGTCATCACACCTACCATTAATCATCTACAAATGATTATATAATTTGATGGGGATTGAACCATTTTTGCCAAAATTTCAAGTTATGGATCCATTAATCATCTACAAACATGGACTGTAATGAATGCTATTTACTTTTAAGAAGGAAAGAGCCACATGCTACACCAATTCCAGCAACCAACCAGTACCACATGTCTCAAATTCAAGCACAAATCTACTTCTTAATATTGGATCGACAAATACTAGGTAGAATTTAAAAGTACAAAACTTAGAAATATATAAGAGTTATTAAGGTGTCAATTGTAATATAGATCGAACTATATACCTTCCATTTCCTTACATGAGCTTGGATGACCAAAGTACATTATCTACAATAGGTTGGCATTAAATACATGTAGATTCTGGTTTAAGAGTGAAGAACGGAGGGCAAATGAGAAGGAATTTTGAACAAGCTTCTATTAAAAACCAGAGTGAGGCGATTACCTCATGAAGAAGAATGGCACTTGCCAGTTCTGCTACGTTCTGCGTCATTCACCTTTACATCTAACTGGTGTGAATCACCCTACACAAGCATGTAAAACCCAAATCATTTGCCACTACACCCAAAAAATCTAAGTAAGAACATTTCTATAAATTTATCCGACACTTACCATAGGTCGCACCCAGGAAATCCCAGAAGGCTATTGATCACATGCATAGATCACACCAAAACGTCCCAATATGGCAAATATCCAAAAACTAATACATAGATTGCCTCCTATAAATATATATATATATATATGTTTGTATATCTTTAATTGTCCATATATATGGCAACATTACACAAAAGATGATACCCATTTGCCTATCAAAAAACTTTCACAAAAGAGATGACCAGTATGGAAATGAACCTCATTGAGTCTCTTGACGAGACACAATGAGGGATGGGTTACGTGATAGTAACTCCCTCAACAAACGGTCAGTAGCCTCATATTTCTCTTCAAGTGTAGTTACCTTGGTCTTCCATGCCTCAATCTCACGACGGGCGGCTTCAATCTCATCCTTATGTTTCTCAACTAAAGCCAAGTACTCTTTCTCCCATGCCGCATCTCGTTGTCTTCTTGACTCTGGAATCACCATCTCTCCTAATCCTTTTACATATCCCAGTCTATGTCTAAGTACCTCTCTAAAGACATTTGCGGCTGCTTCTTCAATTCTTTTCGCCGAAGTTATATTATCCATCAATCCAACTATTGAATTCTACAATAGTGACATAATTATCAACTAAGTGGCTTCTAATAAGGTTGACGAATTGAACGAAAAGGTTGACACTATCTCTCCTAATAAGAACAATCATCATTATGCAGTAGTGATATTCTTGTTAGTTAAAGGAGGGTTAAATACATATTTTTCCTCAGTGGCTTCTGTCATGAACTTGCCTTTCTTCTTCGACTAGTGGGTATCCTTAAAGAAGTCCACCATAGTAATATTTCCCTCTGCTCGCTACATTAAATTGTATCAAATGTGTTCCAATGCAACATGTTCAACGAAACAAACAATAGGTAAACCCTCAAACGATACAATAATATATGAAGACTTTCTACATAAACTTCCAAGTACTACAGTTACAGCAATCGACATAGTTTAGATTTGTCATATATAATGCAGAAACAAACTATATACCTTATGTGCTAGAGCCCTGACAAAAGATTTGCTACTAGTTGTGTGGTTAATTAATTGTCGCTTTTTGTTGTCTCGATTTTAACTTGATATTTTCTGTCATCATCAATCCAATTTTAGTTAAAATATTCATAAACAATGTTTACATAAAGGAAAATACTCACTCGACTCATAATATAGAGCCATGATTCTAAATTGTAGTGAAATTTAAATCATGTCTTGAAATGCTCAGTACCCCATCGCATATAGAGCTTCACCCAAGCTAAAGGGCTAACCAAACTACAGCCAGTTGTAAGTGCTACATCCTCGTTCTCGAAC
Organism: Platycarya strobilacea; assembly: GCA_036898215.1. Lineage (NCBI taxonomy): Eukaryota > Viridiplantae > Streptophyta > Magnoliopsida > Fagales > Juglandaceae > Platycarya > Platycarya strobilacea. Next base: position 23,419,880 of record CM072546.1, on the reverse strand, counting down.
GACTTATAAATCCTATGCAATTCATGGTGGAATGCATTGAAACGCTTGCGAAGCTATTTGGTAACTACCAAGGGATGGTTCTCCTTGTCCCAATCTAAATCAAAATCACTCTACATTTATAACAAAATGTCAAACCTTTGTAAACAGACGTAACCTTATCCTTAAGGGAAACAAGATCTAGGTTTCAAAGAAACTACCTTAACCCAGTCGATTAACTCGTCTTTATATGATTGAGGTACATCCGTCCACCGTGCGTAACTAATGTCACAATGATTTTTAACTACCCATGTTACGCATGTAGTAAACACCGTGGTATTCTTACAGCACGGTGCTATTTCCCAATCATTGATTTTCAACAAAATTGGACCATGTTTCCATAGCTTGTACATTTTGCAAGCCCACGTTCACATCTTGTTGGTTGTGACTGGGTAGTTGGAATCTCTGCCTGGAAATCATCATCTGTATGGGAGATAATATCAACAATGCCAAGGTGTGAAGACCTAGTAAAATAAAGTATAACAAAACAAGGCCCAAGTCATAAAGGATAAACTTTTAAAGCAAATAATCCCATGTATATCAGTCTACTATGTAGGGTTGAGCGAATTCAACCTCCAGCACACTCGCGACATCCAATTCTCTATTAGGCTCCGGCTGAGTATTATCAACAAGCATCTCAGTCTCGGGTGAGGGGTCTCTCATACACATTGCTGATTCTCTATTAGTAGAAAATTCTCCTACAACCTCATCCTTTTGAATCGATGGAAGACGTGGCGGCACCCATGGGTGGCTATGAGATTGCGTTGAGTCATCTGAAGAACCTCCTTCTCTAGCATTCTCTGGGTTGTGGCATTCACTTATGCAGGGTGGTTGTGGTCTCGGTCAAGGTATCGGCCGTTGAAACTGTCTACCACGCCACGCATCCCTCAACCTTTGAAGCGACCTCTTAAACTTTCTCCCCTCTAGTCACCTGCATTTAAATTGGTGAATTAGTTTTAAAGTGAATCTCTCAAACTAAGAAAATCGAATGCAATATAATATCAATAAAACCTGGGAAGTTAATGTTCCTCATTTCTATAAGTTGTTGGATAAAAACTTGGAAGTTTGCTTTGTTGTGACCACTAAGAACAACAAATGTAATTTGTATTCTTCTATTTCTCACCCCACCTGAGATGCAACAATATGCCATACACAAATAAATAATCTTGAAGCTTTAAAGTATAGACTGTAATAATCTCAACTCAAGCATTTACATAAACAAATATCAATGCACTTAAAAAAACAATGAAGATAATGATAGCAATAACGGAAAATAAATTGGTCAAAAAGGCATGGTCTTGAATACATACCCTCGATTCATAATGTCTACAGTGATGATAAATTTAAATCGCAAGTTTATGGTTGATTGGCTATTTTGAATCCAACTCTTTATCGGTGGATAATGCACCATCATCAAAATATTCCCAATCACTATAAGCATCTCCAGAACCAGATGGAACAATGCCATCATCAATAAAGTTGGATGAATCTCTTATGACATGATGCTCCAAGTCATCCCTTGCATCGATATGTGTAGGTTCTATATCAGTCCTACTAAGTGGAGTGCGCACCGGACATGCCTCACACTCGCACAACATACCAATTTCCCTTCACTCTTATATCTCGAACGTAAAAACATTGAGATGTCTGACACGCCAACACAAACGGTTCATCCTTATACCAAATCTTGTCCATCTTGACACTAATCATATGGTCGTCTACTCAGACCCCCCATATAAAATCGCCAACATTAAACCAGTCACAACTAAACAGGTATACTCGATGACCGCCCATATATTGTAACTCCAAAATAGAATTGATAACACCATAGAAGTTTTACATAGTATATTGGTCACCGGTTACCATAACCCAAGAATTTTGTGAACGACGACGAAGTTCTAATTACTCTATATGAAACTGTTTACCATTGATAATACATGTAACATAATACTTTACTCTTTGGTTAGGACCGCATGCATAGCATGCAAATCAACGGAAACATCCGACAGGTTTGTGGTGCATTGGTCTTGGACCTTCAAGAGATATTATATCCAAATGTGAACACAAATATTTGTAAGGTTTAATCACTATAATTTTAATGAATCCATGTTTATTACTAATGAAGCTAGCTTACACGTTTCTTGAACCAAGTTGGAAACTCCTCTTAATGCATTCGGCCTATACAACTTTGGTTTGCCACTTTGCAATGGTCGTAGTGTTCCTATTTCATTAAAGAGACACAATTGGTCAAACAAAACTCTGGATAGTTATGTAAAAAGATGCCATCATAAATGTAATGCGTAAAGAGAAAATATAAAGGTTGGCAAGGACTGGCTGCTTACTCTAGATAGGGTCCAATCTTAACACAGTTGTGAAGTACATACCATATTGCTGAGGCAAGAAGATTATCTTCTAAATGGACATTAGTAGCTATACCCAATGACCAAAGTTGTTGATTGAAAATTTTGAACCCATCTTCACTCTTGGTTCCTCCACCATCAATATTGCGGTCCGCTCAATCAAATTTCGTCTCAACATCTTAAAGATACATCGAGCAAAATGTCAAACATTCGACATGAATATATGCTTTCGCTGTTGAACCTTCTGGACGGGTTTTATTCTTAACATAACGCTTGTACTTGCCCATATACCTTTCAAACCGGTACATCCACCTATATTGAACTGATCCCCCAAGTATGGCTGCAAACGGTAAATGAATGGCAAAGTGGACGGACATCAAATAAAGATGGCTGAAATATCATCTCTAATTTGCATAAAATAATGACGATATCATCTTGAAACTTGGTTAGGCGATTCAGATCCAGTGTTCGGGTGCATAACTTTCTAAAGAAACTAGATAGCTTAGTTAAAGCCAATGCAATATCTCTCTGTAAGAGCCCCCCAACAACAATAGGAAGTAGTAGTCTTTATAAAAAAAAAATTGATTATCATGACTTTTGAGTTTAGGAATTTTGCAATTAGGCATAGATACACAGTTGGTGATATTGAAGGCAAAACCAGCAGGAAATTTCACCTCTGAAAGCCATTCACAAAATTTTCTCCATTCACCTCCTTGTAATGTGTAAGATGCAGGCGGGATTGTAACCCACTGACCTAGAGGCTTCAAATATAATTCTTTTCTAAAACCTAAGATCTCCAAGTCACGACGAGAATCTATATTATCCTTTGTTTTGCCAAGAATGTTCATTAAAGTACCCAATATGATATCTGTAATATTCTTCTCAATATGCATGATATCTAAATTATGTCTAAGTCGTAGTTTTGACCAATAAGGAAGCTTGAAGAAGATGCTTTTTTTTTTGTCCAATTCAACTCTTCAGCTGTGTGTTTTCTCTTCTTACAAGATTTATCAAATTGAACATCCCCAAGCATTTGTAGTTGAGTTATCAATTCTGCTTCTTCAACCACGTGTGGTGCCAACCAGTGATCCTCTTTACCATTAATTAAAGCTTTTCCGGTTTGCCAAACATGACCTGTCAGCAAGAAACGCCAATATCCCATATAACAGTGTTTTCTACCATACTTTAATCAATTGGAATCCGTTGCAACATTGCAAGGACACTCCAATTTGCCTTTTGTTGACCACCTAGAAAGATTCCCATAAGCCGAAAAATCATTGATTGTCCATAATAAAGTAGCATGCAGCACGAACATTTTCTTACTCAAAGCATCATATGTAGGTACCCCAGCTTCCCAAAGTTCGAGCAACTCATCAATTAACAGCTGCAAGTAAACATCAATGTCATTACCTGGTGATTTTGGGTCAGGGATAATTAGATATGTCATGAAAAATTGATCTTTCATGCATAACCACGGAGGTAAATTATATAGGACAAGAATCACTAGCCAAATACTATAAGGTTTAGCCTAATTGTTGAAGGGATTGAACCCGTCGCTTGCCAACCCTAGCCTAATATTCCAAGGCTACTGGCTAAACCAAGTATGAGTTTGATTAAATGCCTTCCATGACTCAGAGTCAACAGGATGTCTCATAAAAGTATCATCATTCAAGCGATGCTCCTTATGCCATCTCATATCACTTGCTATCTTACCTGACACAAATAGACGCTGCAGTCTTGGCTTCAAAGGAAAGTGTCGAAGCACCTTTTGAGGAATCATTTGTGATTTATATGTATTTGGCATCTACCTTGAAGCCTTACAAATAGGACACTCATTAAGATTGACATTGTCCTTCCATAATAAAATGCAGTCGTTGGGGCATACATGAATTTTGTGGTACTTGAAACCCAAACCTCACTCTAATGACCGTGCAACCTCATATGACTGTGGCAATTTTGCATCAGGAAAAGCCTCCCGAAGAAGATTAAGAAGCATATCAAAAGACTTAATTGACCAATCACCGAGGGTTTTTATGTGTAACAACTTCACTACAAATGAAAGTTTTGAGAATTTTGTACAGCCGTCAAACAAAGGAAGTCGGACATCCTCTAGAAGTTTATCAAAAGATTAGTTTGGGGAGGCTTTTGAAATTGATGGCTGGGAGGGCGATGTAAAATTGTGTTCAGGAACATCACCGAATATGCCTATATGAATGTCACCTAACATTCCCTCAATGTCATCAATGTACTCATCTTTAGCACCTACTGCTATATCATCATCTAAATGATCATCTAGGTCATCATATATTGTTTCCTCCTCCCCATGAAAAATCCACTCAGTGTAGTTTGGATTGATCCCCTTCATAAACAAGTGGGTCTCTACCTCCACCATCAGTAGGTATAAATTATTCAAGCACCTACGGCACAAGCACCGAATGCGACCACCTTCGCTAGAATGGCTTTGAGCGAACATGAGGAAATTCTTTACACCTTCAGCGTACCTAGGATCCCCAAGTCGATCCCCAATTTTTATCCAGCTTTTGTCCATGTCTAAGAAGAAAAATGCAACTTTAGGAAGTGATGGAGAAGGGTTTGTAAACAGACATTTAGGTGAAGGTAATACATTATTCTAGCTAGGAAGGTTGTATGTTGGTACTATAGGAGGAGACACATTAGATAATATATTTCAGTGCACTGTAAACAACTACGTAGTTTTGAATTTTGTTCGTAAATGTCAATGCAATAACAAAGTCTGGAAATTGCAAATAAGTTGTAATATACATAGACATTAGTACAAAGGAAATTTGAAGACCTACCAACATTAAAACTATAAATACAAACACATTCAAATAAACACAGTTAATGAAAAACTATTTTTTATGTAAAATCAAGTTCTACTATCTATTTGGATTCTATGCATGGTGAAAGGTTTCATAAGAAACTGAAGGAGGATAGCTAAAACATTAAATATTCATTAAAGTTTAAAAATAACATGATAAGTTTTAGTACCTCGACTTGCCAACTCTAGGCCGTGTCTACGATTAGATAACCTTGCCAATCCTTCTACGATTAGATAACCTTGCCAATCCTATAAACATAATATCAATAATTCCTCGGCATCAGCTATAGATTCGCAAGCTTAAGGATGCACCTACAAAAAACGAAGTTGCTTTGGAACATACAGCAGTAATGTAGATGATTAAGCACAACCTTCTGGATTACAGTAGACCCAATGACCCAGTATTTGATATCAAAAACATATACATTACCATTGGGGGACAAAGGCCTGTTATTACCTAACTCGAGCCAGGATGTTTTCACACTATATAATATTACTCCATTTACAGTTAAGACTCTCCAAAACTAGTCATTTCCTCTTGGAACACTGAGTCAAGGCTCGCTGATTTTGGAAGAATGTTTTACCCATTCCATATTTTTAGAAATTTTGGAGATTTTCCTTGTTTAAAGTGAGGTTCCAGTGAGGAGCTATACTTAGGTGCATGTGGCTTTCATAGAGCATCGTGTTTTATGGTTTTGATTGTAATTTGATTTATATGACTCATGGGAAATGCATTTCCATAAGAAAATTTTTAATTTTTTTCCGAAGTACAATGATCTAGGAGTTTAGCTCAGGAAATTACAATTTTATTATTTAGCCAAGTTTGTTTAATGGGGAGGATGGTTCTATAATTTCTTATTTTTTAATTTTAAAATAAAAATTGATAAAAATGTAGTAAGAAAGTTTTGATTGGTTGTGTCCAGCAAATTAAATCTGAGAGTATTAATTGTGATACATTAAGAATGGTCTGCTAGACGAGATTTAGAAGGTTAGGACAATCACTGCATTGTCTCTTGCCAATTACTACACCAAGGAAGTTATGGTTATTCTTATTTGTGAGCTCCACTCGTCTGATGAAGAAATTAACTAGATTAACTAGAGTGAGCCTTACAGAGTCCTGGTTATGGAGACCATCGAGAAGGTAGTTGCCAACTTGGGTGCATCTGATGGAAACCGAGTACCGCTCGTGGATATATACTGCTCGGTTAGAGGAACATGCCAATGTTTACGTTCTTGTTAGTCAACAGCCATTTTATGGTACCACAAATCTGGCTTGGGCAAGGTAAGCTTTCACTCTCCAGCCAAGTGCATTCACAATGGCACAAAAACCATTAAGCATCACGTTGGCATCATCCCAGTAAGCAGGGTAGGTGATTATTGAGGATTGCTGTGGTTATGAAGCAGTGCCAGGAGAAGTACGTGAAGGGTCACCTTGGAGGGTCACCTTGGTGTTGTACTGTACGAGTATCTGGGAAAGGAGTATCCCAATGTCCTGAGATCTATCCTACCCATTGTCAAGGCAAATTGTCAATGTTATTGGTATGACAAAGATGACCCCTCCTATAAAGGATTTGATTCATAGACTCACACCAATTTTGAAGAACAAGCACGATAAAGTACAGAAGAACCGGGTGTGCACAATTGTGGCGATTGCTATAGTTGTAGAAATATGTCTGAGTTTCTTTACAGTTCTTCCAGCTTTAATGAATGAGTATCGGGTATATTGGAGAAATGGGAAAAGACTACATATATGTTGTGACCCATTACTTGAGGATGCATGCATATAATTAGGGATTTGGTTTCCAGGCAGATTGCGGCATCTGCATTAAAGCACATCGCATTGGGGGTTGCTGGTTTGGGTTGCGAAGATGCCTTAGTCCAGTTGCTCAACTATGTGTGGCCATAAATATATATTTTGACATCCCCACACGTGATAAATGTTGTAATGGAAGCCTGGAATAAAATGAGGGTGGCGTTGGGTGCTGTTGTTTTGCTAATCTACTGCCTTCAGGACATGTTTCATCCTGCTCGTAAGGTTAGGGAGGTGTTAAAGTTCAAATTTATAACTAGCTTTATAAGGATCACAAGATGCTCTTGTCGCGGCTTTTCCTGTGCTAGAGGACAAGCACAGCAATGTATACAGTAAGCCTGAGTTGATGATGTTCGTTTGAAATGTTGTTTACATTGTTACTATATGTTGTTTACATTGTTACTATGCGACTATATATATGGACTGATGTGTAGTGATGTTAGAACTTGTTCTAGCTGATGTATTAATTTTTTAAGCCTGTACTTATATTGAACCATAATGATTATCTATACTTGAAATAAAAACACAATAATGAGTCTGTTATCTTTGGTTACCTAATAAAAAAAAAAACTAGTCTAGATGTTTATTTTGAAGGATATTTGGTGTGGACTGTGGTTGCTGATGATATTGTAATTTTTTTTTCTTTGAATAAAAATATTTAAGAGTTTAAATTATGATGTAGAAATAAATAAAAAATTAAAAGTAAAAAAATGAACTAAGTGGCACAAGAAGTGGAAAAAAAAAATGCACTAAGTGGCCCCAAGAAGTGGACTCTTCATTGGGCTCTATAGCATCTCCCTCTAATATATGTTTATTTGGCCAGGGATTGGCAATGCTAACTCTGTTTTGTTTTATAGTGATCATTGACAGAGAGTATTCTTGAAAGTTGAAAGAGTGGGTTGTCTCGAGATTCAGATTTATTTTTTAATAACTTTTGATGGAGTAGGACTAATTATGTCTGTCTGATTTTGGATGTAAATGGAGTAGGATTTAGGTTTGCTTTTTTAGTTTGTTCAACTGTGAAAAAGAATTGTGTTGAAGATTAGTAAAGTAAGAAAAAGTTATATTGATAACAACATTGATTCTTTTTTCCTCCAACATCTTAATAACTACTACTTGTCAACATTAGTTGGAACATATTTATAATATTATCTCTTGTACATTTTTCTACCTTTAGGCCTATATTATCAACATAGTTTACCAAAGTGGAATATTGTGATTAAAGACAATTAATATTCTAATAGCAGCAGTACATGGGATCAACTTTTAAAGCAAACATGGGATGCATAGTATTTTAATAGCAGTAGTACTTTTCCACCAAGATATACTACTGTTTTTAAATGAATGGGTTGCATAGAATTTTAATCCATTCAGTACATTGGAAGACTCTTCATTTAAAAATAGGACTGTAGAACATGACCTTAAATATAGGCACAAAAAATTATTCAAGAATAGTTAATCCATGCTTCAAACATGGATTTTTTAAATCCAATCAAACTGAAACAATCAAGTTACTCTATTTTTTTTTCGGTCCTTTCTAGTTAATTCATTTAAAAATCAAGTTACTCTATTTTTTTTTCGGTCCTTTCTAGTTAATTCATTTAAAAATCAAGTTACTCTATTTTTTTTCGATCCTTTCTAGTCAAATTGAAACAATCAACATGGGAACTTCCTTCTACATAACTTCCAAACTAGTTTTTAAATCATTGCAGCAGCAAATTCCCACGAACTGATATGGATGCCCATGATTTATTTATGGAATAAAACAGCCAAAATTAAAATATTAGTACAAAGTTCAACAAACCAACCAAACATCTCAAAAAAAAAAATCCACTTACAATGACCAACCCCCAAAACCAATAGTAGCCCATCTTATCTCAAAAAACCAAACAAAATCAGCAAACCACATATATGTAATCATTTCAAAAACTTAAATCCTTTATTCAACCAGCCACAAATGACAAACTAGGTTACAAGAGTAGTACTCAAGATACACATATGTTGAGAATAAATTGAAGACTTACAGGAAAATGCCACTCAATCGGATTGAAGGCACACAATGGATGGCAGTTCAAGGCATCCAAGTGGCTTAAAAGAAACGGAAAATGTTGTTAAGCCTACAGCAAGACAAGGAATTAGACAAACGAAAATGCTAAGAATCAAACTATAGATAAAATTAATCATATAAAAATAGAGGAAGCCAGACAAATACCTAGACCATTTTGAGAAATGCGGAGTCTCACGACGCTAGAAAATATCGTAGGTGATGGCTGGAGCTCCTGGCTGATGTCGGCAGAGCAGGTGCTTTGTGGGTGAGGTCACTGAGGTCGGCAAAGGAGAAGGCGAAGGGGAAGGGGAAGTGGAAGGGTGTGAGCCAGGGGTTTTTTGAATCTGGGGAAGGGGAAGTATAGGGGGAAATTGTTTGGGGGAAATAAAATAAAGGGGATGGACAACAGTGCGCATATTAAATCGGCATCCGACGAAATAAATTTGCCGCAACAACTTAATTTTAAGTCGTAGGAGATTAAAAATATATACTACGATGAATTATGTCGCTGTAAAATAATTTGTACCAGTTTCAGCGATTTAAATCGCTGCTAAAATAAAATAAAACGATGAAAAATATAAGACAATAAATTAATTGCAAAACAATGCGGCGAATATTAAATCGCTGAAAATAGTCATTTTTCAATGTAAATTTTATTCTAGCGAAGTTAAAATTGTCAGAAAAATCATTTTTTCTTGTAGTGAAGTCTATATATAAATTACTATAATAAATAATTACGTATGAAATAAATTATATTATAATACTAATATTATTTATTAGTAATAGTATACTAATACTATAACTATCAATGATATATTATAAAGAATTAAACTTATTCTAATAAATACTAATATATAATTATTTTAATTACTATAATTAATACCAATATATATACTAATAGTTTAATCACTACAAGAAAAATGAATTTTTATAATCTTTTAATTGTGACCAAATTTTTGTGATCTATTAATATATATTATAAAGTTAAAAAATTATTTGAATATAGTTTTTAATATATATTTTTTTTTTGAAGTTTATAAAAGTTGTTTTGACTTTTATATTTGAATAATGATTAGATGATAAACTTATATAAAATATTAAAACTGCAATATTTTGTGTTTGAGATCAGTTTGAGAATAAAATTACGAGCTAGCTAGAAGTAATAAAGATTTTGATAATTCTGAAAATTCTCATTCATATAGAATGTCCAAATTAACTTGCCCTAAGTGAATGAATATCCATAAATTGGGACCTCAAAAAAGTATTGTTGCAAAAGATTTTTCATCCCATGCATGCACGTGGAGTCATTTGTCATTGATAAAACGTGGCAAATGATTCTTCATAGAGAAAAAACAATGCAAAATGGAATCATGTAATTTATTGATCAATCATGTACGTGTATAATATATATTTATATATATATATATATGTACCTGCCAAAAAAAAATTAACTTTAATATATATATATATATATATATATATATATGAATGTATGACTAAATCCGCCGTAAAGTATATATATTAAAAAGTATTTTATTTCATTTTATCTCAACATATTATTATAATTTTTTTAAGTTTTTACATAAAATATAATAAAAAATATATATATTTTATTTAAATTTCAAAACAATAATTATATTAAAAATAATATATATTTTAATAATATTTTATTCAACTTTTAACTTCTATTTCATCTTATTTCATTTTATTTCATTTTAACTTATTATTCAAAAGCAACTAAATCGCTTTTGGAAACAAACCTTTTCCAATTCAAGTTTGGCACTTCTTTTTGCATATACATAATATTCGTGATCTCTTTTTCACTGCTTTTGCATCCAAAGCTCATGATCATGTCCTGTAACCATCAGAGCCAATATCGAATAGCTAGAAAGCAATTTACTTTCGCTATTTTTCTTGGAATCAAACAAATGGACGGACGTCCATATTAATTGGATGCAATCAGTACGTTATTTCGTATTCTAGTGTTTTCTTTTGGAAAAGGTGTGATCTCTGACTTAATTAGACGGTAGAATTTAAAGCTAGCCGGTCATGTTATGTGTAGTGTTAATCAATCACAAAGGGCATACAATTTTTTGTAAGAATAAACTTAATTCTAAAAGAATTATGTGACCTGTAATTATATAAATCTAATGGCGTGCTTAAATCCCAAAACTGCATGCTTAAAAAAAAAAAAAAAAAACCCAAGACTGTATATAAGTTATGCCATTTACAAGTTTGGTTTGACAGCAGGCTGACCACTTATTATGTGGAACTCTTTATAGTTATAAAAAAATAAAAATATTATATATATGTTAGGTGGCGTGAGACATCGATTTTTACACGATCCTCCATGTCCTGGAAATGCCTTGATATATCAAAATATAGGCTCGCGGATCAGAACAGATTTTTTCTAATCAGAGTATATATAAATGCATGCAGCTGGTTGGAGCCAGCAACTCAGATTATTCTTCTTTCGCGGTCGAGTCACTATCATGGGGACAAATACATGTGCACACTGATTATAATATTATAGATATTGATTAGTCGCATTTTAGGTTTATCTTTTAATTTGTCTGCTCACGCGTGCAGCAGCAGCTGAAATTCAGGGTATATATCGCGCGTAACAACGTAATCGTAGATCATTGACTCACTCCGTAATTATTCGTTTTCTTAATTTGGAAGAAAAAAAAGTTGTAAGGTATATATATTTTTATTATAATAAATAACTATTTAACCGCTAGCTAGTTAATGAATTTTTTTTATTTTTGTTAAATTTTCTTATTTTTCCATTAAACTTAACTTTATCCGTCTATCCATTTATTTAAATTCTAAAATGATTTGGTTCTTGAAATTTAGTCTCATTATTAAAACTCTTAAATCAAATATTTTAAATTCAAATTTTGTCAAATTCAAAACTCTTATCCTCTTTGAATGGAAACAAATCCTCAATTTCAAACTCAACTCAATATTCTTATAATCAATGTTACCATTCCCCATCATCTATCAAACTCACTCAAGACTCAGATTAAACAACATAAATTTATAAATTACTAATATTTTATTAGTAACAAATTATATAATACATAAATTATAATATAATATTATTTTATATAAATTATAATTTATATTATATATAAATTTATATATATAATTTAAAATTTCTATTCATTCTTTATATATGTAACTAAATTATTGTGTTAATAATTTTAATATTTTAAATTGATTATTAATCGGTGCTATTAGTTTTTGTTTAGCACATAATTAGGAGTACTTGAGTAATTTCAGTTCTCAATGTTCTAATTTTGGGTATGTTTGGGCTCGAGGCTAGAAATGATTTGCTATTCTGAAATTCCTTGTTTTCCAGCTGGCCACTTGAAATCGGATTACGCTTGGAAGCTTGCAGGACTGTTACTATTCTCAAGTATGACATTTTTTTTTTTTTCTTGTAATCTCATCCTCTCTTGGTCACTACATTTTAATGGTTCAAAGGTCTCATCAAGTATGAATTACATCAGCACTTACTCTTATTACCTTTGATGATTTGTATCTGACAATTTCTCTATTTCACCTCTGGATTCCTAGTGGACATGCAGAGCAACGGACAGTGCAATACGCTATAAAATCCACAGAGACAAGTTACGTGAAACATCCCAGGAGAATATAGTCATCGGTGCATATGGGCAACTAAGGGTACTAACGTAAGAAGTAAGCCAAGTTCTTGAATCCCCAAAGCCATTGATGCATATGAGTGTCCAATTAAGTAAATTTGTATAGAGATATAGATTTATTAGTTGGGAATATTTTTAATATTGTTCGAGAGAAAATATTGAATAGTTAAGAGACTTTTATCATCAACATGAGAATATTGAAATTTAATAATTAGAAAGAATAAATTGCGTGAAATTTGTTAGGTCAAATCAAATGCTTTAGATCCATTCTTAATATTTACAATATTAAATTTTATTTTCCTTTATTCGTGGATTTATTTCTAGTAAGTATTTCAATTTAATTTGATAATAAAATCTTTCCATTTATTTTCATTTTTTCAAACAGTCATTAATTTAGTAAATTTCAATACACAATACGGTAATTAATCTCTGCGGGTTAGACATCCATTTTCTAAAAAAAAAGTATTTTACTACTTGTTATGATTATGTGCATGTAAAGGTATTTTTACGCGAACAAGTTTTTGGCACCATTATCATGAATTAATTATTTTTTATTGATATTGCTACTAGCTAAACTTGTAATATTTTAGATTTTATTTTATTTTTAAAATTAGATTAAGTACATCCAATTCAGAGGTGCATGCTCTGAATTGGATGTACTTAATCTTTTTAGATGTTTGGTTTTTCTTTTTAGGAATCAGAAGTGCATGCTTCAATCTAAACTACTATAGCATATACTCTTTAATCTCAAAATTGAAAGAACTTTACATTGGATTAATAAAGAGAAGAAGAAAGATGTCAACAACTTTATATCCAATATAGCCAATCAGGAGTACAAGGCGTAAATAGATTATGCTACTCAGTCAATGGGCAACATCTAGTATAAGGTGGCCAGCCATACATGCCAATAATTTTAAGATCAAGCCAACTATTATTTAAATGATACAGTAGACTGTCCAATTCAGAGGCTATCATAAGAGGATCCTAATATCCGTAATGCAAATTTTTTAGAAATTTGTGATACTTTTAAGTACAACGAAGTAACAAATGATATGATTCAATTAAGGCTTTTTCCTTTTTCACTGAGGGATAAAGCAAAAGTTTGGTTGAATTCTTTGCCACCCAGTGTCATTACTACTTGGGAGGAGTTGGCACAAAGATTTTAGCAAATATTTCCCTCTTGAAAAGATAACAAAGCTCAGGAATGACATTACTATATTCATTCAATTTGAGGGTGAATCATTATATGAAGCATAGAAGAGATACAAAGATTTATTACGAAGGTGTTTGCATCATGACCTTCCAACATAGTTTCAAGTCCAAACATTCTACAATGGTTTGGAAGCTACAAACATGTTTATGGTTGATGCAACAACTAGAGGGGATTTAATAAAAACTTATGAAACAGCTTATGAACTTCTAGAAAAATTGGCATCAAATAACTATCAATGGCCTTCAAAGAAAGCAATGTCAAGAAAAGCAGCTGGAGTGTTTGAACTTGATTCTATTACCACATTGGCAATGCAAATGACAAATTTGTCTCAACAACCAAGTATGATGAATGCTAATGCTATTCAAACTAATATTTTTTGTAATCATTGTGTAGAAAATCATTCAAGTATAGATTGCCAAGTGGGGAATCATTTTGCCCAAACGAGTTATGGACAAGCGAATTATGTATCAAATTTTCAAATTCAAAATAATCCAGATTGGAACACACACGTAAAATCTCAGATGGAGGAAGCACCCCAACTTTTCATGAAGCGATAATTAAGGGCCCGCTAAACCACCTCAACAGTTTTCACGGCAAGAAAAGAAGCCAACACTTGAGGACAAGTTCATGCAGTACATGTAAAAGATGGATATGGCCATGCAAAACAAAAAGAACTGCAGGAATTTTGCTGAGCAACACTATGACCAATTCGAAAGAACATATCAAAGCAATATTATTGAGAAGTGGATGGACATATGAGTAGCCAAAAGAAGCAAATGCTGAGAAAAAGTAAGCTGAACATAATGAGGAGTCCAAGATGAAGGAAGTGGAGTTCGAGATGAAAGTAGTAGAGCAAGATAAGGAAATAGTCGACTAAAAAGCTGAGAAGACTAAAGAGAATCAAAGAGATTCAAAATCCAAAAAATTCCAGGGAAGTTACTTCTGAAACTTATTCTCCCTCAATTTTTGATCCACCAATTCTTTTCCACAAAAATTAAGACAATAAAATTAATAATCAGTTCTCTAAATTTTTGAGTATATTTAAGCAACTGTATATTAATATTCATTTCATTGAAACTTAGAACAAATATCTAAATATGCTAAAAATTTTGAAGGGCATTATATTAAAGAAGCGAAAGTTGAAATAACATGAGACGGTAATGTAGACCAAGGAGAGCAATACAATTTTACAAAAGAAGCTGCCACCTAAATTGAAAGATCCGGGGAATTTCACAATCAGGTGCACTATACGAAAATTCTATTTTGATAGAGTTTTATGTGATTTAGGGGCAAGTACTAATCTAATGTCTCTCTCTGTTTTCAAGAATTTAGGTCTTGGAAAAGTAAAGCCGACCATCATCTATCTACAATTGGCAAACGTATCTATTAAATACCCAAAATCAGTCATTGAGGACGTACTAGAGAAAGTTGATAAGTTCATCTTCTTGGCCAACTTTATGGTGCTTGATATGTAAGAGGACAAGAAAATCTCTTTGATACTAAATTGACCTTTTCTTACGATGTAGAGAACCTTAATTGATGTCCAACAAGAAAAACTTGTTATGAGGGTCGGCAAGGAGAAGGTCACTTTTGATGTATTTAAGCATATGAAATTCCCTTCCGAGGTACAATCTTGTTTCCAAATAATTGACCTAGACGTGGTCATGGCTGACGAGACTTATAGAGCTAAGTTTTTAAAGCTACCATTTGAGGTATATCTTACTAACTCTACTTCTATTGAATCCAAAGATGGAGAGGTTAGGGAGTATAAGAGATATTTGGAAGTTATACTATTTTTTCCTCCTTCAATACTACCAAAAATGGAAAAACTAAATTCATTTCAACCAACATCTCAAAATAAGGAACCACTCAAACTTGAGCTCGATATGCTTCCATTAAATTTAAGATACGATTTCTTAGGCCAAGACTCTACATTTCCAATTAGTATTAACAATTCTTTGAGTGATGTAGAGGAGGAAAAGTTGCTGAGAGTCTTGTGGGAACACAAGATGGCCTTGGGTCGGCACTAAACTTTGATTTAAAAATAGTTGGTGAGAAGAGAATATTCCATATCAAGGAGATGGATGATTCCGCAATGATGCTTATGAGAATGCTCGGATTTACAAAGATAAAACCAAAAGATAGCATGTGTTGAACCCAGGGTTTCAAGTTTCGTGTAAATTTACACATGAATTTTGATGATAACAAATGAATTCAAAAAATAAAGGAGTCTCAAGCTCAAATTGTCCACACAATAGAATCAATCACATCAAGGAAGCAAGCATGAGCAAGAAGGGAACAAATTCACATTAAAATCATAGAGTAATGTTGTAAATCTCTTAAAAATTTAAAATTAGGATTAAGGCTCAAAATTAATATTTTATCATAAAGCATTAAAATACATTTTCCACATATGCATGAATATTTTGAAAATTAAATTTGAAAATTTTGAAAAATGATTGATTGTCATCTTTCACATGTGCATGATATGATGAAAGGTTTGAATTTTGAAAATATTAAGATGATTGATTGTCATCTTTCACATGTACATGTTTTATTTGAATATATTTTCAAAAGTGGTGGATGCTTTTCTTGACTTATACAAAAAGTAGATGTCTTTATTTGAAAATTTTGAAAAGTAAAGTGTGCTCCTTTTGTCATATGCAAAAAATAAAAGATTATGTTTGAAATTTTTGAAAAGTAAAGTGTGTTCCTTTTGTCACATGCAAAAAGTAAAAAGATTAGATTTGAAATTTTTGAAAAGTGAATGATGATGTTTTTGACATGGGAATCTTTTCAAATTTGAAATTGAAAACTCATTTACCTATAAATAGCTCACTTGAGTTTTGCAAAAAAGATAACAAGAGTTTACACATCTATTGCTAAGTTTTGAATCATTCCTTCAAAGCTCTCATTCTCTCTTTTCTAAAGTTTTGAGCCTTAATTCTTATTCTTGTTGAGAGAGATATAGGTTGCGCTGTATTGTTTCTATCTCACTCATTGAGGAGTGTACTTTGATAGTCTACCTACTATCAACTCTTGTATTTGTAAGAGGGTGCATATAACCCTTGGGTGTGTAGAAGGTGTTCTACATGGGGAATAGTTAAATCACCAAGTGTGAGGTGATTAGAAGTGTAGAAGGTATTCTACACGGGGAATAGTTAAATCACTAAGTGTGAGGTGATTGGAAGTGTAGAGGGTGTTCTACACGGATTCTTTGGAGCGGTGCTGCTCAAAGGTGTAATAGGTTTCTATCTCCACCTAAAGGAGATTGAATAGTGGATTTGGGGATCCTCAAGGAGTAGCTTGATGCGAGGACGTAGGCAGTGGGGCCGAACCTCGTTAACATACTGAGTTTGCTTCTCTCTTACCTTTACTCTTTATATTTATTACTGTTTCATATTTTGTTTATATTTTATATCATATATTTGATTTATTATTGTTAATTTTTTAATACAACTCAATTCACCCCCCCTTTTGTGTTAGTCATCTGGGCAACAGCATGATAAGCATATTCTAAGAAGGGGACTGAAAGTCAAGCAGAAAGTTTTATTATTTAACTCAAGACTTTGACTCTTTTGGAAAAATTTGTATTCTCGATGGTCGGGACCATTTATAGTAGTGACCCATGTCTTTCCCTATGGGCAGTTGAAGTCCATCATGAGATAAAAGGGACATTTAAAGTAAATGAACAGAGATTAAAATCCTATATGGATGGAGATATCAAGCCACAAAAATGCTCCATTGATCTCACTAGTGATAAATGATGAGAGGATGAAATCTAACTACAGATGTTAAATAAAGCGTTTTCGAGAGGCAACTCAAGTTTTTTATTTTCCTATTTAAGTTTTATTTTTTCTCTATCTTTTTCTTTTTCTTTCATTTTGCAGGAATAGAAAGGCTAGAGAAATCTCCAACTGGTACACAATTGCATTATAAGGAAAAATATTCAATTAGAAATCAGGAGACCATCTCTTATCCTCTTTCATTATCTTCGTTAGTTTTTCTTCCTTTTTTTTCATTGATAACAATGTGATTTTAAGTTTGGGAGAAGGGACTTATTTTATTTATTAAAAAAATAAAAATTTGTTATTTTTTGTTGTATTTGGTGTTGAAAAAAGAAAAAAAAAGGCTATTATAAAAATATGGTTGAAATATAATATAATTTTAAGGAAAAATTCTCATTGCTTGAGTCCGGTTGCTAATTCTTTATTCGATCTTGCTGAATTTGATATTTTCTATGTTTACTGCCTATAATGATCATTAATAATTGTGCATACTTAGAAAAATTTTATGTGAATTTTGTGAATCTAGATGGTGTCAAATTACTCTAGAACTTGTTTGTTTACACTCGAGGGAAAATCCTAGATAAATATTATTTGAGAAGTGATTTAAGCATTCTTTGAATCAATTTAGCCTGTCAAGCTTACCTCTTTTTTATTTTTTTCCCTAACTATCTCTTTGATCTATTCTTAAAAATAGCTCAAGTAAAGAGAGTAATAATGATTAGACAATTCAATGAATAAATGTGTACAAAATTCTATTTACATTAGTGTTTTGGATTGCTTAATAACTAGGGTATTCATTACCAATATTTACTCTTAGGTCAACTTGAAATATAAGTATGCAAAAGCACTTTTAAGTATGTGACTTATTAAGGAATATAAGTAAGCAAAAGCACTTTGTATACTTGAAGTACAAGTATACAAATGCTTGTATTTACAGCAAAAGATGAGTGACAACTTGAAGTCAAGAAAAAAAAAATTGGGAACTTTGAAAGAATGAGAGAGAGATGTATTTTGAGATATTCAAATGAATGAGAAGAAATGTATGTTTTAGAAGTAAGGGCAGAACTAGGACTTGGTATTTGGGGGTAATTAACAAAATGTATGATATGTGTCAGTATAAGTAATATGGATATTTTTATACGTGACTATATATAAAAAAAATCATATATTATAAAATTGTATATAAGAAATACATGTCTATAAATCATCTTATAAGATAATTTTTCTTGCATTTCGAAGTTTTCTAGAGACCATTACCCAAAAGAAAATGAAATGAAATTTAAGTTTATTAGCGAGTTAAAGATTCGAGTGTCAGTGAAGTGAAGAATTAGAGTGGGACTAGGTCAATAATGAAATTTGGGAGGATAATTTCAATAAAAGTTTTAGAGACATGTTATTAGGGGGTAATTTATTTATTTTTTTATAATCTTGGAGGAAAATTTTAATTATATATAAAAAATCATATATATTTATATACTCTAAATATTTTGAAAAAATATGGGGGGCGGTAGCCCCCTACCTCAATCGTGGTTCCGCCCCTATTTAGAAGTGAGAGTGATTTGAAAAGCAAGCCTATAAAGTTTTTAGAGATTTATTATTTATTTATTTGTTTCCATAAAATTAGCTGAGGAGCTAATGATGAAGTAAGAATGATAGATATGCATGAATGTAATGATAGATAATGCGGTGAAATTGAGTTTTGAATTAACTTTTGGACTTGAATGATTCCTTTAAATTATAAACTTTATACAATTTTTGAGTCAAGAAATTTCATGAATCAAGTCAATGCTCATTTTAATTATTTTTCTCTTTTTCTTTGCTCGAAGGCTAGCAAAGTTTGAATATGGAAGAATTTGATAAGTGTAATTTTTACATGATTTTTATTACCCTTTTACTTATTAAAAGTATTAGTTTTTCTTTCTTTATTTTTATTTTATTTTAGTTTAATTTTTATTTTATTTTATTTATCTGATTGTGTTGAAGGAATGAGAAGAAAAGGAAAAAAAAAATGAAAAGGCCTCAACCAAATTCAATTCACTCGGCGCACAACTAAAGGGGTGGAGTTATTCAAATATATGTTCGGATTAAAGGGCACAATTCTACTTTACAAACACAACCACACTTGGACTCCAACAAAATGGCAGCACTTCAATACATAGTAGAAGTCGAGACTTGAGAACTTCAATTTGGGCCCTACGCAACTCTCATCACACCATATTAGTGAAGAGTTTTGAGAATTATCTATCTCACGGGATGAAGGTAGTGAGAGTATTGTATGACTTATATACCTGTTACAAGAGTCTATGAGTACTTAATGTCTCTATACAGAAATCAAGAACTACAAGAAAAGAAATCGAAATATATAGCTAGATCTATTAAGCATATACAACTGTCATAAATATATATAGAGGACTTTCCAAATATAATTCAGTTATAAATGATTATATGAAACTGTCAAGGAGGATTCTTTGGAGCAGAGTTGCGCGTATCTGCGCGTATCATGGAGCTGAATTTGTGGAGTTTGTGAAGATACGTTATCACTCCCCCTCAAACATGGCCGTGGATAGGAACAAAGGCCTAGTTTGATTCGAAATGCCTGGAAAAGTGGCTTGGGCAATGGTTTTGTGAAGATATCAACCAACTAGTTTGTGAAGTAACAAACTGAGTTTCCAATGACACAAGGGCAACACACTCACGAATGTAGTGATAATCGAGCTCAATGTGTTTGGTTCAACTATGCATAACAAGGTTGATGGTCATATGTAGTGCACTAAGATTGTCACAATGAAGAGCTAGAGTTGAATGCAAAGGAATACCAAGATCACGTTAGAAAAGAAAGCCATGTGAGCTCGACTATAGTGGCTACCATGGAGTGATACTCTAATTCAGTGCTTTATCATGCTATCATCTCTTGTTTCTTAGCACTCCAAAAAACACAATTACACCCTAGAAAAGTGCAAAAATCAAATGTTGTGCGACGAGTTAGTGGGTAGCCTGCCTAGTTAATGTCGAAGTAGCCATAGAGATCGAGCTTGGTTGCAACTATGATGCGCATGCCAAAGTGTACAGTTCCCTTTATCGAAGGGCATGTTTGACAAGTTGAAAGTGAGCAATAGTTGCGGATAGCATAAACTGATATGCATAGTTAACACACTTTAAGGGAGATCCAATCTAGTGAATGTTAAGTATTGCAAACCTCCCACTAGGCTATGGTACTTGGTTGGATCATCAAACAAAGCTTCCGTTGTAGATTTTAGGCATCCATTTGAAGGCATAGGAGTAGCAATAGGCTTGCATTCAACCATGTCTGGACGATGTAAAAGATCCAGAGCATATCGATGCTGAGTTAAAAACATATCTCTGCCAAATTTGTGAACTTCTATCCTAAGAAAATGGTGAAGTTGTCCCAGATCCTTAATGGAGAATTCTTGAGCTAGCCGAGAGATGGAATCATCAATTTGTTGAGTATTATCTCTTGTTATGACCATGTCGCCGACATCTAGGAGGAGAATTAAAATTCCAATAGAGGACTTGCATATAAATAAGGTTGGGTCTGTAGTAGTATAGAAAAATCCCATTTGAAGTAGAAAATCACTAAGCCGATCAAATCATGCTCCTGGTGCATGTTTGAGACCATAAAGTGCTTGGCTGAGTTGACAAACATGAGAGAGATCATTTGGATCCACATAGCTGGGAGGTTGTTTCATGTAGATAGGGGTGCTGAGGTAGCCATGCAAGAAGGCGTTTTTCACATCAAGTTGTCGTAGATCCCAGTTTTGAGCAACAGCTAATGTGAGCACAACTCGGATTGTTATAGGCTTGATGACTAGGGAAAACTTTTCTGAAAAATCAATGCCATCCACTTAGTTGAAGCCCTTTGCTATGAGCCATGCCTTGAGACGCTTAAGAGAGCCATTGGACTGCAACTTAGCCTTGTAAACCCATTTATAAGGCCATGTTTGGAAGGGGATAGGATGCCTCATATAAAATCCAAGATAAGCTTATTCCAAAGTAATGTGAGATTTTTTTCACCCCCCTCACTTGTGGGTCGATCTTTTGTCATACTTCTATAAGTGAAACTCATTTGGTCAATGGGTGAAGTACATTGCTGGAAGGTTTGGCTCTAATACCATGAAAATCTTTGAGAATTATCTATCTCACGGGGAGAAGATAGAGAGAGTATTGTATTGACTTATATACCAGTTACAAGAGTCTAAGAGAACTTATGTCTCTGTATAGAAATCAAGGAATACAAGAAAGGAAACCGAAATATACAACTAGACCAATTAAGCATATACAATTGTCTTAAATATATACGGAAGACTTTCCAAATATAATTCAATTACAAAGGAATATCATATGAATCTGTCAAGGAGGATTCTTTGGAGCAGAGATTTGCGTATCATGGAACTGAATTTGTGGAGTTTGTGAAGATATGTTATCAATTAATTAGGCCTGCATGTTTCTGCTAAGACTCCAAGACACAATTTGACACTTAACTTCCTTGAACGAACGGCGCGCGCACACACACACACACACATATATATATGTATATATATATATATATATATGTTGTGTGTGTGTGTCGAGAGGTCTAGAGCAATGAACAGGGAGATTTTTTTTGCAATTTTTCAGAGGTGGATCTAGTGGACAAGAGATGAGAGCCGCATGTTTCATCAACTAACTCCACCGAAGAACACCGATTTTATTCTTTTTCTTTTCAATTTCATTGTGAACGAATTTTATTTTCTATAGTTTTGATATTGTCTAGTATTGAATACACAATTTATATTCTAAATTATTTTATTTTGAATATTTTTATGATTAAGTGTTTATTATTTATTCTTAATACTTGCAGTTTTCTCGCAAATTATTCTTTAATCTATTGAATCTCAATGAGATTGATGGGTGATTTATCATTTTAACTCTAGAATTAAATATCATTAATTGAGCGAAAGTAGATATATTTATTGCGACTAGTGTGATTTCTTATGAAAAATTTTAAAAAACTTAATAAGTTCCCAATTAATTAACTTCTCGTAGATATCTCTTTTAATTTTTGCTTGAGAGAAAATATTGAATAATTAAGGGTTTTTCTTATCATCAACATGGGAGTATTGAAATTCAATAATTATGAAGAATAAATTGTATGGTATTTGTTAGGTGAAATTAAATGCTCTAGATCTATTCTTATTATATTTATAATTTATAATTGTATATTCTTTTATTCATAGATTTATTTTTGCTAAGTAGTTCGATTTAATTTAGATAGTAAAATCTTTTCAATTGTTTTTCAATTTTTTAAATAGTAGTTAATTTAGTAAATTTCAGTCTCAAAAGCATAATTGACCTCTATGGGTTTGACATCCATATTCTAAAAGAACAGTTTATTACTTGTTACGATTTTGTGCATTTGGAGATATTTTTACGTGAACAATGACACACGAGTTGCTTTGTGCTTGGGCGCTTGGAAAGCATATCTATTTAAGACTATGATAAATTATTATTATAAAAAATGTTATGGATATCTATAACAATGATACTTACACAAATATTAATTTGATTCACTATTAGTTTTGTTGAACCATTTGCTCTCATCACACAAATATTAATTTGATTCACTATTAGTTTTGTTGAACCATTCGCTCTCATCCTTAGTGGACTCTTCAATCGATTCATATTTTTCTAATATTTTACCTCTAATCCTTTTGGTTGAACATCTTCTCTATGTAATGGGATCATGTCAACAAATAGAGTGATGGTTGATTCGTTTTCTTGATATGATTTTTTATTTGTTGGACTATCAAATTTTTCATATTGTTCATTTGCTACTAAAATATAATCATTTACATTTCTTAATGCAAACATATATACGACTAACCATAGGTTCCCATACTCCAAAGCATCTAAATAAATAAAAAAATATATATTTTATTGGCAAGCGAGAATGAAATGATCAACCTCATACCCTATGCGAGATGAATTGACACTCACAAAATATTTATCGTTATGCATTCCTAACCTAGAGTTTGAGACATCCCACCAATTACTTTTAAACCACCAGACTATGTATCCCCTACATACTTTAACACTATGATATCTTCGACAACTCTATAAAAGTCAATTTTATCCTCCTCATGGTTTCCTTCCACTACAAACCCATAATTCTAAATTTTTCTATATCATTTTTTACCAAATGTGGGAAATTTATATATACACATCAAACTTCATGAGTAATGGATGGCCCGCCTAGACGGACCACATGCAAGAGCATACAATTCTGGTGAGATTTTTCCTAAATTATCATTATATTTATATATAACCTACATCATCAATAAATATTATCCTAGCTATATCAATGTTTTTTTCTACGCTATTTTATTCTAGATATATCAATGTGCTTCTTCCAACTATTTTAGTGTTATGAAGTTTGTAGATAATAAGATTTCTTTTAATAATACTGTACGTTCAAATCACGAGATGAATTTCTCTTGGTGCTTCTTCTCTACATCAGTTACACCATCCAAGCGAAGTAGTTGTATATGTTCATTGCACATGTTCAAGTTAACAATTAATTTTTATCAAGTTATATTATATCCCATGAATTTTAAATTATATTGGTACGCAAATTCATTACTAACCTCAAGTGGTTATCAATTTCTTCACAGATTTTCAAAACATACCATCAAGCTATTTCAAACTTTCGTCTATATAGGTCATAGCCCCCTTGTGCACCTGTGGGATGTACGATTTGAAAAAAATACAAAAACTTAGGATGAGACTCTCATTTGTCCACGTTAGTAATTTTTGTCCAGTTTTGTAAATCTAGTATCAACCCACTAAAATATAGGGAACATAATGTATGTCATTCATTATTAATGTATGACTCTACAATAGAATTTTTTGGACGAGCATTCTCCCTTACACATCACTTAAGTTTTTTAAAACATCATTCAATAGGATACATCTATCTATTCTGAACTAGACTAGTGAATAAACTCTCACGAGGTAGGTTTACATCCAAATGAACTGTTACATCTAGGGGTGTAAATGGTCTGGTATGGTCCGGTCCAAAAAAGATGTAAATCGGTTCTATTTGGTCTAGAAATTTTCCACCCTAGACCGGACTGAACTATTATTCGATCTATACTGGTCCGGTCCAGTTTGGTTTAGAGGCGGTCCGGTCCGGTTTAAGAGTACCTGATATGATTCAATGGGCTAAATTTGATCCAAAATCCTACTAATGATCAAATATATTTTTTTGCCCAAATTTAATTATTTTCAGCCAAATTTACATATTTATCACAGATTTAAGTCACAAAATATTGAAAAATACTTTTAAAAAAATGGCAAAAGAAAAATAATTTAAATAAAAAAGTAGAAAAAAAATTAGTCCTTAAAAACCTAAATAAAATAAAAAAAAGAAATTAACTCTTAAGACTTTAGAATTCTTAAGAGTTAAAGTCCAAATATATTTAAAAACAAATCAGCCCTTAAGAGTCCTGATTCCTTAAAAGCCTACACAATAGATTCAAAATTTCCTCAAGAGTCCAAATAAAATAAAAAAAAAAATTAAAATAATCCAAATTTAAAATGGCATTCCAAAATCATTCAAATCAAAAGATCTCTCAGCATTGCAATTTGCATCTAGATGGCCCTCCTATTTTTTATGCTTCCAAGTCCCAACTGACAATCAAACATTCTGCGAAAAGAGATTGAGGAATGAATTAAATTTAATTAAGTTAAAGAGATTGACAATTAAACTACAATCATGTAATAAAACTCTTGTGATCAAAACTATATAATATATATACACTCATTTCGAAAGAAATCATGTAAATATTAAAAAAATATATATAGTTATAACTTATAGTCTATAGACTTAATACTTATACTATAAGTTATAACTAATATTATATATTATATATAGCCCATAAGTTGATTAGTTAATCAATTAATTAATTATATTAATGATCATACTTCATATATAGTTAAAAACAACATTAATATTTATAATTGTTACATGTAATCATAGTGATTTAGTGACACATCATAGATTGGTTAACTATACTTAATAACACTATTACATTAGTATATTATAGATTTATATGTTAGTGAATAGTGATAAATCAATAATAATATATTAAATAATAATAATACACTTATTACTTATAAGTTATTACTAATACTCTATATTAATATACTATCATTTATATTTTTATACTACAACTATTATAAATTATAATATGTTAATATTATAAGAATATATATTATATATTAATATGTTCTACTACCACTCATAATCTATATTAATATTAATATTATAATTTATTTACTATTACTTATATATACATGTATATATATATAATTAGTTGTGCATTCGGTCCGATTCGGTTTTCTTACGCCCCTAGTTACATCAAAGAATGATCGAACCGCTTAGTTTCGCTTGTTTGTTGCGGCACATGTCACGTTTCAAGATTCATCCACTAGAATCCTATTTTTAATATATTCTAATATATATATATATATTCTATGGATTATGGATTATGGATTATGGATTAATATAATCTATAGATTATTTTTATACGATACAAAAAAAAACTCGTTGTGCATTCGGTTCGATTCGGTTTTCTTACGCCCCTAGTTACATCAAAGAATGATCGAACCTCTTAGTTTCGCTTGTTTGTTGCGGCACATGTCACGTTTCAAGATTCATCCACTAGAATCCTATTTTTAATATATTCTAATATATATATATATTCTATGGATTATGGATTAATATAATCTATAGATTATTTTTATACGATACAAAAAAAAACTCTCGCGGTTTTACTTCACTTCGGGTTTTAATTTGATATAAAAATATTTTTTTATAAAGAACTAAAGTATATAACGAGCTAAAGAAAAGGAATGGGTACAAACTCTTTAATTTGTACAATATCACTGCGATGTCAACTTACATTTTTATTAATGCATTAACTTTTAGTGTTTTATTGTAAATGTCCCTAAAAAATCCCCCTAGATCTATTAGAGCTATACGAATATCTTCTGTAATATTTTTACGTATACTAACTAGCAACAAACGTGCAAAAATACATGACATACATGACTTTTAAGTTCAGTTATTTTTCAATCATGAGTTTATACACATCTTGACATGTTTGTGTGAAATCATCACTTATTCCAAAACTTAAACCCATGGGAAGAGGTAGAATTTATTATTTATTTTAAATCTTAACACTCCCCCTCTCTTCTGGACCGAACTTTTCTCTCTAGACCCTATAAGTGGAATATTTAATAGGGTAAAATGTACAGTCAGGATTTTAACTCAAGACCTCTGCTCTGATATCATATTATCCCAAAAGCTTAAACTGATGGGAAGATGTAGATTTTATTATTTATTTTATATCTTTATAGTTTGAAGCATAATCTTCGAGTAATTTGATTATTATGAACTAATCACAAAAATTTTTTCCCCTCGTCATTTAAAAGTGTATACCATCCAAGGGACATATAAGCTGACGATCAATTATCTTACAAGCACAACTGCGGTCTTATCCCCAACTCTTTCAAATTTTATGAGAGTTAATTATATCACTTATCTTTCCTTCTACTGATATTTGAATGCCCAATTAATTATCTCATATATTTTTCTCAATGTGCATAAAATCTAGATTGTGGCGCAGTGTTAAGGAGGAACAGTATGACAACTCAAATAAAATACTTTTTCTTTCCCAATTCGACTCCACTACTTGCCATTTCCTTTTGAACTAACATGACGAGGCGCATCATATGTACTTACATCTTAATCCCAAAACTCTTTCAACTACGTATTCAGTGGCTGAAGATATATGTCTATGTGTAGAGTACTCATCATAAAATGCAGATCCTTCATGCACTTCTAAAGTGGCAATATATATAGGGCATTAATATTTTTTTTTAAGGTAGAATAAATTCTATTTATTCATAATAGGACATTACAATTTTGACCTGAGACATACAGAATACAAGCCAGCAACTACTTATGAGACTTTTCAATATACAAATTTCTTTGTGATTGACATGGTTTAGTTCATTGTTGTAACTCTATATAGACAAATGTCTGAGGGATAGCAATCGTTCCTAAGACAAATTTCACAATTATGTCCAAAGATAGTATTAAACAACCCGAAGTTTGTCTAAGACAGAGTAGAGGACACACTGTATATACAAATACTCAAGAGAGTAAGTGCATTTTTCAATTAAACATAAAACAAAGGAAATAATAAAAAAACATAAAAAAAAATACATGGGAAAATAGACAATCATAGGTTAAAAAGAAGTAGGTCAGCATTTTCAATCTTAGAGAAAAGCATAAATGCACACACATAGTCCAAGAGACTGTGCGTGAGGGACATGTGCCACGCTGGAAGTACGACGAACAATCTGATCTGAAGAAATCGATGGCCTTAGTCCCAGAAATGCCACACGTGGTGACTATAGAGCTCCACTTGCCGTGGCACATGGATGACAAGCACACACTTTGGATTGTGTGTGTGCAATCCACTCAACGAGATTCTTTACCTATCTAAAGAATTGGTGCCTTGGGAATATTGCAGTGGGGCACGTGGTGGACGTGAGGCTTCGGAGAGCAACACATATGCATTTTGCCCTGCTTTAAACAAAAAAAAAACTAGAAAAAAAAAACTAAAGAAGAACGAGAAGAGTAAGAAAGGATGAGGAAGGAAAGGAGGAGAGAGGAAGGAGCCGAAATTTTAATCCCCCTCCTCTGCTTTGGGATTTTGAAGGGGGTGGCTGGCGAGATAGGGTTTTTTCTTTTAGTGGGAGCGTTTTCATGAGACTTTTATCTGTAGATATCTATAGGGTATTAATATGATAGACCAAGTACTATTATTTTAAGTTTGGTATTTTATGGAAATAATTCATATTATTTGGGTGTTTAATTTATAAACAACTGATTTATCTGTTTATATTATTTTAATTTGTGTATTTTATGGAAATATCCAAATATTATTTTAATTTTGGTATTTTATGAAAAAAAATCATATTATTTGGCTGTTTAATTTCTAGGTAATTAGTTCGTTCGTTTGTTTTATTTTAATATGTATATTTTATGAAAAGAATTGTATTTTTGTCTTTTTTGTATTTTATGGAAATAATTTATATTATTTGGTGTTTGATTTAAAATCATTGGTTTGTAGGTTTATAGTTTTATGAGGACAAGTTAATGGTTTATATTTTAATTTGGGTACTTTATGGAAATAATTCATATGATTATAATTTCGACATTTTTTATGCAAATAATTCATATTATTTTAATGTGGGTATTTATTAGACATTAATTTCACAAACTAACAACATCAAAATCAATATCACAAATTAACAAATTAATTTCTCAAACCAACAATATCACTAATTAATAATATCACAAGTCACTATATATTATTCATCCCCAAATCTCAATAACATACTAACAATATTACCCTAATTAATTCACAAATCACACATTAGTAACATATCAAACTTTCTTAATAAAATATTCCACAATAACGTTAATATTAATCCAAATTTTCATAAACAGTCAAAAACTAAAAATACTTCAATAATCAAATACATAACTTCAATTATTTTAGCAAGTCACACAATATATATAAATACATCAATACCCAAGTACATTAGACTAATTTTTGTCACAAACAGTACCAAATTATTCATCCCAAATCACACTAACATATATACTAAAAAAATTAACATTAACATTGGAAACCAAATTAGTCATCCCCACTTCACAAATCATTACTATATTATTCTTCCCAAAATATTTTAGAAACCTTACCTCAAATTTGTGCAATCTAATAAATCTCCATAAATCACCAATGCCTACATGTAGATAAACTTTTCATGAGAAAAACCATAAACCAAATCTCCAAAAATACTATATATAATTTGAAATATATAAAATCTATATATATACAAAAAAGTCCTTACCTCAGTACAAACCTACTCCTCTAGCTCTAGAACATGTCCTGTCTCCAGAAGTACATCTCATCATCTCTCTCCCTCTCTCTCTCTCTTTCTCAAGTTCGTTGCGCCTCTCTCTTTGCACTCCATGCAGGCTAGAACAACTTTGTGAGATGTAAAAGTGTGCAATCCGCGTGGAATATGACTGGAGGTAAAGGTTTTGATCAAGTCTATAACATATTGTTCAAACACGAAAATTTCACAACATCTTAATTTAGCGCATTTTAATTCAGCCTTTACATATTCGAACGCAAAACTAAGAATATTTTTCAGCATATTCTTTCAAATAAAGACAAATGAGGGAAATATCAAATCTATATGCTACATATACGTTTGAATGGATGAATATTCCATTCAAATAGTATATATAGTAGTATATATGATATAGTAGTATACTATATATTTAGAAAATATACTGAATATACTATACTAGTTTACTATATGCTAAATACACTAGTACTAATGTACTAGTTGAATATTTATTATATAATATAGTATTAATATAATACTAATATACTATATATATTATAGTATAATATAACATAATAGTTGGTCCTATCAAGGGTTAATGTGATACCTCATATAAGAATGATAAGATAGGTGGTATATGGGATCCCACATTACTTGGGAAGGAGAAGTTTTACCTCTTTATAAGGTTCCAATGGGGCTCTATTATATCATTGACTAGTTCTTTTAGAGTATAGGCCACGTGGTTTGGGTCTTCCATTGAGGCGTTACAAATAGTATCAGAGCCTATCCCAACTAGAAATATAGGACTTGAGTAGTGCTACTTACAATGGACAAGCCCGACGAGGACATCAGGTATTTAAGGGGGATAGATTGTGATAGCCCATATGAGAATGATAAGATAGGTAGTGTATGAGATCCCACATTGTTTGGAAAGGAGAAGTTCTAGCTCTTTATAAGGTTCCAATGGAGTTCCAATTGTATCAATTGACTAGTACTTTTGGAGTATAGGCCATATGATTTGGGCTTTCATTGGGGTGTTACAAATTGTATTAGAGCCTATCCCAATCAGAAATGTGAGACTTGAGCCATGCCACCTACAATGAACAGGCCCAACGAGGATGTCGGACATTTAAGGGGGGTTGATTGTGATATCCTATATGAGAATGATAAGATAGGTAGTATATGAAATCCCACATTACTTGGGAAGGAGAAGTTCTAGCTCTTTATAAGATTCCAATGGAGCTCCAATTGTATCATTGACTAGTCTTTTTGGAGTATAAGCCATGTGGTTTGGGCTTCCATTAGCGCGTTACAGTTAAAGGTTTATTACACTATTATGTATATTATATATTAGTGTAATATATATAGTATATATACTAGTAAATATATTTGTATGATAATACTAGTATATATAGTTTTACTACTAGTGTTATACATATTATTGTGTACTATATTACACTATATATATAATATATATTATATTGTATATATATACTATTATATAGTATATACTAATATACTATATACTATATATATAAATATTGAATGTGATAGTATATAATACTATTCTAATAATATTGGTATAATTATATATATATATATATTACACAAAGATGTGCAAATAGTTTGTTTCCTATTATTTAAGTTTATAATATTTTAGTAACTTATAAGCCATTTGAACAGAGTATATAAATGTTCAAACGACTAATTACAACGTTCGAACAATAGTTTAGATATTCGAGCAAAATTAATTAATAACATGAGTTCGCTTGACAATCAATTTGAGCGGAGCGCAAATCCTAGAATTCGCTCGACACCTGCTCTACTTTCAGCTCGAGCGAGTGTCCACTCAATTCTGCATGACACTCTGCTCAAGCAAATGTTATGAAATTACACATATTAATTTTATTTACTGTTCGAATGACGTTCCATCCTGTTCGAATGAATATTTTTCCATTCAAACATATCAAAATGCAATAGCACAGAAACTGCCTGAACGCTACTGGATGATACAATTACCCATTTCAAATACTGAACGGACACATTCACACATAAATTTTCCATTCCTCCTTCGTACGCTATCTTCGCCACCAGCTCGGCCACCAACTCCACATTAAAAAGCCCACTTTCTATCTTCTAAGAGGTATGCCCCTAATCTCCTCATCATTTGATGGTTTTTGAAAGAATATGATGGTTTGTAAAGGAGTCAGATTTTGAATCAATCCAACTCCATTTTGGTGTTTTTGGGCTGCGACACAACTTTTGGCCATAGAAATGAGGGAGTGAAATATAAGTTTCACTCCGTAATGATTTGAACTGATAAAAACCAATGATTCTCAAGGATCTTCGGTTTTCACATTCAACACTGAGTTGACTTAACCACGGATGTTTGGCACGTTTGCATTTGAACGGCTTCTAGGCCGTTTGAACAATGATCATCCAAATATCAATTTTAGCATTCAAAAGTTTAAAACTTAGATTACAATCCATTAGAATAGATAGGATCTTTACTCGAACGTGTAAGTCCTTTTGGCTAAATAGTTCCAAATAGTTCTAGAAGAGATAAATCATATTGATAATGAACCTTTAGCCAGTTTTTCCATTCATTAATTAAAGAATTTTGAAGGTTTTTATGTTGTCTTAATTCGGAATAAAATATTCCTTGCGTTCCAACAAAATACTCTTTTATTTCATTTTTAAGAAAAAAAGATGTTTCGTAATAGTTAAAGACAGTTCTATTGGACCAAAATATGTTCGTTCGAACATATAGTTTATGTTTGAAAGTGGTATTTTCAGCGTTTGAATGGGACATTGTTCCGTTCAAACCCTTGTAGGTTTAGTTTAAACAGTAGTGGTTAGCATTTAGAATAGCATTATAGTTCATTGAACAAAATAGTTTCTATTTGAACAAGTTGTATCTATTCAATTCAAACTGATTTCTTTAATATAATATAATTACATATTTAAATTTTATTTACACTTGCTATGGTTTTATGATCAACAAGAATTAATGGCAACTACAGGAAGAAAACATGGGTGAGAGGCCGATTAATCTAGTGGAGAAGCTAGTGATCAGATGCGCAGCTGGTATTGGCCGTCGAGCAGGAGATTGTTCTTGTTGACTTTCGAAATTCTGCATTGGATGGACAAATATCTTTTCCATCATCACTGACAGGAGATGTGCACCGATTTGTCAGCAAATGAGTGTTGCCTATCTAGAAATGGTCGATGAATTCTACCAAGCCATGGTTCATATGGAGGTTGATAAGGAGATCTTCATGTTTACCGTTCGAGGAGTGTGTATTACTATTTCACCTTTAATTATTTCTAATTTTATTGAAATCTCATACAAGATTGGTGCATACCTTGTCCCAACTGCACCATTTGCACAATAACCAACTGTAAAATCATTGCCTGCACTGACTGTAGGGACAGATGGTGAAGATGCCTGTAGGGATGAAGACCCAGTGGATGATGGTCTCACATACAATGAGGTTCATCAGCTAATGC
Source organism: Platycarya strobilacea (assembly GCA_036898215.1). NCBI lineage: Eukaryota > Viridiplantae > Streptophyta > Magnoliopsida > Fagales > Juglandaceae > Platycarya > Platycarya strobilacea. The sequence continues at coordinate 23,386,618 of CM072546.1, read as the reverse complement.
TAGATGTTTCGGCTCCTTCATATTATGGTAGTAAGATGATCAGACAGGTAGATTGTATAACATTTTTAGAATGCTAAATTTAATTATTTTCCATAACATCGATCTGAGTAAACACGAAACAGATTTTGACATCAAGCGGAATCAATTAATTTTTATGGATAGAACGATGAGAACCGATTGATCTACCATTATATATCTTCTTCTACATTCAATCTGAGTCATGCTATTTGAGTAGAGGTAATCTATTATTTGATTTGATAATCTCTAACTTCCTAGTTCAATTGGGGTTAATGTGCAAATGACAGAGCGGAGGCAGTCACAAATCGGACCCCTTAATAAGATCACATTCAACAGAAAGGCCACTTGCGGAAGACTCAAGCTAATGTTCTAGCAGCACAAGATAGTAGCACAACGAGTGATCTAGCTTCTTCTATTGTCGGTGTTGAGAGACCAAGTTGTTGAGGCTACTTTGGATGAGGTACGATCCTTGCATGAGGAGGATTATTGACTTTTGATCCAGGAGATTCAGAGGATCGTTGAGCCTGTCATGGAGAACTACAAGAGAGGAGGGACGCCTATTTGTCATACAAAAGGATTTTGATCACCTTACCCAATAGTTAGTTTTATTTTTTATTTAACCTTTTTTTAGTTTTATTTTTAGTGTTTGCTAGTTTGTTTATTTTTATTTTTAGTGTTTGCTAGTTTGTTTATCATCAAAAATATGTTTTTTTTTATTTTACATATTGTTCATGATAATATAAAAAATGAAACACTTTAGAAAGTAATGTTTATTTAATTAAAAATCTTATTTAGCATAAAAAAAACTCATTAAAATACTTTTAAGTTAATTACATAAAATTTTTATGAATATAAAATATTTTAATTCACTAAAAATAATACATTATATTATAGCTATATTTTTATGTTTTGAAAATGATAACTAATACATTTAAATAGTATTTATTTTTATGGTATCTTAAATTAAGATCGAATGCGTTGAGAATCTCATTCTATTTTTGGTATTTTATGGTATCTATTTTTGAGATGAAATTTTCGTGACGAAAGGTCTCATTTGAATAGATAGTTATCTCATCGAATGCATTGAGAATCTCATCCACATTTGAGACAAAATTTATGTTTCATCCCAAATAAGTATTTCTAGAGATGAAATTTTATTCATCCCTAATTAACTTTGTCTTTAAAAGAAAAACAAAATCATTGTAGTCATGTTAAATGATGGGTCAAAACTAACACTACAACACATAAAACTTTTTGTGGCGTTTGATAAGTCGCAGCCAAAAACTTCAAAATCGCCATAAAAAAGTCTTAAAATCGTCACAAAAGCCTCAAAATTACTGCAAAAAGTTATTTACCACGTTTTAAAGATCGCGGGTTAACCATAGGTATTTAGACGTGACAATAAACTTAATTTCTCGTCGCAATGCTACTATTTGTGGCAGAATTTAACTCTCAGTTAAACAAAACGCAGTAAAAAGTCTTATTCTTTTGTAGTGTAAGCACATATCATGTAATGATTTTGATATTGTTTTTCTTTTATTATTATTATAATTTTTTTTAAAAAAAATTACCTGGTCTCGTTTCTCTTTTAAGTTATTAGTTATTAGGCTAAGCTAGCTATTTAGATAAAATCATGTGGACACCGGAAAGAGTCATCGACTTACACGTACGTAGATAATGTAAAGCGCGCATTGAAAGGAGAAATACGCATGTTGTTCTTAAGCGAGACAACTAGTTTTTTGGAACTTCTGCATGGGTACTGGTGAACAATAGAGACACCACTAGCAGAACCTTTTGGTGGCCCCCTTCGTATTAAAGCTACTTGTTATCTTCACCACACAAGTCCGGGTGGGAGAACCCATTTTCTTTTTGTTAACCATTCTGATGATCGATCTTAATTAATCATGTGCAATAAGGCTAGCTAGCTGCTGCTTTTCCATCTGTATATATACTCCATCTAGTATTTGCTTTGCCTGCCCAGCCAATCCTTGCTACTCCAACAAGCTAAGGAGTACTAGTTCAGCCCCAAGATCGTAATGGATGATCAGAAGAAGCCTTATTTGGCCGTGATTCTCATACAAGCAATATATGCAGGCATGTTCTTGCTTTCCAAGGCCGCTTTCAATGGTGGTATGAACAATTTCGTGTTTGTTTTCTATAGACAAGCTGCGGCAACCATTTTCATAGCTCCTCTCGCCTTGTTCTTTGAGTGGTAATTATAACACCATACATGAATATTACTACTGATTCTATTTAGATAAGATTCTTCTTCTTCATCTTCTTCTTCTTTTTCTTCTTTTTCTTCCGCTGTAAACTTATTTCTTATCAAAATAGTGAATGACCTTTGTTTATTTTATTGCGAACTCCAGGAAAAAGGTGGTTCCCTTGTCATTGGTGACCTTCTGCAAGATTTTTCTCCTCTCTCTATTTGGGTATGCCTTCCTCGTTGCGTCTTATAATTTAGTTAATTGTTTCCTTAATTTTGCTTCGAAATGTTGTTAATCTTCATGAGCTTTCAAATCTCAGGATCACTTTAAGCCAAAATATCCACGGTATGGCTCTTGTTTATACGTCAGCAACTTTGGCTTCTTCAACTACAAACTGCCTTCCTGTCATAACTTTCTTCTTGGCTGTATTACTCAGGTAGATCAGTTTCTCTCTCTCTCTCTCTCTCTCTCTCTCTCTCTCTCTCTCTCTCTCTCTCTCTCTCTCTCTGTCCATATACACACACACACACACACACACACACACACATATTCAAATTACTTTGCAGTCTATACTTGTTTTCTTCAACGTCTAGACGCAAGCTGTCTTACTTGGTAGGAAAATTACAAAAAACTATTAAACCATCAAGCCGTGTTGTCAGACAAACATCATGATATTAAAAAACTAAGAAAACTTTAGTACTGTATTAGCTCGATCTGGAGTCTGTGTACGTGCAGTGGTTATCTGACAATTGTATATGCAGTTTTAGTCTTAATTTGAAGATCAGAGATGATTTGAGGGAAGGTCATGATCTGCAGGAAATAAGATGGCATATATAGCTAGCTACAAAATGCATGTAGTACTTGGAAGATAAAAACTGTAGTCTCATATATATATATATATATATATATATATATATATTATAAGAAAAATGGACTTAAATATTAATCGATCGCTTAATTAAGGGATTCTGCGATATTAAATCTTATAGTTAGCTAGCTAGGGAGATTGTGTATAATTTCAATTTTCAAGCAACTAAATTATTAGTGAATTAGGTATAAGTTTAACCAGCTAATTAATCAAATTAAAATCTTGGGTTTTAGAGCGGCCTTCGACAAAGATATATATGATCATCTACTTCTCTGTTCATCACGACTGATCACAACGATGGATGGATGGTTGCCTAGCTAGCTAGCTTTGTCGTCGATGGAGTAATATTGATGATGATCACGTTGCCTTCTCTTTTTACATATCATGACTACGTTAAATATCTTAATTAAGATAAGAAGGAGAGGGAAAAAAATATTGGCACTAGTGGTATGCATACCGAGTTTCCTTATATATATGATACTCATGCTACTGTTGTCGTTGTAGTTAGGTCAAACCAAGGCAGAAATTGTCGTTGTAACTTGAACTTGTAAGCTTAATTCGGTCCTATATATATGGTACTAGTACTACTGTTGCATGTGTTGGGCAGACACTAACAAATTTGATGGGAACTAAAATTTAACGTGGTTTGACCAATTTAACTACGTTGACACGAAGAGGAGATCGTATTAAACACAAACCAAGCTTTACAATGTTTCTTTCCACTCTCATAGCACGATAGTGCTTCTGATCTCACTATACTATTTTCACATCCTAAAACACATATATAGGGAGATTAAGTCTGTCTAAGGGAGAAAAAATCTCAGTCAAATTTGATGAAAATCTTCAAGAATATTGGCTGCTCATTTCGTGTCCTTCCATGCTTGTTCTTCATCATTATTTCTTCTTCTTTAAGGAAACACAGTTGCCTTAATATGGTTTGATTTGATAATATCTCATGTTATAAGATTATTTTTATTATAACATAAACCTAATGGATGTTATAAAATTATATCAATTTGTGAATTTATTTATTAAAATATTTGTATTTAATTGATATTTAAAGAAAATGAGCTAAATTAATATAAGATAAGATAGAATGAGATAAAAATGATTCCCAAACATCCTTTTAACGAGTGGAAGCACCCTAGCTACCACCACCTGCGAAAAGACATGACGAACCAAAGAAAGCAAATACGTACTTAAGTACCATTAATATTGTCCCAAACAAAGCACAGGGTGTCGTTTACTTGAATCTTATGTTTTGATAGTGGTGAAAGATCAACGTACCAGAAGTAAGACGTCGAACGACATAAAAAACGGTGAATTAATGAACATACTTTTGTGGTATCAAGTAAATTCTTAACTCTAATATTATTTATGAATCTGAAATTAATAGAAGGAAATTTGTTATATATATATATATGTGTGTGTGTGTGTATTTATCATGCATATATAAATATATATTAATATAATATACACAGACACTACACACACCGTGCATTACATAATATTAATATTGGTTTGGACTTTCTATATATATATATAGGTGCATAAAAAAATTATGTCATCGCGAATGTTTGTTGATAAGTACTTAATTATATTTATGAAGTAGATGTAATGAAATTGTGACATCATGCATTCAGGAAGGAGGTGTTGAAGGTGAGGACAACTGCGGGGGTTGCAAAGCTTTCAGGCATACTGGTTTGCGTGGCCGGTGCAGCCATCCTTGCGTTATACAAGGGGCCGCAGTTCAACATATTGGGCCATCATCATCATGATCACCTCTTCGGTCTCCCTAGAACCCAAGAATCTTATGTCCATGATCTTTCTTCTAGCAAAACGTGGTTCAAGGGTTGCTTCCTCTTCCTAGTTTCCACCACCTTGTGGGGTTTGTGGCTAGTTTTGCAGGTATCTATATGAACACCTTTTTATATTTGGGTGAGGCTATATATTATATATAATAAAATCAATTCGTTAATTTTTTATTATTATTGTCTCATCATTCTATATTCTATGATATGATATTAAATAATAAATTTATTATATTTAAATGAAATATAATAAATTATAGTTAATCTCCAATTCACATCATTGAAATGATGAAGAAATGATAAAAATTAAAATGATGAGTAACATTATTCATATTATATATATATATATTGTGTGTGTGAGTATGCACGCGCGCGCGCGCAAATAAATATTGTGGAGGGTGTCGAAGATACTTGGCATGCACATGGAATATCGGCAATGGCCCCCGCGATTTGGTGGAGACTTCTGTTTAAATAAGTATAGATTACTTTAGGTGTGCGAGTGCTTAAGTAGGGGGGTTTATGTACATTTTCTGATCTGCGATGTATATTGCATGCAGGCGCCGGTTATGAAAAGCTACCCTCCAAAGCTTCTCTTCACGACTCTTCAGTGTCTTTTCAGCTCCATTCAGTCAATTGGCATTGCCATTGCTTTCGAAAGAGACCCTGATCAATGGAAGCTGGGCTGGAATGTCAGGCTTCTAGCCGTCGCCTACTGCGTAACTTTCCGCTGCCACTACTTGATTTGTTCAATAGTAATGATTGCAGACTGTGATTAAAGAAATCCAACGTCGACAGAACATATATATACCTTTTTGGATCGAGTTTCATTTTTATTCAAAAATTAAGACACGACTTCATCTAAATTAGCTAGTGGCCCTGCATTTTCTGGCTGCAGGGAATAGTGGTAACTGGCGTTACATACTACTTGCAAGCATGCGTTATTGAGATGAAGGGGCCGGTTTTTCTTGCCATGTCTACACCTTTGGCCCTGATAATTACAATGTTGTCTTCTGCAATTCTCTTAGGCGAGATCATTAGCCTGGGAAGGTAAATTATTAATTAATTATTCTTCAATTTCCCATTCATTGCATTGCAAAATATTATTAAATGCGCTCTCTTCTTGTCATGCGTATATTTAGTGTTTTAGGTGGGATCTTGTTGGTTGGAGGGCTATACAGTGTTCTGTGGGGGAAGAGTATAGAACAAAAAGTGAATGAGGGGAGCAGCTTAACGGCTGAAGTTGATCATATTAAGGAATGCTCAGAATTGAAAGAAGCAGCAGCAATATCCAATAGTCCACCACCCTTACTTGTATAAGACAATACAGCAACATGGATCATGAATTCTTTTAAACAGAAGTAATGTTTTAGTCCTAAGTTAAAGATCGCATAGAAAGTAAATTTACAAATTAGCATGGTTTGATATTATATGTTAGATTGTAAAACTACTTTTATTATAAAATAGATCTAAAATATCATATAAATTAGTTATGTCATGAGTTTATAAATTTATATTTCTGAGATCTCTTTATATATACATGCAGCAATACTTCTCTACTGTGGAAGATCTATTTATCTTCTTAATTAGCGACTATATTTATTGACAATATTTTTGGCCTAGCTAGTACCTGGCCCGGAGGTTAGGTCAAGAATATTGTTTCCACATATCCTGCATGTATTATATATTGATAAGCGCTTATATATATATATATATATATATATATATATGTATATGTATATGTATATAAATTAACACACACATATAAGTATATGTTAGTGTGGAATTGTACAAAGGATAAACGCATCAATCGTCTGTTATATTATTATATATAATCTGTAATATAAGAGGAAATTAGAAAAGGTACTCTTTTCTCTTCAGGAAATTTATATATGAAATTACCAGAATAATAAAGCCAATACTACTTTCTTTAATAAATAATTATGGGAGCGAGGTATTTGTTAGAAGTTAATTTGTAATTTTGCATAGAAGATTCTGGAGAAAATAACTAGTATTTCAATATAAGACTTTTCATATTTTCCAAGTTGGCTAGATGTATCTAGAATTCTCTTTCAAGTATAAATGTATCTAGTTGTCAACATCTGGTGTATTGAAAAAAAAAATGTGTAAACATGCAAGTGCAGCAGCTCTGCTTTAATAAAAAAAGTGTTTTCATTAATCCTTTGTTCCTTTATCAATATTTAAAGAAAAAAAAAATCTATTTCTCACCTTGCTTCTTGCATATGCCAACAAATTTTGGTATCAGAGTAGGCTTTACCTGTACCTGAATATTTTTCCAAGTTAGTAATACTTATTATGCAAGTCTCCATGGCAGCAAATTGTGGAGACACCTTGTTTGCCACCTAAACATCAAACCAAGTCCCTATTTTTACTGGAAAATACTATGACTATTGGTGCTCTCAAATGATAACGATATTTATCTCCCAAGATCTATGGGAGTTGAATGAAGAGGTTTTCGAAAACCCACCACCAACTGGGAGTTCATCTTGGTCTGTAGAAAATCAGAAGCAATACAAGGAGAGTATGAAGAGAAATGCTACTACATTAAGGATTATTTATCAAGGGGTAAGCAAGTCTATTTATCCCAGAACATTTGGTGTAAGAAAATCAAAAGATGCATGAGAGATTTTATAAAAGGAATTTCAAGGCTCAAATAAGGTCATCTCCATTAAGCTTCAGACCTTATGGAGAGAATTTGATAACTTGGGAATGCAAGAAAGTGAATCTGTCAAAGATTTTCATTCAAGAGTTGCTCAAATAATTCATCAAATAAGAAGTATGGCAATACCATTGAAGAAAAGAAGATAGTTGAAAAGGTTCTTAGAAGCTTGTCTCAAAAGTTTGAATATATAGTGGCAGCAGTAGAAGAATCAAAAGATTTATCAAAACTTACCATATTTGAGTTGATGGGTTCCCTCGAAGCACATGAAGAAAGAATGACATATTCTCAAGCCAACCTTTGGAGCAAGCATTTCAGTCCAGTCTTAATGTGAAATAAAAGGATTTCATCAAATAAAGAAAAAAAGAAAGGCAGCAACTAAAAGACAAATCAATATGAAAAAAGTCGTGGCAACTTCAAAAATCGGTAGAATAGAGGAAGAGGAAGAAATGGACAAAAATATCAGCAAAAAAAGGTACCTCCAGCAATCAATGTTTTATTTGCAAAAAGTCTGGTCATGAATCTAAAGAATGTTATTTTAGATGCACTAAATGCAAAATTCCTAATTATTCTAAATGAGATTGTTGGTTTCGTGATAAACAAGAAAAAAGTGATGCCAATTTTGTGAAAAATAATCAAGAGGATCAATTATTCTACTCTTGCATGAATGCTGAACTAGAAACACAAAACACACAATTTCTAGCTAGTGGTTGCAGCAACCACATGGCAATGAATTCAGATTTTTTTATGGAGCTTGATCATAACTTTTCTTCTCAAGTAAAGCTTGGAGATGGAAAGTTAAAAAATGTAGAAGGTAAAGGTACCATTGCCGTCCACACTAATGGAGGTAGTGGAGTCTATTCATGACGTTCTTTATGTGCCATGCTTATCCCAAAACCTCCTCAGTGTTGGTCAACTACTCAAAATGGGCTATTCTTTACTATTTGATTATGGTGAATGCACCAATATGTGATAAGAAAAACAATTTGACTATGGCCAAAGTAAGCATGTCTCAAAATAATGTTTTTCCTTATTGCCCAGATGACTAACACAAGAGGGGGAGTGAATTGGGTTATATTATAAAAATTAATACTTATAAATCAAATACACAATATAAAATATTAACAGAATATAAAACAGTAAGAAATATAAAAAGTAAGGTAAGAAAAAGCAAACTCAGTATTTTTACGAGATTCAGCCCCACTGCCTACGTCCTCGCCTCAAGTTACCCCTTGAAGATTCCAAATTCTCTAGTCAATGTCCTTTAGGTGGAGATAGAAACCTATTACACCTTTGAGCAGTACCGCTCCAAAGAATCCGTGTAGAACACCATCTACACTTCCAATTACCTCATACTTGGTGATTCAACTATTCCCTATATAGAACACTTTCTACATACACAAGGGTTATACGCACCCTCTTACAAATACAAGAGTTGATAGTGAGTAAATTATCAAAGTATACTCCTCAATGAGTGAAATAGAAACAATACAGCTCAAACCTATATCTCTCTAAAAAAAACAAGAATTAAGACTCAAAACTTTACAAAAGAGAGAATGAGAGATTTAAAAGAATGATGTAAAATTTAGCAATAGATGTGTAAACTCTTGTTGTAATTTTTGCAAAACTCAAGTGAGCTATTTATAGGCAAATGAGTTTTCAATTTCAAATTTGAAAAGATTCACATGTCAAATAAAAATACTATTCATTTTTCAAAAAATTCAAATAAAAGCACTTCTTTTTTGCATTTGTCAAAAACAACTCCATTCATTTTTCAAAAAATTCAAATTTAATCTTTTACTTTTCATATATGACAAAATGAGTATGATTTATTTTTCAAACAAAAACATCTTATTTTTGCATATGTCAAAAAAACACAACCACCCTTTAAGATTTTCAAACAAATTATCTATCTTTTACATTTGTCAAAAAAACACACAACCACTCTTTAAGATTTTCAAACAAAATCATCTACATTTTGTCTTTGTCAAAAAAACACACAATCTCCCTTCAAGACTTTCAAACAAAATATGCACATATCAAATATGATAATCAATCATCTTATAAATTCAAACTTTTATAAAAAAATATAATTTTTGAAATTATTTTGTTTGATGATGTTATGCACATGTGAAAAACATAATTTTCAAAATTAAGACATTTAAAGATGTCTTGCATATGTGAAAAAAGTAATTTGATGTTTATGAGAAAAAAGAGTAATTTGGAACTTTAATCCAATTTCGAATTTTATCAAGAGATGTACAAAAATAATTTATGAGTTTCATTTGTAGACTTATTCTTTTATGCTTGATATGCGCTTCGCTCTATTGCGTAAATTTGAGTTTGAGACTTGAAATTATTTGTTATTATCAAAATCTACACGTAGATACGAGACTTGAAACCTTAGATTCAACAATCTCCCCATTTTTTATGATGACAAATACTTAGTAGAAATATGTGACCTGCAGTAATACTTAAGCTCCCCCTGAAAATATGCGTTAGTATTTCAAGAAAAATATAAACATGATTCTAGCATATATAACAGGGTAGTATAATATATTAGTATACGATTTCTCCCCCTTTTGGCATCATTAAAAAGGGACCGTAATTAGTTTCAGTAAGATTTTTTCCCGCAATAAGTAATAACCAAATAAAACGGTGCGTTAGTAGAAGCTGTAGAGAGTTGAATAATTGGAACCATTCGTGCCTAACAAAAACTACAAAGGTTGGAGCCGAACTTTATTGTCTCGGTGCGGAAGAAGATTTAAATCCGCTTGATGTTATTGAAAAATTAGATGTTGCAGAGATTTGAAGTTGAATAATTAAAATTATACGTGTCCGACAAAGACAGCAAAAGCTGCAGGCCTAGTTTTGGCAATTCGGTGCGGAACCATGCATGTCCGACAAAACCTGCAAATGTTGGAAGTCTAACTTTGGTAATTCGGTGCGGAGCCACGCGTGTCCAACAAAACCTGCAAAAGCTGGAGGCCTAGCTCTGGCAATTCGGTGCAGAGATTTGATCCTTGATGTTGCTGAAAATGAGATATTATCAAAATTTGTATGCTTGTCTTGTTCTTATTTCCGTTTCTATAAGAGCAATCCTTAGTTTTATCTATTTCGCATCAAATCTTCTTCTCATTTTTACAATTTGCTTGCATTCTCATTTTACAAATTTTCAATGGCTCGTCGATTTCCTTTCAGCACTTCTCTTGATCAAGATTTGAGATATTTTTCACCTCAGTCTCAATCTATTTCTGCATCTGTCGTAGGTGCCATGAAGTAGCAAAACACTGATTTGGCTAATAAATCCGATCATGATATTTACGAGCTTGTGGGTCTCGGGACTCGATACTCATCTTCCATTGTTACTTTTTCCGCTCGGTTATAGTCCAAAACCCGCGAAATAAAGAAGCTTAATGAGAAGATCGATATTTTTCAACGACTTATTCAAGAGTCTAACAAAAAAATAGTAGAATCAAAACAACAGAATAAGGGTTTAAAATCCTTACTTGTCTCTGCATTTCGATTGTCTAATCCTTTAAACAAGGATGTCATGATGATTTATGAGGAGCAAATGCATTTGAATGATGAGGCTAAACGTCTCAAGTTTCTATAGGTCATTTGAGATAATGGAATAAAAGTATCTAGCAGATATTCATGGCATGCATAATTCCTATTTCTCTTCTAATCATGCATAGTTTATCTTCTGGTAGGGGTTTTGTGAAAAGATCTGCCAATTGATCATGTGTACTAGTGAATTCTAATACAATATCACCCTTCTGCACACGATCTTTAAGAAAATGATATCTAATTTCAATATGTTTGGTCCGAGAATGTTGTATTGGATTCTTTGAAAGATTTATAGCACTTGTATTATCACATTTGATTAGAATGTGATTGTACATAAGTTTAAAAACTTCAAGTTGTTGCTTCATGTAAAAAACTTAAGCACAACAACTGCTTACAGCAACATACTCCACCTCAATAATATATAATGTAACAGAATTTTCTTTTTACTAAATCATAAAAAAATCATAAAACAAGTGCATGATCTAAGAAATGACATATTCTACTAAAACTTTTTCGATCATCTTTGCAACCAGTATAATTGATACCTGAATAACTAATAAGATCGAAAGAAGTGTGTTTAGGATACCAAAACTCTAAGTCAATGGTACTGGCAAAATATCTAAAAATCCGTTTGACTGCAATCAAATGAGATTGTTTTAGAAATGATTGAAAAAGTGCACATAAACATACACTGAACATAATATCAGGTCTACTAGTTATCAAATATCATAAACTACTAATCATATCTCGATATACCTTTGAGCCAACTGGTTTACCGGATTCATCTTTATCAAATTTAGTGGATGGGCTCATTGGTGTTCCAGTTTCCTTAGCACCTTCCATCCCAAACTTCTTCAGCAATTCCTTAATATATTTTAATTGATTGATGAATATCCAACTTTTTGCTTGCTTAATTTGCAATCCGAAAAAGAATGCAAGCTATCCCATCATACTCATTTCAAATTCTTTCTGCATAGTCTTAGCAAAAATTTGATACATATTTTCATTAGTAGCACCGAATATTATATCATCAACATAAATCTTAATCAAAAGAATATCATCATTTTCGTATTTAATGAAAAGAGTTGTATCAATTTTTCCTCTTGAAAAGTCTTTTTCAATCAAGAAACTACTGAGTCTCTCGTACCACGCTCTAGGAGCTTGTTTGAGTCCATATAGTGCTTTTGTGAGTTTGAAAATATAATTTGGAGAAATATGATTTTCAAAACCTTGAGGTTGCTCAACATATTTTACTTATTCCCACGATCTTCCCTTTCGAGTTGTCTCCAAATATCACATGTCCTTCTTCTTTAGATCTAAGATCAAAGAACTTAGTCTTGTCCCCCGTCATGTGTCTTGAACATCCACTATCTAAAAACCATTTATTTTTACCTGTAAAATACTTCATGCATACCTACAAAAACAATTAAAAACAATTTTTAGTACCTAAGTTCTTTGGGTTCTTTATTTATTAGTATTAGAAAAAATAAGATTCTTTAGTACCCATATGACCTTAATAGTCATTGTATGTTTTCTTCTAATAGAACAAGCATGATAATTATGACCATTTTTACTGTAAAAATTACAAATAACATATGACATATTTGAAAGCCTTGGGTGATTATAATAATATTTTTCTTTGAAAAATCTATTTTTACGAAAAGAATTTTGAAATTCTGATTTTGATTTAATCGGTCTATCAAAGAAATTTTTATAGGATTTGAGTTTTCCTTTTGGCATGTATCCCAAACCTATCTTATCAAAAATACATCTTTGACTACCAAGAAGTTTTTCAAAGTTTCTTTTTCCATTTGTAAAGTTTTCAACAATCTTTTCTAAATCAGTCACTTTCTTTTTCAGCTCATCATTTTCATCTTTTAAAACTATATTATCTTTTCTTAAAACATCAATTTCATTTGTTAAAGAAAAATTTTTCTTTTTCAAAATGGTATACTTGATACCCAATTTTTCAAGTTCCTCATATTCTTTTTCTAAAACATTTTGCAATTCTTCATAAGAAAGATTTTCAATATTTTCGAAATTTGTTACCTTAAGATCATCTTTAACCATAAGACAAAAATTTGCAATCTCTTCATCATCGATTTTACTTTCATGAAGAACGACTTTGAGTGCCAAGCTCTTCTTTTGCTTTCCTTCTTCCTCTCCTCTTTTCAATGTGTACTCATGGGTAATAAGTGACCCGATGAGTTCATTTACTTCGAATTTTTTAAGATCTCTTGTTTCAAGAATTGCCGTTACTTTTGATTCCCAATGTTTTGGTAAGGAGTTAATAATTTTCCTTACTATCTCCAAGCTGGAATAAACTTTACTAAGAGATGTCAAACTATTTATAATATTAGTAAAACGAGCATACATAGAAGAGATAGATTCGTCATCATTCATTTTGAACATTTCATATTCATGCGTAAGAATACAAATTTTTGATTCTTTGACTTGAGAAGTTCTTTCATAAGTAACTTTCAAGTTATCCCAAATTTCCTTTGCTGTAGCACAAATCATTACTCTATTAAACTCATTACCATTATGAGCATTATATAATAAATTCATAACAGTTAAATTCAAAGTATAAAGTCTATCGTCTTCACAATCAAACTCTTCTTCTTCCTTTTTGACCTTTACTCCATCAACCACTTTTGTTAGAATATAAGGTCCATTTACAATGCATTTCCAGATTTCTCGACCTTGAGTCTGAATGAATATTCTCATTCTAACTTTCCAGAATGAGTAATTGTCTCTGCAAAAGAGTGGAGGCCGACTGCTAGATTGACCTTCACCAAATGAAGCTGCAATGTTAGTCATAAGATCTTAACTCAAAAGATAATTAATCTTATAACAGAACTCTAACTCTGATACCAATTGTTGCCCAGATGAATAATACAAAATGGGGGGTGAATTGGGTTATATTATAAAAATTAATACTTATAAATCAAATATACAATATAAAATATTAATAAAATATAAAATAGTAAGAAATATAAAGAGTATGGTAAAAAAAAAGCAAACTCAGTATTTTTACGAGGTTCAGCTCCACTGCCTACGTCCTCGCATCAAACTACCCCTTAAAGATCCCAAATTCTCTAGTTAATCTCTTTTAGGTGGAGATAAAAACCTATTACACCTTTAAGTAGCACCACTCCAAAGAATCCGTGTAGAACACCATCTACACTTCCAATCACCTCATACTTGGTGATTTAACTATTCCCTATATAGAACACTTTCTACATACACAAGGGTTATATGCACCCTCTTACAAATACAAGAGTTGATAGTGAGTAAATTATCAAAGTATACTCCTCAATGAGTGAAATAGAAACAATACAGCTCAAACCTATATCTCTCTAAAAAAAAACAAGAATTAAGACTCAAAACTTTACAAAAAAGAGAATGAGAGATTTAAAAGAATGATATAAAATTTAGCAATAGATGTGTAAGCTCTTGTTGTAATTTTGCACTTCTTTTTTGCATTTGTCAAAGACAACTCCATTCATTTTCAAAGAATTCAAATTTAATCTTTTACTTTTCATATATGACAGAATGAGCATGATTTATTTTTCAAACAAAAACATCTTATTTTTGCATATGTCAAAAAAAACACAACCACCCTTTAAGATTTTCAAACAAATCATCTATCTTTTATATTTGTCAAAAAAACACACAATCACCCTTTAAGATTTTCAAACAAAATCATCTACTTTTTGCAATTGTCAAAAAAACACACAATCTCCCTTCAAGACTTTCAAACAAAATATGCACATATCAAATATGATAATCAATCATCTTATAAATTCAAATTTTTATAAAAAAATATAACTTTTGAAATTATTTTTTTTGATGATATTATGCACATGTGAAAAACATAATTTTCAAAACTAAGACATTTAAAGGTGTCTTGCATATGTGAAAGAAGTAATTTGATGTTTTATGAGAAAAAAAGAGTAATTTGGAGCCTTAATCCAATTTCGAATTTTATCAAGAGATGTACAAAAATAATCTATGAGTTTCATTTGTAGAATTATTCTTTTATACTTAATATGCACCGCTCTATTGCGTAAATTTGAGTTTGAGACTTGAAATTATTTGTTATCATCAAAATCTACACGTAGATATGAGACTTGAAACCTTGGGTTCAACATTTCTCTTAGCATGTCATCAAATAAGGAAATGGCATTAAAAGGTGGAAAGAGTAGATGAGTCTCATCTTTGGCATCTAAGATATGGTCATTTGAATTATCAAGGCCTTCAATTGTTGAAGCAAAGGAATATGGTGCTTGGTCTTCCTTCCGTACAGAAAAATGACAATATTTGTGAAGGATGCATTTGTGGCAAAATGCATCGCCTTCCATTTCCAAAGACAACTCGTGTTCCTTTAGACCTTGTGCATGCTGATATATGTGGACCAACTAGAACTCTATCATTAAAAAACCAAAGGTATTTTCTTTTGTTTGTTGATGATTATACAAGGATGATGTGGATCTACTTTTTTGATAAAAAATTAGAAGCCTTTTCATTCTCTCTTCAATTTAAAGCTCTTATAGAAAGGCAAAGTGGCTATGAAATGAAGATACTAAGAACAGATCGTGGTGGGGAGTTCATTTATAAACCATTTATGCAATATTGTAAAGAAAATGGCATCCAAAGGCAGCTGACAGTTTGAAGAATTCCTTAATAGAATGGAGTTGTGGAGTGTAAAAATTGAACAATTGAAGAAATGACTAGAAATACGCTTAAAGGGAGAGCACTTCCCAATAAGCTTTGGGCAGAAGCTGTAAACACAGCAATTTACATTCTCAATCGCTCCCCAACCAAGGTTGTTTGTAATAAAACTCCATTTGAAGCTTGGCACAAGCAAAATTCCATTGGTAGATCAGCTCAAAGTGTTTGGATGCATTGCATATACTCACATTCCCTCTCAAGAAAGAGAGAAGTTTGATGAAATGGGGGAAAATTTTATTTTATTGGCTATAATGATGAATCTAAAGGTTATCGCCTTTTGAATCCTAATTCAAACAAGTGGGTAATTTCAAGAGATGTTATTTTTTATGAAATGGCGACTTGGGAGTGGGAAGAGAATCTCTAACAAGCCACAAATTTTAAGCTTCCTGAAATGGAAAACACTCAGGAAATTGCAAGTTCTCAGCTAAGTCCAATTTTTGTCCAAACAATACATGCTACAACACTATCAAGATCTCCAAGCACATCCTTAGCAAGTCCAATTCATATCATTCAGATAGTCCTCCAAGAAAGGTACATTCATTGTCAGATGTGTACCAATCTTATGAATTTGCAATGTTTGCTTGTGAGCCACAAACTTTTGAAGATGCTGTAAAAGAAAATGTACAGACAAAGGCCATGGATGAGGAAATAGCTAGCATTGAAACAAATCACACTTGGGAATAAGTGAATCTACCCAACGGAAAAAATGTGATTGGTTTGAAATGGATCTATAAAACCAAGTTCAATGAAGATAGCTCAATTCAAAAGCACAAGACACAATTGGTTGCAAAAAGTTATTTACAACAATCTGGATTTTCATGAAACTTTTGCATGAATTGTGCACATGGAAACAATTAGAATTGTTTTGGCTTTAGCTGCACAATTAAAGTTGCAAGTGTTTCAACTTGACGTAAAGTCCACATTTTTAAATGGTGAATTAGAAGAAGTATATGTAGAACAGCCAAAGGTCTATGTGAAGAAAGGTGAAGAAAAAAAAGTGTACCGACTTTGAAAGGCATTATATAGCTAAAACAAGCCTCAAGAGCATGAAACAACAAGATTGATAGCTATTTTCATCAGAAAAAAATTTCAAAAGAGTAAAAATGAGCCATCATTGTATGTTAAGCATGAAGGAAGTAGAGATTTTCTTGTTGTTAGTTTATATGTTGATGATTTAATTTATATGGGCACAAGTATGAAGATGGTTGAAGATTTTAAAATAGCTATGATGAAGGAATATGAGATGACTGATTTGGGATTGATGAAATTTTTTCTTGGTATCGAGTAAGACAAACAAAAGGTGAGGTATTTATTTGTCAAGAGAAGTACATTGAGGACTTATTGAAAAAATTTCATATGGCTAGGTGTAAGCCAGTATCTACACCGACATCACCTAATGAAAAATTGCAGCAAAATGATGAAGCAGAGAAAGTGAATGCAAAGGTTTACAGAAGCCTTGTTGGTTTCTTGGTTTATCTCACAAATACAAGGCCAGATATTGTTCATTTTGTTAGTCTTATATCAAGGTTTATGAATCAGCCTAGCATGTTTCATTATGCAGCAGCAAAATGAATCCTTTGTTGCTTGCAAGGAACAAAGAAACTTGGTATTATGTACAAGAAAGAAGTTGACTGCAAACTTGTTGGCTTTACTGACAGTGATTGGGCTAGAACACTCGAGGATAGAAAAAGCACATTAGGCTACATTTTTGTTTGGGTTCAAAAGTAAATGCTTGGAGTTCAAAGAAGCAAAAGATAATTGCCTTATCATCTCCAAAAGTCAAATACATTGCAGCAACAAATGCCGCATATAACCTGTATGGATAAGAAGAATACTTTAAAATTTGAAGCAAAAGGTTAAAGAGCCTATAGTGATTTGTTGTGACAATATGATAGCAATTGCAATGACTAAAAATCCCGTTTTTGACGGAAGATTAAAGCACATTGAATTCAGGCATCACTTTAGAGATATGGTTAATCAAGGAGAAATTTAGTTGAAATTCATTAGTACAAATGATCAACCAGCTGACACCCTCACCAAAGCAACTATAACTGACAAGTTCGAGCTATTCAAGGAACATTTGAAAATTACAAATTAAGAAGGGTGTTAGAAGTTAATTTGTAATTTTGCATAAAGGTTCTGGAGAAAATAACTAGTAATTTAAAGATAAGACTTTTGATATTCTCCAAGTTGGCTAGATGTATCTAGAATTCTCTTTCAAGTATAAATGAATCTAGTTGTCAACCTCTGGTGTATTTTGTGTAAACTTGTAGGTGGAAATAAAAAAAAATAGATTTTTCATTAATCCTTTGTTCCCTTATCAATATTATAAAATAAAAAATAAATAAAAATCTATTTCTCTCCTTACTTATTGCATATGCCAACAATATTTGGGATAGTTTTTCTCAGGCTTTTTGGGTGTTTTCATGGGATAGGTATTTTCTTGTATACTCGGGCTATGTGTTTTCTTGTATACATCTAATGTACTTTTTAATTCCTTTTGATATATATAATATTTTTAATTATAAAAAAATAAATAATAATGATAGGATGATCACACCCTAAACCAAGATCAGAAGAACAATGAAAGTAGATGCAAATAGTGATGCATTACTACACATGCATAACTAGTTCATCAGTGCACATCTTCAGAACTTTTCATGTCCATGATCGAGAGGGCCAGGGGGTATAAAACTGGTGTGTCTTTCTTATTCTTGTAAAAGAGAAGACAAAGGATTAGATCAGACAAACTGCACGTAGGTTACATATATAAGGAAAATGCTAGATGGTTTCACAATTAGTTTGCGTCATGAATCTTAATTACCACACATGTATTTTAATTTTTTTAAAATACATTATATGAAAAATAAATTAAACTATTTACAACAAGATATTATATAAATTTCTAGCATGAATTTCTATCATAAATTATATCTTGTCGAATTAACAACATAAAAATATATCAGTAATTAATCATGTTAGCATTCAGGCTATAGTACATAGACAACTTGTGTAAATATTTTTATTTTTACAAAGAAACTGCACAAATTGTTGCCGATTTAAACAAAAGAGAAAAATTGGATGGAGAGAACTATGACATATGGCATCGCAAGATCCAGTATGTCTTAGATGAGCAAGAGGTCATAGAGGTCTTGTCTCACTCCTTAACTAAGCCCAAGGAATGAGACTCGGAGCAACACAAGTTAAATGAATTATCCTATACTGAATGGGCTAAGAAAAATCGGTGTGCTCGTATAATAATATTAAGTAGCATGCACAATAATCTAATATATGAGTTCGAGACCTATGACACTGGCCAAAGCATGTGGAAGGCTCTAAAGTTGAAGTTTGGTGGAACTTCAAATACTAGGTTGTGTGGATTAACCATGAGGTTTGACTCCCATTAGATGCACTCTGACCACACAATGAACTAGCATCTTAAGGCTATATCAACCATGATCCACAAACTTAAGTCGATAGGAAATAACTTGACTGATGAGAATATCAAAGATTTTAATGATGTCTTGCATCACTTGGAATTGGAGGCTGAGCATCTAGAGGCTGAGCATCTAGAGGCTGCTAAGCCCAATCATTCGGCCTATGTGGTTGAGTCTAGTTCGCATAAGGCATCAAGGCTTAAGCGCAAGAAGTTCAATAATGGGGTAACTGCTGCTAGACAAGTTAAGAAGATTATATTAAGTCTGGTTTTGTTGCCATCGATAGTGATTCTAAGGGGGATGTAATCATAGCTCTCAACAAAGTTGAAAATGAATTCCTAGAATCAGAAAATGTGGAAGCAATAGCTCTCCTAAGGGGTCTCCAGTTTAGTTAAAATACGGGCATCCAAAATTTACTGATCCACAGTAACAATTTAATGTTGGTGGAGGATCAAGTCAACAAGCCAAAGGAATCAAATGCTGAGTTTAGAAATGTAGTGACTAAAACCAGAAGACTAATGTTAAGTTTTCCAAATTGCAAGTTGGAGCATGGTAACAGACTCTGTTGAGTTTGGTTTGATTTTCTGATGAAAATGTGTTTTTCTAAGGCATGGCTTGATATTGCATAACCCTAGCTTGATTGTAGCTCGACACTATAGCTCAAGTACACTTGGCTTGAGCAAGATTCAAGCAGAGAGTTTGCTCGACACTCGCTCAACAGTCAACTTGAACAAGATGCAAGTAGAGATTTCTCTCAATACTTTGCTCGACTTTTCGCTCGAGCGAATGTTCTAAAATTAGGGTTTTTACACTATTTCATTATAAATACGTAAGCTTTGATTTCACTATGTTATACTTCAAATTTAGCCTTTCATAACCAGTTTATCCCAACAAACACTTACCAAAGAGCCAAGTTCAGTGCTAAATCTCGAGGGATGGCTATGACAAAATCTGAAGTGGAGAAATTCGAAGGTCAGCATAGTTTCAATTTATGATGCATCAAGAGTTTTGTTGAGACAACAGGGATCATCTAAGGTATTAGATGAGAATGTGTCACATGATTCTCTTACACTGTTAAACGAAAAAGAAGAGAAAGCACATAGTATTATACTTTTATCACTGTCAAAAGGAGTTTTGAGAAAGATTGCTAATGAAGAGACCGTTGCTGGTCTTTGGAACAAACTTGAGAACTGATATATGAAGAAGTCAGTCACCTACTATTTGTATTTGAACCGGTGTTTATACAATCTTAAGATGACGGAAGGTACTCCTATTTTTGATCATCTAGATGAATCTAATAAAATCATTTTGGATTTGAGGAATATTTATATTAAGCTTGATGATGAGGACCACAATTTAATTTTGTTGTGTTTGTATATTTCATTTGATAATTTTGTGAACTCAATGTTGTATAGTAAAGATACCATCTCCTTAGTAAATGTAAAATCTGAATTAAATTATAAGAAATTGAGAACAAAATTGGGTGTACAAGGCATGGATAATCAAACCAATGGCTTTTTTATGAAAGGATCCTCTGATGATAGATCTAAGGATAGAAGTTCAAAAATAATAGGGGTAATTCCAGAGGTTGCTCAAAATTTTATAAGAAAAATATTAAATGTCACTATTGTCACATATTTGGTCATTACAAAAATGAGTGCTCCAAATTAAAAAATGAGGAGGAAGATAAAAGTTTCTCCAATATTGTTAGCATTGAACAACAGTTTAACAACTATGATATTGTCTTAGCAATTAGGAGCCCTAGTGGTCATTTTGGTGACAAATGGATCATGAATTCAGCTTGTACATTCCATGTGTATTCTAAGACAGATTGGTTCACTATCTACGAATCAGTTAACGGTGATTCCATTTTGGTTGGGAATGATATGGCTTATGATATTATTGGGATCGGTTTAGATGAGGTTGAGATGTATGATGGAACCATTAGAATTTCGTCTAATGTTCGACATATTCCTTATGAAGAAAAATCTCATATTTTTGGGCATTCTTGATTCCTTTCATTATCAGTATTCCGTTGTACGTGAAATCATTCAAGTTTACTAGGGCTCGTTGGTGGTAATGACAGGGAAGAAGGCATATGGTCTTTATTTTCTTCAGGATAGTACAATAATTGGTGTAGCATCTTCAGATATTCTAAATTCAGGTATTATTCATTTATGACACGTGATTGTGCCATATGGGTGAATAAGAGGGTCATTTATGAGTAAGCAAATTTTTTCTTCGTGTGATTAGAAGACAGAAAAACTTGATTTTGTTTGCATTGTATTCTTATGAAATAGTATAGATCAGGTTTCCTACAATTATATCTTTTTAATTTTTGGGGCACGTCTTGTGTGATGTTGTGCCCTATTTGTACTCATAGTTGTTGATGACTATTTGAGAAAGAGTTTGGATTTGTTTATTTGTTTTGTGATGTGTTTGATATATTCAAGTATTTAAAAAAGCTAGTGATCTGTAGACAAGAAGGTAAAGCGTTGTTCAGACTGCATACAATTGGATCCACTCCACAGAAATGGAATAATTGAATAAAATGAGATGGACTCATGTGTTTGAGCCCGCAGTATGCTTTTAAATTTTCCAAGCTTATCTGCAGATTTTGGTAAAGCAGTCAACATAACTTACTATTGGGTGATCCTTCTCCTTTTACAATTTGTTTTCAGCTATTATTTCCACAAGAAAGGAGAGCAAAGTTAAAGCAAGAAGGTGAAGTTGCTAGAGGAGCTTCACAATTGAGTGCATGTAGTACTCTAGATCATGCTATTGCGATCAAGCATGATTTTGATTTGATTTTGGCACTGGCGCACAATGAGAAAAAGTGTACAATTTGATTTGTTAGACAGAATGGGCAGTTTGGCCACCATTGAGATATGCTCTAGAAAGCTTTGTGGCGTTTTTACTTTGGCAGAAAATATTTGTTCATAGTTTTCGTGTGTATTCAGAAATTATTATTCAAGTAAGCAGTTTGTATAGTGATGCCTTGTCTTTTATGTAAAGAGGATGATTCTTCATTTGGACCAAATTTGCGATTTAGTTAAGTTATCTATGGTATTGAAGACTTTTGTGTGGAAATTGAATTCTTCAATGATAGATGTTGTATTTGGGATTCAGGGTTCCCTTTAGAGAGTTGCTGGAGGGGGTTGGTTCTCTAGTTAATAGATTTTGTTCAGGCTTGCTAGAATTCGCCAAGGTGGAGATATGTTGAGTTTAGCTTAATCTCCTAACAAAACTGTGTTTTTCTTAGGCATGGCTTGATGTTGCTTGACCCTAACTTGATTGTGGCTCGACATGTTGGTCAAGCACATTCGGTTTGACACTTCACTCGACACTTGGCTCAAGTGAGATTCAAACAAAAAGTTCGCTCAACACTCGCTCAAAATCCACTCGAGCAAGATGCAAATAGAGATTTTGCTTGACATTCTGCTCGAGCAAATGTTCTGAAATTAGGATTTTTGGGCCATTTCACTATAAATACATGGGCTTTCATTGTATTTTTTACGAGAGAGTAACCAGACATTGTGGAGAGAGATAGAATCTTTTTGTTAAAAATCCCTAGAGCTCATTAGGTATTAGGGATTTGGGATTGAGGGTTTTTGTTATTGATCTCTTATACTTCATCTTTGTTCATAGTGAGTTCGTGGAGACCGACACTGCTAATGGACGTAGGTTTGCAGAGAGTCGAACCGCTTAAATCTTTGTATTATTTGTGTGATTGTCGTTATTTCTTTTATTTGCTTCGGTTGTGTTATATTTCAAATTTAGCCTTTGATAACCAGTTTATCCCAACAAACTCACCCATTTTGCAGCTCACAACATTGCAAGATATGCATGGGTCTCTTCAAGATGTTCAACTTTGATGACATAGCTAGTTGTCCTATTTTTATTGAGAATGTTGTTGTTTGACAAACATTATTAATAAAGATTATTTTTGTCAAAAACACACAAAAAAACACATATATATTTAAAATATATATATAAACCCTTACTATAATTAGTGCTGGCTAGTGGTTTTTCCTGTGTCACGTGTTTTTTCAGGCATGTTTAGATTTTCTTTTTGGTTCCGCCATAAGTGTCTTATTAATAAAATTGGGTTCAAGACTTTGCAAACAAGACGCATTTCTTCATTATTTATTTGGAGGCATCCTTTATAATGAATAATAAGATAAAAAAAATTAAGTAGAAGAAATTATGAATAATGTAAGTTTATAGTCATCTATATGATATTGTACTTTTATTCTTCATCTTTAGATGTATTTTCCATAGTTGTTTTAGAATCTCCCTTGATAACATCATCTCATCTCCCTCAATAGCATCATCTTCTTCATCTTCTTCTCCTCCTCCTCCTCCTCACTTATTTCAATTGGATGATCGTTTAATTCGGGTGGGTCGAGATGGACGGGAAGTATCTTGAATGCACCAAGATTAACAAACAAGTCAATATCCTCCCAATTCTCCTATTATGCCTCTAGAATCGGAGTGTCATCTACGTATCTCCATTGTTCTCATTCCTGCTTCATATATATTTCTAGAAACAATTTTTTATATAATTCGCCAAGTTATATCTCCACTTTCTTCATCAACAGATTTTATTAGATCAACTAACAAATAGACTTGTGTAGCTTAACAAGCCAATATGAATGGATCATCTTCGTGCCAATTAGATGCAGTATTAACACTCGTAAAGTGATTCCTTATGTATCAAAAGCTAACTACCGCCTATATCCCACCAATCATATTTGAAAATGCATATTGCAGATCCACCAAGATATTTCAATCCAATAATGTTACGTATGACACCGTAATAGTCAATATCACATGTCTCATTACTCCCCTCGACTAACACACCACAATTTTGCATCTTTCTATTTTATTCATAGTCTTAGGTATAGAATCTATAAACTCGAATCATGCATGTAGTGTATCGCACCACTCTATTTGAGGAACAATGAGCCAATACATGCAATTAAGGAGAAACTAATCTGGGATCACGAACACGTTATTCTAATATCTAACAATATAAAATAGTATATAATATTAAAAAGTTGCCAAGAATATTAAAAAGTTTCAAAATCCAACATATATGTAATTTTAGTTCATATACGTTGTTCAAACCACCCGAGAAATTCTTTCTCGTGTCTTGTCTCCACATTCTCTTTCCTTATGTACTAAGTTTGTTAAGGTGCTCACTATATGGTATTGCAAAATATTATTAATTTGAGCAGAAAAAATTATAGCAAATTTTGTTTGACTATATCTAGTTATTTGCATAAATTGAATGATATACTTGAGATAGTCATCAATCTCCCGATAATTATTCATATAATTTGTATGACATATGAGATTTTTCTAAAAACTTCCAATCTGACGCGAGAAACTCATTTCAATAACAAAACAAAATAGTAATTACATCATAAGAATGAAGTTCTATTAAATATCTTTCCAAAACATTAACTGAAAGATTTCTGATTTAATAATTAAATAATTAAATAATTAATGTCTGAATTTAACTACTCCATCTAATCCTGTACAGCAAGGGAAGCCATTGATAGTACTCTGGCGTACTATAGTAGACCACGTTTATGTCCATGATTTGCACATCTACATTGATATGAACTACATTAGTACCATACATTTGAATGGCCATCTGAATAATTGATTAACAAATTACTAATCTGATCTAATTTTATAATTGAACTTAACACAACTTATGTAACTTATATAACATGAGATGCATAATTTACATACTAATATAACTCGCTGAATCTGAACATGATACTGAATGAAATGATTATGTGTTGTGTTGTACTAAAAAGCATGTTTGCATGACATGAGGGGTATATGAAAATGGGCTATCAAAGAATTGGTTCTACTAATAATATAAGTTAAATTGTGATGATCCTAATTTGTGATCAAATTCACTTACCTCATAGCACTGCTTCCTAAATTGTTCTTCAAAACTCGTCGTTACCTATACAAAGTATGAATCGTCATTAACGTTTCTATAATAATGCGTTATAATATTCTACCGAATTAAACTTGATGTGGAAAGTAATCAAATGAATATTCTATTTAATAGGAAAATCAATAGATTGTGATTGTTTAAATACTAATAACATGTTATAATTTAGTGTTTGCAACCTCATATCTTCAGCTGTTTTCTTACACATATATAGTGTTTGTAACTGAGGTTTCAAGAGAAATTGGCACAGCACCTTTACTAGCACGTTCTTCTTAGACTTCCATCTCGACTCTCCGCATACAGGATACGCTTATTTCTCCTCGTTGTCCTTCCCAAACAAAATACAATCATTTTTGCATGCATGTATGGACTTGTACTTAAATCTTAATCCATTTCTCAATTGTTTCGCTTCATAAAAATTCTTAAAAAATGCAAACCCTTCAAGAAGCACCTCGTTAAATAAGTCCAATATCACATTTTTTTTTGTTGTGTTTAGTACAGCCAAGATAAAGCTCGAGCTTTACATCTTCTATTTACCATTACTTAATCATTCTTTTTAATTTTTAATTTTTTTTAAATATTTTTTACTTAATAATTAAGGAAGTGACTATCAGTGTGATTATATAGTTTTTAATTTTTTTCTTAATGATTAATAATATTAAAAAATACTTGAAAAAAAATACAAAATACAAAATACAAAATAAATATATGATAAAAGATAAAATAGCGGTAGATAGGATATAAGCCTATGATTATCCATAAACATATCTTGGAAGTCATATTTGGCCAGCCATTATAGAAAAGTTCTCCCACTTGTTTATTATTTAAAAATGAGTTTATGACCTAGGTTATTTCAATTCATTTGTATTTGACTTTTGACTTTTCAGTGAGTATTTTTAAATACATATATATATATATATATATATTTCTAAATGTGCCTATGCATTGACCTCTATTTGATGAAGAGAGCCTATTGAAAAAATAAATAAAAATTAGTGAAAAGCTCAATTTTGCTTAAAGTTTTGCCTAAAGGAATGTTGATCTTACTCTTAAGCTTGACTTTTGTTGCCCAGATGACTAACACAAGAGGGGGGTGAATTGAGTTGTATTAAAAAAAATAACAATTATAAATCAAATATAAAATATAAAATATAAACAAAATATGAAACAACAATAAATATAAAGAGTAAGGGTAAGAGAGAAGCAAACTCAGTATGTTAACAAGATTCGGCCCCCACTGTCTACGTCCTCGCCTCAAGCTATCCCTTGAGAATCCCCGAATTCACTATTCAATCTCCTTCAGGTGGAACCTATTACACTTTTGAGCAGCACCGCTCCAAAGAATCCGTGTGGAACACACTCTACACTTCTAATCACCTCACACTTGGTGATTTAACTATTCCCCGTGTAGAACGCCTTCTACACACACAAGGGTTATACACACTCTTTTACTGATACAATAATTGATAGTGGGTAGACTATCAGAAAACACTTCTCAATGAGTGAAATAAAAACAATACAGCGCAAACTATATCTCTCAAAATGAACAAGGGTTAAGACTCAATACTTAGAGAAAAGAGAATGAAAGTTTTGAATGAATGTTGTATGTTCTTAGTGTTGTAAATGTGAAACTCTCAAATGATCTATTTATAAGCATATGAGACTTCATATTCAAATTTAAAAAGATTCACATGTCAAAGATATCATCAGTCACTTTTCAAAAATTTCAAATCAAATCTTTTTACTTTTTGTATATGACAAAAGGAGCACACTTTACTTTTCAAAAATTTTCAAACAAAAACATCTACCTTTTGCATAAGTCAAGAAAAGCATCCATCACTTTTGAAAATATTCAAATAAAACATGCACATGTGAAAGATGACAATCAATCATCTTAATATTTTCAAAATTCAAACCTTTAATCATGTCATGCACATGTGAAAGATGACAATCAATCATCTTTCAAAATTTTCAAATTTAATTTTCAAAATATTCATGCACATGTGGAAAATATATTTTAATGCTTTATGATAAAATATTAATTTTGAGCCTTAATCCTAATTTAGAATTTTTAAGAGATTTACAATATTATTCAACGACTTTAATGTGAACTTGTTCCCTTCTTGCTCATGCTTGGTTCCTTGATGTGCTTGATTGTATTGTGTAGATAACTTGAGCTTGAGACTCCTTTATTCTTTGAATTCATTTGTTATCATCAAAATCTATGTGTAGATTTACATGAAACTTAAAACCTTGAATTCAACAATCTCCCCCTTTTTGATGATGACAAATACTTGATAGAACCTGAAACTTGTATTAATACTTAAGCTCCCCCTGAGAATGTGCGTTAGTTTTTCAAGCAAAAATATAAATATAATTCCGAGCATATATAACAAGTTTAGCAATTTAAACAATGTTAATGTTCTAGTTTAAAACTTCTCCCCCTTTTGGCATCATTAAAAAGGAATCATAATTAGCTCAATAAGATATATTCCTACAATAACCAAAGACAAATAAAACGCTGCGTTAGTAGAGACTGCAGAGAATTTGGTGCGTAGCCACACGTGTTCGACAAAACCTGCAAAGGTTAGAGGCCTAGTTTCGGTAATTCGGTGCGGAAGGAGATTTTGTAAAGAGCTAAATAATTGAAACCACCCGTGCCTGACAAAACCTGCAAAGACTGGAGGTGTAGCTCTGGCAATTCGGTGCAGAGATTTGATCCGCTTGATGTTGCTGAAAAATGAGATATTATCATGATTCGTAAGCTTGTCTTGTTCTTAGTTTTATCTATTTCGCATCAAGTTTTCTTCTCATCTTTGTAATTTGCTTGCATTCTCATTCTACAATTTTTCAATGGCTCGTAGATTTCCCTTCAGTGCTTCTCTTGATCAAGATTTGAGGTATCCTTCACCTCAATCTCAATCTATTTCTGCATCTGTCGTGGGTGCCATAAAACAAAAAGAGACTGATTTAACTAATAAATCAGATCATGATGCTATTTACGAGCTTGTGGGTCTCGAAACTCGATACTCATCATCTATCGTCGCGTTTTCTGCTCGGTTGCAATCCAAAACTCGCGAAATTGAGAAGCTTAGCGAGATTGTTTCTGTACTTCAACGACTTGTTTATGAGTCAAACAAAAAAATAGTAGAGTTAAAGTAACAGAATAAGGATTTGAAATCCTTGCTTACTTCTTCATTTCGATTGCCTAATCTTTTAGACAAGGATGGCATGATGATTTATGAGGAGCAAATGCATTTGAATGATGAGGTTAAACGTCTCAAGTTTCTGTAGGTCATTTAAGATAATGAAATAAAAGTATCTAGCAGATATCCATGGCATGCATCATTCTTATTTCTCTTCTAATCATGCATTGTCTATCTTCTGATAGGGGTTTTGTGAAAATGTCTACCAATTGATCATGTGTACTAGTGAATTCTAATACAATATCGTCCTTTTGCACATGATCTCTAAGAAAATAATATCTAATTTCAATATGTTTGGTCCGAGAATGTTGTATTGGATTCTTTGAAAGATTTATAGCACTTGTATTATCACATTTGATTGGAATGTGATTGTACATAAGTTTAAAATCTTCAAGTTGTTGCTTCATGTAAAGAACTTGAGCACAACAACTACCCGCAGCAACATATTCTGCCTCAGCAGTAGATAGTGCAACAGAATTTTGTTTTTTACTAAATTAGAAAACTAGTGCACGACCTAAGAAGTGACATGCTCCACTAGTGCTTTTTCGATCTATTTTACAACCAGCATAATCTGCATCTGTGTAGCTGATTAGATCGAAAGATGTGTGCTTAGGGTACCATAACCCTAAGTTAATTGTACCACTAAGATATCTAAGAATGCGCTTAACTATAATTAAATGTGATTCTTTTGGAGATGATTGAAAGCGTGCACATAAGCACACACTAAATATAATATCTGATCTACTGGTTGTCAAATATAACAAGCTACCAATCATACCTCGATATACCTTCAAGTCAACTGGTTTACCGGTTTCATCTTTATCAAGTTTAGTGGATGGGCTCATTGGTGTTCCAGTTTCCTTAGCACCTTCCATCTCAAACTTCTTCAGTAATTCCTTAATATATTTCGATTGATTGATGAATGTCCCACTTTTTGCTTGCTTAATTTGCAATTCGAGAAAAAATGTAAGCTCTCCCATCATGCTCATTTCAAATTTTTCCTGCATAGTTTTAGCAAAAACTTGGCACATATTTTCATTAGTAGCATCGAATATTATATCATCAACATAAATCTGAATTAAAAGAATATCATCATTTTCGTATTTAATGAAAAGAGTTGTATCAATTTTTCCTCTTGAAAAGCCTTTTTCAATCAAGAAACCACTAAGTCTCTCGTACCACGCTCTAGGAGCTTGTTTGAGTCCATATATTGCTTTTGTGAGTTTGAAAACATGATTTGGAGAAATATGATTTTCAAAACCTGGAGGTTGCTCAACATATACCTCTTCATTTATAAAACCGTTTAAGAAAGCACTTTTAACATCCATTTGAAAAAGTTTGAAATCTTTATAACAAGCATATGCAAGTAGCATTCGAATAGCTTCTGATCTTGCGACTGGTGCATATGTCTCATCATAATCGATTCCTTCTTCTTGATTGAAACATTGGGCTACAAGTCGAGCCTTATTTCTAGTAATGACTCCAGACTCATCTTTCTTATTTCTAAAAACCCATTTTGTTCCAATAATAATATGATTTTTGGGTCTAAGAACAAGTGTCCAAACATCATTTCTTTCAAATTGATTAAGCTCTTCTTGCATAGCTAGAATGCAAAATTTATCAAGAAGTGCTTCATCAATATTTTTAGGTTCAATCTGAGATAGAAAAGTAGTATGATTGCAAATATTTCTAAGAGATGATCGAGTGCTTACACCTCGTGAAGGTTTCCCCAGAATTTGTTCCACTGGATGATCTTTCACAAATTTTCACTGTTTGATTGCATCTTGTATTAAATTTTGATGATCTTTCCTGATATCTCCATATTGGACTTCCTCTATTGTGTTCTCTTTGTTGAGATTGAGACTTTCCGTATTATTTATACCTCCTGTTTCTTCATCAATAGATTTCTTGGAGAGTAGAGAATTAGATTTATCAAATACTACATGCATAGATTCTTGTACAGTCAAAGTCTTTTTATTGAATACTCTATAAGCTTTACTATTAGTAGAATACCCGAGAAAGGTACCTTCATCAGATTTTGCATCAAACTTGCCTAAATTATCCCTGTCATTTAAAATAAAACATTTGCATCCAAATACATGAAAGTAACCAATGTTGGACTTTTTCTCATTCCAAAGCTCATAGGGGGTTTTATCTAATTTAGACCTTAGCATAACTCTATTTATAACATAACATGCAGTACTTACAGCTTCGGCCCAAAAATAACTAGGCAAGTTGTTCTCATTGAGCATTATTCTTGCCATCTCTTGAAGAGATCTATTTTTCCTTTCTACTACCCCATTTTGTTGAGGAGTTCGAGGAGCAGAAAAATTATGCACAAAACCATTTTCATCACAAAATGTTTCAATATTTTTATTAACAAACTCTTTTCCCCTATCACTTCGGATACTTGAAATAGTATAACCCTTTTCATTTTGAATTCTCTTGCATAACTTGGTAAAAGCATTATGTGCCTCATCTTTATGAGTAAGAAAAATGACCCAAGTATATCTAGAGAAATCATCAACAATAACAAATGTATAATATTTTCCTCCTAAACTTGCAACTCTATTTGGTCCAAAAAGATCAATGTGTATCAGTTGCAGTGGTCTAGTAGTAGAAATATGTTTTTTGGTTTTAAAAGAAGTTTTTGTTTGTTTACCAAATTGGCATGTACCACAAATTTTGTTTTTAAGAAAATTTGCCTTTGGTAAACCTCTCTCTCACAAGATCATTTTTTGAAAGTTTGGAAATAAGTTCCATGTTGGCATGACCTAGTCTTCTATGCCATAACCAATTAGTTTCATTTTGAGCTGAAAAACAAATCGCATCTTGTGAAGTAATTTCTTCAAAATCAATTGTATAAACATTGTTACTTCTAAAAGTAATAAAACAAATATTACAATTATAATCATTTAAAATAATGCACTTATCCATTTTGAAAGTAACTATAAATCTTTTATCACATAATTGACTTATACTCAAAAAATTATGTTTTAGACCTTCAACAAGTAAAACATCTTCAATTATGAGAGAAAACTTATTACCAATTTTACCTATTCCCACGATCTTCCCTTTCGAGTTGTCTCCAAATATCACGTGTCTTCCGTCAAAGAACTTAGTTTTGTCTCCCGTCATGTGTCTTGAATATCCACTATCTAAAAACCATTTATTTTTGTTCGTGGAAGACTTCATACACACCTATAAAAACAATTAAAATGATTTTTTTTGGTACACAAGTTCTTTGGGTCCTTTATTTATTAGTATTAGAAGAAACAAGATTTTTAGGTACCCATATGGCCCTAATAGTCATTGTATGTTTTCTTCTAATAGGACAAACAAAATAATTATGACCATTTCTATTACAAAAATTGCAAATAGCATGTGACATATATGAAGAACTTGAGTGATTATAATAGTATCCTTTTTTAACAAAATTATTTTTATGAAAAGAATTTTGAATATTGGACTTTGATGTAGAAGGATTATCAAAGAAGTTTTTATAAGGTTTGTATTTTTGTTTTGGCATATATCCCAAGCCTGCCTTGTCAAAAACACATCTTTGACTACCAAAAAGTTTTGCAAAATTTCTTTTTCCATTCGTAAAATTTTCAATAATATTTTCTAAATCAGTTTTCTTTTTCTTCAACTCAAAATTTTCATCTTTCAAAACAATACTTTCTTTTCTTAAAATATCAATTTCGTTTGTTAAAGAAAAATTTTCTTTTTCAAAACAGTATACTTGATACCGAATTTTTCAAATTTCTCATATACCTCTTCTAAAATATTTTACAATTTTTCATATGAAAGATCTTCAATATTATCCAGATTTGTTACCTCAATGTCATTTTTAGCCATAAGACAAAGATTTGCTGATTCTCCATTGCTTGCTTCACTATCTGAGCTACTTGAATCATTATTCTATGTAGCTTTCATTGCTTTTTTGCCTTTGTTTTGATCTTTCTTTAGCAGATGACAATCTGACTTGATATGACCAGATTTATTGCATTTATAACAAATTAAAGTATCATTTTTACCTGAATCTTTCTTGGAAAACTTTTTGAAAGATTTCCTTGGAGAAGTTTTATTTTTCTTTAAGAACCTCTGAATTCTTCTTGTTATCATCGCAACTTCTTCATCTTTGTCGTCATTTTCCTCATCTTCATCACTTTCACTTTCATGTGGAACAGCTTTAAGTGCCAAGCTCGTCTTTGACTTTCCTTCTTCTTCTTCTCTTTTCAATGTGTACTCATGGGTGATAAGTGACCCGATGAGTTCATTCACTTCAAGCTTCTTAAGGTCTCTAGCTTCAAGAATCGCTGTCACTTTTGATTTCCAACGTTTTGGTAGAGAGTTGAGAATTTTTCTTACTATCTCCACTTTGGAATAAACTTTGCCAAGAACTGTCAAGCTGTTTATGATGTTAGTAAAATGAGTGTACATACTAGAAATAGATTCATCATCATTCATCTTAAACATTTCATATTCATGAGTAAGAATATAAATTTTTGATTTCTTGATTTGAGAAGTTCCTTCATAAGTAACTTCCAAATTATCCCAAATTTCCTTTACTGTAGCACAAGTCATTACTCTATTAAATTCATTACCATTGAGAGCATTATATAATAAATTCATAGCAGTTAAATTCAAAGTATAAAGTCTATCGTTTTCACGATCAAACTCTTCTTCTTCCTTTTTGACCTTTACTCTATCAACTATTTTTGTTGGAATATAAGGTCCATTTATAATGCATTTCCAGATTTCTCGACCTTGAGTCTGAAGGAATATTCTCATTCTAACTTTCCAGAATGAGTAATTGTCTCCGCAAAAGAGTGGAGGCCGACTGCTAGATTGACCTTCACCAAATAAAGCTGCAATGTTAGCCATAAGATCTTAACTCAAAAGATAATTAATCTTATAACAGAGCTCTAACTCTTATACCAATTGTTGCCCAGATGACTAACACAAGAGGGGGATGAATTGAGTTGTATTAAAAAAAATAACAATTATAAATCAAATATAAAATATAAAATATAAACAAAATATGAAACAACAATAAATATAAAGAGTAAGGGTAAGAGAGAAGCAAACTCAGTATGTTAACGAGGTTCGGCCCTACTGCCTACGTCCTCGCCTCAAGCTACCTCTTGAAGATCCCCGAATTTACTATTCAATTTCCTTCAAGTGAAGATAGAAATCTATTAAACTTTTGAGCAGCACCGCTCCAAAGAATCCGTGTAGAACACACTCTACACTTCTAATCACCTCACACTTAGTGATTTAACTATTCCCCGTGTACAACACCTTCTACACACACAAGGATTATACACACCCTTTTATTGATACAATAATTGATAGTGGGTAGGCTATCAGAAAACACTTCTCAATGAGTGAAATAAAAACAATACAGCACAAATTATATCTCTTAAAATAAAGAAGGGTTAAGGCTCAATGCTTAGAGAAGAGAGAATGAAAGCTTTGAATGAATGTTGTATGCTCTTAGTGTTGTAAATGTGAAGCTCTCAAATGATCTATTTATAGACATATGAGACTTCATATTCAAATTTAAAAAGATTCATATGTCAAAGACATTATCATTCACTTTTCAAAAATTTCAAATCAAATCTTTTTACTTTTTGCATGTGACAAAAGGAGCACACTTTACTTTTCAAAAATTTTCAAACAAAAACATCTACATTTTGCATAAGTCAAGAAAAGCATCTATCACTTTTGAAAATATTCAAATAAAACATGCACATGTGAAAGATGACAATCAATCATCTTAATATTTTCAAAATTCAAACATTTAATCATATCATGCACATGTGAAAGATAACAATCAATCATCTTAATATTTTCAAAATTCAAACCTTTAATCATGTCATGTACATGTGAAAGATGACAATCAATCATCTTTCAAATTTTTTAAATTTAATTTTCAAAATATTCATACACATGTGGAAAATGTATTTTAATGCTTTATGATAAAATATTAATTTTGAGCCTTAATCCTAATTTCGAATTTTTAAGAGATTTACAATATTATTCTACGACTTTAATGTGAACTTGTTCCCTTCTTGCTCATGCTTGGTTCCTTGATGTGCTTGATTGTATTGTGTAGACAACTTGAGTTTGAGACTCCTTTATTCTTTGAATTCATTTGTTATCATCAAAATCCATGTGTAGATTTACATGAAACTTGAAACCTTGAGTTCAACAACTTTCTTTAACCAAATTTAATTACAAGTCATTTAAAAAAAATCATACTGAATTAGGCATATTTATATAAATTTAGACTTTGGCTACAATAACTCACTAAATGAGTGAATAGTAAGTTAGCCAAATGCTATAATATTCATTTCTCACTCCTCTCACCAAATATGTAGTTTTTTTTTTTGTTATTAAGAATTTGGTTCAATTTATTATTATTAAATAATAAATGTGATAAAAAAAATAAATAAAATAAAATAAAAAATTATTAAATAAGTCATATTTTATTATTGGATAGAGAGTAAAAAGAGATAATCCAATGTAAGGATTGCATTTGAATGAAATAGTTAAATGCAAACTTATATCATATTACCTAAAATTTGAATATACATTTAGCTAATTCACAAGTATTTTAATGGAGTTTCTAACTTAACATTATTTATCTTTCCCCTCCCAATCCCACCTCCCACCTCTCTTGCCCCCAATTTTTATTCTAGTGTTATTTTGTGGGGGTTTTACTTTTTAGTTTCCAAATCTACTTCCTCAGGTTTGCCATCATCATCAGAAACACATCACATGGTTGGATTCTACGACCATCGCTCTATTGAGAGATGGTCTCTAATCTAATCTACTACTTATGTATATAACCTCCTATTTATATTTTAAACCCTTATCAATCAATTTGCCTTGGATTAAATGGGAAATTTATCTTAAAGGATGATTTGAGATTAAGAAGACCTTAGTCTTAATTTTTAATTTAATAATAAAGTTACTTTAGTCTAAACTAATCGTTAAATTCAAGATCAAGATTAATAAATGACATCAAATTATTGCTGAGAAGAGTTCCTGATATTAAAAAAAAAAAAAACCAAGGTGGAGGAATCCTGAACCCTTGCCTCTGGGATGGAAGCCGCACTCACACTCACGTGTTTACAATCGTGTTGGGTGGTTAAACAAGGATTACCTCGGGGTAATACCAAAATCTGGATGGTTTAAATATAAAAATTAAGACTAACTCAGACTAGCACTTAATTCTCAAAAACTGTAGAGAAATTCTTATTGAAAAATAATATAATAATCCACTACACTGCAAACTAAATTTAAATACTAGGGTTTGGCTAGTTCTCTTCCAATAACAACTCTTTTAAGACATAAAACCCTAAAATAAATCAAACTCCTAGAATTAAGGATAATAAATCTAAAACAATTCAAGTTCCTAAAATAAAGAAAAAACAATTTTAAAACAATTTAAACTCCTAGAATACAAGAAAAATAATCTTAAAACATTTCAAACTCCTCCAATTTGCCTCATTCCCTAAATTCAAGGGATTTACCTTCGACACAAACTCATCCAAGCGGTTGGTTCTTCATGGGTCTCCATCAATCCTTCCCCCTCCAAGACCGACCTTGTCCTCAAGGTCAAGCTCTAGAAACTGCTCGTTGAGAACTCGAACACTCTCTCATTCATTCTCATGGTCACCCATTTGCCCCCATCTTAAACTCTATAGTCATTTTTTTATAGTCCGAAACTATCTTCCCTAATTCCTCCAACCACTGCACACCCAACACAACATCCAACCTAACAATAGGCAAAGAATATAAATCCACCTCAATCTCAAGGCCTTGTGTTTTCAAACATACATTCTTATACACCTTGTTACACGTCAACTTCTCTCAACTAGCTATCTTGATCTCAAATGGAGTGATAGAAGTTTTAGATAATCTCAAGCTCTCAGCCACCTTAGAGTTGATAGAGTTTAAGGATGAACAATTATCAACAAGAACTATTACCTCTATCTTACCAATGTGAGCTTGAGTTCTCATCATTCTAGGTCTTGCGACACTCGTCAATACATGAATAGAAATGTGGGGGTCTCCCCCCTTTGGCTTCTCTTTGTTCTTTCTCTCCTATGTCTTCCTCCTCCTCTGGCTCCATCTCAATGAGAAATATTTACTTCTCTTTTCATTTATGGTCCATTATGAACTGCTCATTGCAATTGATACAAAGCCTCTTCTCTTTTTGTCGTTGCATCTCTCCCCATGATAACCTTTTCACGCTCGCGGGTAGTGGTTTTGCTCTACTTGATACACTCCACTAAGACCTCCTAATAAGAAATCCTTGCTAGAAGTTTCGTTGGCATCGAACTTGGAAACCATTGAGTGATTTCCTTTCCTCAAAAAGCTGCTATACTTCCTCAAATCTAGAAGTTGGTCCTCCTTAATTCATGCAACCTCCAATGCTTAGATCAAGGTTTTTGGTTTCTTAAGCTTTACGTTTGCCGCCAATTCATTTTTCAAGTCTCCCACAAAAGTTCTAATGAGGGTCTTCTCCAACCACCCATGTGCTCTAGTGGACAAGTATTCGAATTCCTTTTGATAATCTCTTAAAGATCCAGTTTGCTAGATCAACTGGATCTTTGACAGAGTCTCTTAGTAGTCCATATACTCGGTTGACATGAACCTCCTTAAAAGCTCTTTGATAAACTTCCGTCATCTCACTCCCTCATTTGAGCCTCATAGGTTTTCCTCATCCATTGCTACCATTGGTTAGCCTCCCCCTTAGGGAAGTAGGTGGCATAGGACACTTTGCACGGCCCCCCATGTGATTGTGCTCAAAGTATTATTCGGCTCTACTAATCCAAGTGCTCGGGTTATTATCATTGAACTTTGGAAAATCCATCTTTGGTTTAGAAACTTCCTCGCTACATGCTTCTTTCTCAACACAGTTCTCTTATTCTCCTTCACTTTCTCTAGTTGATTCCTCCTTAGTACTTGAGGAATCTTAAGTAGATGAATCCGAGTCATCCACCCTCTCTTGGTGTTGGCTTCTTTTATATCCAATGGAACCTTTAAGACTATGAGCTCTTCTTCTATAGCGCCTTCCATCTTCATTCTTCTTTTGGTCCACCAATTGGTGTAGCATCTCCTCTAACCTTTCAAGTCATTGATTGGTGGCAGTGTGTTATGCCTCCAAAGTGGCTTCAAGGTTCTCAACCCGCTCCCTATGTGTTGGTCGTCGATCGGCCATGGCTTCCTCTCCTTGGATTGGACACTCTCAATGAAAGCATCAATGATGGAAGCCTCACTCGCAATCAAATGTTTACGATCATGTTGGGTGATTAAATCAAAGATTACCTCAGGGTAATACCAAGATTAGGATGGTTGAAATATGAAAATTAACAATAATTCATGCTAGCACTCAATTCTCGAAAATTGTAGAGAAATTCTTATTGGAAAATAACATAATAATCCACTACATTGCAAACCAAATTTAAATACTAAGATTTGACTAATCCTCTCTCAATAACAACTCATTTAAGATTCAAAACTTTAAAATAAATCAAACTCCTAGAATTAAGGATAATAAATTCAAAACAATTTAATTTCCTAAAATAAAGGAAAAACAATTATAAAACAATGTAAACTCCTAGAATAAAGGAAAAACAATCCTAAAATATTTCAAACTCCTCTACTTTGCCTCATCTCCTAAATTTAAGAGATTTGCCTTTGACTCAAATTCATCTAAGTGGTTGGTCCTTCATGCATCTCCATCATTTTGTCCCATGAGCATAAGGGATCTCCGATCTGAGTTTTTGGTTAGCTTGGCTCTCATCTTTGGGGTCCATGTCTTTTGAGCTCAACCAGAGCAAAAGATGGTAGGTAATTAATAAACATGATATGGCATTTTATGCATCGCACCTCTCATTTTTCTCGAGGGAGTGAAACCTTATTGTCAATTGCAGACTTCTCCAATTATGCATTATCTATCTATCTATCTATCTATCTATACGGACGCACTAATAATATAACATATAAACGTTTTATTACAATACTTTTCCAATTCTATCTAAAATTGAAGATATTTATAAAAAGTGTACAATGCGTTAATTTATCTTATTATAAGCTTGTTTTAAAATAATTCATATCTCAAAATATAAGTTGGAAGGGTGTCCACGTGGGATAGATCCCTTCCTTCATGCAAATGTAACGCATGGTTTAAAGTCATGTATTACCTGCAATTACAAACTGTAGATTTATTGTATATTAAGGGCTGGCCTTTAAGGCCAGTCGTGTGGGTGGCTATATGTAGCCCCCTTCAGCTATTTTTTGGAATTATATGAAATACTCTAAAGCTCTCGCTGTTTTAATTCTCTTGATAAAGTACTTTGGTCGTAGATTTGTTAAGAGTTATTCTAATTTTATACTACGTAGTATACCTTGTTACTAAGAGAGAATGCTTAAGATTTGCTAAAATGGAGAAACTTATGAAACAATTTTGTAAATTGCATTTGAAGTACTTTCCGTTGTGTTTTCTAACACAAAATCTTCATCCCATCTCATATCCTTCTCAAACATTATTAAAAGACAAATATGTTTAAGCCCCATTTAGGAAATGAAATAAGATCAAATGATTTTAGATGAAAGTGGAATAAAATATTATTTTTTAATATTATTATGGTTCTAAAATTTGAAAAAAAATGAATTATTTATTATATAGTATATGAAAATTTAAAAACGTTATAATGATTAAATAAAATAAAATCGATTTTATATCCAAACGAAAGCTTAGTTTATATATGTACAGATTTGAGTTCAGTCTAAGCTAATCTTAATTCATTTCAAATCAACAATCTCACTACTATTCACAAACCAACAATCTCAACAATCTTACAATCTCATCTCTTCTTATTATTCAAACCTTTACAAAAATACAAACTAACAAAAATGTGGCTTCCACTGTCGCAGCATTACCGCTGATGCTAATTTTATTAGTGCAAACAAATACAACCAACCACCTCCAACTACTACACGCATGTCGGCGTTCACTGTCAAAAGAAAAGCTGTATTAAATTACACATTAAGCTCCATATTTTATTTATTCCTATCTCTGTCTCTGTATCTCTCTCTGTCTCATGCGTATCAAATGGTGAACATTTACTTCATCAGAAAGAAGATGCCATTTCCCAAAAGATGCGATCATATTGAATCAAAATGAATTTCTCAACATCCATCTGACCCACACAGCCTGGGGTAGCCTCAGTAATGGACCATGACCCACACCCACTTCGCCTTCATCTTGGAAAAAAGGTTCTCACCTGTGACTCCTCAACTCACAGTAGCCGTTGAAGAAGGATCACTTGCTACAACTTGATAGCCATCCCCATGTTCATCTTCCTTATCTACTTGAATCTGATCAGCATTCTCTCCATCACCGTCCTCCGTTACCCATTCCGGTCTCTGTTGCTCTTCTTGTCCATTCATCATGTGCATCAAAAGCTCCTCAGGCTTCAACTCATTGCCAGAGTTAGTTGATTTTTCAGCCTTCGTAGTCTTCCCGGTATACAAAGCATCAAGCTGGTGAAAATAAGGACAGGTCTTTGAGTCCTCAGGCCTTTTCTTATTGCTTTCTTTTACCCTCTTGAAGTACTTGTTTATATTCTCCCACTTCTCTTTACATCTCTTTGCACTCCGATCATAACCAATCTTTTTCATTGCAATTGACATCTCCTCCCATAGAGATGCTTTGGGCCCATTTTCTTGATACTGATAATCAAGGCTAGTCCTCAGCCTAATCAAAGCGTCAACTTCATCTTTAGGCCATCGAGAGGAGATCTTCTGAATAGAATTCCCACGATTGTCATTTTCTTGCTTCTCCAAATTATATGCACAAATGTTATCCTCTTGATTGTCCTTCCCACCATTATGTTTTCCTTCCCCCGTAACATCTCCACCATGACTACTATTGTCTTGCCCTTCCACAACTTTCTCTACTGGCATTGAGACCATTGTTGACTCCTGAGGCAGTTGCCCCGAGCTCGCCTGCTCGGAAAACTGCTTCAAGAAGGCAAGGACGGCAGCATCCTTTGCTTCTTTAATCGATCTTTCTTGAACCAAACTGTCGCGCTCTCTCTTAATTCTATCTAATTCTTCCATCCTCCATGCTTCTTCTCTTGCCATTCGATCTCGCTCACACTTGTCCAACGCCTCTATAAGTTTCCTCTGCAAGTTCTCCTGTTTCTCGACAACTTCCTTCATTAATCCCTCAAAATACTCG
Source organism: Platycarya strobilacea (assembly GCA_036898215.1). NCBI lineage: Eukaryota > Viridiplantae > Streptophyta > Magnoliopsida > Fagales > Juglandaceae > Platycarya > Platycarya strobilacea. Next base: position 23,345,848 of record CM072546.1, on the reverse strand, counting down.
GTCAATTTCTTCTTCTTCTTCTTCCTCTTCCTCGTGCCTTCCAACTTTCTGAGGGATGAAGATGTGGACGGAGTGGAGTTATCCACGAAAATAATAGAATGCTGAACTGAATTTTGGATTGCATTAGTTGTCTCCACAGTATTCACCACTATCCCCCCCGTTTCTGCCAAAGAAGCCTGGACCTTTTGTGGGTAAGGAGAAGGAGATGGGTTGCTATCTAAAGCCTCTAACTGCTCGAAAAACCGATAACTCTTGCCGTTGGATCGGCCTGACCGAACTTCTTTGGTCCTCTTGTGGTACTTGTATATGTTCTCAAACTTCTCCTTGCACTTCTTGGCGCTTCGAGTATATCCAAGCTCCGCTAATTTCCTGAACAACACGGTTTCCCAAACTGCATTTTTGAACTTCAGCAAAACCCAAATTTACCAATACTAAAAGAATGAACTAGAGCAAAAAGGAGTAGAGCATATAATTGAGACCGTTTCAGACCTTCAAACCCAAGGGCATAAGTTGGTGGATAGTATTACTTCAATGTAAAAGGGATTTTAAGAACACGATAACTTCAGCGAGAACATAAGATATACATCATTTTTCAAATTGTTATTTCGGCAAGTTTTGATGATATAAGCAAAAATTTAATCCTAATAAGCATACTTGCAAAAACTAAAGCCTTCGAATTTTCAAGGGTAATTTGGTAACAAATGTGAAACTCAACTACGCAAGCAAGAGGATGGCCTTTCTCGAGAAAGTACGAGCAAGTGAATGCTAAACTGATTTGACTGACCTGGAAACCGCTTCCCAGAGAGGAGCCTTGGTGGCAGAGTCCCTGAAGGTATCGTCCATGTCAGACCTTATCTCGAGCAAAGCCAGAGACTCTTGCCTCGACCACCGGCTACCGGAACAGTTCCGGTTACCCTCTTCACTTCGCACCCTCTCTTCATCCCCGGACCCAACCGAAACCATCACCGAAGCACCACACTCCTCGTTCCCCTGGTCAACGGCGGCGGAAGTTGCTGGATTTTCCAGTAAAGTTGAGATTTCCGACATGGGAATTGGCTCCCTGGACACGTATTGACGTCAGGCCGAGAAAATAAAATGAGAAAATAAAATGAAAACTTGTAGAGGTTTTTTTTTTTTTTTTGGGACTGAATATCAAACTTTCAAAGTGGGCGAGTTGGTAAATAAAAAATTAATGGGGGTATAGGAGACGGAGCTTTAAGTTCTCACGCTTCTAATATTTTTATTGGATGTTTTATAGGTAAACAATTACAGGAATAAATAAAAAATTATAGAGTGAACTTACATTTAACATATTTATATTCATAAAATATTATTTATATAAATAATATTATATGAATGTAAATATAAATATTATTATGAACGAACGTCGGCAGCCGTCCTCCTGTCCCACCACTAAAAATTATGTGAATGACTCCACCACTATTATTTTAAAATCTGCATAGTAACTTGCATAATAATTTCAACGCCTATAAATATGGACTTCAGTTATAATGAAATTCATAAGAAAATATAGAGAAGGAAGAAAATTTCAGAAAGTTTATTTTATATTTCTCTTGCAATAGTAGTAATTTTCTTTTTAGTTTTATAACACGTTATCAGCACGAGGTTCTACCGATACTGAAGCTAATGGTCTTTTACTTCAAGTAAGTTTTTCAATATATTATTTGCAGTCCTTGAGATAAATATTAAAGGTAATATTTCTGAATATTACTTGATAAAATTTTATTTTTATTCTCATGATAATGTAAATATATTTCTTAAATTTACAGATTTATTTTTGTAATATAATGTCAAATATTGAGATTTATTACTATTGACATTTCTGAAAAATATTATTTATTCAGATCCTTGATAAGATCTATTTGGATATAATGATGAACTTGAAAGATACAATCATAGAAGAAAATCATGTGTTTCTGAAGGACCGTGTTGTGTATCTCATGATGAAAAATCATCTTACTATGTGAAATAAATTAAGAGAGTGATATAAGCACCAGAAGATGTAATCCTCTCAAAAGATTATTATGATTTATTGCACTGGAAGTTGCAAGATTTTAAGAGTGGTATTGAATATTCTGCACTCTTTAAAATCAGCTCAATATTAAAATTATACAGTGAAAATGTCACTGATGATAATATATAAAAGAAGACATTATTTTTCATACCTCGAATGTGCTCCTGCAGTATCAATATCGAGAGTGAAAGTTCAACAAATATTCTGAACTTTTGTTTTGTCTTCCAGTAATTGAGCTAAATAATGAGTTTTTATTACACCAGTTACGTCCTATTAATGATATCGAATTTACACAATTCCCAGAAGTGAACGAGAACTAAGAGAAGTGATCAAACTCAGAAGTGACAACACTAAAGATGATAAAAATATATCGTATCACCAGAAGTGATCAAACTCAGAGAAGGGTAAAGGCCCTCAGAATAATTCTTCATAAAAAGATAAAGACGTTTGTCATAGATGTAATATGACTAAACAGTAGTCACGTACCTGTTGTACGGCCAAGCACTTGATTTACTTATACTAAGTTTTTATATATAAGCTTATTAATATTTCATCATGTTTTGAAATAATGAAATATCGGTGCCTGAAGCACGACAAGAAATTACTTGGGATAATAAAGCCCTGTTTAAATTTGATCCTCTTACAAATAAATGTGAACCAGAAGTTCAGAGGATTATTTATCTACAAAATGTTGCAAATCAATTACATGATGTATTTACTGACACTAAAGATGTTGTAAAATCATATATTACTGCTGTTAATGCTTAAACAGGAATTAAAGTCCCTGAAGGACGAGTTGTTAAAACAGCAATAAATGAGTCTAAGATACACCTGAAGCGTTGAAGACCTATTGGTGCACAAGAAAATAAAAATCGGTGCTCATGAAAAGACCGTATTTTCTGTATAAAATATAATCCTCCTGAAGAGAAAACTCCTGAAGAGTATAAACCTCTTGAAGAGGAACCTCCTGTAGAGGTGTTTTATGAAATGTTTTCCCCTGGAGAGGAACAATGAGATCTCAATACATTTCATGAGTACTGGAAAATTTATGGATAGAAATAAAACTGTTGTCGACAACATATATGATAACACTTGATATTACCAGAAGTAATGAAAAAAGTGAGCCAAAAATCGTCGAAGAATGTCGACGTAGAAATGATTGGCCAAAATGGAAAGCAGTTATTAAAACTGAATTAAACTCGCTAGTGAAGCGAGATGCATTTGGATCTGTTGTCCAAACACCAAAGGGTGTAATATCTGTCAAATATAAGTGAGTATTTATACGAAAGTATAATGCGAAATGAAATTGTGCGATATAATTTGTCGCACAAGGTTTCCTGTAGAAACCTGAGAGCAATTATGAGGAAACATATTTCCTTGTTATGAATGCAATCACATTCATATTTTTAATCGATTTGGTTATTACAAAAGGATTAGATATGCAGTTAATGAATGTGGTCCCTGCATATTTATAAGGATCATTAAATCATTACATATATAAAGATTTACGATACATGAAGCATCTAATCCAAGTACATTTAGGAGTATGTACTTTATAAAACTTCAAACATCTTTATATGGGTTAAAGCAATTCAAACGTATGTTGTATAATTGAATCAACGAGTATATATTGAAAGAAGGATTTAAGAATAATCCTATATGTTCATGTGTTTTATCAGAATCTGGATTCGTCATTATTGCAGTTTACGTTGATGATTTACCTTATTAGAACTCTTGAAAAGATTATAAGGGTTGCTATAAATTCAAGGAATGCATTTGAAAAGGAAAGATCTTATTATTCAATTCATAGATGAGTTACAAGAATTTGAGACTTCTAGCCTCATCTCTCAAATGCATTTGCTCTTCATAAAACAACATACCATCCTTATCTAAAGGATTAGGCAGTCGAAATGAAGAGGCAAGTAAGGATTTTAAATCCTTATTCTCCTGCTTTAAGTCTGCAATTTTTTTGTCAGACTCTTGAACGAGTCGTTGAAGTACAGAAACCTTCTCGTTAAGCTCCTCAATCTCACGATTTTTGGATTGTAATCGGTTGGAAAATCCAACAATAGAGGAGGAGTATTGGGTGCCGAGAGTCATCAGCTCATAAACAGCTTCACGATCTGACTTATTAGCCAGATCATTTGCTTGCTGCAACATTGCACCTGCGGAAGATGCAGGATCAACTTGTAATTGAGGTGAATGATACCTCATATGTTGATTGTGAGAAATAGTAAAAGGAAATTGATGAGCCATTGGAAATTTGTAGAATAAGAATACAAATACAGATGAATTATAGATATGAGAAGAAGATTTGTGCGTACTAAATGAAACTAAAGACGGTTCTTATAGAAATGAAAATAAGAACAAGACAAACCATCATCTCTTCAAATCTCACTTTACAAGATATGCTGGATGCATAATTTCAAAAGCCAGCGAGATTAATTACAGCTATCCCTATTTTCTTGTAAACGCTGAGCCTCTGCCGTTAGCTGCTGTTGTTGACTTTGTATCTGAGCTCTTTCTCGTTCCAACTCTTCTACTCGTGTTTTCAGGTCACGAGAATACCAGTCTACAAGTTTCTTCAGCTCCTTGTTTTCTTGTTTTAAATCTTTATTTTTTCTATCTTTAGTTGCAAGCGTTTGATGCAACTTAGATATTTGATTTTTAAGATGATCAACCTCACTCGTTCTCGCCAATAACTTCTGTGACATGGTTGTAAGAGAAGCAGCATATTGAGCACTGAGGGTTCTTGATGCTGCAACAATTTCAGGATCAAATTTACTAGATAGATATATCTCTGCTCCTATCATGGTATTTGCAGCTTCAGGAGAAAATATAAGTGGTTGAGGTATAAAATGTTCATGGTTTAAATCTGGGACATTAGAATTTCTATCAGACATAATATCGTTCTGGATGAACAACAACTGAATTTATGAGGAATGCGAAATCTTTTTCCTGGAGTAAACCAATGATAAAATTGGTTATATTTAACAACAACCCGAAACCTTCAAATCTCTTCAAGATCTCGTTTGTCCACAATGTCAAGCGGATTTGATTTTCCGCCGAACCGATAATATTAAATCTCAAAACTTTTACAGCTTTTATCATACATAGATGGTTTCCAATGTTATTTCCGCCGTATATAAACAAGTTCTTCCTAATAACGTCGAATAAGGGGGAGAAAATTTTAGATGAAAATATTATCATACTCTCTCTAATGCATTATTTAGTTGGAGATCGTATTTGAATTCTTAACTTGTTATATATACTGAAATCATATTTGATTATTACTTGAAACACTAACGCATATTATCAGGGAGAGTTTAAATATTACTGCAGGTATCAGATTTCTATTAAGTTTGTCAACCAGATATTATTTTTCATCTTCAAATCACTGAGAGATTATTGCAATTCATGAAACAAGTCGAGAGTATATTTGGCTGAGATCAATGACTTAACATATCCAAGAAAAGTGTGGTATTTTGATAGCTCAACAATTTTATACAAAGATAATGCTGCTTGTATCACTCAAATCAAAGGAGGATATATCAACTATACGATCAAGTGATAATCTGACATATTTATTCACGAAGCGACATTCAAGAAAATTGTGCAGAATACTAAAATGTGAAGACTCAAAAACTATTGTCATGCACTTTCCAGTGGGAGTAAAAGTCCTGAAGACTTGTGTTGATTGTACTCTTTTTTCTTCGTTAAGGTTTTATCCCATTGGGTTTTCCTTTGCAAGATTTTAATGAGGCAATCTTAAAGTACTTGTAAATACATAAAGAAACTGTACTCTTTTTCTTTCGCTATTGGTTTTTCTTCCCACTGGATTTTTCCTTGGCAAGGTTTTAACGAGACAGATTCTTTATGGGTGGTCATTCAAGGGGGAGTGTTATGAACGAACGTCGGCAGCCGCCCCCCTGTCCTACCACTAAAAATCATGTGAATGACCCCACCACTATTATTTTAAAATCTGCATAGTGACTTGTATAGTAACTTGCATAGTAATTTCAACGCCTATAAATATGGGTTTCAATTATAATGAAATTCATAAGAAAATATAGAAAATGAAGAAAGTTTCAGAAAGTTTCATTTATATTTATCTTGCAATAATAATAGTTTTCTTTTTAGTTTTATAACAAATATAGATTTATTTTAACACTATTCTACAGTAATAATAATGAGATCCGTGGTCGTGTGGGCTTCATAGCTAGGGTTTTAGACGTGGCAAGTTATCATTGGTCCAGTGTTCTTTTTTTCTCGCCTATTTGGATTTGACTTTTGTCGTTTGAAACCGCAATTACTGTTTGACTTCTGGACATTATAAGTGGGCTTTTAAATTGCTGGATAAAATCGTAGGAAGTTGGAAGGGTAAAAGCGAAAAGTAAATGGTGATATGCCTTTCGGTCTTTGTGATTCGTTTCCATTTTTAAATGAATTTGGATAAATTATGATGTAAATTTCGTGTATATATATATATTTAAATAGATAAATTTAAAAGAATAATGTTGATAGAAATTCCATATATGTATAAGTTCTGTACATATTTTTTGTAATAATGTGAATTTCACAAAAAAAAAGTAAGTCTTTTAACACTTTTTCATATTTAGATCTACTCCTTTATAAAAGATTTGGATGCGAATTGTATAATTGAATTTGTATATATCATTTCTTAATTTAAAAATATATATAAAAAAATTATTTTTTAATAATTGAATCTATTTTTTTTAAATATATACTCAATAATTATATTTAGCATTAGTTTTACCTTTATTCTCTTTTTATTAAGATATCTACGCATTATTATAATATAAAATATTTTATTAAGTAATAGTCGCATATTTGATGGCTGTGTCGTCTTTGAATTTGAAATGTTTAGTTTACATCTACGAGGTTAGATTAAAATATATTTTTTTTAAGTATTTATTATTGGGAAATGTCGGATACATATTTTAAATTGTATTTTCTTTAGTTTTAAGATAAATTTGATATTTTTTTGAAGTTGGTTTCTTATCTACCCCTCTCTAATGACTCGGAAATGATCTATATGGTTTACCTTTTAGGCCATTTAAAACACATAAGAAAATCAGATTATTTGTTTCTTTTTATAACAAGAAAATAAGATGTTATTGTCACGTCCACTACGGTGAAGAGAATAATGATCTTCATATTATCCACTTGGTATGAAATCCCTTAAATCATGACCACATTTGGATTTGAAATTGAGATAGGTTTAAATTATTTTATTTTAAATTTATTATTATATATATATTTTTAATTTTTAAATAAAATATAATAAATAATTAAAATTTTCAAATTTTTAATTTAATTTTTTTTAAATTTTAAAATAATAATAATAATTTATTCAATTTTTAAAACTCATTTTAATTCATTTAATCTTATCTTATTTTTTAATTCAAACGATATGAAGAAAGATGATTATTAATACGCATGCCAAAAGATAAGCCTCCACTTTCCAGCGCATATCTTTCCTCTCTGCTTTGCTAGAACCATGGAGCAAAATCTTATTATTTTACTTTTATTTTATTGTATGAAATGTAGCATTATTTATTATTATTTCTTAATAAGAAATGGCATAAATAAAATGAAAATATGATGTAGAGGAATATATTTTATAAGACAAAAAAATTATAAATCCGCAAAAAAGAAGAAGATAAATTCATGGACACATGTATCTACTGCTTACAAGCAAGTGGCATAAAAATTTTACACTGTCAAAACAATGGCCTTTTCTTCCCTTTTTTTTTAAAAAATTTTAAATATCAGTATCGTTATCGATGCTACCAGATAGCGTTTTGGACAGGGGCGGAACCAGAATTTTATGTTTGGAGGGGCGATCGATAAAATATACGGTGTGTGTAAATTTTAGAAGGATGATCATCAGTAATAGAAATATCATATTCTGTTGTTACCGAACTCTTTAAACGTCCATTATTTTTTGAATTATACTCCATTTCTTTCTTTTAAAAAAAAATAATTGTTCTTAAGTATTTGCTCATATTTTTTTTACGATTTAAGAAAAATTTATAAATTAAGAATAAATTTGAAAACTTTCTATTAAGTAATGATGTAACGCTATTAAACTTTTAACAAACTATATCTCACAATTATACAAATTAGAGTGAAACTAAATAAGTGAGTATAATTAATGAATTTTACAATCATACAAATTTATAATTAATTTTTTTGCTAGAGTTAGACTATTATAATAACTGTAAAATTATGTAAGTTAAAATTTAGATTTACATAAAGTTAAAAATTAAAATATAAATGAATGTATATTGAGATTTAAAAAAATAATTTTCATAAAAAAAAATTTGGAGGGGTCAATTTATATTTATATTTTTATAATTTAAGAGAGAATTTTAATTATATATATATATAATTATATATATATATAATTATATATATATATATTCCTACTATAAATAAAATTTGAAAAATTTTGGGGGGCCGTAGCCCCCCCAACCCAAGGCGTGGGTCCGCCTCTGGTTTTGGATCAGCTTTGTTGCTTTTAAAGCAAGAAAGACGAGCCGGAAATATTAATAAAAATTAGTAAGGATATATTTGAATGTTGAGAAGTTTAGAAAAAATTTGAGAATATTTATGGATGGTTTGAGAAGAAATTGAAAGAAGTTTGTGGTTTTATTAAAAATAGTTTGAGTTATTTAGATATATGAAGTATATTAAGTATTGATTTTGAATTGATTTGATTATTAATAATAGTAAAATAATTATTTTATTTGTATTTTATAATAAAAAGAATTATTATTAGAATTAATTTTTAACATATTTAAAAATAATTTTGCACAATTTTTTTACTATTATAAATCCGCAAAAAAGAAGAAGATAAATTCATGGACACACGTATCTACTGCTTACAAGCAAGTGGCATAAAAAGTTTACACTGTCAAAACAATGGCCGTTTCTTCCCCCTTTTTTTTTTTATTTATTTTAAATATCAGTATCGTTATCGATGCTACCAGATAGCGTTTTGGATCAGCTCTGTTGCTTTTAAAGCAAGAAAGACGAGCCGGAAATATTAATAAAAATTAGTAAGGAGATATTTGAATGTGAGAAGTTTAGAAAAAATTTGAGAATATTTATGATGGTTTGAGAAGAAATTGAAAGAAGTTTGTGGTTTTATTAAAAGTAGTTTGAGTTATTTAGATATATGAATATATTAAATATTGATTTTGAATTGATTTGATTGTTAATAATAGTAAAATAATTATTTTATTTGTATTTTATAATAAAAAGAATTAATATTAGAATTAATTTTTAACATATTTAAAATAATTTTGCACAATTTTTTTTTAAATATTATATTTAAATTAAAATTAATAAAAATAACCTTTTAATTAGTTTTAAATTTTCAGTTTTTTTTCAAAATTTATTTAATTTAATTTGTTTATAATTATAATAAAAACTAAAAACTAAAAATTAAAAATGAATCAGAGCGTTTAATTTAATTTAATTTTTTTTGTAATGTAAACATTAATGCTTTCACACTGATTTTATTTACTAGGCGCGGTTATACATTTTTGAACAATATACTGCTTTTTGAATTTGGATACAAAAGTATTCCGTTCGTACGAAAATTATCGAGAAAGTTTGAGATAATTTGGTCATCCAAACCTACCCTAAGTATTGGTTCGTTTTTATAAATTATTTTATTTTATTTTATTTTTATTTAATTTATTATTATATTTTTTAAAATTTTTATAGAAAATAAAATAAATCATTTAATGTTTTCAAATATTAATTTTTTTAATTAAAAAAAATAATATTAAAAAATATGTTACAATAATATTTTATTTTATTTTTTATTTTTATCTCATCCCATCTTTAAAAATAAAAAAGTCTAATCTTTCATTTTAAGTTTTAATAGTGAAAGTATTTTATTTTATTATTATAATTTTTGAAAAAACTTTTTATATAAGATATAATAAAAAAGTTAGTTTTTTTTAATGTTTAAATAATAATAATAATATTAAAGACACATTATTTTAATTATATTTTATTCAGTTTTTATTTAAAATCATCTTATTTTATTATTCAAATTGGACAAATTTTATAAATATTCAATAATTTTAGGGTGCGGAATTTGTATACGTAATTGAAATAGCCATGGGATGCAGATTGCCCATCAAGCTGCAATCTTCCAACGTTCAATTAACCTAAAAGTACTCCCCGATTTCAACCCCAATTAGACAAGAGTAAATAATTGCGGTCCAAAAGCATCCTACGCCGATATATTAATATGGGACCTGTTGATTACCAGTGTCTGAAACGTGGAAGCGTTGTCTTTGGACAAAATATCTTCCTTTTTGTTCTTTTAAAAAAGTAAGTGTTTCAATCTTATCTCTCTTTTTTCTTTTTCAAATATGTTTCAATCTTATCATCTTCGTTCGATCATTATATACTATAGTTTACTTAATTTATTAATGTTAACTAAATGGAGTAACATTATCCAAAAAAAAAAAACTAAATTAAGTAACGGTGTAGGTGCTTGCTACGTGGTCCGATTTCGGGCATGTTTCAAAGTTGGAGAGAGTCAGAGACCAATCAAGGTGCCACTCTACAGCGTTGATGTTAATAATAATAATAATAATAATTTTGTTTTCCTAATAAAATTAAGAAAACGCCATTTTTCTACTCCAAGCGGTGAGTAATGAATTTGATTTAAAAAGAGAAATATTTCTTTTAAAGGACATGTCAATATATGTCTTGTAATTTTATTAATAACTTTTATTGAATGATAATCGATCGTAATTATAATATTTTATATTGCAGCATGTTGATATTGCAAATGGTTTGCTATTTAAGGTGCCAACTGATGGCAGCACTCGCACTGTAGCACAGGCTACGAGTTGTGTCCATTACAGAAAACATGCACACTCTGCTGTTGTACATGAAAAAGGTTGAAGATGCACGCCACTTTTGTATTTTGTTATTTTTGTCCTCATTAATGAACCGTGTAGTTAGTTATCTTCCATTTTTGACAGTTAGAGTAGTGCTAGCAAGATGTATCTATTTAGCTCAACATGTATATGTGTAGATTGATTTATTCAAATATAGAGAAAACACAGTTTTCCTCTCAACTTTTCTTGGTTTGAATTCTCTTTTATCTTCTTCCTTTAGTTTTGTGGTATGGTATTAGAGCAAAAGGTTTTCTTATGCTTATCTTTGTTACTGATTTCCTTCTTCACGTTGGCCATGGTAGACACAGAACCAAACCGGATTTCTCCTTACTTTAATTTTGCAAACCCGAACAACCCTTATAGAGTTGATAATGGTGACAGTACAACTATTGTTTTTGTTAGTGAACTCCTCACTACTGATAACTATGCTACTTGGTATTGAGCAATGTGTCAAGCACTAAGAGCAAAGAACAAGTTGAGGTTTATTAAGGACAGTATTTCAAAACATGCTAATGAAGATAATCCTTTATTTGATGCATGAGAAATGTGCAAGGACATGGAAATATCCTAGATTTAAAATTCCATCAGCATAGACATTGGATCTAGTGTAGCATTTGTGGATGATGCACAAGCAACTTGGACAAAACTCAAATAAAGATTTACACAACAAAATGGCCTCTCTTATATTTCTAATCAAAAAAATTTGGTCAGCCTTTGACGGGAACGAGATTATGTAAGCACCTATTTTGGAAATCTTAAAACTTTTTAGGATAAAATATCGATTTATGAATCTATTCCCACTTGCACTTGTGGTTAGTTGAACATTTTGAATGATAGACACCAAATAGACTGTGTCATACAATTTTTCATAGGTTGAATGATCAATATACCAATGCTAAGGACCAAATCATGCTTATTGAGCCACTCCCTATTATGAATAAAATATTTTCTTTAAGTGAACTACTACAAATACAAAAAGATATACAAAGAAAATCTACAAACTAATGTGTTTTATAGAATCCGTTAGATCTATTTTATAAAAAAAGTAAATTTATAATCTGATATATTATATAATGCTATATTAGTTTGTGGGTTCACTTTTATATAATTTCTTTATGGATAAAGCATTTTCCTTTCTCTAATACAATGACAAGAACAACACCATCAACTCATCAACCTCTCCCCATCCCCTGACACCATGGCATTGACTAGCAAAACATTTCACCCCTCTTTCAAAATCAACAACAAAACCTCATTGTTTCGTAAAGAGACAAACCCTATTGCATATTGTAAAATCTAAAATTTCAAGTTTCGTATCTACGTATAGATTTTGATGATAACAGATAAATTCAAGACTCAAGCTTAAGTTGTCTACGCATAAAGAGAGCTAAGCATATTAAGAAATCAAGCATGAACAAAAAGAAGAATAAACCTACAAATGAAACTCATAAAGTAATTTTGTATATCTCTTAAAATTTGAAATTGGATTAAAGTTCAAATTTAATATTTTCTCATAAAGCATCAAATTTCATTTTTTACATTTGCATAACTTTATTAAAGTATTTAATTTCAAAAATTATTATTATTTTTCCACATATACATAAAGATTTGAATTTGTAAGATGATTGATTATCATTTTTAACATGTGCATGTGTTGTTTGAAAATCTTGAAGTGTGGTTGTATGTTTTTTTTTTTATAAATACAAAAGATAGATATTTTTATTTGAAAATCTTGAAGGGTGGTTGTGTGTTTTTTGACAAATGCAAAAGATAGATGTTTTTGTTTAAAAATCTTGAAGGGTGGTTGTATGTTTTTTTGACATATACAAAAAGAAGATGATTTAGTTTGAAAAATAAATCATACTTATTTTGTCATGTATGAAAAGTAAAAGATTAAATTTGATTTTTTTGAAAAATGAATAGAGTTGTTTTTGACAAATATAAAAATGAGATGTTTTTATTTGAATCTTTTGAAATGTAAATAGTACTCTTATTTGACATGTGAACCTTTTCAAATTTGAATATGAAAACTTATTTGCCAATAAATAACTCACTTGAGTTTTGTAAAAATCACAACAAGAGTTTACACATCAATTGCTAAGTTTTGCATCATTCTTTCAAAACCCTCATTCTCTCTTGTCTAACTTTTGTGCATTAATATTAGCTTGTTCATTTTGAAAGAGATATAAGTTGCGTTGTATTGTTCTTATTTCACTCATTGAGAAGTGTACTCTGATAATCTACCCACTATTAGCTATTGTATTTGCAAGAGGGTGCGTATAACCCTTGTATGTGTAGAAAGTATTTTACATAGGAAATAGTTGAATCACCAAGTGAGAGGTGATTGCAAGTGTAGAGGGTGTTATACACGGATTCTTTGTAGCGGTGTTGTTCAAAGGTGTAATAAGTTTTTATTTTCACCTGAAGGAGATTAAATAATGAATTAGGGATTCTCAAGGGGTAGCTTGAGGCAAGAACGTAGGCAGTAAGGCTGAACCTCGTTAAAATACTGAGTTTGCTTTTTCTTACCCTTACTCTTTATATTCCCGCTTCTTCGTATGTTATTTATATTTTATATTATATATTTATTTTATAAGTATTAATTTTTTTAATATAACCTAATTCACCCTTCATCTTGTGTTAGTCATCTGGATAATAATTGGTATCAGAACAAGTGCTCTATTATAAGATTAATTATCTGTTGAATTAAGATCATATGACTAACATTGCAGTTACATTCACTGAAGGTCAATTCATTAGTCGGCTTCCGCTATTTTGTGGAAACAATTATACTTTCTGGAAAGGTAAAATGAGAATATTTTTTCAGTCTCAAGGTCGAAAAATCTGGAAATATATTGCAAATTGACCTTATATTCCAACAAAATATGTTGATGGAGTAAAGGTCAATAAGGAAGAAGAAGAGTTTGATCGTAAAGATGATAGACTTTATACAATGAATGTAATGGCTATGAATCTTCTGTATAATGCTCTCAATGGTAATGAATTTAACAAAATAATGACTTGCAGGACAGTAAAGGAAATCTGGGATAATTTAGAAATAACTTATGAAGGAATTTCGCAAGTTAAAGAATCAAAAATTTATATTCTTACGCATGAATATGAAATATTTAAAATGATTGATGATGAATTTAATTTATTCTATGTATACTCATTTTACAAATATTATAAATAGTTTGACAGCTCTTGGAAAAGTTTATTCTAACTTGGAGATAATAAGAAAAATTCTCAACTCTCTGTCAAAATATTGGGAATCAAAAGTGATGGCGATTCTTGAAGATAAAGATCTCAAAAAACTCGAAATAACTGAACTCATTGTGTCACTTATTACTTATGAGTACACATTGAAAAGGGGAGAAGAATAAGGAAAGTAAAAGAAGAGCCTAGCATTCAAAATTGTTCCCCATAAAAGTGAAAGCAATGAAGATGAGAAAAACGATAATAAAGATGAAGAAATTGCAATGATCACAAGAAGATTTTAGAGATTCTTAAAGAAAAATAAAACTCATTCAAAGAAATCCTTCAAAAGGTTTTCCAACAAAGATACAGGTAAATACGACTCATTAACTTGTTGTAAATATTAAAAGTCTAGACATATTAAAGCAGATTGTTCTCTGCTAAAGAAAGATCGATACAAAAGTAAGAAAGCAATTAAAGTTATATGAGATGATGATTCAAGTAGTTCAGACAGCGACGCAAATAATAAAAAATCTACAAATCTAAATTTATTTCATGGTTAAAGATGATCTTGAGGTAACAAATTTTGAAAATATTGAAAATTCTTCTCATGAAGAGTTGCAAAATGTTTTGGAATGTATATGACGAACTTGAAAAATTTGGTATCAAGTATACCGTTTTGAAAAGGAAAAATTCTTTTTTAACAAATGAAATTGATGTTTTAAAAAAAGAAAACATAATTTTAAAAGATGAAAATAATGAGCAGAAAAAGAAAGTGACTGATTTAGAAAAAAATTATTGAAAACTTTACAAATAGAAAAAAAAAACTTTGAAAAACTTCTTGGTAGCTAAAAATGTGTTTTTGATAAGGTAGGTTTGGGATACATGCCGAAAGTAAAACTCAAACCCTATAAATTTTTTTTGATAAACCGACTAAATCAAAATCAAATTTTACAAGGACTATTAGGACTATCTGGGTACCAAACAATCTTATTTTTTTTAATATTAATAAATAAAGGACCTAAAAAACTTGGTACCAAGAAAAATTATTTTAATTAATTTTACAGATATGTATGAAATCCTCCATAGGTAAAAGTAAATGATTTTTAAACAGCGGATGCTCAAGACACATGACAGGAGATAAAACTCAATTCATTGACCTCACTTCTAGAAAAGAATGACACGTGATATTTGAAGATAATTCAAAAGGGAATATTATGGGAATATGTAAAATTGGTAAAAAGTCTTCTCTCATAATTGAAAATGTTCTACTTGTTGATGGTCTAAAACATAATCTTTTGAAAATAAGTCAATTATGTAATAAAAGATTTATAGTTACTTTCAAAAAGGATAAGTGCATTATTTTAAAAAATTATAATTGCAATATTTGTTTTATTGCTATTAGAAACAATAATGTATATACAATCGAATTTGAAAAAAATTATCTCATAAGATGCTATTTGTTTATTAGATCAACATAAAAATAGTTATTTTCAAAAAATTATCTTGTGAGAGGTTTGCCAAAAGTTAATTTTTTTAAATACAAAATCTATAATGCATACCAGTTTGGTAAACAACAAAAATTTCTTTCAAAACCAAGAAACATATTTTCACTACTAGACCTTTGCAACTAATACACATGGACCTTTTTTGACCAAATAGAGTTGCAAGTCTGTGAGAAAAATATTATATATTTATTATTGTTGATGATTTTTCTAAATATACTTGGGTCATCTTTCTCGCTCATAAAGATGGGGTACATAATGCTTTTACTAAGTTATGCAAGAGAATTCAAAATGAAAATGGTTATACTATTTCAAATATCCGAAATGACAGGGGAAAGAGTTTGTCAATAAAGATATTGAGTCTTTTTGTGATGAAAATGGTTTTTTGCATAATTTTTCTGTTTCTCGAACGCCTTAACAAAATGAGGTAGTAGAGAGGAAGAATATATCTCTTCAAGAAACGGCAAGAACAATACTTAATGAAAATAGTTTACCTAGTTATTTTTGAACCGAAATGGTAAGTATTGCATGTTATGTTATAAATAGAGTTATGTTAAGATCTAATTTAAATAAAACCTCTTATGAGCTTTGGAATGAGAAAAAATCCAATATTGGTTACTTTTATGTATTTGGATGCAAATATTTTATACTTAATAATAGAAATAATTTAGGAAAGTTTAATACAAAATCTGATGAAGGTATCTTTTTTGGGTATTCAACAAATAGTAAAAATTATAGAGTATTCAATAAAATGACTTTGACTATACAAGAATCTATGCATGTAGTATTTGATGAATCTAACCCTACTCTTCAAGAAATCTATTGATGAAGAATTATAAGGTACAAATAACACAAATAGTCTCAATCTCAACAAAGAAAATATAATAGAAAAAATCCAACATAGAGACATCAAGAAAGAGCATCAAGATTTAGTACAAGATGCAACCAAATAGTAGAAACATGTGAAGGATCATCCAGTGGAACAAATTCTAGGAGAACCTTCACGAGGTGTAAGTACTCGGTCGTCTCTTAAAAATATTTGCAATCACACTGCTTTTCTATCTCAAATTGAACCCAAAAATATTGATGAAACACTGCTTGATGAATCATGGATTTTAGCTATATAAGAAGAGCTAAATCAGTTTGAAAGAAATGATGTTTAAACACTTGTTCCTAGACCCAAAAATCATACTATTATTGGAACAAAATGGCTTTTTAGAAATAAAAAATATAAGTCCGGAATTATCATTAGACACAAAGCTCAACATATAATCCAAGGTCTCAACCAAGAGGAAGGAATTGATTATGATGAGACATATGCACCTGTCGCAAGATTAAAAGCTATGCAAATGTTACTTGTATATACATGTTAAAAGATTTCAAACTTTTTCAAATGAATGTTAAAAGTGTTTTCTTAAATGGTTTTATAAATGAAGAGGTATATGTTGAGCAACCTCCAAGTTTTAAAAATCATATTTCTTTTAATCATGTTTTCAAACTCATAAAAGTATTATATGGACTTAAACAATCTCCTAAAGTTTGGTATGAGAGACTTAGTAGTTTTTTGATTGAAAAAAGTTTTTCAAGAGGAAAAATTGATACAACTCTTTTCATCAAATATGAACAGGATGATATTTTTTTAGTTCAAATTTATGTTGGTGATATAATATTTGGTGCTACTAATGAAAATATGTGTCAAGATTTTGCTAAATTCTTTCTTAGATTGCAAATCAAGCAAATAAAAAGTGGAACATTAATCAGTCAAAATATATCAAAGAATTATTTAAAAAATTTGAGATGGAAGGTGTGAAAGAAATTAGGACACCAATGAGTCTAACCATCAAACTTGATAAAGATGGAAACAATAAGTCAGTTGATTCAAAGATATACCAAGATATAATTAGTAGTTTATTATATTTGACATCTAGTAGACTAGATATTATGTTCAGTGTATGTTTATGTGTACGCTTTTAAGCATCTCCTAAACAATCTCATTTCATTGTTGTTAAGCGTATTTTTGGATATCTTGTCAGTACCATTGACCTAGGGTTATGATATCCTAAGTACATTTCTTTTAATCTTATCAGTTATTCAGATACAGATTATGCTGGTTGCAAATTTCATCGAAAAAGTACTAGTGAAACATGTCATTTTTTAGGCCATGCATTTGTTTCATGGTTTAGTAATGGTTTAGTAAAAAGCAAAATTCTATTGCATTATCTACTGCTGAGACAGAGTATGTTGCTGCAGGTAGTTGTTGTGCTCAAGTTCTCTATATGAAGCAACATTCCAATCAAATGTGATAATACAAGTGCTATAAATCTTTCAAAGAATCCAATACAACATTTTATGATTAAGCATATTAAAATTAGATATCATTGTCTTAGAGATCATATGCAGAAGGGGGATATTGTATTAGAATTCACAAGCACACAAAAACATTTGGCAGATATTTTCACAAAACCCTTACCAGAAGATAGATTATGCATGATTAGAAGAGAAATAGGAATGATGCATGTCATGAACATTTGTTAAACATTTTTATTCCATTATCTCAAATGACTTACAAAAACTTGAAATTTTTAATCTCATCTTTCAACTGCATTTTCTCTTCATAGATCGACATGTTATTCTCATCTAAAATATTAGGCAGTCGAAATGAAGAGGCAAGTAAGGATTTTAAATCCTTATTCTGTTGCTTTAACTCTATTATTTTTCTATTTGACTCATAAATAAGTCATTGAAGTATAAAGACAATCTCGCTAAGCTTCTTAATTTCGTGAGTTTTGGACTGCAACCGAGTGGAAAAAGCAACAATAGATGATGAGTATCGAGTCTTGAGAGCCACAAGCTCATAAACGGCATCATGATCTGATTTATTAGCTAAATCAATTTCTTATTGCTTCATGGCACCTATGACAGAAGTAGAAATACATTGATAATGAGAAGTACTAAAGGAAAATTGACGAGCCATTAAAAATTTGTAGAATGAGAATGCAGGCGAATTGCAAAGATGAGAAGAAAATTTGATGCAAATTAGATAAAACTAAGAATTGCTCTTATAGAGAAGAAAATATGAACAAGACACACTATCATCTCTTCAAATCTTACTTAGTCAAACTTACAAGATATGCTAGATGAAACGAATGAGATGATTGATTGAGACGGTTCTTGGTTCAAATCCAGAAGATTACTATAAGAAATTTTCTCCGTCATTCTATTGTTTTGGATAAACAGATACTGGATCAATGAGAAATATAAGAATTTTCTTGTAAGTATTCGATGGATGAAAATTGTCATTTAAACAGAAATTGAAAGTTTTCAAATCTCTACAAAATCTTGTTTGTTAACAACGTCAAGTGGATTTGAATCTCTTTCCACACCGAATTTCCAGAGCTAGGCCTCCAGCGTTTGCAGTTTTTGTCAGACACGGGTGACTCTAATTATTCAACTCTCTACAAAATCTTTTTCTACATCAAATTGCCAAAGTTAGGCTTTCAGCCTTTGCAGGTTTTGTCGGCCACAGACACGAGAAGAAATCTCCTTCCACACCAAATCTCGATAATATTTCATTTGTCAACAACATCAAGCGAATCTCTGCACCAAGACGATAAAGTTAGGTCTCATCCTTTACAACTTTTGTCGAACATGAATGGGGGAAGAGATTTTATTGAAACCAATTGCGGTTTCTTTTTAATGATACCAAAATGGGGAGAAGTCTTATACTAGTATTATACTACCCTATTATATATGTTAGAATCATGTATATATTTCACTTAAAAAACTAACTCATATTTTTAAGGGAGCTTAAGTATTACTGCAGGTCACAGATTTGTACTAAATATTTGTCATCATAAAAAATGGAGAGATTGTAGAACCCAAAGTTACAAATCTCGTATCTACGTATAGATTTTAATGATAATAAATAAATTCAAGACTCAAGTTCAAGTTGTCTACACATGAAGAGAGGCACATCAAGAAATCAAGTATGAGTAAAAAGAAGAACAAGTTTATAAATGAAGCTCATAGAGTAATTTTGTATATCTCTTAAATTTTGAAATTGGATTAAAACTCAAAATTAATATTTTCTCATAAAATATCAAATTTCATTTTTTACATTTGCATAACTTTATTAAAATATTTAATTTTGAAAATTATTATTATTTTTTCACATATGCATAAAGATTTGAATTTGTAAAATAATTGATTGTCATCTTTAACATGTGCATGTGTTGTTTGAAAATCTTGAAAGGGTGTTGTGTGTTTTTTTGACAAATACAAAATATAGATGTTTTTGTTTGAAAATCTTGAAAGGGTGGTTGTATGTTTTTTTAACATATGCAAAAAGAAGATGATTTGTTTGAAAAATAAATCATACTCATTTTATCATGTATGAAAAGTAAAAGATTATGTTTGATTTTTTTGAAAAATGAATATAGTTGTCTTTGACAAATATAAACATGAGATATTTTTATTTGAATCTTTTGAAAAGTGAATAGTACTCTTATTTGATATGTGAACATTTTCAAATTTGAATATGACTCATATGCTTATAAATAGCTCACTTGAGTTTTATAAAAATCATAATAATAGCTTACACATCAATTGCTAAGTTTTGCATTATTTTTTCAAAGTCCTCATTCTCTCTTCTCTAAGTATTGGATCTTAATTTTTGTTCATTTTGAGAGAAATATAAGTTGCGCTGTATTGTTTTTATTTCATTTATTGAGGAGTGTACTCTAATAATCTACCCATTATCAACTCTTGTATTTGTAAGATGGTGCGTATAACTTTTGTGTGTGTAGAAGGTGTTCTATATATGGAATAGTTGAATCACCAAGTGTGAGGTGATTGCAAGTGTAGAGGGTGTTATACACGAATTCTTTGTAGCGGTGTTGCTTAAAGGTGTAATAGGTTTTTATATCTACTAGAAGGAGATTAAATAGTGAATTTGAGATCCTCAAGGGGTAGTTTGAGATGAGGACGTAGGCAGTGGGGCTGGATTTTGTTTTATAAGTATTAATTTTTTTAATATAACCCAATTCACCTCTCTTTTGTGTTAGTCATCTAGGCAATACACATATTGTCATGTTCAAGGACACATTTTGGAAAACTATTTTAAAGTGGGTGATGATCAAGCCCCTATGTGCACTTATTGTAACATTACAGGCCATGTGGTTGAAAAATGTTGCAAACTTCATGGATATCTTTGGGACACAAATTGTATAAGGGAAAGGGAGCAAGTTCTTATGCAAATCATATAAGTCTGTCCACAAATTCTTCTCAAAAGGAGGTATATATGAAGACAAACTTAGCTTCACTGAGGAACAATATTAACAACCCATGAGTCCAATCAGCATAAAAATCTTTGCAGCTCTCATCCCTTTGTGAATCTAGCAGAAGCCATTCCCAAAGGAAATCCCATAGCACCAAAAGCCTCTCAAATATATGGTATAAGCCTCATTTGTTGCAGGTCTTTTGCTTCAAGTTCTTGCAATCCAAATAGTATCCCTCGGATCATTGATTCTGCAGCTACAGATCACATGATTTGTAGCCCTTTATTTTATAATTCCTTTTCTACAGAGGTTATATATGCTTTCAAATTGCCTGATGGCACTTATATGCCAGTCGCTCACTTGGGCAATGTCAAACTCATTGAAAACATCAATCTTACTAATGTTTTGTATGTGCCCTCTCTTGCTTTCAACCTTATTTCAGTGAAAAGACTTATTGAGAATTTAACTTATTGCTTTATTTTCTGTCTAGTGCATATTTTATATAGGACCTTTCCACTTAGACCACGATTGTGATGGATGAAGTGAAGTGCAGCCTATATCATTTCTTGCCTAATGCTATTTTCCCCATTGCTCTTATTGATGTTCTATCTCATTCGTCACTTTGTTTTTTTTTTCTTTTTCATGTTTGTTAAGAGTAGTTTTAATGTGAGTAACCTTTGGCATTTTTGCTTAGGTCACATTTCTGATTCTAGGCCTATAGTTTAATTCAAGATCCTATTGTAAATCATAATTGCTTTTTTAATAAAGATGATCCTTGTTTCATTTATCTCCTTACTAAAACAACACAAGCTTCCTCTCCCTTTTAGTGTAATACTCACTCATTCTTTTCTCTAATGCTTAGCGAATTTTGAGAAAATGATGCAACAGTCTATTCCTCTCTCCCGATGCATGTGTCAGGCCCTGATACACATGCCAGACTTTGATAGCGTGTTTTAAAAAGATAACCGTTGATTTTAAAATACGCCAGTGTTTTAATGTTCTCAAATATTTTAAATGTTTTGAAAATATTATATAAGTTATTTCCAGTATTACTGGATCAAAGCCTAATTTATAAGAAAATGCAATTATAATATTTTGAAGAGCTCCAAAATACTATAGTTGTACAAAATTATTTTATTACCATGGTTTTAGCTATTGAAAATATTATTAAATTTTATTTATGTTTTAAATCTTTGATTTAAATATACATTTTTATTCTTTAAAAAAAAAATAGTGATGAGGAATATTATTTTATAAACCAAAGTTAAGTTAAAATAATATTCTATTTTGACTCCTCTTAGTGTTTTAACTTAAATTAGTTTTACGTGTTTTCAAATTAGTGTTTTAAATCCATTGTCTGTTTGTGTAAAGACCCCAAGGTGTAGGCCTATAAATACCCCTAAGAGAGAAACCCTAGGTCTATCACTTTTCTCTTCTCCTTTTCTTCTTTTTCTCTCTCCTCTCTTTCTCTCCCAACTCCCACGCTTCCCTTTCCCCTTTTGGCATTTTCCAACTCCAGCTCTACCATTGGCCACCAGTTCTCACCGTCGTCCACCAACACTCCCCCTCACTCCAGCAAGCACACCTATACTGCTGGTGGGACTCCGGCAACCCTCTTCCTATGTTGAACCGAGCACCATTTTGTCTAGCCATGACCCCCACCTTCCTTATACAAGGCCAAACCCAAAAATGGGCTTCTCCACCTTTCAAGGTATATCTACCACCGTGGTTGCATCGCCTCACCTCCATCACCATGAGATTTTCCTTCCTCCGATAAGTCTTCCCCTAGCTTCTCGTGTCGAACCGAGCACCCTAACCCAAATCGTCACTGGATATGGTTGATTGTCACTGTACGCGATATTAGCTGCAACGTATGACCCTTCCACAGCCACCATGTTAGCTACCCTCACACGACCCAAATCTAGTAATCAAAATCCTAGATCCAAATCTTGAGATATTCTCATTCTAAGGTCACGACATTAATCTCGACGAAGCGGTTAATACTCAAGTTAGTAGCTTCCGATGCCACTAACCGTGCAATGAAGCGAGCGAAGCACTGGTTTACCCCGTGATAGTATAATCCTCTCTCTTGTATTTTATGTTCTTATTGATTGGTTGTGGACTATTCTATGAGTATTTGTGGAGTTCGCTGGGTAGTTGTGTGAAGTTGATCGGTTGTATTGTAGTATATGTGGCTATGTATTGAAGTGTTTAGAACCGTGCCATAAAGTAGTATTGTAGACTGTACTGTGTAGTATGAGGGTGATCTTTGTGCAGTCATGATGTTGTGGCAGGTATTGTGAAGGGAGTATACGTGGAGTGTACTCTGTATGGTGGAGCGATACACCATGTGGTGTTCATCGTATGGTAATGTGGAGCATTATGTTCGTAAAGAGTACACATAAAGTGTACTCCATGGGATAAAACGATGCACCGTGTAACGTGTATTGTATGGGCTGTGGGTAGTGTGCTGTGGAGAGAGTGCACGTGAGTGTACTCTATATGGTGTTGTTCTATGAATAGAAATAAGTATGTGTGAAGTGTGCTCCATGAGATGTGATCATGATACACCGTAGGCAAGTTACGAAGATGGATGGATGCGTAGTTAAATAGCACAGAACATGGTGCAGTGTTGAAAATTGTGTAACAGTGTCCCAGAGTAGTTGTGATGTGATCGGTAGTCACAATGACGGGTGTCACTATGTAGCAGTATTATATCTCAAAATACGTGCGAGGTTACGGAGAGCAGTGAAGTAATGGGAACGTGACAGGATGTCATGATACGACAAGAGTACGTAAGGAATCATATCATGTCAAGTAAAAAGTTGGTGTAGGAGTTACGTAACTTAGCGCCATGTGAAGTGGTAGGTAATAGTGTAGCTTAATAGTAGTTTCGAACCATATGACACGATAGAGGTACATTTGAGGTGGAGCTTGTCGTGTTAAGTGTTCAGAAGAACTTGTAAAGGACTGGGAAGTAAGAATAGTCCTGTCAACCGGTATGGAGAAGGTTAATACCGTCTATGGTGCTTGCTTCCACAAGCAGGTGATCAATGCATTCTATATTGAACTTAGGTGATAAGGAGGTAAGGTACATGTGTATCTAGTGACACGTGTACCGGACAGAATTACTATTTGTAATAGATACTCTATCCTGAGTAAGGGAATGCAATGTTAAGCCCCAGAGCCATCTTAATATTGCATGGTATGCATAAGTGAGGATGATGATGATGATGACAACGAATAGGCTTGGATGCTGTAGTGTCGAGTGTTCTGTATAGTATTGGGATGCGTGACTTAGTCGATCTAAGTCATGCATTGATATGAGGTTAATTGGAAAATGTATTGTCTGTAGGCTGATTTCCGAAGGTGAAGCATAGTAAGAGTCACTTGAGAGCCCAGGGATAGATGAGAAGTGTCCTAATGTCTATAAGTGGGTCCCCGATAGTCTTATTGTAGTAAGTAAGGACTCTAAGACATGGGATGGCAGGAGAGTATCCTAAGTGAAGTGTAGGCTTCGTTTAGTTTAATTGCTTGTGTACTAGATGTATATATATATATTAATGCTAGTTATGTGTACGTAATGACTATTCTTGATAGCTCCTTTTATTGAATCCCAAATACGTAATTGTATACCTGTGATTGGATGTTTATATGTAGTAATTATTAGATGTATTCTCTAAAAAAAATAAAATAAAAATTTGAGATTTCTATTCATGCTTGAATAATTTTAGGATGCCATGAAAGAGAGAAAAGATAAGAAAAGTAAGAAAAAAAATAAAGAATGAATGCTATGCTGTATGTAACATGTAAGGGCTATAATGAATGAAAGGAAAGAAAGAAAAGAAAGAAGGGTAGCCAAAAGAAAAAGAATGAAAGGAAAGGAAAGGAAAAGAAATGAAAGGAAAAGAAAGTAAAAAGGACAAGGCAAATCGCAATGGAATTATGTAGTGTGGGTAGTGCACCTAGTACTGTGGACCAAATGGATTCCTACCCGTGGCTACGAGCGGAATTTAGCCAAAAAATGAATCAGGATTCAAAAGAAGATCTGCTAAACCTAGCACACGGGGCGTAACAGTATGCAATGGCCCATAAGAAAGTGAAAAAATAAAATTGAATGAAATATTATGTATGGCATGGATGATATTTATATATATATATGAACGGTTGTTTATTAGTTGTTTATTAATTATTTGTAGTTGCTGGTTCTTGTGCTTACTTAGTGTGGATGGTTTGCTTATTTGATAATCACTTGGCTGTAGTGGCTATTATTGTACTTGCTTGGTTGTTAATTGCTTTCCTGCTAGATGATTTTTGTTTGCTAGATACTGGCTTAAACAAATTCTTAAGAATAAGAAGGATCACCAAGATCCACAAGAAATGAAAGGCATAGTAGGATTATAGTTATAAAAAATAAATGCACACATTTTCTTGTATGTATGTACATGTGTTTGAGTATTGATTACATGACTGGAAAACCTATAATGTTCTATTTTAAACGGTATAAAGTAATACTTACTGAGTATTTGACTCATTTTAGTTTTTATGTGTGGCCCCTCCCCTCACAGGAATACGCACCAAAAAGGAGACAGTCTAAAGGTAAGAGCATTACAGTTTAGACAGGAAGAGAAAATGTATGGAGAGCCTTTTTATCTTATAAATCAAATATTTTTTTATGTAAACTTCTTTTATTGTAAAAACATATTTTATTTTATAACATGAAGTCTTGCATCTTGGGTATGAACTTAAATGTTTTAAAATGAACGAAATCAGTCTCATTTTCAAACTGTTTTTGAAAAAAAGAAAAGTCACGTAAGTACGATTTCACCCTTTCCAAGGCAGGGTTGCTACAATTAGATCTCATGGATCTCCTGTTATTTTTTAATTGATCTATTGTGATATCTGGTGACCTTGTTCCACTAGTGCTTATGATGGTTCAAGATGTTTTTTGACCATAGTTAAATATGTATCTAGAACCACCTGGGTTTATTTACTCCAAAATAAGTCAGAAACAAGAAAATGCATTGAATCAAAAGATGTTTTTTGACCATAGTTTGAGATGGCAGAAACTCAATTTGACACCAAAGTAAGAAACCCTAGAAGTGATAATGGTGCTAAGTTTAAAATAACTGACTTCTTCAATGAAAGGGGCATTATCCTTCAAAGGTCATATGTTGCTCAACAAAACCATAGTTGAGAGAAAGCATCAACACGTCTTAAATGTAGTTCGAGCATTATTTTTCCAATTTGGTTTGTCATTCACTTTTTGGAAAGATTGCATTTAACTGTAACATACCTTATAAATAGAATACCAACTCCCTTGTTGAAAAACCAAACTCCCTATGAAGTCCTCTTTTGAACTAAACCAAGTTATTCTCATCTTAAGATTTTCGGGTGCCATTGTTTTGCATCCACTCTTTCACATGAAAGAAAGAAATTTGACCCAAGAGGCAAGAAGTGTGTTTTCCTAGGCTATCCCTTCGGGGTAAAAGGGTATAAGCTATTGGATCTTAATACTCACACCACTTTCAATTCTAGGGATGTTGTTTTCCACGAAACCATTTTTCCTTTTCAAACTTCCTTTCCCATTGAACTTGTTAAGCATGATCGAGATAATTTCATTTCCATATAACCAAAACAAGTGACTGGTTCACTTCCTATTTCAAGATCTGCTCAGGACAAATTATCTTCATCTTCGGCACATGTCAATTTCCTTTCTATCAATCCTGAACTTGAGATCACTCCACTTAGTGACCCTCCTAACTCTTCTATTGACAGTCATCCTTCATCTCCATCCCCACCACCTTTTCGTAGGACATCTAAGACTAGAACAACCCCCACTTACCTGCAAGACTTCCACTATTAACATACTGCAATCACTTCATATTCCTAAGAATTGGTTCAGGTAGCTCTCTTGCATACTGCTTACTCTTTTACTTTGCATAACTACCTCTCTTATCATTATTTTTCACCCACTTTACAAGCCTTTTCCAGTTGCCTTTCTATTTATTTTGAACCAACCTCCTATTGTCAAGTTGCTAACAATCTTGGCTTGTGCAAGGTTATGAATGCTAAGACCTGATTTGCTTTCATAGATAAGATTAGATAAGATGAGATAACAATTAAAAATTAAATAACATATTATTATAATATATTTTTTTAATATTAATTTTATTTTGAAATTTGAAAAAGTTGTTTTGGGCATTTGAAAATTTTGAATTGTTTATATCATTTTGTTTGAAAGTTTAGAAAAGTAATAATAATGAGATGAGATGAGATAGATAAGAAAGTTTGTGAAAGTGAACAAGGCCTAAATTGCTAACCTTAGAGGAGAATAAAACTTGGATTTTTATAGACCTACCTCTTGAGAAGAATGCTATAAATTGCAAGTATGTTTACAAAGTAAAGAGAAATTTAGATGGGAGTGTGAAAATGTTAAAAGTAAGGCTAGTTGCAATGGGTATACCTAACAAGAGGGGATTGCTTACTAAGAGACATTCTCACTAGTAGTCAAAATGGCTACTGTGAGATGCATCCTTTGGACTGCTGCTGTCCAAGGATGGTATTTATACTAATTTAATATAAATAACTCATTCCTCCATGATGACTTAGAGGAGCACATATACATGCACAAGCCACCAGGTTATACAAAATGAGGGCACCAACAGGTTTGCAAACTCCTCAAAAGTTTATATGGTTTGAAACAAACTTCTCGACAATGTTATACTAAGTTAACTTCATGCTTACTTGATTTTGGTTCCATCCTATTGAAGGCAGATAACAACCTTTTCACCATGACTAATGGCACATGTTTTACAAATTTACTAGTTTATGTCGATGATATTAGCTAGTAATTCAATGGACTCCATAACTACTATCAAGAACTGTTTGCATGATAAATTTAAGTTAAAAGAGCTCAAGTCCCTAAGATAAGTCCTTGGAATTGAGGTGACTTGATCACTAAAGGGAATTCATATTTGTCAACGCAATTATGCACTAGATATTCTTGCTAACTTTGGTGTTTTAGGCTAAAAATTGCTAAGATCCCCATGGAACACAATATAAAACTTGGCAAGGAAGATGACACGCTTTTTAGTGACCCTTCTAGGTATGGAAGGCTTGTTGGCAGGCTTTTATATTTAACCATCACACGATCATATATCTGCTATCCAATTTGGACACTTAGTCAATTTATGGATAAGCCTATCACAGTTGACTTGCTTGTTGCACATCCTTAACGTCGTATATTAAAGGTATGCTCGGTCAAGGACTCCTATTGTCTTCTTCCTCTAAATTGCAACTAATTGCATATTGTCATTTTGATAGGGCACCTTGCCCCAACACCCGCAAGTCTATCACTGGGTATTATGTGTTTTTAGAACATTCTTTGGTTTCTTGGAAGTGAGAAAATAATGTGGTGTCCCAATCCTCCACTGAAGTTGAGTATAGAGCAATGACTAACATGCTTTGAACTCATTTGGATTCGGTACATCCTTAATTATCTACATGTATTACATCCTCAAGCAGCTACACTCCACTGTAATAATCAAGCTACTCTACATATTGCAGCAAATCTAGTCTTCCATAAGCATTCTAAAAACACATTGAGTTGAACTGCCATGTTATTAGAGATAAGATCCTTGAAGGTTCTATTTCTACAGATTATGTTCTTAGTCACTTGCAGCGAGCTGATTTGCTCACTAAAGCTTTGCCATCAGCACTTCTTCAATCTCACTTGCTCAAGATGGGAATTATCAACCTTCATTCTCCATCTTACGGGATGTATTGCAGCATGCTGATATTGCAAATGGTTTTACTGTCTAAGGTGCCAACTAATGGCAGCACCCACACTGTAGCACACACTACAACTTGTACCAACTATAGAAAACATGCACACTTTGTTGTTGTAGATGAAAAAGGCTGAAGATGCATGTCACTTTTGTATTTTTGTATCTTGCTATTTTTGTCCTCATTAATGTAATGCCCCGATTTTTTTCTAAGAGTATGCATCTAAACTTACTAATTAAGTGCAATGCAAAATGCAACGGAAAGAGGTAAATCTTCTATATATGCGAAGAGATTTAACTCTTGCATAAATAGATTACATGGCTTATTAAAATTATATTCTTCATAACTTTTCATTCATCATAACATATTGTATCTAGAATTTACATAACCTTGTTAGTTTTCTTCTAACAAATATCTCTTCCTACTTTCTGATACTCTTGCTATTCCACTTGATCCCATACGTAAAATCATTCCCTTAGGAGAGGAGTATTCTGTGGAACCCTTGGGGCTCCTCGGAATCTCCTACAATGTCTGAGTGTCATCACAATTTATTTACTCCTACAATATCATCTATCATTCCATAAGGAATGATAGATAAAATATAAAAAAGTGAGATTTTCAAGAAATTTCAGTAAGTACATAGTTAACGAAATATGACATAGATGACATAAGAACTTATCATACATGTCAATGCTCAGAGACATATATCTTATAAAAATGCTTTATGAGACTCATGCATAACTTAGATTTATATTCTTCATGGACTTACTCTATCATACTTAAACTCTTATTTCTTTTCTTTCATAATATTGTGAGTCTTGCTTGTTTTGTATCATCAACAGACGTTCCCATCGAATAGTTCTTATTTTGTATCATTGACAGGCTTAGGTCCCTACCAGCTTTCATATCCTCGACATGCTTAGGTCTCTGCCGGTTTTCATATCCTCGACAGGCTTAGAGTTTTACTGTTTTTCACATACTCGACAGGCTTAGGCCCCTATCGGCATGTCAAATACTCGACAGGCTTTGGTCCTTGTTGGCATGTCAATCATACAGGTGTATCATCGGTCCTCATCATGACATGACTGACTTATTAATCTTTCCACTTGTTGCGTTTTATTAACGTATTTTCTTAAAACATACTTTATGAAACATATATGTGACGTAATGTAATATACGCATAAACTTAGACTTATGACATGCATACTTTGTATCCATATGAGCCTTATAACATGTGAGAACATTTTACAATAGCATACGTCACATGCATATACATTTACGTTACATCAATTTATAAAATCAATGCTTACTAAGACAAACTCAGTTCTATAACATGTATCATACCAATTATACCCTTAAATAACATATATAATTTTTCTTTTTTAAAACATCAACCTTTATTCAAGTAAAAGTCTTAAATTTAAGCAAACAGGGTATCTTGCTTGAGCGAGGTATCGAACGAGAATCGAACGAAGCTTTGGGTTGGAACTCGCTCGAGTAGAGTATCAAGCGAATATCAAGCAAACTGGGTATCTCGCTTGAGAAAAGTATCGAGCGAGTGTCGAGCGAAATCTCGAGTTGCACTTCACTTGAGCCAGACATCTAGCAAAAGTCAAGCGAGGGTTTACAGTTTGTTCTTCGCTCCATCCTTCGGTCGAGCGAGGGTCGAGCGAAGTCATAGTTCTAGAACAGTTTGGTTCTATCTTCTTATAATTATTAAAAGTTTAGAATATAAGAAGAATACCTTTTTGAAGTCCTCACATACTTTATTCTGCCATTCAATCCCAATTTCTCCCTCTATAGATTTCTTATCTTTTAAAGCTTAAAACACCAAAGTTGTAGAGCTCTGTCTTAGCTTTTCATAGACTCTTTAATCATTTAATTTTGACATCACACTAACAAGTTATGATCAATTTACTATAAGATGTTAATCTATCAACATAACCCCTCTTAAATCCAAAAGTTACAAGGGTTGGTCTATCATTTTCTTCCAAATCAAGACCTCATATTTTCACATAATATTCTTCATATAATATCATAGAATATATTTCTAAAGTCTCATAATTTTTTTGGCATTTTATCATAGCAAAAACCACTCCAAAACTCAATAGGCTTCAATTTAATATATAAACTAAGATTAAGCTCAAATGAATATCAAACATGATCTAATCACAAAATCACTCATTCTATGCCAAGATTAAGTTAATATATGCACTTATAAATTTCTCAAAAGCTTGTATTGATGATAGAACCAAACTCTTGCAAGAATTCCTCAAGATCACACAATTAGCTCACTTAGGTGATGTTTGGATGTTCAATGGTTTAGATAGACTTCTTCTTTGGTTTTCTCTCCAAGTGGGCCTGCTTTCTCCCTTCCAAAGTGGGTTATAAGACTTACCAACCCATATATATAGGAGGGTGGTCAACCCTTTAGAGGAAAAGGAAAAGAAAGGATGGCTATAGGCAACTGGTTACGTCTTTGTTTGGGAGATGACTCCTAAAATCAAATGATTACCTTTAATCCTCCAAGATCCTAAGCCTTGCAACAAATATCATCATTCAATGTTTAACATTGAGATATTTTAGCAGCCAAAATTGATCAATGGTTGTGAAGATAGGTAAGGAGATAAGGCATGAGGACTCACCTAACCATGTATGAACCAAGCATTTCCAACTCTCATCTGGTATGCCACGCCTCTCAGCCCCTCTCCTATCCAATTTTGTCACATTTTACACTTTATAAGACACCACTTGACATGTTCTAGAAGACCATTTCGAAATTTGGTTGGGATACTTTGGTTTGTAACTCACTTAGTTAGACTTGAACCAATTCAGACAGATTTCTGTCTCTCATGTTTGCTTTATGTCTTTGGGCCAACTAAAGCTTCTAGATCACTTCATATCCTCATGACACATACTCCTACACATGTCAAGACCTTAGAAAAATTGATAGCCAATCACAATATTTTTCACGTGGCCAAATATAGGACAATTCATCTAAGTTGGTTATCAATTGAACTCAACCTAGGGCCATCCACTTCACACCAGATTTCATCCTTGATCTGTTCTTTATCTTCAAAAATCCAAAAACTAAAAGTTCTAGATATACTTTTTAAGGTTCTATAAGAATTAGAATCACTTCATTCTGAACTCATATGATCAAGTTATGATTTTTTCACTAAAAGTTGACAGATAAGCCCAAGAATACCATCCGGGCACACCAAGTGTTTGATAGATATTCATTCTTGTTTCACACAAAATTCCCTAGATAAAATCTCCTTATTTTCCATATATATACATACTTGTCTAGATCTTAGGCTAATTGAGACAATAATCCAAATACTTAATCTTATCAAAAGTCCTTAGTCAACTTCAAAGTCAATGCTTATCTATCTCCAATCCAGATCTGCCACTTCAAATCTCAATTTTGTATTTGATTAAGTCCACATATCTTAAAACTTAAAACGTAAAAGTTGTATATATTTCTCTTAGATTTTTATAACCTTTTGAATCACTCAAATCCGATATCAAATGAGCAAGTTATGGCCTTTTTATCAAAAGACGTCAAATCTCTCCCTGTATCTCGCTCGAGCCAGACATCAAGTGAAAGTTAAGTGAGACCTCGGGTTAGACACTTTTTCCACAAAACAAGCCACCATTGTACCCAATCCTACTCCTAACCTTCCAACATACATTTATAAGTCTTTTCTTTATTATACTTATTTCTTATTTGATCAACCTTCAATAATCATGCCGCATATAAAAATTAAACGGATATTTAAAAATCCGAATTATGACAATTAATGAGTTATGTAGTTAGTTATTTTTCATTTTTGGCAGTTAGAGTAGTGCTATCAAGATATATTTATTTAGCTCAACATGTACAGATTTAGATTGATTCATTTGAATATAGAGAAAACATAGTGTTTTCTTCTCAACATGTAAAGATTTAGATTGATTCATGAGTCTAACTCATCTTATAAAATCGGTTTGACGAGTAAGATTTGTACATTACTTATAAGTATGTCCATCATAGGCAATGTGAGATTTATTTCTCAATACTCTCCTTCACGTACAGGTTAGTAATTTTTCTAGTTCTTGTCACGAAATAAGTAGTGTGGACATTCATTTATCTTGAACTTGACTCTGATACCATAAAAGAATTTGATAGTAGAAGTGTTGGTCAATGAACCAAACCTGCTATGTAACGTCTGTTATATATCAGAATGGATTACAACCAATATGGTAACTAACTACAACCAGTATGGTAACTTATAACTATACAAAATATACACCAAAAACAGAGCAAATGCTTATACACGGAAACAATAAGAAAAAAAGGCAAGTAGCAATGGAATGAAGCTGTCATTCTTTCCTTGACTTGACTAGAGACATCTCCTGCACCATGAGTGACGGAATTAAGTGGATTTATTCCTTTGATTCTGCTTGCTTAACAAACTCATTAGAATTCATGTCCAAATTGTACGGTATAAAAGCATTCATATTAGAATGAGCAAATAATAATTTTTGAGTAAATCTTGATAAATAATTTGTTCATCCCAATATTTGTTGACAGAAATTTCCCATCTCATATTTGGCTCTCTTTCTATTTTTCATCTACTGAGAGATGAGCTTTTGATCATTGCACATACTAATACCGAGTTTTTTAATTACGCTAGTAATATCACCATAGGTGTAACTATCGTAATCTATTCTACCGGTACTATCAAGTAGTGCCTCCTTAACCTTAATGGCAAACAAACGAGGGAGACCATCAATGAATCTTTCTTTCCAGTAAAGCTTATCAGAATCATCACGCATTAAAACTCGTGAAATAAACACGGTTTCATACCAATTGTAATCTGACATGTTAGGACATCTCAGATTATTCAAATAATCAGAAAAACGATTAGTCACATTTGAAGGCGTACTAATAAAATGTTTTATAATCGTATAAATCAAAAACAGGGGTACCATCATCATTTTGCTTGACAGCAAATTGAATCCTTTGTTTGGCTTCATCAGTAAGGTGTTTGTCCCACCAAGACCGAAGCATACCCGTAAAACCAGAAACTAACATTAAAACAACATCAGGTTGTAAGATGTTTTTCTGAACATAGGCATCGGCGATCGTGGACATTTTTTGTAGAGTATTTAGGACTTCTTGTTCAAAGAGTCCATCAATATCCCATTCATATATCCTGTCAGCACTAGCCGAAAACTGATCTCTAAACATACGTTCTTCGATCGCTAAATCAGGTGGAGTTGGCTTTGAAAACCAGTTCTTCGTAAAACCTGAAGGTTTCATAGAAGTGAGTCTGGCTATCTCAGCTGGCTCCGATAAAAACTGTTTTAAAATAGAATTGATGACAGAATCATCCTCTGAGGATTCATTTGTAGAAAACACACATTGTCTTGACAGACATGGGCGTCATTTAGCTCATAGTTGATTTTCATCTTTGAACCATTAGCCGCTGATAGTATTTCAGTAGACTTTTCAAAATACTTGGTTGGAACCAGGCCTTCACGGATACAATTAAGATCCGATCCAGAATCAATCAAAGCAATCACAAAGAACTCGAATTCTCTACAAACAATAATTTTGACTTTCGCATACCATTTAATAGGCATGGATTGTCTTATCAAGCAAACAGCCTTAGGACTATCTGAGGGCTCATCATGGTTAGAAACTTTTGTTTCTTGATTATCGGAAGGATCTTGATCAAGAGCATGCTCAATTTTAAGAGTAATAAAATGTTGTTTTAAACTTGAATTTTCAAGTTTAAGATTATTAACCTCAGATTTGAGTTCAATAATCTCTTGCTTGATAATTCCGATTTCATGCTGTAAATCAGAGGTAGAAACATTCTTCGATTTCTTATCGAAACGTTTGAATGTTTCTTGAAAACTAACTTTCTCTTGAGAAGATGACGACTCTCTACGAGCCATAGTCTTCTTGAGCTGGGCGAGATACTTTTTTTTTAGCTCAGTATTCTCAAGCTGAGAAATTAAATCAAGAAGAAGGTTCTGCTGTTCCTCTTCTTTAGTTAAAACATTAATTGTTTTAACTCCAGAAGTTTACAACAAGGACCACTGCAATTGCAGCCAAGCTTAACCATTGGTTGAACTGATGAATCTGATTCTGAATGATAGTTACTATCAGTAGAACTGTATTCATCACGTTCTGAGGATGAGGAACCAGAATTGTCATCAAGTAATTGAAACAATTCTTGTTGCTCATCTTCACCAATATTTAAAGCATTAAGCTTATTCTTCAATTTGGTGGATTTTTGAGGGTTTGGACAATTATTTGCATAATGTTCCCTCTTTCCACATTTAAAACATCTCTGATTTTTATCAGAGTTTTTCTTTGGAAAAGATTTTTTATGAGGAAATCTTTTATGATCAGAAGGTTTTCTAAAGAAATCAGCACGGGTTTACCAAGAAGAGTTTTCTAAAGAAATGCTTTGATACCAATCAAAGCGGAATGAAACACAAATAACAAGAACAAAATGCAGAAAATAAATATGCAGCAGTTAAGAGGCAGCTAAGCCGACCAATGCATGCAAAATTGAAAGAGACGAAAATTCAAATGAAAGGGAGAAACAGCGTTTCGACAGGGGCACTGTGAGGAAAGTCCGATCGCTGTACCAGGGAACGGCCCTGATTTCGTTCAATAGGCAGCAAAGCCGACCATATGTATGCAATGCATAAACATAAATAATGAAGATAGATTTAAAATAGAAATATTCTTCATTATACTCACAAGATTCACAAAATTACAAGATTTTGGCTTGCAGAGAGGATTCCTACAAGTTTTCTTATCGTAAGAAAGGGGTGGAATGAACTCTGTCTTAAACTAAAAACTGAACTCTCCTTATATAGATGGAGAGGCATTACAAAAGAAGCCTGGAGTTGATCACGGGAGACAAACAGAAAGGAAAAGCGGCCGAAAGTAGTCGAAAGCAAACAGTAACCACACCACGTGATTACTTTTTGAAAAAGTAAAGCTATCTGCACCGAAAGCTAGGCAATCAGGCAATGATGTCTACACCGAAAGATGTTTTGTCTTCTAGTGCTGACTGGCTCAAAGGGTGTCGGCAGTGGGGACATCTTGTCTTCATCTGCTGACCGATCTTGACTTTTGTGGACTGGCAATTATGGCTCTCCGAGATCAGGCGAAGAGTATTCTTTGTCGTGTCCAAAGTATTTGTACAGGTCATCAAAGTCATGTTCTGAGTGTTCTGATTCACTGCTGGCTTCTTCATCAATGGACTGCTTCAATAGCATCATGCTATTGTGTTGTCCTTCGATCTGTTTCTTGAGTATCTCAAGCATCTCTTTGTTCTGCTTCTTCTTGGAGTCTTTTTTTGAAGAGGCTGAACTTTCTGTATCTGAATCTTTCTTCTTTGGAGAAGAAGAAGGCTTCTTTTCAGATGAAGTCTTTTTCTTCTGTTTGGAAGATGAACTTGGAGTATCCTTAGGTTCAAGGAGCGGAAAAGGAAACTCGATCTGATTTTTTGACTTAGGTGATGGAAACTCCTCCCGGTCTTTTAGATTTGGTGCCGAGACAGGAAAATCCTCTAAAGCTTGAGTCAAAAAATTATCAAGGATCTGGGTTTTATCCCAGTATTTAACATAAAATCTGCGGACAAGAATGTCTGCAGTTTTCTCATAGGTCCAATTAAGGATCCATGGTAATTTGTAACGAGCACAAAAATGGATTAAAAATGGAAATTTAGAATGAGGGGAATCCATTTTTGGGGTTACCGATTTAATATGATCAAGGACAGGCTGGAGACCTAGCGGATAGATATCTGGAATGGGGCCAAAAGATTGCCACCATTGGATGAACCAAAGAGGGATCTTTGGAACGAATTTTTTATCAAAATTAAAGAACCAAGAATGAGACATACTCGGTGCCTGATAAAAAGGAAAATGGAGCCAGTCGTCGATATAATCATGATAATTATATCTGATCTGGGTATCCGGAATACTTTTAAGAGTATTCGGATTCTGTCCCTATTGATCAGGTGTCAAAATTCTGACAATAAAACAAGAATGGGAAAAGATCTTTGAAGGATCCACTTTATCATAAAGTGGTTTCAAGTAGATCGATCCCGTATGGGAGAGAATAGAAAGAAAAAATTTCAAATCTTTTTCTGGATTACGAGGAACCCAGTGCCATCCTGGCGAAAAATAATGAAAAGCGATTTGGAAATGATCTGTTTCTACAATATTCTCAATGTAGAAAAGACTTTGAAAATGTGATTTTTGAAAACTTTCTGCTCTGTTAGGAGCAGGGAATCTAGGCCTTGTTCTACCCAAAGGGTTGGACAAGGGATCATGTGGCATGGTTACTGCCAAGGCAAACGAACTTGGGGTTACAGGTCTGGGCATAGTTCCCAGAACTGTGTATCTATTTGCAACTTCCAGTGGGGAAGTTGGCATCAAAAGAGAGGCAGGAGGTGCTGGGAGAAGTGGAGGCCTCTGGGAGCTCTCAGTCTTCTCTGGTTTCTTTTTCTTACTCATTTTTTCTCTGCAGAAATTCACGGGTAAGAAAATCAGGGGTGGAGTTATCTGATCCTTTTATATACTCAATATCAAAATAAAAAATGCTTAAAATAGCTTGCCATCGTGCAAAATTTTGTTTAGATGCAATGTTTTCAACATCTTTTTCTAAAACATACTTAGCACTTTTGCAATCAATTCTTAAAAGAAATTTTTGATTTAATAAATTAGATTGAAATTTAGAAATGCATAGTACTATAGATAAAATTTCTTTTTTAATAGTACTATAATTTAATTGTGCATGATTCCAGGTCTCGAAATGGAAACGAACAATTTGTTCGGAAGAACCTGGTGAAACACATTGTTTCAGAATGCCACCATAACCAATGTCAGAGGCATCTGTTTCAACAATTTTAAAATATTCAGAATTAGGGATTCCAAGACATGGAAGAGTTTTGACATATGTCTTAATTTCCCTAACAAGATTTGTGTGGATATCAGTCCACGGAGAAGGGTTGGTACAAAGTCTCTGGAAGAGAGGATGACACCGTTTTCTCAGATTTTTATAAAAATCAGTGATATAATTCAGCGAACCAAGAAATCTCTGGAGCTAAGTTTTATCTATAATGACATCAGGAAATTTTTCAGCAAAATCGATTGCCGTTTGGATTGGTCTGATCTTACTGGCACAAATATCAAAACCAAGGAATCTAATCTTGGTTTGGAAAAGTTTAATTTTCTTAGCAGAAACCACTAGTCCATTTCTTTTGGCGATATAAAGGAATGCCAACAAATGTTTCTAGTGATCATTAATGGATTTAGAGAAAATTAAAATATCATCGATATAAACAATAGTGAAATGAGAAAAACTATTGAAAATATCGTTCATAATGTTTTGAAACTCAGAAGGGGCATTTTTTAGACCGAATGGCATCACGTTCCACTCGTAATGACCCAAAGGAGTACAAAATGCAGTCTTATAGCGGTCCGACTCCCTAATTTGTATTTGCCAAAATCCAGACTTAAGGTCAAACTTGGTAAAGACAACGGCTTTACTCAACCTCTGAATTAAGTCATTTTTGTTAGGGATGGGATATCTTATCCATTCTAACACTTAGTTCAGGGGTTTGTAATTTATGACAAGGCGGGGTGAACCTCGTTCTAACTCAGAATTTTTCTGGACATAAAAAGCAGCACACGACCAGGGTGACTTACTATGCCTGATTAATCTTTTCTGAAGAAGATCAGAAATTTAATTTTTACAAAATTCTAAAGTCTCAGCATTCATTTGAATGGGCCGAGCTTTAGTGAGAATTTCTTTCTCTGAAAAATCTTTAATATAAGGCAGAGAAACCTCATATTTTTTCCGATTCCAAAAAACATTGGGGAGATCGGAACAAATTTCAAAAACGAGTTTTTTATGAAAATCCTCAATTTTTGAATGCATTAATGGCTCAGTCAAATGCTCAAAAATTTTTCTAATTCTTAATTCTTGTTGAAGAGAGAGGAGATGGTGTTCCTTAGCAACGATCACAGAAATGTTTTCTCTTGAAGTATCACCTTCAAGTTTGGAAACAAAATTAAATTTGACTTTCTGTCCGAAAGGGTCAGTGGTGATCCCATCTTTCTCAG
The DNA here is from genome assembly GCA_036898215.1 of Platycarya strobilacea. Classification (NCBI taxonomy): domain Eukaryota; kingdom Viridiplantae; phylum Streptophyta; class Magnoliopsida; order Fagales; family Juglandaceae; genus Platycarya; species Platycarya strobilacea. Next base: position 23,306,952 of record CM072546.1, on the reverse strand, counting down.
TCAAGAAAGGGCAAATAGAATTGATAAAAGGCATCCCTAAAATGACATCCCAAGTCATGTTTTTGACTAGGACGGACGGGATACGAAGACACACATTGTCTTGACAGACATGGGCGTCATTTAGCTCATAGTTGATTTTCATCTTTGAACCATTAGCCGCTGATAGTCTTTCAGTAGACTTTTCAAAATACTTGGTTGGAACCAGGCCTTCACGGATACAATTAAGATCCGATCCAGAATCAATCAAAGCAATCACAAAGAACTCGAATTCTCTACAAACAATAATTTTGACTTTCGAATACCATTTAATAGGCATGGATTGTCTTATCAAGCAAACAGCCTTAGGACTATCTGAGGGCTCATCATGGTCAGAAACTTTTTTTTCTTCATTATCAGAAGGATCTTGATCAAGAGCATGCTCAATTTTAAGAGTAATAAAATGTTGTTTTAAACTTGAATTTTCAAGTTTAAGATTATTAACCTCAGATTTGAGTTCAATAATCTCTTGCTTGATAATTCCGATTTCATGCTGTAAATCAAAGGTAGAAACATTCTTCGGTTTCTTATCGAAACGTTTTAATGTTTCTTGAAAACTGACTTTCTCTTGAGAAGATGACGACTCTCTACGAGCCATAGTCTTCCTGAGCTGGGCGAGATATTTTTCTTTTAGCTCAGTATTCTCAAGCTGAGAAATTAAATCAAGAAGAAGGTTCTGCTGTTCCTCTTCTTTAGTTAAAACATTAATTGTTTTAACTCCAGAAGTTTTACAACAAGGACCACTGCAATTGCAGCCAAGCTTAACCATTGGTTGAACTGATGAATCTGATTCTGAATGATAGTTACTATCAGTAGAACTGTATTCATCACGTTCTGAGGATGAAGAACCAGAATTGTCATAAAGTAATTGAAACAATTCATGTTGCTCATCTTCACCAATATTTAAAGCATTAAGCTTATTCTTTAATTTGGTGGATTTTTGAGGGTTTGGACAATTATTTGCATAATGTCCCCTCTTTCCACATTTAAAACATCTCTGATTTTTATCAGAGTTTTTCTTTGGAAAAGATTTTTTATGAGGAAATCTTTTATGATCAGAAGGTTTTCTAAAAAAATCAGCACGGGTTTTTTTTTCTTTTAAAAATAATCGCCGTGAGGTTTTTGGGAAAACCTTTTCAAATGTTTTTTCTTTCTCTCTTTGGATGAAGCAATAGGAGGAAGGCCAAATTGTTGACAGAAATTTCCTATCTCATATTTGGCTCTCTTTCTATTTTTCATCTGCTGAGAGATGAGCTTTTGATCATTGCACATACTAATACCGAGTTTTTTAATTACGCTAGTAATATCACCATAGGTGTAACTATCGTAATCTATTCTACCGGTACTATCAAGTAGTGCCTCCTTAACCTTAATGGCAAACAAACGAGGGAGACCATCAATGAATCTTTCTTTCCAGCAAGGCTTATCAGAATTATCACGCATTAAAACTCGTGAAATAAACACGATTTCATACCAATTGTAATCTGACATGTTAGGACATCTCAGATTATTCAAATAATCAGAAAAACAATTAGTCACATTTGAAGGCGTACCAATAAAATGTTTTATAATCGTATAAATCAAAGTATTAACACCATCAGAGACACCTCGTCCTATGGTGTTATCAAAAACAGGGGTACCATCATCATTTTGCTTGACAGCAAATTGAATCCTTTGTTTGGCTTCATCAGTAAGGTGTTTGTCCCACCAAGACCGAAGCATACCCGTAAAACCAGAAACTAACATTAAAACAACATCAGGTTGTAAGATGTTTTTCTGAACATAGGCATCGGCGATCATGGACATTTTTTGTAGAGTATTTAGAACTTCTTGTTTAGAGAGTCCATCAATATTCCATTCATATATCCTGTCAGCCCTAGCCGAAAACTGATCTCTAAACATACGTTCTTCGATCGCTAAATCAGGTGGAGTTGGCTTTGAAAACCAGTTCTTCGTAAAACCTGAAGGTTTCACAGAAGTGAGTCTGGCTTTCTCAGCTGGCTCCGATGAAAACTGTTTTAAAACAGAATTGATGACAGAATCATCCTCTGAGGATTCATCTGTAGAAAGAACAGAAATATAATCTGGATTAAAATCCTTTCTACTCCTATCAAGGACACTTGTAGAAGGTTTTGACCTTTGTTTTTCTAGTTTTATTTCTGCTAGCATTTGATCAATTCTATCTAGAGTACTGAAAGAATCTATTTTCTGTCTGTTCTCGGGTAGAATAATCAAAGGTTTTTCAATCAACTTAATTTTAGGTTTTGGAGGACTAGCAGTACGTCTTCCAGAATCAGATTTAAAAACAAGTTTTTCAATGTTCTCCTCAATACGGTCTAATTGTTTACCTATAATGTGAAGAGCAGAGTTTGAAAAATTGTTTTGCTCAATAATCTTCTTTGTTTCAGAAGATAAAGGAAAATTTGAATCTTTAACAGTTGGGATTTTGAAAGGAGAAGCTTCAACTTCAGCTCCATGCACTGAGATCAAAGTGGTCTCAAGTGGAGGATGACTTTCCGTTACAACTGTTTTATCTTCTTTAACAAATGTAGTTTTTAAAACATTTAAAAATTTATTCTTAAAATCACAATGCTTAAAATCATAATGATTTTCAAGAAAATCAAAGAAAAGAATATGCTTTTGCTGGGCACTCATCAATTCTTTCCATTTTCGTCTTACCCTTTGTTTTTGGGCTTGACTAAAATCACGAGCATAAGCTATACGCTTAGGTCGGTTTTTTATGCTCTTAAATTCATTAACTAGTGAAATCATATCAATCTCAAAGGGTTTGCACATCATCATTAATTGTGGGTGCAAAACATTTGTGTTTATAACCAAATCTGAAGCTGTAGGGAACTCAGAAGAGTCTTCTTCAGTTTCTTCCTTTTTGGCTTTTCCCTTGGATGACGGAAAATCATCTTTGGTTGTGTAAAAAGCTGAAGTTACTTGAGACTCCGAAGAGACTCCCTTCAACTTGGACTCAGAAGAATTTCCCTTGGGAATTTCTTGGATAATAATTGGACGTTTAGGTTCTGCCATCTTGACAGAATCTTCCAAGAATGTTTCAAGATTTTTATCTCTACTGATTCTCAGGTCCAAAGAAGTAGAAGATAGGGGACCAGTGAAAGAGTATCGTCTTTCTTTGGTCGTGGAGGGTCGGTCAAAAGAAATCTTTACAATACCATCAAGATACTGTTGAATTAAGTCAACATCTTTATTTCAAGGCATGACTTGTCTTGGGGGTAATTCTTGGGAAAGAATCCATTCATCTGGAAAAGAAACATCTTTCCAGTTAATCATCTTGGGAGTTCTGATATCAGCGCTGGAAGATGAGCTCTGTATCAGAAGGGTCTGGTCTCTAGACGAATGTAGTTTAGCCTTAGGATTAAGGCTAGTCTTCATTAGTCTATAATAAATGCGATAAATTAATGCCAGAGGCTTACTACCATCGGTCATGTCAATCCCAGAAGTCAAAATATTTAAGGTTAAAACATCAAGAATATTTTTATCATTTAAATCAATAGTTAAATCAGGATAACAATCAAAATGAACAGGACCTTCTGCAAGGGATGTTTGCACAATCCCAAGCTGACTGTCATCAAAATTCCTAAATCTTGCATCATGCAAGCACAGGAGCACAGAGGCATTGACACCTTTCCTAATTAAAGATTTGATGGCAACCTGGACAGAAGCAATGTGAATAAAAGAAAAATCTTTTTTCTTCATGTCTGTTATAACATCACGTTGAAACAGACGGCATTTTTCCTGGGTTTTTGAAATAGCAAAGGTTCTTTCTACTGTTTTTACATTGAATTCAGTAAGATGAACCTTTTCTCTCCAAGTTTTATCATAAAGAGAATCAATACCAATCTTTGGCAAACGCCATCGATTGATTTCAATCATAGGAACTTTATCAAAATTAATTTCTAAAATTTCATCTTCTTCATTAATAATATCAGGCAGTTTACTTGACCTGGAACTAACTGAAGAACTGGATCTAAACATCCTGTTCTTCTTGGAAACTTCCTAAGAAACTCAGGTACTTCCTAAATTTAGGTCTTTGAACTTACCCTGCTGCACAGGTAACACATACCCTAAGGGAACACATCCCTCACAGACTTATTGTCCTTACCAGGTACCTATCGTGCCCATCAACGCCTAACGCCTACTTTCGGCTAACGGCAACACAGGGACTTACCTACGGCAAATGGTACTCGACTGTTGGAAGTGCAACAGAACAAAATAAAAGAACTAGATAGAAAGAGACAGAGCGTCTCTGGCAATTGTCAACCAAGAAAAGGAGGAAGAGATAGAACTCAACAGTTAAAACCAGAACCGGAAAGTGGCTTTGATACCAATCAAAGCGGAATGAAAGATTTCTTGTAAAGATTTCTTTTGACCGACCCTCCACGAGCAAAGAAAGACGATACTCTTTCACTGGTCCCCTATCTTCTACTTCTTCGGACCCGAGAATCAGTAGAGATAAAAATCTCGAAACATTCTTGGAAGATTCTGTCAAGATGGCAGAACCTAAACGTCCAATTATTATCCAAGAAATTCCCAAGGGAAATTCTTCTGAGTCCAAGTTGAAGGGAGTCTCTTCGGAGTCTCAAGTAACTTCAGCTTTTTACACAACTAAAGATGATTTTCCGTCATCCAAGGGAAAAGCCAAAAAGGAAGAAACTGAAGAAGACTCTTCTGAGTCCCCTACAGCTTCAGATTTGGTTATGAACACAAATGTTTTGCACCCAGGTTGCCATCAAACCTTTAATTAGGAAAGGTGTCAATGCCTCTGTGCTCCTGTGCTTGCGTGATGCAAAATTCAGGAATTTTGATGACAGTCAGTTTGGGATTGTGCAAACATCCCTTGCAAAAGGTCATGTTCATTTTGATTGTTACCCTGATATAACTATTGATTTAAATGATAAAAATATTCTTGATGTTTTAACCTTGAATATTTTGACTTCTGGGATTGACATGACCGATGGTAGTAAGCCTCTGGCATTAATTTATCGCATTTATTATAGACTAATGAAGACTAGCCTTAATCCTAAGGCTAAACTACATTCGTCTAGAGACCAGACCCTTCTGATACAGAGCTCATCTTCCAGCGCTGATATCAGAACTCCCAAGATGATTAATTGGAAAGATGTTTCTTTTCCAGATGAATGGGTTCTTCCCCAAGAATTACCCTTCATCCCAATATTGGTTAAAAAATATTGGGATGAACAAATTATTTATCAAGATTTTTTCGAAAATTATTATTATTTTTATTTTAGTTACTCATCCTTTTAAAATCTTCGACATTCCACTCTTTATTATTTTTTTATTATATTAAAATAATATTTCTTTATAATTTTTTTTTTTATATTTTCTACTTATTTGTTTGTATATTCTTAACAATTCAGTTTTTGGTCTTTCGAAGAAAGAGTGAAAGAGAATCTTTTAAAGTATTTTTCCCAAATTTGTTGTCATTTAATTATTTATTGTATTTGTGTTTTTGAGTAATCATTAGTAACGATTTGTTTAAAATTAATTTTTTTTTAGCAAAGAGCTGATAACTAATGTCCAATAGTAATTCTGTCCCAAATTTATTAATCAGTCTTTATTTCTAGCGGAAAAATACCATAGTTACAGGCCAAATATTTGAAAGTTAAACAAGTATAAAAAATAAAAAAAAATAACCTCTCAAATACAAAGCAACTATTAAAACAAAAAAAAAAAAAAAAAAAACCCAAAACGACCACAAGTCTAAACAATCCTATAGGAAAATAAATCTAACATGCAGACAAGAAGTGCAGTAAAATCATTGCTTTCGTAATAACAATATTTCTTAAGAAATTTTATTTTCTCAAATGGTCAAATTTATTTTTAAAAGATGGATCATCGCAAAGTTGACATTTATGTCAAATTTTAATTTCCACAACTATGAGCACGGAAATAAAGTATAAATGATTGAAAGAAGAATTTTTTTTTATTAAATTTGTTTTATTGGTCAAATAAAATATTTATAAATAATAATTTAAGGATAAATAATAAGCTTTTCATATTTAGAGAGTTACTGTTCAAATATCAAAACTTTTCTCAATAATAGTAGCTACGAATCTGGCTCTACTTCAACAACCAAATTCTGTTGGACACACAAGCTCCAGCCATCTAAAGACTAAAATGGCTCACACACCTCAGCCCCCCTCAATTAAATATGATTGTTAAATTTTACCACAATCTTAACCTTCATATATTAAAAAAGAACATTATTAGATATAGTTTTAAGGTGTTCAAAATCCATGTAATTTTTCTTAAAACAAAATAAGTCCACAATTAAAGAGTTGACTTTTCATGTGATTGTTAGATTTGCTCAATTTCTTTAAAAGGAGTATGTGCCTTACATACTTAAACTGTACAAATCCTTTTTTATAAAATAAAAAATATGAAATTGTCTAAATTAACTAACTAGAATAACAAACAAGTATTGATCATTTTGGGCTGCATAACGTAGAATAATTTTCTTTCTTCAATGATGTACTAGCGGGCCGGCGCCTCAAAGGCACTTTAAATGCACGACCCAAAACTTAGCCATAGCTCTTGGCTCGGGGGGGGGGGGGGGGGGGGGGGGGTAAAAAAAAAAGGAAACAATTTATTCTTGGTTTAATTTGCTATCTTGTATTAGCAAGGGTATTATGAACATCTTCCACTAGGCAGCTTAATAGCTTAATATCCCATTTTGTTGGTTTTGCTATAACATGCCATTAACAACCTATTCCTTACAAAGATAAGGCAGCTAAAACAAGTCCTGTAGATTTTGTTATCACAGATTTTGAATAAAAAAGTAAATGCTGCATTAACTTAGCAAGAATTTCCCCTTCATGATCTCATATCAATAATCCAAATCCTATCTTATTACCTTCCCATTTAACAGTAACATTCCAGTTAATTTTAAGCCAATTTACTGGTGGAGCTTCCCATCTTATAGTCACTTGTTGGTTTGAGGTATTAATAGACTAATTGGCACTTTAAGTTTTTATGCATGGATGTATTTATATAGAAAAGAAGTTTGTTTGTAAATTGAACACAATAAATATTGGGGGAAACCAACCCAAGTGTTAAACCTAGCAAAGATCTTTACCCATTTGGTTCTTGGAGTGCACTAAGCTTAATTGAATTCAGTTTAAATTTAAGTTGAGTCTAACATTCAAATCTCAAACTCTCAAATCACTAAACTCATTCTAGTTCTTTATATGTAAGACTCACAGTCTTTTCAACTTAACACATCTTTACACATGGAACTTATAACCTTTTTTAGATTTTTATAAATATATCTAAACTAATTTTAATATCTAAACAACTCATTTTAAGTGAGTTCCATAAAACTTCCTTAACCATCTCAACTCATTACTAGTAATAAAAAACTCAAATCATCTTAAATTAACTCAACATCCAAACATAGCCAAAGCCCACTATGCTAGGATAAGAGGGAAAAGAGAGTGTCAATGACAAGACTTTAGAACAATAGCATTGGTTTAGGTGAAATTTTAGGTATGGTTTGGGTTAATTTTATGCGTAGTTTTCATTTGGGGATTGGTTATGATCTCATTTTATTTTATAGCGTCGAGTTTTACACCCTGGATATGACTAAAAGGATTTAAGCGAACGAAATCCATCCTCATTTCTAAAACCATTTTCTAAAAGGACAACCCATGTAAATAGCAATTCTACACTTTCAATGGTGGGGTTGTTACAAGCTTGATATCAGATTAGGAACTGGGTTATGCTAGACTGTATAAGCTTTTTTTCAAAAATGATTTCAAAAATGAAAGAGAGAAGGCTTTTTCTATAGAAAACTTATGAAAAGAGAAGTGTAAGTGAGGAAAAACATAGATTGGTGTCTTCCCAAGGCATGTCTTGTCCTATAGTAAGTATAAGAAAATGTTTTCTTTCAATGCTATGATGTTTTCTATTTATGACATAGAATGCATGCATGTCAGATTGGCAACTAGTAAGAACTAGTTATATAAAGTGCATGGACTGTATGAGGTATTAGAGACTATATGTAGAAAGAGAATAAGGAATGAACGATGTAATGTTGCATGCATGAATAGTTGCTTGTTGGTTGCTTGTTAATTGTTTGTTTTTGTTAATTGCTTGTTAGTTATTTGTTTTCTTATTTCAATATATATATATATATATATATATTTAAATGAATGGACTTTAAGAGATATCAGAGACTATACATAGTAAGACAATAAGGAATGAACGAAGGAACAATGGGACATGCATGAATTGTTGCTTGTTATTGGTTGTCTATTATTTGTTACCTTTTAAAAAATGTTTTTCTTATCAATTAATTGTTATTTGTTTGTTAATTTCTTGTCTATGCTTGCTAGTTATTTGTTAATTGCTTAACAATTATTGGTTAGTCGCTTGTTAGTTTTTGTTAGTTGCTTATTAATTGAGGAGTAGATTAGACTCATTAGATAAACTGCGATAGTTCAGAAGTACTTGGGTGATCACGAGCTAAACTAGAATCGAAATGGAAGATGCGATTGTGACTTCAAGATTTACCACCTAGATTTTAGTATGGGTAGTGTCAGTGCTACCTGATTGATGGGATCAAGTATCTGGATCCGACTCGAAGCATGTTGATGGAGGAGTGACAAGATGCGAGCATGAAGTTCTTTATGAGAAACGACTTGGATGTCAAGCATGCACGAAGACGGGTAATGAACTAGTGTGAACTAGTTCGTAGTAAGGTTAAGCAAATTTCGAAAACCTTTCAAGGACGTTGAGCAATTCTCGAGGATGTGCAAATTCCAAGGACGAGCATTTTCAAAGCCCAATAAATTTCGAGGATGAAATTTATTTTAAGGGTGAAGGGTTGTAACACCCGCCCCTTCTTCTCTCTAATGCAAAGTAAATTTTGAGGATATAACAGCCCGCTCATTCTTCTCTCAAATGAGCAAAAGTCTTGGTGTATGTACCAAACTCTGATGGCATATCTTTAAAAATGACAATTGATTTTAAAATACACCCAATATTTTCATACTTTTGAATATTTTAAATGTCCTAAAAATATTATATGAGGTATTTTCAGTGTGTTCTCTTACCCAAGCCTGATTGCACTATATGCCTTGGTAATATCAATTTTAATCAATACATTTCCACCTCTAGTCACTTTATTAATGGAGTGAGCCATTTCCTGAGCAATAGTAACATTATCAAAAATACTTTGTACCAGAATAAAGGCACATTGTTATAGAGAGAGAATTAAATTCAATAAAGGTTTCATTCTTCGTACCAAAATTTCGGAACAAACTTTATACACTATTGAACAAAGACTGATGGGTCTGGATTTATCAAAACCTAAGGGATTTACAACTTTGGGTATCAAAACTACACTTGAAGCAATATAGAAACGAGGAAGTGGAGTACCCCTAAAAAAATCCTTCATAGCAGCACAAACATCCTCTCCCACAATATTCCGGAAAGCTCGAAAAAAACTTGACCCAAACCCATCTGGCTTGGGCTACTTTCGTATGGAAAACATAGCATCTTTAATTTCCATACTCGATGGGACTTTCATTAACTCATTATTGTGCTCTATAGTTATTACTTGATCAAATAACTCAGAAAAATCTAGTAAATCCACTCCTTCCGGACTCCCTAAGAATTCTCGAAGGTACATAACCGCACCATCATGTATTTCTTCCGGCGAATAAAGAATTCTCCCATCTTGAAGGTGCATTTCTTTGACAACATTAAATTTTTTGGCCTGCATAACTTTGAAAAAATTCCCATTCATTTCACCTTTTTCAATCCATTGAGATTTAAAATGTTGAGATAGATAGGTCTCCTCCCTTTGATACCACACTTTGAGTTCAGTTTGAGTTAGAAGAAGGTCCATTTCAGTATTTTTCAAAAATTCATCTTGCAACTGTTGCTCTAGCTGCTTAACCCGCTCTTCAAGATTTTTTATCTGCATCAGAGTGTGCCTAAAAACTTGTTTGTTCCAAGTACTGAAAACCTATTTCATCTGTTTCAGTTTAGAAGCCAAACACCACAAACCTGGGGTTAAACCATCATCATTATTCAACCAGGCATTCTTGACACAATTTTGAAAATCACTATGCTCGATCCACATATTTTGAAATTTAAACGAAAAATGACCTTACCAAGTATTGATATGATCCAGTTCTAAAATTACTGGAGAGTGATTTGAGGTCTTTCTAGATAAATACTTCTGAGAAGCTTGAGTAAACAAGCTTAGACAAGCCATATTTATAAGACAACGATCCAACCGAGCCCAACTTCTTGCCCTATCAGCATGCCAATTACACCAGGATAAAGTGTTACCAATATTAGGGATGTCCACTAGACCACAAGATTCAATGAATTGGTTAAAATCATCCATAGCTGAAACCTGTCGGGGTCTTCCTCCCTTCCTCTCATTATCACAACGAATAATATTGAAGTCCCCCATGAGAAACCATGGAGTATCCCTTACACCAAACTGCTGTAAATCACTCCAAAGGATACACCTTTCCGCATCGTTACACTTGGCATAAATAAAGAAACAAAAACTCTATTGATTGTTTGCATTTACAGTCAAGGTAACATGTTGAGGGGTGAAAACACATAACCTGAATTTGTCTATCTTCATTCCATGACAACCACAAATTACCACCAATAGCCTGATTAGAAAAACAATCTCTCATCTTCAGATTACTACAAAGCCTTTGAATTTTCTGTGGGGAGAAAAAGGCTCGGGTAAAGCATTAAGTTTTGGCTTATGCTCTGGGACAACCTTTTTTAATATCTTTCTAGAGGTCCCCACTCCCCTAATGTTCCAAAATAAGATATTATTCATTACAGACCAACCTAGAGGGTTTGCTAGGAACCCTTGTTGATCTTCTCATTGAAACAAGTTTCACATTCAAATTCACTCTCTCCATAACCTCCGAACATGATGGAATATCCTTATCTGCATTTGGCGTAGAACCCAAGTCTTCCATATCATTTTTGGACTTAGAATCTATCTAAATCATAATATCACCCTCAGTAGTTTTATCAAATTCTAACTCTTGGATATCCTCTGTATACAAGGTACTTTGCTTCTCAATTTCACTAGCAACCCCCACAGACTTTATGTCCACGCATTTTAGTATCAATTTCCTCAGTGTTAACCAAAGTCTCAACCCACTGTAATTCGACCAAATTAATTTGACTTTGAGTGTCTAGATTCAATCTTAAGGTCTCCACTTGTTTCTCTACTTGTCATTCCTCTTGGACTGTATGATCCTCAATTTCAACTAGAACCATTTCTTGATTTCCCTGCTCATCAGAATTCGAAGCTTCCCCTATTTGTTTCGGATTCTCCTTCTCAGAATCACCAATATCAATGACTTCTTTTCCTTTATACATTTCCTTCTCAGCTTGTGGCTTTTTAACCCAAACCCTGTCAACATTATTTTCCTCTGTTTTCTTACTATCCCTCATCGATTTCTTTACATTCTTCCATCTACAAGTTTTCTCATTATGACCCTGCATTTGACCCCTCTTACAATAAGCAGGCAAATTTTCGTAAATTACCTCTTGAAGTATACTAGAAGAATTTCTGGGATTCTCGATCCATATAGTCTCCAACAGAGTTTTTGCCACATCATTCTCAATACAGAATCTTGCTCCATAAGTTTTTGTAGCACATTTTGTGGCATTGTCGCTTCGAATGAATTTACCCAATGGTCCTACAATATTTTCTAGGTAAGCATCTTGGTAGAAATTCAGTGGTAGTCCCCGCAGACTCACCCATACTAAAATGATCGACAGCTCCACTTCCTCTCAGAATTCTGGGTTCCAGTGAAAGACCCTATAGAAATTTCCATCCATATCGCAAACCTCTCTCGCCACGGCCATTTTGAAATCTTCCTCATTAGAGATCCTCACGAAGACGTTACGCGGTTTCTTTATCGCAGATACCACAGGTTGCGAGTTCAAACCCCATCTGCTCTAATCACATCTAGGGACGGCCTCTGCCATAGAAATTTAAGCATTAGAGCATATTGGAATGGTTTAGCAAATTCCTCATTCTCCTCTTTGGTATACAAAACACAAACCTCACCATCAATGGTTTTCGGGGCACGAAATGGAACAATAATCTCCGGCAATGGTTGTGCTACTCGGGCAACAACAGCTACAAATGATCGAGCTCTTCTTGCTGCCGCTGTGTGTCCCTCGGGACCCTCGGTGCCAGCCATGACTACTTCTCACGCGATCAATCAAACCCTAGCAGAATAATTTTCCCTATTCATTCTCGATGTCGGCACGGCACTTATAGGCTTTGCTTTGAATTATGCTTTAAACTCTAATTTAAATAAATGATTTTGTTCTTTTAAAATAATTAATAAAATTTTATTATTTAATTAATGATGAAAGAATATTATTTTATAAACTAAAATCAAATTAACATAATATTTTATCTTAATTTTTCTTAATGTTTTAAGTTAACTTAGAGGATACGTATTTTTAATTCAGTATTTAGAGTTCATTATTTATCTATTTGAAGAACTCAAAGTATAGGGCCTATTTAAACTTTAGGCCTCATCACTTTTTCTCCCTTTAAAATTTAAATGGGGGCATCACATAGACCCTCATTTCTTGGTGATCCAAGTAACAAATATTACTATCCAGATCTTCTGCCAAAGTAGAATACAGAGTCATGGCTTCCATTTCCACTAAGTTTACTTGATTGAGACAGTTGTTTGCAGATCTATTAATTCCCCACCCCTAAGCTATTGAGTTGTTTTGTGACAATTAAGCTGCCTTATACATTGCAGCTAATCCAATGATCACGAAAGGACAAAATACATTAAAAAGAATTGTCACTTAATTCAAGATAAAATTTTAGAAGTAGCATCAAAACTGCCCATGTCCACCACTTCAAAGCTTACTGATATTTTTACAAAATCCATCCTTTCCTATCTCCTTTATTCACATCTTTCTAAGATGAGAATAGTTTATATATATTCTCCATCTTGTGAGGTGATATTAGTACAGCATACACAACATGTCATCAATGTTACTCAAGTTCTAGATCATGAGGAAGATGCTACTCATAGCAATTTCAATGATTCTAATATGCAAGTTGAAACTTCATCAAATGTGTAGAACACTTGTAATAGTTCTTTGGTTCATTTACGAGAAGGTCCTTCATTTTTTTGATGTGTAATATATATTAATGTGAATTCAAAGGTTGTTAGTAGTTGTACATAATTGATGTAATTAAATTGATTTTTTAGTCAGCTAGGATTTGTTTTCCCTTTTCGAGTATAAAAGACAATCCAAGCAGTCTGTAATAATAAAAGACAATTCAATGCAATAACATTTTCCATCATCGACTTTCTCTCTGCCTTTTACCATATTTCCTTTTCTGCTATGATAATTCTCACAAAACATAAATGTTCGAAGCTCCGTTATTAAGAGTTAGGTGATTGTAGAGAATTTAGTGAAAATAAAAAATTTGCATTCAATTATGTATATTGTGGCCATCACATGATCCATGGACTTACCAAATCACGTAAATGCTTGTCTTCATTGATCATAACCATTTATCATTAAGTTAGTCATGAATCATGTAACATCCCATTTCGAGGTTTAATTCCTATATATACGCACGTTCACCCCAATACTTCTCTCGCCCTTACGGTTGAGCCGTTCCTATCTTTAGATTTTCATGGCAACAATTTTGTGCGTGGTAGATGTTTATTCGCATTTTATTTATTTATTTTTTCTTTTCCTTCTTTCTTCATTGATTTTCTATTTTCCATTTATAGATATAACTACCAGGCATGCATCTTCAATTTTTTAGGGTTTTTCAACCGGCATTATACCTGTCACTTTCTGCATTATGCACGTTTTTCTCTCCCACTTTTCACTAGGGTTGCAGCTCTATATATAGAGCTATAAGTAGAGTTTCTCATCACGATATGCACCCAAAAGCGTTTCTGCCACTACACCTGATCACCGGGAGAAACCACATTACCGTAGATCACCGCTTTGTCCATCCACTAAGAAGCGCTGTAGCCACTGCTTTGTTTTGTACCACCCAAAACAGGGGAATTTTATGTCCACTGTGAGCGACAACTCAGCCACCCAGCCTCACCACGCCATATATTATCTCTGTGAGAAGCAAAACTAGGCGAGATAAACCACCATAACCAGCTAAGGAACTCCCTGTGACCACCACCGAAAAACCAAAGCAAGCCACCTGCGTAGACCTTTGTTTTTTACACTAGAAAACAAACCAAATCTTGCTGCAAATCATCCACGGTGCTTACCATCGTTAGGTGTCACCATCCACGGTCCAGTTAAATCCATCAGCGCCAACAAGAAAACCCCCAGGTCCTCCATTTTCCATCTCACGGTAAACCACACGTGACAGGCTATCTGTTACGCTCTCTCTCCCTCTCTCGACTTATTCTCCCTCTCTCACCATGACTCTCTATTTTCTCTCTCTCACTCATTACTTGTTTCTCATGTATTGTGGGGCCACGCTGAACACCTTCAACCACTGCCCACCTTTCTACTCTGTTGTTTCCTTCTCTCGCTGAGTCTCCACTGCTCGGTCTGGTTCTGTCTCATTAGTGGGCTTACTTTCTTTGTAAACTAAATCAAGCTTTGCATCTTCTTTACGTAATGCTTCGTATTTATTGATAGTGTTAAAACTTTGTTTTATAATCCTTCCTTTTTGCCCTTCTGGTTTTAAAACAGACAGAGTTTTAAGTGAGCTTGTTTCTTACTGAATTACTTTATATTTTGTGTCTTTTTATAAGTTTTTTTTTAGCTTAAACGTTTTGGGTTGGTTACACGTTCTATTTTATTTTATTTTAGGCTCGAGTTTAAATTATTTCGGATTAACATTTTTAAATTATTTTGCGCGTGAGTTATAAATGAATTTGGATTTGATAAGAGGTGCTGAATTTATTAAATGATTGAGTTTTGAATTTTTTGAAAAGAGACTTAATTTTGAGTTGGATATTTTGGGTTCAATATTTATTAAGTGAAAATCAAACTATTGGAGAATTTATTATATTTTAAGATTTGAGAGGAATGTAGTGAATTCTAGTATTTTGAGGAGAATTATTATTCAGGATTTCGAGGATGTTTAAATATTAAGGATATCAAATTTTGTATCTCAGGTTTTAATTAAGAAGTTTGTGATCAATTGAAAATTACAAAAATGTGTAATCATTCATATAGGTGATTGAGTTTTCGTTAAGCTATTGTGGAAAACTCTGAAAAGGTAAGAAGTTTAAGTAAGCGAGGTTCCTATACTTGGTTTTACATCAATTCTGAGATCGAGTTTGACTTTCTAAAAACTTTGCATGTTTATGTTATAAATGAGAACTTGAGAAAAACAACATCGGTCAGTTATTTGCATTACTCATGAAATTTATGTGAAAAAGAGAAAAATATTTTTGTCATGTATAATGTAGACGTGACAATGTTTACATGTTTCTAAAATGCATAAAAGAGCGAATATAAAAATTGATATTTTATTTATGTGATGTGAAATGTTTTAGAGTCGTTGTTGGTTATCTAAAAAAAATGATATGAACAAGTTTAGTACATGATATGATATGGATATGAAAACCATTGGTATTTTTATCTGTTTGATCTATTTTGGAATATGGTTCTAATATGACGATATGGATTTACATGATATGGTTGGTACCACCGTGATATGATATGATAGGAATGCAACTACTTTGGAAATAAAATGGTCTTTTATGTGTTTGTTTCCTGTGTGCATACTCGGGATTCCGAGAACGAATAAAGGAAAGTTTCATAATATGATACCGCCTGATTTGGCCACTGGGGATAGCACAACCCTACCACAGGGGTTAAACATGGTACATGTTCTGATATGATGATAAGAAGAGATTGTACAGTTACTTGTGCCAAAGCATTTTTGATAATAAATAGTTTTTTTTTCTAAATATATAATGATTGAAAAATCACTCTATTTTATTGATAATATATTTTGAAAATTTGTATATGGAAATAAAAGGTTTCTGGTTCATGTATATGAGGTTTCTTTTAAAAATGCTCATATTTGCACTCCTGTATATGTCCTCTGATTATTGAGTTATGGTTAAATTTACTTCATATCTCTAAATATTTTTCAGATGAGTTTAGATATTTCAGCCAATGATCGAATTATGAAGCATTAAGTGAAATGACTTAAAAATGATTAATTAAGTATAGAGAATTTATATGAATATTGATAAGATTTAGTAAGAAAATATTATTGTATTCTGACAAGTTAGTATTTTCTTTTTTGGTATTGATGATATTGAGGAAATGAGTTTTAAGACCAACCTCTAAATGATATCTGGAAATTTGAAATATTTAATTATTGTGTTGAATGCGAGTGTTGTTATAGATAATAATTCTCAAACTTCTGCGAGATCGGGGCATTACAAATCAACACTCCCAGTGCACCACCACCATATGAAAGGAGAGTAAGTGATCACACTGTTGTGGCCGAAAAATACAGCAACAACAAATATATTATTGATGTAGAAATTTGTCACATACTAGTATTACAATAAATTACATGTATTACAATAAATTACATAATACATTAATCAACAAGTAGTATATCTATAGACCAATTAATAAGGAAGAAAATTATGTATGAAAGCTCAATACAAAAAATTCTGCTTTTATCCCAATTTATGTGTACCGTCTAGCTGGAATATTCCATTTTAGGATGAGATCTCTCCTTATCTTCACAGAGAAGGGGAATCCTTGCATGGGAGTTCCCAACCACACATGACTATCTATCCGCTAACGTTAAAAAGGTAATTATAAAAACAAGAAGTTAAGGAGAAAGGAGATGTATGGATGTAGGGGTCAAGCAAGCATAAATATAATTATAGCCATTGCCCAATAATTCAGCAAAAACAAAATCTTTATCCAA
Source organism: Platycarya strobilacea (assembly GCA_036898215.1). Lineage (NCBI taxonomy): Eukaryota > Viridiplantae > Streptophyta > Magnoliopsida > Fagales > Juglandaceae > Platycarya > Platycarya strobilacea. The sequence goes on along the minus strand of CM072546.1, from coordinate 23,289,938 downwards.
ATGTCAAAGCAGTAAAAGACTTATCGGCGAGGGACATAGAATAGCATTATCCAATCCTCCCGGCCGGCAGCTTGGTGGCCATGACCTTGCTGCAAAAACTAAACCACGCAAAACATTGGAAACTAAACTTGTTATTGGATTTATGGCCACCGTCCAACCACCAATCCCTGCTTCCCAGCTAATTCTGCCAAAACCAAGATCCACCAAAATGATGCAAACTCCCCCCCTATTACTTCCAGCCACATATCCGAGGACCTTCACCACTCTATTTGGAAAGTTCTTATCCGGGTTTAGACCCGTTTCCACCCCCAGAGTTGCGGAACCAAGATCTGATGTTCTTGGGGATGAAACACTAGCCGACATCAAAACAGAGCTTTACCAGGCACTACAAGGTATATTTTTTTTTCTTTATAATATTGCTCTACTTTAAAGGATATGGTCAGAAATTTGATGTCAAATGTAATATGGATTGCATCTAAACATCTTTCTAAGGAGTGAATAGAGGGATATTTGGAATCCCATCTGCCAAGAAATCTGAGATTGAAGGTTGGGTGAAACTTCTAGAGTCTCAAAATCCAACTCCAGACCCTACTTCGAAACTAGAGAAGGTATATTTCCAATCATGTTTGTGCAAATGCCGGGGAATTCTAGTTAAATGAATGGTTTTCTGGGTTATTTCTAAAATTGGTGGAAGGATGCTAAACTTAGTTCAAAAGTTTATTTATTTCCTAATTTATAAAATTGGAAGGTGGATGGATGCTGGAAACTAGTTTTCAGTACAATTACAATCTTGGGTTCCAAGAGAACGAAGCTAGGATTGAGAGATTTCATTTCCTTGGGGGACTTTTTCCAGATAATTTATACTGCCAAGGTATTTATCTTTCAAGATTCCGTTTCATTATTGAATATTCTGTCTCTTTATCAAAATTAATCTTTGTTAATATGCCGAAATGGAGGGAAAAGCAGTAAATGTGATCCAGTTCAGTGCGAAGGCATTAAATTTGTTGAATGGAACGCTCACTATCGAGGCCTCCTTCAAGATTGCATCGAAATCAGTTAAGATCTTTATTTCTTATCCACTTGATTTCTACATTTTTTATTTGATTCTACATTTTCTACACTCAAGCTCAAAAAGTAAGTAATCTGTCTTCGTTTCCTATTGTGCAGAGAGTGGACATTTATTACGACAAGTCGTCAGTCACTCCCGACCAAGTATGCTACTTTCTTGTTTCATATTCTCCAGTTTTTTGTTTTTCTCTTCTCAAATGGGAAGTATCTGTTGGCTACAGCCTTAAATTAATTTGTTTGTGCTTCTGTAAACAATAGTTGATGAATCTGTTCCGGAAAAACTATGATCTTCTGCTTGGGATCTTCACTCCACAAGGCTGGCTCGAGATTACGTATCCTTAACCATCCTTTTATCTGGTATTTTGAGTTACTAGTATTGATTTTTTTTGGGGAACTTTTCTTAATTTAATCCCCTTTAGATATGTAGATGATGGCATGAGGATAGGGAGGGATGATAAGGGCAATATCTTCATATTAGAGAGACCAGGAGAAGGTGAACCTTGAGCCTCTCCATGCTAGAACGTGTTCATTTTGGCAGGATTTAGTTGCTTATTAACAATTAATTTGCTTCAAATATTTTTGAAGCTTAAAATGAATTTCCTCCCCTCCTGCCATTAAAACAAAATTTGATCATATGGTATCTGGTACAATGCATGCAAAATCATTTTATTACCTTGCCTTTGCGTTCAACAGATATTATGCAGAAATTTTAAAAAAAGAAAAAATTAGAGTTAAAAATTAAGGTATTATTTAAATTCAGAAATAGTTTTGTCTCATCTCATTTTATTATTATAATTTTCTAAATTTTTTATATAAAATATAATAAATAATTTAATTTTTTAAAATTTCAAAACAATAATAATATTAAAAAATAATATTTTAATATTTTATTTAACTTTAAATTTTTATTTAAAATTATTTTATTCCATCTTTTTATCCATACAAAACCTTAGTCTAATTGAGTTGGGGTCTAATCTTGCTAACATTATAAAAGATTTACAGTAATTTGCTAGATACAGGCGAGACGGTGCTTGATGAGTTGCACCATCGCATTGGCTCCAGAGTGTTGAACCAAAAAGTTTGCTGGACGTCACGCCATATGCCTAGTTTGGGCGCAACATTGAGATACTCATTTTGTGACACGACAATTAAATCGTTTCGTGAGCTGTGAATTAGACAATTGCTGAAGCCAACATGGTCATTATTCCCAAACCTCAAGGCAAGTTTTCTTCCGGCAACGCCGCATTTTTGCAGCAAACCGACCATTTGAAGTTCAGTTTGAATTTAGAGATGGGCGGAAATAAGTTTTAAAAATTAAATAAAATATTATTTTTTAATATATATTATTATTTAAAAATTTAAAATATTTAAATTGAGATTTAAAAAAGTTGAATTATTTATTATATTTTATATAAAAATTTTAAAAAAATATAATAATAAATTAAAAAAAAATTCTAAATAAAAAGGGGATCTAAAAAGAGAGTCAGGACTAATTGGAACAGCTGTTGATCCCAAGGGGTTACTAGCACAAGAAGCAATCTGGCCTAGATTAGGAAGTGGCCCATAAAAGGATCATGGAATCTAATTCAAAAACATGATTTAAATTCATCCCATGAAATATTTTGATTATAAATTTTATAAAATTAAATCCATAAATTGATGTGATATAAAAGATTACAAATATTATAAAATATATTTAATATATCATACGAAATCATGTTAATTTAATAAATTTACTTCTATGAAATTACTTTTATAATTGTAAGACTTATCTAGACGGTCCTATAAACAAATTTTGAGTGTCGTGGACATTATTTTAGTTCTTCAAGTATCTAAGTAAAATCTCAACTGAATAGATAAATTAAACGGTTGCAGAATACTAGTTTCAATAATATAAGAATCTTCAATAATCATTCCAATACAATAAATACAAAGCATATACCAAAAATAAAAAGTGGTTTTAGAACCACAAATTTGACTCCTATCATTCTCAATTAAAGAAAGGGATGTCGCTTAAAGTGGTTTTAAATAAGGTTATAAAAAGACCGGATTGGATCGGTAGACCGGACCGGACCGGTTGTCTTGGACCCGAATGAAATTCGGTCCGGTCCGGTCCAAATTTTACATGGACCAATTGATTCCGGTCCGGTCCTGATCCAAAAGATTTCTCCTCCTAGACCGGACTGGATCGAACCCCATATATATATTTATATATCTATATATAAAAATAGTATATAAATTATAATATTAATATTAATATAAATTAACATATTAATATATAATGTATACTTTTATAATATTAACATATTATTATTTATTGGTTTAGTTGTAGTATAAAAATATAAATTATAATATATCTATATAGAATATTGATAATAACTTATAAGTAATAAGTGTATTATTATTATTTAATATATTATTACTAATTTATCACTATTTACTAACATATAAATATATAATATACTAATGTAATAATGTAATAATGTTATTAATTATAATTTACTAACATACTTAATATATAATATATACTAACATATTAATATATAATATATACTCTTATAATATTAACATATTATAATTTATAGTAGTTAAATTTGGGTCAAAAAAATATTTGATCATTGTAAAATTTTAAATTAAATTTAGTTCATTAAATCATATGGGGCACCCCTAAACCAGACCGAACCGCCCCTGGACCGAATTGGACCGGACTGGTATGGACCGAACTCCTGTTTGGTCCGGTCCAGGGTTTGAGAATTCTTGGACCGAATGTAATCGGTTCACAAATTTTTCAGATCGGACCAGACTATTTATACCCCTAATTTTAAAATAGTCTGATAATTAGACTATTTGACTGCAACTAAAAGCCATAATAAGGAGAAGTACGTTGCATCCTATTGAGCTAGTCCGATTGAAAAGAATTCTCACATATACTTTAATATGATCATTGGCGAGGAAATAGGAAAGTAGCAATTGGAAAAAGAATTGATGCATCCGCGGAGGACCACTGCCTACCATGGCGGTGCATGAAGAGCACGTACCACACTAGTCCAAACCGATGGATCCAAGGCTATTAATTCCATTAATGCCATGCATGACTATCACCCAAGTGAAAACCTGCACGTGAGATCCATATTCCACTTTTTTGGATGGTTTTTTGCATGCCTTGAAAAGATCGGCGGTTGGTAAGTTTAGTAGTCTGGTGCGTGGCTATATGTACCTATGATGAAATTTTCAAGGCCTATCTTATAATTCTCTCTTCCCAATGCAAAGTATAAGATCAAAATCATCTAATTAACAACCAATCAATTAAAAGCAATAAGATTATATAATAAATCAACAAACATAACAAGAATTACTTCAAATTAACATAAAAAATAGACATAATTTGAAATTAGATTACATTATTTTTTTAGAATAAAGAAAATTAGTTGATCATACCGAAGTTGAATTTAATATCAACGAATTCATTATTAATTTTTTTAGAGAAATAAAAGAAAATCTCTATCCCTATCTGTCATTGCCCTTATTTTTTTAATCCTTCATTAAATGTCTCACATGCACATGGTACTATGGTTGGTAGATTAGATAGCTTTTTTTCTTTGTAAGTTTTGACCTACATGGTTGTTCGTAGGATGCCAGGCGTAGGTAGATTCGAATGAATTTTCATTTGCGTCTCTCGTCTTTTTCTATATATATATATATATATATATTTTATTGAATTTCAAGTTTCGTCCATTGCGTCATTTCTCTTTACGCGTCTCTTGGTATTTTTCTTCGGTTTAGTGTCTTCATTGGCTTCCTACGTAAATCTGCTCCCTCTTAAATTCAAAATTGCTCCGTTATGCAGATCAGTGCTTGATTGCTGCACTTGCCACCATGTATGCAGCAAGGTCATTGGATCCATTCCTTGTTTAGCTCTTCCTTCTGCTTCTAAGATGTTGCACTAAGTGTCTAGATAATCAAAACTATTTAACACAACAAACATCAGTCTGGTTTCGCCATGTAAAATCAGAATAGTATATTCCTAGAGTACGGACACAACACTTTTCGATAATGATAACCATATTTTGTAGCACTAATTAGAATAAGAAATAATAATTAGCAGAATGCTCTGGTTTTGCTATGGTTTTCAAGGCCACTTGCTTTGATTCTCAAAACATCCCTTGCATTGTTGAGGGTTTTCTCTCATCACTTCTGGGTGAAGTCGGTGACTAGGGCCTTTTTACACTTCGAATAATTAAACTTCCAATGAATATTTGTTCCCATCTTGTGAAACAGAGATAAAAAAAAATACGTAGCAAGGTATGCATGAGTTATGCTTAGAGGAACTATACCAACAGCTATCCCTCTCCAAAAGGGAACAGAAAGAGATTGAGATAGATGACGACCTACTGGAAGAAATAGTATCTCAGGGGGAACGATGCCTTGTTATCTCACTACTTACAAACCGTCACTATAACAAAGAGGCGTTTAAGCAAACCATGAAAAAAGGTTTGGAAACCGGTCCATGGCTTAACTTTCAAAAATCTGCGAACGAAGTTTGTCATGGCAGAGTTTGTCGACAACTGCGATAAGGAAAGGATCCAAGATGAGGGTCCGTGGTTGTTCGATAAGAATCTGGTTCTGATGAAAGACCTTGAGGGAAATTTAAAAACAAGTTAGATTGAAATAAGAGAGGCCTCCTTTTGGGTGCGATTCTATGAACTCTCCCTTCATGCCATGAATGAAAAAGTAGGGATTCGTGTGGGTTCATTCTTGGGGGTAGTTGAAAAGGTGGAGGTAGAAGAGGACAGAGGCACCTAGGGGGAGTTTTTGAGAGTCCAAATAAGACTCGACACCAGGAGATGCCTGATGAGGGGTAAGCGGGCTAATCTAGGGACCCTGGGCACACATTGGGTCCACTTTGTCTATTAAAACTCCCAACGTTTTGCTATTAGTGTGGCCTTTTGGGGCATAACCATACAGATTGTCCAAAGGAAGCTAAACAAGGGCTTGTTTCTCCCGAAAACTACATGCCTTTCGTTTCATGGCTACGAGCTAGTGATAGTATGAACAATTGGCAATCCCAGTTTCTTCATGGTCGAGGTCACCCACCCCCAAAAATTCGTCAAAACACTGTCCTCTGATGCCGGCAAATGATAGAACTAATATGACGGGTGGGGACGATTCAAATGGTGAAAGCGCGGGAAGTCTTCAAAATCCCATTATTCCTACTCTAACAGCGCCAGTGCAGCATGCATCTCCAATCAAGGTAACCATATAATTTCAAGCAAATCAGACGCCAAAAAAATGGAGCATTAATGAGGATGGTACTATTAAAGCTGAAAACAAGGAAGGTGGCGTGCATATTGAAAAGGGCAAGGCAAAAATGGCAGGCACTACAAAAAGGCCTCGCATCCCCCCGAAAAGAGAGGTGAGGAGAGACAACCCCCTGCAGCCTGTGACTGAAGAGGCTTTCTTAATGGAATGCCTAATATAACAAGTGGAGGCCTAGCCCATTATGTTGAGGTTGAGTCCGAGTAGAAATATAGCTGTAATGGGTTGCCAGGAAGCCCAATTAAAATTGCCAACTGAGTCATCTGTAAGTCCTCATGGCCCGTGTTGTTGACTATGCAGAAAGAGGGAAAGCCAGATTTCAAAGGCCAAAATACAAAATGCAGAAGGGGGCACCTCAGGTGGTGCAACATGGTGAAGACACATGGACGGAGGCTGAATACCACTCTCGTCGACCACAACGAGGACCTTCAGTTGGAACTCTCTGGGGCTTGGGAATGCCCAGGGAGTTAGGGTCCTCTATGAGGTGCTCAAAATGCAAAAAATAAAATAAAAAGTGGATTTCAAAGGTTGTTTGGCAGTCAACAGTGAAGGCCGTAGTGGCGGTATAGCGTTACTTTGGCGTAAAGAAATAGGTGTGTCGATCGCAAACTATTCAAAGTATCACATTAGTGCAGTAGTTGAGGGGGAACAAGGAGCAGAAGACTGGTTGTTTACCGGTTTGTATGGCCATCTGGAGGCATCTCTTAGGGAGGAAACTTGGGGGTTGATGAGAAGGATAGAAAACTTGGGCCGCACAATGCCATGGGCAGTGATGGGGGATTTCATTAAGTTGTGATAAGACGTATGGTCTTCGAATCTGCCCAGAGAGACAATGGTGAAGTTCCAAGAAACAATTGATCTTTGTGGGCCGAAGGACCTCAGATATGTTGGCCCTCATTCACTTGGTGTAACCGTTAGGAGCAACAAGCCAGCATTAGTGAATGTTTGGACAAAGGCTTAGCAAACTAACGATGGTGCCAACTGATCAAGAAAGCCAGGATGGTACATGTAGTAGCTACACACTTGGACCATCTTCCCATCTACCTACATTTACAAGGAGAAAGCCAGCAACAGAGGAAAAGGAAGCGTTTATTTCGGTTCAAAGCAATGTGGTTAGACTCCAAGGATTGCAATCCGATTCGTAGCTCACCACTAGCAAGTATCACCAACTCAACCAACCTTGGACAAGGTGATACTATAGACGAAGGCTTGTAGTCAAGAGCTCGATGTCTAGAATAGAGATGTCTTTGGCAATGCCACAAGGAAAAACAATCAATCCAAGAAGCGGATCATATGCCTACAAGAAGAAGACCCAAGTATGCAAAGAATAGAGGACCATCAATCAGCCAGGAGGGAGTTCAAGAAATGGCTAACGAGAGAAGAGATAATATGGCACCAACATTCAAAATCTCTGTGGCTACAAGAGGGAGACCGTAACACAAAGTTCTTTCATCATAAAGCCAACCAACGTCGAAAAAAGAATCAAATATTGCGTATCATGGATGATGAAGGAATCTGGAAACAGAAGACCGATTGTGAAAAAATAATTGTGGACTATTTTAAGTCCATGAATACTTCCTCTCAACTGTTTCGGAGCGCTGCTACTGATAAATGTTGGGTAGAAATGGCAAGTTGTGTCACTGAGGACATGAACCGTAGTTTGATAACGGAGTTCGAAGCTTGTGAAGTGCTTACAGCCCCTTACAGATGCACCCCTCAAAGGTCTCGGGGCCTGAAGACATGGCACCAAGTTTCTATTAACATTATTGGCCAGTTGTGGGGAAGACAGTTACCTCGACAATCTTAGGTGCCCTTAACTCTGGTATGTTTCCTAGCCCCTAAACCACACTTTTATTACATTGATTCCAAAGAAAGCTAATCCATCAAAAGTTGCAGACTTTCACCCCATTAGTTTGTGTAATGTGGTATATAAAATCTTGGCAAAGGTATAGTTAACCGATTCAAATCAATACTTCCCACAATCATCTCAGATACTTAGAGCGCATTTGTACCAGGTCAACTCATCACAAATAATATTCATGTGGGTCACGAAGTAGTACACTTCTTGCACAGAAAAAAGAAAAGAAAGACAGGATTCATGTTACTCAAGCTCGACATGAGCAAGGCATATGATCGAGTCGAGTGAAATTTTTTAGAACAAACTATGCATCATCTCAGCTTTGATGAGAAGTGGACTAAATTGGTTATGATGTGTGTTAGGTTGGTGTCTTTTTCAGTCTTTATAAACGGATCACCCACAGAAAAGTTTTCTCCCTCGAGGGGGTTGAGGCAAGGCGTGTAACAGCCCGAGATTTTAATCCTTAATATTAAATTTAAATGTGTGGTAATAATAATAATAATAATAATAATAATAATAATAATAAATTGGATAAGTTAAAAGGGTGAGAGAAGGCTTGGGCTTAGGAAGATTGACTTAGAAATGGCTAAGAGGCCCAAGTGCACGAAAGCCCCAAAAGGCCCATGGATAGAGCCCACAAGTCAACAAGCCCATGCTTGTGGACACTTGTCAAGTTAGGATAATTTTAAGAAGTCTTCCAAGACTAATAGTTAGAAAGATGGAAAGTTGCCAGTAGATGAGACTTTGACTAGTAGTTTTCTAAAAAGGAAAAAAGTAGGAAATTAGGATGGGATTTCTCCATCCTAGGGGGGGCAAATAGGCGTGTAAGATTAAGGAGACTTCCCAAAAAAGTCTTCACTTGATAACATCAAGGTCAAGTCAAAGGAGAAGAAGCAAAAAGGAAAGAAAAGAAAAACAAATGGGGGGTGCGGTTTTTGGAGGAATGCCGTGCACCTTGTAGAGAAATCTTAGGAGATCTCCTCAAGATCTAAGTGAGTAGACCAAGTAGGATGAGTGACATGTTGATGGACAAGTGATAGATGGAAATAGAGGCATTGGGAAGAGGAAGAAGAAGAGAACAAACCAGAAGAGGTATCCAGCCAAGGAAGAAGCCGTGAGCTTCATTTGGGGTTTTGTTGAGATTGTGGCAAATCCAAGCTCAAGGATCTAGGAGATCCCACTTGAGCACAAATACAAGTGTAAGGAGAAGTGAGACAAGTATTGAAATGATTGATTGGAGGATAGGAGAAAGGAAAGAAGGCATGCTTTGGAGGATAGGTTTCGGATTGCATGGGAGGGCATATCCGAACCCCTCGATGCTCTTCCTCCAAGAATTGGATCATGAGATCCATTGAGTGACATGTGAGGTGATGTGAGAGTGTGTGAAGAGTGAGGTGAGGTGATGAGTGGACTTAGACCCCAAGGGGGGCGCCGGCCATCCAAGGAGAAAGGGGAAGCAAAACCACACTCAAGTGTTGCCTAGATTAGGGTTTTATCATACCCTAGAGATGGAGGTCTAAATCACATCTTTCAATTCCTCAAGTGTCACACCATTGCATGGGAAAATGAGTGACAAGGCTAAGGAAAAGCCCCATGGCCGAATGGCCTCTTGCTCCACCTTTCCACTTTGCACACACACTCCCTACTACACTTGCATCTCTCGGCACTTTCAAGCTCTCTCCACTCTCATTTTTGTTTCATTTCTTTTCACCCCTAACACCAAAAAACCTCAAGCCTTTTGGAGATAGAATCAAGCCACCTTTGAAGGAGAATTCCTTAGGAGGAAGGTAAGACATTCCTTGATTCAATCTAGAGTTAAGATCACTCAAAGAGAGCACACTCCACTTAACATAGAATTCGAAACTTATCAAATCTTTTCTTTTAATCTCAATGCTATAACAAGTCTGATATAATATTTTATTTACATTTTCAGATTTGCTAGAACTACTAAAAGAAAGTTGTAAGTGTGCTTTCATTTTTCTCTTACATCTCTTGAATATAAATGGATGATCATGGTTGGTTGGTTGCTATTTGTATTGATATATCATGGTATGTTGATAGAGATTTTTGGTATGTAAAGATTATGTAAATAAAATTAGTAGTATGGTATTTAGACTTGCTAAAGTTTGGAATGGATGATTTAGTACACAAGACGTTAGAAAATTTGAAAGTAGAGAGCATAATAGAGAAATAATCAAAGATGTAGTATTGCATGCATGATCACTAAAGTATGTTGTGATGGTGGAAAGATTTCTCTTTTAAGTTGATAAAACTTGAGCATGTGGTGATTTGTTTAAACGATTATATTGTTAGGATTAATTTCATGTCACATTAAGGGTTTGATTAACTTGGATGAATAAGCATTACATGTAAAAAAAAAAAAAAGAAGGCAAAGTGTTGAGATGGTGATGCATACGTATTTGGTGGAAATTTCATGATGTTGAGGAAATGTATTATTTTGTGAAGTCAAATCTATGGACATTGTTGTTGAATCTATAGGTCAAAAGCATAGTGTTTGAGTATTGTTATTTAATATTAGATAAGATGGGTGCTTTGGAACTTAGAGGGTTAAATAAATTACTATGTGAAGTAAGATATAGGAGATTATTTTGAATGCCGAATACCCTACCCTACATGCAAGCCCACCATGGGTGAAAGCATGTAGGAAGGGACTAGTAATCGAAGTCCCTGGTTAGTAAGCAAAAGTGTTTGGATGTGCACTCGAGTTCATCTCGGGTATTGGGCGTGAATGGCATTATGGTTGCATAATCATGCATACGTCACGAAAACTCTATTTTGAGTCAAAATATTTTTAAAAGGAAAAGAGAATGAATCAAAAGAACCCCAAAGGCTGGGACGGGGTAGTGTCCCACTGAAACTCCCTGTTCACTCAGGAGTGAGTAAAGTCGAGTGAAACCCCTGGATCGACGAAGAACTGTCGGCAGGCCATGTTGGCTCCCTTAGGGATTCCGGAGCGTGGTCGCACCTAAAGCTAGTGGGTGCATATGGGCGGTGTGGGCCTCGGCCTCACCGATAAAAGAATATGGATTGTAGTCACTCGGTGGACTAAGGGTCACTGAGCGATGAAGTGCGCGAAAGGGCGCGAAACGTAGCATTTAGGTTGGATATGGTCGCCGGGTGCTACGATAACTAGCAGAAACACACGGTGCATAGGGGAACCGTGAGGTGTCCAAATATGGAAAGTCATGACAAGAGGGGCTTTCGAGCCTACACAGAACAGAACAATATATGAAAAGTGGCGCCTAAGATAAAAGACATAAAAGGTATAAATAAAAGAAGAAGAGTGCTTTTTACAAAAAGTGACGGAAATGATGTTTTCCAAATATGAACATGTGAACTGAATGACAATTTGAGATTTTAAAGAAGGATTACATGAACATATGCATGAGTCATGTGTCATCTGCATATGCATATGAATGTTTGTGGTTCATTTATTTATATGCCTGATGATGTTTTAGTTGAAATGTTTGTTTACTTACTGAGATTTCCTCCGAAATCTCACCCATTTTACTTCCTTACTATCATTCCATATTTGGGGCGATAGAAGTGTTTGCAGGTGATGGATCCGACGTCGAGCCTGACATTAGGGACGAGTCCCCAGATCACTAGTGATCTGGTGACTGTCCCGCCTTTTGATGTGGTGACCCCAGGAGTATATGCTCAGTTTATAGCCGATATAAGGCATACGATTATGGTCGAGGCGGAGGGCCACCAGTATATAAGAAACCACCAGCGTACAGGCTGTTGCCTGACTATAGGTATGGACGGATCCTTATTTTTGGGTCGCGTCTATACTTCGCCCGAGTTGGGACCCGGTCTTCTACGTGTTGGAAGAATGGGTCTAGGGCAATTTTTATATAGTTCAGAAGTGAAAGAGGTGAAGGATGAGCCTTGGACCTGAGGACAAGCATAGGGGGGTTATCACTAGTATACGTTTATATTTTGTCCATCTGTTTTGGTCCCCGTTGTTTTGGGGAAATGCTTTCTTTAAGAACTTGGAACAATGCGTGTATGGCTGACTACGTGTTTAATGATGGGCTGTATAGTTTCAAAAAATATATATAGTATGTGTCTAATTCCATGTGACTCAAGGCAAAAACTCCTAATTTTTGCCTAACTTAATGCGGTTTGACCTTAACCGCTGCGAAAGAAAGAAAAATTTTCAAACCCGTATTTTTAAGCGAACTCATAACTCAATAAGAACATATGAACGAAGGGTAAATGTTCCTGCGATGTTTATCCTCGATGTCTCGGTTTGCGTTCGATCCCAAGCGTGGGCGGAGGTGTCGACAGCGGTGGTATCAAAGCAAAAGCTTTTGTCTCTGGGTAAAAATCACAAGTCCTAAGGAAAGGAATCACATGGTACTTAGCTAAGCAGTGGTCTCGAAGGTGGACTTAAGTCTTAGGGTAACTCACAAGAAGGATTTTGCACATTTTAGGATCGATATTATGGCAGGAGGGAAAAGACGTGCTCTGACCCCAAGGGCCCCAGCACAGCCCATAGGGAATGTTCAGAGTCCCAACCCTGCTAACGAAGGAGAAGCACCAGTTATCACCCCTCCAAGAGCTGCAGCAAGGGATACTCCACTGGAAGGTGGACAGGCGATTGCGGAAGCCATCTGCCAGATGGCGGAGTTAATTAAGAATCAGATGGGGCAGAGTCGTGGTTCTCAGAACACCGGAGGAGGGACATCAGGATGTTCTTACGAAAAGTTCTTAGTCTATCGATATTCGAGCTTCATGGGGACAGAAGGAGTCATGAAAGCAGATCGATGGATAATGGATCTAGAACGAACTTTTGAGATCAGCAGATGTACGGAGATCCAAAAAGTGCAGTATGCAGGCCATTTACTACACGGAGAGGCCGGGCTATGGTGGGATACCAAAAGGAAGCTCCTGAAGCAAGAACTTGGGGAAGAGGTGACCCCCACTTGGGAAAGATTTAAACAAGAGTTCGATGACCGCTTTTTTCCGGAATCGGAAAGACAGCGAAAGGCAATGGAATTCACTGCTTTGATACAAGGGAACTCGGTGGTGGAACAATACGCTGCGCAATTTATGGAACTGTCTCGCTTTGCCCCACACTTGATCTCAACTGAAAAGATGCGAACTCAGAAGTTCCAGGATGGATTGTAGCCAAGAATCCGCAATCAAGTAGCTTGCCTGAGAATAGACAACTTCAAGGAATTGGTGAGCGTGGCCGCCATTGCGGAAGCAGAGCAGAAGAGTTTAATCAACCAGGCCCAGATGAATAAGAAGCGAAGTTTTTCCCATTCAGCAAGTAAGGATACGGGCAAGAGGAGAAATTTCCATTCAATGGATAAAGGGAAAGGAAAGATGAGTAACCAGGGAGCTCCAAACGCAACGCCCCCATGCCGAACTTGCGGAAAGCCGCATAAAGGGGAGTGCCAGGTGGCATCGGGAGCTTGTTTCCGGTGTGGACAAGTAGGACATTTGATGCGGGAGTGTTCTCAGATGGCTACCAGTGGAACTGCCACGCCGGGAGGAAAAGTGAAAACTCCTACCAAGGCAAAGGTGTACGCAATCACACCTGGCGAAGTGGATGTGGAAGACGAGGAAGCCATTAACACAGGCATCATCACTGGTACTGATCTTCAATCCTGCCTTGCTTTACTTAGAATAGATACCTCTAAGAATTAATTTTTTTTTATATAGGTGAAATTATTTTGAAGTGTAATGTGGTGTATGCTTTGTTTGGCTCTGGAGCCACGAAGTCTTTTATTTCTTATGATTGTGTGATCCGATGTGAACTAAACGAGGAATTGTTACCTCAGAAAGTAGTAGTGTCACTTCCTGACGGAACGAGGATTGGATGTCACCGAGTAGTGAAGGACTGTCCATTAGAGATCACGGGTTTGCGACTAAATGCCGATCTAATACTATTTCATTTGCTAGGATTCGATGTGATATTGGGTATGGATTGGCTCTCTGAGCACTGTGCCAAGATTGATTGTCGTAAGAAGGAAATTATTTTCGATATACCTACTAAAGAGAAATTGCGTTATGAGGGGGAAATAGTTAACTCTGTTCCCTCAATCATGACGGCAAAAAGGATGACAAAAAGCTTGAGAGGAGGGGCGAAGGTCTTCTTGATACAATCTCTAAGTATAAAGGAATGCGAGAAGGACATAAAAAGCATCCCAATAGTAGAAGATTTTCCACAAGTATTTTTAGACGATCTGCCTGGATTACCCCCAGACAGAGAGACTGAATTTGCAATCGAATTGGAACCAGCTACAACCCCGGTTCACAAGGCGCCTTATCGGATGGCACCAATAGAGTTAAAAGAGTTGAAGGCACAAATCGAGGGATTACTAGAGAAAGGGTTTATACGACCTAGTTCGTCGCCGTGGGGAGCCCCTGTCTTGTTTGTAAAGAAGAAGGATGGGACAATGCGGATGTGCATCGATTACCGAGAACTTAATAAGGTCACCATCAAGAACAAGTACCCTCTACCCCGAATAGATGATCTACTGGACCAACTACAAGGAGCAACAGTCTTTTCAAAGATAGATTTACGATCGGGATATCATCAATTGAAAATTAAGGAGCCAAATGTACCAAAAACCGCCTTCCGAACTCGATATGGACATTTTGAGTTTTTAGTGATGCCTTTCGGATTGACCAATGCGCCAGCAGCTTTCATGGACCTAATGAATCGGATCTTTCGACCCTACCTTGACAGCTTTCTGGTGGTTTTTATTGATGACATCTTAGTGTATTCCAAGAGCGATGAAGAGCACAGGGAACACTTGAGAATTGTGCTAAGTAAATTGTAGGAACATCAATTATACGCCAGGCTCAGTAAATGTGAATTTTGGCTCCGAGAAGTAAGATTTTTGGGCCATGTAATCTCAAGTGAGGGAGTTGCAGTAGACCCAGCAAAAATAGAAGCGGTAACGGAATGGCAAAAACCCACGAGTGTCCAAGAAATACAAAGTTTCCTTGGATTGGCAGGATATTATTGGAGATTCGTGGAAGGATTCTCTAAGTTGTCGGGCCCTCTGACGGCCCTAACCAAGAAAAATGCCAAGTATACCTGGAGTGATCAATGTGAGCAGAGTTTTCAGGAACTCAAAAGGAGGTTAATGTCAGCTCCAGTACTGGTACTACCACAACCCCGCAAGCCGTATGTAGTGTACAGCGACACTTCAAAAATGGGTTTGGGATGTGTTTTAATGCAAGAAAGTCGAATAGTTGCCTATGCTTCTCGAAAGCTTAAGGATCATGAACGGAACTACCCTACCCACGATCTGGAGTTTGCTGCTGTAGTATTTGCCTTAAAGATTTGGAGACACTATCTGTATGGGGAAAAGTGTGAGGTATATACTGACCACAAGAGCCTCAAGTATTTGTTCAGCCAGAAAAATTTGAACATAAGACAGAGAAGGTGGATAGAGACCATAAATGACTTCCAATGTGAGATTAAATATCATCTGGGAAAGGCCAATGTGGTGGCTGATGCGCTAAGTTGCAAGGGTCAAGGAGAAGAATCGTCAATACTGACATCCTTGCGAAATATGTTAGCCAAGAATCTGCCCCAAGAAGTGAGACTGACTATGGTGCAAGAAATTGTCTCGTTGATTGAAGACAAAATTAGAGAAGAACAACGAAAGGATGAGAAGTTAGAAAAGATCGGACAGAAACTTCTAGAAGGACAAGGATCGCCCCATTTCACGATCTTAGATGATGGGACATTGTATTTCGGAAAAAGAACAGTGATACCAAACAATATGGAATTAAGGGAGAGGATTATGAAGGAAGCTCATTGCACACCGTACACAGCTCATCCTGGCAGCACAAAAATGTACCAGGATTTGAAGGAAAAATTCTGGTGGGAAGGCATTAAAAAAGACATAGCAATGTTCGTAACTAAGTGCTCGGTATGCCAAATGGTGAAAGCTGAACACCAGCGCCCAGCTGGAATGATTCAACCCCTATCAATTCCAGAGTGGAAATGGGAAGACATATCCATGGATTTTGTAGTAGGATTCTCGAGAACATCGGCAGGCAAGAATACAATCTGGATAATAGTAGACAGATTGACTAAGAGTGCACACTTCTTGCCAATAGCCAACACGGATACAATGGAGAAATTAGCTCGAATCTATATGAAGGAGATAGTTCGACTGCATGGGATACCCAAAACAATTATTTCAGATCGGGACCCCAGATTTACCTCTCGCTTTTGGCAAAACTTGCAGAAAATGTTAGGCACCAACTTAAGGTTTAGTAGTGCCTACCACCCGCAGACAGATGGCCAAACTGAAAGGACTATTCAGACGCTGGAGGATATGTTAAGAGCCTGTGTGATGGATTCACGTGGTGATTGGGAAGGACTACTGCCACTAATTGAATTCGCCTACAATAATAGCTTCCAAACGACCATTCAAATGGCACCCTATGAAGCATTATATGGGCGAAAGTGTAGATCTCCCTTATACTGGGACGAGGTTGGTGAAAACAGGATACTCGGACCCGAATATTTACAAGAAGTCCAAACACAAGTGGAGATGATACGAGAATGGATGAAAACCGCACAGAGTAGACAAAAGAGCTATGCCGACCGGCGTCGAAGATCGTTAGAATTTATGATAGGCGATTGGGTGTATTTAAAAATCTCGCCCATGAAGGGTGTATCTCGATTTGGTAGAAAGGGAAAGTTAAGTCCCCGATATATTGGACCTTATGAGATACTGGAGAAAGTAGGACTCGTAGCGTATCGCCTAGACTTGCCAGCAGATCTATGAGAAATTCATAACGTATTTCATGTATCATCGTTAAAGAAGAGTCTTGGCGAGAGACTAATGGTAATAATGGACCCTAGCAAAGTTGAATTACGACCAAATTTGACTTATGAGGAATGGCCAACTCGAATTGAAGATCGTAAGGAGCAAGCGCTGAGGAACAAAAAGATTTAACTAGTTAAAGTACTTTGGAATAATCCTGCTTTTCAAGAAGCAACTTGGACGAAATCGATGACTTATTTGGGGAATAAGTAAACTGTTCTGGATTGAGTTCAAGTGGAACTCGAGTAAGATGAAATAGACCAATTTGGAGCATGTGACGAAATACGTATTTGGTTTTGAAACTTTTAGGTATCTTGACGTGTGTAAGAATAGTTGGTAAGTGATAAGAAGTTGATTTAGAAGTCTACTTAGCTTATTTGGTGATAGAGACATAGGGGAACTCAAATCTGCTAATAGGAGACTAAGTGAGTCAAAATTTGATTTGATTTGATTTTAACTAAACTAAGAAGTGGTCTTCTAGAACATGTCAAATGGAGTCTTGGGAAGGTTAAAAAGTAACCAAAGAGGTTAAGAGAAGGCTAGGGGAGTTGCACACCAGAAGAAGGCTAGATGAAGTGCCACCTCATCCCTTATTTAAGCAGCTTCCTTCTTAACCATTGATCAAATTGGCTGCAAAAATATCTCAAATGTTAGCTATTGGATGATCATTATAGTTGCAAAGCCTAAGATCTTGGAGGCTTAAGCTTAATCATGAGATTTGTTTAGGATGGACACCTCATCTACTATGCAAACCAGTAGCCGGTTACTCCTTAGCAGATTTCTCCTGTTCTTTCCTTCATAAGGGTTGACCACTTCCCTATAAATAGGGCTGAACATCTGGTGCCCAAACCGGAATTCCGGGTCAGCCCGGCCCGGAACCGGATAACACAATCCGGGTTGGACTCCAACCCGGGTTTACCCTGGTTCGAATCCGGTTTCAATCCGGATTAATCCGGTTTTTTAAAAAACCGGAAATCCGGTTTTCGGTTTTAACCCCTTTTTTTTTTTTTCAAAGCTTATTTTATTATTTTTTGCAGAAATAAAATAAATAATTATTATATATATATATGTATGAATCATATAAAACTATATATATATATGTATGCATACATGCAGGACCACTGCATGAATCAAACTTCTACTTTTAACTTTTAAACAAATACCTGCATGCATGTGGTCTAGTTGCTTGAAATCAGAATGACCATCATCAACTAATTAATTGAAATTAGAAATCAAAGTAGATCTCTCTGATCTGTATGCTTTTCACATTATCCTTATTCCTTAACTAATATTAAATATACTGTTTGATGAACTCAACCATACAAAAAAGAAGTGGGAGTTCAATACTTGAGCATACCAACGTACACCTGAAATTTACTCTAACCAAAAATTCAGATAACTAAAATATGCAACAGAATTAATACTAGTTTTACACATCTGTCTGCTAGGTTAACCTGTCAATCAAGGCCATGAAAATATATACATCAAAATTTGCAAATAGCTGGGGCGAGAATAGAGGAGAGAATTAGCCAACAACCTCAATAATGTTCATAACAAATCCAGAATCCAAACTACAAGTAAACATATTTTTAGACATATAAACGCATTACTGCAATGAGTACTACTTGCTCATAATTACTTGGAAAAACCCTGCAGTTAATTGTAGTAGCCAATAGAAAAAATTTATTTCCTATCTACTAGGACATTACTATAGCAAATCAATCAAAGGCTGATACATCTCATTGAATCTGGACATTATCCTATAGGCCAATTAAACCTTCCCCATATCATCTGCAAGCACTTGGATTTCATACATCTAACTGATATCAACAATAGCAAGCATTACTTAATTCTTTTGATGAATCGATGGCTCAATACCCTATAATAATCAAAGTAGATCTCTCTGATCTGTATGCTTTTCCCCAATCTGTAAATATCCTACAATCTGTAGGACTTGAGTTATACCAATATATAATGTAGTAATTGTTTAATCAGCCCAACATTCATAACATAAGGCATGGTGACTACAAGCTATTAATTAGTCACAACATATATGAATGAAAGGAAATACAACAATTCAGTTTTTAAACTAAATCAACAACATAGTACATAAACAAAATAATGGTGCACAGCCACTATTTGATCTCCAGCTTGCTGTCAAGTCCCATTTGTTATACCCATCATTATCTCTACAGAAAAAATAAAGAAGCATATATGAGAGATCAATTAATAACAAGGTGTATGAGAATAACCGTAACAATAAATTACTTGGGACAAAAAGTGTTTTCATTAAACCAATGTATTAAATATTGTAATATAACTCAAATAAAGCACTTACTCTAGATTATCATGAATGGGAAGGAAGACTCACAGCAATCTCGGTTGAAATTTCATCTATATCATCATCTAAAAAAGTATTAAATATTAAGTTAGATAAATAATAAATTAAGTTCAATACATATTAAAAAATTATATTTTAAGTTTCAAACTTACCTTCAAGATCCATCATCTGTATGTATTCTTGTAACTCCTCAAGGTCCAAAGGTTTGGTCCTCAACCAATTTTGTGTGCATAATGCTTCGACAGTCTCTGGAGACAACGAACTCCTAAAAGGATCCAATACTCGTCCTCTAGTACTGAATGCGGACTCCGAGGCAACAGTGGAAATAGGGATGGCTAACACATCACGTGCTAACTCAGCAAGGACAGGATAATTGGTGGCATTAACTCTCCACCAATCCAGAATATCAAAACCAAGCGAGTCTTTTACACACGCCTCAGATAAATACCTCTCTAGCTCTGATTTAAACTCCATACCACCCTGCTCCTCAAGGTATTGGTTGAAAATCATCCGGAGTTTATTTGTAGGTGGTGCTGGCACATCAGAACTCCCCCTGCTAGTAGTGTGTGGCCTCCCTTGAGCCACATTAGAACCCCCTCCACTAGTCACACGAAATGTGTTATATTGCTCGATCAAGCGGTCTAAAAGGAGTTTAACCTTTTTCTCTATCGCCTCTGCCTCCGTATGCCCTTTGCACTTTGTTAACCAACATTTCATTCCCATCTTTTTATATCTTGGATCAAGCAAAAAACCAATGTATATTATCAAGTTGAATTTATTTGTATTGCCCCAATACTTGTCATACTTGAGTCTCATACTTGCACCCATAGAACTGATGATATTATCAGTACTCAATATCATTTCATTTAATGAATCCTCAATTATACAAAGCTGCTCAAAGTAGATATTACTCGTCACATACAGAGAACCAGATATGTTCAATGTAACATCATAAAAAACTTTCAGAACATCAATAAAAACTCGTGCAATCTTCCAATCATCAGCAGTGGGAGGGTTCTTAAAATTTTCATCCATATACACAAGTTGTTCAAAAGCTTGTTTATGTTGTTCAGCGGTACTCAACATCAAATACGTGGAGTTCCATCTAGTAGAAACATCCAAACAAACCATTCTCCCGCTAATATTTTCCTTTGCCGCACAAGTCTTGAACTTGACAAATCTTGATGGCGAAGATTTCACATATTTGACAGCATCCCTAATCCTTGTTACTAAATTAGAATTTTCCTCCAAGCCTTCCTTTACGACCATATTCAATATATGGGCAGCACACCGCATGTGAAGATGTTCACCACCCAAAACTGTACGACTATTGTTTTTCATTCTCCTCTTTATGTAATCAACAGCAACATTATTTGAACTAGCATTGTCAACTGTGATGGTCAATATTTTATTAACACCAAATCCATGCAATGCTGACTCTAACACCCTTCCAATAGTATCGCCCTTATGGTCAGGAATTTGGCAAAACTTGAGTATTTTTTTATGTAATCTCCAATGGCAATCAATGAAATGTGCAGTAATGCACATATAATTCAAGTTTTGCACCGACGTCCAAGTATCGGTGGTAAGACAGATTCTTTGACCATACAACAAAATTTTCAACTGTATCTTCTCTTCTTTATACAGTTTAATACAATCCCTTTTTAGAGTGATTCGGGATGGTAAGGTAAACCGGGGCTCTAAAGCAGCCACGTAATCAATAAACCCTTCGTTCTCCACAAGCCTAAAAGGCAATTCACACCTAATAAAGAACTTAGCGGTTGACACCCTAAGTTGTTCAGCATCGAAGTTCAATAGAACTTGTGGGCTACACACATTTCCCTCTACATCCTTTTTACTACTAGAGGTATTTTTTGGAGCAAAAAAATGAGATTTTGAACAGTTAAAAAGATGGGTCCTCATAGAGGAAGTGTCATTCTTGTAGTGGCACTTGTATTCCTTACCACACCAATTGCACTTGGCTTTTGGGTCATCGGGATCAATAGGTTCAACTTTAGTAAAGTTATCCCAAGCTATTGATTTGTTACTATGTGCTTTTTTGGATTTTTTTGGTATAGGTGGGATGGAACTAGTAGGATTTTGTGTATGTGTGGATGAAAGGGTTGGACGACTCCCACGTTCCTCCACATCCACTAGAGTAGAAGAATCACTACCAAACCATTGAGTTGTACCGACATTATAACTCACAAAATCTTCTTCCATCTGTTATTCAATAATCACAAACACAAAACAGGAAAAACAAAGCGTTTACAATACAATTTTTAAATGAACATGCAATATTGATATTTCAAATGTAAAGTGTAATATGAAAAAAAATGGGGAAGATGGGATTACAAAATAATCCAATATTTTCCTCCTCCTCCTCAACTTATTGCAACCAAAATAATCAAGTTTTTATTTGTTTTGAACTAAAGATATTTCAGGGGCAGGTGCTTTGGCAGTAGCTAGTGATGGAGGTCAGTTGCCGGTTTATCTGGAAATTCTGCATGCTGAACATTAAACATTTTTCAAATTAACAGGCTGAAATGCTGACCCCTAGGGGGTTGTCTCAAGTGGAGAGTGTTTTGGTCTTGTTAGTATGCTTGAAGTTCGAACCGTTGAGTGCAAACAATTTCATTTCTAGGAACCACATTTTGGTGACATGTTGTGTGATGGTCCTTGGAATTTAACTGGGTTAAAGACATATTTACAGAACATTTAGAGTAAAGTTTCAGAGAAACAACGGATCATCTATCTAGGTGCAGAAATAAATCAACTTGGACAACTGCATCAGAACAAGTTCAACATCCTGAACTCCATTAGTCCTATAACTAAAGCAATAACATAAACATTAATTTCCAAAGACAAAACTCTTGTTCTCAAAGTTTCAATCATGTTATATATGTTTGAACAAAACAGTACTGACTTGTATATAAACTAGATGTTTTTCCCACTTTTTATTATGTTTGGTTTAATTTTTGTAAATGTATGGCCTCCTTTAAATCTGTTTGAAATCTATTGATTTTTTTTCTTTTTTTTTTTTACTTTCTCATTTATCATTTACTATTATTATTATTTTTCAACAGGACACGTTGTGCCCTTCCTAGTGTGCATGTGTGTGCGGTTGATTAAAGTGGTCAAGAACATATATACAACAATGCATCATGAATTTGATCTACAAAATCATCAACTATAAGCAACGATTTGTGGCGGTTTTTCTTCGCTACATGCCTACAAGTGAGAGTTTATTAATAAAATTAGGATAGAGATTATTATTGGACATATAGTCCCGATTCTTTAAAAAAAAAACTATAAGCAACGATTTGTTTAGTTTGCATGATGAAAATTGATATCCATATATATATATAAGTTATTTATGAGGCCCTGCAGCTTGGATAAAGAAGGAAACTAAGATACAGGCAATACTAATAAATTATGGTTCAATTTTTTTCTGTTTCGGTCTAATTTTCTACGGTTCGGTTTTATTCTCTTCAACAAATCCGAGTGCTCAAACTAATTTCTTGATCATGATCGTTTTGAATGAATGCATAGCCTGCTACATGCAGACTTTGACGAAATGAGCATAATGTATAAATCCACAATACAAAACAGGTTAATCCAAATCATCTCTAGATGGTTAAGCAAAAACAGCACACAAAATCCATTGAGTGCAATATCTTTTTAAGCAAGCTGGCCTATATAAACTGTGATAGTAACTAAGCAGCAGAAAATAAAGAAGGAAGTACCTGATCCTCTTTTCCTTCTATATATAGCAAGAGCACTAACGATGGGAGTTTGAAATCGACCGAAATATATAGCAAGACCCGAAGCAGCTCTGGGAGTTTGAAATCGACCGAAATATAGAGAACTAGTGACCTATGGCACGACGACAGATGACGAGGGAGGGGGAGAAGTAACTCTGGAAGGATGGGGGACTAAGGATCGATTGAGAATGGGATGCGAAGGCTAGGGTTTAAAGCTTCGAGCGACAGAGAATAGGGATTTCGAGGCTGCGAGCGATAGGGATTTCGAGGCTGCGAGAGAGAGAGAGAGAGAGAGAGAGAGAGAGAGAGAGAGAGTGGGAAATGGAGAAATGAAATCCGGGTACCGGATGTTAGATCCGGTACCGGATTTCAATGGATAATATCCGGATCATATAAAATCCGGTCCGGATAAATTAAAATGCGGTTTTGGAATTGAATTAATCCGGATCCGGGATCCGGAACCGGAATTCGTATATCCGGTTTTCAAATCGGACTGGATGAACACCCTTACCTATAAATAGGCATTGGAGAGTCTTCTAACTCTCTTTGGAAGCATAGCACACGTTCCCTTTAAAAGAAGACTAGGAAAAACCATTCTCAAGTCCCTAAACCTCCACACATACCCTAAATGAGCTAAGTGAGTGATTTTGATGAGAAAGTTTGCAAGGAGTGGTTGATCATTTCCAACAAGTTTTAAAGAACTTGTAAGTCCACATTCTAGTTTAAATTTAGCATGGAGATGGCTTATTTAAGTGATTGAACTATGCATGCTAGTATTGAACCCTTAAATTCTTGCCTAAGTATTCTTTGAATTGGTTTTGTCATGGAAATGTGTTAAATAAAGTTAGAAAAACCTAAATTTTTGTTTTAATAAGTAAAAATAAAGTTTATATGAAAAGATTTCACGTTTTAGGTTGAAAAACCATCGAACCCGAGATTTCCCTCGACTCTCGTTTGACGCTTGGCTCAAGCAAGATTTAGGCCGAGACTTGGCCCGACTCTCGCTTGACGTCTGTCTCAAGCGAGATATAGGGAGAGATTTGACGTCTTTTGGTAAAATGATCATAAGTTGCTCATTTGATATCTAATTTGAGTGATTCAAAAAGATATGAAAATTTAAGAGAAATATCTACAATTTTTATGTTTTAACTTTTAAGAGATAAGGACTTAATCAAAAAATGAAATTGAGATTGAAATAAAAACTAAGTTTATTATAGTGTGCATTGATTTTATGAACTGAAATGATATAAATGCATGTGTATGTGATGTGTAATATTCTCACAATTTATAAGGTTCATATGGACATACAATTTGCATGTCATAAGTCTAAGTTTATGCGTATGTTCATTACGTCACATATATGTGTCGTCACAAGAAGTCTGTTTTAAGAAAATACCTTAAGAAAACTTTACAAGTTGAAAGATTAAATATAAGTCAGTCACGTCATGATGGTGACGGCGATATGTAATGCCCGGATGACTGATGTGCCGACAGGGACGGTGATACGTAATGCATGTCGTATGATAAGAGTGTTTATTGTCATCACGGGAACGGTGATACGTAACGCCTGGAGAATGACATGACTAGTGGGGACGGCAATACGTACCACCCGCAATGTTAAGAATGCTCCGTGTTAAGATGGGGATGGCGAGACGTAATACCTAGAAGACTGACACAGGACTCATCACAACGGGGATGTTGATACGTAACGCTTAGAGGACTGATGAGTTATATGTGATGAGAACTACGATATATAACGCCCATCAATAATAAGAAATAAATAAGTTTTAAAAAAAGTTTTTTTTTAAGAAAAATGTGATAAATTATCATATCTGTTTAAGTTAATGATAAGTTATGTATAAATCACATGAAATATATATTTTTAAATTATGTCTTCTTTTAGATTTTCTAAAAATGTTAATGGTTGCCTTGTATATGCTCTTTTAAGTTAATTGTATACTTACTGACATTTCTAAGGAAATCTCACTCTTTTGTGATTTCATATTTCTTTTTTGTACATATAAACTATATACAGGATGTGATGGCCAATAACGGGAAAGCCCCAATGCTGCAGGAGACTCAGGGGAGTCTTGAGGGATCCTCTAGTTATAGTCCCTATGTAGATTTCACTTTTGCATATTTGGGACTTTTTATCTATGACCAGCTGATGGAGTTTTGGTATCGCAGTGCATCCGCTTTTTCTGAGGAGAAACGTACAGGATGCTGCTTGACTTTGGGTTTAGATGGCTCCCTGTCCATATGTGGGGTCTACACAACACCACAGGGACAATATCTCCAGTGAGACCGTTGTCTTAGTTTAGGTATGTTTCGTTATGGAAGCAAATTTCCTGAAGTTAAAAAGGAATCCAAGTAGCTATAAGGATGGTCTTCTTAATGTTATAAGTATTTTGTTAACCCTGATAACTATTTGGACTTTGTATATATATGACTGTACAATATTAAGTTTATGAATGAATGGAATGGATGTTGTAAGTGTATCTTTCTCCATGCAATCTCTAGAAATTCTTATATTTGAAGACGTTATCCGCTGCGAATATTATATTCACTAAGTTTTTGATACGTACGAGGGTGATTAGTCTAGTGTTAATTATCCTAACACCTTGGTTTACGTTAAATCCCAGACATAAATTGGGGTCGTCACAAAGATCATACGTCTGAGGTAAGTTTTTTAAGAGTTATTCGATGGCAGTATTTTATTTTTTAAGACAAAATTTATATTATTATTATAATTTTTGAAATAATTGAAGAATAATTGTCGAAATCCAAACTTGGAATTGAATGATTGCCAAATCATATTTTAGCAGTAATTATTTGGGGGTAGATTTGTGCATATAATGGCCTCCAACTAAATCTTTAACCAAAAGGCCTTTCCTTTCTACTACATCTATATATTGATCCATAAATTGAAGCAACACCGTGAGAATTATACATATATATATATATAAACCAAACATTGCATAAATAAACCAACCGATTATAAATATCAATATTTAGTAGGGTGGAAGTCCCCAACAGTCATCCCAAAATAAGTAAAAGCAGCACTGAAAATGAAAACAACAAAGCAGGTTGTTATCTTGCCAAAATATTGGCTCCAACCTATTTTTGCAAGGCCAGGCCGCTTAAAAGCAGTTTTAATATGATCTGATAAATAGACTATAAGCCTATGAGTAGAAGCTACAATTGAGAGGAGTGTGTTATATTTTGCTGATCTGGTCCAACCGTAGGAGAGAGTATTACGACTAGCAACTTGAAAAACAGGAACATATGAGAATAACAACTTGAAAATGATCCAATACGCTAGCAACGAACCTTCACAAGCGGTGGTGTCGCGTGAGGAGCAAGAAAGGGGCACTTAGATCTGGAAGATCAAAAGCTGCTAGCTTTGATTTTGCCGCACGTGGTGGCAAAAAACTTTAAATGATGCGGCGGCGCGTGAGGCTCACTCGCACTGTAAAGCTCATGTGCACCACACACACCATTTGTTTGGACAAAGTTATCCACCATCCGATAGATCAAGATAGCCGTTGTGTGGTATTCGAAGAATGCCGACAAGCAGCAAATCAAAAAGCATTTGTAATATTTTTTAAGAAAATTTAAAAAAGACCTACAATACAGCCTAGGGACTGAATGATTGGGGGGAGGAGATGAAACTCCACCCCTTAGGCAGAGAACCTAGGATAGTAGGGCTGTAGTGGGAGAAAGCTTTGGGTAGAGAGAAAACTTCTCGAAAAAACTTATCATGAGAATTATATATTACTATGAAACAATCCTTAAACACTAAGCAACAAGGAAAAAGTAAGTTTACCTGCGGATCCAACATCTTCATGATTTATATATTCAAAGTTCAATAGTGTCATAAATAATACTCTAAAAAGATCACAACTTGAAGAAGAGAGAGAGAGAGGTAGGCCAATGGCAGAATGCATATTTATGCTGAATTCCATGCAGCAATCATGGCCTTTCAATCAATTCCAAAGATGCAGGCATGTCAAGCCGGCCTCCAACATTATACTAATTTTATTTTTCTGACGGGCAAGTCTCATCTATCCATAAGTTATTTAACTTAATAATTGATCAATGAAATTAAATGTATGAATTAAAGAATAATATATATTAATGAGTGGCACTATCTTGTTGTTTGAGTAGCACTACTCACACGTACTGCTAGTGTAAAATTTGTTTTTTTATTTGTTTTTAATTTTTATTTATATTTTTATTATCATTTTAAAATATCTTCTAAAATATTAAAAAAAATATAGCAATATACTAATAATTACTTACTTCCTTAAATATTAAATAAAAAAAAACAAGAAAAGCTATTTCAATCTTGGTTCTACAATTCCTTTGTGGTTGGTTGACCTGAAAGAAAGCCTTGTGCATCTCAATGTTGGTAATAATAGCTTAAGAGGTGAAATCTTTGGGAAAAATTACTCCTCTCCTAGTCCTTGACCTGTCTTTTAATTCATTTGTGGGAGGCATACCAAGTTCTTTGTGGAATCTTTGTAGCTTGAAAGTCTTAAATTTAACCTTGAACAGATTGAATGAAACAATACCAGACCCTTCTAAAGATGCATCTGGATGCATTGGGAGTAGTCTAGAGAAACTAAGTTTGAGATGGAACAAGGTTAGAAGTCCTTTGCCCGATCTTACAAATAACTCATTCTATGGTTCAAATCCAGTACCATATGGAAGATCGTTCAACTTGAAAATGTTGGATTTTTCTCCCTATCATCTAAATGGAACAATTCCAGAATCTTTTGGGAAACTTTCTTTGCTTGAGAAGTTACTCATATCCACCAATTCCTTGCAAGGAACCATGTTTGAACTCCACTTTGCTAACCTCTCAAGATTAGAAGAATTAGACATTAGTGTCAACTCTCTAGTTCTGCAAGTAAATCCTGACTGGGTGCCCCCATTTCAACTCAATTACATAAACATGAAGTCTTGCAATATTAGGCCTTAAATGCAAACAAAGATCAGATGTTCTGCCTCAATGGTTTCCCAACCTAAAATTTTCCTATTTGGACCTACCCTTCAAACACATTAGGGGTAGGCTGCCAACATTTTTTAAAACAGATTCTGTCTACATGAATCTGTACCTAAGTTCAAACAAAATCAAAGGCCTTCTGACAGCTTTTCCTTCTATTTTAAACAGATTGGATCTCACTGAGACCTTAATATCAAGTCCAATTCCACAAGATATAGGCAATATGACACCTACGTTGGACAATTTACTCATCTTCAAGAGTCATTGTGCAAAATAAATACCTTCCGAGTTCTTGATCTCTTAAAAGACAGGCTATATGGTGATATCCCAGATTGCTGGAGCAATTCAAGATTTTGGTTGTTCTATATTTTTCAACAAACAATCTTTCTAGGGTCATCCCAATCTCATTAGGAAATGCAACATCATTGCAGTGTTGCGCACACACAATACTATCCAAAATCACACAAGACAATATTTAAGTGGTTCAGCAATTTGCTTACATCCACTAGTACCAAATTCAGTATGCTTGTCTGAAATTACAAACACTTAACAAATATCTCACGTCCACTTTCTCTAATTTGCATACACTTCTTCACATATCAGAGCTCTCATTTTATAGGAGAAGCTTTATAGAATATTTACTAAATATCTATCATCTAGAAGAAGATTATTAGAGGGCTAGTTGCAGCTATATTGGACTTTTGCATTCACATGGTGCAATGCAATCTCCTATGACTGTAGCAACTAAACTTGGACGGTGCAGCCAAGTTTTAACTTCTGCACTTAGGTGTTTGCAGAACATCAAACTTGGATGGTGCAACCATTCACACATAGGTAGCCTATTTTCAACAATCACCCCTTCCACCAAAGTGTGTTATAGTAGGCTGTTTACAAATTGATTCATTCTTCAAATGAATGCACCTCCTTGTTTGACGTGAAAAACTTCCGCTATCAAATGTGCCCAAAGGCGCCAATGCACTAGAAAGTGCTCAGCAACTTGCTATATTGATCAAGTTCAAGCAGTGTTGGAACTTGATCCCTGTGACGACTTTTGTCAACATATCTACTAGATTATCTTCAGTGCCAATCTTCTGAAATATGATATCCTAATTTTCTAATATTTCATGTACAAAGTGAAATCGGACATCAATGTGTTTTGTTCGAGAGTGATACACTTGATTCTTGGCTAGATGAATTGCACTTTAACTGTCACGGTAAACTGTAACCTCTTGCTGCTTAAAACCCAAATTTGTTACCAGTCCCTATAACCAAATGGTTTCTTTCACGGCTTCTGTTACAGCATGTATTTAGCCTCCGTGGATGACAATGTAATTGTATACTACAAATTCGATTGCCAACTAACTGGTGCTCTAAACATAGTGAACACATCCTGTTGTCGATCAGCATTTGTCAAGATCACCTGTATAATCTAAGACAACAAATCCAGTTACTAGACTATCTTCACTCTTCTCGAATTTCAAACCAATATCTACTGTCCCTAGAATACACCGCAGAATCCATTTAGCCACATGCCAGTATTTCTTTCCAAGATTATGCATATAACGACTGACTACGTTGACAGCCTGGGAGATATCAGGTCATGTACACACCATGACATACATTAGGCTTCAAACAACACTTGCATACGAGACATTTTTCATGTAGTCTCGCTCTTCATCATCTTTAGGAGACTGCAATACACTGAGCTTCAAATATGATGCCATTGGAGTACTCACCGGCTTCATCTTTGAGTCCATGTTGAAGTGTTGCAATACTCTCTTCAGATACTGCTTCTGAGTAAGGTGAACTGTATATTTCACCCTATCTCTGTTGATCTCCATTCCCAATATTCCTCGTGCTTCTCCTAGATCATTCATTTCAAACTCATAACTCAACTGAGTTTTCAAATGATTTATCTCCACATTGCTTTTACATGCAATCAACATATCATCTATATATAAAAGCAAATAAATGAAATATTCATCTACAAGTTTTCTGAAATACACACAATGATCATATTGGCAACGCGTGTATTTCAGATCTATCATAAAGCGATCAAACTGCTTGTACCATTGTTGAGGTAACTATTTTAATCCATAGAGAGACTTTTTCAGCCTATAGGCCCATTTTTCTTTACCAGTTTCTTTAAAACCTTCTGCTTGAGACAGATAGATTTCTTCTTCCAGATCACCATGCAAGAAGGCTGTCTTCACATCAAGTTATGCTAACTCAATATCATTTTGTGCAACCAAAGCTAGCAATATCCGAATGGATGAATGCTTCACAACAGGAGAGAATACTTCACTGTAGTCAATTCCCTCTCTCTAAGCGTAGCCCTTGGCTACTAATCTAGCTTTGTATCGTAATCTATTTCTAGAAACTTGATCATCTTTCTGATTAAAAATCAACTTACAGTCAATTGACTTATTTCCTTATGGAAATGGCACAAGTTCCCAAGTCTGGTTCTTATGAAGAGACTGCATCTCCTCCTTCATCGCCTTTATCCATTCATCATTTTCACTGTATGGTTTCTCTATAAGTGGTTGGGATCTCACCCCCTTCAACTAGTAGTGCATATGTCACAAAGTCTATATAACGTGTCAGTACACGTTTCTTTCATCTCAACTTGTTGGTTGCTATTGACTCAATTTGACTTGGAGGTATTGTAACTGAACTATCAACCTCCTCTTGTCTATCTTCTCTTAAATCATTGGGAGTAATAAACTCCACCTTCTACAAATCACCGGGTGTTTCGCCATCATAACTGCCTTAATTGGAATCTTTGTGCTTACGTGACTTAAGCATCTCAGATTTGTTGAATATAACATCTCTACTGATGATTACCTTCTTAGACTCTATACACCAGAGTCTATACCCTTTTACACCAGTACTAAAGCCCAAGAATTTTACTTTCTTGGCTCTAGGATCAAGCTTATTTTATTTACCATGATAGTAAGCATGACTTCTAAAAATGTGTAAAGAGTCATAATCATTAGTATGTATACCTTTCCATATTTCAATGGGTAAACATCTTCTCGTCATTGGCAGCTGCGGGTAGTCTATTGACAAGGTGGCAGGCATATGTCACATCTTTAGCCCAAAATTGTTTACTGGATTCAGCACTCAGTAACATACATCGTACTTTCTCTAGCAAAGTACGATTCATCTGTTCTG
This sequence comes from Platycarya strobilacea, assembly GCA_036898215.1. Taxonomy (NCBI): domain Eukaryota; kingdom Viridiplantae; phylum Streptophyta; class Magnoliopsida; order Fagales; family Juglandaceae; genus Platycarya; species Platycarya strobilacea. The sequence goes on along the minus strand of CM072546.1, from coordinate 23,258,578 downwards.
CCACACCATTTCTCTGTGGTATTTCTCGTACCATGAAGTGTGACAATTTCCTCTTTCTGACAAACTTCCATGAAAGGATCTAGAGTATACTCCCCTCCATTATCTGATCTGAGCCGCTTGATTTTTCTGCCGGTCTGAGTCTTAATCATTTTCTTCCACATAAGGAAAATGTTCAACACTTCAGAGTGTACATAATCAAGTATCCCTTATGTATTGTGTACAACAGTTCCAAACCTGATCTACGTTTGCTTCCCCAATACACAGTGCTCACAAAAAAGACAATTTACCAGTCTTGCCACCTTTGAGTAAGTCTTGCTTTACTAGTGTTTGTAAAGTTTTTTCTCTAGTGTGTCCCATACGCATATGTCAAAATCTGGTTGTGTCAGCATTAGTCTCATCTAGTTTCTCACAACCTATAGAAGCTCTTCCATCAATAGTAATTGCAAGAAGTACAGGTTTCCTCGCCTCAAACCCTTCATAGCCACCTAAACTCCCATTACCACTTTGAGAGTTCCATCTTCAATAGTGATTTTAAATCCATTTGAATCCAGACTTCTGTTAGATTCTTGACAGAAGTTCGAAATGAACCAAACTTCTGTCAGATTCTTGACAGTTTCATCATGCAGCTTCAACCGAATGCTCTATACCCCGAGTCTTACAGGCACTATCATTGTCCATAAGTACTACTCCACCTTCAATCTTTGTGAAGTCAGTAAACCAGTTCCGATTGGGACACATGTTATAGGTACATCTGGAATCTATAATCTATTCATCGGAATGACAAATGAATGATAAACCCATCAAGACAATGTCTAGATCTTCATCTTTATCTGCGACATTGGCTGTGGTGACAATAGAAATTTGGGATAATCCTTCTTCCAATGTCCTTTGTTGTGACAATAGAAACACTCGTCTTTGGCGAGTTTACTACCAACTGATGAACCACGTGTGTGACCCAAGTTTTTGATTGAAAACCTTTCTTCTTTCTTGGATACCTTGACTATAGTCTCCCCGCTGTCAATACTTCACTTGATGTATCTAGCTGTATTGCTTATCTTTTCTACAGTACTTATTGCTAATCAAAGAATTAGATACATCGTCAAAACTGATATTTCTCCTTCCCATACAATAGTGTAGTAACTAAATGTTCATATGTATCAGACAAGGAATTCAACAACAGTAAAGACTTATCTTCATCTTGGATTTCAACATCCAAGTTTAGTAAATTAGCAAGAATCTGATTGTAACTATTAAAGTGTTCAGACATAGAAATATATTCACGAAATTGGAATCTGAAGAGTTTTTTCTTCAAGTGCAAGTGGCTCTCATTGCTCTTCTTTATGAACTTATCTTCTAATTTCTTCCAAAGATCATTTGCATTTGTCTCTCTCATGACAAAATACTTATGATCTTTGGTAAGGCACAAACAGATTGTACTACAAGCTTGGGTATTAAGTCTCCTCCAATCCTTTGCCGTCATTTCGTTGGGTTTTCCTTCCAACGCTATATCCAACTCTTGTTGAATCAAAATATCCATTACTTCAAATTTCCACATACCAAAGTTGCTAGTTCCATCGAACTTCTCAACTTCAAATTTGACATTTGAAAACGTGGACCTATGCCCAGAACTACTGGTGTCCAGAATGATCCAAATAGTTGGAAACTACTATTTGATCATCGAAATCGGACTCCAAATGACTTAGATCAAGTCCAAAGATGAAGTCTGTGGTGCGTGAGGCAAGTGTGATACACGCGCGGAGAGTGGCTTGGGAGCGTGGAAGCACATGAGGCTCACGCACAGAACATGTATTGTGCACATGGAGGCATATGCGGCGCGTGGGAGCATGTGATTCACGCGTTTTCAACCTCGATCAGCGCATGGCATTGAATGGGAGAGCGTGCCAGCGTGTGGCACATGTACTTCAATTGTCTTTAACCTCCGGCTACGTGTGGGGTGCGTGGATCTACGCTCCAACTTTCTACCAGCGCGTGTGCGCTCCTCCGACGTCCATTTTTTATTCTGTTTGCACCAACAGATTCATCCCGACTTAAGGTATGGCCTGGAGTTTTCAAAAGTTGATTTTGATCAACTTAATTTCTAGACAGTACGAACCAAAACTCTGATATCAATTGTTGCGCACACATAATATTGTCAAAAATCATACAAGACAATATTTAAATGGTTCAGCAAGTTGCCTATGTCTACTGGTACCAAATTCAATATGTTTATCTAAGATTACAAACATTCAACAAATATCTCAAGTCCACTGTCTCTAATTTGCACACACTTCTTCACAGATCATAGCTCTCCTTTTATAGGATAAGCTTTATAGAATATTTACTAAAAATCTATCATTTAGAAGAAGATTATTAGAGGGCTGGCTGCAGCTATAATGGACTTCTGCATTCACATGGTGCAATGCGGTCTCCTCTGACTGCAGCAACTAAACTTGGATGGTACAGCCAAATTTGAACTTCTGCACTTAGATGTTTGTAGAACATCAAGCTTGGACGATACAGCCATATACACTTAGGTGGCCTATTTTCAACATGCAGTCTTTGCACTTGAGCAATAACACTCTACAAGGAGAGCTGCCATCATCCTTGAGAAACTGTACAAGCATGTTGAGCCTTGAAATTCTTCGCCTATGATCAAATAAGTTTGATGGCACTATTCCTATGGAAATCTGCCACCTTCCTAAGCTTCAAGTACTTGACCTCACGCACAATAATCTATTAGGAACAATTCCTTCTTGTTTTGGCAATTTCGTAGGCATGACAATAGGGGTTAGGACAAGTGATATTGGCGTCTATTTCTGGTCAACTACGTATGGAGATAACATGGTTCAGTTGATGAAAGGGAAACAACTCGAGTACACCAAGATGCTGAAGTACCTAATTAACATGTATTGAAGAAAACAATTTAAAAGCAAGTAACGTGTTTGAATGAATTCCTCTTGGATAAAGTATTGCTTTACAGAGTATAGCTGTGTGTGTATTTGTTACATTAAATATCGTGACCATTAGGTCCTATTTATATGAAAAATAGCAAAGGAAAGATACAAGACATAGATTCGGGACCACAAACATTGCTGGAGAATAAATACAAGACAAAATATTGGGACCACTTTGACATGCTGGTGTATATTAGAGAATAGAGTCTATCCAAAGTAACTTTCAGAAATGTTTTGGTGTATGCTTAGCCATCTTGGTCCTTGACAGGTCGTGGAGCAGAGTGTTATGCCTGGGCAGTTTTTGATGTACAGAGTGCTGTGTTGCAGCATGATTTTCTCTAACACTTCCTCGCGATCCAAGCATTGGACTCCTGATAACTTGAGGCTTGATCGTAGTTAAATAAATTTTGCTAATGAAAGTGGTTCGATGAAAGTATCTGCAATTTGATCTTTACTTGACAAGAAAGAGACCTGAAGGGTTTTAGCAGCCAAACGGTCTTTTACAAAATAATAATCTAATTCAACATACTTGGTACAAGCATGCAAAATAAGATTTAAAGTTAAGTAGCTAGTGCCCAGATTATCACACCATAAGGTGGGAGGTTCGTCCAAGAAAACACCCAATTCTTTAAGAAGTGATTGGAGCCATAAGAGCTCACATGCTGTGTTAGCAACCGCCTTGTACTCGGCTTCAGTGGAAGACCGAGCTATGGTGGGTTGCTTCTTAGAACCCCAGGATATCAAATAAGAACCAAAATAAATGCAGAAGCCACCAATGGATTTTCTATCATCCGGGCACCCGGCCCAATCAACATCAGAAAAGGCATATAACTTGAATATAGAAGATGGATTAAAATTTAGACCAAGATGTTGAGTATGATTAAGATATCTTAAAATTCTCTTAACGGCTTGCCAGTGGGGCAACTACGGGTAATGCATAAATTGACACACTTTATTAACAGTGTAAGAGATATCTGGTCGAGTGAAAGCCAAATATTAGAGGCTACCAACAACACTCCTATAGAATTGAGGGTCCAGTGCTGTGAGTTTCACTGAAGATGACATGGGAGTGGTGACAGGTTTGGAGTTGTGCATGTTGGTTTTAATGAGAAGATCAGAAATATACTTAGACTGAGACATGCATAGACCCGTGGAATCCCTAGATACTTCATTGCCCAAAAAATAATGTAGAGCACCTAGATCCTTCACAGGAAAATAGGTACCAAGGGCAGTAATAAAATTAGAGATTATGGAGTCATTTGAACCAGTCACGACAATATCATCTACATACATTAAAATATATAAACAATGAGAATTATATGCATAATAATGAACAAGGAAGAATCAGATTTCGAACCATGAAAGCCTAAACAAATTAACCTATCTGAAAGCTTAGAAAATCAAGCCCTAGGAGCTTGTTTTAAACCATAGATAGATTTTTTGAGTTTACAAATGTGGGACGGCAGATCAGGGTTGACGAATCCAGGAGGCTATTGCATGTAAACATCTTCACCGAAGTCGCCGTATAGAAGGCGTTCTGGATATCCAACCTATGTTTTGAATTCCGTTCTGTTCTGGCTGGAACGGCCGGAATGTTCCGTTCCGGTGCCTCAACCGGAATGGGATACCACCTTATTCCGTTCCGGTCCAAATTCCGGCCGTTCCGATCAAATTCCGGCCATTCCGGTCAAATTCTAGCCGTTCTGGCCGTTCCGGTACAAATTCCGGCCGTTCCGGTCCCTATTCCGGTTTGATTATTTTTGTAATTTTTTTGTGTTTGAATGATATTTTTTTTTAATTTTAAATTTAGATGGTATTTAATTAATTTTAGAATATAAAATATATTTATATGCTTTGTAATTTTAAATACGTTTTTTTTAATATCATTATTTTTAATATTTTATCTATTTATTTATTTTTGTATCTCAACTCAAATTTGTATTTTTTCAACTTCCAATCATTTTATAAATTTTAATTCTTCTAATATGTATACATATATATGATACACACTTACATATATATATTTTTATTCTATTAATTGTTAGTTTATATATATATATATAAATATTTATTATAATATATAATTAATCTCGAAACGGAACACCGGAACGAAACGGAACCAAAATATTCCGTTTCAGTGCTTCAACCGGAACGAAATTCAAAACTTTGTATCCAACTGCTGTAGTGACCACTTCGAAGCAACTGCAAGTGAGACAAGAAGGCGGATGGTTACAGATTTCACCACCGAACTAAAGGTCTCAATGTAGTCTAGACCAAGTTGTTGATTAAATCCCTTGGCCACAAGGCATGCCTTGCGACGTTCAAGGGTTCCATCAGCCCTACGCTTGGTCTTCAAAACCCATTTTGAACCAAGAATATTTTGAAAGGAGGAACTGGGAATGAGTTGCCAAGTATGGTTGTTGAGGAGGGCCTGAAATTCGGCCACCATGGCCTCGTGCCACTCAGAGTATTTTGAGGCCTCTGTGAATGATGAGGGTTCTTCGGGTATGGAGAGAGAGGGTGACCTAGTGAGATGAGCGGAGGGCTTAGGGGGAGGCCAAGGTATAGTACCATCTGTTCGGAGTAAAAGGCACTGAATAAGTGACTTGGATCTAGTAATCATCGGGTGACTTGAAGATGAATGGACTGGTGATAGCGACGTGATGCAAGGGGGGGCAATAGGGTTTGGTAGCTCAGGAGGAGAAGCACGAGACACAAGGGAGAGTTCTCAAGGCTCGAGGGATGAGTTTTCTGGTTGACTGACGAGTGGGTTTGTATGGTTTCTATGTGTGGGCCGTGAGAGGGGTTGGTAGCCATCGGGCTATGAGTGGGACTCAGATATTCTGAAGTAGGGGAAGAGATTGGGATGGGTGAGACCAGAAGAGGAAGCCCAGTAACATTAGACGAGGATGGAGACAAATTGGACCCAAGATATTTAGAGATAGAAGGTTCAGATCCATTGAGTTGAGAGGGAGCCGAGGATGGTTTAAAGGGGAACTTTGTTTCAACAAAAGCCACGTCGCAAGAAATGTATGTATGCCCCGTAGGAATGTGTAGGCAACAATATCTTTTATGATCAAGACTGTAGCCCATAAAGGCACAAAGTTTTGATCTAAAATCTATTTTGTGACGATTAAAAGGGTGCAAATTTGGCCAACAGGCGGAGCCAAATGTATGCAAAAATTTATAATCGGGTGGCTGATTAAATAAAACTTGAAATGGAGAAAGATTAGAGAGGATAGGTGTTGGCATACGATTAATGAGAAAAACGGCAGTTTGAACTACCTTAACCCAGAATTTTTGTGGGACAAAGGCATGGGCAAGGAGGGAGAGTCTAGTTTCTACTATATGTTGGTGTCATCGTTCAACAGTGCCATTTTGGGTATGTGAATAAGGACAAGTGACACAGCAAGTTATACCAACGGACTTAAGGAGGGAATGTAGAGGTCAAAATTGCCCCCGCCATTCGTTTGCACAGCCACAACATTTAAAGAAAACGTGTTACTAACATATCTCAAAAAGGCTAAAAAAGAGAGGAAACACTTGACTTGACTAGTAAAGGAAAAATCCAAATATATTTCGAGTAGTCATCGACAATGGAAAAGTAATACCGAGTACCTAAAGTAGATAACATAGGTGCAGGCCCCCATACATCAAGAAACAAAAGTTGAAACGGTTTAGAGGACCTAGAGGGAGATAGGGGATGGGGGTAATGCATGAGATTTAGCTTGATTACAAGCTAAACATGAACTTAAACTAGACTTGGTTACAATTAGAAGGTCATGTTTGTTGAGGGTAAGAGCAATAACACGAGAGGAAGGATGCCCGAGACGCGAATGCCAGATTTGTTGTGTGGTTCTTTCTCCAATGCAAGCTCGAGGTGGAGAGGAGCAAGTAGGATGGGGGGTTGCCGAAGTGGTCGCGGCAATGGGTAGGACATAGAGTCCATCTTTAATGGAACCCCAAAGAAGAGCCTCCCGCATTTGTAAATCCTTCACAAAAAATGAGACATGAAGGGACATGAAGTTATCTAAACAGAACTGACAAACAAAAAGCAAATTTTGTGTAATAGAAGGGACATGAAGAATTTTATGGAGAAGATATTTGCCAAATGGAGTCTGAAGATGAGCAGGCCAACATTCTATATAGGAAGTGTAGAGCCATCGCCAATGCTAACTTGGTCAGTGCTAGTGTTGGGAACAGACTCAAGGTTGACGTTGGAGAAATGAGAGGTAAAGTGGTTGGTGGCGGCGGTATTAGGAAACCAATGAGATGAGGGAGCAGTGGGTGGAAGGGCGGTAAAGTTGGCTGCAAGTAAAGGGGGTGCGAGGCTTGGTATGCATGGTCAAAGCGATAATAGCATGAGAGAGCAGTGTGTCCATGTTTACTGCAAACTTGACATAGAGGGCAGTTGTCTGGATGATTGGAGAAGAAATTCTGTGGCTGACCATGCCCACGGCCATGCCTTCCACCTCTTGAGTTGGAGGTTCGGCCTCTATTGGTTGTACCTAATGACATAGGGGCCTTCAAACTTGTGGCATTGGCGGTAAGATTAGCGCCTGAAAGTAAAGATTGAGTTTGGTGAGCCAAACGTGATTAATGATTATGAAGAAAGCTATAAACTTGGTGAGAGGACAATGGTTCTGGTCTAGTAGTAATGGAGGTAACAATGAACTCATAGTCTGAGTCAAGTCCTGGCAAGAGATAAATGGAAAACTAGGAAAGAGAGAGTGGTTGTCCTGATGGACTAAGAGAGGTAGCCAACGTTGTGGCCTTGTGGTAGTAGTCCAAAATGGACTCTGACCCCTTTTTTAGGGTAGCCAACTGATATTGTATTTGGACTATATGAGTCGAAAACTGGGCTACATACATATTTTGGAGAGTGTTCCACACATCTCATGAGGTAACATACTCAAGAACATGAGATAAAACCATGGGAGACAGAGATGAATTTATGGCAGAAATAATTAATTGATCCTGCAAAATCCACTAATTATATTCGGGATTGATCTCTTCATCGACTTTGGGAGGGGGCATTGGAATAGTCCCATCCACACAACCATAAAGCTGGTGACCCTTGAGAAAAGGGACAAGCTGAGCTTTCCACAGTAGGTAGTTGTCTACCATCAGTTTCTGAGTTACAAAGTGGGAAGCAGAATTCAGAATGGAGTTGGGGTGGGGATTCGAGGAGAGGGTCGGTTCTAATGCGTTGGGAAGAGTAGTCATTTTTTTTTTTTCGTTTTTTGAAAAAGGAGATAAGGAAGGTAGCGTGAGCTTTGTTTAACTCTGATACCATATTGAAGAAAACAATCAGGAGCAAGTAACGTGTTTGAATGAATTCCTCTTGGATTAAGTGTTGCTTTACATAGTATAGCTGTGTGTGTATTTATTACATTGAATATCGTGACCATTAGGTCCTATTTATATGAAAAACAGCAAAGGAAAGATACAAGACATAGCTTTGGGACCAAACATTGGTGGAGAATAAATACAAGACAAATTATTGGGACCACTCTAACATGCTGGTGTATATCAGAGAATAGAGTCTGTCCAAGTAGCTTTCAAAAATGTTGGTGTATGCTTAGCCATCTTGGTCCTTGACAGTTCGTGGAGCAGAGTGCTATGCCTGGGCAGTTTCTTTTTGATGTGTAGAGTGTTGTGCTGCATCATGATTTTCTCTAACAACATGGATCTCTCGAGTAATACACTGTGATGGGAACCATCCTAGAAGAGTGAGCAATCCTTGTACGACTATGTGGCTTAAACTTGTCCAATAATCAGTTGACAGGTAATATTCCAATATAAGATCATTAGAATCTTCGTAATTGTCTAAAACCAGCTTTCTGGCTCAATTCCACCAAGCATGTCTGCCCTAACTTCTCTAAGCCATTTGAACTTGTCCCACCACCAGTCAGGAAGAATCTTATCAGGCAATTAGCTACAAGCCCTTGATGATCCTTCCATTTACATTGGAAACTCTGGAGTCTGTGGGTTTCCATTACTGACGTGTGCAATCAATGAGACACCGCCGTCTCACAATGAAGGTTGAAGGAAATGGAGCTGAAATGAAATTGTTTTACATCTCTATGTCTGCCGGGTACGTGACTGGATTATGGGGAGTTCTTGGAGTCATGCTATACAAAGAGAATTGGAGAGATGCATGTTTCAACTTTGTGAATGATGTCAAAGACAAGACAATCTCAGCATTTAGAAAAAGGGAGCAACACCAAGTAGAAGGTCCAGGATCAACCACATGGAATGGAGCCGGTATGAAATTGTATTTACTTGTTGTTCCTAGGGAGCTGCACTCTTTCATCCTTTCTATATTTGCTCCAGTGATGATATCTCCCTCATTTCTTTGTCAATGATCATTCTTAGAAGAACATTTGTAATTGGCCCTATCTCATAGTTCTTGCATTTTGATGCATAAGTAAGCATTCAGGATGAAGATCCAAGGTGAAGAAGTATTGGAGACTAGGTTTCATCTATTAATGAGGTAGTAGCTATTGTGATAAAGTTCTATGTAAACAGAAACGAATATATTCCAGCACAGCAGTGTCTTGCCTGATTTTGGGAGTGTAAATTCAAGAGGTCAAGTACCCGTTTTTCTCACGATTAGCATGTACTTGGATATTTTTGTTAGTAAATTATAGTTCCGATCATCAATTCAACATTTTAAGGAATCAGCTTCATGTATGATCAATATGTTGTTTGTCAGCATCATGATTCATTCTTATCAAGAAGGGAGAAATAGAATGAAACTGAAGTTATCTTATTTCCAACTCCCTCTCAAAAGGATTTTGAGGTGGATACGTTGCTACAGATTGCTAGATTGCACTTGGGAATTTGTGATTGTGCCAAACTAGACGAGAGAAATACATATTTTGTTATCAGGGACATGCTCCAGATTTCCGCTTTCTTACTACGCCTTGCATAAAAACAAATGAACATTAAGAAAATGCAGTTACGGCCCTTGACATTTTTGCCTATGAGCTATCATAGCAGAGTGACACCTTAATTGACAAAAGCTTTGAGACAACAATTGAAAGTGTGGAATTTGAATTTGAAAATATGTAGAAAATAACAAAATTAATCGAGTAGGCGTTCTTCTGAGAATGTTCAAACTCTTCTATTTTTGGTGGAAAAAACGTATCACATGGAATACTTTTTCCAAAAGGACATAATCATTCAAGTCAATTCAAATATGCTACTAATCTCAATTTAGGCTATTTAGGCCTACATGAAGATGGCCTCTTTGACAAGAAGAAAGTTGGCCGTACTATTTCAGATATATTTAAGTGATGTTTTGATATTGAGTTGAGATGAAATGAGTTGAAATAAAAGATGAAAAGTTTAATAAAATATTGTTAGCATATTATTTTTAATATTTTTATTATTTTGTGGTTTGAAAAGGTTGAATATATTTTGTGTGAGAATTTCAAAATTTTGTAATGAAGAGATGAAACACGTGTTGTAGATTTTTTACAAAAGTTTCAAACAAAATATTATTATAAAAATAATGATAGGAATTCCCTTGTACTCAACACAAGAACAAAAGTAGTAGCACACTGGTTCCCAACCCATACACAGCTCCTTAAAACCTTAGAAGGCTCCCCCATGGCTACATAGCCTACACTAGTTACATTACCATACCAAACTACCAATTCACCAACTTGCATCAACCTTGTTAGGCACGCAGGTTTTCATGAATTCCATCTTGTATTCATTTACTAAGGCAGTGAGTATTTATACACATTTACAAGGAATCAATTCTACTATAGGAAATCAAAAAATAGAATAACAGAAAAAGAGTATATAGCCTAATTCTAGAATATTCTAGTGTTACTTACAAAAATGTAAAAAGGCTAATATGTTATATGCTAATACGCCCCCTCGAGTCCATTGGAGTATCAAAACAATGAGACTCGTACCCAAAAAAAGATAAATTTGTCAGATACTAAGGGCTTGGTGTATACTCTAGCAAGCTGATTTTTGGAACTGCAGAAAGACACTTTCAGAACTTTTGCAATGACTCTTCTCTCACAAAGTGGTAATTGATGTCCATGTGCTTAATCCGTGAGTGATAAATTGGGTTTGCATAAACATACATTGCCCATATGTTGTCAGACCAAAGTCCAAGGAGATGAGACAATGAGATTCCCATTTCCTTAGATAGGTTTGTAACCATATCAACTCAGCATTGTTAAGGAGAGAGACTTGTATTCAGTTTCTTTGCTTAATCGAGCCACAATCTTTGCTTCTTGGGGCTCCAAAATATAAGTTGGTGACCTATAAAGACAGCAAGGCCACCTATAGAATGCCTGTCATCTAAACAACCTACCTAGTCTGCATCTGTATAGGCCTAGAGAAAAATGTTAGATGATGACTTAAAAAAGACCATGATTGAGTGTGGCCTTGAGATACTTCGGGATAGTGCATGAACTAGCATACCTTGTTCATAGCAAAGGCTATGTTAGGCCTTGTGAGAGATAGGTATTGTAACCGGCTTACAATACTCCAAAACAAGGTACTATCCTCAAATTGAGGAGAATCATACTGAGTGTTTAATTGAATCTACCATTGGGGAACTCATGGGGTTTGAATGAAGAATGTTTCTTCTAGTCAAGAACTCCTTGACGTATTTACGTTGAGAGAGAAAAAGGACATAACCAGAATAATCAACTTCAAGTCCAAGAAAGAAAGACAAACAACCAAGGTCTTTCTTTAATAGGAAAAGCAGTAGATAAATCATGAGTTAGTGAATCAATGACACTTTGTTGTGATGAAGTAACAACTATGTCATTAACATACATGAGCATAAACATTCTTAAATCACCATGAATAAGGATAAATAAAGATGGATATGCATGAGAAGCTGAGAAACCATATCCAATCAACCATGAACTGAGTTGTGCAAACCAGACTTGTGGTGCCTATTTTTTAGATCATAAATAACATTGTGAAGTTTTCACACATAATTGGGGGTATTTCAAATCAATGAACCCCTTGGGGTTGCTACATATAAACTATATTAAATAATTCACCATGTAAAAAAAAAAGCATTTTGAATATCCAATTGGCATAGAGGCTATCCAATTGCAGTCAATTTCACAACTAGACTAAATGTATCATGAAAATCTAGACTAGGTTGTTGATGGTAGCCTTTGTCTACCAATTTGGCCTTTTGGGGTTTAAAGAAACCATAATATGAAATAGTACAAAACAGTCACCTACAAGTAAGGGAAGAGGAGGGAGGTACCATACTTCAAGTTTATTTTAGATTAAGAAATTGTGTTTTTGAGCCATTGTAGTTTGCCATTTAGGGGATTTGTTGGCAATGGAGAATCTGGAGGGATCATCCAGAACAGCAATCATGGTGAGGAGGCCATGTCATCGGTGGTAAGGGATCATGTTGTCTGTGAGAACACGAGGTTGAAATGTGTGTGTGGCTACAAGTAATCATCACAGCAGATTGAGATGGATGAAGAGTAGTGGAGAATCTAGAAAAAGGAAGAGGGTTGGGAAGAGAAAGAGAAGATTCTAGAAAGGAGGGTGTCCAAGGATTGGAAAGGGGAGTAGGGTTCGATTAGGAATTAGTGCTCACAGAAGGGAATGATAAAGGGTTGTTTGGATATAGGCTTGGGCCTAGGCCCTAATATGGAAGATCAAAATAAGTGAAGTGGAACATGAGATAGAGTTGGATTGGATGAGTGTAATGGGCTTTGGATAGTGCGCTTTGAATGGGAAAGAGGAAAGGAGGCTTTATTGAAAGTAAAATCTTTGGATTATAAAGCTTGCTGGTTTGTGGGTCCAAACACTTATGTACCTTATGATTGCCACTATAGCCCAAAAAGAGACATGGTTTGGATCTAAAAACAAGTTTGAGTTGATTATAGGGCGGCAAGTTGAGGCAGCACTCACATCCAAATGCTTTTAAGAATTTGTCATCAAAGGCTTTGTTATAAACCAAAAAAATGGAGATTTCTTTTTGAATACTTTGGAGAGAAGTAGGTAAATAGACAACTATTTCAAAAGCTTCAACCCAAACGTTTGTTAGAAGGGATGAATGAGCTAGTAGAACAAGCCCAATTTCAACAATACGTCGATACTTGCGTTTAACTAACCCATTTTGTTGATGAGTATGGGGGCATAGAAAACGATGTGCGATGCCAAATTTTTGACAAAGTGAGGTGAGTCCACCACCACCATCAGTTTGAAGCACAAGTAATTTGAAATTCAATAACCTTTCAATGAAGGGTAAGAAATTAAAAAAACACATGCAAAACATCATATTTTAATTTCAATGGAGAAATTCAAGTAAAACAGGTATAGTAAATCTACAAAGAAAATATAATATTTGAACCCATTTTACAAAAGTATAGGAGATGGACTCCAAAGGTCTACACTAATAAGTACTAAGGCCCTTTTGTAATTGGCCCAATTTGATGTGTAAGGTACTCTGTGACTTTTGGCAAGAGGATAGTCGGGACACTTGTAGCCTTGGTTGTTGAGAAAAATGGGCTAACACTTGGAGTGCAAAACTTTAGAAACAAGTTCGAGTGAGGGGGGTTGAGCCATCTATGCCATTGCAATAAGGATGCTTTCTCACCAAGATAAGCAGATGAAAGAGTTTGGATTTACAATAGGGAAGAAATATAAGCCATGACACATGGGTTCAGTGAGGAGGGACTTCCCCATCCAATTGTCCTTTACAGAGAAATGGGTGGCATGAAATTTTAAAAAAAAAACAAGAGTTAACCTCACATAATCGAAGAACAGAGATGAGGTTTTTCATGTTATGTGGAACATGAAGCAATTTATGCAAAAACAAGAGAGAAAAGATGAGTCACCAATGTATTGAATTGGAAGACATGATCCATCACTCACGCATATAGTCTCATTATCATTTTATCGTTTGGTGGATAGGTTAAGGTTAATTAGGTCATTTGTAATATAATGGGTAGCTACTGAATTAGAGTACCAAATGGTATTGAATTGAGGGCTTGGGGTGGGATAGTTGGTGGCTCAAGTTGATAGAAGTGGTCGAATATGTGCCGACATTGCAAGGCTACAATCCATATTTTCTGGGATTTTCATCTTTAATTTTTTGGGATTTTTTAAAGAATAATAATAACTCATGTCAATGAATAAGAATATTAGCGATTAATCAAAATCAAGAATAAAATAAGAATAATAACTATTCATGAGGTAGTGGAATAAACCTTTATTTTTATTAATATTACAACTTTAGTTATATGTATTTATATATTTAGTGTGTTTTATATAGAGCCATTCAAATATATTTTTTATTTTTTTTAAAAAAATCATAAAATTATATCCTAGTATTTTATTGAGTTCAAAGGCTTATTGTTTTATTAGTCTTTTATCCTAGATTTGTAAATTCCTATTTATTATAAAATTTTAGTTTAATTTATTATAAAAATATAATTTAATGTGATTTAGGGGAAGAATTGAAATTCGAGTGAAACTTTGAGGGGGCAAAGTGGAATTTTTCCTAGAGGTAATTTTGCTTTTGTAGGACTAGAAGTTGCCCATGAGCAATACATGCTCAACTTTCGCTCGATTTAACACTGATGATAGACTAAAAATTGGCGGATTGTGAAGTTTTGAAAGTAACCAGGTCCACATTTGATGCAATTATTAGTTTCGCAGGCACATTGTAAATTGAGTGAAAGCTTGAGGGAGTAAAGTATAACTAGCCCATGTTTTATATATTGATTTATTTTGTTTTCTTTTATTTCATTTCTTTTCTTTCTTTTTTGTTTGTTGTTTTTTTCTTTATTTTTCGTTTATAGGATAGTGTTCTTTTATCATTTTAGTTTGTCATCTCTTATGCTTACTGAGCTGCCCACGTCACACATCAGGTATATTCTATCATTTTAAGTTATTTTCCATTTAGTTGTAATTTCTAAACATTGAACATAATGTTCAGTATAAGTTAGGGGTGGTGCAAATTATGCATTTACAAATGCTCATTGGAACTCTATGACATGTTTACATGTATCAAAACTTTCTTTAATTAGCACCACATCCCTTACATGTGTACTTATTCTCATGCATCGCCATTTTAGTGAATTCATCATATTCATCTTGATTAACATGCTAAGCGATGAGAATATAAAATGTCATATTTTTCTCTTCTAATGTTTGAAATTTTATTCTTATTTGATGCGTAAATATACTCATGATTCTTATATTTTGATTTAGGATACAAATAGAGGCATTAAGAGCAAATGAAGATAATTGCGAAATTTTAGATAATTTTGACGTCTCTTCATAATATGGGTATAACTATCTCATCCAATCTCCGATTGAGCTGATTAAGATGATATAGAATTCCAAGAGAAATATTTATAACTTTTATGTTTTATGTTTTGAGAGATATCGGCTCAATCCAAGACAAAATCGACGATGAAGTGGACGCACATGCACTTGACGTTCCTAAATATTTTTCAACCATAATTCTAACCAATTGCATTAAATCCACATGTTATCACAACATTTTCAACAAGAACTCCTGCACTAACTTGCAAATTTAATGATCAACTTATATGCAAGATTACGTGTACTCAAGTTTCTTGAAAACAAATTGTTTGAACACAAAATATAAAGTCATACAAGTCAACTAATGAAAAAGAAACAAAATTGAACATTCAAGCTACAAGCAACTTTCAGCTAAGGATGGTAGAAAAACAAATGGTCAAATGCCAACTTACAAATCATTTGGATTCAAAAATGACACATGACAAAACAACTTGAAATTGTGATGATTTTGTCATGACAACTTGCATGAAGGATGCTTATAAATAGAAGGAAGGCGTGTGTGTTCTAAGACTATACTTTTGACGTTTAGTTGAGTTATTGTATTATCTTAAAAGAAAAACCAAATACCTCATTTCTCTTCATTTTCTTTTGATTGATATTTTTGTTATGATTTTGAGTGGCTAAACTTTTATAATTCTTCAAAGGAAACGAAAGATTCGGAATTGATATAGCTGTGAGATCTAAGTTGTTCTTATCATTCAATTTATGCTTTGAGTATCAAATATTCTTTTGTACTTATTTTCATGATTATTTCGTTTAATTACTAGAAAGCTTCCTACTTTATTATTCGTTATAATCTATTGCTAGATTAGATATCAAATTTGTAATTATTTGATCTCTCTAATTTATAAAGCAATTAAGGTTTAATGATTTGCTGTGTCAGAAATTATTAGAACTTAAGAAAAACATTCGACTAAATTAAATGCAACCGCTTGTGTTTTTATTGTTTAATTTCATTGATCTCTCTAATTCTTAAAGCTACTACTATATTAAATCTTTAGCGCTTGTCTTGGATTGTTTAGTATTTAGGATTAATTAGATTGCTTGTTTTCTAATTAATTACAACTAAGGAGAGATAAGAAAATGGTTCTAACGATGAATATTCAAAGTGTTAATTGATTTATATTACATCAATGATCAGTTATAAAATTCCGATGGTGGACGTTGACTTCGACCAATGCTTTTTCCTTTGATTAATTTTGAAATTAAATTGCTATTTAGTTTCTTTTATTTCCTTTGAAGATATTCTCATTACAATAAAGAATCTCATCTTCCTTGCTTAATAGCATAAAAATAAGCTAATCACTCTCTGTGGGATCGACTCTTACTCACACTACTACATATATTCATTTGAGTGCAAGATTTTATTTTTGGGTGCTTGCGACACAGCACACCACTAAGGTATTCATAGAATCTCTAATGCCCTCATCCAAGTTTTATGGAAAGATGATGGTTTGACACATGTATCTAGATAACTCTTTTGCTTAACTCTTTGAGTCCATCTTCTATCTAGATGTGGTGCGAACACCATGTTTACACCAACTAATGAGATGGTGACATGTCAGCTTAAATTTCCATTTTCAAACAGACTTTGTTGCACAAGATTTCATCTCATTTCTAACAACCACGGCTCCCTTCCTGCTAATACAGAAACCCATATTTTATTCGGCTATTGTTGCTAACCAGTGGGCTCTACCACCGGTGATTTGGCGCTGCCAAATACCAACTATCTTATTTACCACTCTATAGTCTATATTCAATGTTTTTCTTACAAAAACCTCACTTTATTTTACAAAAATCGTAGCTCTACCCAATTTTTTTTACACTAACATTTGAAAGAAATTTGGGGAAGATTTTTTGAACCGGTAATGCAGCTCCGTCAAAAACTTTTTGGTAGACTAATGTAAATTTACGTTGGGAAGAATTTGGTGGAACAACCAGTGTTGTGTTGTGCTTTTCAATACTAATTACTAAAACAAAATCCCATGAATCTCGGGCTAAATCTTATCTTCAATTTGTCTCAAAAGAAAAATTAAAGATTTCAAAAGAAAAGCCAACAAGGGGAGAGAGAGAGAGAGAGAGAGAACTCGCCGGTGTTGTAGCCAAAATGAATTGAAACCACAAAGACAAATTGAAGAGGAAGGAAGAGTTGCTCACTCTGCTCAGGCTTGTGAAGATGAATAATGGAACAGAACACTTGAGGTTTTGAACGCATGCTTGAATCTCATGCAGTAAAGATTATCTTTAAAAAGTAAAGAATGCTAATGTGTCTCTATCTCAGTGGAGTGTGTAAAAAGGAAAACTGTGCCACATCCGTTTTGAAGGTTTTCTCTCACTCTTTATGTGTGAGTTTTGGAGAGGATTGAGAGCCAACACATACTGAAAATTGTGATAAGCATTCATTGATTTTTTTTTTTTTTTATTTGATCACTTCTTTTAAGAATATCATTGCATGATTTGTGCTATGAAGTCAGATATACTTGAGATATAATGAAGGTCAATTTAGGATTAATGTTTGAGACTTTCAAGCCAACATTTTCAATTATATATTCCTATTAGCTAATTTGAGTAAAGAACACATAGCCTTTCTTCTTCATATACCTACACTATCCAAACATCTCCACATTGGAGTATAACCTAAACATTTATTTTTCCTATCCTTGTTATTTACAAGTGTGTACTAAATGTGGAATTCTTTTTGCGAATAATTAAACAAAAAAAAAATAAGAGGGAAGAATAAGAGTTTCAAGGTCAAAAATACCAAAGCTGGGTAGAAATATCAGAATACCAGATTGACATATTTATTCCCCTAATTGTTGGGCTAAAAAAAGTTATAAATGAAATAATAATAATAATAAAAAGAGGAAAAACATTATTTGATGATTTCAAAAGTTTTCGAAAGAATACATCAAGTGAGGGTTGCGATTTATTGAGATGTTTAATATGATTTCTTAGGTATGTACTTGAAATTTTTGAATCATTTTCTTCCCTATCTTCATATAGCCTAACATAAGCTACATTACAACCTTTTGTTTTGATTGTTCTGATTATAAGTAAGTCTGTGAAAAGAATGGCTAGATTCTCATATGTTAGTGTCCTTATCATAAGATTAATACTCACTTGCTGCTTATTCATTATATATTAAATCTCCATGTGATTATGTGTAGCTAGCTTGTCAAGTCTATAGAAAGAGCCCTTACTCGAAACATTATTATACTCATGAGTTATGAAATTAAATCTTTTGTTTGAGAAATTCTTGAATCTTGATATTGCAACGTGTCAAGATTAGTGTTAAGATGGTTATGGCTTGAAGAATACATACACACACTGTCATATTACTATAAATGAGTTGATCTCGATGGGGTTATTAGATTTCTTATAGCATTGGCATTGGTTCTATCAAAGTTTTTCTCAAAATTTGATGGAAAGCCATAACCTCACATTGGATTCATTATTAGATCAAAATAATAATATAATCTATAATTTATAAAACCAACAAACACATCTATAATTTATTCATCTAATAAATATATTAAAAAATAATAAAAAAAATATTTTGATGGATAAATAGTAGTTGGCCATTGTTGCCCAGATGACTAACACAAGAGGGGGGGTGAATTGAGTTGTATTTAAAAAAATAACAATTATAAATCAAATATATAATATAAAATATAAACAAAATATGAAACAATAATAAATATAAAGAGTAAGGGTAAGAGAGAAGGAAACTCAGTATGTTAACGAGGTTCGGCCCCACTGCCTACGTCCTCGCCTCAAGCTACCTCTTGACGATCCCCAAATCCACTATTCAATCTCCTTTAGGTGGAGATAGAAACCTATTACACCTTTGAGCAGCACTGCTCCAAAGAATCCGTGTAGAACACCCTCTACACTTCCAATCACCTTACACTTGGTGATTTAACTATTCCTCGTGTAGAACACCTTCTACACTTCCAATCACCTCACACTTGGTGATTTAACTATTTCCCGTGTAGAACACCTTCTACACACACAAGGGTTATACACACCCTTTTACAAATACAAGAGTTGATAGTAGGTAGACTATCAAAGTACACTCCTCAATGAGTGAGATAGAAATAATACAGCGCAACATATATCTCTCTCAACAAGAATAAGAATTAAGGCTCAAAACTTTAGAAAAGAGAGAATGAGAGTTTTGAAGAAATGATGCAAAACTTAGCAATAGATGTGTAAGCTCTTGTTGTGAATTTTGCAAAACTCAAGTGAGCTATTTATAGGCAAATGATTTTTCAATTTCAAATTTGAAAAGATTCCCATGTCAAAAACATCATCATTTACTTTTCAAAAATTTTAAATCTAATATTTTTACTTTTTGCATGTGACAAAAGGAGCACACTTTACTTTTCAAAAATTTCAAATATAATCTTTTACTTTTTGCATATGACAAAAGGAGCACACTTTACTTTTCAAAAATTTCAAATAAAGACATCTACCTTTTACATAAGTCAAGAAAAGTATCCACCACTTTTGAAAATATTCAAATAAAACATGCACATGTGAAAGATGACAATCAATCATCTTAATATTTTCAAAATTCAAACCTTTAATCATGTCATACACATGTAAAAGATGACAATCAATCATCTTTCAAAATTTTCAAATTTAATTTTCAAAATATTCATGCATATGTGGAAAATGTATTTTAATGCTTTATGATAAAATATTAATTTTGAGCCTTAATCCTAATTTTGAATTTTTAAGAGATTTACAACATTACTCTATGATTTTAATGTGAATTTGTTCCCTTCTTGCTCATGCTTGCTTTCTTGATGTGCTTGATTATATTGTGTGGACAACTTGAGCTTGAGACTCCTTTATTCTTTAGATTCATTTGTTATCATCAAAATCTATTTGTAGATTTACATGAAACTTGAAACCTTGGGTTCAACAATCTCCCCCTTTTTGATGATGACAAATGCTTGATAGAACCTGAATCCTGTATTAATACTTAAGATCCCCCTGAGAATGTGCGTTAGTTTTTCAAGCAAAAATATAAACATAATTCCAAGCATATATAACAAGTTTAGCGATTTAAACAATGTTAATGTTCTAGTCTAAAACTTCTCCCCCTTTTGGCATCATTAAAAAGGAATCATAATTATCTCAATAAGATATATTCCTACAATAACTAACAGACAAATAAAACGCTGCGTTAGTAGAGACTGTAGAAGTTAGAACCACCCGTGTCCGACAAAACCTGCAAAAGTTAAAGCCGAATTTTATCATCTCGGTGCGGAAGAAGATTTAAATCCGCTTGATATTATTGACAAATTAGATGTTCCAGAGATTTGAAGTTGAATAATTAAAATTATTCGTGTCCGACAAAGACAGCAAAAGCTGCAGGCCTAGCTCTGGCAATGCGGTGCGGAGCCATGCATGTCCGACAAAACCTGCAAATGTTGGAAGTCTAACTCTGGCAATTCGGTGCGGAGCCACGCGTATCTCACAAAACCTGTAAAGGTTGGAGGCCTAGCTCTAGCAGTCGGTGCGAAAGCAGATCAATCGCCTGATGTTGTTGACAAACGGGTTTGAAGGCTCTGAGTTTCTATAAAAAAAAAATCATTTTCACCAATCGGATACCAAAAAAAAAAATATTGCTTCTTGACCTAAGTTTTGTTTCTCCATAACGATAGAATGGCCGAACAATTCTCTTCCACTAATGTTCCAAACTTGAATCAGGAACCCTTGACGCATCAACCATCAATCTTCTCTCCTAAGGCCGTCAATGCCATGATAGGAGCAGAGAACCGTTTTTCTAGTAAGAAAACTTTTGACAATATGTGTCTAGCATATCTTATATTTCTTTTGACTAATAAGATTTGAAGAGACAATAGTTTGTCTTGTTCTTTATGCTATCTCTATAAAATCAGTTTTAAAGTTCATCCGATTTGCATCAAATCTTATTCTCATCTCTATAACTCATCTGCATTCCTTCAATATTCTCGTTTTAAGTTTTCAATTCTTTTCTCAATGGCTCATTTTTCTAACATTCCTCTAGATGCATCTATGAGGTATTCTACATCTCAATCTCATGTCCTTTCTGCAGCTACCATTGGCGCCATGTTGCAGCAAGAGAACAATAGTTTGGCTAATAAGCCAGACTCCGATGCTATCTACGACTTGGTGAGTCTCGGGACTCGCTAGTCATCCTCTATTGTCGCTTTTTCCCAGCGGCTACAAGTCAAAAATCATGAGGTTGAAAAGTTTAAAGAACAAATTGTTGTACTTCAACGAATTGTTCAAGAGTCTCATACAAGGGAAGGAATCCTTCGGCAGAAGAATAAAAAGTTGAAATCTCTATTGGATTCTTCATTCCGCTTGCCAGTTTCCATGGATAGGGATGACATGATATTGTATGAAGAGAATGAGCGTCTCAAACATGAGGCTAAGAACCTCAAGTTTATGTAAAAGTATTTAAAAAAATATCTTTCTATTTTTATGAACTCTGATCTATCTTTCAAGAGATATTCATAACATGCATCATACCTATTTCTCTTCTAATCATACATAATCTATCTTCTGGTAAGGGTTTTGTGAATATATCTGCTAACTGATCGTGTGTGTTTGTGAACTCCAGTACTATATCACCTTTCTGCACATGATCTTAAAAAAAATGATATCTTATTTCAATATACTTAATTCTAGAATGTTGTATTGGTTTTTTTTTTTTTAAATTTATAGCACTTGTATTATCACATTTGATTGGAATGTGATTATACATAAGTTTAAAATCCTCAAGTTGTTGCTTCATGTAAAGAACTTGAGCACAACAACTACCCGCAGCAACATATTCTGCCTCAGCAGTAGATAGTGCAACAGAATTTTGTTTTTTTTTACTAAACCAGGAAACTAGTGCACGACCTAAGAAATGACATGTTCTACTAAAACTTTTTCGATCATCTTTGCAACCAGTATAATCGGTACCTGAATAACTAATAAGATCGAAAGAAGTGTGTTTAGGATACCATAACTCTAAGTCAATGGTACTGGCAAAATATCTAAAAATCCGCTTGACTGCAATCAAATGAGATTGTTTTGGAAATGATTGAAAACGTGCACATAAACATACACTAAACATAATATCTGGTCTACTGGCTGTCAAATATAATAAACTACCAATCATACCTTGATATACCTTTGAATCAACTAGTTTACCGGATTCATCTTTATCAAGTTTAGTGGATGGGCTCATTGGTGTTCCAGTTTCCTTAGCACCTTCCATCCCAAACTTTTTCAGCAATTTTTTAATATATTTTGATTGATTGATGAATATCCCACTTTTTGCTTGCTTAATTTGCAATCCGAGAAAGAATATAAGCTCTCCCATCATACTCATTTCAAATTCTTCCTGCATAGTCTTAGCAAAAACTTGGCACATATTTTCATTAGTAGCACCGAATATTATATCATCAACATAAATCTGAATCAAAAGAATATCATCATTTTCGTATTTAATGAAAATAGTTGTATCAATTTTTCCTCTTAAAAAGCCTTTTTCAATCAAGAAACTACTGAATCTCTCGTACCACGCTCTAGGAGCTTGTTTGAGTCCAAATAGTACTTTTGTGAGTTTGAAAACATGATTTAGAGAAATATAATTTTCAAAACCTGGAGGTTGCTCAGCATATACTTCTTCATTTATAAAACCGTTTAAAAAAGTACTTTTAACATCCATTTGAAAAAGTTTGAAATCTTTATAACAAGCATATGCAAGTAGCATTCGAATAGCTTCTAATCTTGCGACTAGTGCATATGTCTCATCATAATCGATTCCTTCTTCTTGATTGAAACCTTGGGTTACAAGTCGAGCCTTATTTCTAGTAATGACTCCGGACTCATCTTTCTTGTTTCTAAAAATCCATTTTGTTCCAATAATAGTATGATTTTTGGGTTAGGAACAAGTGTTCAAACATCATTTCTTTTAAATTGATTAAACTCTTCTTACATAGCTAGAATCTAAGATTCATTAAGAAGTGTTTCATCAATATTTTTAGGTTCAATCTGAGATAGAAAAGCAGTATGATTGCAAATATAACTAAGAGATGATCGAGTACTTACACCTCATGAAGGTTCTCCTAGAATTTATTCTGCTGGATGATCTTTCACGTGTTTCCACTATTTGGTTGCATCTTGTACTAAGTCTTGATGATCTTTCCTTCTATTTCCATGATCTTTCATTTTGAATTGTTTCCAAATATCACACATCCTTTTTCTTCAGAAGTGAAGTCAATGAATTTAATTTTGTCTTCTGTCACGTATCTTGAGCATCCGTTGTCTAAAAATCATTTATTTTTACATGTAGAATACTTCATGCATACCTACAAAAGTAATTAAAAACAATTCCCGGTACCCAAGTTCTTTGGGTCCTTTATTTATTAGTATTAGAAGAAATAAGATATTTAGGTACCCATATGGCCCTAATAGTCATTGTATGTTTTCTTCTAATAGGACAAGCAAGATAATTATGACCATTTCTATTACAAAAATTGCAAATAGCATGTGACATATATGAAGAACTTGAGTGATTATAATAGTATCCTTTTTTAACAAAATTATTTTTATGAAAAAAATTTTGAATATTGGACTTTGATGTAGAAGGATTATCAAAGAAGTTTTTATAAGATTTGTATTTTTGTTTTGGCTTATATCCCAAACCCGCCTTATCAAAAACACATCTTTGACTACCAAGAAGTTTTTCAAAATTTCTTTTTCCATCCGTAAAGTTTTCAATAATATTTTCTAAATCAGTTTTCTTTTTCTTCAATTCAAAATTTTCATCTTTCAAAACAATATTTTCTTTTCTTAAAATATCAATTTCGTTTGTTAAAGAAGAATTTTTCTTTTTCAAAACAGTATACTTGATACCCAATTTTTCAAATTACTCATATACCTCTTCTAAAACATTTTGCAATTCTTCATATGAAGGATCTTCAATATTATCAAAATTTGTTACCTCAATGTCATCTTTAGCCATAAGACAAAGATTTACTGATTCTCCATTGCTTGCTTCACTATCTGAACTACTTGAATCATCATTCCACGTAGCTTTCATTGCTTTTTTGCCTTTGTTTCGATCTTTTTTTAGCAGAGGACAATGTGGCTTGATATGACCAGGTTTATTGCATTTATAACAAATTAAAGTGTCATTTTTACCTGAATCTTTCTTGGAAAACTTATTGAAGGATTTCCTTGGAGGAGTTTTATTTTTCTTTAAGAACCTCTGAATTCTTCTTATTATCATCGCAACTTCTTCATCTTTTTCGTCATTTCCCTCATCTTCATCACTTTCACTTTCATGTGGAACAGCTTTAAGTGCCAAACTCTTCTTTGAATTTCCTTCTTCTTCTCCTCTTTTCAATGTGTACTCATAGGTGATAAGTGACCCGATTAGTTCATTCACTTCGAGCTTTTTGAGGTCTCTAGCTTCAAGAATCGCTATCACTTTTGACTCCCAACGTTTTGGTAGAGAGTTGAGAATTTTTCTTACTATCTCCACTATGGAATAAACTTTGCCAAGAGCTGTCAAGCTGTTTATGATGTTAGTAAAATGAGTGTGCATACTAGAAATAGATTCATCATCATTCATCTTAAACATTTCATATTCACGAGTAAGAATATAAAATTTTGATTTCTTGACTTGAGAAGTTCCTTCATAAGTAATTTTCAAGTTATCCCAAATTTCTTTTGCTGTAGTGCAAGTCATTACTCTATTAAATTCATTACCATTGAGAGCATTATATAATAAATTCATAGCAGTTAAATTCAAAGTATAAAGTCTATCGTCTTCACGATTAAACTCTTCTTCTTCCTTTTTGACCTTTACTCCATCAACTACTTTTGTTGGAATATAAGGTCCATTTACAATGCATTTCCAGATTTCTCGACCTTGAGCCTGAAGGAATATTCTCATTCTAACTTTCCAGAATGAGTAATTGTCTCCGCAAAAGAGTGGAGGCCGACTGTTAGATTGACCTTCACCAAATGAAGCTGCAATGTTAGCCATAAGATCTTAACTCAAAAGTTAGTTAATCTTATAATAGAGCTCTAGCTCTGATACCAATTGTTACCGATCATAGGTCGCACTTATGTCACCTAACAACTGTACCTACCAGACTAGCCGGCCACCGTCTCTACCGGTGCACCGTCACCCATGGTCGGAGAGTCTTGCTTCGGTGACACAGTCACAAGCGAGAGTTCCCATGAGTGATCTACCTGTATGAACAGTACAGATCAACTAGCTCTGATACTAATTGTTGCCCAGATGACTAACACAAGAGGGGGGGTGAATTGAGTTGTATTTAAAAAAATAACAATTATAAATCAAATATATAATATAAAATATAAACAAAATATGAAACAATAATAAATATAAAGAGTAAGGGTAAGAGAGAAGGAAACTCAGTATATTAACGAGATTCGGCCCCACTGCCTCAAGCTACCTCTTGAGGATCCCCAAATCCACTATTCAATCTCCTTTAGGTGGAGATAGAAACCTATTACACCTTTGAGCAGTACCGCTCCAAAGAATCCGTGTAGAACACCCTCTACACTTCCAATCACCTTACACTTGGTGATTTAACTATTCCCCGTGTAGAATACCTTCTACACTTCCAATCACCTCACACTTGATGATTTAACTATTTCCCGTGTAGAACACCTTCTACACACACAAGGGTTATACACACCCTTTTACAAATACAAGAGTTGATAGTAGGTAGACTATCAAAGTACACTCCTCAATGAGTGAGATAGAAACAATACAGCACAACCTATATCTCTCTCAACAAGAACAAGAATTAAGGCTCAAAACTTTAGAAAAGAGAGAATGAGAGTTTTGAAGAAATGATGCAAAACTTAGCAATAGATGTGTAAGCTCTTGTTGTGAATTTTGCAAAATTCAAGTGAGCTATTTATAGGCAAATGATTTTTCAATTTCAAATTTGAAAAGATTCACATGTCAAAAACATCATCATTTACTTTTCAAAAATTTTAAATCTAATATTTTTACTTTTTGCATGTGACAAAAGGAGCACACTTTACTTTTCAAAAATTTCAAATATAATCTTTTACTTTTTGCATATGACAAAAGAAGCACACTTTACTTTTCAAAAATTTCAAATAAAGACATCTACCTTTTGCATAAGTCAAGAAAAGCATCCACCACTTTTGAAAATATTCAAATAAAACATGCACATGTGAAAGATGACAATCAATCATATTAATATTTTCAAAATTCAAACCTTTAATTATGTCATGCACATGTGAAAGATGACAATCAATCATCTTTCAAAATTTTCAAATTTAATTTTCAAAATATTCATGCATATGTGGAAAATGTATTTTAATGCTTTATGATAAAATATTAATTTTGAGCCTTAATCCTAATTTTGAATTTTTAAGAAATTTACAACATTACTCTATGATTTTAATGTGAACTTGTTCCCTTCTTGCTCATGCTTGCTTTCTTGATGTGCTTGATTATATTGTGTGGACAACTTGAGCTTGAGACTCCTTTATTCTTTGGATTCATTTGTTATCATCAAAATCCATTTGTAAATTTACATGAAACTTGAAACTTTAGGTTCAACAGCCTTCACATTTGAAAGATGAAATAAAGTCACTGTAACTTAAAGCTTCCCATGATTTCATTTGATGGATCTAATGCAGAAATATTTTAAGTAAATACATCAAATCTGTATTTGTATTGATGTTTGATGGAACCAATGTCAATGCTCTTAGATTGTTTTAATATGTGAATCTGAAAAACGTAAATTGGTATGCTATTTCAGTGATTGTCTTTAGCCTCTTTCATCTATTTTGCATAGAAATTACTATGACTAGCAATAAGAAAGTTGAGTGTATGACGAGTGTACAAAAGTGCACTATAAATACCTTATTATTGAACTAAATTGCTAAAATATGAATAGAAATATTAGAAATTCATGTGTATTTTTTAATTGAGTTTCTATTTACTTTGGAATACACTTAAGCATTTTTATGTTTAATTTCAGACTCTATAAAGGAAGCAAGTCCAAGCCAGTCAAATTTAAATGAGGATTTTCAAGTGGGTAAGACATTGGAACGACTTAAGAACTTTCAAAGAGTATAGGACTTCTCAAAGAAGAAGAAGAATAATGGAGTTTGAGAGTAATTTGGATCAAGAAAAAAAAAAGCACAAAAAGAAACTGGAAGAAGTCCAAGTTCGAAATACATTAGGAGACAGCCTATATATATTTTAGTATTTTAATCAAACTTTTCACTCATACATCCGATTGATGCGATTGTTGCCGAGTTGGAAAGCTATCTAAAAGAGCTACAAAATTTTTTCTTATAAGGATTTTTAAATTCAAACTTCTAAAACACATACGTGGCTACCAACCTGAGTTCTAAAAATTACTCTATTTTTTATGCGAGAATCATGAAGACAATAGGGTTTCTTTTCTACACGATATAAGTGATTAATGGACATTTATGTTATTTTTAATACTCTTAATATAGTGAGTTAAGTGACTTTTATGTGCTAAATAAAGAAGTTTAAGTTGATAATTTGAATTAATTGATTTTGGAGTGTGAAAAAACATTTTTACCCCTAATTAAATGCAGGTGGTTGATTGCTTCTCATTAAAATGAATTGGGGCTTGAGGCTCAGAAAGTGATGCTGTGAAGAAGTTAACAACTTCAATCCATGACTTTTCAAAGTGAAGCCCACGTCCAAAAGGAAGCCCAACCGTGACTTTCCATCATGCGAAGCCCGAGTCCATCAACTAAAGCCTACCCAATACTCACGAACCCCATGAAATGTTGAAGAAAACAAATCCATGAATTGCTGTAATGAAATCAGAGTAACCTCAAGACGCAACTTACTCTGAAGCATGGAACCTAAAAGACAAGTGAAATTTGTAGCATGATTCTCTTGTGATAGAAGCCCAAGAGATGGTAAAGCAAGCCCATAAACAGTTCTGTAAAGAAATGAAAAGAACCCGACACTTGTGCAGAAATTAAAATAGCCAAGACTTACTAAAAAGAACTAAGCCGAGAGAGTTGAATAGGAAGCCGATGGTTACTTGCGGAAGAGTCCAGAATAGCTTGGAGACCAACAAGACCTGACTTGCCAAGAGAAACTCAAGTTTAATTATGGTCGAGACCTATACGACTCAAAGAAAATAAAGAAAACAAGTTGGGACCACGTAGAGGAAATGGAGACCATTAGGGTCAAATCTGTGACTTGGAGAGAGCAATCAGAGTATAAAAGCAAGAGAAATTTTTGGGTAAATGACTTAGTTGCATTTCTGCATTTTTTTCTTTATTTTCTTGCTATATTTCAAAGGCTATTTTCTCACTCTAAGGTTTAACCCATTTGGGTATTTTTTTCTAATTTACTTTTGGTTTTACTTAGATTATTTTTTGTTGCTAGAAATACAATTTGTAGTTAACTTCTGAAACTTGGATTGTGTGATATCCCCAATTTACGTTCAAAATCTAACGTAAACTGAAGAGTCACGATAAGTAACATAAAACTACCTACCTTTCGTACAAGTAACCATTAATATGCATGCTCCTAAACTTACTAGCAATATGTAATGGATAGCGCAATGGAATATGGTTAAACTTCGAAGTATGTAAAAAAATCTAACTTTACACAGTGATTACATAATAAACCATAAACATAACCCATATATTAATATTTAAGATAACATTGAGTATCAAGTCATACATAGACTAGTTGTCCAAAATACATATCCATAAGTCTTTAATTCTTTACGCCTCTTCACCATGCCAGTTTTCTTTTAACTTCCTTATTCTCATGACCATATCAGAATCGATTCATACTAATCTCAAAATCCTGCTGGAGGAATTTTCCTGACGGCGTTACGTAAACATCATTTAGAGACAAAGAGCCACCCATGCTCATAACCAAAAAGCATCCTATACGTAATCGTTCTTCAAACAAAAATGATGCATATTCCCTTCTTTCCTCCAACATGTGGTCAAAACTGAAGAGGCATATCTATCAAAAAGTAGGTTGTCAAAAGAAGAGTATTCGGTGAGTCCCTCAGGGTTTCCCGGAATCTCTCGACGAATCTGGATCTCCCGGCCTACCATACCTACCTGCAACAAGGTCTATCGTTTCGAAAGGAACGATAGATAAAATCAAAAAAAGATATTTCGAGAAATTCCAGTAAGTGTATTATTAACGTAACTAAACCCAAACTAGTAAACACATATAACATGCAAATACACATGATATGATCATGAGACTTATAGTTCATGACTTATAGTTTACTTTTACATGACTTATAAATGACTAATGCACCTCCTTATAAAACTTGTACTTTTCTGGAAAAGAACTTAGGCGTCACAGGTGCACATCTTTTTGTGTCATAACGTATTTTTGTAAAAAAAAAATAAAAATCTTAACTTTCGAATCTTAATTCTTATTCATATAGATCTTAGCCTTAACCTCAACGGCAGATCGAATTACCTTCACCATCAGGTTTTCTTAAATCACGACGGTAAATTGAATTGCCGTCACCGTTGGATTTCTTAGCATGACGAAAAATCGAATCACCTTCACCGTCAGTTTTCTTATTCTCATTAGTCATACGACAGATCAAGTCGCCTTCACCGTCATTACGAGATTTAATATTTTTATGACGGCAATTACGTATCAAGACACCGTCATAACACGACTTCTTATTATTCGACAGCAGTTATGTATCACCTTTACCATCAGCACATAAGTCATACAGCAGTTACATATCGTCTTCACCGTCATAACACGACTTTTCATATTTCTTTTTTTTTTCTTATTCTTGTTTTCTTGAAATTCTTATAAAGTTCTTTCACTTGTTTCCTTGAAAAACGTTGTGACCCAAAACATAAAATTCTGTGACGTACTTGAACATGCATGTACTCCTAGACTCTTTCATGCATGCTACATGTTTTCATGGTCATGTGACATACAGAACATACCTTAACAATACATGTCATACATATTCACTTACATCAATATTATTCATAAATTGAAACATAGATAATTCATTTGGAGGAATTAAAAACAATTTAATCATAACCATTAAAATATAGGGCCGAATATGACTTGTTAAGTTTTAAATTAATTCTCCCATCCTTTGACCCGACTTATTCTTTTCCTATCATATTTTCAAAGTTCTCTAGTTTAATTAAATTAACCCTTAGTCGAAATACACTCACTTGGTGACTCATCTTCTTCAACTATTCCTTATATCAAATAATTATTCCACCAATTCTACACATAGCTTTTCCTCCATTTTTCAAGGAAATTAAGTAATAAAATTATTCCCCAATTATTTCAATAATTTAAAATAATCAACAGGCTAATTTTTAATAGTTAAAAACTCAAAATCTTCTAACATATCTCACTAGGGTTGAACCCTATAAATTCCAAATTTACTTCTTTTGTTATCCAAACATCACATATTTCCATCCAAACTTCTAGTCATAGTTTACTAAAATAAATCTTTGCCCCAACAAATCAAGTTAATCATCATATCATCTATCTAAAAATTGAAATTAAAATACTCCATGGTATTTCACTAGGGCCAAACACCTTATAAATCCCAACTTTAATTATTTTACACGTCAACTTCAAATCCTCCAACCATAATGTTCTTTGCTTTTAAACAAATTTCCTTTATTTACCTCCTAATTTTTCATAGACCAACTTATCACAACATACATGGATTTTATTATTAACTGAATATAATATTCACTCAAAAGAGCACCTAACAAGAAGTAAATTCTATATATACAAATAAATGCTAAGATTAGGGTATATTGTGTGCTTACTAGCTTCTTCAAAAGGTTTAGCAAGGAGAAATTCTTACAAAAGAGATGCTCACAACTTTTCTTGGAGAAAATGCTTAGGAGCAACGAAAGAGATGTTTGAAAGTGTGATGGAGTGAAAGAAAGAGATGGAGAGGGCTTGAGAACTTAGCTTGGCCGAGACTTCTAAAAAAAGGGGGAGGTTCCTCCATATATATGTCGACTCTAGTTGCTATATATATATGTCGACTCTAGGCAACTTGGGAATTTTTTTTTTCTAGAAATCTTCCAAGCTTGTCTTGCTGTCCACTTGTCCCCCTTAGGTTTTAGCATACTCTAATAGTAGACTTAGTTGGTTCTTAGCAGGACTTGAAACTTATCTCATGATTTGAGGAAACTTGGAGAAAAGACAAAAGTAAGTACATTTCATATCTTGGTTCAACAATTTCCAAGATGATAACAAAGTAAGGTTTCGGCTAATCTCCCTTCATTTGGTTAGAAGTTCCTCCAATATATTTTTCAAGGTGTTATACGAAAATTGAGGGGTAGAGGAGTCCTATATCAAAGTCGGAGCACACTTCTTCTTTTTTAGCCAATCCTATTGCTTCAAGTGGCTTTCTCTTTTTGGTTGCTTCCTTACCTAACTCTCTCATTCTCATGCATGACTTCCTTGATCTTCCAAAGGCCAAGTTCCTATTTTAGTCAAATGTCCCCCCTCAAACTTAGGATGATCATGCCTATGTGACTAGTTTATTCTATTTAGTCCAATTGGAATAAAAAAGGAATGACATTCAGTTCATCCCCCCTCCAAGTGCCGTGGGTGTCAACTAAAAAAAAATCTTTTTGTAACCAATTTTCAAGTAAATACAACTATTCTAATATAAATAAATCAATAAAGGAAATCAGGTCTTCACAGGTTGTGGAATGAGATTTGATTTGTTAAGGGTTCTAGTTTAATGCAATATTTTGTTAATGAATGTTGATTTCATTTTGTTGCTAGTTGAATTCAAATTAAAAATAGATTGCAGATGTTACTCTTGATTTGTTGTTGACATTAGACACAACAAATGCTTGAAAATTATCAAGGCTTCTTTCAGTTGGTTGTTATTGTGTGTATTTAGCTAATAATGCAGTGAATACCTTAGGAAAATATTGCAAAATCTAAGTATAATTCTCTATCTTCTGATTATCAATGTCTTGACTGGATTGTTAGTTGAGAAAATTATCTAGGAATCAAAACAAAGAGAGCCCCATACCCAACCCAAGTGCTTTTTAATTTTCCTTTTAGATAGAAATTTCGATTTCCTCTCTGATTTAATTTTACTAAAATTAACTTTATACTTTTTCTTCATTCATCTTCAAGAATCTTCGTGTGTTAAGTTGCTAAAGTGAACTTCATCATTTCGATTTCAATTTAAGTTTAGTTTTGCATAGAGTTAATTTTTGTAAGTAAATTTCAGAAATCTTTTTTTTTTCAACATTTAAAATATTCATTAAAATAGAACCCTAAACAAATCAAATCTCATTCCATAACCCAAGTTTCAGAAATTAGCTACACATTGTATTTCTAGCAACAAAAACTTGCCTTTTAGATGGAAACGTTAATTTGCTTCTATCACCAATCAGCAAAATATCATTAGCACAAAAATGAGGAAGAGAAGATAGAGGGCTCAATTGTGAACACAACAAAAGACAGATACTTTTTATTTTTTAGTTCTTTCATGGAGAACAGAATCTTGCGTAAAGTTTGTGATGGAAATTGATTAGTGAAAATATTTGACTTTATTTTAATTCATAGATTATGTTTTAATTCATAGGATTCAATTTTCTGTTTCTTTTGGATATTATAAATTTGAAACAATTATATTAAACTATGGCTTGATTTTATTGAGCTATAGGATTAGGAATATCTGATTGTGACTTAAAAATGTTTTTCTTGTCATTGATGTGATCTTCTATTGTATTATTGTTTGTGAATATAATGTCATTTTTAGATCATATATTTCTTTGTGTACAAGAAAATTGTGGTTTGTAAAACAAAAATAGTTTCTGAAATTAAGTTTGAGAAATTGACGAAATAGATTGTCATATCTTCCGATTAGGAATTTGGTGTTATAGTTCTTAATTGTGTATACAGTTTGGATTGAAAAAGTCAAACTATTGAATTTGATTGATGGAAGTCTGAAACTTTACTTGCTTTTGTATTTCTGCCCTAATCTCATTTTAATCACATGCTTTAGGTAGAATCTTCAGATTTTTATCATATAGTCATTTAATCTTTTTCCTTTTAAGTTTGAGCCTTGTATTGTTTCTTCCAACTCCTAATGGATCGACACCCTAAATTAAATTATATGATTGCATAGTAGTTTGGCGTAATCAAGCCCCATTGAATTGAAAAAGGTTGTGAGTTCCACATGTAAAAAGGTTTGAAGTTGTGATGAGTTTAATAACTCAGATGGGTTTGACAACTAAACATGGTCTAATATCTAAACACCCAACTCTCAATTTACTAAACTTATCTCAACTCAGAACCTTTTTACTCATAGGAACCATTAACTTTTTCAATTCAATATTTCTTTATACGTGGGATCCACAAACTTTTTCAACTTTTCATAAGTACATATAAACTCAACTTAACATCTAAACACATATAAACTCATCTTATATGGACTCTACAAAACTCACTCTATTATCTCAACTCATTACTATTTATAAAAAACTCAGCTAAATTCAGTTTAACATTCAAACACAGCTACTCTTTGAACAAATGGTCTTGTATCATCAAGCAAAGCAGTTCGACTTATGTGTTTGCAAAATAGTGGGGTTGAGGCATAAAATAGTTGAAAAAAACTACTTTTAAGTAAACATTAAATTAATAATTAATATATGGATTATATTTACAAAAACTATTATTAAAATTTATAATATAATATTATTATTTTGACTTTGGAATAGATAGCTAATGTGAATTAACCTTTCCAAAATTTTTGACTTCAGCCAAAATTTTCAACTTTTTAGTCAAAACTTAGGCCTAGTTTGCTTACGGGAAACAAAACACAAAACCAGCAAAACTCTTCTTAGTTTTTGTACGGCTAGATCATCTCCAAAAATAAACATCTCAGAAAAATATTAGTAGTTTCATCTCACTCGAAGAAACCCTATCTCGCTACTGTGCTTTGCAATTCTTTCTTTACTGTTCATCAACATGACTAGACATTGCTAAAGCAATAAATTTCTCCCCCAACGTCTCGAACTACTTTCTCCCTTCCTCATGTTGTTACACAACCAGGCCTTTGTTGTGTCTGAAGCTCCCCAAGGTTAACAATCGACTACCCCTATCTTAGCCAATATAGATTCCAAGACCAGAATCTTGCCGCGCGGTGTCGAGTTGGATAAACTTTTTTCCCCCATTCCCGATCTATCTCCATCACCAAAGAAACCCTAAAAACCTCATAATCGAAAGTGTTGAATCACATCTCCTAGTGAGAACCTGGTGCTATGTTCGTTTGAAGGGATGGAGTCCATGGAAGCCCCCATTTCTTGAAGTCGATCGATTGAGTTTACCCTACTATCACCATTGCCGTACAATGTTCTGGTGCGGTCCAAATTGCAAAGGGGAATCTTGACCACAACTTCTAGCAAATCTCGACCCCCAACAAAGACAAAGCCTGTATATTCACTTGAAAAACTGAAATACATAACCCTCTATACTGCAGAGTCTAAAGCATGGGTTGCAATAGTGGAGCTACCTTCTCGTCTATTGAGCTCCCTTGTTTATAGTGGAAAATGGTCTATAAAGTAGGCATTTGTAACTTAGCTTCAGGCGTCCTTATGAAGCCGCAAAAGCCTTGCACGGCCAACTTCAAACTTGCCATTAAGACACACTCATACCCATGTACTTTGTTCATGTCACCTTAAATTTTTCAGTTTAAGAAAGCATTGAAAATGGACATGTTTATATAGTCAATCTGGTCTTGTTTTGAATGCATGCTTTGTTACTAAGTAGAATTTTTTTTATTGCGCTTGGTTTGATTTGTGTTTGACAAGCACTTGGGAATTTGTCATGCCATTGCTTTGATAAGTAACTCCTCACAATATGATCTAATCAGTCTGCTCAAACACAATTTATTAACAAACCATATCATTCCTTTTTATTTGCTTGAATTCCATCCTTATATTAATTATTTGGCTCACTGTTTAGGATTATGTAAAACGTCATATCCTCATCTAAATGAATAATAACTTTTAAATATTATGAGAGAGGCGTGCTGATAAAGTTGGTAAAAAGAACAACACCTAGAGGATTGTCCACCTTAAAAGTTATCAATTTTTTTTTTTTTTTTTGTTTCCAAAAGCACAAAGATGGTCTTGTTCTTTGTTCATTTGTGCACTGTATAATATCCCCGCTATCGAAACCCTATTGAGTTGTGGAAAAAACATAAATGCATTTTAATGAGTCTCCCCTTCGATTGTTGTTTATTTGTGTGATATATGGAGGATTGTTTAGATATGCTAATGGCTGAACAAATTTTTAACTATGATTGAACTTGAAGTGCATGACATTTTTCCCCTCCTTATATTCAACTCATTACACCATATATTCAACTACACGAGAACTGTTATCATAAATAACGTGTTTTCATGCTGGAGTAAAATCTTAAAGCCATCATACTTATAAAAATATAAATAAGAAATGCAGCCCATTATATTCAAGGGACAACATATTGTGTTCGGTTCAGTAAAGACCTGTACATATCCTTGGTTTTGCATGATGCACACAAATTGTAGAACATAAGTTTTGATATTATTATGCTATTACATAATAAAGCCCTATACAGACCCATTAAAAACCCTCATTTCAGTTGACCTTGCAATAATGTTTGCCGTGGGTTAAAGGTTTGGACTTTCGTTGTGCACACAATCTCACTATTTACCAAATCCTCTACCAAATCCTCTACTTTCGTTGCCTACTAATGTTTAATGACTTTCTTCATTTGTTAGCATTACTACCTACGCTTCTCTGTTAGATCCCACCATTGCCAGGTATGGCCCACTTCATTTTAAAAGAAATTGTATTTCAATGAATTTCACTATTTCATTGAAACGTTATATGCATGGTTTGCACACATATTTATATGTTGTATAACTTAGCATTTTCACGTGAATCTGAATTGGAAATTTCACTCGTTGACCACTTATTGTGGGCAGATGGGGTGGATGACGAATTTATTGACATGCTGCTTCAAGATGTAATTGATGGTGTATTGAAAGCAGGAAAAATCCCAGCTAGGGACCACGCGTCCTATGCGACGTGCCTTACCACTCTAGGCATAAGGACATTCATTGAAAATTAGGTAAAGGGAAACTACACCGCCTCAAGATGATGCAATGCCTATTTACGGACCTCATGCATCAAACTGATATGGGGTGTGACCACGTCAATAAACAATGACCGGGAGTGATGAACACTGGGCAAACGCCATACAGGGGAGGAAACTTTAACCATGAGTTTTATATGAGTTTACACTAACTCCTAGTTTGTATTATAAAGTCAAATTGGTATTCTCGCCTTAACAACTCTAACATATAGATTTTGAACTTTTCTCCAAGCCAAACCACAATTGAAAAAGTTTCGTACCTTGGGGTGCCCCCAGTATGAGGACCTTTGTCAAATTTTTGGCAAGTCAGTTTTCAATGGTACACTCTATCACGCCTCTACTAAACCACCACCAACGTCATACGATGAGGGGCATCTAGATGTGGAGATGTACCATCTGGGCCCGGCAGGCCCACAAGACATTAGTAATGTTCTTGGTGCCCCGTCCCAAATGCCCATGGACATGGGGGAACCATCTTCTCGCTTGTCCCGACGTCTTCTGCAAGGTGGGCCAAGTAACAAGCATGCCGAGGAGATTTCAAATATCGTTGCAATAATCACAAGTTCCTATGAGGCCCAACGCAAGTGTTACGAGGGCGGGAAGGAAGCATTGAGGTCAAAACATCCGAAAGTGGCATGGATAGTGATGGACACTATGATCCTTTTGCGCATTGTATACGCTTGTTATCCGCATTTCAACCTCGCTCCCGACGATGTGTTTTCCCGTGCTTTCAATCGGCTCTTGGATGAGCGGGCGCAGAGAGGATTTCTTGCTATGGACGGTGTCCGCAAATACGGATGGGCCATCAATAGTTGAATGTCTATCGCTCCATTATGTTGCCAACCATAGTTGATGTGTTTATTTGTTAGAATTTTCTTATCAGTGTCCCTTTACTGAGAGAATTGTTATTTGTACTTGCTACCTTTGACCGTTTGTTGTTTTGTATTGTGTTTATTTGTACTGTATTGGAACGTTCATGGGTTGAAGAGCTGGCCAAACGGCATAGTATAAATAATCTACTCAGGATGTGGAAATTAGATATTGTCTGTTTACAAGAAACTAAATTGAAACTGATTTCTAGAAAAATTGTGCGAAGCATTTGGAGTTGTGCCTATGTCAATTGGGTGCATTTGGCTTTGGATGGGGCTTCAGATGGAATCTTGGTAATGTGGGACAAAAGAGTGGTGGAGAAAGAGGAGGACTATATAGGGGAACATTCAGTGGCCGTTTCTTTTAAATCAATAGTGGATAATTTTTTATGGGTTTTTGCAGGGGTTTATGGGCTGCATGATGGTAATTCCAAATGCCTTTCATGGAAAGAACTTGCTGCACTACATTCTTGATGGGACCTCCCTTAGTGTATAGGTGGAGAGTTCAACATAATACATTTTCCTAGTGAAAGATCGGGAGATAGTCGTTTGCGCCCAACTATGGTTGATTTTTCAGCATGTATTTTTTACTTGAATGTAATGGATCTTCCACTAATAGGGGGCTTTTTCACTTGATCCAACAATCAAACATAGTCTAAGTTGGACAAATTCCTTATTTCACCAGAGTGGGAGATTCATTACATGGACGTATAAAAAAAAAGGTTGCCTCGCATTTTTTCGGATCATTTCCCCATCTTGTTGGATGGCAGTGGCATTCAACATGGGCGTCGCCCTTTCAAATTTAAAAACATGTGGCTTAAGAGTGAGGGCTTTGTGGATAGAGTAAGAATTTGGAGGTCTTCTTACCAATTTCTTGGTACGCCTTCTTCTATTCTTGCAAGAAAATTAAAAGCACTAAAGAAAGATTTAAAGCTTTAGAACTCCCAATCCTTTGGTGACATAGGGGAGTGCAAGAAAAGTTTGGTGGACGACCTCTAGTGTAATAAACCTTCCTTTTTACATATATCCTTAGGAATAGATTCATTTAGAAAATTATTATTTTTATTTAAAGGAATTTTAGGAAGTTATGGTAATAGGAAGGAAGATTTAAACTAGAAATATCTTAAGTAGTAAGGAAATATAGAAAATTATGATCAATTTATTTGAAAATTTTAAAAAGGTCTAAATAATAATATTTTAGTTTTTATCTATAGAATAATTATATCAAGGAGATTAAGAGGAAAAATTGAGAATTGGAAGTGGAGTGGGAAAAAAAAAACACTTAGGTAGCCTAAAATCCAGATCTCGGGTTAGAGTAACATGTTTCTGTAAATTAGTGATATCTCCATCATATGACCTTTTATTTAGATGATTTAAAATCCTATGAATCACTAAGAGTATTATCTAAAACTTTTATGTTTAGCGGTTTCTGAGAATCGAAGTGGATCAATAAGTTATATGGGCTAGAAGAGGACTGATCTGTTTTGAGCGTAAACTGAGGCCCAAAAGTAAATCACTCCATCGACCTACTTTAGAAGCTCAAATTTGATTGATTCTCTACATGTTTATCTTCTAGACATGTGTAAAAAGGTTTGTACTTGGTGGTGGAAATATTTCTAAAAGGAAAGTTTGTTTATAACCATGAAATGAGTAAAAACAAATCTGATTGGTTGAGGAGTAACTAAAGTAGTTAAGTTACCTTTTTATTCTTAACCAATAGACAACCAAATCTTAAAGGAATTCATACAAAATATCCTAAGTATGCTAATGAGGTCAAGAACGTGTGGTAAGGAGGGAAAATTGGTTCTAGAAGTTTTGGGGTACAAATAAAGGCTAAGTGGCCGGTTTAAGCTTATCCTATATATGCTAGGATTTTGTTTCATTTTTATTTATTTATGTGCTATAAAAATTTAAGCCATTGATCTAGATTATTTTGGAGATGGGGGAAGCCTAGCCATGGGATGAAAATCTTAAGAGATCAAGAGATATAGGGGTGATCATGGGGCCTTACATCTAGTAGGGACACCTCACCCTTTCAGCCAACGTTACTGTCGAGACCCCCATCCCATTCTCAAGTCCTTTAGCACATTTTTGTACCTATAAATAGACACTCAAGCTTCTATTTGTTTCCTTTTAGAGATATCCTACATTCACCTTAAGAGAAAATCAAGAAAAATACAAGAAAACTCACTCACAATACATACACTTTAAAAGGAAGCTAAGTAAGAGCTTTGGAGAGAAGGGTAGTGCAAGATCAATTCAAAACTACTAATTTAGCTTTGGAAAAATTTTTAAATGCACTACTTAACATAATCTTGGTGTAGTATAAGTGGCTTAATTTATAAATTTAGTTTGATGCCTATTTGATGCTTGTTTAAGCCTATGTATTATGTATGAAGTAGCTTGAATGTTCTTGATTTATGGAGTGGTTTTTGTTGTGAAAAAATACTAAGAAAAATTTTAGAACCTTATGAATATGTTTTATGATCATATAAATAAGAGGAATATATGAAAATATGAGGTCATGATTTAGAAAAAAAATGATAGAACAACCCTAATAACTTTCGGAGTTCAAAGGAGTTAAGTAGACAAATTTAATATCTTTCAGTAAATTTGATCATAACTGGTTAGTGTGATGTCAAAGTTGAGTGATTTAAAAGGATATGGAAAGATAAGACATAGATCTACAACTTTTGTGTTTTAAGTTTTAAGAGATAAGAACTCTATGAAGGACGAAACTAGAATTAAATCACAAAACAGAGTAAGTGAACTCTTAAAAAAACGATATTTTCCTTCAATTTAAAACTTCTAATGAATTAATTGAATAATATTTTCAACAAGTATGATAAG
This sequence comes from Platycarya strobilacea, assembly GCA_036898215.1. Lineage (NCBI taxonomy): Eukaryota > Viridiplantae > Streptophyta > Magnoliopsida > Fagales > Juglandaceae > Platycarya > Platycarya strobilacea. Next base: position 23,218,336 of record CM072546.1, on the reverse strand, counting down.
CTTAAGAATCTTAATATATTAGGAGGATATTTTTAAGAATTATTATCATAAAAAGATAAAATCAAATAATAATAAAATTTATATATAAGAATAGTTCAATAAACACTTAAAAATATTGAAGTTATGAAATTATGCAAACTTGTGGGCTTGAGTTGAATGAATTAAAACGAATAAACAATTAGGAATATATTTTCCATGAAAATTAGGCCAGACCTTGATTAAATAAAAATTTAATATTTTATTTAGTTTCATATGTATTATTTATTAAACTTGACGTTATAAATTTAGGCGATGTATGTGTATGTAGATTTTGTGTTCTGCTTTTTTATGTCATATGCTTTATGAAAACATAAAACATGCATGTCATCAGTCTAAGTTTGTATGTATATTGCAATTCATCATATATGTGTATCATCGTAAGTCACGACGGGTATTTTAAGAAAATACGATAAAAAACGTTAAGAAAATGTGATAAGTGTCATATCGTGTCACGAAGGGGACGGCGATGCATATTGCCTAGAAGACTGACATGACTAGCAAGAACGGCAATATGTAACGTCTGCTATACTAAGTAATTCCGTGTCAAGACGGAGACGGCGATATGTAACGTTCAGAAGATTGACATGAGCCTCTTCAAAACGGGGATGACGATACGTAACGCCTGGAGAATTAATGAGCTTATGTATGACCAAGCTGATGTGTCATGCTGAGAAAAATCGAAGGAAATGGCAATACGTAATGCCCCCCGAGGTTATAAAATAGGTGTGACCCACAATGTTACGAAAAATAACATAAGAAATAAGAATTTAAGTATAATAAGAGTGAATCCATAGGAAATATAAGTTGGTCATTCTTTTGGCACATACATGCATGAACTACATAAGACAATTTATATATTATGTGTTATGATTTTGTCATGTTTTTTACGTTGCACTTTATCTATGCCATGTTATGATATATATGTACTTACTGAAATTTTCAAGGAAATCTCACCTTTGTTTATTTATGTCTTTTTCTGAAAAAATAAAATATTGTACAGGACCTTATGACGGACAGGGGAAAAGCTCCTTTATCTCAGGGAGTTTAGGGGAGCCCTGAGGGGCTCTCTGACTTTTTCTTTTTTGACCTTTTTGACTTTCATGTTGTTGATATTTATGACCAACTAATGGGGTTATGGAGACACGATATATCCGCCTCTTCAACGCAACAGAAGCGTACAGGATGTTGTCTGATGTTAGGATTAGATGGTTCATTGTCCATATGTGATATATCCACATCACCATATGGGCAATACCTTCATCGGGATTTTGATATTAGTTTAGATAAGTTTCGTTATGGGAAGGAGTATCCAGAGGTCAAAAGAAAGTCAAGATGGTGCTAACATAGTAGTGGAATATTTATATATGTTTATATGACTGAAAAAATAGACTGGATCATGTAATAGTACAATATAATGTTGTAAAGGTGGATGTGAATATTATGTTGATATTTTACCATATGATCACTAATTTATTTGTAAAAGTTTTTATTTAGACTAGTTTCTGCTGTGAGTAGTAAGAATAGATGCATGCGTATAAGATCGATACATATGGGGTAAGTAGCCCAATGTTACTTAATTAAACTCTTCAATTTACATTAAAACCCTTAGCGTAAATTGAAGGCGTCACATCCAGGGTTATGAAATAATTTTTTAGGTTAGAGCCCTCACCCAAGCAGAAATTGATCAGAAGGTGAAGTTGGTTTCAAAGTTGGAGAGAGTACTTTCTCTTGAGGAGATATCTTAGCACTAGAAGTCAAGAGCTTTATGGCTCAAGGAATGTGACCGTTGTACAAAGTTTTTTCATAAGGTGGCTAACTCTCATAGAAGATATAATACCATTGAGGCACTAAAAATCAATGGTTTGGATTGTACGGAGGTTCCTATGATACAGGATCATGTGGTGGATTTCTTTGAACAGTTGCTAACAAAAAGAGAGGGGTGAAGGCCAACACCCGATGACCTTGAATTTGACTCTATCGGAGTGCAAACTGTGTCTTGGTTGGAGAGACCTTTTGAGGAGATACAAGTGTATGATGTTGTTCGACGAATGACGAGGGACAAAGCACCAGGTCCAGATGGTTTCTCAATGGGTTTCCTCCAAACTTGTTGAGAAATAGTGAAAGAGGACATTATGAAGGTGTTTCATGAATTGTTCTTGGCGGGAAATTTTGAGAAATCCCTCAACACTACTTTCATAGCATTGATTCCCAAGAGGAATGGTGCATCCTGTGCAAGATTCTAGAACCATCAGCCTTATAAGTGGGGTGTACAAAATTATTTTCAAAGTGCTTGCAAACTAGCTCGGGGAGGTTTTGGGTAAAATTATCACAAAGGTGCAAAATGCCTTCATAAAGAGGCGCCAAATTTTGGATTTTGTTCTTATAGCCAATGAATGCCTGGTTGGTAGATTAAAGGCAGGTGTTGTAGGGATCACTTGCAAGCTAGATATGGAAAATGCATACGACAAGTAAACTGGGACTTCTTTATCTATTTGTTAGAGAGATGCGGCTTTGGAGTGAGATGGTGCCGGTGGATCAGATGGTGCATCTCAACAGCAAAATTTTCAGTTTTGATTAATGGCAATACAACTGGCTTTTTTAGTAGTTCTCACGGTTTGAGGCAAGGAGAGCCCCTTTCCCCACTCCTCTTTGTTGTCACTATGAAGGCTCTTAGCGGAATGATCTCGACTGTGATTCGAAATGGTTTCATGGCAGGATTTTCCTTGGGCAACCCCAATAGGGGTTCTATTTCTATCTCACATTTACTATTTGCAGATGATACATTAATATTTTGTGAGGCAAATCAAAACCACCATGGGGTGTTGAAGGCTGTCTTATTGTGCTTTGAGGCAGCTTCAGACTTAAGAATTAACTTTGATAAATCCGAGCTAGTGCCAATTAGGTATGTCCACAACCCTCACATTTGGCCACCATTTTGGGGTGTAAGGTTGCTTCACTCCCTATGAAATACTTGCATTTACCTTTGGAGGCAGCTTCACGGGCTATTTCTGTGATGACCCAAAAATTCCATCTTTTAGTATTTTTTTTATTTATTTATCTTAAGAATAACAAAGGGTATTTTAGGTTAATAAGAATTGGAGGCTTAGGCTTGGAATTGAGTTTTGGGGAGTATGGACTAGGATATAGATCCATAGACTCATAAGATGGATCCATGAGTCAACCAAGCCCATGCATGGAGACACATGTCACCCTAGGAGAGTTTTAGTAAGTCTCCAAAGACTAGTAGGTATAAGAAGAAACTACTAATAGTTGGCAGATTTGACTAGTACCTTCTTGGAAAAGAGTGAAGGAATCAAGAAGAGATTTTTCATCATTTGAGAAACATAGGAAATGTGAGAAACAAAAAGGGGAAGAACCAAGCTCTTCCAATTGAGTTTTTCTAGATAAATATCATATCTAAGTGATTGACTTATACTAGATATTGTAAGAGTGGAAGATTTGTGTGTAAGGTAATTCCTTGTAGGATGTGTGATAAGTAACAAGTGACAAGTTGAGATGATGTGTCATTGGAAAAAGAATTTGTGGCTTGGAAAAGAGAAGCATACAGTGTGAGAAAAGCAAGAGGAAGCCAACCTTGCTTCAATTTGAGTTTCTCCATGCAAAGCCCCACTTTTGATATGACAAAAAGTAGATTTTGTATAAAAAGATCTTTAGGGATATAATAGACAAGTGGGAGTGTGTTGACTTGTAAGGGTGTGATGGTAACAAGTGACTATTTTTGGAGATGAAGAAAAGGTCTTCCAATTAAGTCTCCCTAGGAGAATGCCATATCTAGGTGAGTGACACTTGTAAGATTTGTGATTAAAATAGAAGTGGGAGAAAAGGAAGAGGATTCGGTGGAGGCCAATGTCAAACCCCTTAGGGTGTTTTTCCATGCAATCTCTTCCAAATCTAGATGAATGACTATTGATAGATCTTGTAAATAGAAGTTGACAAGGAGATTGACAAGTAATGGAAGGATATGGTATCATTGGAGAGAGGAAAAATAAGATGAAAAGAAAACAAAGGATATTTGGGTAAGCATTGTCATGGGCCTCATTTTAGTCTTCCTAGATTTTTTCCAAATCTAGGTGATTTGGACATATGAAATTGTGTAAGAGTGGTTTGTACTTGTGTGTAAAAGTGTAAGGCATGTGTGTAAGAGTGATTGATTGAATAGTTGATGGATAGTTGTTTGTGAGGAGATAAAAACTATGGGAGAAGAAAGGGGCATTCGGTTTCCGCAAGGGAAGACCTTGGCCAACTACTTCATGGCCCATTCTCCTAAGTTGGACTTCCAAATCCTAGTGAGTAACTTGTAAGAAGATTGGTGAGTGTGAGGAATGATGTGAAAGAAAAGGGAGGGGTTTCTACCCTTGATATGCGCCGGCCATAAATGGAAAAAGGAAAGAAGAATCCAACCTAAGTGTAAGCTAAAAATAGGCATGATTTAATCTAGTGATGGAAGTCAATCAAATGGGTCTTTCAACCCATCAAGGTCAATCCTAAGATTAGGGAAATGAGTGCCTAGAAGCCTAAGAAATTCTCTTGGCCGAATGGCCTATGTCTTGATCTTTTTCCCACTTGTTTGCTTCACTTGTACACACACACCCCACCCCACATCACACGGCAACAAGCTTTTTCTCTCAACCCTCACTTTATTTTGCTTTTTTTCTGCCTTCTAAATACAAAAATATCCTAAGTCTAGTGAATTGTGAACAATGTATTCTTGAGTAGAAGATTACTTGAGGAGGTAATGTAAAAACCTAAACTATTATTTCAAGAATAGAAATCTAGGTTAGATCACATGCACACACCAAGATTTATGTCCTTAAGATTTTTTAACTACATGTTTATAAACTATTTTTATAGATTATTTCTATATATATATTTTGAGAACTAATCTTTTCTACTTAGGAGTCTTGTAAGTGCACATTTATCTTGACTTTAGCCTTCATTGTATATATATATTGACTGAATGTGTTTGTATTGGTTGATGAATGTATGAAAATGCTAGATTAGGTTTTCCTAAAAGAAATGCCTTGTTGTGATAGTAGAAAACCCATGCTTGATCCATATGATTCTTTAGGCTTGAAATTTGAATATGTTAGTGGATTTAGCTAAGTTGTTGCAAAAGAAATGAAGCATGATGATTTGATATATGATGATAGTAGAAATGAACGTATGACTAAGATTAAGTTTATTGAGTGCTTGGAGATGCTAGGCTAGGTTCTCTTGAAAGAAATGCTTTGTTTATTTAGTTAAAAATCTATGCTTAGTCTCATATGTTATTATAGGCTTGAATCTATATTATATTGATGGATTTAATTAATTTAATGCAAAGAAAAATGAAACATATTGATATGGAAACATATTGATATGGTATATAGTGATAAGAAAAGGCATGCGTGACTAAGATGATGTTTGTTGGATGATTGGTGATGCTAGTATGAATACTTGAAGAAATGCCTTGTATGTTTAGTGGTAAACCCATGCTTAGCAAGGTATATGATTATAGGCTTGAGATTTACATGTTATTGGGGAGTTTAGTTACCTTGTTGTAAAGAAATAAGAGAGCATGACTAGTATGAAAAATGATGACAAAATGCATGCATGTTAAAAATGATGTTTGGAGTTTGAAAAAGATTTGAATGGGTGCATATATGGGTTTCGGATTTGAAGGTTTTAGGGTTGAGTTTTTCAATGATCAACAATATATTCTTTTATATGATGATTAAGTCTTGAATACTTTCAAAGTTTAGAAGTATGAAAGGTAGGGGGATTCAATAACATAATATTTTGTTATTAACATATATGATTAAATATGCTATTTTTGTGGAAAAAAAAAAGTAATTAAAATGCTAATCCTAAGAGTCCTATAGGGTTCGGCCAACCCCTCTATGCTAAGAAGTTTTAGTTAATCTTATCAAGGCTTGGTGAGACATAGAGGAAGATAGAAGAAGAAAACCATAGGAAGTGACCTTGGAAGGTCTCGGTCCAACCTTAGTGGTGGGGGTCGAGAGCCCCTCTTGGTGTATTAAACTCATTTGTGTGTTTTTATATGAAATATAGATGGATTCATGTGAAATGTGATTCGCCAATGAGCATTGCAAAGTATGTGCTTGAACTAGTCTCATTATTCGCATGTGAAGTATTAAGAGTTTGCGTGTTGCATGCATGAAGCAAAAAAATCATATTTTTGAGTCAAACATGTTTTCAAAGAAAAGAGAATGATTAAATTTTTATAAGAACCCTAAAGGCTGGGACGGGGTGATGCCCCGAGGAAACTCCATGTTCACTCAGAAGTGATTAAAGTCGAGTGAAAGCCTCTAGGTCGACGAAGAACAGTCAGAGGACCATGTATGGCTCCAAAAGGTATCCGGAGCGTGGTCGTACCTAATACTAGTGGATGCCCAAGAATGGTGTAGGCTTTTGCCTTACCATTATAAGAATAAGATTGTAGTCGCTCAGTTTGAGTGATCACCGAGTGATGAAGAGCGGATAACGTAGTCACCCCGATTTGAGTAGGCTGTTGCTACTGTGGTAACACATAATGTATTCACTTACACTTAAATGGTCGCCAGGTGAGACGGTAACTAGCGGGGAGCACACGGTGCAAAAGAGAATCGTGAGGTGTCCAAAATGAATAGTAATGGGAAGGTGATACGTGACTCCTGAATCACTAATAAGGACTTTCACGTCACAACAGGAAAGGTGATACGTAACTCCCGTATGACTGACGTGACGACGGTGAAAGTGATACGTAACTGCTATCGAAGTCAAAGAATGATATGAATATGCTAAGTGGCGCATAAGATAAGAAATGATGAAAGAAACGAAAAGTTTTTATGAAAAATGATTTTAAAGCATGAGCCAAAAGAATTACGTTTATGATGAACAGTTTTTATGAAAAACAAGTATACGTATCAAAATTGAAAGAAATTCAAGTTTTATGAAAGTCTTCATGAGCATATGCATTACACATGTTCTGTTTGTTATTCGCTTATATCTATGCTCGAAATTATTTTGTTGAGATAGTTGTATATTTACTAAATTTTCTCGAAATCTCACCCCTCTATATTTCCACTATCGTTCATTGTGGGGACGATAGAATTGCAGGAAAAGATGACGTCGACGACTATGAGACTCGAAGAGACTCTCTAGACCACTGATGGTCTGGGGATCTCCCCACTTTTTGACGTGGACGCGGAGTCAGCACTTGGATGGTGTCTTTTACCTACATTTTAATTAGATTTCGGAGGTCCCCAATGTTTTGGGAAAGAAAATATTTTGTGGAAACCAAGACAATTGGCAATGTTATTAATATAAAGTTTATTTTGGGATCTTAAATTTGTTATACCATGTGACGTAAGGCAAAAAATTAAGCACTTGCCTAATTTTAGAGTGGCTTGACCTTTTTCACTGCAAAAATTTTCTATTCACTACATTTAATTTAAACACTTGCTCGAACTTAAAATAAGAACGAGGGGTGAACTTCCCTGTGTTGTTTATCTCTGACGTCTTAGTTTGCGTCTGATCCCAAGCGTAAGCGGAAGCATCGACAATTTCAATTTGGGACACAGTGATTTGAAAAATAAAACGTTGACTGATAGGTTGGAAAATATTGTATTTGTCGAAAAGAGGTCGGGTGACTCTGATCAAAAGTAACCTCTCTAACTTACCTACCTATTTTTTGTCTCTTTTTCCCATTCCAAGCTCGGTGGCGAAAAGGATTGAAAAACTCTACCGCGATTTCTTATGGAGTGGGTTCAGGGACGAATCAAAGTTTCACTTAATCAAGTAGGACAAGGTATGTAGACCATTATTTTCAGGTGGATTGGGTATAAAAAATCTAAAACTCTTCAACCGGGCTCTACTTTTCAAAATGGTTATGAAGGTATAATGTGGAACCAGAAGCTTTGTGGAAATTGGTAGTAGATTGCAAGCATGGAGGTAGGTTGGGGGGGGGGGGGGGGGTGATGGTGTTCCAATGAGGTGAATAGGCGCATGGAATGGGGATTTGGAAACACATTAGATAAAGTTATGGGGTTTTCTCTCGCCATACCAAACTTGTGGTGGGGGAGGGCACACGGATAAAATTTTGGGCAGATATTTGGTGTCGGGAGGAAGCTTTAAATGACTTAGTATTTCGATTGGCACAGGATCAAGAAACTTTTGTGGCAGATCTCATGTTTCGCTCGGGCGACCAAGTCCAAAGGAATGTTACCTTTAGTAGAGCAGTTCAAGATTGAGAAGTTGACAACTTTGAGACTTTTTTTAGAGTCGTTTATTCTGTGAAACTAAATGGAATAAGAGCCGATAAGCTTTGGTGGTCTCCTAAGGGTAAAGGTGTCTTCACGGTTGGTTCTTTCTATAACTCCCATTCTTCCTTGCCAAGTACTCATTTTCCTTGGAGGCAATTTTGGAGAAATAAGGCCCCTCCCAAAGCTGTTTTCTTCACTTGAACAATTGCCCTAGGCAAGATTCTAACCACGGACAATTTGAGAAAGCGTCGTGTTATCATCACAGATTGATGTTGTATGTGCAAGAAAACTGGAGAGTCTGTGGATCACCTCTTGCTTCACTGTGAAATAGCTAGATACCTGTGGATTATAATTCTCAACCGAGTAGAGTTGAATTGGGTAATGCTGCCACCGTTGTTGAGTTATTGGCTTGTTGGTCATCTATTAAAGGCGCACCTCCTATCAAACTAGCGTGAAAGATGATCTCTATCTGCATTATGTGGTACAGTTGACAAGAGCGCAACAATCGAACTCTTGAAGATATAGAGAGGACACCGGAAGAGATTAGATCTTTCTTTTTTCATACTCTATTAACATGGGCCATAGTTATAGAGTTCAATAGTCTTAACTTTCATGATTTCCTTATATCTCACTTTTCACCTACGATTTAGATAGGTCATGTCTCATGTATATCATTTTGTGTACTTGGGCTTTGCCTTTTCTATTAATACAACCGTTTACTTATCAAAAAATATATATATAAGTTCGAGTACTTTTCATATTTATCTTCATGTCCACTAGTTCTTCAATCTGGTCAGAATATGATCTCTTTTGTCCTAAGTAGGAAATTACGATTGAAAATTCAAGCAAACTGAATTTTGCATTTGCATATATAGGGTAATTTAGGTTGATTATATCACTAGTCAATTGAATTTTCCAATAAACGATAGAAATCTAACTTATTCAACCCAGAAAAAATGCAATAGAGTATTAGGGGAGAGAGAGAGAGAATTATGGGAAGTATGGGATTTTTGGCACTTTTTTTATTGGGTTAATATTGATAGGAAAAAGGAGTTGGAATTGAAGATTTTTAGCTTGATGTGATTTTTCCCAAAATCCATTGCATTTTTTTTAGATCATCACAATCCCATATTTTCTCAGTAGTTGAATATTAAGGAGTAGTCAATTTCTTACTTGGAGCTACTTAACACTCAAATTTCTTAACATGACAAGTACATGAGAGAACCTAGCATATATAATTGACATCACATATAGATTTATATATATGTATATATATATATATATATTATAGAAGAGTTATTTTATTCTCAAGTGTGTTTCTCCTCACATGACTCACATCATTTAAATTATTTGATTTGTAAGATTCAAATATTTTAAATCAAATTATAACAACTAAATACTTTACTATGTGCTCTATATATAGAATCGGGAATAGAAATTTTGTATTTAAAATGTACCTTCACAAAAGCTGTTAATATAAATTGAATAATAATTAGTTACATTTATTGGAGGTAGGTATAGGCATTTTTCCGCCAAGAGTTTATGCATTTTGGGTTCCCCATAAGAGAACATATCAAATGAGAACAACAATATATGGACTTTATAATAAATAACCCAATCTATTAATCATTGACAAAAAATTTTTAAAAAAAGAAAAGCAGCCCATTCTTCAAAGTACAAAGTTTTCCAATAGGTCTAATTCATAGTTTATTCGGTACGATTAGAATATTGCAATAAGGTACTAGACAAACTCAATTGTTCACAAAAATCAAAAGTTCAAAAAATATATATATATCCAAGAACTTCAAAGAAGTAAAAGTCGTTATATAATTGTGAAATTCTAACAAATGACTATAATTAATATTATGTCGAGGTTATATTAATAATTTGTACAATTTGTCACTCAAAGTTAACATCTCTTCTAGTTCAGCTCCAAAAGCTAGCAAAATCACCCTTATCAAAGTTAACAACAAATTGATTTTTGCCTTCCTCAAAGGAAATGATCTACACCTCCATAACTTTAACTGCAAAAAATGTTAAGACCACATTAGTGAGCTTATGATAAACAACTAATTATTAAGATGCTACAATGCAAATTATTAAGTACTGATTAATTATCAATGCCCTTCATATGAACTTGATCATATAAGATGCTACAATACAAAATATAAAATCATTTGCTTATTGTGATGTATATGGAAGTAGTGAGCATGAAGTTTACTAATGGGTAGTCAGGGATTAGAGAAAGCAACAATCTTGGCTGGGCATTTGGAACACCTGATCTGCATAATTATTGGGAATCATTATAAAATACTATTCCATATATAGGTGAATAAATATTATAAGATAATATTGACTTAGAACTTACAGTTGGATGATAATACGCACCTGTTCAAGATATAGACATGCATTCATATTTATACATATCTCACTACTACAATCAATACCTACTATGACAAACAAGATGTTCTAAAATTGTTACATTATTAATTAGAGAAAAGAACAACGGAATTTGACCATACTTTGTACATGTTCTTAACACTGAAAACTGAGAAGGTTTTATCAAAATTAGCTTCCCCTTCAAAAAGCTGTTTTTAGCCACGAGTCAAATTGAAAAGAAAAAAGAAAACATTTAATCCCTTCATAAGCTAAGCCAAGCATATGATGACACAAACTACAATGCAAGCAGGGGCGGAACCAGGATTTTATGTTTGGGGGGGCGATCGATAAATTGTGCGATGCGTATAAATTTTAAAAGGATGATCATCAGTAATAGAAATATCATATTCTATTGTTACCGAGTTCTCTAAATGTATATTACTTTTCGAATTGTACTCCGTTTATTTTTTTTAAAAAAATTAATTATTCTTAAGTACTTGCTTATATGTTTTTATGATTTAAGAAAAATTTATAAATCAAGAATAAATTTGAAAACTTTTTATTAAATAATGATGTAACGCTATTAGATTTTAAAAAACTATATCTCACAATCATACAAGTTAGAGTGAAGCTAAATAAGTGAGTATAATCAATAAATTTTATAATTATATAAATTTATAATTAATTGTTTTGCTAGAATTAGACTATGATAGTAATTGTAAGATTATGTAAGTTAAAATTTAAGTTTACGTAAAATTAAAAGTTAAAATATAAATGGATGTATATTGAAATTTAAAAGAATAATTTTCGTAAAAAAATTTTGGGGGGGTAATTTTTATTATTATTTTTAAAATCTAAGAGAGAATTTTAATTATATATATTTATATTATAAATTAAATTTGGAAAAATTTTGGGGGGCTACCCAAGGTATGGGTCCGCCCCTGAATGCAAGTAATAAAAAGCAATGGATTTCAATATCGGCATTACCAAAAAAGCTATTATGTAATTTATATCAGTGTAAATAAGATAAACAGAGCAATTAACTAAAAGAATGTATATTTACCTAAGCAAGTTTTGACTTGTATGTAGTCAAAATCGTGATTAAGAATGAGTCTAAAAGAGGTTCAAAGACCTAATCATAAGAATGACCTTCAAAATGAATGACCAAACTGCAAAAGAAACAATTACAAAAGATACATTAAGATCATATAAAGTATTAACACTGACCTATAAGTATAAAGTATTAAAATATTATTTATTAGACTGTTAAATGCATTCCTAATCTTTTACAATGAGATTATTTTTTTTTTAATCTAAATATTCCTAAAAGGTGTTTTATATTAACAATTCTCATATCCACATTTTATAAATTAAATCTAAGAAGAACTTAATTTCTTGATAATCTATGGTCTATCTACCTATGTTTCAGTACATCATGATTTCTTTCTTGTGCAAGAGAAGCCCCTGAGTACAAAACTAAAACTAAGTTGTCTAACTAGTACAAAATTGACGGTTAATTATCGAAAGCCAAAAAGTATAAGAGAATTGTAATCCAACAACAATTAATTATCATGCAGCCAACTCTAATGCCATACACAATTATGAATTATTGCATATATATGAGTGACTTGACCTGTTCTAAACTGAAAAGTAAAAAAGAATTGTACGAGGTAAAACACCGGGATTTATTACGTTTACAGTAAAAAAAATTTCCGACGACATAAAAGCGCTGCAAATAGTTTACAATTCCGGGCAATTTTGGCCGGATGGCCACAAAAATTCCACGGAATTGATAAAACAGCATATTTCCGGCTATAATCACCTAGCCGGAAATAAAAATAGCCCAATTTAATGTTTTTTTTTTTGTAGTGAATATTACTACTGATCTTTATATAGAGTACTTAAAGAGTTGATAGTTTTTCCAACTACATTACGATAATATATGTTAATTCCAGTTTACACATATGACCAATTTCATAGAACCTGTGTTTCCTGAGTCAATTCATGCTTATCTATAAATTAATTACTTTCAAAGTTTCTCGGTCGTAGTCTTTTTTTGTGGGTAGATAAGTTGATGTCTCTATCTTAATGTTATCCAAAACAGAGAAACTTTAAAGAAAACACTAAAATCAGTGAACATAAATTTTTACGAAATAATATATGGCCAACCATGAGCATATGGAATATATGGAATGAGAAAAGCTTCTCTTTCAGGTTAGCTAGTCATCAATGCCTCCTTGGCTAGCCTTGCTAATTTTCATTGTAATTAGCTCAAATCCAACTAAATGATTGAGGCTTTTTAAGGCGAGCAATTTGGCACATTGAATTTAATATGCTATGATGATTCTGCAGCATGCATATATGCAGTCTTTGTCAATGAAACAATTAACATTAATTACATGACAATCCATCTTATCATTCTGTTGGTTTATGATTCTCTTGGGAATTGTGACGAACTTAGTACACCAAACAACGGAAAGAACAAAGAAAGCCATCTACTTTATCATTATCTGCGCGACAACCACACACCAAAATGAAGAGGCAATAAGCTAGCTAGCTCATGAAACCGTTACATCAAAGAATTTCTAACCAAAATTAGTAGAAGTTGCAGTAATGGATTTAAATACCTTTAATTCGTTATCCAGTTTCAACTTATTCATCAAATACTTCATTAATAATCGAATTGTGATCCTTCCATCCCTGAAGATTGAAAGCCCAAACATATAAAAGTAAAATAAGTAATGAGTTGATCAGAGAGGAGGAGGCAAAATTAAGCATAATGAACAATTATATCATAAATATACACCTTTATCACTTCTTAATTTGGTCCTAACCTACAAAAACCAAATCAGTGGAAACCTTTTAAGATATACACCTGCCTCACATCGAATATCTAATAATCACAAAAATTTATATAAGCTAGGAGACACTTTTCCACATGCTATTTTGCATTTAAGGTATATAAGAAACAAAGCTATAGATTAGCACCAGGGCTCAATCCTAAAATATATATTAGTTTTCCTTGTGAAAATTTTAGTAATATTATTTTCTAAAAAGCACTGCTTATACATTCTATATGAATAAATTATATTTGAATACATGACCTGAACAACGTAGTATTGCTTATCCGTAGCTCCTTTCTACATAAATCAATTATATTTTAATTGGAAGCCAGATCAATGCTTGCATTCTTCTAAAATCTCACTTTTTTTAGCTCAGTTATGGCAATATATATGTATATATTGAAATTAAGCAACAAAATGTCCACTAGACTAAAATAAAACATGCAAATTATAGGGAGAATGAAAAAAGAAGAGTGACTGAACCTAGCTATTTAATTGTTCTTAAGTATATATATTTAATCAATAACAACCTCAGTTCAATCAACGGCCTCTGCTCAACATGTAGTGAACATGAGGGAAATGAAAAATCTGTATTCTTTAGAATCTAAGAGATCTCAATTAGAGAATAATCATGTTCTGACTTTGTTTCTTTTCTTAATCTAGAAAAAAAAATTGAACGGTACTCGAGAATCAAGATGAAGTTTTCTTACACTTTCTTTAGGTTTTATCAGCACTTTCGTCAAGTTTCTAAACAACCATAAAGAGAGAACCAACAAATCTCAGACGCACCTCAAAATTAAAAAGAATATCAATTAGGTTGAATTAAAAAATCATATCTATTCGTAAAATTAATTACAAATTCCTTTCAAATAACTAAACCAAAAACTAAAATCAACACATCGGTTAGGAAAGTAGACCACCAAATATGAAAATCCATACACATACCTCTTAACCTCAGTCACTCACCTCAAATCTATATTGCTATCAAATTTATGATCACCACTATCGCACACCTTCTTAATTGATTAAGTGAATCACAAATTTCAGACAAGCAATTAAGAAAACCGATAGAGAAAGAGATAGAGAATGGAGACTTATAGAGAGAGATCGATAGAGCCTAAAAATTGAAAAGACGAACTCACCAGCGCCAGCTAGAATGCCATAAGGCAATGACAAGAGGACGGTGAGAAGACGACAGCGCTACAATGATCGAAAACCTCCGTGTAGAACCAGAGAGATGAGAGAAAAAATAAGAAAGAAAGAAAGCGAGGAAAATGGGATAAATGTGGGGAAAAGACAGGCGGGATAAATAGACTTAGGGAACAATCTATTACAACAACATGTATAAGAAAAATAACGAGAAAAATATATTTATTAAGATGAAAAGATCTTACGGCAACAAATATGCGCTGTAACAAGCTATTTTGTGACGAAAATAGTATTTAATTCTGGCTAACGTGCTAGATAGCCGCAAAAAAGTGACAAAAATCATAAAATAGACTAATTCCAGCTATAATCATGTTGCCGGTATTAAAAATGGTCCTATTTACTTATTTTTTTTTTGTAGTGATAGACTATTTTGAAACGATATACGAAATAATATTGGTATTGGTATCAAAATATTTCGTTCAAATGCCTTGACCGATACGCTTATTGGTACGATATTTAAAATTTTAGTTGCAGCCTCTTATAATAATTTCTTATCATGCAAACTCGATTTCGAAGTAGTTACTATTCAACGATAAAATGTAAAATATATATAAATTGTCACCTCAGTTTATGGCCCTATTATATTAAACATTATAAAAAAGTTAACACAATCTCAACTCATCCATTTGAACAAATACAATTTCATCGCATCTCATTTGTACTCAATCCTATTCACTCATATCTCAAATTTTTTTTATCTCATCTTATCTCATGTTCGAAAACAAGTCAAACCTTAGATTTGATAATAGTCAATACTCTCTTAGAGCCTCTTTACGTCATTGTCTCCCAAGTGCAAAGATTATATTTGCCATCAACTCAACACGATATTAAGGGCCTGCTTGTTTAAGAAGATAAAACCAAAATTTAAAATTTATATCAAATTTATCATTACAGTTTTTCAAATTCTCATATAAAATATAATAAAAAATTTAATTTTTTCAAATTTTAAAATAACTTTTTCAAATCTCAAAATAAAACTAATATTAAAAAAAATATTACACAATATTTTATTATTTTTTCACTTTTATCTTATTTTATCTTATCTCATTTCTAAAAATAAACTGGACCTAAATTTGTTTTTGAACGCCAAACATTGCTCTCATTCTTGCACTTGGAGGGATGACCAATGGGAAATGAAATTTCAAGGTTATTGATTTTTCTTCCCATCTTAAGAAAATGTTCAAATATAAAAAATGTTTGAAAATGAGAGATAAAAAATTTAATAAAATTAAATTTTTAAAAATAAGTATTATATTGAATTTTGTGAAATTGAATAAATAAAATTTAAAAATTATTGGAATATAATTTGCTAATATTTTTTTTAATTTTACAAAAATGATATTGATTTTTATGTTTGAGTAATGATTATATGACAATTTTAATATTTGAAAGAGAATATTTTTTTAATATATTTTTAGTGATGTTTAAGAGAAGATTTAGAAATTTTATAGTTAACCTGAATTTTCAAAAATTGCAAGACTAGTGTTAGGACTGGAGGAGCAGTATCCGATAAATTTTAAGATATGCTTAAGGATATAATTGTTTTTAAATTATTAATATTTATTAACAAGTTTATTATTATTTATAAAGTATTTCACATCGGAGATAATTGTAGGTTTTTAACAGAAAGAATTTTAGACTACGTTTGGATAATAAGCTAATCTCATATTATTTCCAAGTAGTAATAAAAAAATAATAGAAAATATTAAATAATAATAAATAATATGAAAAATAATAAAATAATAATAAAATATGAAAAAATAAAAGAATAATTTTACTATTCAAACAAAACTTTTAACTAATGAGGAAGGTTAAAATTATATCTCTCAAATAAATAACTGAAAAATAAAAGTAATACTGAAGTAAGCCCCTCCCTAGGTAACCTTCTCTAGAGAAACCTTAAAACATGCGTCGTTTGGAGCATTTTTTTTCTCCCATTTTTTTAAGTATTGGTTATATCGATTTTTTTAAAAAAAATATTTTAAAAATTTGATACAAAATATAAATTTGATAAAAGACCAATACCAACACCTCCACATTCATAACTCTAACTTAAATTTATCATTAGATTCATCAACATAATAATATAATATATAATTTATGAAACTAACAAATACATCTATAGTTTATTCATCCAACAAATATATTAAAAAACAATTAAAAAAATATTTTGATAAGTGAATAAGTAACTCTTCAAATATAAAGGATGATGCTCAAGTACTATATCTCAAAATTTGAGTTTGTGAGTTTTGATGAGTCCATTATAAGATTATTTTAAATAAAACCATCAAGTTTATATTTGATGAGTCTAATGGTAGATCTAATATCAATACTCTTAGCCCCCTTCAACCCCTTCTCTCATTTCTATTTTTCTTTGTTTTTAGGCATTTTCTTGCTTTCCTTTTGCTTTTTTCACTTCGTTTTTGTTTTTTGTATTGCCCGTTTATCCTTCATCTCGTCCCTTTAATTTTCTTTTCCCTTGTATTTTTTTCCCAATCTTTGGGTCTTGTGTTGCAAGATCGCTCTTGTGTTGCAATAATGATGAACGTTAGTCCAAAGCCTTTGGGAGTCTAGATCACTAAACACGCTCTACCACAAATTTTCCAGTGTGCTAATCTCTCAGCTGTGGGAGGAACCACGCTGAATGAAATGATATGTGAGGCACAAGCTCTTGTTGAAATGGGAGCTTATTTTCCACGCACCATCATTGAGGGTGACTTTCTACTGCCATGCGCAACGCCACAAGGCTAAGGCTGCTAGGCACTTTTTACTTAACCATTCGTCATTCTCCGGGACAGCACAGGTACCCAACGCGTATTTCATACCCACAATTTTTTGTGTGTCTTTTAGATTTTTCCAAAATTGAAAATCAAATCTTTGTATTTCGATTTTTTCATTTATTTTTACTTTCTATTTGTAATTTTTTAATTTAATAAAAATATATATTATCTCTAGGACAACTGGTTTGGAGAATATTTCCTCTTTAAATTTTTTGTTCAAAACAATTATTTTTTTGTCAAGTCTTAGATTGAGATGGAATTTATTCGATTTGTTATTAACTTTTTCTTAAATAGAGTTGAACTAATCTAGAAAGATTTTCAGTCAGATTTAAATTATATCAATTACTTAAATATATCAAGAAGCAACAAATTTATTAGTTAGTTTGTAAGGTTTATTTCAAATTCAATTATACCACTCGTCTATTAACGAATATACTAATAAAGAGGAAATTTTTAGAATATTTATTATTGAGAATAATGTTTAAGAAAAGAGTAATACTGGATAATAGCCATAATCAAAACATTTTCCTTTACATAAATAATATCATGCATTATTTATGACATTGTTTATATAGGCAGGATTATACTAAGTATGACTTTTTTTTCTTTATTTTTTTTAAAAAAAATTGATTAATTTATTTTTAAATATTACTCTACAATAAATATTCTTAAAATATTTCTCTCTCAGCTCACACAGCTGTCATGTAAACCCTCTATTAACCACTGCTCTCTCTCTCTCTTCTCTCACTCGCTTCAGGTGTGGTCTCTATGGTCTCTACTAGGGCTGCAAACGAACAGAGCTGCTCGTGAACAATTTGAGCTCGACTCGTATAAACTCGATTCGAACTCGATTCGTTTAATAAATGAGTTGTTCGTGAGCACTAATATTGGTTCGAATATTAAACGAGCTAAACTCGTATAATCTCGACTCGACTCGTATAAACTCGGTTTGTGTTCGTGAACAAGATTCGTATAAACTCGATTCTACTCGTTTTGAGCTCGTAACAATACTCGTAATATTTCTATATACATATATATAATCTTGCATATATTCTTACATATATTCTTTTATTATATATATTTTATGTGTTATATATATTATTTTTGATATTTTGTATAAGTAATATATTTTGTTACTTCAGTTCTTAAGAGTAAGAAATTCGGGTAATTACTCGACTAAGTTCGGCTCGTTCGTTAGAGAGTAAAAACAAAGATCGATAAATAACTCGATTCGACTCGAGCTCGTCTTTGATCGGCTCGAATTCGACTCGACTCGGCAAACTCTCAACTCGACTCGAACTCGAACTCGAATTATTTTAGTTCAGCTCGACTCGACTCGACTCGAACTCGTCTTTGATCGAATCGTTTGCAGCCCTAGTCTCTACCCTATAATTTTCTCTGATTTTCGTGGGTTTTAGGGTTTTTTTTTCAATGTTTATGGATGTCTCTTGAGGTTTTTGTTTCCCTGTTAAACCTTAGCGGCGGGTAATTTCTGCTCATTTTGTATGCTAGAGTTTTCTTGGTTTTAAATTTTTTTTTTTTTTTTTGTGGGCTTACGATCTGGGTTTACTCTCTTAGGAACAAAATCTGATTTTTTTTTTTTTTTATCTTTATCTTTCCTTTCCATTGTTTCATTTGAAGGTCGTATTTGCAGCAATTGGGTCATTTCGGAGTAGTTATCTGATATATATCCCTACGCGTTAAGAAACTCTGATTTCTCATCATTTGGTGAAAGTTTATCGCATCGTTGGTCTGTTTCCTTAATTTGATATTTTTCGTTAGGGGTTTTAGGCGTTTTCAGGATATTCTTAAAATCTACCAGATCTCTGTCCCACGTTTCTTATTTGGGGGAGGAACAGATACAAAAGGAAAAGGGATTGTTTTGGATTGTTTACATGTGGGTGCCTGGTGGGATCGTTTCAGTGGTGACTCCATTATTGATGGTGCCTCTAACTTTTAAGAAAGGGGATAATGTGGCCAAACTAGCACGATTGGTTTGAAGTTAACCTTTATTTCTCTAGTGTGTTAAAAGATTATTTCTATGAAACTAAAAAAATAAATGAAATTTGACGCACCCACCTCGTTTACTTCTTGATATCCATTGGCTTCCCTAATTTTTATAATCATGGAGGGTAAGGAGTTGCCTCAGTTTTTCCTCCTTTGAAGAATATCATATTTCCTATCACTCCCGTTGGTTCTTTTCTAAAATACCTAAGAATCAGTCGAGACTCACTGTTTTGTCCACCCAGCAATTAATTAATAGTGATTGATGAGATAATTGTCTTTAGTGTAATATACTATCATCTATTGTTTCGTATAGGACAAGCAAGAGACGTAACGTAAGTTTTTTTATCCTAGTTACCTGTCGATTTCAACAAATGGGATACTTTTGGATGGGCAAGTTTTTATTTTTGTGTGCAGTTATTTCTCAAGTTTATCTCAAATGACAGAAAAAAAAGACCTCTCTCCTAGATTTAAATAAATAAATTAATAACTCAAAGAAAAACCCTTCTTTGGGCGATTACTGAAGTTAGAGACTGTCCTACTGCTACAAATAAAAAATGGATAAGTGAAATGAAATTTTGTTTTGGATTAAATTTTCTTGAGATGAATTTTATGTTGGGAAGTATATAGACTTGGAATTTGATTGGATAAATTTATGATTGATATTTTTTAAAAAAAAAAAAAAACTTTTATGAATCTTTTTATGACACATCCAATTTGGGGAATGGACGCAACCAAAGCTTCCGTGGTGGCTGAGTCAGAGTGACTGAGATAGCCGGTGACTTTTTAAAACTTCCTCCTCCACCTTCAAAGTTCGAAGTTTCATCTCTGCGAAACCTAAACTATCAAAAAACTCTGAACTGCCGCTCTCTGTGCGACTCCACTTTGAAGTCAGAGAGAGAATGGCCACGAGTGCAATGGATTTGATGCTTACCAACCCACTGTCTTCTTTTGCCTCGAAGGCTCAACCAAATCGTTCTCCAAAAGCTAGGGCTTTCATGATCAGATGTTCCGTGCCTCTCTCATCCGGCGCTGCAGCTCTCGGTATGCCAACGTTTTCTCCTCCCTCCTTAGATTCTCTTTGTTTTTATACGTGTATATATATTTGTTATTTTGCGTGCATGTGTGTGTGAGTGAGTGTGTTTAGCACTAGTCCCGGTATAAGACCATTCGCTTCATTAAGCTAACTTATTTTATCTTTGCAAATGACTAAATTTTTAATTTTGAATGGCTGGACTTGATTCTCACAGTCGTCTGTGATTCGTTCTTGTTTTTTTTTTTTCGATTATTGGGTTATTGCTTACTCTTGGTCTTTTGTTAATGTAATCTTTTCTAATCTTTAAGTTAATGTAAAATCTGGGTCTTTTGTTTTTCTTATTTCCGTGTGATGCCCCGAACCTTAAGTATCTACAATTACTTGCTTCTTCTTCTTCTTCTTCTTCTTCTTTTTCAATTTTATTTATTCCCAGAGGCAGAGCTAGATTTTTTTTTTTTTTTTGGGGGGGGGGGGGGGGGGGGGGATCAGCAAAGTGTATGGTATATATTGGCATAAGTAATATGTATTTTTTTTTTTGGCTTGCGACTATATAAAAAATAATAATAATACATCATAAAATTATACAATTATTCTTGACTTGCTCAAATTTTTCTAATTTTTAAGTAAAATTTATAAATCATGAGTAAATCTCAAAAGTACCTAATGATATAAAAGTCGTTAGATTTTTATTGTATAGTTGTATTACTATTAATAAGTCAACAAAAAAAGGCATGTGAATAACTATTAAATTCTTCACATACTCTATCTCTCTAGAAACTTCTCATCAATCATCTAGTTAGATAAATCTGCTAGAATCTTCCAAATTTCTTTTAGCTTCTAGCTAGTAACTGATTTAGTATGTGGTTAAAAACATCTCAAAGGTTGTAAAAGGAAGATTATGTACAGGTGATGGGCAAGAAACTGAATGTAGAGAATGACACAGATGAAAAAAAAACAAATCATGTAATTATTTAAGCTCAGATCGGCAAGAAAAAACGTATATGATATCATTGATATGAAACTAAACAAACCCAACAATGCACACTGAAGGCAAATAAAGAGAGATAGAGATAAAATATTTTACCGCTTCTTCTTTTCGTGTCTATGGTATTGGGGTTGACTTCCGAGTTCTGTGGATTTTCTCTTGCTTTGCTTCCTCTCAATCTCAAATATGAAAATAGAATTGTTTCTACTCTCTCTCTCTAATCCATTTAGTCTGGTAAAAGGAATGACATTTGGCTGGTAACATGGCATAGAAGTGGTCAGGTAGGCTTTTTGGCATGTCGAATTAGTGCTACTCTCTCAAGTTGTGTCAGTGCTACTCTCAAATTTGTTTGGCTTTGTCAATGCTACCCTCTCGGGCTCAAATAGTGTAAGTTGAAAGAAGAAAGCACATCGTGTCATGTGTGAGTTTGACATTTTAATATGTCAAATCAAGGCTATTATGTTAATGGACTTAAGGATATCTGAGTGATACACTGTGTGTTTTGAGTGTTGGGGGGCAATCTTAAATATTTTAAGAATATTTACACTTAAAATGGTTTTTTTTTTTTTGATAAGTAATAATCTTTATTGAATAGAAAGAAATTAGGCATTACCTGAGTACACAAGAAGTATACAAGTTGAAAGTAATGCCTAATTACACTCTAGTGGGCTGCATAGAGAGTAAAAAAAAACTCGTGAACATTCCCACCCCTCAAAATGATAGCAGAAAATCACTGAAAAAGAGAGAGAACGAAAAAATTTCGGATTTCTTCTGTTGCACGCTCCTTGTCGTTTAAGCACCTATAATTCATTTACAACCAAATAACCTACATTAAGTACAAGGGTATCATTTGCCACACTGCTGCCATTTGAGTACAAGGGTGAGACCTATTCCAACATGATAATAGATCCACTACACTTTTAGGCATGACCCACCTCAGCCTGGCTCTACTAAGGATTCTAGTCCATAACCTTTCTAGCCACCTCATAATGTAAGAGTAAGTGATGTATTGATTCCCATTCCTTTTACACATGTAGCACCACTCCATGAAATTCATTCCTCTCTTTCTTAGATTATCAACCGTCAAGATCTTTCTATGTGCAGTTGTCTACGTAAAAAAGCCACTTTGGATGCTACTGGGACCTTCCATATACTCTTCCATGGAAAGAAAGTGGGTTGTAGGACTATCAAAACCTTGTAGAAGGATTTAACAGTGAACTGAATTGTTTTCTCCTTGTGTGTTTCCACAGCATGCGATCACCCCTATTGGCCCCTAGCTTTGTTGAATACAAGTAACTGTAGAAATCTGCTAGCTCTTCAAGTTCTCAGTCTTGAGCATTACTTGTAAAAGTGACATACGTCTTGCTCCCATATATTGTAATTATACAATATATGAGATTAATTTTTAAAACTTTTTTTTTTTTAGTGGTTGTGTGGGAGGGCACTAGCCCCCCAATCTACAACACAGTTCTGCCCCTGTTTATTCCTCAGATATATTGATATTGAATTTAAGAAACTTAAGGGTTTCTTCTGTAGGAATCATGGCCAGTGATCTTGGATAATTAAGAAATTTATATATCTACATTGCTAATGGGCACTTAACCTTTACTATTTTTATTTGTATGACAACATAGATATGGATTCTTCCTGTTGGCATCTCAATATGGCTGTTAATATGTTTTGACGTAATAAGTAGACCTCATCATATATCCATTTTTCTTGTTATCTTATCATGAATCTTAATGGAAGATGCTTTGAAGACAGAGCGCTCGTTAAGTGATCTTAGGGACTTTTTCTTGAGTACTTTGGGAGTTTGGGTTAAATCTTTTGTAATGGTTAATGAGTTCCAGATTCTGTTTTAGTGTTTGGGGGATTTATTTTCCTTGTTTGATGGATGTAGGTCTTTCCTTTTGTATATGTCCTGTGTGCTAAGGCTTATGCCTATTTCTTTGGAATAAAATCTTTTATTACTTATCAAAAAAAAATAAAAATGAATCTTAATATTCTTTCCATTCTTTCATTTATCTTTTCAAGCTGATTTTCTAGGAAACAGATCAATTACACGTTGATCAATTTAGCAGTCATTATCTTTTCAAGCTAATATACTTAAAGTTTAATAATATCTAATTGTGTGGGCCTTAGGGTTGGCAGAAAGACCCTGGAAGACTTCAGATGCTAGACTTGTGCTTGAAGATGGCTCAGTCTGGACAGCCAAGTCATTTGGTGCTTCTGGAACTCAAGTTGGTGAAGTGGTCTTCAATACATCTTTGACAGGGTGAGCTGATTTCTAAAGTCTTTATAAATGGATGAGTGATCTTGAATTCTTCTTTTCTAAAGAATTGTCTGCACATGCCACAATAAGATAGCAGGTTATGTTAATGCATTCTAATTATTCTGTGAGCGTTTGTTCATGTATATTTCATTTCCCATGGATTCAACATGGCTCTCTTCCATTGAATTCGACTGCTGATATGCCTATATATTTACTTTTTCCATGACCTAGAAGAAACTTTCTTACCATTATTGATGGTATTATGATTCCCTGGAAAACCGTTCATTTAGATTTAATGAAATATCATGTATCCTTGTATTTGGTAGTAACATGTGGTCGAGGAATTCACATTTACTACTTAAATGTACAGTAAGTAATGAATTCGAGATTGATGTAGTAAGTAACATGTAGCTGATCATATTTTGATTTAAAAAAATGGGAAGGCATGCTTCACTGCGCCTGGAATTCTCCCTTGAAGTGTTAACTCTGTGATCAAGTAGCGCTTTTCCTTTGGTGCTTGTTAAACTTTTCTAATCACACTATATTAGAACCTATTAGTAAGGTTCATGAGTTGATAAGTTATGCATGATCACACATGCAGGTACCAAGAGATTCTTACAGACCCTAGTTATGCTGGCCAGTTTGTCCTGATGACAAACCCTCATATTGGCAACACTGGTGTAAATTTTGGTGGGTTAAGTTTTTAGTTTAAATCATTACCTACTCTGATGTCTTGGATTCAATTTTAAATCTATTTGATGTCTTTCATGTCAGATGATGAGGAATCAAGGCAATGCTTCCTTGCTGGTCTAGTCATTAGAAGTTTGAGTATCAGGTGCGCCTTGTTAAGGTTCCTTTGGGAACTTTCATTTTAGCAACTTTGTTGATTCGCTCATGCTTGCTTATTATTTAAAATTTACCTCCAGTACTTCAAATTGGAGATGTTCAGAAACACTTGGTGACTATCTAGCAGAAAGAAACATCATGGGCATTTGTAAGTTATTTATAGCAAGAGTCATTTAGTTAAGGAGAGTTATTGAGTCTCTAATACTTTTGAGATGAATAGTTATAAAAATACATTTGAGACGCACCAAGTTTGATTATTGAGCTATGCTCTTTTTGTAGCTTCTGACTTGACTTTTTGATGCTGGGAATTATCCTACAGATGATGTTGACACACGTGCAATTACCCGAAGATTGAGACAAGATGGAAGCCTTGTTGGTGTTTTGAGCACAGAAGATTCAAAAACCGATGAGGAACTATTGCAACTGTCTCGCTCATGGGATATTGTGGGTAAGGATTTCGTGCTGGTCCGCAAATATAAAGGAAATTTTCAAAGCCTATAGATATTCTAAATACAGAGTTTTCCTTTATCTTTGCAGGTGTTGATTTAATAAGTGGTGTTTCATGCAAGACCCCGTATGAATGGATTGACAAAACAAAGTCAGATTGGGAATTTAATTCGAACCAGAGAGATGTAGATGCTTTCCATGTAAGCTTTATATGAGGTTTGTTGAAGGCACTTGCTCATAATTTACTTCATGCTCACCCCTTTTGTGTTTGTGTGAAATGAAGGTTGTTGCATATGATTTTGGGATCAAGCATAATATACTTAGGCGTTTAGCATCCTATGGCTGTAAGATTACGGTTGTCCCTTCAATATGGCCAGCATCGGAGACTCTAAAGATGAAGCCCAATGGGGTTCTTTTCAGCAATGGCCCTGGAGACCCCTCTGCGGTTCCGTATGCAGTAGAAACAGTGAAAGAAATACTTGGAAAGGTTCCTGTTTTTGGAATTTGTATGGGTCATCAGTTGCTTGGTCAAGCATTAGGTGGCAAAACCTTTAAGATGAAGTTTGGTCACCATGGAGGAAATCATCCAGTTCAAAACCTTCGGAGTGGCCATGTTGAGATCAGTGCTCAGGTGTGTTAATTTTTAGGATCCATATTTCTTTGAAAATTGTGAGGTGGATCCTACCTCCGCCCCCCATTCCCCAACTGTGAACTCACTGTATCGGTGAGAAATCTGAGTTTAGAACTAGTAAAAGTGATGAAAGAAAAATTATAAAACATATTTTTTCGCCATGCTGTATTTCTCAACATAAATGTATAATGTGGCAGAATCACAACTATGTTGTTGACCCTGCATCACTTCCAGAGGGAGTGGAAGTAACTCATGTCAATCTTAATGATGGAAGCTGTGCTGGCCTTGCCTACCCGGCACAAAACATCATGTCTCTTCAATACCACCCTGAAGCATCACCAGGACCTCATGATTCAGACTATGGTAATGGAAGTTCCTTTGTATTTTGTTTTTTTTTTTTTTTTGATGCATTTTTTTAAAAAAGAACTGCAAATTACCATCCCACTCTCAAACATACTTTCAAATCTATTACTTGTACATTGCCCTATTGCCTCTGACTTTGACCCGCACATTGCCCTGTTTGGATGTTGAAATGCTCTCATCTCGTCTCAACATCCAAAGGCTTCATGTTGAAAGAAGCCTTTGTAACTTGGCTTTTTGCCAATTCTTTGATTAATAATACTCATTTACTTATAAAAATAAAAATAAAAACATCCAAACACCACTTAAATACAAATACTTTTCAATTTCAAATCTTCAACCTTTTCATTTAATCATTATCTAATCATTATGACTTTTCTAAACTTTCAAACAAAATTTTTTCAAATCTCAAAACAAATTAATATTAAAAAATAATACTCTAATAAATTTTTAACTTTATAATTATTCTATTCAACATTTTCTCTCCTTTCACAAAATCCCATAAATCATCTTAACTTAAATAACTATACCACTTTTCAGAAACCATTTCACTATTGTCTACAGATTTTTCACCTCATCTCAGCATCCTAATGAGGCCTAAGTAGGGATAAAATGATGACATCACACCATTTAAAATATAGATAACATATCCACTAAAAGTTTTTAAAAATAATCAGGGGTCCACCATGGGATCCATGGTCGTGGCTTCTGTTTCCATCAATTCTTTTCTCAGAAAAGAAAAATTGTTCACTGCACTATTTTTTTTTTTTTTTATCAATTAGGGATGTCTCATTTTAAACACCCTCCCCCCTCCTTTTTCACCTCTCTCTTTAATGTCTCAATCTGACTTGAGGGTAACCTGCGAGAAAACGTTCAATTTGGGAGGTGAGTTATATCGAGTCACATATTAGTGGCATGTTAGGGACCTAGGGGTGGTAGTTGGTGGATAAGGATCCTTCCATCTTACTTGAAATGAATAGCATCTATTTAGTGCAAAACATTAGGTGGTTTTTTGTTATTGTACTTGCCACTCTAATCATTCATAAAAATGCAATAACCAAAATACTTCATACTTGGTACAATATAGGTACTATCCATTTCAAGTGAAATGAAGAGGATATTGTTAGATTGTTTATGGGAGACTCTTTGGTGTTTTGGCTGTGTTTAGTTGTTGAAGTCATCCAACCCAATTATTAATGAGACCAATTACTTTTTCAACTTTCCAAAAAAAAGAAAAGTAGGAGAAGTTAAACTCATCTTAACCTATTTCATTCAGTTAAACACATATTTTAACCTATTTACATTCAAACATATTTCAAGTGGACCTACAAACATTGTTATCCTCAGATTATCATCTAAGATCATCTCAGCATCCAAACACAGCCTGTTGTTCATTTCCATAGTCTGACAGGTGAGAGAGTGCGAGAGGAGATCTTATCAGGGGGATATATCTTATTTGATGCTTCTTTCTATCCTCTTGCTATACTGTTTAACAACCACGTGCATACTAACGGTATGAGATTAATCTATCCTGGTATTGACATAAGGTATTTTTCTACAGCTTTTCAGGAATTCATTGAGATGCTAAAGCGGGCAAAACAAAATTCTTAAGCACAATCCGTACCAATGCACATTTATTATAAGCTTGTGAGAGAGTTCAAATGGTGGTAGTTTAATCTGCATATGCCACTACCGTCCATGAAGCTCATATGTATTTTATTCGAAGAAGACTAGTGTGGTTGTGAAATAAATCAAAATAATGGAAAATGCTACTTTGTTCCATATTTTTGTCCCCTCATTTTGACCACTTGTGTATTTTATTTTATTTATTTTTTACTTAAAAGTTAAGAAATTGACTATTAGTAAATTGATGTACTTTTAAAAAAAATGAAAGAAAAAAGGAAAAAAAAAGTGTAAATGCACTGTACATGCTGGGCGGCTACTACAAAAATAATTGACAATTTGTTAGAATGATTTCTACGAGAACGAATATCTTAAGGACATGTCATGTGATGCCCTAAAGGAAAAGGAAAAGAAAATGATGGTGGTTGATAACGAATGAATATTTACTTCGTTTAAAATATGTTCAACTATTTATTATGAGAAAACATTTAATTATCTTAAAAGAAAAAACAGAAGAAAACCTAAAAAACCACAAATCTAATCAGTTGCAGAAATACAGAACATTAATTATACATGCTTCTGTACTCAAGAATAGCCTTGAATTGCAAACAAGGAAATACAAATGCTAAATGGTATGGTTTTCCAAATTGTGATCTTTTTCTTTTCCCCTGGAATGGTAAGGGCTTCGTGGGATTCATTGAGGCACCACAGCTTCTGACCAACAACTAGTATCATGAGCTTTACCTGCACCTTACTGCCGATTTACTTGTCCTGTGCCATCCGGCGTAGCGAGTCCCTCCCCTTGCGGCCCCATCCCAACGTACTGTTGCACTACTAATACTGAAACTGTGGAAGCAAAGTCTGCCGAAGCTAGCAAATCCCCTATTGCACCCAGCTCCGGACACTCACTCCAGTCCGTTAATCCTGCCGTCAGTTGTGATATCATTCCTTGTCCTCTCCCAACAATGAACAGATCATGACCGTTGTCCATTGACCTTATCACGGCCACCGTCTCCTCCCCATTGCTCACCACCTTCTCCGTATACACAATGGTTTCATCATTCATGGTTTTCATTCTGAAATCATTTACAAGCACTTCATCTAGTTGTTTCTCT
The DNA here is from genome assembly GCA_036898215.1 of Platycarya strobilacea. Classification (NCBI taxonomy): domain Eukaryota; kingdom Viridiplantae; phylum Streptophyta; class Magnoliopsida; order Fagales; family Juglandaceae; genus Platycarya; species Platycarya strobilacea. Next base: position 23,189,503 of record CM072546.1, on the reverse strand, counting down.
CTTTCATCCTCTGTTTCCACTGCTAACATTCCGGGGCCATTGAAGTCGCCGCCCTCGAGCTGAGATGCTGCATGCCCATCTACATCATCGCCATGAATGAACTTCACTACTGTAAGTGTTATTCCCTGATGCTCCGACATCCTCCATGCATAGGACAATGCTTCTCTGTCGTCTGGTCCTCCAAAGAACAGCACAGCTATGTTGTGAGAGACCTGGTTTGCAGTCAAGCGTGTGGAGCCGTTCAGGCCTCTGTCAACGAGAACACCAACTGAGCAAGGTGCATTTGATAGAACATTCTGATTAACCGTTCGAAAGGCCGGGTTTGTGGCCTCCATTCCACCATCAACGGTCTGTTGTTTGTGGAAAGGGATGATTATGAAGGCGACTCGTTTGTCTTCTGCTAAATTGCAGATGTCTTCGTGCATGGTGGAGTATGGGGAAATGGCTGTAAGGGGTTGAACAGAGACGCACCCAGCATGCTGCTCGTAGTTCTCAAATGCATTGATGATGTGTTCGGACTGAGCTTGGGTTCGGTTGAGAGCCGGTCGGCCAAATTTCCTGGTGTTATGGACAATGAGCATGGCAGATGCACGGCCAGTGAGTTCTACCAAGTGGAGCACGTAGACGCATACTGGGGACTTTTTGGAGGGGTAAGAGGCTTCGAGAAGGTTGATGATTGTTGGCACATTTCTGGGTGTGTGAATGCAGACTAGCACCCGTAGTTCTCCATCTGGTTTCGAACTCTCAATTGTTCGCCGTTTGTATGGCAGCAACTTCCTTGCCGGCCTGTAAATTGTCGTTACAATAGGTGTGATGATTGCTGTCATAACTACAGCTACGGTCACCATGATTGCAAACGACTCATCATCTAACACCTGCATTTATAAGTGCTGAGAGAGAGAGAGAGAGAGAGAGAGAGAGAGAGAGAGAGAGAGAGAGAGAGAGAGAGAGAGAGAGAGCACCTCCTGATCCTTGCCAACATTGAGGACAATCATTTCAACAAGACCCTTCGCATTCATGAGCAGACCGAGAGTGATGCCTTCGCGTATTGGCATTTGGTAGAACTTTGAAACGAGGACAGTTCCAGCAATTTTTCCGATGCAGGCAAGAGCAATGACGAGCATTAAAAACCCCCAGGTGGATGCTTCCTTTATTGTTGCTATATTAGTCTTCAGCCCGCTAATGGCAAAGAAGAGAGGGAGCAAAAGTCCTGAAACAAAATCCTCAAGCTTTTCTATGAGAGTAATTCCAAGCGGTCCGTTTGGAATTACAAGGCCAAACACGAAAGCTCCAAAAACAGAATGTGTACCAATGGCATCTGTAATGAAGCCTGAGATCATAACCCCAGTTAGAATAAGACATATATAGAAGTCACTGAAATTTTCTCCCTCTGGGGTTCTCCGAATTATCCATGCAATTGCCGGACGGACAACAAAAATGCAAAAGGTAACAAAGGCCACGCTCGACAGTATGACCCAGAGGGAAGCCAAAGAAGTAGATTGGTTCTCAGACAAGGCAATTGCTAATGCTAAGAGCACCCAAGCACACATGTCATTAATAAGAGCAGATGACAAGGCAATCCGGCCAAGCTCCGTGTTGATGAGCTTGAGCTCGGCAAGGATTCGAGCCAGTACCGGGAATGCGGTGACAGATAGGGCAACCCCAAGGAAGAGGATAAAAGTTCCCTGTGTCATACTTTGACCTTTTTGTTCAAGAATGAAGGAGAAGGCAGTTCCAATTAAGAATGGCAAAACCATACCAGCAACAGCAACAAGCATGGCCTTTCTCCCTGTGCGCCGGACAACTGTTATGTCCATCTCTACTCCCACCAAAAACAGAAAATAAAGCAGACCCACATTCGCCATTGTCTCAAGCACCATCACACTTCTTAGAGGAAATATTGCGTTTGCAAATTTAGAGCTCCTCCCAAGCACTGATGGACCTAATATCACTCCACCCTGTTCACATATAAGACAACATATATAGGGAAGAATCATCCTTGTTTAATTATGTGATTTTAAAGAACGAAGATGAAAATATGGCTTCCTATTAATCCTACTAGCTAGGTTCAAAAAGGGACTAAAGAATGCAATATCTGATTAAAAAAAAAAAGGAAGAAGAAGAACATCCGTGATAAAGAGGTAAACGTACGTACCAGAATTTCAGAGACAACACGAGGTTGGCGAAGGGGTTTGAGGACAAAAACAAGAACACGAGTGGTGACAACAACCAGAGTTAATTGTAAGATGAAAAGAGGGAGAGAGAAATCTAAAGGGTTATCGCCCTGCCATACACCATTCGTTGTTATCATTGTTGGTGCATAACAGACAATTGTCTCGTCTGCACTTTTGTTCATTGTTGTCACCAGCTGCTGCGCCATTCTTCTTCTTCTCCACCGTCTCCAATCTTCAAAGCCGCAAAGCAATCAACACCACTTCAATCACCTCCTCTTAATCCCAAACGTAAGGTATCACCACTTTCTGAAGATCTCTATATATACTCTGTGTAAATATATATATATATATATTTATATATTGCTCATACTATTGACGTCGGTGTTGTTATCATTCATCCTCATGTCATCGCGTAAATCTTTTTTTCTTCTTTAATATGCAAAACTAGAGCGAAAACTTGAAACAAATAATCACCCTCTTGTTTTGCAGATAATGGATAAAGAAAAATTATATTTCTTCTTTCTTGGATTGTTTTGGTTGCTTAATCATCAGGTATCATGAGAACGTTCGAGGAGATATCCAGACTAGTTAGTTGGCTGCGCACTCCATCCATTTAGAGAAAAAGAGGGGGGGGGGGCGGTGGGGCTCTCTCTTGTATGGTCAAAAGTTTAACAGATTGGACTCTATTTTAAGAATGTTTGTACTGCCTCTCAACTTAGATCTTTAATTCATAATTCGGCATGTTTACGAGCCAGAAGGACTATCTTTAGCTCCTTTGAAAGAGGAAAGACCAGTTGACTTTGACTGTGTCTCCAAGGATAACCAAATCTTATAGAAAAAGGGGAGGGGGGAAGTAGGCGATGGAAATTGCCAAAACTTCGATATGTACTCAAATGAAAGGAATACGCGGGGAAGAAAAGTATAGTGCAATTTTACCTTGATTCACTTGTTTTTCTCTTTTTCTTTTTTTCTTTTTTTCTTTTTTTCTTTTTTTCTTTTTTTCTTTTTTTCTTTTTTTCTTTTTTTAATACAATTTTTCGTATTGAGTTAGTTCCCTAGCTGGTTTCAAAAGGGCTTCTCTTTTTATTTTTAAGAATGTTTTAGTTACAGGTTTTGTTTACCTTGTTTATTTTTTGAAGAAAATGAACAAAGCCATGCCAGAGGGGCCAACACCCCACTTGACAACCATTTTTTACCAAATCAATTTTTTATTTTTTATTTTTTAAAATGGAGATGTATTTGGACGACATATTCAAACCTTGAGATCAATAGGTAGGAGTAGAAGCTACATAAACAGTCAAAAATTTCATGATTAATAATTGAGTTCGAGTTATAAAAAAGTAGTTATTAGAAGTGTCAAATTGTGTTAACAGGTCGTATTCGTGTAATGTCAAGACATGTATATTATACTATATAGGTCAACTCTAATCCGACCCATTAAATTTATCATGTCAAAATCTCAAATCCTAACAAGATCCATTAACATAATGTGTCGTATTGTGTCAACCCGTTAGGACCTATTAGTGAATATTACAAAATAAATTAACACGACAAAATATGATATGTTTCAACCTGTTTATGTAAATATGTTCAATATGTCAGAAATTAACTCGTTTGATTTAATTAAACTTAGAATAATTTTATATAAATATTAAAATCACAATATTTATAAAAATTATAATTCTAACCTACAAGTATAAATTACAATTTAGATAATAAAAATATCGAAATTAAGATTCTAACAATTTAACTTTTAAATGTAAGAGTATATTTATAATTTTAACTGTCTTACGTGTCATAACGGATCAAAACAAGTAGTATTAAGTAATCGTATCTAACAGGCCAAAATAACCCGTTTTGATCTGATACCTATTAAGACTAAACCCTAACCTGCTATTATCGTGTCGTATTCGTATTGGGTTAACTGGTCGCATAACATATTGCCACCTCTAGTAATTATATTGGGAAACGAAGGTAATATAACCAATTAATACATTTGGGTTTTTAGAAAATAAAAACTAAAAAAAAAACCCATAAAGAAGTATTTGCTGAGATTAAGAAATAGCATTTTTTTTTTGAGAAAAGTACAATGGATTTCATTGCATTCATATAAGGTTGTTGATACATAGTGGGAAAGCCTCCCTTAAGAGCACTCTCATTGGATTGGTTAAAAAGTCAAATCTAATAAAATTTTGAACAACTAATCTTATTTTCATCTCACATTGAATTGGCTAAAAATTAAATCTTTTGGTCATAATAATAATAAAGTAAAAAATAATGTCAAATATAGCAAGTCTCAAGATTGGCCAAATCTCTTATTTTTTTTCTCTTTCTTGCTTTACTCTTTCTTCCTTTTATTATTAAGTTAGTTAAAAAAAATTAGTTGGATGAGGAGTGAGTAGAAATTATTATTTTTTAATTATCGACTACTAATTTAATTTAAATATAATATGATTATTAATTCTTTTTTAAACTCATAATTTAATTAAAATATGATTATTAATTAACATATAATAGATAGAATAGTCAAATATGATAAAATTAATTAATTTCATAATTGCAAATAATCAAAAAAAATAAGAATTATTAGTTATTTATTATTAATTATTATGTATTTTCATAAATGGATAATTTAATGTAGAGATTTAATGTGAATAACCAAAGCTAAAAGTTAGTTATATTATTTTATTATTATAATTTGAAAAAAATAGATATTCTAATGTGGGACTTATATAAATAGAAAAGTCAAAAACTAAAATTTATGTCACATTGGCTAAAATTTTACTATAGCAATAATCAATCCAATAAAAGTGCTCTCCATAAGAATGCTTTCCTCATATAAACCAAAAGCACTTTGGGCCAAACAATGGGCCACAATGTTAGCCATCCTATGGACAAGGACAATAGACCACCTATTCACTTGTAATAAGAGTTTCCTAGAGTCTAGGATGATCAAGCCAACTGAGCTCCGCTTCTCTTCATTACGTCTGATAGCATCTACGACTAACATGGAATCTCCTTCGAGAATTAAGTTGGATTCCAAGCCTAGCTCAACATAGAAAGAAATTGCTCTCATGGCGGCTACAACTTCTCCCAAGAAAGGACTAGGGTATAAATTTCTGGAAGCTTGCAAGTGGCAATGACACTACCTTGCTAATCCCTGATGATCACCCCTATGCCTATCTTGCAATTGATTTTGTCAGTGTTAGCATTCCAATTAACTTTATAATGGTTGGTTGGGGGTTTGCATTCGTTATTGGGGGCCAATACCTTCGAGAACATGTGATGAGGATTTTGTCTTCTAGCAAAAATAAAATTTCGGGTTTGCCAAACTTATATGAACCTGCTGTAACACCTGCTGAGGGGAGAGGAAAACGGAATCGAAAACCAATATATTTCTCCTCTACCAAAGAAATTTTATCATATAAGTTGATTTGCTATGTTTGTCTTTGAGCTTGAGGAGAAATTTACTCCAATATCTCTATGAAAGGGCCCTTCATTATTGTTCACTTTTGTAATTTCCTCGAATAGCTACTCCAGGCATCTTGCACTGCCTTATAGGACCACAAGGCATGGGAGACTATTTTGGGGTATTGGTGGCAGAGAGGGGATTCAGGGTTGTCAAGTACTTTCTTCTTAACCAGATTGACTCTTGTAGGTAACAAGTCCTTAGCTACCCTGCAGAGCAGAATTCTGACTGAGTGTGGCAAGTGTAACTTCCATTATGTAGTCATAGAGACTTCAGATGGACTCTGAGATTCTGATAGATTGTCCAATGTTGTTTGCTATTAAGGAACTTTGAAGGTGATAGGCAGACTTCACTATGAACTTCCCATCTATTGTGCACCGCTAAGTTAACTAATCAAGATTTAAACATGGACTTATAGGGATATGAATAATAGCAGCAACTTCTGCTACACTTAAGATTTCTTCCAACAGACTAATGTTCGACTACATGGTATCTTGGTCAATGAGCATTGAGACTTTGGCTTCTAAGAGCAATGAAGAGGGAGGGGTTTGAATTATAATGAAGAGGGAATGGGCATCCATTTTGTCACCTTATATGTTAACTGATGCACCATTCCTTATTTTCCATACGAGCCCTTCACTGAGGAAAAGTCTAGCAGCAATTAGACTTTGTCAAACAAATAATTCGCCTATTTTCGTCTTAACACTTAGGAAGTATGTAACATGAAAATACTTTTCTTGAAAGACACGAGAGGCCAAGGAGGAAGGATTTTATAATAACCTCCATCCCTGTTTGACAACAAGAGCTAAATTAAAGTCTCCAAAGTCTCAAAAATTGAACCCCCTTGCTGTTTTGAGGCCCCTAACCCTTTTCCAACTCATCTAATACAATTTTAACTTTTGTTCCTTTTTTCCCTCACAAAAGGTTTGCATTAACCTATTGATACTCCTAACTATAACCTTAAGAATCTTGAATAGTCTCATGCTAGAAGTTGGTATGGCTTGGATATCTAATTTTAGGAGCATCTCTTTTCCTGCTTGGGAGAGGAAGTTGGTCTTCCAGTTGCTCATATGTGCCTTGATTCTTTCCAATATTGGATTGAATGCTTTTGATACATTTCTATCTACAAAAGGCAATAGTCTGAGGTACCTTTCAAAATAGCCTGTAACACGAATCTCTACTGAGGCCAAGATGTCTTGCTAAAGTTTCGCTTTTGTGTTTTTGCTGAACATTATTGAAGTCTTCTCCAAGTTAAGTATTTGCTAGCTCATAAGAATTTAGAATGCCATGCAACCTATTTCATTCAAATGGTAATGTTTTGCAAAAAAACAACACTATCATCTATAAAAATAAAATATAAAAAAAAAGTGATTAATAGAAAGCGAGCCTCTAGCTACAAGAAAACCTGAAATAATGCCTTTTTATTCAGCTTCGTTTAATGGTTGACTAAGAACTTTTGAGCACAAGATAAAGAGATAGGAAAATATAAGGTCTTCCTATCTAATACCCTTTGTTGGTTGCAAGAAAGTTTGAGGGGACCCATTTATAATAATAGAGTAAGAAATAGTGCCAATACATTGCATGATGAGGTCAATCACTTCACTGTCAAAATCCATTTTAGACATTGCAACTCGTAGGAAGCACCATTCTACCCTGTCATATGCCTTATTTATGTCAAGTTTTAAAGTCATATATCCGTCCTTTTGTCTCCTTAATCTATTTTGCATAGAATGGAGCAGCTCGTAAGCCCCTAAAATATTGTCTAAGATCATTCTTTCTGGTATGAAACCACTTTGAGTGGAAAATATGAGTTTTAGGAGAATGATTTTGAGGCTATTTACTATGACCTTTGAAATGATTTTGTAAAAGACATTGTATAGGCTAATAGGCCTGAAATCTAAAACTAGCCGAGGGGGATTTTTCTTTGTAATTAGAGTGATGTAATTTATTGCACTAAAAATTGTCCTTGAGTTTTTCAAACATTGGTTCATATTAGGTGTGACTCTTGGAGCTATATTGGCCAGATAATCATCAAGTCTTGTAAGCTGTGATGAGGAGAAAAGTTTCATATAAAATGCCTGGAATTTCTTGCCAATTTCCTCTTAAGTGTTTATTAGTAGCACCCCTTTCATTGTAGATTTTACTGATGAAGTCCATTTGTTTTCTCTGAGTAACACGCTTATAGAAGTATTTTGTGTTCCTGTCTCCTTCATGCAACCATCATTGTTTTGCTCTCTGTCTCCAAGTTACCTCTCTTCCAAAAAAGCATCCATGTATTTTTTGTAGGGACTTTATTTGCTCATTTTGCTGGCCCAAATTACTTTTTTGCAGAATTCTTAATTCGTCCCTCTTTTTTTTTTAAACAATATTCTATTTGCTACTCCTCTCAACTTTATACCACTCATTTAGTCGATATATGCACCTCTCAATTCCCCTCCTTGTGATCTCATACTTGGAACTCGACCGCCAAGAACCTTGTCAAGCTCTTTTAATAACTTCAATGCACTTTGCTTGTTTTGATCAGGCTACCTCATATCTAAAAACCTTCTTAGTAGGGAAGAAATTGGGCTCAAAGTCTCGACTAAAAATGAACAAAGAATTATGGTTAGAGCATTGTACTGGTAACTGCCACTAAGTTTAGAGAGTAGAGGTTTTGTCAATCACAATTGACTATTGCTCTATCGAGTTTCTCTTTTATAAAATTAGAACCATCTCTGTTGTTGCACCATGTGAATTTGGATCCTTCAAATTCTAAGTCACCTAAGTCACAATCCATAAGGGCTTTCTTGAAATCTTCCATCTTCTTGGGAGGCCTTAATGACTGGTTAGTTTTTTCACCTTGTGAAATTATCTCATTAAGGTCACCCAAGCACATCCATGGTATTCTATGCTCGGGTTTAAGGAGTTTGAGGAGGCTCCAGCTCTCCTTCCTTTTGGTAGCTACTTGGCCATAAAAGCTAGTGATAATCTCATAGTTGTTAGAGAATTCAAATTTAATCTTTAAAGAGATGTGACTTAGTGAGTATCTAGTTCAGTCGTGAGGTCCTTCCACATTGCAGCTAAACCCCCCTCCCTCCAACACAGTCAACAATGAAATTATTTTCAAAACCAAGTTTATTCTATATTCCTTATCTCTTCTGTATTTTGTTTAAATAAGAAAAATGAGGCTTTGGGTCTTGTCTCTCACCAATAGGTGGAGTTCTTGAACTATCTAAGGGTTCTTTAAGCCCTCGATAGTTCCAGCATAAAGTTTTCGTAGTGTTTAGCGGGGTTGTTGAACAGCCTCTGCCAATATGATGTGTTTGGCCCTCTTCAACCTTTTGGCGACTGCCTACAAGACTAACCAAGAGTTATTTACAACATTTTCTGGCCACATTAGTGGGGGAGTTCAATAGGAATGTTGAGAATCTAGCCATCTTGCCCCTTGCCCTATGTTTCGATTTAGACATGGGGGACTTTTTGGTTGATTTGCCTGATTTTTGGTGAATAGAAGATGTGGGAGAACTAACATGTTGAATGCTATCTACAGCAGGCATGTTGAGGTCCTTGAGCATTGGAGCTATTGGAAAGTTGACGACGTCAGACTTTGCTACAATGAACAACGCCACTTAGGAGAACAAACAGTACAATGGGTTTCACAAAATTTATATATTCTCATAAATATATCTAAACGCATCCTAACATTCAAACACATTTTAAACTCATCTAAGTGAGTCCCACAAAACTCACTTAACTATCTCAACTCATTACTATTCATAAAGAACACGACTTAATTCGACATCCAAACGCAACCTAAATATTTGTCAAGTGAACACGGGCGTCCCTGCAAGACCCTATTTTTCTCATTGGTAGTCTGAAATTCTATGAGAAACTTGTTTCTTTCGATGTCTTTAATGGTCACTCTATCAGATAGTTTCCAGGCCTTGGCCATGGTGACTTTGAAGGCTCCTCTGTTTATATCTTTGTCCCCCACCACCAAGGCTGCTACGCAAAACTTGTTGACTTTACTGGAGAATAATGCCTCCTTCTCTAAGAAGGTTATTTATTCAAGCTCAGTCTCGGTAAGCTTAAGTCCTTTGCAAAGGTTCACTAACTCATCTTCCATTATAACACTTGAAATAGATCAAAATGGTAAAAGCTCTTCAGACCAAACAATCTAAGAGATGTACTTCTATGTTTCCCAAGGAGACATAAAGCAAAAACTCGCACAACGAGGAGATGTTTCTCATGTGAAGTTGAAACCAATGTATCCTTGCTAATATGAATGCACCCAACTCCCGAAAAATGGCATTTTAAATTAGCCGAAAAGGGGGTTTAGATTGCAAAGTAGGTTAAACATGTATCATTTGCATCCAACCAAAAAGGGAAAAACTTTGATATTGCATTTTAACTCATAAAAGATTTACATGTGTTAGAGCGTCCACATTAGGTTCTATAAAAGTTTCCCTAAATTTTAGCTAAAAAGGACACTCCCTATAATTTTTTTTTATTTTTTATTTTACTCATCTTCAAAAAATTCCTATATGTCATTTCTCATTATTTCTCTATTCTATTAAAATAATATTCTTCTATTTTTTATTTATTACTTTTTTTACTATATTATTTCACATCTTTAACTATTTGCAATAAAATATACCTAAAACTTAATTTAGAGATGAATAGTGACTCCCCAATATAGTTGGGGAGTCACTGTAGCACCCATATTCCTATTATGGAGATCCTAATGTGGGCTATTATGGAGGAAAGATTTTTTAGAGAGTCCAATGTGGATGCTCCTATAGTGAGTACAAGTTGAAGGTAACTTGTCTTTCTTCTGTTTTCCTCTCATTCTCCTGAGCCCTTCCCTCTCATCTCCCTTCTCCCTTCTCCCTTCTCCCCTCTAATCAGTCTCTCTCCCTCTCTCTCATCATCCATTTTATCACGAAGTTCTCTCACGACCGATCCTGTCGTCGTGAAGCTCTCTCTCTTCTCCTCTCCTCTCTCTTCTTGTTGTCCTCAATATGCTCTCTTTCAACAAAACCCGTTATCACAATCTCTTTCTCTCTCACGTTCCATCAATACTTTTATATGAAAAATTATTATCCAAATATTAAATAGAGATTTTAGTAACAATTTTATTTAGAATAGTGACACTCGTCTTAATAATTCTTATCTTTTCTCAATTGCTTGATAATGTTGTTAGATTTTGTTGAGTTTTTCAAAATGAAAGAGAGAAATTTATTGCCAGAGCATTAGTAATGGTTCTTGCTAAAATTTTCCTTTAAAAATTACATATTGTACACATATCAAAAAATTTGAATCATATTTGATTAAAATTTGAAAAATTACTATTCATAAGGGGGAAAAAAATATTTTTATTCCCTTCTCTCCACTTTCTTCTTCTCACTTTTAATCAAATATGACCAATTTTTTTTATGTGTGCAATTTGTACCTTTTGAAAGGAAATTTTAGCAAGAACCATTATTAGAGTTTAGGCTTGGATTTCTTAGATGCTAAAAGTGGATCAGATTGTTTATTCTGATTCAGAGTGAATGAGATTTTTAGTTCGTTTTATTACTTCACTGTCAAACATTTTTTTAAGGCTTTGCTCGCATCCCTCTTCCTTGTTTTTTTCTTCTTTTTGCCATGCTGCAAAAAGAGGGAAAAAAAATGAAATTTAACAATTACAATAGCAGAGAATACCCATCTTATGTCATTCAACGTTGTTTTGGTTATTTGATGAGATTTTCATTTAGGAGAACCACTTGTGTGAAAAACTTTCCAGTGTGGTGTCTCAATTTCAGATAAATAACTTCAAATCCAAAGAGAGAGATTAGAGAAAAGAGACTGGAAAGAGGAGATATTGAGCGAATTGCTTATATGCACCTCCATTCATCATTTGGCAAAAATCCGTATGTATCGTGCGTCTATTGCCGAGTATAAATCAAGCCTTCTCACATAATAGTGTTTCCCAGCGTTTACATCCAAGTATACATCTATGTAACTATAAAAGTCTTGGCTACCAAATAGAAGTTATACATCAAGCCTTCCCAGCGTTTACCAATGCAGAAATGACACGATTACTCTTATCATGTGAGAAGGCTTATTATGTTAGAATTTGGGAAATTGGTAAACCATAAAAAAACGACCATTATGTTTTATAACTTCTATTTGGCAGCCAAGACCTTTTATGTTACTTGGATTGGAGGACTCCTCAACCAGAAAACTATAGCAGATAGGATCCCAATTATATCTCTTTACTTTTTATTTTTTATTTTTCCCTTTCAGCCATCAATCATTCTTTACATAGATTCCAAGAATATGCACACAAGATTACTCAAGTTGCAAACCTTAATTTATTTCTTTCTTTTTCAGTTTATAGCTTCTCTCTCACGGCTTTTCAGATTCTCTTTTACTAGGGGCCCAGTGAGCTAAGGCCAATGCCATCTTCTTCGGATTCTGCTGATCTCCACCACTGCCATTCCACATGCTCAAACCACTCCTCATAATGGCTGTATCAGTTAATCAGCAGCACTCCCCCTCCCCTTTTATGGCTTAGTTCTAAGTTCTAATTCATTATTGTAGAAAATACATTATCTATTGGGTGATATTCAAAACTGGGGACAAACCGTTCGTTCAATTAGACCATGTTTGCAAAACCAAACATTTTTGTACTTTTCTCTGAGCCCCGTAATAACTTTTCACAAAACACAACAAATAAAAGAAAACATATAACAAACATGAGTCGCTTTTATCATTTATGGGATAATAAAAAAACACCTAAGATGTTTGACGAAAATTCTAGTGTGCTGTGTAGCCTTTTAACTCACTCCCGTGAAAATCCCAAAATTATAGGTACTCCAAGAATATCAACTTTACTTTCAAGAAAATATTCAAATTTTAAACCACATTGCTTTAATGCGCTGAGGTCAACAAACCACTGACAATAAAGTCGGGCCATAAGTTTTCTGCAGTACTTCTAAGATGAACGGCCTGAAATAAGTTTCGAAATAAGTAAATAACCAGTAGTGCTTCAAGTATGGCAAGGTATCATACCTACCCAAATAACATTCAAACAATAAAATTAGAATGCGACAAAAATTAATTTTACAGCATTTTCAATCAGTGAACAGGATTTCTCACCCAAACCGTTCAAATCAGTAATATTTGTACAATTTAGAAAACAGCTGCGATGGAAAGGTGAGACAGAAAACTTATCAAGCTCAACTATAAAAAATAACCAAAAGGCAGGTACAATTTAAAATGCGACCCGTGATACTTGATAAATAACGTGATGAATGATTTTGAATAAACCCACCAAATTAAGCCGGGTTGCAATGAAGTATGAACAACCCCGTGAGGTTTGCTTGGCAGCCTTTTAGAGGCGTACATGCATGCATAGCCAGACAGAACTTACATGTGGATGGAAAAAACGCCAACGATTCGCTATAGCGAAAGATTCTTCGCAAGTTTTCAAGCCAGTAATGAAATAAAATATTCATAAAATGTTATATGACCGCAAACTGACACTAGCATAAAATTTTCTCATACAATAGCTATTAACATTAATGTTCCAATGGGAAAACCGTCAAATATGGTAGGAGAAAAAAATTAAAGAGGAAAAAAAACATCACAATCACCCTCCAGCTACAAACATCCTACTGAAGGACATTGTTGAAACACAGATGACGCTAGGGGAGGAAGGACTTTTGAGGACCAGTTTCTGCTCACCTCATCCAGAGGACAAGTATAGGGAACGCCTCTCACGCGCTGATGAAAAGCTAAGATACATCAAGATCAAAATACATACCCTCCTTCAGTGATTCTACCTCGACATGTCTCCACATCAACCAGAATGAGTTCACATGACACATGACACGAAAAGCCAACTAAATGGAAATAAAACTCACCATCAAAGCACCTGCGTAGAATTTAGAAGCACTTCCTGTGGACGATGGATGGACCAGACTCGTCATACTCACCCTTGGAAATCCACATCTAATACAGAACAAAGCAAGCATGTCAGTTCTACCGAAAAAAAAAAAAAAACATAGACAACAATAAGCAGAAAACAACGGGCAAGTGGCGGCATTCACCTGCTGGAAGGTGCTGAGGGATGCGAGGATTGATCCTCCAATCCAGACACTGTACTTCCTCTCGGGTGGTGCCACAACCTTAATCTTCATGCTGCTTGGGGCAAGAGCAGTGATTTCCTTGCTCATTCGGTCAGCAATACCGGGGAACATGGTTGAACCACCACTAAGAACAATGTTTCCATAGAGATCCTTTCTGATATCCACGTCACACTTCATGATAGAGTTGTAGGTGGTCTCATGGATTCCAGCAGCTTCCATTCCGATCAGAGATGGCTGGAAGAGGACTTCTGGGCATCGGAACCTCTCAGCTCCAATTGTGATGACCTGACCATCTGGCAGCTCATAGTTCTTCTCAACAGAGGAGCTGCTCTTTGCGGTCTCAAGTTCCTGTTCGTAGTCGAGGGCAACATATGCAAGCTTCTCCTTCATGTCACGGACAATTTCCCGTTCAGCAGTGGTGGTGAACATGTACCCTCTCTCAGTAAGAATCTTCATCAAAGCATCGGTAAGATCGCGGCCAGCAAGGTCCAGACGAAGGATGGCATGTGGGAGGGCATACCCTTCATAGATTGGCACAGTGTGACTCACACCATCACCAGAATCCAGCACAATACCTATGCAAATTCAAGGTTAGAGACCCAACAAGATACCGAGACAAGTGTAGGAAATTTATTTTTGATATAGTGACAGAAACCAACCAGTTGTACGACCACTGGCATACAGAGAGAGAACAGCCTGGATGGCAACATACATCGCGGGCACATTGAAGGTCTCAAACATGATTTGAGTCATTTTCTCTCTGTTGGCCTTGGGGTTGAGAGGAGCTTCAGTGAGAAGCACTGGGTGCTCTTCAGGGGCAACACGAAGCTCATTGTAGAATGTGTGATGCCAGATCTTTTCCATGTCATCCCAATTACTGACAATGCCATGCTCAATGGGATATTTCAAAGTCAGGATACCCCTCTTTGATTGGGCTTCATCACCAACATATGCATCTTTCTGGCCCATCCCAACCATGACACCAGTGTGTCGTGGTCTGCCAACAATACTGGGGAAGACTGCCCTGGGAGCATCATCACCCGCAAAACCAGCCTGTACACAGTATTTCTTAGAGAAGTTTGAACATCATTGCTAGAGACAAACAAACAGAATTTGGTCAAGATTGACTAACCTTCACCATTCCAGTTCCATTGTCACAAACAAGGGGCTGGATATCCTCGGCATCGGCCATTTTTTATGAAGCTGCATGAAGCATTACAATTTTGAATGTGATAAGATATGCATAACATTATTTTATAAGTCAAAGCAACAGAGACTAAGATATACATAACATCCAGACAAGCATCTTATCCATTATTATAAATCTAACAACATCTCCGCAATCTACCTTTCCTTTTCAACACAGTTATCAGTCAACAAACAGAAAACTGAACAAAAAGCTTGCAATATTTCACCTACCATTATAAAGGGTGACGTTAATTGATGAGAAAGACACAAAAACAAGGGAAAATAAGAATAAACCCCTCGGTTGAAATTAAAAAAAAAAAAAAAGGAAGCCCTTCAGTTGATTAGGAAAGCACTTCTCCTATCATTCAGTGTTTACGATTTAACATAATTAACAACTAATTGATCCAAACCTCATAGTTATACAATATGGGATATGAACGACCGATAGTAAGCTCCTGTATGAAATAGAAGTTAAAAGGACTAAACAGTAACTGATAGTAAAGAATTATGAAGATACGGAATAAAGTCTCTCTCAATGATCTACAAGCTACAGATCTAAGAGGATGAAAACTAGATCAAACGATCAAACCAAGCAAGACTACAAAAACGGCCTGCAAACATAACCAAATGCAACGATCGGATGAAATGTAAAACAAAAAGGAGGCTACATTTCAAATTCATCCGAAAACTGCATGGCGTTCACTACTTGTAGATCTCAGCTCTTTAGCCACGAAAAAATTAAATAAATTTCATTTTAAACTAGATCGGCGACATATATACCACAGTCAAACTCAACTTCAGCAATCAAACCGATCTAATCGCACAATCCAGCAAGCACCAAAAATTTTAACACCAAACCAAAAGCAACCGAGGTAAAAACAGATCGAGAGGTTGCAACTCAAAAGCAAGAGTCAAGCCACCAAATCTAACGAGAAAACCGAGAAGGAAAGCAGAAATGTAACGGATCGGTGACAAATCGGAGCATACCTTAGATTTAAGGAAACCGCGAAGAAGTAAATCGATCGAGGCCGAAGAAGAGCAAGCAAAGCACCAAAGATGAAGGCTCGGCGCTCTCAACCTCTCGCTTTCTATGTCGTGGTTGAGAGGACGAGAGATAGAGAACGCAGAGACGATGAAAATGGAGGATAATAAGAGTGGAGAGCTAGAAAAGACGGGTTATTTATATATCCAAGTCGGAGAGAGTGGGAGTATCATTTGAAATGCAAATGAAATTTAGACCAAATTTAAGAGCGGCTTTACGGCCCACACATAAAGAATTTTGTGGTGTAATTTTTTTTTTAATATTTTGAAATATTTTATAAAAATATATTATTAAAAAATATTTTCCAATTATTAACTAAAAGAACAGTTAGAAAGTAAATTTAACTTGCATTTAGATGTTAAAAAATATTATAAATATTTATAAATAATAATAAAAAATAAGTAAAAATAATAATAAAATATTAAATAATAATAAAATAAATAATAAATAATATTAAATAGTAAATAATATTAAAAAATATTAAAAAGTATTGAAAAATTTTGATTTGCCAAACCTAATCTTAGCATTTCTCTAAATTTAAATTGTGCAGCTAAGAAATTTATTTATTTATTTTTATTATTAATGGTTTTTTACTTTTAGATTTTATTTAAATAGTTAATTAAAATTAAATAATTTAAAATTATATTTGAAAATTAAATAATATATTATTAAAATTTAAAATTTAATTATTCTCTAAAAATTTAAAATTTTAAATAAAAATTTTAAAAATATTATAATAAAAAAATAAAATGATATTGAAATAGTTGTATCAACTTTCAATACGGAGGAAGAATGAGGAATCATTTGCACCACGAGTAAAGATAGGGGTGACCTGTGCTGTCTGACAGCCTGTTTTATTTTTCTTGCGTTTTCGCCCCTGGATTTTAACTGCTAATAATATTCATTTTTGCTATTTTCATTTGATTATTGCCGTTGGATCTGTCCTTTTGGATCTTTGCCACGTGGAGAAGATTTGGACAGGCGGAGCAAAGCTAATAGAGGTTCTACAGCCAGGCTCGGATCGGATCGGCTGGGTGGTGGCATTCCAATGGTTTTGGACCAGAACTCATTCAAATTTCAAAACCAAAACATTTTTATT
Source organism: Platycarya strobilacea (assembly GCA_036898215.1). Lineage (NCBI taxonomy): Eukaryota > Viridiplantae > Streptophyta > Magnoliopsida > Fagales > Juglandaceae > Platycarya > Platycarya strobilacea. The sequence goes on along the minus strand of CM072546.1, from coordinate 23,172,417 downwards.
TTATTTATATAAACATCGTGGGATTGCCATTTTCGATACACCTAGCCTATCACAAAACTTTAATAAGAATTTTTCAAAAAAAAAAAACTTTAATAAGAAGAAGGAAGACGTTAGGGCGTGATCGGATTACACTCTAGTATATTACAGTCTATCCCTTAAACCACTATAATTTGTATAAAAACACAAAAAAAAATATTAAAAAATATAATAAAAAATATAATAAAAGAATAAAATTTAGAAAATACAATAAAATAATAAAATGAAGAAAATATAATAAAAAATATAATAAAAAATACAATAAAAAAAGAAAATGAAGATGAATTTTTAAAGAAAATTCGGCTTCACCCAACTCTTGTCGTCCCCGGCAGTAGTAGGCAACATCGCCCACCCCATCGAGACTGGAGGGAGCCGGCGACCTCACCTTTGTGATGGAGAGCCCCGACGACCTCCAGTATATCCTGAAAATGGGTTCGGTTTAAGGTCGTCAAAAGTCGCCAGGACTTTCCGTTGTAAGAACGAGATCGTCGATTCCCTCTGGTCCCAATGGTTAGGCAGTGTCGCCTACCGCCGCTAAAAACAGCGAAAGCTACAATGGTGGGGGGTTCGATCCGACCAAACCCCAACTTTTTTTTAAGAATAAATGACGCATAAAATACCTATCACAAAACATTTCAAATTAAAAATGTTTTGATTTTGATAAGAAGAAATAACGAATAAAATACGCAAAAAATTTTAAAGAATATTAAAAGTATTTGTGAATAGTAATAAAAAATAAATAATAAATAATATTAAATATTAAATAAAAAATAATAATAAATAGTAATAAAAATAGGTGAAAAATAATAAAAAAATAGTAAATAGTAATAAAAAAATATTTGAAAATATTTGGGAGACTTCTTTTTCCAAACCTGACCGATTAAAATATACTATCAATAATTCCTATTGAAATTTTGTCCTCATAAATTAGAATTTTTTTATAGGGAAAATAGCCTATAGGCATGCAATTATATTGTTGTCCTAAAAGGCTAAAACCCTTCTCTCTCTCAACCAAGTCGACCATTGCTTTGAATTTTTCTATTGCCATGGGTGAAGGTGGGTAGGAGCCTTGCCTCCGACTACTTCCTCTCTTTCAATTTCATTCATTTCTTGTATTTTTTAGTGTTTTCCTAGTTTTTTTAGCGTTTTCTAGCTTCTCTCCATCTAATAGTGCTGATTGTTGATCTGCTGATAACTAGAGACATCCAGCCACCACGTGCAGGTCCAACAACTTTCCCAACTGTCAATTTTCTTTACAGTGGAGGACTGTGTTTCCAACCAGTGTGTTCCCGCACACACGATTCATGTCGTATGCGTCGGTCACACACAATCGCGGTTTGGAGACGTTTTTTACACCACATGCGGTTGCTTTAATTTTGAAGGCTTTGGATCTCTAGAAAGGGGTTGTCTTTCTCTGCTTCAGGCGGCGTGTAGGTCCCACGTGCCACCACCTCCATGCACGTATTCAGAGAACCACTATCGGCGACTCGGCTCCAACTGCTACACTTGTGAGACCTCAAATTTTTGCATGTCTTTATTTTGATTATATTTTATCATTAAATGTTTTAATTTATTCTAATAAATTAAATTGTTATCTCATTTATTTTATTTCGAGTACACTTTATTTACGATTGGGGTTAGTTATTTGTGGAATATACGATTTTAATACTTTTAGTTGTTTAATAATTATTATCGATTTTATCATTTGAATTGTTATCAATGTTATTTTGATTTAGTGGTTTTGGTTCTATTGTTGTTATAAGTTTTTGTGAGATTCTTGAATAATGGTATTTTTAGTTATTTTAATTAATCGATACTACTGGTCTTTCCATTTAAAATGCTATCTTCATTGTTTTTTGTTTTAATTATTATAAGGTATGGTTTGATTTGTCGTATTTCTTTAATGAGCATTTAATTTATTTTACTTGACAATATTTGATTCTTTGATGTTAAATTTATTAAATTATTAAGTCTTATTATATTTATTCTGTTTTGGTTTGGTAGCTTTTGAAGAGCTCCAAAAATATTATATTATGCAATATCCCTTATTTCCTTGATTTTAGTTATTTAAAATCTTGCGAGATCTTAAACGTGTTTTAAGTATCTGGTTTAAATATATGGCTTTATTCCTTTTAAATAATTAAATAAGCTTCATCATTTTAATTGTTGATGAAAAATAATATGTTGAGAAATCAAGTAAGTTAAAATAATATTTTAATTAATTAATATGAGCATTTTAAGTTAAATTGATGTTATGCGCTTTCAGATCAGTATTTTAAATTCATCTATTATCCGTTTGAATATCCCGAAACGTCGGGCCTATAAATAGTCCGAAAGGACCTTGACCCCTCATTTTCCCTTTTTCCCTTTTCTTTTCTCTCTCCTTTCTCTCTTTATCTCCCACGTGCTATAGTGCCCCTAAAGGGTAGTTTAGTTTCTAACTTGTGGCAGTGCCATCTCCGGCCACCAAGTCTCATCTCCGACCCCGCCTGTACCGGCGAGTCCAACCCCACTAAATGTGTCAACCACGGTAGCCCCACCTCCTGCCTGTAGCCCTAAAGTCGAAACTGATTTTCTCCTCCATGCCCCACCTTGCTCAGCCCGTCGCTCCGTCATGAGCCACCGCACTATAACACCACCCTCGCCATTTGATCCACCATCCATAGTCGACTTATCACCAAAAATTTCAATCCCAATGGAGCTTTCACCTTCCTTCATCTCTCATGAAATCGAAAATAGGTCTCTTAATGGATCACCCTTTGTCGCGCCACCGTCCGGCCATCGTGACTCTCACCTCCACGGCCAAAAGATTCCTCTACCTCAGTTTGCTACATCCCTAAAATAGTTTCTTTATCCATGGCCCTACCACCCTTGTACAAAGGAAAATTCAAAAATGGGCTTCCACCCTCTTAAGCCAAATCTGCCGTCTTCTGATGGTTATACCACGTCACTACCACCACCATGAGATTCTTCATACTCTAATGTATATTACCCTAAAGTTTGGTGTCAAACGGAGTACCTGAACCCAACCTATCACTTGCCGTGCCAGGAGGCAAATAATGCGCGACTTACCCGTTATAGATCATGGATCAGCACGATACTCGATTGGTGTTCGTTTGTGCACTGTAAGTGACAGACATTTGTTTATTATTTGATTGACTGTTTAATTGTGTGCTAATCTCTCCCTTATTTGCTTGAAGTGTTAGTTAGTAATGATAAATAATTCAGAAGTAGGTTGATTGGGCCTGAGGCCATTTAATAGAGATTGGGATCACCCCAAATTAATTTTACTGTGATTGGATATTTGTATGGATATTAATTGTTGGTGATATAATGACTTGGTTGGTTGACTCTGTTACTTTTTAGTAATTATTGGTGGTAAAATGATTTGATCGGATGACTCATTACTTTTTAGTAATTATTGGTGGTAAAATGATTTGATCAGATGATTCCGTTACTCTTTAGTATTTATTGGTAGTATAATAGTTTGACTAGATGATTTCATTACTTTTTCTCTATGTTTCATTAAGGTGATACATTAGAATTTTAATCTAAGAGATATTTGGAAAAATATGGTGAAAATCTGATGAGGGAACTTAAGAAGTATAGTTAAGTATAATTCAACTAAGGGTTGAACAATGGCATAACATGTTGGATGATGAAAAGTTTATTTTTTGGGAGTACATTAGTTTCAATCATGGTATACTTCTTTGGAAAAATATTAGGTTTTAACTCATGACTGATGTATAGTTATGAATTGAGTTGTTGGATGAAATATTAAAATGTACTCTTAAATTGCCTTGATGTATAGTTTGAGAAGTGTTTAGGTTTAGAGGAAATATCATATGATGGCATGTTGTTGAAGAGAATAACTCTATAAGCAATATAAATGTGTTTGCTAATGATTGATTCTGATTTGGTTATTAGGTTTTGAGAAAACCTTAAAGAAAAATGTATATTTTGGTAAAGAGAAAAGAGAAGAAAAGTTTAGATTTGACTTCACCATAAGTTGCGTCCTTAACCCCTATAAGACAATGTTGGTTTGATTCGATGTGACTTGATTTGATTATCTCTTCATTAGAATATGCATGACGTGTTGGAAAGAAGATAAATTAAAAAAATGAAGTCTGTTCATATGTTAATGTGTATGAGATATGATTTGATAATGTATGATTCATAAGTTTCATGATATATATGCTATGCACAAGAAGTCACATGTCACATGCATGTCTCATGCATGAAGTACGAAAATCATGTTTTTGAGTCAAACATATTTTCAAAAGAAAAAAAATTAAAATTTTATAAGAACTCCAAAGATTGGGATGGAATAGTGCCCCAATGGAACTCCCTGTTCACTCAAGAGTAATTAAAGTCAAGTGAAAACTCTTAGGTCGACAAAGAACAGTCGGCAGACCATGTATGGCTCCAAAAAGTGTCCGGAACATGGTTGCATTTAATGCTAGTGGGTGCCCAAGGACGGTGTTGCCTTCGGCCTTATCGTATAAGAAGTTTGCAGTCGCTCGGTTTAAGTGATCACCGAGTGATGAAGAATGGATAACGCAAATGCTATGACTTGAGCAGTCTGCAAGCGATGCGGTAACGCGTAAAGTATTCACCCAGGTTTGATACGCTCACCAGGTGTAACAGTAACTAGCGGGGAGCACACGGTACATAGGAAAACCGTGAGGTATCCAAATAAGAAGTCATGACGAAAAAGATGGAATTTTGAACCACAATAAATGATAAGTATATGATAAATGACACATAAGATAAGAAAAAGATAAAAGACACGAAAAGCTTATGAAAATGTTTTGAATACGTGTTAAAAAAGTCAAAGATATATGAAAGCATTTTTATGAAAAGCACGTACATGAATCAAAGTTCTAAAGAATGCCAAGATTTATGGAAATCTTTATATGAAAGTACATGTGCATAAATCATATCGCAAATCTCATGTTCATGATACATGCACCCATTATATTGATGTGTATATGTTGATGATGTCTTGTTATGTGAATTGGTTGTATGCTGTCTGTTGCTTACTGGAATTTATATCTCACCAGTGGATTGTGCCCACCTACGGTCCCACATTACGAGATTGTAGTTTGTGATTGCAGAGAATGAAATTTAGCCTGAGATGCAGACTCCGCATGAAGAGAAATCTGTTGAGAGAATGAAGACCAAGATTATGATCTTGGAAGCAGTGTTGTTTATCTTTTTCTTTTGAAGACTGTATAATCTCCTGTTGGAAAAATTGTTTTAAATTGATTTGTAATTTTTAAAAATCTCTGGTATTAGAACGACTGATATTATACACTTTACGCATCGATTATTTACTTTTCCGCTGTGAATATTTATTATACACTTTACGCATGCTTCACACACTCCTTCAAACATTAATCGATGGGATGATTGATCCATGTGATGATTGTCCGGATATCGCGAGTCCTTCTAAATCCCAGGGGGGATTCGTGGGCGTCACAACACTCTTATCTTTCTAGTTTCAATAATCCATGGTCTTGAAAGAGGGATCGTGGACCTCTTCTGCAATTTACTCCAAAAAAAAATTGACAGTGCACCCGACACCCACATTGCTTCGAGCAGAGGAACCCATCGGTGGCTCCGTTGTTCACTTTTAGAAAACATTTTAATTCCATCTTTTTTATAAAATGAATTTTTGTGATAGGACTTGAGTAGGAATCAAGAAATTAGTCCCGAATAAACCTTTTTTTTTTCTTTTTTTACTCTTTTTGCACTATTGTTTATTGTTTTTGAGTGATTGTTAGAGAATTTCACCCCCTCATGTATTATTTTTCCTAATTCAATGAATATGCTTGCTTTAAAAAAAAATAGAATCTTTTATTGTTCATATTGTTCATGTAATGGTACAATTCTCTTCAAAGCTTAAAGGTTGTAACTATTTGGCGATAGAGAAATATTACTTATCATTTGTACATCATATAGATGTATCATTTTTATCTTTTTATTTAAATACATATATCTATATATTAATAAATACATATTTAAGTAAAATGACAAAAATAATAGATTACATATTAATATATAGTATAAAGAATGATATATAGAATTTTTGTCAACGACAAAAACTGCCATTATTTAACTCTATAACTTTGTATTTAGTAATTTTGGACCTCTTCTACTCTAAAAATTAATTCAAGAGGTGAAGTTTTCCCTCAAATAATTCTTATTGCATTCTCCATTTGGGGATTGCAATCCAGTCCTAAATGAGATGTAGAGCAACCCTTCAACACATTACGAAGAACTCCCCCCAAATGAAGAATTGGCGCCCAACAACAAAAGTCAGTTTCGATCAAACAAAAGAGTTGTCAAATGAGATCTCGAGGAAGAGACTCCTTTTGGATATGACCAGAAAACATATTGTTATTCATCTCCAATCATGAAAGATTTTATGCCAAACTCTCAAGAAGCTAACATGTAAAAGAATTATCACTTCTTATCAACATTTTCAAATCCAATGATGTCGAAAGACCGCTTAGAATATTCTTAGAAAATCCATTTTTGTATATCTTGACAAGTTACAAAGTGCTGCAATTTCTAAGTGACTTGGACAACTCTCCAACGATAACAAAATTCTATTTTTAAAAATGAAATAACTTATTTCTTATCATTATTATAAATCACTGGATCCTAATCGTCTTGTGTGGAAGGAACTAAATGACAGAAATTTTCTTTTCTCACCCATTAATATAAAATAATTAGATTGCGTTCGACGGCCACTCAATCGATGAAGCTCTCAAACCCTTGTAAACCCACCCTGCTTTGAAGATGATCACAGAGACTATACTACTTCACGTCTTTGGTGTCCGAACTATAACTACCTCAAGGTGGTCTAGATATATAGCCGTTGGGAATAGACTAGTTAACAAACAACAGATAAGAAGTAATGCAATGAAAATGCAATAAAGAGAAAAGACAACAATCACACATAACACTGGACACTAAAATTTGAAGTGGTTTAGCTTAACACAAATCTACATCCACTATTAGGTCGGTCTCAATGACTATAGAATAAAGATGAAGTATAGAGATTAAATCACAAGATTTTTACACTAAAAATCACTCAATCTCACTTACAAGTTGCAAAACTCTATCTCATACACATTCAACCTTTCAACTTTACAAAAGCTCTCAAACAAAAATTCAAACAAAAAAATAATGAGCTTCTCACAAAATACTACGTTCAAATGAACGTGGTTCCTCTTATAAGCCATATCTCGCTCGAGCTAATGTCTAACTCGAAGCAAACTCTCTATTTGAAACGGCGCCAACCCTAATAATAGAACATTAGCTCGAAGCGAATATCAAGCGAGACTCGAGCGAATGTCTAGAGTTGACTCTTGCTTGAGTAGGATGTCAAGCGAGAGTCAAGCGAATTCTCTGCCTGGAATTTCACTCGAGCTAGATGTCGACAGAGGGTCGAGCGAACTCTATGTCTGATGCCTCGCTCGAGCTGGACGTTGAGCGAGGGTCGAGTGACCTTACGAGTTGAGTCTCGCTCGAGTTACCGCTCGAGCAAGAGTCGAGCGAGAATACTAATGATGTGCTTTCAACAATTCAAGTCACATCTCAACAAATATCCACCTTGGCTTAAATTGTCATAAGTCTCACAAAATCCATTCTTTACAAAAATCCCACAAATCCCTCAATCATATCACAAAAAAGAATACACGACCAAACCACAAAGTCTATTCTTGAAGAACTCAATTTCCACATAAGAGTCTTCAACACCATAGACGATTTTACCAAATTACAACTTTGTCCTAATGAAGAATCAAAATCTTCACACAAATGATAATGCACCACTATACAGACTACTTACTTGAAAAACAGTTTCTGAATACAGATGAAGACAACCAACAAATATTCTCTGCCAAAGTGAGAACTCCACAAAGCTTGCATGAGCTTATCCCAATGGTGGCCAAACTGTTTCATCTATCTACTAACTGTAGACCTGCTCTCACTGTGCATCAATGCCAAAATCAAATTCAAAATCATACTTAGACAAAAGCATAATCTAGAGTACCTCATGTACTTTGTTGTGAAACTCTTTCAACAACTTCACATTTTTGCTATAATTCTGCTCTCATTTCCTGTAGAATAAAGGAGAGAAGGTTCATCCAATAGCAAGCTGTGTTGTCCGCTTCACCCACAATCTGTAGACGAGCCTGGCAAACCCAAAGCAAACTGTGGACTCTGATACTCAAGCCAATCATTCATTCCATTCAGCTACTTCATTTCTGTAGAGTAAAACCCAACTGCATGGTTTGAACAATGCTATATCTTCTTGTCTGTAGATCACTAGTTTTTTCAAATGTTGAACACATCAAACACATCACAAAACAAATAAACAAAACCAAACTCTTTCTCAAATGGTCATAAAACAAATATAAGTATAACTAAACACAACCTTACACAAGATGTATCCTAATCATAAATAAACGACTGTAGAAAATCTAATTCTACACTATTTTTCAAGAACACAATACAAATAAAAAATCAAGATTATTGTCTTTTGATCACACAAAGTCAAAGATGCCTACTCATAAATAACCACATCCCGTCTGACATACTCATATGTGCTGCATGTGAGTGATATCTCAATCTGGAGCATGTAAGGATGCTCCACCAATTACTGTACTGCCCTGAAAGAAGTAAAGATTATCTGTCATTTTCTTCGCTGTCATCACCACTAAAGAGTCTTTATAGACTCGAAAGACTCTACCTTCAGCTAAAAACTGATAACCAAAGGAATATAGAGTGCCCAAATATATGAGATTCTTCTTCACAGATGGAATATGCTTAACGTTAGACAGAGTTCTAACGATTCCATTATACATCTCAATCTTGACTGAACCAATCCCAACAATATCACAAGCCATATCATTTCCAACCAGAACGAAATTACTATTGATTGATTCATAGCTAGTGAACCAATCTATCTTGAAACACATATGGAATGCACAAGCTGAATCTATGATCCACTTGTCACCAAAACAACCACTAGGGCTGCTGACTGTTAGAACAATATCAGGGTAGTTAGACTGGTCTTTGATGCTAATTACAAATGAACTTTCCTCTTCCTCCATATTTTTTAGTATAGGACAGTCACTTTTGTAATGACCAAATTTATGGTAGTAGTAATACTTTATTTTTTTCTTGTTAGATCTAGAGCTACTGGAACTACTTTTACTTCCTGAACTTCTTTCCTCGGATCTATCACTAGAGAAAGCTTTAACAAACAAATCATCGACTTGATTGTCCATGCTTAATCCCCCAAATTTTGTTCTTAATTTCTTAGAATTTAAAACAGACTTTACATCTAATAAGAAGATTGTATCTCTACCATACAACATTAAGTTTACAAGAATATCAAACAAAATAGGCAATGAACACAAAACAATTAATGCTTGATCTTCTTTTTCAAATTTAATGTCGATGTTCCTCATATTCATAATAATCTTATTAAATTCATCTAGATGTTCAAAAATAGAAGTACCTTCTTTCATTTTAAGAGTGTATAATCGTTGTTTCAAATACAACCGATTAGTGAGAGATTTCTTCTTGTACAAGCTCTCCAGCTTGTCCCAGAGACTAAACATCGGTCTCCTCCTTAGCAACTTCCCTCAAAACTCCATCTGATAGTGACAATAGAATAGTGTTGTGAGCTATTTCTTTCTCATTATTTGATGGTTCAGGAAAACCAGCAGTCACTTCTTCTAGAACATTGAATAAATTCGTCTATCGCAATAAAACCTTCATCTTGATGTGCTATAAACTAAAACTATTCTGTTCGTCGAATTTCTCAATTTCAAATCTTGCTGTGGTCATCCCTTCAGATTTTCACAAAACTCAAACCTCTGATACCAGTTTGTTGGGAATTGACTGGTTAACAAATAACATATAAGAAGTAATGCAGCGAAAATGCAATAAAGAAAAAAGACGACAATCACATAAAACACTCTAGATACTAAGATTTGAAGTGGTTCAGCTTAATACAAGCCTACATCCACTGTTGGGTCAGTCTCAATAAATTCACTATAGAACAAATTGGAGTACAGAGATTGAATCACAAGATTCTTACATTAGAAATCACTCAATCTTACTTACAAGTTGCAAAACTCTCTCTCACACACTCTTAACCCTTTAACTTTACAAAAGCTCTCAAACAGAAATCTAAACCAAAAATAATGAGCTCTTCAAGAACTATTGCGTTCAAATAAACGCGGTTCCTCTTATAAGCCATATCTCGCTCGAGCGAGAACTATTTGAAATAATGCGAGCCCTAATAACAGAATATTAGCTCGTAGCGAGCATCAAGTGAGACTTGAGCGAATGTCTAGGGTTGAATCTCGCTTGAACGGGATGTCGAGTGAGAGTTGAGTGAAGTTTCTGCCTAGAATCTCGCTTGAGCTGGACGTCGAGCGAGGATTGAGCGACCTTACGGGTTGAGTTTTGCTCAAGCTACTGCTCGAGTGAGAGTTGAGTGAGCATACTAAAGATGTGCTTTCAACAATTCAATCCACATCTCAACAATAGCGGCCAAAACTTAACAAATTTGTGGTGGTCAAAACTCGACTATGATCACGTTTTTAGTTAAAGTTGATATGATAGGCACAGAAATCAAAAGAGTAAAATCTTATAACAAAAGATAACTTGAAAAAAAAAAGTCACAAGAAGTTACTTCTAAATTTATAAGTATCCATATATAATATAAACGGTAGTTGACAAGAATTTTCTTCAAAAAGACTGATTTATAGCTAGTCGTTGTAGGGAGTTAGCTAGGGATGGTATTATAAGTCTATAAGATCATGAGTTGTGAGACTTTAGCACAATTTATTTAGTTCTTTTAATTAATACAACATGCAGAATCTGTTGATGATCTAGTCATTGTGTATGTATAAGATAATTAACCAACGAAATTTGATATCTATCACCTTATATAAATTACCCTGGCCTGGCCTACAACACCAGGCCAGCCTGCATACGCTATCTTAGATAAATTTTAGAACTTCTATTTTACATCATCAAAGATTATTAATTTCTCAGCTTGTCACTGATTTAGTCGGCTCCACTAGCCTGCATTTTTTGTTGGTTTTGGAACAAAGTTAGAGTACATACGTAATATCGTAGTGTACGTCTTTCATGCGGTTGGTTTGAAAAAAGAAAATAAAAAACAAAAAAAATGGCATTTATCAAGCGATGCTAGGAACACACACATTTCTATACACAGTGCGGACACACTGACACAGGACACATCAGCGTACTATTAAAAAAAGGACAAATTTGAAGAGAGGGAGAAATGAAATTGCCGTCAAAAAGAAAACTCCAGTCGTCGGCCATTGTTGAAATCGGAAAAAGCCGTTGTCAAAGGAGAATTACTGAATTCGGATATGCCATCGAAGAGATTTATGGATTCGCAAACCCCAACCTGTAATGTTGATTCCCAAATCTCTCCAATGTTGCACTGATTCCCAAATCCCAAATTTCTTCTTCTTCTTCACCCCTAATAAGACTTGGTTTGATATGCAATATTTCTTAAAGGTTCATTTTTTCCATTTTAAAACTTGTGACTTACTCATGATAGATTACCACTGCCATAGTATATGTCGACAGAAGGAACCCACCCGCATGTTGCAAGAAAGGAGCAAAATCATAACCAACTCCACTAAGCTAAGAAGAAGAAGCGAATTTGGGATGCCGTTTCTTATAGGGTTACTTAGCAACACTAGAAACATCATTTGAACTTGAATCTTTCTCTTCAAAGTGACTCTTTTCTAGAAGAAGACGACCAACCCCATGACTGACACTCTACAAAAGAAGAAGAGGACGAAGATGACCCATTTGATCTTTAGATCTGAATGTAAGTAAACTGTATGAATCGTTCACCTATATATTATACATTAAAATCGATATGTACTTAGTATAAATATAGCTTGAGCAAGAAATGGAGACTTGGGGAGCAAGAAAAGGAAGCAGAATAAAATTGGATCCAAAAATGACAAGTTGAAAGATGAAGCACTTTATATTATGAAAGATTACAAGTGTAGAAAACACGTCGTCTTATTAATTTGTCCACATCAGCTAGCATGTACGCAAGTGTACACAACGGGGTGTACAAATATAATTTTCCATTCATCATTGAACAAACTTAATTGAAGAGTTAAAAATATTTGTAATTAGGCTTTTTTCAAACTACAAGGAACGAAACGTTTCAGATGATTGTAACATGAGTTGCACTTCTGTGAAAAATAATTTTACATATGCCATAAATGAGTACCATATAGGCATTTAAAAAAATAAAGTGAACTCGCATGCACTAGAATTGAACCCGCATCTCTCTTCTTTCTCTATCTGGCACACTCAACGTCAAAATCCTTATTTCTTTTTTATTTTTTTAAATGCCTATGAGACACTTATTTATTAGTCAGTGCAACTAGCTTGAAGGTTTTTACTTGTAACATTAATATTTCAAAGTCCATTTACTTCAAATTTCGAATCAATTTTATAATATATCCCTTGCAGTATGTACATCAACTAATTTATATCCAATTAATGTTAACAATACTATAAATTATAGGAAAGGTAAGAGCTAGGATATGGGGTTTCCTTCTTGTGCTTCCAAAAACAAGGATGGCATGGCAAGAATTAGCTGGTTGGGCTACTTCAATAAAGCTAATTATAATAATTCTACTCTCAAATACTACACCATCTTTTTTTTTTTTAATAAGCATGATACACCATCTTTTTACAAGAAAGGCGTGGATGGATTGATTCAAGGTTATTATGGATATATTAGACAGAACTCATGTGTATAATTTAATGAGAAGTGATACACACTCAACATATTTCACAACACTTATACAACACAAGTTATAAAATAGAGGTAATTCTGTAAACTAACTTGTAAAATTAACATCACTTTACAAAAATACCCAAACTATACAACACGTGTAATATATTGTGTAAGTTGTTGTGAGTTTATCATTTTCCCAATTTAATAGGTCCTAGTTGCTAGGAGATGACAAGGTAATTTGCCAGATGGCAGACACAAATGCATGAAATCCTTAACTTAAGTTCATCATCAAAGCGAAATTAGGAACTCATGTTAGGGGATTAAGCAAAATTAAAATTATAATAAAATAACTTAAGTTCATCATCAAAGCGAAATTAGGAACTCATGTTAGGGGATTAAGCAAAATTAAAATTATAATAAAATAATTTTTGTATCATTTTTATATAATTTAAGTACTGAATTTTACATATATTAAAAATTATGAGTTTTTCAAATTAATAGGTTATAATTGTATATATATTCTATATAAGCATATGCTTATTGAAATATAAATTATTTGAGAAAGGTTAAGATCAGGATGGGTGTATGTTACACCCATCCAATAAGAGTACGACACGTCATCACTTTACAAAAGCAAACACTAGGGCCAGCCACGTTAGAGCAGCTTGCCTAATGACCCATCTCTTCCTTGAACCCGAACTCATCTCTCTCCCTCTCTCCCTCGGGCCGCTACTATTCCATTTTAAAATTGCACCCATTCGTATATCCAAAAATCAAGCCGCACATGTTAATGTTAAAAGGATTTGATCCGAGAAATTTGGAGCAAATAAAACCAGATAATAGAAAATCAGTCAAGACCAAAATTAAATCCAAGGAATCCAAAATGAATGAAATGCAAAAATTAGTCTACAAGTCTGTGAAGATTTACAAAGCAGAATGAGACAAAATTAAATAGAAAATTCAGTTTTCAGTTACCAAGTCAAGAGTCGAAGATCGCTATGGCTCTAGAAGAACAATCGTAGCTCCACAACAAAAATATGCGAATCCGAAAGAGAAAACTAAGCTCCATTGCCGGATTGACGATAAAGCTAGTCGAAAACGTGGAGGGCGGTATTGAAGCTGATGAAGGTGGGTTCGTCACAAGGGCAGGTTAAACCTTAAAATGGAATAATAGAGGCCAGAGGGATAAGTGGACTTGAAAATAGGTGGGTTCTAAATTTGTTTTATTTTTCAATAAGTTCGGTTGATATTTGAGATTGGATCATTTGGGCAGGTGGGTTCATCGGCATGTCTGGAGAGATGGGTTGTGGTGTTTTTTGGTTGGGGCCAAAATCACAGAGGGAGAGAGGGAGAGGGATGGGTTCGGGGGAGAGAAGGGTGGAGGATAGGAGAGTTGCTCTGGTGTACTTGGTTCCTTTGTTGTTAAATTATAAACACTGACATGTCCTGTTCTCATTGGTCAGGTTATCAGTCATATTACACTCGTAATGTTTCTTGCCTTTCTCATATAATTTATATCCGACTGTTGCATTATTTGCTTAATATATATATATATACCATTAATTTGTTTTTAAATTTTGTTAATATGTATGTACATAATATTTATGTTTATATTTACATGTTTCAAAATTTTAAAATTATAATAAACTTTAAGATATGTTTTACAAATTGGGTTCAATTCATCACATCTTATTTCGTATTTTCAATTCATTTCAATCACTTATTTCAAATTTCAATTTATCTCAACCACTCATTTTATTATTATTCATAATTCATCTCATCTCATTTCTAAATTCAAACAAACTTTAATCTAGAAAATCAAAATAATTTTATAAAAAGGGTCAAGATAAGAGAAAGACTAATATAAGATAATATTAATATCATATATTAAAAGATAAAAAATTAATATATATATATATATATATTTTTCAAAATTAATATATATATTAGAATTAATATGTATTAATTATATATAAAAAAAATCAATAATCCTATTAAGGGGCGGGGGCCCGGGCCCCATCTTAATAGCTCCGCCGCTGCATCAAAGGCTGATCAAAAAGTGGTTGATGGATAATCGAACGCACATATCACATATGTATAGCTTAATTACTCGATCCCCTTCTGGGCGTAATTTTAAGCTTTTGCATGTGCTTACATGTGCAAAATTAAAAACACCATGCATGTTTTGATTAATTTATAGGTACAATAATATTTAATGAAGTTTGAGGCCGGCATGCAGTAGGAATGCATGGGTATGGTTGGTCTCCTATATGATCTCTTCAGTAGAGATGATCTATGCCTTAATCTGCATATTGCTAGCTTTGAATAATTATTACGTACTTGAAATCTTCTTTGTTCAACAAATTAATATGTAAAAACTAATCGGTTCCATGTAGGACTGTTCAACCGGATCCGGGTTTCTCCCGGATCCGATTTTAAATCCGGAAAACTGGGGTATCCGGGTGGATATTCGCCCGGATTTAATCCAAGCGGATACATATATAAATGTATCCGCCTGGATCTGTTACGGATCCGGATTTAAATCCGGATATCCGTAACCGGGCGAACTTAAAGCATAAGGAATTTTCAATTCGGGCTTTCCACCACACTCGACCTTCTCTCTGTCTCGTCTCGAGCATTCGACAACCCTAGCTCTCTTCAATTGCTAAGTCTCGATCCGGCAACAACTTGAATCATCTCTCGATCGGCGACAACTTGAAGCATATCTCGATTCGGCAAAATCCTAAGGTATGTTATTCTCTCTCTCTCTTTCTCTCGGTTCAGTTGGATTCCTGTTTTTGGGTTTGGGTTTGTGTTTGATTTTTGCTTGGACTCCTTCATTTCTTGTAGGTTTGGCAAGGTCTGGGAAGAGTTGCTGGTTTCTTGAAGCATATCTCGATTCGGCGAAACCTTAAGATATGTTATTCTCTCTCTCTCTCTCTCTCTCTCTCTCTCTCTCTCTCTCGGTTCAGTTGGATTCCTTTTTTTGGGTTTGGGTTTGTGTTTTATTTCCGCTTGGATTCCTTCGTTTCTTGTAGGTTTGGCAAGGTTTGGGAAGAGTTGCTGGCTTCAAGTGCTGGGAATCAGTGAAAACTCCATTGATTAACTTCTTGTCTGTGCATGTGTGGAAGAACCAAATTGATTAATAATCATGTTTGGGAGTTTTATTCTTTTTTTTTTGCCACTTTTTTGGTTTGTTAGAGCCTCATAGATTCCTCATGCCCTGTGAAGTATGTACTTGAAAACAAGCAGCAATTTCAATGTCTCTGGGGTTTAATATAAATTTGGGATAGATAAAATCACAGTTGATTAGTGGGGTTTAAGATTTAGCTATTGTATTTGAAGGAGAGATAAAGCACTTGTATTTATAGGAGACAAATCTCACAAAACATGGCTCTTACCAGAACCCTCTGCTGCTTCTGCTTCTGCTTCTTAGGGCTTGGTTTTGGAAAAAAAAAACACTCTGTTTCATATGAGGAATGCAAAATTTATTATATGTTGAATTGAAAGTATAAAATGATTATATGTTGAGTTAGTTAGCTGTAATATATTGGTTCTTGGACTTGCAAGTAGAAATTTTTGAAACTTTAATGAGAATTATTTCCACTTTGATAATTTTGTTTAGCTTGTAATTTTGTTATACTCTAAATTTTTGAAATTTAGAGTGCAGCTGTCCGTTTCTGAAATTTTGTTTAGACTCTAAATTCATAGTCAATAAAAACAAATCTGTAAAAGAATTGGTACCTTGTTTGAGTGCAGTGTAATAATAGAACTCTGGCAATGAATAAATGATTATGCCACACTTTTATTTTTTAGCAATATGGAAACTAGCCAAGATACCATATCTAGCAGCTGAACAACCGGTCCCAATCAAAGCATCGAAGAAATAAAAATTGGTAGAAAATAGTATTCACACCTACAGCCTATTTAATTTAATTTATTTTTTTAGACAATGTTGTTTGATATTATAAGAGCATTAAGGGGATTCCATGAACACTATGATATTATAATTTTTCCCAATTTTTTTTTTAGTTTTAACTCTTATTTAAAAAAAAAAGTAAAATCCAGTTATCCGGTTTTAAAACCGGGTATCCGGATATGATCCGGTCATTTATCCAGATTGTAGCCGGATTTAATCCGGGCGGATAACCGCCTGGTTTTTAAGATCCGGTCCGAATCCGGTTATGGCCGGATATCCGGATCCGGATCTGGTTGAACAGTCCTAGTTCCATGCATCAAAATCATGTTCAAAAAACCAAAGCTATATTATATATATATATATATATATATATATATTGTCACAACTCTGCCCTGGAAGGTTGGAATTGTAACTTACATGGCTTTCTTTTTCAAAAATAGTTTTCATACATTTTATTATCATGCCTAGATTGTCATACTATTCCCTTTGAGCCATTTTCTTCCTAATACATACTCTTGTGAGGGGAAGGGACACACATAAAAACTAAAATGAGTCGAATACTCAATAAGCATTATTTAAACAATCATCACTCGTGTAAACATACAAACATATAAGACAATCCATCCATTATTTTTTTTATAAACATTACTAGGTGGAGTTTTCGTGAAAAAGCATCATTTCTCCCACCTCTTATGATGCCTTCATTTATTTTTTAAAGAATCTGAAGATCCTTTCTATTTTTAACAATTTCTTTAAGCCATTAACAACTAAGCAATCATCAAATAGGCAAGTAATTAACTACCAAACAAGCACAACAATTAACCACTACTATCAAGTGATTATTAAACGAGCAAGCCATTAATTAACAAGTAAGCACAACCAGCAACTACAAACAATTAACAACTAATACAAACAATAGCAACAACTAGCAAACAACCATTCATACATATCAAGATTTTCTTTCTTATTCTTTTCACTTTTTTAAGTTTGTTGCACACCCTTACACCCCTTGTGCTAGGGTTAGTAGATCAATCTTTGGATCTCGATTCCGTCTGTAGCCGCAGATTGGAAATCCTTTTCTTTGGAGGGTACCACTGTATACACTACCAACGACCTAATCCGGTATTGCAATCTGTCATTTTTTTTTTATTCTTTATGCATTCTTCATACATTTCTTTAATGCATTCTTCATACATTTCTTTCGTTTCATTTGTTCATCAAATTCTTTATATATTTTCATACAACATAGCATTCAATCATTCATTTCTTTCTTTCTTTCATTTTTTTCTTTCCTTTCTTTTTATTTCTTTTCTTTTCTTAGTCAGTTCGTTTATAGAGAATATCGTTTAGAAAGCATACGCATGAACCAAATGCATACACGTGAACTGAAACATCATCGGGATAAAAGGGTCATCGCATCATGTCATCGCATAGCATCAGTTCATAATATCCTTCCATAAAATAATGAGCCAGAAATATCAAATTTTTATTTTATTTTAGGATGAATACATCTAATAATTACTACATATAGGCATCCAATCACATGCATACAATTATGTACTTGGAGTTCAATAAAAGGGGTTACAAGAAATGGTCATTACGTACATATACCTAAATACTTATGCTTAGCGTCTTTTTGTAAAATGTGACTCTATTCATTTTCGTAAAGTATTGTAAAGAAAAGCATTTTTAGTTTTATTTTCGTTTCTTTATTATTCTTTAGACAACTTTAAAGGTATATGAACATAACACTCACTTATTATGTTCATACACCTCTAGAACCAACCTACATGTATACATATAACTAGCACTAATATCTACATAGCATATAAGCAATTAAACTAGAAAGAATCTACACTTTACTTAGGACATTCTCCTACTATCCCCATGTTCTAGGTCTTTCTAAGCCTAACAGGGACCCACTTACAGACACTAGAACACTTCTCATCTATCTCTGGACTTTGTAATTCTTATTATGCTTCATCTTTAGGGATCAGCTTAAACAAAATACATCTTCCAACTTAAACGTCCGACCTTGGGTGCTTATCCAGTAGAGTGGACCTCATGATTCACCTTAAGGTCAAAACATTAGGATCTATATCTCACTTTTCCGATTAATCTCATCTCGATGCATGACTTAGGTTGACCAATTCATGCATCCCAATACCATACGATACACACAATGCTATTGCATCCAGGCTTACACCTCATCATCATCCTCATCCTCACCTATGCATACCATGCGACTTTGGGCAAGTTCTGAAACTTAACGTCGCATACCCTTGCTCAGAACATAGTATTCATTACATAGGGTCAATTTGTCTAATACATGTGTCTCACCAAATACACATATATTCTACCTTCTTATCACCTAAGACCAACATATACTACGTTGATCACCTGCTTGTGTAAATAAGTACCATAAATCAATAACAACCTTCTTCATACCAATTGGTAGGATTTTTCCTACTTCCCAACCCTTTACGAATTCATCCCAACACTTAATATGACAAGGTTCAACTATACCTCCTTCACATCACGTAGTTCGAGACTACTATCGAGTTACACAATTATCTACCACTTCACATAACATTACGTCACATGATTTCTACACCAACTTCTAACTCGACATAAGTACGATTTCTCACATACTCTTGTCATATCATGACACTCTATCATATTTTCATTACCTCACAATTTTTGACACTTCACGTGCTCTACGCTCCTTAATCATGCAACTATCTATCTTTGTGACACGCATTACGGTGTATAACAATTACATATGGAGTACACCCCATGCATACTCCATTCCGTCCATTCTACACCATATAGAATACACTCCACATATACTCTCTCCACAGTATAATGTGCCACATCCCATGATATATGTTACATGGTATATCACTTTACCCTATAGAGTATACTCCGCGTGTGAGATCCCAGATTTACGTGTATTTTTACATATTATTATTCTCGTTGTTGATTATTTTAATTTATTTTAATAATATTATTAGTCGTGTTTTATTTACTTAAGATATTTATTTGATTTATTGATTAGTTAATATTAGTTTTATGTTGTTTTTATAATTAAATATTAAGTTACGTTACTTTTCTTATTAATTTTAATGTGAGGTAGTTATTTTAATAATTAGAATTAAATTTCTTTATTTTATTATGTGATCTTATTTGATGTGGTTTCTTAATATTAATTAGTGTTTTATATTTAAATTGTTAATGTGAGATCTCAGATTTACGTGTATTTTTACATATTATCTATTCTCGTTGTTGGTTATTTTAATTTATTTTAATAATATTATTACTCGTGTTTTATTTGCTTAAGATATTTATTTGATCTATTGATTAGTTAATATTAGTTTTATGTTATTTTTATAATTAAATATTAAGCTACGTTATTTGTCTTACTAATTTTAATGTGAGGTAGTTATTTTAATAATTGGAATCCTTTGTTTTATTATGTGATCTTATTTGACGTGGTTTCTTAATACTAATTAGTATTTTATATTTAAATTGTTTTTTAAATTAAATTAGTTTATTGTTAGACTTTAAATATCTTATTTATTGATATTGAATTGTAGTATTTTCAACTGACTTTTATTTAATTTATTGTGTTTTTCTTCTAGTTGGATTCTATTTCTTTTCCCTTCTCTTTTTCTTTTTCCTTTTTTCTTTTCCTTTCTTCTTTTTATTTTATTTGCTTTCTCTCTTTTTCTTCCACTACGCCACTCCAATACTAAATGTGAGATCCCAGATTTACGTGTATTTTTGAATATTATTTATTCTCGTTGTTGATTATTTTAATTTATTTTAATAATATTATTAGTTGTTTTTTATTTGCTTAAGATATTTATTTGATTTATTGATTAGTTAATATTAGTCTTATGTTGTTTTTATAATTAAATATTAAGTTACGTTATTTTTCTTATTAATTTTAATGTGAGGTAGTTATTTTAATAATTGGAATTATAATCTAGATGAACTTTTCATGTGAGTAGTTTTACTAAAAAGAAAAAGAAGAAAAAGAGGACTACTAGAAAATACACAATAAATTAAATAAAAATCGATTAAAAATACTATAATTCAATATCAATAAAATAAGATATTTAAAATCTAACAATATACTAATTTAATTTAAAGAATAATTTAAATATAAAACACTAATTAATATAAAGAAACCACATCAAATAAGATCACATAATAAAATAAAGGAATTTAATTCCAATTATAAAATAACTACCTTACATTAAAATTAATAAGAAAAGTAACGTAACGTAATACTTAATTATAAAAATAACATAAAACTAATATTAACTAATCAATAGATCAAATAAATATCTTAAACAAATAAAACACGAGTAATAATATTATTAAAATAAATTAAAATAATCAACAACAAGAATAAATAATATACAAAAATACACGTAAATCTGAGATCTCACATTGTTCGGCTCTAGGTAAATCCACAGATTACTTAGGAATTGTTCATTATATTTTATTTGTTTTATTATTTGGTCATTTTATTTTATTTTATTATTCTAATTGTTCTCTAAGTTTTTCCTACTAATTTATATGGTAAGATTATCGATATTTATTTCGTTGTGTCGTGCTTTTTATTTTAATGTGCATGTTATTTTGTTAAGTGATAGAATTGAATTGATGCGATGGAAATAAATTTAAGAGATCTAAATTTTAGGCTTCTGGACGAATTGTTTAGAGTGGATAATTTAAGTGTGATATTTGGAGAATTTAATAGTTAGCAACATTTGTCGAGTTATGTTAAGGAATTAGTTGTAACTTAGGTCGCATAGGAATTAAAATATTTGAAATTATTCCATTTCATGAGTATTGAAGGTTCGGTTGGGAAAGCTATATGTATTGTGGTTATCATGCTAATTAAGTTGAGTAGAGTGATAGGATTTTTTTTTTGTGATATATGTTGGAGTTTAGGTATCAATCATAGTGGTATAATCAAAATTATGAGATATTAAAATTTTAGGATTTGGAAGAGTAGTATAGGATTTCTTATTAATAGGTGATGAGCCAATTTTTACTTATAATAATAATTTATGAGAACTTAAATTTTTATGCATTTACGAGTTATCAGAATGCGCGCGAAAATGTGATGATTTGCGATATAGTTGGAGGTTCAAATTTTACGTTGGTTGAGAGGAATTAGTAGTGACTTGAAATTTGTAACGGTACTTATAAGTAAAGATTTATCTTTTTGGTGTAGTGATTACGCCCAAAGAATAACGCGGTCGTTTGCAGTATAACTTTGGGGTGTCGATTCCACAGGGAGATGGATTGAGAAATTGAAGAACAGTAACGAAATTAACAAAAAGATTTAGATGAGTGTGAAAAGTAAAGCATCGGGAATCCTTTGTATATAATTGGTATTTTAATTATTTTCGATTCATTAATAACTCAATTGAAAATTCTATGTCCAAATTTTCAATCGAAAAATAAAACATTAATAACCAGTTTTAAATCAAATGTAATCTTTTGAAAAATCATTCGTCACAATAGAAGAACAGGAATTGTTATCGATATTAAAGAAATTCAACGTCGACAATATACTCGTAGAGCAATATTGCAGCAGAGAATTAAATTAAAATAGATAACCAATTGAACCAAACATAATCAAAGGATTATTGCATTTAATAGAAAAAGCATGACTGAATCTATAAATGAAATAAATTCTAAGATTATTTGGTGACGAAAACATTTATAATAAATTTCGAATGACTAAACAAAAGAGTTTAATATTTGAAGAACACATATATGAATCAAAAACAATTACAAATACCATCATATATACAAATTCATCCCTAACTCTACTAGAAAATTAGTTACACATATTGAAAATATGCAACAAAAATTCTCTAAGGGATAATATGGAAGAGCCAACCATTATTTTCTTCTCTCTTCTTTGGTTTTTCTTTTCTTTTCTCAAGCTCTCAAAAACAATGTATCTTCCAAGGCATCCAAGCACACTAAGCATTTTCTTAGAACACACACCCCTCCCTTCTATTTATAAGCATCCTTCATGCAAGTTGTCATGACAAAATCATCACAATTTCAACTTGTTTTGCCATGTGCCATTCTTGAATCCAAGTGATTTGTGAGTTGTCATTTTGATCATTTGTTTTCCCACTATGTATGAGCTGGATTTTGCTTGTAGGTATAGTGTTTCAATTTTGCTTCTCTATCTATTAGTTGTCTTGTATGACTTAATATCTTGTGGTCAAATAATTTGTCTTGAAGAAACTTGAGTGCACTTCATCTTGTATCTGAAATGATCATTGAATTTGCAAGTTGGTGTAGGAGTGCTTGCTAGAAAATATTATGATGACATTTGGATTTGATGCAAGTGGCTGAAAAATATCCAGGAACGTCAAGTGCAGGTGCGTCCACTTGATGGTCGATTTTGTCTTAGATTGAGTGGATATCTCTTCAAACACAAAACATAAAAGTTATAGATATTTCTCTTGCGGTTCTATATCATATTGAATCAGCTCAAACGGAGATTGGATGAGAGAGTTATGCCCATTTTACGAAAAGATGTCAGAACTGTCTAAAATTCCGCAATTATCTTCATTTGCTCCTAATGTCTCCATTTGTGTCCTAAATCAAAATATAAGAATAATGAGTATATTTAGGCATCAAATAAGAATAAAGTATTAACATTAAGAGAGGAAAATATGGCATTTTATATTCTCATCAATATATTAAATCATGCTTATATCTATCTCAAGATAAATGACCATTAATTTTATTAACATGAGTTATATCCATTGTTTTCTCATTTCTTTTAGTATTTAAATAGAGTATTTAGAGTGCATTTTTGTGCACTCATCACACCCCCTAACTTACTCATTGCTAGTCCCTAGCAATTTTCATGCAAAATGATGAGAAAGACCAAAGAAAATCACACATAGGGGCCATCAAGACACATTTTTCAAATTTACATATCAAAACAATCTTAAAAATTCAATAACCCTTTCACAAGTAATTCAAATATAGCAATCCACAGAGTGTGTATGTGTTCCAAACTATTTTTATCAGATCAGAGGTTTCGACACATGCAACATTAGAATATCTTAAGCAAAAAGGTTCAACTCCATAACTCACGGGTATAGAAGTGTTTCATGTATGGGTTCTCTCTATGGAGTTGACAAAGGTGTACATTTACTCTCATGGAAATTTAGCCAATTATCTATAAGTAATAAGTAAACATTGATCTTATGATAGGAATACTAACAAATGAGATTTCCACCATTCTTTCCACAAGCATACTTAGGATCGGAAAAATCAACACAAAGGGTTGTAATGTGGTTTAGGGTTGGGGTTCATAAGAAGAAAAGGTGAAGAGATTTCAAAAACTTCCAAGTATACACAAAAGGGAATCTATTAAATTTTTCAGTAGACTATACTTTCCTTTTGATGTACTTTTCAATTTTTTAGATTTTTGACTAAGTACACTTTTCCATCTTCTTTTGCCACTGGTGTCTTCGCAATTTGATGAACTCTTTCATGAATAATTTGATGGACACATCTAGCACCATGCCATTTTTGTCATGTTTTTTTTTTTTTTTTTAATGATGATTTCACACCTAGTACACACTTGGAAGTAAAATGGTAGGAAAATATAGTGTATAAGCTATACTCCAATGTGGAGAGGTATGGATGATGTAGATATGAAAAGAAAAGGCCATATGTGTATATTGGCTCAAAATTGGCTGCTAGGGATCTATGATGAAAAGGCTCAGCTTGAAAGGCTCAAACGTTAATCCTAAGTTGACTTTCGTCATATCCCAAGTATATCCACCATCTTACCACAAACCATGTAATGATATTCTCAAAAGAAGTGTCAAATTCAACAGATCAATGGATACTTATCACAATTTCTGTATTTGTAAGCTCTCAATTCTCACAAAATTCACATGAATACTTGAGCAAAATAATTCTTTAGTTACATGTGTCAAATCACCATATTACCACAAAGTTTGGAGAAGTGCATAAATGGCTCTGTGGATGTTTTAGCAAAATGATTTAAAATGGGTTTGTTGAATTCACCAAGATGGTTATGAATGAGCATGAGTATCATGTGTGAAAAGATGCCTGTGTAAAATAATTTGGCAATTTTTTATATATTGATTGAAATATGCCACAGAGTTTAAATAACAGATTTATATTCCCACCCCCCAACTTAAATGAAACATTGTCCTCAATGTTTAAGAATCAGAATTGAATAACTAAACAGGGTAGAATACACCTGATGTGGGATGTGGGTGACTTGCTTGGCATCAAAGATGGTATTTGTCAAAATAAAATTAACCTATAACAAAATAAAGTAAACAATAAACAAAAATAAAATGAACGAAAATAAAATAAAAGAAAAACATACCTGGAGATGGTCAAGATTGATATACTGGGTCCATAAGTGGAATGTCTTCCACTTCTGGAATTTGTCTATCAATTAAGATTTTGAGGCGTTGACCATTTACTTTGAAGATACATCCATCTTTTGGATTTTCTATTTCTACCGCCCCATTTGTGAAAACATTTTTTACTATAAAAGGGCCGGTTCATCTAGATCGAAGTTTTCCTGGATGCTTATGGAGTCTTGAATCATATAAAAATACTCGATCATTAGGCTTAAATGTTCTTCTCAAAATATTTTTATCATGAAATACTTTCATTTTAGCCTTATAGATCTTGGAGTTTTCATAAGCATCATTTCTCAATTCTTCTAATTCCGTCAATTGGAATTTTCTAATTTTTCCTGCTTTTTCCAAGTCAAAATTGAAATGTTTAATGGCCCAATATGCTCGATGCTCGAGCTCCACGGGCAAATGACAAGGTTTTCCAAAAACAAGTCTATAAGGTGACATGCCTAAGGGAGTTTTGAAAGCTGTACGGTAAGCCCAAAGCGCATCGATTAGTCTCAAAGACCAATCTTTCCGATCTGGGTTGACCGTTTTTTCTAAAATTTGTTTAATTTCCCTATTCGCAAGTTCAACCTGTCCACTTGTCTGAGGGTGATATGCAGTAGAAAGCTTATGTATCACCCCATATCTTTTCATTAAAGCTTCAAAAGAACGGTTGCAAAAATGCGTACCTTGGTCACTAATGATAGCACGTGGGGTACCAAATCGAGATAATACATTTTCTTTGAGAAACTTAATTACCGTCCTGTTATCATTGGTCCTGCAAGGTGCTGCCTCTACCCATTTTGACACATAATCTACTGCCACAATAATATATAAATATCCAAAAGAAGGAGGAAATGGTCCCATAAAATCAATGCCCCAACAGTCAAAAATTTCAATTACCAAAATTGGGTTTAAGGGCATCATATTACGACGGGTCATAGCTCCTAACTTTTGACATCTTTCGCATGAGCGACAATAGATATTTGTATCTTTAAATAAGGTGGGCCAATAAAATCCACACTGCAGGATTTTTGCAGCGGTTTTCTTCATTGAAAAGTGGCCACCACAAGCTTGGGAATGACAAAATTCCAAAACGCTTGCAATCTCTTCATCAGGGATGCAACGCCTTAAAATTTGATCAGGGCAGTATTTGAAAAGGTAAGGGTCATCCCAGTAGAATTTTCGTACCTCAATCATGAATTTCCTTTTGTCTTGGGTGCTAAAATCCTTTGGTATTTCACCTGCAGCTAAATAGTTCACAATATGAGCAAACCATGGTAGAGAAGTAATAGAAAGTAAATGCTCATCGGGAAAATCATCTTTGATTGGTATGTGGTCAGAAGTGTCCTCGAATGTGAGTCTAGAAAGATGGTCTGCCACTACGTTCTCCACTCCTTTCTTGTCTTTGATGGTGATGTCAAATTCCTGCAAAAGCAAAATCCATCGTATTAATCGTGCCTTAGCATCCTTCTTTGTAAAAAGGTACTTAAGGGCTGCATGATCTGTAAAGATAATGATAGGAGAACCAATCAAATAAGCGCGGAATTTATCCAAAGCAAATACTACAGCTAACAACTCTTTTTCAGTGGTGGAGTAATTTATTTGTGCATTATTTAGAGTTCGACTAGCATAGTAAATGACAAAAGGTTTCCCTTCTTTTCGTTGTCCAAGAACAGCACCTACAGCAAAATCACTAGCATCACACATAATTTCAAAAGGTAAATTCCAATCAGGTGGTTGCATTATGGGTGCTGAAGTAAGCTTGCCAATTAATGTTTTGAAAGCCTCTTGACAGGCTTGTGTCCATTCAAATGGGGCATCCTTAGCTAGGAGGTTACATAGTGGTCTAGATATGGCAGAAAAATTCTGTATGAATCTCCTATAAAAACCCGCATGACCAAGAAATGATCTTATATCCTTGATTGTTCTAGGTGTAGGCAATTTAGAGATTAATTCAACTTTTGATTGATCAACCTCCATTCCTTTGGAAGAAATAATATGCCCTAAAACAATACCTGAAGGTACCATAAAGTGACATTTTTCCCAATTTAAAACCAATTCTTTTTCTTCACAACGAGTCAGTACTCTTTCTAAACTCATTAAACATGCATCAAAAGAAGATCCAAAAACAGTCAAGTCATCCATAAAAACTTCCACGCACTTTTCAACCATATCACTAAAAATACTCATCATGCAACGTTGAAAAGTAGCTGGAGCATTACACAGTCCAAATGGCATTCTGCGGAAAGCATAAGTACCGAAAGGACAAGTAAAAGTAGTTTTATCCTGATCTTCTAATGCAATTTCAATTTGATAATAACCAGAATAACCATCCAGAAAGCAATAAAAAGGATGACCAGCCACCCGCTCAAGAATTTGATCAATAAAAGGAAGCGGAAAATGGTCTTTTCGTGTGGCGGCATTTAATTTTCTGTAATCAATGCACATCCGCCAACCAGTCACCAGTTTTGTAGGGACTAACTCTCCAAGGTCATTTTTTATCACAGTTACTCCTGACTTTTTAGGAACAACCTGCGTAGGACTTACCCATTTACTATCAGCAATAGGATATATCATTCCTGCATCTAATAGTTTCAATACTTCATTTTTCACAACTTCTTTCATTGTGGGATTAAGTCTACGCTGGGGGTCTCTTCGAGGATTAGTTCCTTCCTCTAAATTTATTTTATGAGTACAGATTAGGGGACTAATGCCTTTTATATCAGCAATACTCCATCCTAGGGTTGATTTATATTTGCATAAAATCTGAATTAATTTCTCACCTTGGGACTCAGATAATTCAGATGAAATAATAACAGGAAAAGTATCACCTGGACCAAGGAAAACATGCTTTAAACCCTTAGGTAGGGATTTTAATTCAACTTTAGGGGCTTCCCTACTTGAAGGAATCTGTCTTTCTCTTTTTTCAGGCAACTTCTCAAACTTTGGTTGCCATGCCTGTGTGCTATAATCATGAGTTCTGTCAAAAATAGCACAAATGTCAAATACATCAGATGAATCACTTATAGGATTAAATTCAGAATTAACAATAAAGTATTCAAGGGAATCTGAGTCATGAGTTGTAAGAACATCCCTTTCTATTAGTGAGTCAATCATGTATGTCTGATGACACTCGACATCCTCTTCTGGCTGTTTTGCAATATGAAAAATATTTACCTCAAGAGTCATATTGCCAAAAGAGAGTTTCATCAATCCATTTCTGCAATTGATAAGAGCATTAGAAGTAGCAAGAAAAGGTCTACCTAAAATTAATGGAATTTTAGAGGTGGTTTCTACAGCAGAATTAGTGTCTAGAATTAAGAAATCAACAGGATAGTAAAATTTGTCAACTTGAATTAAAACATCCTCTACCACACCCCGTGGTGCTCTGACTGAACGATCAGCCAATTGCAATACCACAGAAGTTGGTTTGATTTCTCCCAATCCTAATTGCAAATAAATAGAATATGGCATCAAATTTACACTAGCCCCTAAATCTAGCAAGGCCTGTCCAAGCTCATGATTGCCAATGTTGCATGTGATGGTTGGACATCCAGGATCCTTGTACTTAGGGGGAATCCGCTGTTCAATTAGAGCACTAACTTGCTCTGTCAAGAATGCAGTCTTCTTCACATAATGCTTCCTCTTAACTGTACACAAATCTTTGAGAATTTTTGCGTAAGTAGGAACTTGTTTAATTACATGCAAAAGAGGAAGATTAATTTTTACCTGTCTAAGATTTTCCAAAATATCATTGTTATGATCTAGAGTTTGTTTGCTTGACTTTAATGCTTGAGGAAAATGTACCTTACCAGGATTTTTTGTTACCGCAGGTTCCTCAGGTTTTGTTACCTCAAGTTCTTTGGGAAGCTCAGGACTGCTGCTATCTTGATCTTTCTCTACATCATTTTTTTTGTCTATTATTGGATCACGTAGAGACTTACCACTTCGTGTCACAATGGCGTTTACGTCCTTCATATCTCCTTGTGCCATATGTTGACCATGAGGTACAGATTGAGTTTGGGAAGGAAACTTACCTTTCTCATTCATAGTCAATGAACTCATTATTTTAGACACCTGGCTCTTGATTTCCTTATTTTCTTCGACAACCTGCATAATCAAAGATTCAAATTTTTGATTAGTCTTACCCTGTATTTCAATAAAAGTATGCAAAGTATCTTCTAAAGAATTTCTAGAAGATTGAGGTGCATGGTATGGTGCAGGATATGATCTAGAGAGTTGTGCAGGCTGCTGGTTTTCAGACTTCCAGCTGAAGTTGGGATGATTACGCCATCCTGGGTTGTAGGTTTCAGAGTAAGGTGTGAAGGGCTTTTTGTACATACCTAGAGCATTACTTTGTTCCTCATACATACCATTCATGTTAGTATGTGTAGGACACTCTTGGGAATGATGATCTATCCCACCACAGACAACACATGGCCCAAATGATTCTGCATGATTAGCCGTGTGTGTTGGTTTTGAGTTTTTAGTTTTCAATAACTCTAATTCTCTGGTGAGCATTTCAACCTTAGCCTTAAGGTTATCCTCCTCCCTTAGATGGTAAATACCACCACTCAAGTTTCCTGTAGGTCGTGACCTGTTTGTGCTATCAGTAGCACTAGGTCCAGTCCAAGTATGAGCTTTTTCAGCAAGCTCATTGAGGTACTCTATGGCCTCATCGGGATTTTTTTGTAAAAATTCTCCATTGCACATCATTTCCACGAATTGACGTTCCTTGGGCGTAAGGCCTTCATAGAAATAACTCACTAAGCGCCAATTCTCATATCCATGGTGGGGACACATACTCAGTAATTCTTTAAATCTTTCCCAAGACTGGTACAAAGTCTCACTATCCTTTTGTGCAAAGGTAGAGATTTGTCTTTTTAAAGCATTAGTCTTATGTTGGGGAAAGTATTTATTGAAAAACACTTGAGTCATCTCACTCCATGTTCCAATAGACCGTGGTCTTAGTGAGTACAACCAACTCTTAGCTTTATCTTTCAAAGAAAAAGGAAAAAACTTTAGCCTTACCGTTTCGTCAGTGGTATTTTGACCGTGAAATGTTGCAACTACTTCTTCAAATTCCCTAATATGAACATAGGGGTTTTCATTTTCTAGACCATGGAAAGTCGGAAGTAATTGTATCATTCCCGTTTTAAAATCTACATGACGTACATTAGGTGAGAACATAATACAGGATGGTGTGGCTGTTCGTGCGGGATGAAGATAATCTTGGAGGGTTCTAACAGGTTGGTCCACGTGTTCACTCATCGCGTCAGAATTGGAAGAATTATCAAACAAGCGATTAGAAAAATTAGATTCTGAATCTGATTCTAGCACGGGTCTACTAGCAAACCGTCCAAAAGCGTCTCTGTACCTGCGCATGCAAAGTAAAGAAAAGCGTAATACTGAAAAAAAAAATAATTACGAAAATAAAACTAAAATAAAATAAAGATGCAGAAAGCTAAAAAGAAAATGAACGAAGCTACTTCTCTTTTTTTTTTTTTTTTTTAACAAACTACTAAAAAAAACTACAAATTCTTTTACCGTCTCCCCGGCAACGGCGCCAAAATTTGATTACGCCCAAAGAATAACGCGGTCGTTTGCAGTATAACTTTGGGGTGTCGATTCCACAGGAGATGGATTGAGAAATTGAAGAACAGTAACGAAATTAACAAAAAGATTTAGATGAGTGTGAAAAGTAAAGCATCGGGAATCCTTTGTATATAATTGGTATTTTAATTATTTTCGATTCATTAATAACTCAATTGAAAATTCTATGTCCAAATTTTCAATCGGAAAATAAAACATTAATAACCAGTTTTAAATCAAATGTAATCTTTTGAAAAATCATTCGTCACAATATAAGAACAGGAATTGTTATCGATATTAAAGAAATTCAACGTCGACAATATACTCGTAGAGCAATATTGCAGCAGAGAATTAAATTAAAATAGATAACCAATTGAACCAAACATAATCAAAGGATTATTGCATTTAATAGAAAAAGCATGACTGAATCTATAAATGAAATAAATTCTAAGATTATTTGGTGACGAAAACATTTATAATAAATTTCGAATGACTAAACAAAAGAGTTTAATATTTGAAGAACACATATATGAATCAAAAACAATTACAAATACCATCATATATACAAATTCATCCCTAGCTCTACTAGAAAATTAGTTACACATATTGAAAATATGCAACAAAAATTCTCTAAGGGATAATATGGAAGAGCCAACCATTATTTTCTTCTCTCTTCTTTGGTTTTTCTTTTCTTTTCTCAAGCTCTCAAAAACAATGTATCTTCCAAGGCATCCAAGCACACTAAGCATTTTCTTAGAACACACACCCCTCCCTTCTATTTATAAGCATCCTTCATGCAAGTTGTCATGACAAAATCATCACAATTTCAACTTGTTTTGCCATGTGCCATTCTTGAATCCAAGTGATTTGTGAGTTGTCATTTTGATCATTTGTTTTCCCACCATGTATGAGCTGGATTTTGCTTGTAGGTTAAGTGTTTCAATTTTGCTTCTCTATCTATTAGTTGTCTTGTATGACTTAATATCTTGTGGTCAAATAATTTGTCTTGAAGAAACTTGAGTGCACTTCATCTTGTATCTGAAATGATCATTGAATTTGCAAGTTGGTGTAGGAGTGCTTGCTAGAAAATATTATGATGACATTTGGATTTGATGCAAGTGGCTGAAAAATATCCAGGAACGTCAAGTGCAGGTGCGTCCACTTGATGGTCGATTTTGTCTTAGATTGAGTGGATATCTCTTCAAACACAAAACATAAAAGTTATAGATATTTCTCTTGCGGTTCTATATCATCTTGAATCAGCTCAAACGGAGATTTGATGAGAGAGTTATGCCCATTTTACGAAAAGATGTCAGAACTGTCTAAAATTCCGCAATTATCTTCATTTGCTCCTAATGTCTCCATTTGTGTCCTAAATCAAAATATAAGAATAATGAGTATATTTAGGCATCAAATAAGAATAAAGTATTAACATTAAGAGAGGAAAATATGGCATTTTATATTCTCATCAATATATTAAATCATGCTTATATCTATCTCAAGATAAATGACCATTAATTTTATTAACATGAGTTATATCCATTGTTTTCTCATTTCTTTTAGTATTTAAATAGAGTATTTAGAGTGCATTTTTGTGCACTCATCATGTAGTAAATTATGTTTATTGATGGTTAAGTTGGGAAGATAAACTTGAGAGTTAGTGAACATTAAAATTTTGAGAGGTTGTGCTAAGGTTCTGGTACATATGGAGTTCAGATTAATTGGCTATCTCAGGAGTTTTAAAGATGAAATATTATTTGGAGACTATATGGTTATGATGGAATAATGTTTATTTGTGTTTGAGGAAAATAGATGATTGTGTAATACTTGGAGTGAGTGTTGAGGTGTGTTGTAAGTGAGCATTGGAGTTTTTATTAATTACAGCTGAGAGAATTTCAGGGACAAAATTCTTTTAAAGGGGGGAAGAATGTGAGATCCTAGATTTATGTGTATTTTTGCATTTATTTATTCTCGTTGTTGATTATTTTAATTTATTTTAATAATATTATTAGTCGTGTTTTATTTGTTTAAGATATTTATTTAATTTATTGATTAGTTAATATTAGTTTTATGTTATTTTTATAATTAAATATTAAGTTACGTTACTTTTTTTATTAATTTTAATGTATAGTTATTTTAATAATTGGAATTAAATTCTTTTATCTTATTATGTGATCTTATTTGATGTGGTTTCTTAATATTAATTAGTGTTTTATATTTAAATTGTTCTTTAAATTAAATTAGTTTATTGTTAGATTTTAAATATCTTATTTTATTGATATTGAATGGTAGTATTTTTAATCGGCTTTTATTTAATTTATTGTGTTTTTTTTAGTAGTCATATTTTTCTTTTTCTTCTTTCTTTTTCTTTTCTTTCCTTCCTAGTTTCCCCGTGCGAGCCCCTCCCCTACCTCCCCTAGCCTGTGCGATACCATTCCCCTTCTCCTAACCCATTCGGTCCTTAGCCCTAACGGCGCCACCACCGGCCTCCCCACTCTCCGGTGACTTCCCCTACATCGCTGGTGCATCTCCGGCAGCCCCCTAACCCGTGCGTGAGGCTTAAACTTGAAATGAGTTATTTTGGTTTCTCTTGCATTTTTCGGCCACCCATGGTTACCACCACCTCAGGTTAGCTTCCCCACACAACCAGGGACCTACCCCGACCACCTTGGTCCCTCCCTCCTCCTCCCTTGCCTCCTTCTCCATTGGCTGGAATACGTGACCCATGAAGTGAGTTTTAAAACCCACGGGTTGAGCAACCCAGCGCCGTCGTCCGGCTACCGTGTCTCTCACCTCCGCCACCAAACCACTCTCCTAGCCCAGCCGGTCATCCTCCTAACTCAGCTTCTCCATCCGTGGCCTCACCTTCCCAGTACAACCCTAAACCCGAAAATGGGTTTTCACCCTTTTGGAGCCCGATCCGCCACCTTCCGATGGTTTTGCCGCCACACTACCACCTCCATGAGATTTCTCACATTCTAAAGAGTATCTTTCTAAATTTTGGTGTCAAAACGAGCACTTTAACCTAACGTACAAGTGACCGCTACGAGCACTGCGGACTGACGTCTGCTCAAGGATTTACGCTTTTACCCGCTGTAAGTATTTTCCAAATGAATTTTAAGATTTAAATATTTTTTAGTATAAAAAAATATTGTATTTAGTTATTGTTGGAATTTATTAGTTGTTGGTTATTTGGTACATGGTCATCTGCATTTGTATTTACACGTATATCCATGTGTTGGAAATGGAAACTGGGTTTTCATATGTTTATGATTTTTGGGTGTGTGTGTATTACGATCCCAAGCGGGGATGATGAATTATCCCGGTGGAGCTCCTCTGGTCACTTAGGAGCGGAATATATTGAGTGACATCCCCTGACTCGTCGTTGGAAGTTAAGGAGTGCCTGGTCATGGTACGTGCTAAGCGCGGTTAGTTGGGCATCGCCCGTTCCGAAGTCACATGCTTAGTCGTTATCTTCGGTGTGATGATGAAAGTCAGGGTGTGCGGATGGTCCCTAATGGAGATCATGGTGCATACGGTTAATAAAATGGATATTTAGGTCATTTTCTGCAAAAGTGGTGACTTTTATTTCTTGGTTTTACTTGGACCATTTTTTGAAAAAATGGTTGTGGTTTTAATGAATTTACGAACATCAATATCTGGGAAAATGATGGATGATTTTATTAGAGGTTTATCTTGGAATTTTGGAGTATGTAGTTTATTCAATTATTTTGAGAAAGATGACTTTAAGTTTCATGCATACGGTATTCTGTTCATGCGTAGTATTGTTGTATGAATGTATTTCTGTTTTTTGGTTTGTTTGGGTTATACTTACCTATGATTCCATTTTTGGCGTCGTAACTTTTGTATGCAGATTTTTGTGGAGGCTGAACTTGAGGGGGCGACTCTGCTGTTGAAGTATTCATATTATAAAATGTTATCTTGAGAAATTATTTTTCCCTTTTTATAAATATGTATTTGTTAAATTTGCATTTTGAATGACTGTATTAAATTTCCTGTGGGAGAATTTATGTTAAACTGATTTGTAAAATAATTTTAAAAAATTCTGATACTTAGTTATCAACTTTATTATAAATTTGCAACTTTTATTTATGTATATCAAATGTTCACACACTTAGCACTTGACGTTGGGGGTGCGTGACCCGTGTTGTCAGCATCCCGACACCTAGATTCTCGTGCTTATTTTAAGGAAAATTTGGGGGCGTCACACCGCGTGTACTCCCTTTACAATATGTTACGCCATTGATACAAGCCACACAATGTATCGTTTAATCCCATGGAGCACACTCCACGTATACTCCCTACAAACCACACTGTGCTGCATCACCATATAGCACACACAACACATCCATACTTTACAGCGCAGTTCATAACATTACTTCACAGCATAGTCAGCCAACTACACAACTATGCCCAACATCTCAGTATATAACCACAACTACCACAATATAGTCAACCAACTTCTCATCACAACTATATAGCGAACTCCACAATACTAACAACACAGTCCACAATCAATTAACATAAATACAAGAGAGAGAGGGTTATACCATTGTAGGGTAAACCTATAAATTGCTCGTTTCCTGGCATGGCCAATGACATTGGAAGTCACTAGCTTAAGCAGTAATCACTCCATCGAGGTTAGTGCTATGACCTCAAAACGGGAACAACTTGGGATCCGGATCTAGGGTTTTAGTTACTAGATCTGGGTTGTGTAAGAGTGGCCATCATGGTGGAGAGTTCATTAGTGGCGGTAAAAGAGTTGTATGTGACGGCTAACACTACATATGGTGCTAATCAACCACGTACAATAGTAGTTTGGGCTAGGGTGCTTGATTCGACACAGAGAGATAGGCAGAGGATCATCGAATGAAGGAGAATTTCATGATAGTGGAGGTGAGGTGGTGCAACCATCGGAAGGTGGCAGATCTAACTTGATAGGTGAAAATCATGCTTGAGAGAGTGAGGGAGAGTGAGGGAAGGTGGGACTATGGCTGGACAAGTGGAGCTAGGAGGGAGGTCACTTGATGTAAGGGGAGTTGCTAGTGGTAGCAGTGATGCCATATAGTGGCACACGATGGCACTATAGGCTAAACCCATGGGTTGCAAAACCCATTTCTTGGGTTGTGCTTTTCGGCCAAGTGAGGGAGGAGGAGATTGGGGGAAGGGAGAGGGTGGTCTTGGCATACCTTTGGTGGTTCTCGGTGGTAGATAAGGCCACACACGGTGGCGCTAGGCCGCATGGCATGGAAGAAACCTATTTGGAGACCTTACGAGTTTAGCTCTCATGGAAGAAGGTAAGGGAGGGGGTTGCCGGAGTTAGGATTGTCGTGGAAGACCTACCGATGTGCGTAGGTGGTGCTGGAGCGACAATGACATCGCGGGGTGGCGCACAACTGTGCGGCTAGGCTTGAAGTGATGAAAGTCCATTTGGAGGAAGGTGGGGCTGTCTGGAGGCATGCTAACAATATGGGTAGCTCGTCATCATGAAGGGATCCTAGAGAGGTGGTTGGTAATGTCGCTGGTGATTAATGACGATTGGGTTACTTGAAGAGGGAGAATCGGCCAAAGGGGGCATCACGCGTGAGGGGGCAAAAAGAGGGGAGAGAGAAAGGGAGAGGAAAAAGTGATGGGTTATGATTTCCTTTTTGAGGTATTTATAGGTCACACATCTTAAGGTCTTCAACAAACAGACGATGGGGCTTAAAACATTGATTTGAAAATGCGTAAAACAGACTTAACTTAAAACACTGAGAGAAGTCAAGATAGAATATTATTTTAACTTAATTTTAGTTTATAAAATTATATTTTTTCATCATTAATTAAAAGATGAAGCTTTACTAGTTATTTTAAAAGAATAAGGCCATATATTTAAATCAAAGATTCAAAACATAGTTCAGATCTCATAATATTTTAAATAACTAAAATCATGCGACTAATAATACTGAAAATATCTCATATAATATTTTCAAGATATTTAAAATATTTGAGAACATTAAAATATTGAACGTATTTTAAAATCAACTATTATCTTTTAAAACACGTCATCAGGGTTTAGGACATACATCGAGGCTTGACACATGCATCTAAGCTCATTCTAATCAAAAGATAAATAAGTGGACTGTCATATTATTCGTTCTCAAAATTTGCTAAGCACCAAACAGAAGAGAGCGAGTGTCATATATATATATATATATATATATATATATATATATATATATACAGGCAGCCACATTAATGAAGATCAAACAGTTGTGATTTTCGATCGGCTTATTAAAATTGGCCATTAAACGGTAAACCTAACATTTCTCCTCATGATGAAAGAGGTTGAGAGCTGTAAGATACAACTCATGATGATGCACGATGATCAGCTTCCCAAAATGACTAATTAGATTTATTAAAAAACTTAAGTTATGACGTCATTCGATTGAAGTAATATATAATAATATATGGAGGCCGAAAATGGATCAATAGATCAACAAGTGGTAATATATGGTGTTTAGGGGCACCTTTAAATTTAATTTTAATATTTTTCCCGCCGGACATGTGGCCACCACCTTAGCTTTCACAGTCTGGTCATCACGTACGTATATATTACCTTATATTCAAACTTGGGCTGCACCACTTGGCCATGCATTTGAATTCTTCCCAATTAAGTTATTTGCATTCTTATATTATATTTATTGTATCTCATTCTTAGAAAAATGAGTATTTATAATATTTTAATTATAATTAAATATATTATTTGTGATAAAAATATATTATTTTTATCCTAAATAATCATTTTAATTATAATTAAGATGTCATAAATACTTATTTTTCTTATAATATTTTCAAATTTTCTTAATTCTCCAATATTACTTATATATGTTGCATGGCTTACATATACATGTATATATACATGTTGTGGTATATCAGTTCGATCGTCGCTAGCTGAATTGACCATATAATATAAATAAAGAAGAAAAGCACTAATCAGCCAGCGCCACACAACTTGTGGTGAAGAAAAGTGATAATATCCAAAACAAAGGATCGGCTTAGCTACACATGAAATATACCCTTTCATTAACCATTGGTGGAACATACTCCAAACCTATACACCCTTATATATTTATATACAAGATATATGTAGTTTTCAATATAAAGATATTGAGAGTGGGGCATATATGCATGGGCAAAGTTTTAGGTGTTCGTAAATATTCCTCATCATCGAGGGACCATTAATACCCCAATTGATCGATGGAGCATCCCGGCCACTTATATAACTTTCAATCTAATCATTTTCTTTGTAGACTATATAGGATTTCATGATAGTGAGAGTTCCAGTTAGTCTTGATGACCCGGTCTGTCTACCACATGAAGATTATTAGATCTAGTTCAGTCAGCAGTGCTCAATTTTGGTTTCAAGTTTTAGACTTTGGACTTGGCCCCGCATGCAGCAAAGAGATTAATTAATATAATCTAGATCATGAATAATTTAAACTTGTCGCTTTCTCAATTTGAGACCAACCAAACTTGGCAGGCATATATTGCTACCCTAATTAGACCATCTAATTAATTGTAGTGCTAGCTTGGATGCTATATATATGGTAAATAATTATTGATTTATTTAATATAAATATTAAAAATATTATTTGAGAATTGCTGATCTTTTTGGTTTTTTTTTTTGTTTTGTTTTCCATACATAATAATCACAACTTTAGATTATAGTTAATTTGCTACATAGTTCTTTCTCTTAATTTGTCCCTAGATAATATTTCTATTGTAATATTTGTGCAACCAATGAATTAGGATTATTCAGAACCCTCCAAATCTATTTGGCGGCCAACATGGCTTTATTAAATGATTCCAAGTCTCTAAATTCCAATCCCTCCTCCATTTTTGACTCCCTCATGCTTTTCCAAATTTTCCAATATATTTTGTTTTTTTCATTGTTACTACCCCCACTAGAAAGTCCCAATCATCGAGTTTATTTCTTTGAGTAGCTTTTTTGGTAATTGAAATACACTCATGACATAAGTGGGTAAAGCTTGGATCACAGCTTTAAGCATAATATCTTTGGTCATTCTACTCCATATCTTCTCTTTAATGATTCTAAAATATTGGTATTTAGATCTCCTTATCATTCATGGGAGACCCAAGTACCTTTAGCTGCTGCCACACCTTGTATTTCCCCTATATTTTCAGGTTGATGTAGCAAAGAAGTATAACCTTCGGCACAAAGGATAAAAAGGTAGGAAGATAGGAAGATAGAGGATCCCCTTGCCTATTTTCCTTTTAGGTTGGAAAGCTTCCCCACCTCTTTCATTTACCAGAACTGAGTAGTTGGTAGTAGTTATGCAATTCATGATAAGCTATATCCATCTGTCCCCAAAGCCTAGTCTCTTCATTATAGCTTCCACAAAGATTCACTCGACACGATCATAAGCCTTTAACATATCAAGCTTGATGGCCACTGAACCTGGTTTTCCCTTTGCTTAGTCTTCATAAGTATGTAAGAGCTCATCTGTAGTGATGACATTATCTGTTATGTGCCGATTGGGAATAAAAGCACTTTGGGTGTTTGAGACAATGAAATGTAAGATGTCCTTATTAGGGTTAATATTGTAGTTATATCCTTATTAGGGCTTGGCCTTATTTCACTATATATAGGCATTTTCTGTATAATTTGAGATACACAGATATATACAATCAAATGACTCTCTAGAACTCTCTATATTTCAACATGGTATCAAAGCCAAATATGTCTCTTATTTACTTTCCAAAGCTATGTTGACAGATAGTAAGCTGATAGCCACTAGTCCACTTGAGTATAATACTAAATTTCTGGCCACTGAAGGTTCGCCACTTGCAGATGCAATACTTTATTGACAGTTAGTTAACAGTCTTATTTATCTTACTATCACCAGGCCTCATATTTCATATGTTATTCATCTGGTCAGTCAGTTTATGAGTGTATATCGATTTACCCATTTTGTTGCGGTTCTTTGTATTCTGCGCTACATCAAGATTATTCTGTTTCATAGTCTACACTTCTCATCCAACTCTTATCTAGAACTACATGCCTATTCTGATGTCGATTGGGTTGATGATCCTATTAATCGTCGCTCCATCACTGGTTATTGTTTCTTTTCTTGGTACTTCTTTGATCTTGGGGCATAATAAGAAACAATATGATATTGCTCGTTATAGTATTGAGGCTGAGTATCGTGTCCTTATCGATATGACATTTGAACTTTTGTGATTATGTTGGCTTCTGAAAAATATGGGTGTTCCTCAATCCATAAGTTCTCCTCTTTACTGTAATCATCGTAATGCCATCCAGATTGAGCATAATGATATATTTCATGAGCGTACTAAACATATTGAGATTGATGTCATTTTATTCACTACCATCTTCAACGTGGTATCCTCCAATTACATTTAGTTTCTCTGAAGATAATCTTGCTGATATTTTTACGAAATCACATCCATTTGATCAGCTGGTGATCTTATTTCCAAACTCGAGTTGACTTCACCACTAAGACTTTAAAAGGGGATGTTAATGTATATATAGGACTCCCTATTAGGGTTAATATTGTAATTTTATATCCTTATTAGGGTTTGGCCTTATTCCATTATATGTAGGCCTCTTTTGTATAATTTGAGATACATAGATATATATACAATCAAATGATTCTCTAGAACTCTCTATATTTCAACATGTAAGATCTTTAACTAAAGTAATGGTTGTAGAACTCAAGTCCATCCTACCTCCATTTAGAAACTGTAAAATAGTCTTACATACCTCATCACTAACTATATGCCAATAGATTTGAAAAAACTAAGCATTATATCCATCAGGTTCTGGGGCTTTTAGAGCTGACATTTGATGAAGAGCATCTTCAATTTCCTCTCGGGTAAACAGTTGCAGCTTTAAATTCATGTCATCTACTAATTTTGCTTCTACACCTCTCAAATAGTTATCCAAGTCTTTAGGAGCTAGTCTTGTTGAGGTAAAATAGATCCTTGAAATATGTCGTAAAAGCTTCTGTAACTTCACTTTGGTTCTCTCATTTTCTACCTTGTAAATTTGTGATGGTACCAATCTAGTTTTTTTCTATCTTTGTGTGGCACAAAGATGAAAAAATCTTGTGTCTTTGTCTCCAATCTAGTATTAATTAACTTTTGTTCTCTATTTCCATTTAAAATCTTCTTGTTCTAGTGGCACTTCAAGCTCTTTTTGTACTCTTTTAATCTTATGAAGGTTCCATGGACCTTCTTCATCTTGCAACTTTTTAGCTTGTAATAGCCCATTTTTCTCTTAGGCTAAAATATTTATTTTTAGAATTTAGAATTGTATTTTAAGAATTTTTTGGAGTATAATCTCCCATATGAATAAAACTTGAGAATTGAATAATAATTTTGGGTCAAGAAAAAGATTCAATTATGTATTCTAGGATAAATTATGGTTAAATCTTTGAGAATTTTAATAAGATATCAACTAGAAAAATTATATTTGGGATTAGGAAGAGGCAAATTTCTGAATTTGAGGGGAAAATTCAAAGGGAAGTGATAGAACAAAACATCAAACACTTGGTATGCCAAAATGAGTTATCATACTGTCCATCGAGTTTTGGTGTAAGGAACATAACTTTATCATATGAGGTCCAAATGATATAATTCTCATTCGTATAGAAAATTAAGAGGCATATATAAAACTTTTATGTTTTGAATTTTCGAAGGTTCTGACTAGATCAATGACTTTAGAATGCAAGTGGACAGATTTGGATTGGACGAAAACTGGAACCCGAAAACAAAGTGTGCCACCACCTTACTCTAGGTGCTTAAATTTGATTAGTTCCTTCCATTTATCTGATTTGAAAACATTTGGGGAGGCATGTGGAAAATGGAGATAAGTTATCTAAAAGCTTTGGTTGGCAAGAAAACAAAAGGAAACAAATGGTGAACTCAGATTGGGTGTTCCCAAGTAAATTTTGACATATTTTGGTAAATTAAGCATATTTCTCTCATCTGTCCTCGGAATAAGGTAATTCAAAATTCTATAGAATATCAAGAGAATTATATAAAACTTTCATGTTTCAAGTTTTTGAAGGATATAATTTGATAAATGACTTATTTGGGATCAAACCTAAGATTTAGGGGTGATCATGAAATCATAAATCTATGGGACACATCACCCAATAGGCTAAGGGAGGCTACAACAGACGGGTTCAACAATTTCCCCACAAACCCTTTGCCTTCAACCCCCCTTATGCCTATAAATATATGCGAGCTCATCTTTTTTCTCCTTTAAAGATACCAGTTAGCCATGGTGAGAAAAAACCAAGAAAAATATACAAAAACTCCCTTACATCACTTAAGTACCAAAAGATAGCTAATTGAGGGTATTGGAGGAGAAGTGGTGCAAAACCTATCCTAAGTATCAATTCAAGCTTGGAGAAAATTTTCAAGTGCATATATTAACTTAATATTGGCATAGAATAAGTGGTTTGATGATTGGATTATGTTTGATATTTATTTGAGTTTAATTTTTGTTTATGTGTTAAGTTGAAACATATTGGATTTTGGAGTGGTTTTGCTATGGAAAAATGTTAGGAAAATTATGAGATCTTAGAAATATATTCTATGATATTACTTGAAGAGAATTATGTAAAAATATGAGGTTTTAATTTGGAAAAAATTGAAGAAACAACTTTATGAATTTCGGTCTTAATAGGATTATTATTGGCAGATTTGATACCTTTTGGTAAATCGGGCATAGCTTATTCATTTGATGTCCGGATTTAAATGTTTTAAGAGCCTATGGAAAGTTAAGAGAAATATATACAACTTTTATATTATAAGTTTTAAGAGATAAGGATTCAATCAAGGACAAAACTGAGATTGAATTGGCAGATCTAATTTTATCATAGTAGGCATTGATTTTATTGGTGAATTTCTTCTAAAATTATTAGTGACTTGATTTCTAGTTATTTGAATGATATTTTAATAATTATGGTAAGTTTAGAAACTTTAGTTTATTTGGAAAATTTCAAGAATCATCATACAAGAAATTGTTGGAGAATTAACCAAGAAAACAATATAGTTTAACCTTGAGTTTATTTATGAAAGTTAAGGAAAATTTGACAAGTTGTATATGTGGATTTTAGCTTGATTTGAATAAGAAGAAAATGAGGTTTGATT
The DNA here is from genome assembly GCA_036898215.1 of Platycarya strobilacea. Taxonomy (NCBI): domain Eukaryota; kingdom Viridiplantae; phylum Streptophyta; class Magnoliopsida; order Fagales; family Juglandaceae; genus Platycarya; species Platycarya strobilacea. Next base: position 23,129,375 of record CM072546.1, on the reverse strand, counting down.
ATCCATAGGGTTCGGTTAGCCTTGATGTGTAAATATTTTAATAATTTATTTAATTGTTAAGTATTATTCGTTATGTTTTGACATTATGAATTATTGTGACATAAATGTATGTACATGTGATGTATGCTATTATGAAATATTCTCATATGTTATAAGGTTTATAAAGATATAAAATATGCATGTCAGAAGTTTAATGTTATGTTACGTTGTATTTCATCACATATAAGTGTCGTCATAAGTCATTACGTCTATTATAAGAAAATACGTTAAGAAAAATTTTACAAGTGGAAAGATTAATAAGTTAGTCACGTTATGACGGAAACAACGATACGTAATGCCTGTATGACAGACGTGCCGGCAGGGACGACAATACGTAATGCCTGTTGAGATTTAGAATATGGATATGGCCCAACCAGAAGTAACAATACTAGATACGGCCCAACCAGGTAACAATATTGGATATAACCCAACCACGGGTAATAATAGTGGCATGACTCAACTAAGGGTAATAATAGTGGCATGACCTGACTACGGGTAATAATAGTAGCATGGCCCAACTATGAGTAATAATAGTGGATGTCTTAATAATAAGAATTTTAAAATAAGAATGAAAAGTCTATACATGAAATAAGTTTATCAGAGTAAGTCCACATAAGATATAAGTCTAAGTCATGCATGAGTTACATGAAGCATGACATAAATGCATACTTTAGTTGTCTGGCTTGTATGTGATTATTTTATGATATCTATACTTTTATTAAGTTAAGTGTGTACTTACTGAGATTTCCAAAGAAATCTCATTTTTGTATGTTTTTTTTTTTTTGGAATTTAAATTTCGCTGTAGGGTGTGATGATGGCCATGGGTTAGGTCCCAGTTGCTCGAGAGACGCAAAGAAACCCTGAGGGGATCCTCGAAGTACTCTTTCTCCATAGAAATCTTGACTTAGTTAATAGTAGTAGGGACCGACGTTGACATGGCAGCAAGTTTTTCGAAGTGAAGAAAAAGCCTAGGCGACCCTAAAATGATATTTTGATAAGTTTGTATATAATTTGAGGACTGAGAAAACTAACTAGGTTATGCATGTAAGGATACAATGTTATTTATGAATGAACGATATGAATATTAAGGTTTTGTGTTACCATGTGATCTCTAGAATTTAATTTTATTCAAAACTTTTTCGCTGCGATTTGCATTGCATGTGCTAGTAAGTCTAGGTGCATGCATTAATTTATGATAATTACGGGGTGAGTAGCCTAGCGTTACTTACCCTGACACTTCAATTTGCGTTAATTTATAAACAAAAATTGGAGATGTCACATAGTTTCTTAGATTTCATTTCTATTTCCTTGTCACCCCTCGTACCCTTGTTTTTACTCCACTCAGTCAGCTGTTGAGAGCAGTTAGAGATCTTACTATTGATCTTTCCCCATCCATTCTGATCAGCTATGTCCTTATTCCACCATTCTCTAATTATTTTTTCTCCTTCCTCATCTCGGGTCCATTTAGCCTTGAATTTTAATTTGTTGTTGTTCAGGAGTAGTATAAATTTTTTCTAGTGTGCAATCAACAATATGGGCCTATGATCAGATCTCCTTATAGCTAAAGTCTCCACACTATGCCTTCTAAACATGTGCTTCCACACAGAGTTAGCCACCACTCGGTCAAGTCTTTCCTTAGTGAAGCTAGAACTATCTTGTTTGTTACTTTAGGTGAAGAAGCTGCCTTCCACCCCATATCATTCAATCTAGTAGTGACCAAAGCATTCCTAAACTCATCCATTTGCTTTTCATATTTTCCCGCATACTTTTCGGTGGATGTCAATATCTCATTGAATCTCCCAATACGCACCATGCATGATTGAGTTTTAGTTTGAGCAATGAAAGCAACCCTCAAGTTTTGTACCTTTTACTGGTTTTTGGATGTCCATAAAACCCAGTACAATACCATGGTGTGTTGTTCTCCTTTTCACTAATTAAAACAAGAATATGATATTGAGAGTAATTGACTAATTCCACTACATAGTCACTTTTTCATAGCATTGCAAGTTAAGTTCACTAGTCACTTTTTCATAGCATTGCAAGTTCACCTTTTTTTCCAAGAGCATCCGCTGCAAAACAGCTTATGGTACAAATTAAAAAAAGGGCATAAATTCTTCTTTCATTTGGCAAAGCTTATGGTTCTATATTGATTTGATTAGAAAAGGTAATATGTGGAGAGTAGGGGATGGCAGAAACATCATCATTTGGCAGGATAACTGGATTTCTAGTTCAGTGCTCATCAAGCCTTATCCTTCAAGCACAAAACTGAAGAGCTGAATTTATGTTTCTGAGCTCATTAATTCAGAAGAACTTAGATGGAAGGTAGAAGAGTTATCCTAGATCTTTTAAACATAAATGGTGGATTTAATACACAAGATCCCTTTGAGTATTAGGAATGTGCAAGATAGACTGATATGGGGCCTCACTACACATAGGAATTTTACAACAAAGCATTCAATAGACAAGTAAAGGGAGAGTGCTTTAGTGGTGTAAAAGGTTTGATTGATTGGACTCAAATGTGGTCCCTCAATATACCTGTTAAGGTCAAGCTTTTTGTGTGGAAAGTCGTTCAAATGTGCTACCTTCCAAAGCAAAACTTGTTTAAAAGAAAAGTAGTTGACTTGTAGATGTGTAGTATATGTAAAAGGGAGGTAGAATATGTTGCTGATATTCTATGGAATTGCCCAGCTACAAGTGATGTTTGGGTTGTCTAGTGCATAAATGGCCACACTTCTTCTTTGATTTGTAGTAAGTTCTGAACTCAAAACTATTAGAGGATGTACTACAACTATTCTGCTTTATATTGAGAAGGATATGGAAAAGAGCTAGAGAGCCTTCAAGAGGTGGTCTCGACAGCTAGAGCAGATAGAGACATATTTCAGTTTTTTGAAGAAAGTGTAGACCTGAGTACTACAAGCAATGATATCCAAAGAAGAGAGATAAGATAGAAGGCGCCAAGTCGTAGAATTATTAAAGCAAATTGGGATGCCTCTGTGTGTAATAAGCAAAACAAAAATGGGATAGGCATTATGTTTAGAGATGAGCATGGAGACATAATGGCTTGTGTTTGTCCATACACAAAACCTGGCCTGAAAGCTGTGATGGCTGAAGGTTTAGCACTAAGAAGATCTGTGAAACTTTGTGTTGACTTGGGCTTTGCAAATATTATCTTTGAAGGTGATTGTAAAACCATAGTGTAGGCTATAAACAACAAGGAAGACTCAGATGCTGATTATGGTGCTCTGATACTGGATATCCGAAGCATGTTTATGGATAGACTAACTTGGGAAGTAGCTTTTGTACATAGAGAAGACAATTGTGTTGCTCATTGGTTAGCAAAGTTAGCACTAGCATGTGAAAGTGAGCAGATATGGATCGAGGATAGTCTAATGCAAACAGTCTATGTAATGTTGACAGATTTACTTTGCTTTGGATTTCTTACCTCAATAAAATTTCTCATATTTAAAAAAAAAAAAAATTATTCACAAATTACGTACCTTTTCATGGCTTTTTCTCGCGCTTCTTCTAACCCATGGCACTGCTAAAATATAGTGCAGACACCAACATATATGTGGGGAGTGACCAACCAAAACATGCAATTTTCACTTTTGTGATTATGTTAAAATTAATGATCACGATTGAAAATCATGTTTTACATACATTTAAAATGTGAGTTTCTGCTTCATATATATATATATATTTAATTATCTGATGTACTTGGACAATGGACATAATAATACGATCTTGCATAGAGTAATTTTCTTTGCTAGCTAGGTATATATTGTGGTTGCTTTAATTTTGTCATGTACAGATTTTATGATGCCAAAGTATTCGGCATCTTCTTTCTAAGTAATTGCAGCAATGGGCTGCTTTTGTAGCCCATCCACATCTTTTTTTCCCTCTTTTCCAACCATGTGGACTTCGTTAATGTTTTATTAAGGCCTTTTGATATACTGGTTTTGATATTAGGTGTTCGCATGTTCTTTAGTGGTGGCAGGCTGGCAGCATCATCATTATAATTATTTTTGTAAGGAGTCGTGCTAGCACGAGTTTCTCAGAACAAATTTTTTTATTCATTTTTTCATATATTTAAAATTTTTTTATAATATTAATAAAAAATACTTTATTAATCATTAAATAAAAAAATTATTATTTTTATATCGAGAGAATTACTCGGGAGATTGATTTCATTTCTCTTTTTGAAAGTTTATAAAGTCTTCCAATGCTTAAGCTTGGGTGTGAGATTTATTATTGATAAAATAATTTTTTTATATAAATTTTAATTTATCCATCCTATTCTTAAAAAATATGCAAGGTATATTTTAAAATTATAAATATCATTTCTTATTTAAAAAGCAATAAGGGACCCATCTATACCAATTAAAAAATTTATAGGAAGATAGCTTTTAAAAATTTCCTATTCATCGACACAATTTTGTGTTGCTTAAAAACATTGGTTTATTTATTTATTTATTTTTTTTAAAAGAAATTGGTATTAGGTATGTTTTTATTGAAATCCATTCACCCGGGGTTTCGGGATTCGTTTCACTGCATTTTCCGATTATATTGTTGTGGTTCTTTAGATAAGATTTTTTTTTTTTGAGGTAATCAAGATGAGAAGTATAAAATATACACGATGACTAGATAAACATGACTACAAGATACACACCACTCATGTGGATCATAGATATACCTATGTACCAATTGTAATTTGCTGCTAATTAATAAAATATCGCGGATTCATATATAGGTATAACATAGTGATCTATATATACCCTAGCTGCTGCAAAACAAAAGTCTTCATAAATACAGTAAAACATATATAGCAAAATGCTAACACCAAACAACCTTGTTTGCTAGCTTTTGGTTAAGATCAACCAACCACTTATCACTTGATAAAATGAGCATTGTACACAAAACCAACCACTTATAGCAATACTGCCAGTTTTAGTACAAGTAGCTTTGAAAGAGCAGTTTCTTTGATTCAATTGGTTGTACGGACTCATCCAAACAAAAATAGTAAAGTTACATTTGGATATTGAGATGGCTTGAGTCTATCTAAGTTCTTTATAAATAGTAGTAAGCTAAGAAGATTGGGTGAATTTTGTGTGACCCATTTAGATGAGTTTAAAATATATTTAAATATTTATATGAGTTTAGATATATTTATAAAAAAATTTAAAATGCCTAAAAATTTGGTTTCCATGCGCTACCATTGATTGACAGTGAGTGAAAGAGAGAGTTGTAAAAACAAAATAAAAAGAAAAAAGACATTGATTAATAGTGACACAGTGTTCGGTAAAAATAGAAAAAAATATATGTAGAACTTATAAAGAGATATTTGACCGAAATCTAAAAAGAACAAAAACTAAAGCTCCGTTTGGATTGGAGAGTGAGTTAAGTTTATCCTAACTCATCTCTATTTTATCATTACATATTTTTAATTTTCATACAAAATACAAATTCCAATATAACCTTTTCAAATTCCAACATACATATTTTAAATCTCAATTTATATTTTTCAAATTTCAAAATAATAATAATATTAAAAAAATAAACTCAATTCATCTCAATTCAACTCATCTCATCTCCCTATTCAAACAAAAAAAGTGTCTTGTTTCATCATTTACAGTATTCTATAGGAATGAATTCATTCAAATTCTCTTCAACTGAGTCAAATTGATGTATCTAGATAGCTGAATGAGTTTAAAGTAAATTAAATTAAGAAGAGTCTGAGAACCAAACAAGGCCTAAGTTTTACAAATAAAAAGGTAGAAAAAGGATATTCAGATTGCGAATGGCAAGACAAAATTGTAAATATTTAAATTTGTTTGTTCTCATCAGTTTAAATTTTTAGAATAAAAAGTGATTTTATATGTTATCAAATATAAATCTTAAATTTTAATTTTGACTCTATACTTCATCCAATTAATTGAATAACATTTAATATGATTTGTCCACATGTAAAAGAGAATATTATGATAATAAATAAATAAATTAAATTCTATCTTCTTATCAATTTAACCTTTTTGAACAATTGATGCTAGAGTGACCCGATTAGGAAAATTTGTTATGCCTAAAACTAACAATCGAATAGCTCTTATGTCTTTAGCTAACATTTTCGCTCCCGCTCCTCCTCTCTTTATTCTTAATATATTATAATATACTTATGAGAAAACTACTATATATTATCAATTTGAGTCATACCGATTAGTATGGCTCATTTGAAATCATTCTCCATTTAAATTATTAACATATCATATGAGATTATTTAAAGGAAAATGCTTGTGGGCCGAGAATGGTACCTCAAAGTGATGATACTATTTGTTTAAGAAGTAATTTTTCGTGAGTTTGTAATTTTTTTAAATATTTAAAGATATTTTAAAATGATTAAAAAAAGAAAAGAAAGTGCATTTATCAGTACAAGGCAGAACCACATCTCTTGATTCCCTAACATTCTCCTTACTTAAAATATAAAATATATGATGAAAGAAAAAATAAACCTTATAAAAATGTGCATGCATTTGTCATTATCAATTGTACCTTGTGATAAAATTGATCTTGCATTATTGTAGGCTGCTTGTGTCACACCATTTTTATGACTTTTTACTTTTATATGAAGTGATATTGTTCATATGGGTATGTAGGCAATGGCTCTAGTGCCCAATATAGCCCAATATTACAAGGCAGCGGTTTTTGGAGATTGAATATGTCAGTGGATTTCTTGTCAGGCTGCTTTTTTTGTTTTGTTTTGTTTTTGTTTTTGTTCTTCTTTTCTTTTCTTTCTGGAACAGCTCTTTGACTTTAGGCCTTATTGAGTCGGCTTTATCACATAATTATATTATTCTAGAATAATGTAGTGTATAAATACATATATGTTATAAAATTAAAGAAAGGAATTACTATTGCAAAAGAGAAATAAGAAATTCTCTCTGAAACTCTTAAGAACTGAACATTTCTTTCTCTCTCTATATTTTCTTATGAATTTCATTACAACTGAAACCCCTATTTATAGGCTTTGAAATTACTATGCAAGTCACTATGCAAGTCACTATACAGAATTTAAAATAATAGTTGTGGGGTCATTCACATAATTTTAGTGGTGGGACAGGAGCGGCTGCCGACGACTGATTCATTACACTCCTCCTTGAATGACCACTCATAGAGAATCTGTCTCGTTAAAACCTTATCAAGTAAAAACCCAGTGGGAAGAAAAACCAATGGCGAAGGAAAAAGAGTACAGTCTTCTTATGTATCCACAAGTGCTTTAAGATTGCCTCATTAAAACCTTGCAGAGGAAAACCCAGTGGGACAAAACCTCAGCGAAGGAAAAAGAGTACAATCAGCACATTTACTCCCCTTGAAAAGTGTATGACAAAAGATCTTTAAGTTTTCGCATTCCAATATTATGCATAATCTTCTTAAATGTGGAAGTTGGTAATGATGCCTTTGTGAATAAATCTGCCAGATTATCACTAGATTGTATCTGCTTGACATCAATTTCACCTTTCTCTTGAAGTTCATGAGTATAAAAGAATTTAGGTGAAATATGTTTGGTTCTGTTACCTTTGATATATCCTCCTCTGATTTGAGTGATACAAGCAGTATTATCTTCATATAAGATTGTTGGGCTATTATTGATCATGAGAAGTCCACACTTTTCCTAGATATGTTGAATAACTGATCTCAACCAAATACACTCTCGACTTGCTTCGTGAATAGTAATAATCTCTGAGTGATTTGAAGAGGTAGCAGATAGTGTCTGCTTAACAGATCTCCATGATATAGCAGTATCTCCATAAGTAAATAAATATCCAGTTAGAGATCTACCTCTGTGTGGGTCTGAAAGATAACCTGCATCTGCATATCCAATCAATTCTGGACTTGAACTACGTTGATAAAATAATCCCACATCAATCATACCATGAAGGTAACGAATGATATGTTTAATGCCATTCCAATGTCTTCGAGTTGGTGTAGAACTATATCTTGCAAGCAGATTAACTGAGAATATAATATCTGGTCGAGTGCAATTTGCAAGATACATCAAAACTCCAATTGCATTGAGATATGGTATTTCCGGATCAAGAATTTCTTCATCATCATCACAAGGACGGAATGGATTATTCTTCACATCAAGTGTTCGAACAATCATTGGAGTACTCAGGGGATGAGATTTGTCCATATAAAAATGTTTTAGGACTTTCTCATTATATATGGACTGATGAATAAAAATTCCATTTGGCAAGTGCTCGAGCTGCAGGTCGAGACAAAGTTTTGCTTTGTCAAGATCTTTCATTTCAAATTCATTCTTTAAATATATAGCGGTTTTTGAGATCTCTTCAGGAGTTCCCACAATATCTAAATCATCAACATAAACCACAATAATGACAAATCCGGTATCTGATTTCTTAATAAAAACACATGGGCATATATTATTCTCAAATCCTTCTTTCAATAGATATTCGCTTAAGCAGTTATACCACATGCGTCCGGATTGCTTCAACCCATATAAAGATTTTTGTAGTCTGATTGAGTATATATTTCTAAATGTACTTGTAGATACTTCAGGCATCTTATATCCTTAAGGGATTTTCATATATATGTCATGGTCTAATGATCCATATAAATATACAGTGATCACATTCATCAACCGCATTTCTAATCCTTTTGTAACAATTAGACTAATCAAAAATCTAAATGTGATTGCATCCATAACGGGAGAGTATGTTTCTTCATAATCAATCCCGAGTTTCTGTAGGAAACATTGTGCGACATAATCAATCCCGGATTTCTGTAGGAAACCTTGTGCGACAAGTCGTGCTTTGTACCGCACAATTTCATTTTTCTCATTACGTTTTCGTACAAATACCCACTTATATCCAACAGGCATCACACCCTTTGATGTTTGGACAACAGGTCCAAATACTTCTCGTTTTGCTAGCGAATTTAATTTAGCTTCAATAACTGTTTTCCATTTTGGCCAATTATTTCTACGTCGACATTCTTCGACGCTTTTTGGCTCACTTTCTTCATTACTTCTAGTAATGTCAAGGGCCATTTTATATGAAAATATGTTGTCGACAACAGTTTTATTTCTATCCAAAATTTCTCCAGTTTTCATGAAATGTATTGAGATCTCATTATTTTCAGATACCTGTTCCTCTTTAGGGGAAAACATTTCATGACACACCTCTTCAGGAGGTCCCTTTTTAGGAGATTTATAATCTTCAAGAGTTTCCTCTTCAGGAGGTTCTGGAATAGAAGATTTGAGCTCTTTAGGAGCACAAATTATATTTGTAGCCTATATTGTGGGTACGTGTTCTTCAGAAACACCAAATTCATTTTGTATTCTTTTCCTTCTGGGAATTTTGTCTTTTACACCAATAGGTCTTCCACGCTTCAGGCATGTTTTAGATTCACCTATTTCTATTTTGACAATTTGTCCTTCAGGGACTTCGATCCTTGCTGGAGTATTAACAGCAGGAATATAAGATTTTACTACACCTTTAGTGTCAGTAAATACATCCGGTAACTGATTTGCAACATTTTGTAAATGAATAATCCTTTGAACTTCCCGTTTACATTCATTTGTAGGAGGATCAAAATGAGAAAGGGTCTTATTATCCCAAGTAATATCTTGTTGTGCTTCAGGCACCGACTTTTCTTTACCTATTAACGAAAAATTTGATTCGTCAAAATGACAATCCTCAAAACGTGCTTTAAACATATCCCCTATAAGGGGTTCAAGATATCTAATAATAGATGGAGAATCAAAACCAACATATATCCCAAGTCTACGTTGAGGGCCCATTTTTGTACGTTGTGGACGTGCAATTGGAACATATACAGTACATCCAAAAGTACGAAGATGAGAAATATTTGGTTTAACCAAATGCAAGCTATAATGGAAAATATTTATGATATGCAGATGGTCTAATGTAAATTAGAGATGCTGCATGAAGTACAGCATGTCCCCAAACAGAAATAGGTAGTCTTGATTTCATAAGTAAAGGTCTAGCGATTAGTTGAAGCCTTTTGATCAAAGATTCAGCTAAACCGTTTTGTGTGTGTATATGAGCAACAGGATGTTCAACATCTATTCCTATTGACATGCAATAATCATCAAAAACTTGAGATGAAAATTCACCTGCATTATCCAATCGAATTGTCTTAATTGGATACTCAGGAAATTGTGTTCGTAGTTTAATTATCTGAGTAAGAAGTCTAGAAAATGCAACATTTCTAGTGGAAAGAAGACAAACATGTGACCATCGACTAGATGCATCAATTAAAACCATAAAATATCTAAATGGTCCACTTGATGGATGAATAGGCCCACATATATCTCCGTGAATCCTTTGTAAAAAGGATTGAGATTCAACAATAACTTTTGAAGGAGATTGTCTAATAATTAACTTACCTTGAGAACATGCAGCGCACGGAGATTTATTGGGTAGAAATATCTTTTGATTCTTTAAGGGATGCCCATGCGAATTTTCAATAATTCGTCTCATCATTATAGAACCCGGATGTCCAAGGCGATCATGCCAAGTCATAAATACTTTAGGGTCAATGCACTTCTGGTGCATTACTACATATGATTCAATTATTCTCATTTTTGTATAATACAATCCAGAGCATAGAATAGACAGTTTTTCTAATACGAGCTTCTGGCCCGATATTGTTTTAGTAATAAGAAGATGCTCTTTACTGCCTTCATTGGTCGTTTCAATATGATAATCATTACGACGTATATCTTTGAAACTCAATAAATTTCTTCTGGATTGTGAAGAGAATAGAGCATCATCAATACAAAATTTGGTGCTGATGAGTGCACAAAAATGCACTCTAAATACTCTATTTAAATACTAAAAGAAATGAGAAAACAATGGATATAACTCATGTTATTGAAATTAATGGTCATTTATCTTGAGATAGATATAAGCATGATTTAATATATTGATGAGAATATAAAATGCCATATTTTCCTCTCTTAATGTTTAATACTTTATTCTTATTTGATGCCTAAATATACTCATTATTATTATATTTTGATTTAGGACATAAATGGAGACATTAGGAGCAAATTTTTTAAATTTGATTACGCCCAAAGAATAACGCGGTCGTTTGTAGTATAGCTTTGGGGTGTCGATTCCACAGGGAGATGGATTGAGAAATTGAAGAACAGTAACGAAATTAACAAAAAGATTTAGATGAGTGCGAAAAGTAAAGTATCGGGAATCCTTTGTATATAATTGGTATTTTAATTATTTTCGATTCATTAATAACTCAATTGAAAATTCTATGTCCAAATTTTCAATTGGAAAATAAAACATTAATAACCAGATTTAAATCAAATGTAATCTTTCGAAAAATCATTCGTCACAATATAAGAACAGGAATTGTTATCGATATTAAAGAAATTCAACGTCGACAATATACTCATAGAGCAATATTGCAGCAGAGAATTAAATTAAAATAGATAACCAATTGAACCAAACATAATCAAAAGATTATTGCATTTAATAGAGGTGCCATTAGGCAACACAATATAAACTCTTCCGAAGCTCTCAATTAAATCCGATGAACCTGATATGGTATGGACATAAGCTTTACTTAGTGTTAGATTTTGAAAATATTTATTTTCTTTGAGAATTGTGTGAGTTGTAGCACTGTCAGCCAGACATATATCTTTATTATTCAACTCAGAGATAAAAAGCTCATTAATGTGATCCATGATTCTACAAAATATACAAAATTTTTATTACTGATAGAAAGAAAATACATTAATTGAGTGGAACACTTCCATCTCCAATTAAGTGTTCAATTCTACTTTCAGAATGATTAAAGAAATCAGATACATCAAGATGAGTAACGTCTACATCTACTGAATCTAATAAATCATCTAATGGTTCTACTAAATTTGTTTCATGCACTTTATTCTTTCCTTTAATAGAAGTTTGATATAAATCAGCTAAGTGCCTGGTCGTACGACAGGTACGTGACCAATGTCCAGTCATTCCACATCTATGGCACACCTCTTCACTTTTCTTTGAAGAATTATTCTGAGAATTTTTACCCCTTTCTGAATTGTACCACTTCTGGTGATATGGTATATTATTATCCCTTTTAATGTTGTCATTCCTGAGACTAACATTTTTATAATTTCTCCTACCACGTCCACGCCCCCGATTTCTTCTAAAGGACGCACCATTCACTTCTGGGAATGATGCAAACCTATTACCATTCACTTCAGGGAATGATATTGAGCCAGTAGTGCGTGACTGATGGCTTTCTAATAAGAGCTCATTGTTCTGCTCAGCTATTAGAAGACATGATATAAGTTCAGAATATTTATTGAACTTTCTCTCTCGATACTACTGCTGTAGGAGCACATTCAAGGCATGAAATGTAGTATAAGTCTTCTCTAACATATCATCATCGGTGATTTTCTCACCGCATAATTTTAATACTGAGCTTATTTTAAAAAGTGCGGAATTATACTCACTAACACTTTTATAATCTTGCAACCTCAGGTGCAATCATTGAGAACGAGCTCTTGGGAGAATGACAGTCTTCTGGTGTTCATACATCTCCCTTAAATTGTTCCACAAATATAGGGATCTTTTACTGTGAGATATTCAGTTTTCAATTCTTCATGAAGATGGTGGCGAAGGAAAATCATTACTTTAACACGGTCCTGCAGGGATGCTTGATTTCCTTCTTTAATAGTTTCTCCCAGGTTCATTGCATCAAGATGAATTTCAGCATCAAGTATTCAGGATAAATAATTTTTTACAGATATATCAAGAGCAACAAATTCCAATTTTGTAAGATTTGCATTTTCTACACATATAAATAATAAAATAAATATGTGTATCTCATATTTATAAATTGACACAGATAATCATCAATAAAATATATTAAAGACTTCAAATAATATATTGAAAAACTTACAGAGGAATAAGGCCACTAGCTTCAGAATTGGTAGAACCGTCGTGCTGATAACGTGTTACAAAATTAAAAAAAGGAACTACTATTGCAAAAGAGAAATAAGAAATTCTCTCTGAAACTCTTAAGAACTGAACCTTTCTTTCTCTCTATATTTTCTTATGAATTTCATTATAACTGAAACCCCTATTTATAAGCTTTGAAATTACTATGCAAATTACTATGCAAGTCACTATGCAGAATTTAAAATAATAGTGGTGGGGTCATTCACATAATTTTAGTGGTGGGACAGGGGCGGCTGCCGACGACTGATTTATTACAATATAATTATTTTAAAAAATAGTAGAATTTATTATTTAAAAATTAATTTTTTAATGTAAATTCTAGATTTTGTTTCTTTTCTTTTTTAATAGATGGGCAATAATTACTCAAATCATAATTACATAAATATTTTCTCGTTATTTTTTGTTTTGATTTCTCCTTATTTTGATATCACCTTCCAAAAACCCAAGAAAAAGTCAAATATTTAACAAAACAGATTTTCATGTTTTATACTTTAGTGAAAAAATTAACTAAATTTGTAAGTCTTATAATTAGCTTAGTTGTATAGCACGCCTGTTTTAAAATGTGCTCCTTTGACTAAAAACAAAGGTGCTCCTTTGCCTAGTAGAAAATTATGACATAAAATTTTTTTTAGATTAAGAAATGAGATGAGATGACATGACATGAATTAAGATAAAAATTAAAAAAGTTGATAAAAATATTATTAAAATATAATTTTTTAATATTTTTATTAATTTAAAATTTAAAAAAAGTTAAATTGGGTTTTGAAAAAATTAAATTATTTATTATATTTTACGTGAAAATTTAAAAAAATTATAATAATAAGATAAGATGAGAAGAAATGAGTTGAGATGATTTCTTAATATAAATGAGGGCTTAAAGCCAATTTGGATATTAAGGTTTTATGAGAATACTTCAATACTGTTTATTATTTAATCATTATTATTTTTATCTACTTTTACTATTATTTATTACTATTCAATATTTTATTATTATTATTTATTACTTCTCATCACTATTCACAAAATATTGATTTGAGATTATCTCATTTTCCAAACGTAAATTTAAGTAAGTTGCGATGAGATGAGTTAAGATGAAAACTGAAAGTTGAATAAAATATTATTCAAATATTATTTTTTAATAATACCATTATTATGAATTTTGAAAAAATTACACTATTTATTAGAAGTGTAGTTTAACCAGTATAGTTTGATTTGGTTTGTAACAAAATTCAAGACCAAACTGGTATTAACGGTTTTGCAATTTTAAGAACTGATACCCCATTGATTATCCTCCTAAACCAGTTCGGTCCAATTTTCTAGTTTTTAATACATATTAAATATCTAATCTCTTATATTTGATATATATTTATATATATCAATAATAAGAACGTATGTTTTAAAATCAATTTTCAACCAACGCTGACAGGATATATGAGTGGAATATTGATGGACAATCTGAACAAGAAGTCCTCAATACTCTGCAAAAAATGTCCATGGTTGTTGATGCTTATGTTAATAATAATATCTTACAACCAGACATTGTTAAGATGTTATTTTCTTGTTTTACAGGCATGCTTTGTTCCTAGTGGGACAAACATCTCACTGAAGAGGTGAGACAAAAGATTCAATTTGCTGTTAAGCAAAATGATGATAGAACGCCTGTTTTTGATACCACCATAGGACGAGGAATCTCTGATGGTGTTAATACGTTGATTTATATGATTATTAAGCATTTTATTGGAACCCCTTCCAATATTACTAATCGTGTTTTTGATTATTGGAATAATTTGAGATGTCCTAACATGTCAGATTATAATTGATATGAAAGTGTATTTAAGTCTTGTGTTTTGCAACGAGATGATTTTAATAAGTCTTACTGGAAGGAGAAATTTATTGATGGTCTCCCTCATTTATTTGCTCTAAAGGTTAAGGACTCACTACTTGATTTTACCGGCAGACTTGATTACGATAGTTACACCTACGATATTACTAGCGTAATAGAGAAACTCGGTATCATTATGTGCAATGATCAAAAGCTTATCAATCAACAGATGAAAGATAGAAAGAGAGCCAAATATGAGATGAGAAATTTCTGTCAATAATTTGGCCTTCCTCCTGTCGCCCCATCTTGAGAAAAGAGAAAGCATTTTAAAAAGGTTTTCAAAAAACCTCATGGGAAAAAAGGAGAAAAACTTGTGATGAAATTTACAAAAAACATTTTCATAAAAAAATTTTGCATAAAAAATCTTTGAAAAACCTTACTAAAGGGACATGTTTTAACTGTGGTGAAAAAGGATACTATGTTGATAAATGTCCTAATCCTAAAAAGTCCAGTAAGTTAAAAAACAAGCTTAATGCCTTGAATATTGATGAAGATGACCAGCAATAACTGTTTCACCCCCTGGAAAATAGTACTTCATCTTCTGACCAAGATGAACTCAGCTATAGTATTTCAGAATATCACTCAGAAGCTAAACCATTTAATTCAGCAATGATTAAGCTTGGCTGTAATTGCAGTGGTTCTTATTGCAACTACAGAGTTAAGACAATTAATGTTTTAACAAAGGAAGAAGAACAAGAGAACCTCCTTTTAACTTTGATTTTTCAAGTTGAGAATATTGAGTTAAAAGAGAAATATCTCAATCAGCTCAAGAAGACTATGACTTATAGAGAGCCGTCAACTTTTCAAGAGAAAATAAGTTTTCAAGAAACATTAAGACGTTTCGATAAGAAACCGAAAAATATTTCAACAAATGATAAAAGTATGAAATTTCTTTAATCAAGGAAGAGCTTGTTGAACTCAAAATTGAGATCAACTCCCTCAAACTTGAAAATTCATATTTTAAACAAGACTTGCTTTCTTTAAAAATTGAACAACATTATGATCAAGCATGTCCTTCCAATGATGAGGAAACAAAAGTCCCAGACCATGATGGGATTACTACCGATCCCTTTGGACAGAAAGTGAAGTTTAAATTTGTTTCTAAATTTGACACCGATACGTCAAAAAGAAAAACATCTTTAATTTCTGCAAAGATTAATCATTTGAATTTCCTCCAACAGGAAGTGAGATTTAAAGAGATTTCTGAGCATTTATCTGATCCATTACTTCAATCAAAAATTGATGATTTTCATAAAAAATTGATTTTTGATATTTGCTCCAACCTTCCAAATGCTTTTTGGAATCGAAAAAAATATGAAGTTTCTTTACCTTATGTTAAAGATTTTTGTGAAAAAAAACATTCCAACTAAGGTTTGACCTATTCAAATGAATAGTGAGACTTTGGAATTTTGTAAAAAAGAAATTTCCGATCTTCTTCAGAAAGGTCTTATCAGGCATAGTAAGTCACCTTGGTCATGTGCTGCATTCTATGTCCAGGAAAAATGCTGAGATCGAGTGTGAGACACCCCGTTTAGTCATAAATTACTAACCTTTGAACAAAGTGTTGGAATGGATCAGATACCCTATTTCCAACAACAATGACTTAGTTCATAGGTTTAGTGATGCAGTCATTTTTTCTAAATTTGATTTTAAGTCTGGATTTTGGCAGATCCAAATTAGTGAACCTGACCTCAATACTCATTTTGGTCACTATGAGTGGAACGTGATGTCATTTGGGCTAAAAAATTCTCATAGTGAATTTCAAAACATCATGAATGATATTTTCAATAGTTTCACCCATTTTACTATTATTTATATTGATGATGTTCTAATCTTTTCAAAATCCATTGATGATCACTAGAAATATTTGTTAACTTTTCTTGATATCATTCGACATAATGGTCTGGAGGTTTCTGCAAAAAGGATTAAATTATTCCAAACCAAGATTAGATTCCTTGGTTATGATATTTCCGAAGGAAAAATCAAGCCAATTCAAAGAGCTATTGAATTTGCTGACAAATTCCCTGATACCATACTTGATAAAACTCAGTTCCAAAGATTTTTTGGTTCGCTGAATTACATTGCAAATTTTTACGAGGACATGAGAAAACAGTGTTGTCCTCTCTTTGAGAGACTTCAACTCAGTCTTCCTCCGTGGACCGATATCCACACTAATTTAATTAGGCAAATCAAGGCATATGTCAAAACTCTTTCATGCCTTGGAATACCTAATTCTGATTTTTTTAAAATTGTCAAAACTGATGTCTCTGATATAGGTTATGGTGATATTCTGAAACAAATTGTTTCACCAGGTTCTTCTGAACAGATTGTTCGCTTCTATTCTAGAATCTGAAATCATGTACAGCATAATTATAGTACTATTAAAACAGAAATATTATCTATAGTACTATGCATCTCTAAATTTCAAAGTGATTTGCTCAATCTTAAATTTCTTTTAAGAATTGATTGCAAAAGCGCTAAATATGTTTTAGAAAAATATATTCAAAATATTGCATCCAAATATATTTTTGTACGATGGCAAGCTATCTTAAATGTTTTTGATTTTGATATTGAATATATTAAAGGATCTGAAAATTCAATCCCTAATTTCCTTACCTGTGAATTTTTGCAGAAAAAATGAGTAAGAAAAAGAATCCAGAGAGTTTTCAGAGACCCCCGCCTCTCCCTGCTCCTCCAACTTTATCATTTTTGCCAATAGTAGCTTCCCCACTGGAAGTTGCTGCTAACAGATACACTGCTCTAGGAAAGATACCTAGACCAGAAAACCCCAGTTCTTTTGCTTCGGCATTAACTATGCCACATGATCCCTTATCCAATCTTTTAGCATTGACAAGACCCAGATTGCTTTCTGCTTCTAAAGCAGAAAATTACTAGAAAAAATATTTTCAGAATCTGTTTTACATCGAAAATTCGATACATACAGATCCTTTCAAAATAGCTTTTCATTAATTTTCCCTAAGTTGGCATTGGATTCCTAGAAATCCAACTAAACATCTAAAATTTTATCTTTCGATATTGTTTCACACTGGGTCAATATCTCTAAAATCGATCTATGACAAAGTAGATCCTTCAAAAATATTTTCTCACAACTGTTATCTGGTCAGTGTTATGACCCAACAGGAATGGGGATCCAATCTGAATACTCTTAAAAGTATACCGGACACATCAATTCAATATAATCATCATGATTATATTGATTCTTGGCTTCATTTTCCTTTTTACCAGACCCCAGATTTATCGCATTCTTGGTTTTTTAATTTTGACAAGAAATGAAAAACCAATTTTCCATTATGGTTTCAGCAATAGTGGTAACAATTTGGCCCTATTCCAGATATTTATCCTGACAGTTTGCAGCTAGTTCTCACCCATTTTAAAACGGCTGCTCCCCAAAAGATGGATCCTATGAATGTCAAATTACCATTCTTAATTCATTTTTGCTCCAGATATAAAATCCCATGGATCTGTTTGGTGTTAGGGTCATAGCAGCGATAGCCTTTTTGGTGAAGTCCATAGCCCAGAAACACACACTTAAGAGCACATGGGTCAAGCTTGGTTCGCTGGTTTTTGTGGAGGTGAACGAATACCACATAGCCAAAAACGCGAGGAGGAAGCTTTAAAATGGAAGGTAAGGAGTTATAGGTGGAAAGAGCTTGAAGTGGAGTTTGGAATTGCAAAACTTTAGAAGGCATGCGGTTGAGAAGATGGACCACAGTGGCTACGGCATCTGTCCAATGAGAATTAGGCACTTTAGCACCTAATAGTAAGGCACGAGCAGTCTCAAGAACGTGCCTGTTCTTCCTTTCGGCAATCCCGTTTTGTTGGGGGGTTTGAGAACACGAGATTTCATGAAGAATTCCATGCAGTTGAAAATATTCCCATAATCTATGATTAACATATTCACCACCATTATCTGATCTCAACACTTTAATTTGGGCAAAATATTGTGTCTGAATCATCATTTTAAAAGATTGGAATGACCTAAAAACTTCATCTTTATGTTTGAGTAAATAAAGCCATGTCATGCGGGTGCAATCATCCACAAACAGTACAAACTAGCGAATACCAAACAAGTTAGCCACAGGGGAAGGGCCCCAAACATCCAAATGGATCGAGGAAAAAGGAATGTCACTTTTATTGGAATTTAATGAATAAGTAGCACGATGGCTTTTGGCCAAAATACATGTCTCACATTTGAAGTCAACATTCGGTAATTTAGAGCACAATGTAGGAAATAAATATTTCATATAGCTGAATGAGGGATGTCCCAATCAATTATGCCAAAGCCAAAGTTGTCGTTCTTGAATACCATCGGATTGATGTACGTTATGTGCCTAATCCATACTGAAATCGTCCATGTAGTAAAGTCCCCCCCTCTTATTACCATGCCCAATGATCTCCTTGGTGAGAATATCCTGGAGAAAACAAAAGTTCGGATACATTAAGACAACATGATTCAACTCAGTAGTAACTTGACTAACAGATAGCAATTTATGTGATAGAGAGGGAACAAGGAGGATATGAGAGTTGCAGGGATGGAGATAGTTCCACAGTGCCCCAGCTCCCATAACAGGGGACACCATCCCATTGACATTTGCAATACTAGTACATCTGGGTGGAGATGTAAAGGAAAAATCTTGAGCCGTGAAGGTCATATGGTCAATGGCGTCGGAGTCTAAAAGCCATGATTTGCTATCTGTGCCTCGGTGAAAGATACAGAGTGCATGGCTGAGATTACTTGGGTCAGCATTAGGCAAAAAATCACGTGGTGTTGGACTCGGTGAGGCAAGGGAGAGATCTGGTTCAGCAGTCACCACAGCCGCCTTGCCTTTGACATCATCGGAACCTGAAGTATCAGGCCGTTTATTTGCCTGAAACTCCTCCCACTAATCGGGGTATCCGTGTAGCTTAAAACAGTTTTCACGTGTATGTTTGGTATTTCCATAGTGAGTGCATTTTGCTCCCTCTGATGGTTGGCGAGATCGTGTATTTTTACTTGACCTCCCACCACCCTGTGGAGCGGGAGAGTTCAACTTCAGACCCGTGGTAGCCAAAACCACACCATGAATGGGTTCTGTGCTTCCAGTCACCATCAGAGCTTGGCGAAGTGCTTCTCGATGAACATGCGCATAGGCTTGTTCGAGTGTAGGGAACGACCTCATCTGGAGCACATCACCTTGAATATTATCCAGACGATCATCAAGTCCATCTAGGAACACATACACGTGGTCTTCCTGAGTAAGGTTATTATAATGATGTATGTCCACAGCACATTCCATGGGGTTTGGACGCTGGAAATCTATCTCTCGCCACAGCCCCTAGAGATCATTGTAGTATTTTTCATGAGGTCCTCCTGCTTGCTTCAGTTGTGCTACACGACGTTGGAGATCATAAACTTGTGATGTGTCGCTGCCATCAAAATATGTAGTTGCAATGGAATCCCAAACCAGTTTGGCAGTGGGAAACCGAATAAAATTTCCAATCAAGGAAGAATCCATTGAATTGATAAGCCAACCTTTGACAATAGCATTATCAGTGCCCCACTTTCGAAAGGATGGATTAGTTTGGGGGGGTTGGCGAATATCGCCATTGATATATCCCAATTTATCCTTGCCGGAGATATACATCTCAATGACTTGGGACCAGAGAGCATAGTTGGTGCCGTCCAACTTGATGCCAATAGGAGCAGCGGAAGGTTCAGCTGTAAGGGTAGGAGTCTGCACTTTGGTTAGTACTTCGATCATTTTTGTAGTAAAGTCAGCGAAGAGGGTGTTTGTCTGGGTGAACCAGACTGGTTTTCGGATTTAGAGTCCGACATGTTTGCTGGGAACAGAGAAGGGAGTGGTGGGTGGGTGGGTGGGTGGGTTACGGAAGAGGTACAAGAACCAGGGTTGAGCCTGGGACTGATACCATGTCAAAAAGTATTCTTTCATTCATCATCTTTACATTAATCGTATACAAAGTATATATGCACTACAATAGAAACCTAGTATCAATTATACCCAGATTTTATGGCTCCAGTTTCAGATAGCTTGGAAAGGAAATAATTCTATTTTAATTCTATCCTAAATTACTTTACAGATTGATTCTAATTTACAGCTCACGCTAACATATATTTGAATCTTGTTCGAACCACATGTCGAGTGAAAATCTGGCTCGAGTCAAATGTCGAGCTAAGGTTGAGCGAGATTTTTGACACTCAATTTTCAGCTCTCAAGTCAGTCTCCACATGCAACTTAACAATCTCTCACTTGGAGACTGAGTCTCCACATGCCAGTCATTATTTCCAACCAAGTTCTATCATCTCTGCAGTTTACAACTTCTATCTTCAAGCTAGAAAACAAACTAAAGTTGAGCCCGACTTTTCCCACGTACATCGCTCTTAGTCAGCACATCCATTGGGCGATTCATAACTCTCACTGCACTAGGAATATTTGATCTCGAACCAATCTTGGAAATCACAACCAACTTCCCCAGGCTTACATGAGGAACGACAAAGTCACTCCCTTTGACTTCCTCATAAGTTTCATGTGATCAAGCCTGCATTTCTATACTCTTATATTTTCCTACAGATTACTGGATCCTGATGTCAAATACAAAGAGTTAGATTTCTTACCATACGCTAAAACCAGTGCACCTGTAGTGATCTTCCAAGCTCTTCCAGAGAACGCTATTGCATTACTGCTATCATCAAGATGTCTCACAGAGATCAGGTTATTCTTTAGATTTAGAATGTGTCAACTTGTTGTAAAGTCTACCCACCCCTATTTTGAAATGTGATTCACACATCACTCACTCTCACTACATCCAGTTTCTTTCCATAAGCCATATACATCTTTCCAAAATTACTAGCAACATAATTATGCATGATCTCTCGATATTAGGCGCTATGGAACGAAGCCCATGAATCTAACACCTAATCATCAATCAAACTGTGCACTGCAAGAAGTAGGGCATCATGAATTTATTCTACTACTACATTCACATCATCATCCTAGCACTTTCTTGATTCCTACATTTTCTCTTGATATGGCCTAGCTTCCATAACTCCAGCCTATGATCTACTGTCCAGATCCTGTCTTGCTCTTCCCTCTGCTTTTGGAGCCTAACCTGTAATGTCCTTTGCCCCGATCATGTCACATACGTCGTCATAGTTCAGTTTCATCTTACTAGCTGAACTACTCACAACCATTCTTATGGCCTCCCAACTATTTGGCAGCGATGCTAACATAATTAACATTCTAATCTCATCATAAAACTAAATCTCTACAGAAGACAATTGATTTGTAATCGGGTTGAATTCATTCAAGTGTTGGGCCAAAACATATATTCCAACATTTTTAGATTGAACAATTTCTTCATCAAGTACACTTTGTTATTTGCTGATGTCTTTTCATACATACCTGACAAAGTCGTCATGAGACCTTTCATAATTTTCTCCTTACTAACATTATGTGCCACTGTTCTAGACAAGATCAGCCAAACAATTCTCAAAACCTATCGATCTAACAGGGTCCACTCAGTATCATTCACGCTTTTCGACTTCTTTCCCAACAGTAGAAGGTAGAGCATTTGCTCATAAAGATAGTCCTCGATCTATATCTTCCAATACCCAAAATCAATAACGTCACACTTCTCGATCCCGGGTGTGTTCACTTCTCTCTAGCCATCCTTGTCCTTTAGATCCAACATTGGCTCTTGATACTAGTTGTTGTCGCAAAATACACACACACCAATGATGGAAAATAAAAGTGAAAACAAATACAATCAATCATACAATACAAAATTTACATGATTCGACAAATTGTCTATTTCCACAGAGCTGCAGAAATCTTATTAACTAGAGGGGATAAAAATCATTCAATCTCAACTCACTCTCTTTAGGATTTTTTGCTTTCTCACACAATATGCACTCATTAGACAACTGTTCTCTCTTAAAATATGTTAAAAATCGTGTTTAAGCAGTCAAATATAAAATATTTATATAAAAAACAGCGTTGTAAATTCTAATTTTGAAATTCCTGTGAATCTAGCTCGAGCGAAGTGCGAACGAGTATTGAGTGAAACTCTTTGTTTGAATCTCATTCGAACCACATGTCGAGCGAGTGTTGAGTGAGAATCTGGCTCGAGCCAAATATCGAGTCAGGGTCGAGCGAGATTCTTGAAATTTGATTTTTAGCTCCTAAACCAGTTTGCACATGCAAACCCAACAATTATGTATTAAAAGATGCTTCCAGAAGAAGATCATTGGCTAGGTTTGAATACAAAAAATAGCATTTCATATCATCTCATTTAATCGTTATAAATTTTTCAACTTTTCATACAAAATGCTATAATAATAGGGGTGTAAAAACAAATAAAAAAAAATCAGAAAATCAGTCCGAACAAGACCAGATTGGTTGGTTCAGTTCGATTTTTGATTGGATTGGTCAAGAATCGGTTTCTCTATTTTAAAAATCAATCATAATTAGTCCAAAATTGATTATGTTTAGGACCAGATCGGACTGATCTGCATACTTATATATTATTATATATAATTTTTATGTATAATATATAAATTATATGACATAAGATTTTAATTTTAAACATGAACATTTATTTGATCATATATTTTATATATATAATACATACTAATTAGATTTTATGGCTTAATAAATTGTCAATATATTTCTTTTGATAAATATGTTAGTAATACTAATATATATTAATATATTAATTGCTATATTATCACTAACATATAGTAATAGTACTAGACCAAGAGTATTACTATATACTAACAGCATTAATGTATTACTAATAAATATACATGTTAATATATATATATATACCAGTATGTGTTACGAAATGTAGCAGAGTAAGATTAGAGACCTAGACTTAGGAAGTACCTGAGTTTTGTCTTGGTTTTTACCAAGATGAGCAAGATATTTAAATCCAGTTCATCAGTTACTTCCAGATCAGGATTACCACCTGATATTATTAATGAAGAAGATTGTGTTTTTGAACAAAATGATTTGCCAGATATTGATCGATGGCATATGTCAAAGATTGATTCTGATTTTTTTTTTTATAATAAAACCTGGAAAGAGAAGGTTTTTGCTACGAAATTCAAGGTGAATTCTGACCGTTGAGCGCACCTTCGCTATTTCAAAAACCTAGTAAAAATGCTGTCTCTTTCAGCATAATGTCATCACTGATATTAAGCAGAAAGGTTTTACTTTCATGCATATTGCATCAGTTCAGGTTTCAAGCCTCTGATAAGGCGAGGCATCAATGCATCTGTTCTTCTTTGTTTGCGAGATGACAGATTTAAGAATTTTGAGGACAGTAAGTTTGGGATTGTCCAAACTTTCCTGGCTGAAGGTCTAGTGCATTTTGATTGTTATCCTGATTTAACTGTTGATTTACGTGATAGAAATGTTTTGGATGTGTTAACCTTTAACATTTTGACTTCTGGTTTTGATATGATTGAAGGCAGTAGACTTCTTGCTTTGGTTTACCACATTTATTATCGTTTGATGAAGACTAGCTTTAACCCTAAGGCTAAGATCAAATCTGCAAGAGACCAGACCCTTCTGATGTAGAGTTCTACTTCTAGTGCTCACATCAGAATACCCAAAATGATACATTAGAGAGATGTTTCTCTCTCAGATGAGTGGATCCTTCAAAAGGATTACCACCAGTGGAGATTGTATCTTAGGATAAAGATCTCGACTTAATTCAACAGTACCTTGAAGGCACTGTAAAAATTTCATTTGACGGACTATCCTTAGCCAATGAAAGGAGACATTCTTTCGCCGACCCTAGATCATCTTGATCTTCGGATCCAAGAATTAGTAGAGATGCAAATCTCAAATAATTTTTGGAGGATTCTGGCAAAATAGCAAATCCTACTCGTCCAGTTTTTATTCAGGAAATTCCCAATTGAAAATCCTCTAATTTAAAGCTGAAAGGTGTTTCTTTCGATTCACAAGTTACTTCAGCTTATTATACAACCAAGGATGACATTCCATCATATAAGGGAAAGGATAAAAAAGAAGACATTGAGGTAGAAGATGATTTTTCTACATCACCGACACCTATGTCATCGACAGTTTCGGATTTAGCTATGAACACACCACCATTACACCAACAATTGATGATGATGTGTAAATCTTTTGATCCTGATATGGTCGCTTTGTTTAATGATTTTAATAGCATGGAAAACCGTCCTAAGCGAAAAGCTTATGATACGAATTTTAGTCTGATTGAAAAGAAACAAGTTAGACAAAAATGGAAAGAATTGATGTATGCTTCAAACAAGCATATTTTTTTCTTTGATTTCCTTGAAAATCATTATGATTTAAAAAATTATTCTTTAAATGTTTTAAAGACCAATTTTATAAAAGCTGAAGACAAAACCGTTGTAAAATGCAGAGTCATCCCTCACTTGAAACCATTTTGATTTCAGTACAAGGAGCTGAGGTTAAAGTTTCACCTTTTAAAGTTCCAGCTGCAGAAGATGCTAAGTTTCCTCAGATTTCTTTGGAAACAAGAAAGATCATTGAGCAAAATAATTTTGTCAACACTGTCCTCCATACAACAGGCCAACAATTAGATTGTATTGAGAACAAAGTTGAAAAACCCATTTCTGAAAAAACTTCAGCTAGTTTTCAAAACCTCTTGAAAAACCTTAAATTATTTTACCAGAGAACAGGCAAAAGACTGATAATGCCAGTACTTTGGATAAAATTGATCAAATGCTAGCTCAAATTAAGCTAGAAAAACCCTCCACTAATGCTTTGGACAAAAGTGGCCAAGGAGTTGATTCTGATTTTATTGAAGTTTATACAGATGACTCTTTGGTAGATGATTCTG
This sequence comes from Platycarya strobilacea, assembly GCA_036898215.1. Taxonomy (NCBI): domain Eukaryota; kingdom Viridiplantae; phylum Streptophyta; class Magnoliopsida; order Fagales; family Juglandaceae; genus Platycarya; species Platycarya strobilacea. Next base: position 23,103,563 of record CM072546.1, on the reverse strand, counting down.
TCATTAATGATGATTTTAAAACATGTTCATTGGAAAAACCTGAAATAGCCAGACTTATTTCTACTAGACCTACGGGTTTTTGAAGAACTGGTTCACCAGGCCTACTCCACCAGATTTACAAATTGAAGAACGTATGTTTTAAAATCAATTTTCAGCCAGTGCTGACAGGATATATGAGTGGAATATTGATGGACAATCTGAACAAGAAGTCCTTAATACTCTGCAAAAAATGTCCATGGTTGCTGATACTTATATTAATAATAATATCTTGCAACCAGACATCGTTAAAATGTTAGTTTATGGTTTTACAGGCATGCTTCGTTTTTGGTGGGACAAACATCTCTCTGAAGAAGCGAGACAAATGATTCAATTTGTTGTTAAGCAAAATGATGATGGAACGCTTGTTTTTGATACCACCATAGGACGAGAAATCTCTGATGGTATTAATACTTTGATTTATATGATTATTAAGCATTTTATTAGAACCCCTTCCAATATTACTAATCGTGTTTTTGATTATTTGAATAATTTGAGATGTCCTAACATGTCAGATTATAATTGGTATGAAAGTGTTTTTATGTCTTGTGTTTTGCAACGAGATGATTCTGATAAGCCTTACAGGAAGGAGAAATTTATTGATGGTCTCCCTCATTTGTTTCCTCTAAAGGTTAAGGACTCACTACTTGTTTCTTCCGGCAGACTTGATTACGATAGTTACACTTACGGGAATATTACTAGCGTAATAAAAAAATTCAGTATCAGTATGTGCAATGATCAAAAACTTATCAATCAATAGATAAAAGATAGAAAGGGAGCCAAATATAAGATGAAAAATTTCTGTCAACAATTTAGCTTTCCTCCAATCGCCCCATCTTGATAAAAGAGAAAGCATTTTAAAAATGTTTTCAAAAAACCTCATGGGGAAAATAGGAGAAAAACCCGTGATGAAATTTACAAAAAACCTTTTCATTAATTTTTGCATAAAAAATCTTTGAAAAACCCATCTAATGGGACATGTTTTAACTGCGGCAAAAAAGGATACTAATTGATAAATGTCCTAATCCTAAAAAACCTAGTAAGTTAAAAAAAAAAGAAGCTTAATGCCTTGAATATTGGTGAAGATGACCAGCAAGAACTGTTTCACCTCCTGGAAAACAGTACTTCATCTTCTGACCAAGATGAACTCAGCTTTAGTGATTCAGAATATCACTCAGATGCTGAACCATTTAATTCAACAATGATTAAACTTGGCTGCAATTGCAGTGGTTCTTGTTGCAACTCCAGAGTTAAGACAATTAATGTTTTAATTAAGGAAGAAGAACAAGAGAACCTCATTTTAACTTTGATTTCTCAAGTTGAGAATATTGAGCTAAAAGTGAAATATCTCAATTAGCTCAAGAAAATTATGACTCACAAAGAGCCGTCAACTTCTCAAGAGAATATCAATTTTTAAGAAACATTAAGACGTTTCGATAAGAAACCGAAAAATGTTTCAATAAATGATTTATAGTATGAAATTTCTTTAATCAAGAAAGAGCTTGTTGAATTCAAAACTGAGATAAACTCCCTCAAACTTGAAAATTCATATTTTAAACGAGATTTGCTTTCTTTAAAAATTGAACAACATTTTGATCAAGCATGTCCTTTCGATGATGAGGAAACAAAAGTTCCAGACCATGATGAATCCTTTGAACCTTTCAAGGCCATTTGTCTGCTTAAACAACCTATACCTACCAAATGGTATTCTAAGGTTGAAATTGTTGTTTGCCATGAATTCTCTTTTTCTGTTGTTGCTTTAATTGATTCAAGCTCGGATCTTAATTGTATCGGTGAAGACTTAGTTCCTACTAAGTACTTCAAAAAATCCTTTGAGAAAATCTCAGCGGCAAATGGCTCCAAGATGAAAATCAATTATGAGATCAATAATGCCCATGTTTGTCAAGATAATGTTTGTTTTAGAATTTCATTTGTTTTGGTTAAAAACATGACTTGGGATGTTATTTTAGGAATGCCTTTTATTAATTCCATCTGTCCCTTTCTGACTAAAAAAGATGGGATTACTACCGATCCCTTCGGACAGAAAGTGAAATTTAAATTTGCTTCCAAATTTGATGCCGATACGTCAAAAAGAAAAACATCTTTAATTTCTGCAAAGATTAATTATTTGAATTTCCTCCAACAGGAAGTGAGATTTAAAAAGATTTTTGAGCATTTATCTGATCTATTACTTCAATAAAAAATTGATGATTTTCATAAAAAATTAATTTTTGATATTTGCTCCGACTTTCCAAATGCTTTTTGGAATCGGAAAAAACATGAAGTTGCTCCGACCTTCCAACTAAGGCTTGACCTATTCAAATTAATAGTGAGACTTTGGAATTTTGCAAAAAAGAAGTTGCCGATCTTCTTCAGAAAGGTCTTATCAGGTATAGTAAGTCACCTTGGTCATGTGCTGCATTCTATGTCTAGAAAAATGCTAACATCGAGCGTGGGACACTCCGTTTAGTCATAAATTACTAACCTTTGAACAAAGTGTTGGTATGGATCAGATACCCTATTTCCAACAAAAATGACTTAGTTCATAGGTTTAGTGATGCATTCATTTTTTCTAAGTTTGATCTTAAGTTTGAATTTTGGCAGATCCAAATTAGTGAACCTGACCGATACAAGACTGCTTTCAATACTCATTTTGGTCACTATGAGTGGAACGTGATGTCATTTGGGCTAAAAAATGCTCATAGTGAATTTCAAAACATCATGAATGATATTTTCAATAGTTTCACCCATTTTACTATTATTTATATTGATGATGTTCTAATCTTTTCAAAATCCATTGATGATCACTAGAAACATTTGTTAACTTTTCTTGATATCATTCGACATAATGGTCTGGAGGTTTCTGCAAAAAGGATTAAATTATTCCAAACCAAGATTAGATTCCTTGGTTATGATATTTCTGAAGGAAAAATCAAGCTAATTCAAAGAGCTATTGAATTTGCTAACAAATTCTCTGATACCATACTTGATAAAACTCAGCGCCAAAGATTTCTTGGTTCGCTGAATTACATTGCAGATTTTTACAAGGACATGAGAAAACAGTGTCGTCCTCTTTTTGAGAGACTTCAACTCAGTCCTCCTCTGTGGACCGATATCCACACTAATTTAATTAGGCAAATGAAGGCATATGTCAAAACTCTTCCATACCTTTGAATACCTAATTCTGATTCTTTTAAAATTTTCGAAACTTATGCCTCTGACATAGGTTATGGTGGCATTCTGAAACAAATTGTTTCGCCAGATTCTTCTGAACAGATTGTTCGCTTCCATTCTGGAACCTGGAATCATGCACAACATAATTATAGTACTATTAAAAAAGAAATATTATCTATAGTACTATGCATCTTTAAATTTCAAAGTGATCTGCTTAATCAAAAGTTTCTTTTAAGAATTGATTGCAAAAGCGCTAAATATGTTTTAGAAAAATATGTTCAAAATATTGCACCCAAAAATATTTTTGCATGATGGCAAGCTATCTTAAGTGTTTTTGATTTTGATATTGAATATATTAAAAGATCTGAAAATTCGAACCCTAATTTCCTTACCCGTGAATTCTTGCAGAAAAAATGAGTAAGAAAAAGAAGCTAGAGAGTTCCCAGAGGCCCCCGCCTCTCCCTGCTCCAACTTCATTATTTCTGCTAATAGTAGCTTCCCCACTAGAAGTTGCTAACAGATACACTGCTCTAGGAAAGATACCTAGACCAGAAAACCCCAGTTCTTTTACTTCAGCATTAAGTATGCCACATGATCCCTTGTCCAATCATTTGGCATTAGCAAGACCTAGATTGCCTTCTGCTTCCAAGCGGAAAATTACCTGAAAAATTATTTTTAGAATCTGTTTTACATCGAAAATTTGATACATACAGATCCTTTCAAAATAGCTTTTCATTATTTTTTCCCATGTTGGCATTGGATTCCTAGAAATCCAACTAAAGATCTAAAATTTTATCTTTTGATATTGTCTCACACTGGGTTAATATCTCTAAAACCGATCTACGACAAAGTAGATCCTTCAAAAATCTTTTCCCACAACTGTTATCTGGTCAGTGTTATGACCCAACAGGAATGGGGATCCAATCCGAATACTCTTAAAAGTATTCCGGACACGTCAATTCAATATAATTATCATGATTATATTGATTCTTGGCTTCATTTTCCTTTTTACCAGACCCCAGATTTATCACATTCTTGGTTCTTTAATTTTGACAAGAAATGCAAAACCAAATTTCCATTATGGTTTCAGCAATGAGGGCAACAAATTGGCCCCATTCCAGATATCTATTCTGACAGTTTGCAGCCAGTTTTCACCCATTTTAAAACGGTTGCTCCCCAAAAATGGATCCTATGAATGCCAGATTACCATTCTTAATTCATTTTTGCTCTAGAAATAAAATCTCATGGCTACTAAAATGGACCTACGAAAAAAATGGAGATGTTCTTGTTTGTCGCTTTTTTGTCAAAAATTGGGATAAATTCCAGCACTCTTCACATCTTGTGTCCAAGGTTTTGAAAGACTTTCCATCACTGGTTCCTAATTTAAAGGACTAGGAGGAGTTTCCCTCACCAAAAACACAAGAAGAATTATTAACCTTTCCTTTTCCCGAAATTAAAGAAAAGGATACACCAAGTTCATCTTCTAAGTAAGAGAAGAAGACTTCAATTTCGCCAAAGAAGAAAGACTCATATACAAAAAGTTCTTAAAAAAAAAAAAGATTCCAAGAAGAAGCAAAATAGAGATATGATTGAACTATTGAAGAAATCCATCGAAGGACAATATAATAGCATGATGCTATTAAAAAAATCCATTGAGGATCAAAACAATAGTGAATATTCAGTTGAAGAATCAGACGCTTCTAATAATTACCATAGTTTTGAATTCCGTTCCGTTCTGATGCCTCAACTGGAACACTATACCTCCTTATTCCGTTCCGGTCCAAATTCCGGCCCATTCCGGTCATTACGGTCAAATTCCGACCGTTCCAGTCAAATTCCGGTTCAAATTTCGGTCGTTCCGGTTTCTATTTTGGTTTAGATTATTTTTGTAATTATTTTTGTATTTGAATGATATTTTTTTAAAAATTTTAAATTTAGATGATATTTAATTAATTTTAGAATATAAATATTATTTATATACTTTGTAATTTTAAATATGTCTTTTTTTAAATATCATTATTTTTAATATTTTATCTATTTATTTATTTTTGTATCTCAACTCAAATTTGTATTTTTTTAACTTATAATCATTTTATAAATCTTCAATTCTTCTAATATGTACAGACATATATGATACACATTTACATATATATGTCTTTATTCTATTAGTTGTTAGTTTATATATATATATATATATATATATTATAATATATAATTAATCCCGAAACGGCACACCGGAACAGACCGATACAGAAATATTCCATTCTAGTGTCTCAACCAAAACGATCATCGAAACGGAATTCAAAACTTTGATAATTACAACAATATTTTCGGACATGACAAAGAGTATTCTTCGCCCGATCTCAGAGAATCCTAATTGTAGTCCACTCAAATAACCTGTTGGTACAAGAAGACAAAATATTTTCGGTACAGACAACTTTGCTTTTTCAAAAGTGACAACACAAAATGACAAGTCCATTTCTTGCACTTGGTGCAGAGCTACTTTTGCTTTTGCCTTTTGCTTTTACTATTTCGCCCGTGATTTACTCCAGGTTTCACTTTTGTAAAGGCTCCTTCATCTATAAAAGGAGACCTTAGTTTTCATTTGAGGGCAGAGCGTTTTCCCTTTTCTCTCTGATAATAAGTTTGCTCCCAACCTTTGAAATTCTGAATCTTGTAATTTTGTTTAAATTGTGTAAGTTTATTTTATAAATGAAGAATCTTTTGGTTCAAAATTATCTTCATTAATTATTTTTGCATAGCATTACATGTATTTGGTCGGCTCCAGCGCCTCATATTTGTTTCATATTTCAAATTATCTATCTCAGATTATCCAGTTATCTGGTCCTTTATTATATTTTCCATCATTTAATCTATTTCAAAAACCCAGGAAAAATGTCATCTTTTTTAGCATAATGTCATCACCGATATTAAGCAGAAAGGTTTTACTTTCATGCATATTGCATCAGTTCAGGTTGCCATCAAGCTTTCGATAAGGCGAGGCATCAATGCATCTGTTCTTCTTTGTCTACGTTATGGTAGATTTAAGAATTTTGAGGACAGTAAGCTTGGGATTGTCCTAACACCACAAACGCGGAAGTAAGTGTAAATAGATTAAATGATGGAAAATATAATAAAGGACTAGATAACTAGAGGACTAGATAACTGGATAATCTGAGATAGATAATCTAAAATATGAAACAGATTTGAGATGGCAAAGTCGACCAAATGCATGTAATGCTATACAAAAATAATTAATGAAGATAACTTTGAACCAAAAGATTCTTCATTTATAAGATAAACTTACACAATTTAAACAAAATTACAAGATTCAGAATTTCAAAGGTTGGGAGCAAACTTCTTATCAGAGAGAAGGGAGAAAATGCTCTGCCTTCAAATGAAAACTAAGGTCTCCTTTTATAGATGAAGGAGCCTTTACAAAAGTGAAACCCAAAGTAAATCACGGGCGAAATAGTAAAAGCAAAAGTAGCTCTGCACCAAGCGCCAGAAATGGGCTTGTCATTTTGTGCTGCTGTTACTTTTGAAAAAGTAAAATCGTCTACACCGAAAGTATTTTATCTTCTTATGCTGACAGGTTATCTGAGTCGACTGCAATTAGGGTTCCGAGATCGGGTGGAGAATACTCTTTGTCATGTCCAAAAATATTGCTATAATTATCAGAAGCGTTTGATTCTTTAGCTGAATCTTCACTATTGTTTTGATCCTTAATGGATTTTTTTAATAGCATCATGCTATTATGTTGTCCTTCGATGGATTTCTTCAATAGTTCAATCATATCTCTGTTCTGCTTCTTCTTGGAGTCTTTCTTTGAAGAAGAAGAACTTTCTGTATTTGAGTCTTTCTTCTTTAGTGAAATTGAAGTCTTCTTTTTTGAGAAAGTCTTTTTCTTTTGCTTAGAAGATAAACTTGGTGTATCCTTTTCTTTAATTTCGGAAAAAGGAAAGGTTAATTCTGTTTGTATTTTTGGTGAGTGAAACTCCTCCCGGTCCTTTAAATTAAGAACCAGTGATGGAAAGTCTTTCAAAACCTTGGACACAAGATCTGGAGAGTGTTGGAATTTATCCCAATATTTGACAAAAAAACGATGAACAAGAACATCTCTGTTCTTTTCGTAGGTCCATTTTAGTATCCATGGGATTTTATATCTGGAGCAAAAATGAATTAAAAATGGTAATTTGGCATTCATAGGATCCATTTTTTGGGGAGCAACCGTTTTAAAATGGATGAGAACTGGCTGCAAACTGTCAGGATAGATATCTGGAATGGGGCCAATTTGTTGCCACCATTACTGAAACCATAATGGAAATCTGGTTTTGCATTTCTTGTCAAAATTAAAGAACCAAGTATGTGATAAATCTGGGGTCTGGTAAAAAGGAAAATAAAGCCAAGAATCAATATAATCATGATAATTATATTGAATTGACGAGTCCGGTATACTTTTAAGAGTATTCAGATTGGATCCCCATTCCTGTTGGGTCATAACACTAACCAGATAACAGTTGTGAGAAAAGATTTTTGAAAGATCTACTTTGTCGTAGATCGGTTTTAGAGATATTGACCCAGTGTGAGACAATATCGAAAGATAAAATTTCAGATCTTTAGTTGAATTTCTAGGAATCCAATGCCAACTTGGGAAAAAATAATGAAAAGCTATTTTTAAAGGATCTGTATGTATCGAATTTCGATGTAAAACAGATTCTGAAAATAATTTTTCTGGTAATTTTATGCTTTGGAAGCAGAAAACAATCTGGATCTTGCCAATGCCAAAGGATTGGACAAGGGATCATGTGGCATAGTTAATGCCGAAGCAAAAGAATAGGGCTTTTCTGGTCTAGGTATCTTTTCTAGAGCAGTGTATCTGTTAGCAACTTCCAGTGGGGAAGCTACTATTGACAAAAATAATGAAGTTGGAGCAGGGGGAGGCGGGGGCCTCTAGGAACTCTCTGGCTTCTTTTTCTTAATCATTTTTTCTGCAAGAATTCACGGGTAAGGAAATAAAGGATCGAATTTTCAGATCCTTTAATATATACAATATCAAAATAAAAAAACACTTAAGATAGCTTGTCATTGTGCAAAAATTTGTTTGGATGCAATATTTTGAACATATTTTTCTAAAACATATTTAGCGTTTTTGCAGTCATTTCTTAAAAGAAATTTAAGATTGAGCAGATTGCTTTGAATTTATAGATGAATAGTACTATAGATAATATTTCTTTTTTAATAGTACTATAATTATGCTGTGCATGATTCCAGGTTCCAGAATGGAAGTGAACAATCTGTTCAGAAGAACTTGGTGAAACAATTTGTTTCAAAATGCCACTATAACCTATGTCAGAGACATCAGTTTCGACAATTTTAAAAGAATCAGAATTATGTATTCTAAGGCATGAAAGAGTTTTGACATATGCCTTAATTTGCTTAATTAAATTAGTGTGGATATCGGTCCACGGAGGAGAACTGAGTTGAAGTCTCTCAAAAGAGAGGACGACACTGTTTTCTCATGTCCTTGTAAAAATCTGCAATGTAATTCAACGAACCAAGAAATCTTTGAAGCTGAGTTTTATCAAGTATGGTATCAGGGAATTTGTTAGCAAATTCAATAGCTCTTTGAATTGGCTGATTTTTCCTTCAGAAATATCATAACCAATGAATCTAATCTTGGTTTGGAATAATTTAATCTTTTTTACAGAAACTACCAGACCATTATGTTGAATGATATTAATAAAAGTCGACAAATGTTTTCAGTGATCATCAATGGATTTTGAAAAGATTAGAACATCATCAATATAAACAATAGTAAAATGGGTGAAACTATTGAAAATATCATTTATGATGTTTTGAAATTCACTAGGAGCATTTTTTAGCCCAAATGGCATTACATTCCACGCATAATGACCAAAAGGAGTATTGAAAGCAGTCTTGTATCGGTCAGGTTCCATAATTTGGATCTGCCAAAATCCAGATTTAAGATCAAATTTAGAAAAAATGATTGCATCACTAAGCCTATGAATTAAGTCATTTTTGTTGGGAATAGGGTATCTGAACCATTCCAACACTTTGTTCAAAAGTTTTTGGACATAGAATGCAGCACAGGACCAAGTGACTTACTATGCCTGATAAGACCTTTCTGAAGAAGATCTACAATTTTTTTTTTCAAAATTCCAAAGTCTCACTATTCTTTTGAATAGGTCGAGCCTCAGTTGGAATTTTTTTTCACAAAAATCTTTAACTTAAGGTAAAGAAACTTCATGTTTTTTTTCGATTCTAAAAAGTATTTGGAAGGTCGAAGCAAATATCAAAAATCTATTTTTTTTATGAAAATCATCAATTTTTTATTGAAGTAATGGATTAGATAAATACTCAAAAATCTTTTTAAATTTCACTTCCCGTTGGAGGAAATTCAAATGATTAATCTTTGCAGAAATTTAAGATGTTTTTCTCTTTGACGTATCGGTGTCAAATTTGGAAGCAAATTTAAACTTCACTTTTTGTCCAGAGGGATCAGTAGTAATTCCATCTTTTTCAATCAGAAAGGGACAAATAGAATTAATAAAAGGCATTCCTAAAATAACATCCCAAGTCATGTTTTTAACCAAAACAGACGGAATTCTAAAACAAACAATATCTTGACAAACATGGGCATTATTGAGCTCATAATTGATTTTCATCTTGGAGCTATTTTCCGCCGAGAGTTTCTCAGAGGATTTTTCAAAGTACTTAGTAAGAATTAAGCCTTCACGGATACAATTAAGATTCGAGCCCGAATCATATAAAGCAATAATAGAAAAAGAGAATTCATGGCAAACAACAATTTCAACCTTAAAATACCATTTGGTAGGCATAGGTTGTTTAAGCAAACAAATGGCCTTTAGAGGTTCCAATGATTCACCATGGTCTGGGACTTTTGTTTCCTCATTATCGAAAGGACATGCTTGATCAAAATGTTGTTCAATTTTTAAATAAAGCAAATCTTGTTTAAATTATGAATTTTTAAGTTTAGGGAGTTGATCTCAGTTTTGAGTTCAACAAGTTTTTTCTTGATTAAAAAAATTTCATGCTATAAATCATTTGTTGAAACATATTTCAGTTTCTTATCGAAACGTCTTAATGTTTCTTGAAAACTGATTTTCTCTTGAGAAGTTGACGGCTCTCTACGAGTTATAGTCTTCTTGAGCTGATTGGGATATTTCTCTTTTAACTCAATATTCTTAACTTGAGAAATCAAAGTTAAAAGGAGGTTTTCTTGTTCTTCTTCCTTAGTTAAAACATTAATTGTCTTAACTCTGGAGTTACAACAAGAACCACTGCAATTGCAGCCAAGCTTAATCATTGCTGAATTAAATGGTTCAGCTTTTGAGTGATATTCTGAATCACTAGAACTGAGTTTATATTGGTTAGAAGATGAAGTGCTGTTTTCCAGGAGGTGAAACAGTTCTTGCTGGTCATCTTCACCAATATTCAAGGCATATTAAGTTTTTTTTTTTTTTAACTTACTGGACTTTTTAGGATTAGGACATTTATCAATTAGTGTCCTTTTTTGCCGCAGTTAAAATATGTCCCTTTAGAAGGGTTTTTCAAAGATTTTTTATGCAAAAATTTTTTTATGAAAAAGTTTTTTGTAAATTTCATCACGGGTTTTTCTCCTGTTTTCTCCATGAGGTCTTTTGAAAATATTTTTAAAATGCTCTCTCTTTTCTCGAAATGGGGCGATTGGAGGAAGGCCAAATTGTTGACAGAAATATCTCATCTCATATTTGGCTCTCTTTCTATCTTTCATCTGTTGATTGATAAGCTTTTGATCATTGCACATACTGATACCAAGTTTTTTTTATTACGCTAGTAATATTCCTGTAGGTGTAACTATCATAATCAAGTCTGCCGAAAAAATCAAGTAGTGAGTCCTTAACCTTTAGAGCAAACAAATGAGGGAGACAATCAATAAATTTCTCATTTCAGTAAGGATTATCAGAATCATCTCGTTGCAAAACACGAGACATAAAAACACTTTCATACCAATTATAATCTGACATGTTAGGACATCTCAAATTGTTCAAATAATCAGAAACACGATTAGTAATATTGGAAGGGGTTCCAATAAAATGCTTAATAATCGTATAAATCAAAGTATTAACATCAACAGAGATTCCTCGTCCTATGGTGGTATCAAAAACAGGCGTTCCATCATCATTTTGCTTAACTACAAATTGAATCATTTGTCTCGCTTCTTCAGTGAGATGTTTGTCCCACCAAGAATGAAGCATGCCTGGAAAACCAGAAACTAACATCTTAAAGATGTCTGGTTGCAAGATATTATTATTAACATAAGCATCAGCAACCATGGACATTTTTTTTCAGAGTATTGAGGACTTCTTGTTCAAATTGTCCATCAATATTCCACTCATATATCCTGTCAGCGCTGGCTGAAAATTGATTTTGAAACATACGTTCTTCAATTTGTAAATCTGGTGGAGTAGGCCTGGTGAACCAGTTCTTCAAAAAACCCGTAGGTCTAGTAGAAGTAAGTCTGGCTATTTCAGGTTTTTCCAATGAACATGTTTTAACATCATCATTAATGACAGAATCATCTATCGAATAGTCATTTGTATAAACTTCAATAAAATCAGAATCAACCCCTTAGCCACTTTTGTCCAGAGCATTAGTGGAGGGTTTTTCTAGCTTAAATTGAGCTAGCATTTGATCAATTTTATCCAAAGTACTGGCATTATCAGTTTTTTGCCTGTTCTCTGATAAAATAATCAAAGGTTTTTTAAGAGGTTTTGAAAATTAGCTGAAGTTTTTTCAGAAATGGGTTTTTCAACTTGGTTCTCAATACAGTCCAATTGTTGGCCTATTGTATGGAGGATAGTGTTGACAAAATTATTTTACTCAATGATCTTTCTTGTTTCCAAAGAAATCTGAGGAAACTTAGCATCTTCTGCAGCTGGAACTTTAAAATGTGAATCTTTAACCTTAGCTCCTTGTACTGAAATCAAAATGGTTTCAAGTGAGGGATGACTCTGCATTTTACAACGGTTTTGTCTTCAGCTTTTGTAAAATTGGTCTTTAAAACATTTAAAGAATAATTTTTTAAATCATAATGATTTTCAAGGAAATCAAAGAAAAGAATATGCTTGTTTGAAGCATACATCAATTCTTTATATTTTTGTCTAACTTGTTTCTTTTCAGTCAGACTAAAATTCGCATCATAAGCTTTTCGTTTAGGACGGTTTTCCAAGCTATTAAAATCATTAAAGACCATATCGGGATCAAAAGATTTACACATCATCATCAATTGTTGGTATAATGGTGGTGTGTTCAAGCTAAATTTGATACTGTCGGTGATGTAGAAGAATCATCTTCTACCTCAATTTCTTCTTTTTTAGCCTTTCCCTTATATGATGGAATGTCATCCTTGGTTGTGTAATAAACTGAAGTAACTTGTGAATCGAAAGAAACACCTTTCAGCTTTAAATCAGAGGATTTTTCCTTGGGAATTTCCTGAATAAACACTGGACGAGTAGGATTTGCTATTTTGGCAGAATCCTCCAAAAATGATTTGAGATTTGCATGTCTACTAATTCTTGGATCCGAAGAACAAGACTATCTAGGGCCGGCGAAAGAATGTCTCCTTTCATTGGCTAAGGATAGTTCGTCAAATGAAATTTTTACAGTGCCGTCAAGGTACTGTTGAATTAAGTCGAGATCTTTATCCTAAGATACAATTTCTATTGGTGGTAATCCTTTTGAAGGATCCACTCATCTAGGAGAGAAACATCTCTCCAATATATCATTTTTGGTATTCTGACGTGAGCACTAGAAGTAGAACTCTGCATCAGAAGGGTCTGGTCTCTTGCAGATTTGATCTTAGCCTTAGGGTTAAGGCTAGTTTTCATCAAACGATAATAAATGCGGTAAACCAAAGCAAGAAGTCTACTGCCTTCAATCATATCAAAACCAGAAGTCAAAATATTAAGGGTTAACACATCCAAAACATTTCTATCATGTAAATCAACAGTTAAATCAGGATAACAATCAAAATGCATTGGACCTTCAGCCAGGAAAGTTTGGACAATCCCAAGTTTACTGTCCTCAAAATTCTTTAATCTGTCATCACACAGACAAAGAAGAACAGATGCATTGATGCCTCGACTTATCAGAGGCTTGATGGTAACCTGAACTGATGCAATATGCATGAAAGTAAAACCTTTCTGCTTAATATCAGTGATGACATTATGCTGAAAGAGACGACATTTTTCCTGAATTTTTGAAGTAGCGAAGGTGCGCTCAACGGTCAGGATTCACCTTGAATTCCGTAGCAAAAACCTTCTCTTTCCAGGTTTTATTATAAAAAGAATCAGAATCAATTTTTGACCTATGCCATCGATCAATATCTGGCAAATCATTTCGTTCAAAAACACAATCAGAATCATTAATAATATCAGGTAGTAATCCTGATCTGGAACTAACTGATGAACTGGATCTAAACATCTTGCTCATCTTGGTCAAGACCAAAACAAAACTCAGGTACTTCCTAAGTCTAGGTCTCTAACCTTACTCTACTGCATTTCGTAACACATGCCGGTATATATATATTAACATGTATATTTATTAGTAATACATTAATGCTGTTAGTATATATTAATACTCTTGGTCTAGTACTATTACTATATGTTAGTGATAATATAGCAATTAATATATTAATATATATTAGTATTACTAATATATTTATCAAAAGAAATATATTGACAATTTATTAAGCCATAAAATCTAATTAGTATATATTATATATATAAAATATATGATCAAATAAATGTTCATGTTTAAAATTAAAATCTTATGTCATATAATTTATATATTATACATAAAAATTATATATAATAATATATAAGTATGCAGATCAGTCCGATCTGGTCCTAAACATAATCAATTTTGGACTAATTATGATTGATTTTTAAAATAGAGAAACCGATTCTTGACCATTCCGATCAAAAATCAAACTGAACCAACCAATCTGGCCTTGTTTGGACTAATTTTCTGATTTTTTTTAATTTTTTTTACACCCCTATTATTATAGCATTTTGTATGAAAAGTAGAAAAATTTATAATGATTAAATGAGATGATATGAAATGCTAATTTTTGTATTCAAACCTAGCCAATGATCTTCTTTTGGAAGCATCTTTTAATACATAATTGTTGGGTTTGCATGTGGAAACTGGTTTAGGAGCTAAAAATCGAATTTCAGGAATCTCGCTCGACCCTAACTCGATATTTGGCTTGAGCCAGATTCTCACTCGACACTAGCTCGACATGTGGTTCGAATGAGATTCAAACAGAGAGTTTCACTCAATACTCGTTCGACATTTTGCTCAAGTTAGATTCGCAGGATTTTCAAAATTAGAATTTACAACACCGTTTTTTATATAAATATGTTATATTTGACTGCTTAAACACGATTTTTAGCATATTTTAAGAGATAACAATTGCCTAATGAGTGCATATTGTGTGATAAAGCAAAAAAACCTAAAAAGAGTGAGTTGAGATTGAACGATTTTTATCTCCTCTGGTTAATAAGATTTCTGCAGTTTTGTGGAAATAGATAATTTGTCAAATCATGTAAATTTTGTATTATATGATTGATTGTATTTGTTTGCACTTTTATTTTCCATCATTGGTGTGTGTATTTTGCGACAACAACTAGTATCAAGAGCCAATGTTGGATTTAAAGGACAAGGATGGCTGGAGAGAAGTGAACACACCTGGGATCGAGAAGTTTGACGTTATTGATTTTGGGTATTGGAAGATACAAATCGAGGACTATCTTTATGAGAAAATGCTTCACCTTCCACTGTTAGGAAAGAAGTCAAAAAGCGTGAATGATACTGAGTGGACCCTGTTAGATCGACAGGTTTTGAGAATTGTTTGACTAATCTTGTCTAGAACAGTGGCACACAAATGTTAGTAAGGAGAAAATCACGAAAGGTCTCATGACGACTTTGTCAGGTATGTATGAAATGTCGGCGCCCTAACTTGCGCTTGGGTTCGCACGCAAATTACGACGCCGGGGACGAACGTCACAAGGAAGTCATCCCTCATTTTTATGTGTGAGAGCATTATTTAATAGTATATTTATTATTATTATTCTTTTTTTTTATGTTGCAGCGGAAAAGGTCAAGCCAGAAACATTCAACAAAGCGTTTACGCTTGTCGCACATCACATGGTTAACGAAATAAAACCCAAATTAAGCATCATATACATATACATCAAAGTTAAGGTTACCAATGTATAAAGTTTATACTAAAGCACTTCCCAAAACAACGGGAAGATTTTTCCTCAAAATATATAGGTGGTACAAAATAAAGATATTAACGACCCCCTCCCCCTTCCGCCAAACATACTAATAGGCGGATTCTTCTTTTATCTTCTTTTCATATCATTTCTTTAAAACATTTTGCGTCTTTTATTCTTTCTTAGGCGCCACTTATCTTATACAGATCTTTTCTTAAGGCTCGAAAGCCCATCTTATCATGACTTATCACTTAGCATATATGAGACACAATACGGTTCCCCTAAGCACCGCATGTTCTCTGCTGGTTACCGCATCACTTTAAAGTGAGTGCATCATATAACTTATAAAACGGCAGGTCCTTACACCTTATCTGTTCTTGGCACCCACCAGCGTTAGGTGCTACCGCGCTCCGGACACCTTTTGGAGCCATACACGGTCCGCCGACTGTTCTTCGTCGACCCAGGGGCTTCCACTCGACTTTAAACACTCTTGAGTGGACAGGGAGTTCCACTGGGGCACTACCCCGTCCCAGCCTTTGGGGTTCTTATAAAACTTTACTTCTTTTCTTTTCTTTTTCTTAAAAACATATTTGGACTTTAAAAACATGCTTTTCATGATTTATGCATGAGACATGCAACACTTACTCATTTTCATGCAGAACCCGAGACGAACTCGAGTGCATTCGTATTTTATTTTCCTTTCTTCCTCATTGGGATAAACTTTACAATTTCCTACTTAGTCATCATGCTCTAACATTCACAATTTGGGCCTAGAATTGAAGTGGGGTACTCAGCCCATCTCCAACCCATCATGGCCGAACCCTCCTAGGAAAATTCCTAGGGCTTTTCTTCATCATTTGACTCTAATTATCCTCCAAGAATTTAAAGGGGTCAAATTAAAACATATACTCTCCTTAAAAAGGAGTAACCGAATCCCTATCACCCACTAGGTAGATACTTTTATCTCTAAACTTAATTCATTCCACTTTCTTCCTTCACCTTTCAACTTGGGGAAATTTCCTTTTATTAATTTATTCAAAGTTTCCTTCTCCATAAGTTTCTTCTATAAACTTAACCTAAATAATTCCACCACAAAGCAATATAATTCAATCTTCTAATCTCAACCTTAAATATCATAAAATTTCAATTAAACATTTCTAATCATCATATACAAGTGATTATTTTTTTCCATATGCACGTATACACCTTTTCAATTCATATTAATCATGTATCTTATTCCCATGTCCATTTTCATTTCCTCAAGACAATATTTTCCTTAAATAAAACAAATACATTACTAATTTCCTCAAATAAATTCTATCTTAGCAACACCAAATTCATAAGCTTAATACTATTATCCATCATGCATCAACTTCATCATTTCATATGATACTCCTACTTTTCATTTTCTTTTTGTAACTAATACTTGATCCATCATCTATACTCACATTTTAAGCTTATTTTATCATAGAGATTTGCATAAGAATATTCATATCAAAGACAAGTATAATTAATTTAATCCAAACATGGCAATACAATCATTAATCCAACAAGCATGATCACCTCACTATATACAAGAATTGTTAAGGAAAAGGTGAAAGTATACTTACTATATTTCTATTAGATTTTTGATTAAAATCTGAAAATACACACATAGAATCTCTTATTAGACTAGTTATAAGTATAAAGATTTAAAAGAAACTTTATTTCCTTTTAGCCAAAACAAAGGTGTTACATGTATGTGTGTTCTTTCTAAGCTTGCATGAATTTAGGCACTAACCTTCTCCAATGTGTTGTCCATCTCAACACTCTTGATTTTAGCTCCACTACTTTAGGATTCTTCAAATTGTGTGATGAAAGAAGAAGAAACAAAGGTAGAGGTGATTTGGGTGGTTTTGGCCGAAAGGTGAGGAGAGAGTGAGAAAGGAGTATGCTTGCATGTGTCCAAGTAAAGCAAGCCAAGGGAAATGGATATGGGGTCACACGGCCAAGCCCTTGCTCTAGGGTCTTTGGTACACTTTTTACCATGCTTAGGTCTGGCCAATGATGGATGGAGTGATTGACAACACTAGACCCACACCATACCTCTCTTCACATCACCATACTCTCTTACACATTGTACCTTATTCACTTACACACTCCTTCATTGTCCTATCAACTTGTTGGTGGCCATACCCCATGAAACTCTCCCAAAGTGCCTCACAGATTGCATCCACCGAAACCCCCCCTTGCTCCTTCCTTCCATGCTTCTCTTCATGCCACTTGTCACCTTTCTACACACCATGACTTCTATTGGAAAGTCAAAGAATGGTGCCTTGTACCTCCAAGATTCCATGGTAGGAAAATTCCTCCATGAGATTCTACACTCAATCCTATATGGCACATGTTTACCTACTAGTCAATCTCTACCAACTAGAATTTTCCTCTAGGCCCTATATCCATCCGATGGGTACGGTGTTTCTCATATCGCTCCAGGTGCCTAAGTCTTTGCACTCTCTTTCTTTCACGCCTTCTACGCAGAATTCTTTGTCTGATTTCTTTCCTCTCTCTTAGTTGGGCTATAGTGGCTACTGACATGCGTGGGGTTCTTCTAGTTCGGGCCATAACCTGGTTAAATTTTTATTAAGAAATTACTTATGGGTTTATGATATAATTCAAGGAATATAACACTCAAAACATCAATCAATCGTTCATACATTCATACAAAACATTCACTCATTCACAACAATATTCAGTCAAACGAAAATCAGATCACTAGAAATTTTCAAACAAATGAGGGTAGTTAGCCCTTATAGCATCTTCGCGTTCCCAAGTTGCTTCTTGAAATGCTGGGTTGTTCCATAATACTTTTACTAAGGATATTTTTTGATTCCTCAGTTCTTGTTCCTTGCGATCGGTAATTTGTGTCAGCCACTCTTCATAAGTTAGATTAGGGCGCAATTGGATAGTACTCGGATCCATCACCGTTGCCGGTTTGTCGCCGAAACTCCTCTTCAAGGATGACACATGAAATACATTATGGACTCCTTGTAGATTCACTGGCAGATTCAAACGATAAGCTACCGGTCTGATTTTTTCCAAAATTTCATACGGTCCGATGTATCGGGGACTCAATTTTCCTTTCTTGCCAAAGCGGGCCACTCCCTTCATTGGCGAAATCTTAATATACACCCAGTCGCCAACTACGAACTCTAAGGGTCTTCTCCTTTGATCCGCGTAGCTCTTTTGCCTGCTTTGGGCAGTTTTCATCCTTTCCCGTATCAGCTCCACTTGAGTCTTAACTTCTTGCAAATATTCCGGCCTTAACACTCTGCTTTCACCGACTTCATCCCAATATAAGGGAGATTTGCATTTTCTTCCATATAAGGCTTTGTACGGTGCCATCTGGATAGTAGCTTGAAAGCTGTTGTTGTAGGCGAATTCAATTAAAGGCAAAAGACTCTCCCAATCGCTACTGGAGTCTAGCACACACGCCCGTAACATGTCTTCTAAAGTCAGAATAGTCCGTTCTGTCTTACCATCAGTTTGTGAATGATAGGCACTGCTAAACTTTAAATTGGATCCCATCCTCTTTTGTAAACTTTGCCAAAAATGAGAGGTAAATCTCGGATCCCTATATGAGACAATCGTTTTAAGCACTCCATGCAAATGAACTATGTTTTTCACATAAATTTGTGACAATTTCTCCATTGAATCAATATTTGCAATCGGTAGGAAGTGGGCACTCTTTGTTAATCTATCCACTATCACCCAAATTGTGTTCTTTCCCGCCGAGATTCTTGGAAACCCTATTACAAAATCCATAGAAATATCTTCCCATTTCCATTCCGGAATAGGAAGAGGTTGCAACATTCCTGCGGGACGTTGATGCTCTGCTTTAACCATTTGGCATACAGAGCATTTTGCCACAAAAGCAGCCACGTCTTTCTTTATACCTTCCCACCAAAATCTTTCCTTTAGATCTCGATACATTTTGGTATTTCCGAGATGAGCTGTATAAGGGGTACAGTGTGCTTCCCTCATAAGCCTTTCCTTTAATTCTGAATTATCTGGTATCACTGTTCTCTTCCCAAAGTATAACGTCCCATCATCAGATATGGTAAAATGGGGCGATCCTTTTCCCTCGAGTAAATTTGTTCGAATCTTTTCCAATTTGGTATCTTGCAATTGTACTTCCCGGATTTCATCTTCAGTTAGAGAAATAATCTCTTGAACTGTTGCCAACATCGTTTCTCTAGGCTGATTTCTTAACCAACATACTTTGCATGGCTGTTAGCACTGGTGGTTCCTCCACTTGAGATTTTCAGCTTAAAGCATCTGCCACCACGTTAGCTTTTCCCAGGTGGTACTTGATCTCACACCGGAAATCGCTTATGGTCTCAATCCACCTTCTCTGTCTCATATTTAGATTCTTCTGACTAAATAGATACTTTAAACTTTTATGGTAGGTGTATATCTCATATTCTTCCCCATACAACACATGGAGTCTGGTTCCATTGCCTAAAGGAAAAAAAAATAGTGGTTTGTAAATGGGTGTTCTTTATCAAACACAAAACATATGGATTCATTGAGCGGTACAAAACAAGATTGGTAGCAAAAGGATACACACAAACATATGGTGTAGATTACTAGGAGACATTCTCGCCAGTAGCTAAACTTAATACCGTTAGAGTTTTGTGTCACTTGCAGCTAACCTAGACTGGCCATTACATCAGTTTGACATAAAGAATGCATTCGTACATGGTGACTTTGAAGAGGAGGTCTACATGGATATCCCACCAGGCTACACAGCCTCCATAGATGTAGTTTGTACGTTACAACTTACATTATATGGCTTAAAACAATCTCCCAGAGCCTGGTTTGGGAGACTCAGCTTGGCAATGAAGAAGTATGGTTTCAAACAAAGCAACTCAGATCCCACTTTATTCCTAAAGCATCAGAAGGGCAAAGTAACAGCTCTGATTGTTTACGTTGATGATATGATAATCACAGGAAATGACATTGAGGAGATAGCTCAACTTCAACAACAACTTGCAACTGAATTTGAAATGAAGAACTTGGGGGGACTAAAATACTTTTTGGGAATAGAAGTGGCGAGATTGAAACAAGGCATTTTTCTCTCTCAACGAAAATATATACTTGATTTGCTATCAGAAGTTGGACTATTAGAGTGTAAACCTGCAGACACCCCAATAGTTCAAAATCAAAGACTTGGTATATACATTGACCAAGTACTCACGGAAAAAGGGAGATATCAGCGATTGGTTGGTAAGTTAATTTATCTCTCTCACACTCGTCCTGACATTGCTTATGCCGTAAGTGCTGTAAGTCAATTTATGCATTGCCCAAGTGAGGATCACATGGCTGCCGTGACTAGAATACTGAGATATCTAAAATCATCTCCCAGGAAAGGACTCATGTTCTCAAAGAATGATCACTTGAGAGTCGATGGCTACACCGACGCTGACTGGGCAGGAAATCTCTCAGATAGGAAGTCAACGTCAGGTTATTTCATGTTTGTGGGAGGCAACCTGGTCACATGGAGAAGTAAGAAACAAAAGGTCGTGGCACTATCAAGCACAAAAGTTGAGTTCCGTAGTATGGCTAAGGGTTTATGCGAACTCCTCTGGCTGAGAAGATTGCTGACTGAGATAGGCTTCCCTCCTACAACCGAGATGAATTTGTTTTGTGATAACAAGGTAGCTACTCATATATTGCATAATCTAGTTCAACATGACCGTACAAAGCATGTGGAAGTGGATCGACATTTTATCAAGCAAAATCTCGAAGCCAAGATAATCAAATTTCCATTTGTTAGATCAGAGGTTCAATTAGCAGATATACTCACAAAGGCAGTATCAAACAAGGATTTTTACAACTCAGTTGTCAAGTTGCGCATTCAAGATCTGTACGCATCAACTTGAGGAGGAGTGTTGGCGTGAGCTGTAAATTAGAATCAATCTGTAAAGTATTTTAGGATAGAATTAAAATAGAATTATTTCCTTTCCAAGCTATCTGAAACTGGAGCCATAAAATCTGGGTATAATTGATACTGGGTTTCTATTGTAGTGCATATATACTCTGTATACGATTAATGTAAAGATGATGAATGAAAGAATACTTTTTGACAATAGAGAGTTTCACTCGACATTCGCTCGACACTTCATTCAAATGAGATTTGTAGGAATTTCGAAATTAGAATATTCAACACCGTTTTTTCTATAAATATGTTATATTTGATTGCTTAATATGATTTTTAGCATATTCTGAGAGAGAACAATTGCTTAGGAAGTATATATTATGTGGGAGAGCGATAAGTTTTAGAAAGAGTGAGTAATTGTAATTTTTTCTAGTTAATAAAATTTTTTCAGCTCTGTAAACATAGTTAATTTATCGAATTACGTAAAATTTATATCGTATGATTGATTATATTTATTTTTATTTTTATTCCCTATAGTCGATATATGTATTTTTATTCACTATCGTTGATAGTTATAAGTATTTACTCGTTTTTTCTTTTCTTTTCTCTTGGTTTTTTGGTCCATCGCAGGTCAGGATTAGTTTTTAGCTGAGTTGATCTCGAGACTATACTTTTCCCTCCTTAAAGGAAGAAAATTGACATGACATGACAAATGCAGATATAATTATCAGGGCAAAGGAATCTGTTGGTTTTCACATTTTTTTAAAAATTTCATTCGCTACAAAAGGATGTTTTTGAATGCTTGTTGGTCTCCAACCTCTGCTATATTACCTTAATTTTAGTTTATTCTATTTTGCCACAAGAAAAAAGTACTTCTTTCCTGGCTTCTATTAGTTTTATGTTCATGTCTACTTTTTCAATTGATTGTGCATGCACGTAAAATGTCAATGGGATTGATGACAAATAGAAACACATAAAAAAAATGGTCGGAATTATATTCATTTCAACCTCTTGAATGGCTAGCTGTAAGAATCTCGGATTAGATAATTCCTTTTCGTTTCCGCTTTCTATCTCCTTCTATCTTTTCATCTCTTTTGTTAACATGCGCATTTTGATCTTTTTTACTTATCTTAAGCCATTCTCATGCTGTTGTAGAGACCAAGAACATAACACCCAAAATAAGATAAAAGATTCTTATTAAGCTGATTGGTTCTGCCAAATATTGCCTCTGGCATGAAAATATTAAAAGCTCTCTCTCTTCCCGCGGTGTCCATATCCACCGCCACCACAAATTCAAATCCATAGGACCATACATATATATATATATATATATATGGATGGAAATATGAAATGAGAAATGTTATTCTTATAAAGGGAGATTTTGTTGTGTTTTGTGTTTAGGTAACGAAGTGATGTCAGATATTTTATAAATATTTAATGAAAAGCTTTTAGTAGTGGAATATTTTAGAATATTTAATTACTATTTTTTTTTCTAAAAAAAACTTCATTAAAATTAAAGGAGGTGATACAACGGAGGGAGTGTGGATCTTCAACAATTATCCTAAAACATAAAACTACAGTGTGGGCGAGGTAAAAAAGAAAAGGAAAAAAAAAGGGTTTGTTTGGGACTAAGAAATGATCCCTATCCATAGTCCCCAAGGACGCCATCTTATCAAAAGATGGAAAAGAATCATTGCAAAGAGCAATAGTTTGTCCGCTTGGAGTGGAAGAGGAGGTGGATGTATTGTCGCTTGATGTTTTGTAGTATTTACTTAAGAAGATCACGATCTCTGTCTCAAGATCATTGGTTAGAGAAGGCAAAAACCTAGGATAAAAATCGAGACTTGTACCAAGTCATTGGCAGACCATCGACCATCAATTCCTATTTGCATGTGTCACCTAAAAAGAAGACTTGGCAGTCGGAACCAACATTTTAAATTTCGTATCGTATTGGCCGGTACGGCCAAAACAAGCTTACCGGCCGGTTCTCCAGTACATATTTTAGAGGTATACCGTTTCGACCAAAATATCAGTCGATACCAGTCTCGTGCCAATCAATATTTCGGTCGGTCCCAGTCGTATTGAATTTTCGATTTCAGCCATTCAATTTTATTTTATTTTTTTGCTATTTTTACTTCGATTCATACTAGACTAATTATATTTATATATTTATATATTTATATATATAATTATTCATATATTAACTATTATTTTGAAATATAACTTATATATGTATTTATATATATACTTTTTTTTTATGTATACTATCCTGAAACAGTACACAAAATAATACTAGTATCGAAATATTTCGTTCTAGTACTTTGATCGGTACGTTCACCGGTATAGTATTCAAAACTTTGGTCGGAATCGAAAGATTTCCGAACCTGGGTGTGGGCTCTAAAACTGTGCCAGAAAGCTGCTGCGCATGGATGTTGCGCACGTGCTGCTCACACGCCCACCGGAAAAGAAAAGTCTCCACCCAAACTTGAAGATCGGCGTTTGTAAGGGTGTTGGAGGTGGCGAGTGGTAGTCTAGAGAAACTGACAAACAGAAGATCGACAAGATCAAGTTTGGATGGAAGAGGATAAAAACTTATTGGAGAAGAGGAAAAACTAACGGAAAAGAAGCCGGAAAGAGGAGGAGGTGGTCAGAGCATGAGTTTCGAGCTATCCCCGTCCACAAAGCGGAGGAAAACTTTCCTGCATTGCTGCCAAAAATTGCATATAGAGAGAGAGGTTTTTAGGAGAGAGACTGGGCATACTTTAGGTTTAGGTACTTTGTTTGAATATTTTATTATTTATTATTTATTTTTATTATTATTATTTACTATTAATAAAACTTTAAATTTAGTATTTTTTAACGATGTAAATTTTAAAACAATTATTTAAAACTAAAATTATTACAAAAAATAAGTAGATATAATCAACTATTATAATTAAAATATCTGTTTTTATTGTAAATAATTTATTTTTGTTGTAAATATTTATTTTAATTATAATTAATTAATTATATATATAATTATTTTCGTAGTGAATGCACTGACAGAAACGGAATCCACGGCAGATCCCGCTGCAGCCACTAATATGGAATTATTTTTGGTAGTTGAATACTTGAATAGGGAACTTTTACCGGAAAGAAAGAAAAGGGAGAATAAATTAAGTCCGAAAAGAAGGAAAAAAGGGAAGGGATAATTAATTAAGTGTTAATGCTCTAGTTCACCTATCACCGTCCAGCAGCAGACCCTATCATGCTGCAATTATATATGTAACAATAGGAAGAGCCATAGCAAATAAAAAATATGGCTGCTGGGGAAGTGCTGCTTCTCATGGCCCGCAGCGAAACACTTCACATGAGTACTATGATACAAAATCTCCCTTTTGGTACATCCTCATTTATTCCAAATCCATAGTGGTTTCACCTTCAGCCTCCACATCCAATTTATATATGCTCTCTTGACTGGATGTTCAACATCTTTTCTATCCGTGTTTATCTTCTTTCCAATCTAAGGCGCATTTGGATTTCTATTGGAAGGTTCATTTTTTATTTGGGATGAGTAAATTGCCTTTGCAAATGGTTCTGAGATTTGAGACCATCATGTGGCCTGTTGCATGATGTGTAGGCTCTAATCTATATATACTCTGTGATAATTGCTTGGAAATGGAATGACGTTCCTCCTTTAAAGATTTTCTGGGTGATGGTCTGAAGAAAATAAGATGACACGTTTTTTAATCTTATAGGGATATCCATCACACCCTAGGCGAAAACTATATTATAAGGTTAGATTGCTGCATAATGGGAATGCCCTTTGGAATATACCATTATAAATGTAGCATGCTGCAAAAAGTACTAATTTTAAAATTTTGGTGTTTTCTTATTTCTATATTAAAAAGAAAGGAAAATAATTTAGTTTGTGACTCAGCAGATTTGGCCATCCCATTGCAGACTGGGAGGTGTGGAAGTGATTGCCCTCTCAGATCAGTCCTATAGTTGGCTACTTGGAACTTTGCCTTGCTGAATATGCAGAATTATTGCATGACATGAGAACCCATTCAAGTTTGAGGATCGTTTAGTTCAATTAACCCTAAACAATATTGAATGAAAATCTGATTCAAATTGCAGTTTTTATACTTTCAGAGAGAGTATAAGACAAGCCATAAGTCTATTCTTCTACAAATTCACAATTAGGAGGAACAGCACTACACAACGATTTCTTGCGTTTGCTTGTGGCAAAGTGCTAAAACTAATTAAGGCACAGTGCTAAAACTACGCTACCATATCATACAGACAAAGAATATATATATCTAATTAAGTCCCCTATAACTACGTATCAAATCTTCGGGTTCAAGTGGTGCGATGCTTACAGTTACACTACTGATTTCTTGCACTGTTGCAGGCGGTCCTGAAGAGCTGGCCCGGCTGCCGGCAACGATCTTTTGGCATGTCTCCATAAGGCAGTGCCTGCATTTTGGGCAGGAGGAGTGTGAACTTAGCCATTTATCGATGCATCGGGCGTGAAACCCATGGTTGCACTTGGGGAGAAGGCGCAGACGCTCACCCGGCGTGAACTCCGATAGACATATCGCACACTCGGTGTCCAATCCTGGCAGGTTCAGTTCAGCCGAGAAATTCACCATCGTGAAAGTCCTGAGGGCCTTTTTCTTGATCCCAGTGTTGGCCGTCCGAGCAGAGATGTTTCCACTGCTGGACTCGGATGCTACTAAATTTGAGCACCTCAATGCACACCTAATGATGGAATTCAAACCCAATGAGCAAATCAGGGCACACAAGAGGACTGAGAGAACCATGACAACATTTGTATCGAAACTATTGTCGGTTTCCGGCAACCCGTGGCCATTTCCGGGGGCCGGAGGAGATGCCGTGGTTGGTGGCTGGTAGAGAGGGTTGTGTAGAAGCAATCTTCTCGAGTAGGATTCTGCTGCAAAATCTCGGAGCAGCTGGTTTGTTGAGGAAGTAGAAGCAGACATGTTTGTAGCAAGTGTTTGATATCTTGAGCCTCGATTGTTGGACTAGCTGGATATGACTTCTTGGAGGTAGTTGCAAAGGAGGAATTATATATATATACTATATATATATTTTATATAGGAAAGAAAGATTAAAACTTAATTAAAATTGGGAAATGAAATAAGATAAAATGAATTAAGATAAATTTTAAAAATTAAATAAAATATTATTTTTTAATATTATTATTATTATAAAATTTTTAAAAAATGTATTATAATTTGAAAAAAATTTATTAAAATTTTATTTTATATAGAAATTTAAAAAAATATAATAATAAATTTAAAATAAGTTTAAGTCAACTTCTAATCCATATCGGACCTAAAGAGCTAATTAGATTTTTAACACAGATTACTGTTAATGTGTGAAATTATAATAAATTTTACCAATTTTCTGGAGATTGGGAATTGCATTATTCTTGAGAGAGATAAATGCAACCTTGTGGATCCTCCACTGAAGCTTTTGATAGTTTATTAATGGGGTTTCTAATCACGAATGGCCCAATCCCACTTTCAACGCAGCAGGAGGTGACACGTGGAACTTGCCTTTCAAGAAACCTACCCCTCCCAAATGCTCGGGGACCCACCCACTGACCCTAATTGGTTCTCGGAGCTTCTCAGTCTAAAGAATGGCACAGAAAAAAAAATTCAAGTGGGCGATCTTTTAGAGACTTGTTATGAAGAGTAGAGAGTTAATATTGTTTTGTTTGTGTATTCTTTTTTAATAATGATTATCGCAAAATATTTTTTATAACATATTTAATAATTATATTTTAAAATAATAATATTTTTAAAAAATAATAATATTTTTATAAATTATTTGACAAAAATACTTTTTATTTAATACATAATTATGAAGAAAATTATGAAAAATATTGTATTCTTTTTTTCTTTCCATCTATTTTACAAAACTTTTTCAAAGTGATGTACGGACCAAAATCTATCGAAAGACTCAGTTCAAATTGAAAAATCTTCCACTGAACCCTAAAACACTGCTCGGAGCACAGCAAAAGTTGACTATTTGAAACTGATCACTTGCCATCAACACTACTCTTTCTTTCTCCATTTTCTGATCTTTTCAAAAGAATATCTATTAACAAAACACACGAAATTACTCCTCACTCAGGTGCAACACGTATGGGAACAAATCAAACCACATCCACTACTATGGAAATCAACACCGCAACGACTTCAAACCCCCATGGAAATTAACAGAAGACCGATGGCTACTTCTACAACTATGAAAATAATCAAAGACTAAACCAAGACCAATGACTATAATTGCATATATAGAAACTATTGACTCTGTAATAATTTTTTAAAACTCTGTAATATATTTTTCGCTAATTATTTGTAATGTGTACTTGTTCTTAATCTCGACAGCACATATATATATATATATGAAAGGCTCCTAAATAGCGCTCTCACACTTTGAGAGACATTGTGTCAAACATCTTGAGTTCAATTGTCTTTATGATAATCAGAGCCTTGTGAGAGCAAGAGAGTCTTACTCCCATGGCAGGTCTTTCTCTTTTGGTGAACAATTTCGTCATCCTATGCTTAAACCAAAGAAATTATTTCTTATAAAGAGAACAAGTAGTGGCATTGGCTGAGAGCCAAGACCTCATGAATCATCTCACCAACTCTATTCCTCCACTCCAATTCGAAGACACTGATCAATCTAACACAAAACCACAAATTAGCCCCACTTACCTCAAATGGCGGAAGGAGGACAGGTTGCTTCGTGGATGAATCATTGGAACTTTGTCTGAAGAGTCATTTGGTCTCGTTGTTGGTCTTGACTCATCCTACCAAGTCTGGCATGCCCTTCAAGACGCTTACGTCCAAGTTTCCCAAGAAAGGGAGTTTCAACTCACTCAACAACTGACCTATATATGCGAAAGGATGACTCGGTTTCTCTCCAGGTACATCTCAAAAAATTTTAAGACTATTTGTGATAACCTTGCAACAATCGGGCACCCAATGAGTGACAAACTCAAAGTTTTCGCACTACTCAACAAACTCAGCCCCAAGTACGAACCATTCACCACCACCATGCTGAATCTACCGATGCCTTCTTACTCCGAGGTGGTGCCGCTGCTGCAAGGCTTTGAGACCAAGAGCCAACTTCATGAGATGTACAATGCCCAGCATTCAGCATTTACCGCACAACCCAATGCATTTTATGGGCAATCAACGGGTCGTAGTAGAGGCAAAGAAAGCCATGGTCCTCACGAGGACGTGGCTTCTCCCAAGCCACACAAATGTCTTGCCCAAGATCTCAGCCTAGCGGACCCAGTGGACCCAAAGCTCCTCCCGAGTCCAATTCACGCCGAAATAATACTAGAGACCCAAACCGTATCCCAACTTATCAAATATCTAGAAAGCAAGAGCATATTGCAATTAAATGTTGGTACCGATTCGATCATGCAGTTCAACCTAATGACATTCCTAAAGCATTGGCTGTCCTGACACTCGAAAATCATATTCATGAAGCCGAGTGGACAACTAATACAGGTGCTTCTGCTCATATGACAGGTAATTCAGGTATGCTTTCAAATCTTCATCAATATCTTGGACATGATGCTATACTAATTGGTGATGGAAGTCTTCACACAATAACACATATTGGTGACACGTTTATTAAATCGGTAACTCATTTATTAAATTCAAAGATGTTTTACTTGTTCCCGATTTAGCAAAAAATTATTATCAATTAGTCAATTAACTTCTAATTATCCTTATAATTGTGAATTTCATGGTGTTGATTTTTCTATTAAGGAAAGGGCGACCAACCGCACATAACTGAATGACTGACGGAAGGGTAATTTATATGTGTTGTCCCCACCAATTGAAGCACACTTCTCAAATCGCTTTCGCACAGTTTCTGAGGAAGTGTGGTATCAACACTTGGGACATCCTCAAGCTTCCACTTTACAAATTTTATGCAGGTACCTCTTTCACCTCCTAACCTAACAACACCTGACATTGACTACATTCCTATACCACATTTACCTCTTATCTAAGAGGTGACCCCCACTCAAACCTTCAGCCCTACTCCACCAAATGGAACCACCTCACAAACACCTCATCACACCATGGTAACTCGATCTCAACTTGGGATCCGCAAACCGAATCCCCAATATGCTCACTATCATTCTCTAATCGAACTTCCAAAGGATCCCAAGACAATCTGCTCTACTTTTAACCATGCAGGTTGGACCAAAGCAATGCAAGAAGAAATCCAAGCCCTGCAAGAGAACAAAACTTGGACTCTTGTCCCTTACCAACCTCAAATGGATATTATTAGATGTAAGTGGGTATTCAAAACAAAAATTAAGGCAGATGGCACCTTAGACCGGGTTAAGGCTCGTTTTGTTGCCAAGGGATTCCACCAAATTGATGGCGTTAATTACACACAGACATTCTCTCCTTTCATAAAACCATGCACCATACGAATCGTCCTCAGCCCTGCTCTTGTTCATAATCAGGACAATTGACAATTCAACATCAAGAATGCTTTCTTTCATGGTGACCTTCAAGATGAAGTATTTATGGAACAACCCTCAGGTTTTATCCACCCAACTCTTTCATCTCACATGTTCAAATTAAATAAAACTTTATATGGGTTAAAACAAGCATCTCGTGCTTGGTTTGATCAATTTAGTAACTTTTTAATTACTTATGCTTTTACTTGTAGTTCCGTGGACCCCTCTCTCTTCATTTATAATTCCTCCATCAGTACAATTTATTTATTACTTTATGTTGATGATATAATTCTCACGGGATCCAACTCCACCCATCTCCATAATTTTATCTATGCTTTTGGGCAACAATTTGCTATGAAAGATCTTGACCCTTTGTATTATTTTATAAGAATTTAGGTGACCCACAGTTCCAATGACCTTAAACTATCTCAGGCCAAATATGCACTTGAAATTTTGGATCATGCACAAATAAAAGATTGTAAACCTATGGGTATACTTATGATGGCGAAAACTAAAAGACTTACAAGTGATGACCCTTTTTCCTGATCCAAGTCACTATTGAAGCATTGTTGGCACACTTCAATACCTTACTCTTACTCGCCTTGATTTATAGCATTCAGTCTTAATTTTGTATCCCAATTCTTGCATTCCCCTAGTATGGCTCATTACAAAATAGTTAAGCGTATTCTTCGCCATTTGCATGGTATTCTCGATACTAATATTCATTTTAGTTCACACTCTATATTAAATCTCTATGCTTTTTTGATACAGATTGGATAGGATGTCTTCATACCCGTCACTCCATCATAGAATACTGCATTTTTTGGGGAAGTAATTGCATTTCTTGGTCTGCTAAGAAACAAAATATAGTTTCCCGCTCTAGCTCTTAAGTAGAATATAGAGCCCTGGCGAGCACTGTTGCTGAACTTACCTGGATTTCATTCCGACTACGTTATCTTGGTGTTACTCTACCCTCGGCGCCAATTCTTTTTTGTGACAACCTTAGTGTCTTACATATGACTGCCAAACCCATTTTCCATGCACGTAGCAAGCATATTGAAATTGATTATCATTACATACGCAAATGTGTTGCTCTAGGATTATTACATACCAAACATATCTTGGCTACCTCTCAACTTGCTGATCTCTTTACTATGCCACTTGGTCGCCCTACACTTCATTGTCTATGCACCAAATTTGGCCTCATCTCTTGGCACAGTTTGCGGGGGACTATTGACAACACACACGAAATCACTCCTCACTCAGATGCAACACATATGGGAACAAATCAAACTACATCTACTGCTATGGAAATCAACACAGCAATGACAACAAACCCACATATGGAAATCAACAGAAGACTAACGGCTACTTCTACAACTAGGGAAATAATCAAAGATTAAACCAAGACCAACGGCTATAATTGCATATATGGAAACTATTGACTCTGTAATAATTTTTTAACACTTTGTAATATTTCTTTCGCTGATTATTTGTAATGTATACTTGCTGTTCTTAATCTTGACAGCACAAATATATATATGAAAGGCTCCTAAACAACGCTCTCATGCTTTAAGAGACATTGTGTCAAATATCTTGAGTTCAATTGTCTTTAACATCAACAATGAGAAGGCAGCTAAACCCAGGAGGGACCAACCATCCGAACCAGCCGTTAGGTCAATCTAGTTAGGGAGTTAATTAGTCGGCCTCCGACCCAACTCTATTCAAACATTCTTTTATCATAAAATTGTATGTATCTATAAATGAGCTAATCTATTTTATATAATATATACTATTTATATGATTAAATTTAATTTATAAGATTTAAACTTAAATTTTCTAAATTAAATTATGTCTAATAAGTGTATTATTCATATTAACTTATAAATTTAATTCTTCTACATAATATATGGATTTTTAAAAGAGAATATACCTTTTTTACAAAATGGTATGTACGTACCATGCGAGCAACATGGATGACAATATGGAGGTCATGGCGTTGCCTCTCAAGTTCGAGGAGTGCTACATACAAGCAATTTTGAGAACTTAATTGCGCACCCATCTGATGTGGGATTGTTAGATGCCTAATATTATATAAAAAGGAAAAAAAAACAGAACAAGAAATAAAATACGAAGAAGAGAAACTATGAAACTCATCAGCAAAACAAGAACAAGAAAATCCAATGGAGAGAAGCATAGTGTTGGCAAGCTTCATCTCGATCTGAGGAAAACAGAGTCATATCTTTTTCGACTCCCTTCCTCAACACAGTCCCTCAATCCCTTCATCTCTTTCTCTGCGTACAAATACAAAAAGTCCAAAGCTTTGGCTCTTTTTCTCCTATACAAAAGGTCTTGTATACCCCCACTCCACTCCATTCTTCGATTTGAGGTAATTTTTTCTTTCTTTTGTCAGCTAGTGTTTTTTGGTAGATAAGTGTGGGTGGAATATTCACGATATATATATATATATTGTATATAAATCTGATCGACTTAAAACGAGTATGTTTTAAAAGGAATGGCCTTTGTTTGGGTGGAATACACAGACTTTTTATTATGGAGAGAAAAAAAAAGTAGTCAGCACTGAGCAAGATCTATGTCGAGAGAGAGAGAGAACAAGAAGAATGAAAGATGTGAAGAGAAAGCTGGAAGATGCCGTTGAAATGAAATACATCATGATCTCTCTTAAAATGAATCGTTTTATTAAAACTTAGGTGGATGGTTGGTGCGCAATTGGTACCCCCATATTGCCTGCATTCAGATTTTTCCCTAAGACCCACATGCTCAAAATGACATGAAACAAAGCTCACTTAAAGCAAGCTTTATCATGACAAGCAAGCTGCGCCAGTGCTACCTCATGAGTGAAATAATAAATGGATTTCAAGCACGAATTCTATATTCACTTAGTGTGTGTATATATGTACTTTTTTTTAATAATATATATACACACATATATTTATATATCTTTATATATAATGTGGCTATCTAATGAAAAAATGTTGGTTTAACGGCTCCGTTAAAATTTTATATTTTACAATTGATATTCTGTCTATACGTCTGTTAAATACCTCCGTTTAAAGTCATTAAATATTCACTTTATTCATTCAATCTCGGCATTTAAATCATCGTTCTCTTTTCACACAAAAAGTGGTTCCAAAGCAGCAGTCCAATCATCTTCGTTAGGCAATGCATGTTTTTTGGTTTTTGGGAGAGGATTGAGAATAGTTTATACATCAAAACATCAAAGAAAACACTAAATTGTTCATCTTCCTCCCCATATTCCAAAATCCATAGGCGTGCAAGCCAATCTCAAATCAAGTAACAAAAAAACAAAAAAACAAAAATCAGAGAGAGAGATTCAGTTGTCGACGACAGCATAATACCAGTGGTCTTTGTCTTCGTGTGTAGGAAGTGGACGGTGCAAGGGTAGAAGAATTTATCAGTAACACAGGTTTTTTTCTCATAGTGTCAATGTCGAGACTTCATTTAAAAGCTGCTCACTTGGCTAGACCCAGTGAATGCAATGACTCCATCAGAAAAAAGGATTTACCAAATCGTGTGATACCATCGATTTTTAATATTCTTTTGTTGTATGATTTTGCAGTCTGTTTGAGTTGTATGTGTCTTAAGTACTCCATCTTTCTCTGATTCATTTTCGCTTTATTTTCCTCTTTGGAGCATGATTTCCGTGGATTTAATAGATTCGAATTTGGATAGCAATTCAATTTTCTTCCTTTGAAAATGAGATTTTTAGCAGCACACCCAAGGGCTCTTCACAGGCTCTAAATGTTCCAAGATCGAAGCTCTGATTAGAGAGGATTTGTACAACTATTTGGACTAAAACTTCAACCCCATTAGATTGAATAAAATTGGCTTTGATCTCATCATCGCCTATTTCGAATGGTAAGTTATTCACACATTGTTTCAGGTTGGTTTAGTAATTGATAGAGGTGAAACAATATATCCTTTTGGCTTTTTGTTCTCTCTCTATTTTATATTTTATTTGCATTCTGAGAAATTTTTGTTAAAACTTTTGTAAATTTATTTTCCTTTGTTTCATTGTTTATATCTTTGACATTGTTTTCTTTTGTAGTTGGCTCCTTAATTTCCCCACTAATAATAGTTGTTTGGGAGTTGCCATGTTCTTGGATTTTGTGTTGTTATAGAGACTTGAAGAATTTTTATTAAGTTTGATTAAATGAGAAGGAAAATATGTGGCGGTTTGAGTAATTTGGAGAAATGTAATGGGATTGAGAAGGGCAGGATATGTTGTTTTCGTGATTTTGCTTTGTACATTGTCAATAAAAGGTTTAGATGTGAAGAGAGAGACAACAATAACATTCTTTACCAATGGAGATTCCCTAGAGACAGATGGTAACATGATATGAAACTGATGCACTTTCCTTTATTTTTATGCGTCAGGAGTACTAAAAGAGTTTTAGAATTGAAATTTGAAATCATGATGCAGTTTTGTTTTAAGGATGTTAGATGTTTGGAATAGGCTACCTTTGGACTCTGCTTAGTTCTATTTGGGAAAATGTTAAAGGAGGAAATTTATTTAAATTGCTGCAATATATTTTTTTGCTGTTGATAAACTACTTTTAACCTATCATTAATGATTATTATTTTCGAGATCGTTACAGTTCCTAATTTTGAATTGGAAATTCTATTTAGGGTGCCTTTTGCTGCTGCACATTAGGCTTTATTTTGGAGGCCTCACATATAAGTAATAGCATTTGTGCATTTTGCAAGCCCCTTGCAATCTCCAAGGTATATTTTACTTATTTTTTCATCGCTTTTGATGCTAGAAAATGCATTGGAAGTCAATATATTTCATATTTCATAAATAATTTTGGTGCTAATCTACTTATTTTTTCACTAAATTTATCTAGAATATTGGCCCTATTTTGCATTATGTTAATGGGAAAATGGTAGTAGGAGATGAGGCAAGACTTTCAAATGTCATATATGTCATCATCTTTTCTATATATTGATATATCTGAACTCACTTTTTTTAAGTGTTTAGGTTTTTCTAAATACGCTTGCAATGTCCTTTTAACTTGTCTTGATTAATTGCCCTCAAAAGGTGTATTCTTTTCGTGCATGTGTGGGAACCACAATCGAAATCATGACCCATTTTTTATAGTGCTTGAAAATCATGGTGATTATGATCCCCAAAACCTAAAGTATTCAATCACAATGGTTTCTGACTTCATGCTTTATGGTACGTGATGTCTACAAAATATAAGATTCTAGCAACTTAATTTGAATAGATTTTAGAAAATTGAGATGTGGCGAAATTCAATTTTGTAATGCTTCCTGAATTGATATTCAATGCAGTGAGATGTGGCGGAATTTAGTTTTTGTTTTATATTAAATTTTCTGGGTAATAGAGGAGCAATGAACTAATTAATATTTCTATTTTCTGGTGTTGATTGAACTAATTAAATTTATGCAAATAATGTGGTATTGCCCTCGGAACAGTAAATATGCAAATAAAACAAAAATCAATGTATAGATGCTTGTTGATTGAACTAATTAATATTCAGTTTTTGCTTATGTATTACATATCTGTCCTTTTAAGTTTATTCATAACCGTTAGGTTTGAGTTATTTTTATCTATAAATGCTTGTTGATTTTTGTAAACTGTTTTTAAATATATTATTTTTGTAAAAAAAAAAAATTGTTTCACTTAACTAGGCGAAGCATGTCGCTCCCGACCTAATATATATATATATTATATATATATATATATATGCCCATACTTGAGTACTGACCTCCAATTAATTAATATGACATAATTTGCATTCGTCATTCAAGCTGATCATCTGAGCGTATGCATAGAGTGTTCTCTTCTTCATTAATTATATATAACAATAAATTCAAGAAGAAGAGTAAAGGAAGACCATAATCCTACCCTCTTCGCTTTTGGTAAGAAATTTCAATACAGATCATGATGATACCAGGTAATAATAGTCATATATTGGTCAAACTCAGACCCACCTCAATGAAATGGAACCAATAAATTAATCCACCTAGGGGAAAAACAAACCAAAACTGAGTGTATGAGGAACATTCCAAACAAGAAATTGATGCTAGACATAATAGTAATTATTCAACAGGCTAGTTTCAACAGTTGATTCATAAGGAAGAACATACAAAAGTCGCCCAAAAATATAGAGAAAATGTCTATGATGTTCAATTGAAAATTATCAAATCAAACAATGTTGAAAATTAGTCTACAAGCCATACTGTGTAGTCAAAAATCGATCGTATTGAAATTTTATCAAAATTAGCAAAATTCTAATAATCATGCCAAAATCAAATACTAAAAGAAGTAATCTGCCAAAAATCTGGTCCAAATTAGATTTAGAATCACTTCTTAAAAGATAAATGGAATATTATCAAATAAGAAAAAGAATAACTAAAATTGGGGATTTGGAAGGTAAAAAAGTAGATCTTGATCTCGAAACGACGCACATTGAGCGTATGTTGGGGATCTCGATCAAGCCCCCAACCACCTAAGGGGTCCTCCTTGTCTTGTTGCTCCTTAAATGAGCGAGATGGGCTCCTTTACTTGGTGATGATCACTTGAGGTAACAATGGTAGCTGCTTAGGAGAAGTGAGGCTAATATGTATGGTGGAGTTTGGTGGTGTATGGGCTAGGCTAATCTCGAGTGGGGTAAGAGTATGTGGTTTGGTAATGGGGTTTAGGGCATGTGGTTCCCTTGACTAGCTAGGATTAGGAGATGGGCGAAAAATGGGGCTAGGGTTGCATGGGGGTTTCGGCCAAGGGCCTAGATAAGTAGTTTGGATTAGGCTTTGACTTGTAAGATGGTATCTTGGGTGATTGGAAATTGAGGGAATGGTGGGATATGTGTTGGTCGAATATGGGGTAGATTGGGCTTGATTGGTTTGACTTGGGTTAATGGGAGATTTGATTGAATCAATTAAGTGTTGATTGATCAATCAATTAAGGAGTGGAAGATATGATTTGGTGAGGTGGCAAGTGAAAGGTTCAACTATGGCAATTTGTGAGGTGGCCGAATATGCTATGTATGGAAGGTGGGAATATTTAATTGGATGAGATTGGGTTTGATTGAATCAATTAGATGTTGATTGATCAAGCTCAAAATGGGAAGATATGGTGGGCTAATATGGAAAGTATGTGGGCGGCAATGTCAAGGGATGATGTGGCTGAGTGGTGAATTTTTGATAAGTAGACTAGTGATGTATGGCCGGCTATGGAAATGATAGGGGGCGAGTTTGGTAGGTGGGAAATTAGGGTTGGTCGTGTGGAGTGTTTGGGTTGAGGAAAAACTCAAGAATCTTCAAGAAAATCATAAGAATATGTAAGAAAATGCATGGATAAGTGAAGAACTTGATGAACCCGAAATTGCACAAGTACTCTCCAATAGTGGTTTCAGCAACCACACTTCAACAAGCAACAAATAACTTCTTCTACTACTCTTCATGCCTCCAACAAGGATCAAATAACTCCAAGAACTTCACACACAAAAGAATGGCGCTAAGAACACAAAGAACATCAAATTGAAAAGAAACCTCAAAAAAACTTTATAAATAAAGGGATAGATGTGGATTACTCCTATTCACGAATTGTTATGAGTAATCTTCTTAAAAACGATTTACGAATTGCACCTCAAGAAGCCCAAATGCAAAGTACCGAAATCAATCCAAGCCATAAGGTGGCCAGCCTAACTCTCTCTCAAGAGCACTCATATGTTCAAATATCCAAAAGATACAAAAGTAAAACCTAAGGTTCCTATTTATAGAGTCTTACAACTTGGAAACCTCCAAAAAGTCTCTGGTCAAAATAACTAATTAAAATAATATCTAAATGAAATAAAATAAATAAAATAAGCAAATGAGATGGATGGGATGGATGGTAGGCGCCCAAGGATAATGTGGCCGTAGCATACATGGCCTAGGTGTGGCCTAGTGTGTAGCATGGCCCATGAGTGGGCTAGTTTGTGTGTCATTTCGCATGGCGTCTGGCTACGTGGCATGGGGTGGTGCCATGTGTTGGTTTGATAGTGTGCCTGGCATGGTGTTGTGTGGGGCAAACTGTTGGTGGGCATGATATGGTGCCATGCATAGGCCAGATGGTGGGCACGGACATATGTCATGCTGCTGTGATGTGGCCCAATCAAGTGGCTTGGATGGTGGTCCTGCATGACCCAAGTTAGTTGTCTAGGCACTGTGTGCTGCAAGGTGCGAGTTAGAGTTGTGTGCTGAATGGCATGCACGGTGTGCATGCCACTGGCCTAGTCTACAAGGCATGGGCTGGAGTCGTGCACTGGATGACATGTCTGATAAGCATGCCACTAGACTTGCCTGCAAGGCGCGGGCTGGTACCGCGTGCTAGATGACATGCCTGTGAGGGCATGCCACTAGCCTTGCTAGGGTCCACCTGTGTGTCAAGCTTGGCATGGGCCAAGGCACGCAAGCAGGCCCACAATGGTGGTGTCGGGGATGGTCAAGGGTGGCGTTGAGGTGTGGCTCAGGGCCATTGGCCTAGCAGTTCTAAGATAGGTGTCCACCACATGCGTGCTGAAAAGAGTTTTTTAAATTAAGGTATTATACACGATTTTGATACTCGTAGCCAAAGTTGTGGTCAAAATATTGAAGCGCACTGTGCATATCAGGAAAAAACTTATGATCACTTGCCACCTTTGAATTGATCTGCCAATTCAAAAGATCTCAACATCATCAACATGCAATTTGACAATTCAGTATCATTTAACTTGGATTCCCCGCATCAAAAATTAAGTAGAGTATAATCTTCAATTTATTTGACAAGTTGATTATCATCATGTATGAATAAATTTTTAAAAAATGATGATCAATAACTTATACCTAATTATTTTGGCTCAAACTTAGGAAAGTCAGCCTTTAACTATAATGTAGGGACAAGGACGAAGCTATACTCCATGCCTGGGTAGGGATTGGTTGGGGTGAAAATATGCTCGTATAAGACGTATGAGTATCCCCACTTCTTGCATACAAAAAGTATATATGTATCGCAACCACATCTGCTATGTTATGTAGAGGTGGGTATATAGCTTGTGTACTACTATTAGATTTGAACTATTATGGTTAAGATCTATAGAGGAAGATCTGAACGACTTGTATATAAATAAGCCTTTTTTCCTTGACTACGTAGGAGATTGATGAGGTGGTAGTGGAGCAAAAAATGTTAGAGGACGAAATCTTATGTGGAGGAAAGTGTTTGATAGTAAAATTGCTTTCAAAGAAGCATTACAACAAGGAAATGTTTGTAGCTACAATGAGAAAAGCTTGGAGGCCAATGATGAAAGTACATTTCTATGATTGGAATGCAGCTCTGATTCTTGTGAAATTCGATGATATTCAAGATAAGAACATGTGATCAAAGAGGGGCCATGGTTGTTTAACAAGCAACTTGTATTGGTGAAGGAAGGTTGATGGCTGGCAACAAGTTCATTGAATTCAACTCATAGAGGCTTTGTTTTGGATTTGACTACATAATCTTCCTCTTATGGCCAGGAATGAGTATGTGGGGCGTTTGGTAGGGAACAAAATTGGCAAGGTAAAGGAGGTGGATCTAGATAAGGGTGGAATGGCTTGGAGAGAATACATGAGAGTTTATGTTGCTATAAATGTGCTAGACCCTTTGTTATGAGGTACCAAAATTTCCATTGGCAAATCCTTTTGGTTTATGTTTCTTACGAAAGACTTCTCAACTTCTGTTATGGGTGTGGTCGCCTTAGCCATGCCAATAAAGATTGTCTTTTTTGGAAACTAATGTGTCTAAAATTTGAAGGAGTTGATCTTCCATATAGTGCATGGTTGAGGCTTACTGGTTTTGGTGATCATGAAAATAGTTTAAAGAAAAGGGAGAGTACTGGTCCGGTGCAACAAAACCCCCCTTCTATGATGATTTCGTCTCCGACAAAGAACGGAGGGGAGATTTTGACGGTGACAGTTGGAGAGTCGTTCGCAGTGGGTGCATGTGGCGTGAATTATGGAAGTGATCATGGTGATGACAATCAAAATGTAACGGTAAAGGGGGTAATGGCTACATTGAATAAGGAGAAGTAGTAGGGGAGTTTTGTGGAGAAGAAATTTGAGAAGATTGACGTTTAGGGTCAGGGAAGTGGATTCAATCAATTGAAATTCCTAATTGCAATGTTGGTACATGTGTTAATTTTAGGAGTGGGTTTTGGTTTTTAACTGGAATATACGAATTCTAGATTTGAATATGAGACACAGAACTTGGGATTTGATTAAATTATTGTGTCATGCTAACTGGGACTCTTGATTACTCTTGGAGGATTTTAATAAAGTCTTGTACCATCATGAGAAGAAGAGTGGGATGCCATGTCCAAAGAGGCTAATTGAATCCTATAGGGATGTGGTAGGTGAGTATGGCTTGAGAAACTTGGGTTTTAAAGGATATCCTTTTACATGGTGTAATTATAGAGAAGGGGCACAATGTATAAGTGAGAGACTAGATAGGTTTTTAGTCAATTCCTCTTGGTGGCACATGTTCCCGAATGCAACTTTCACTCACGGTTTAGTGTTATACGCGGATCTTGGGTCGATATTAAGGGGGTAGTGGAGCCTTCAAAAAATAGGTAACTTTTTTAAGTTTAAGGCTATATGGGTAGGTGAGCAAACTGGTGAGGATATTAGTCAAGCAACTTAGGGAAGGTTTGCATCATAAACCAGTTTTGCGTGAGGTGGTGGATTTGATTAAAATATTGATGAAATCAATTGAATGTTTGGAATAGGAATTCTTTTGGACATATGCAAAAACACTAAAAAGCAAAATAACATATGGTAATGCTTAATGAGAGGGGGTATGTGGATGCTAATAGAGAGGAGCGTGAATTGGCAAGAGATGAGGTTCATAAATGGCTTGTAAGGGATGAATTCTAGCATTATTTCAATAACCTATTTACTTCTTCAAATCTGAGGGGCACTTTGGACTTTTTAGAGCCTTTAACTGGTAGAGTGACCAGCCAAATGAATGACAAGTTGAACAAGGCCTATTCTGAAGATGAGGTAAAGGATGCACTGCAACAAATGAATCATTCAAAAGCACACGATCCAAATGGCATGTCTCCAGTCTTCTTTAAAAAATATTGGCATGTGGTGGGAGAGTGTGATTGCAGTAGCCTTGGATGCTCTGAATTCAGGTTATTTTTCAGCTTCCTTAATTCATACATATATTACTCCTATTCCAAAAAAGAAGTCACCTTTAAAAGTTAGTGATTATAGACCCATTAGTCTTTGTAATGTGACATATAAATTGATTGCTAAGGTAATATTAAATAAATTGAAAACTATCCTGTCTTGTATCATTGGGGAGAGTTAGAGTGCCTTTGTTCCTGGTTGTTTGATCACATAATGTGTTAATTGCTTATTAATTATTGCATTATCTTAAACAAAAGAAGAGATGAAAAAATGAATTTATGTTTTTAGACTTAGATATGAATAAGGCATAATAAGATAGAGTTGAAAAATGTTTTATAAATATAGTGATGGAGGTCATGGATTTCAATCCTAAAAGGCATGTTTTTCCAAGTAGAGAGTTTAGATAAGAGGGACCCATTATCTCCTTATTTGTTTCTTATTTGTATTGTTCATTTTGAAATTTGAAAAAAAATAAATTATTTATTATAATTTGTATAAAAATATGAAAAAATTATAATGATAAAATGAAATAAGATGAGATAAAAACTGTTTCTATATCCAATCAAGACCTAAACCAAAAGAATCACAAAGTCTTCAAAACCTAATTGCAAATGAACATAAATATAATTAATCGTGTGACAATTTTATAAGCAAGACGATCAACTCATGATGATCACAATCTGTAAGCAGCCTAGGCCCAAGCCCGTGTCACTCAGCCTCCGCACAAACCTAGCCCCTTAAGCCAACGACGCCGTTTTCGCCCAGGTAAGCGGTTTCCTTTCTTTCCTTTTCTTTCTTTTCTTTTCTTTCTCCTTCTCTTGCCCGACGGTTTCCTCTGCCTTGCTGTCTTCCAAATTTCCCTCGCCAATCCCCATATAGCAGACGGTTTCTCCATCAGATGGAAGTTAATTCCATGCTCACCCATTTCTCTCTCTCTCACTCCCTTCGGCATAATTTTCTCTTCTTCTCCCTTTAGGTTCCCTCTTCACCAGTTCTCCCCTACTTATAATCATCAACGACTCACGCCAGTAAGATTTTTCCTCTCTAATCATCTTCTAATGTTTACAATCTTTTCTCTTCCTATCTAATTTCATCTGCACCGTTTTAGGCCTCGAAAATTTATGGGTTTTGATTACGTATTGTGGAGTCGAATACCATTGATTTTTTGGTTTGGATTCTCTTTCGTCGACTTCCCCTAATTCCTTTCACTTGCGTTCTCCACTGGTAAGCTCTTCTAAATAAATTTTTTTTATTTCGTTTCCTTATATTCATAGGATACGGTCTTGGAATGTTTAATCACTGATTTATATATCGTGTGTTTCCGATGGATGAAGTTAAGTATAGAGGAACCAGGAATCCAATCGGTTGGCTCCTGTCTTCGTGCAGTTTGCAATTCTTCAAGTAAAGACTCGTGGAAATTTGATTTTTCCTTGGCCATGTTTTCAATTTGCTGGATCAGTGTGAAAGGGGTTTGAATGATTGTCCAGAAATTTTTACATTAGGGGTTTATTATTGCTGTGTTGTTGTTTGGTTAGTTTATTCATAATCAAATAATACTTGTAAATGTTTTGTAGAAGGCTGGTATTAAGGTTTTGTTGGATATAAATGATCATCTGGTTGTGATCTTTGTTTTCTGGAAATCATTTTTAGTTGATGATTGGGTTTTAAGTAGTTGAGGTGAGCTAGATAATTTGGGGTTCTCTTGGAAGAGATTTATGCGAGCTGTTTGGATGAAGCGTATATGGTAATTTTTCCTTGTTGGGTGTATTTATTATTTCCAAAAGTTGGATATTTTTGGGAAGTGGCTTACTTGTTGGAATTAATTATGAAATTTTAACTTCTTGGCTATGTTGAGTTATAGGTGTTTTGTTTAAAGAGATCAATGCTAATCGGTTGTGTGGAACAAGAAGACCATTTTAGCATATCCTCGAGTAAGTCAAGTTGACTAAGGTATAGCTGGTCAGCATGTCTAATGTGTGTTATTTGACTTGAAGGTTGTAATAAGTGGTAGTGTTTTAAAGTCGGTGTAGTTGAAGAAAGGAGTCGTTGCTATTTTTCCATTTTTTTAGAAATAATAGATTTTATGTCTTTTTTTTTAGATTGGGTTGCTGGGCATTAATACTAGAATTCATTTTATTTTTATTTCATTATGAATAGGTGATGAGATTAATATAGGTCGGACTCGGGAATTTATCAGTCCTCTATAAGAGTCAGGTAAGCGGGGCTTCTATCCTAGATTTGCATAAAAAGAAAATTTGTTTGAGGTTGGTTTTATAAAATGTGCATATTATGCTTTTAAAAGAAAAATGGGAAAAACAACCTCAGTATATGAATATTTTTGGATCTTCACATGAAATTTATATAATAGAGAAAGTTTCTTTTGACATGAAATGTGTAGATATGAGCAACATTTAAGATGTTTATAAGATGTGCATATGGGCGAACATGGTTTGGAATGTTTTCTTGTACATGTGAAATAAAATATTTTGATTTGTTTCTTTTTATCTGAAAATGATAAGAAAAGGAAAAACACGTGGTTTGATATGTTATGTTCATGGAAAACCTTTGGCATGCTTATCTGTTGGTCTTAGATTCTGGATATGGTTCTGATATGTGTATATGGTTTCACGTAATATGGTTGGTAGCACCATGATATGATATGATAGAAGTGCAATCACTTTGAAAACAAAGTGATCATTTTATGTGTTTATTTCCTATGTGCACACTCAGGGCTTCGAGAACAAATTAGGGAAAGTTTCAAAATATGATACCGTCTAGTTTGGCCACCGGGGATAGCATAACCCTACCACAGGGGTTAAACATGGTATATATTCTGGAATATTGATAAGATGAGATGTTACAGTTACTTGTGCCAAAGTATTTTGTTTGAAAATTGGTTTTATGTATACTTTATAAAAAATAAAGGTTCGCTCAGTTTTTATTGGTTTATAAGTTTTGGAGTTGTTTCCTTTGAATAAAAGTTTTTCCGTTATATGCATAAGAGTTTTATTGAAAATGCTCATGCTTTACTCACAAGTATAGGTGTTTTGCTTACTAAGTTATGGTTGAACTCACCCCCCTTATCTATATACTTGTAATTAACGATTTGATGTTACGTTATTTAGCATTATCAGATTCAAGTGTTAGTAGAATATTTTTATTCTTGTGATGGGAATATTGTGGACTCTACGTGATGGTATTATTTCTAAATGTATAAACTCTGTGGATTTATTTAGGATTGGATTGTCTGGATTTGGAGATGAGAGATTATTTGTGGATTATTGAAAAATATTTAGAAATAGTATTTATATATAAAAATAAGTTACATCAAACAAGATAGATTTCAGGACTCCCTAAGAGTACG
Organism: Platycarya strobilacea; assembly: GCA_036898215.1. NCBI lineage: Eukaryota > Viridiplantae > Streptophyta > Magnoliopsida > Fagales > Juglandaceae > Platycarya > Platycarya strobilacea. The sequence continues at coordinate 23,059,059 of CM072546.1, read as the reverse complement.
GGATGTTACATAATCTTTGATCGTACAATTCTATTTACCGCGTGTTATGCGCGTACTTATTCTAGTGATCATGTAAGCACCCAACTACTCCAAATCTAATCGCAATCTGATACATGCGAAAAAACATTGTGCCCCTAAGATTTCATATCGTGCTGTAAGCAATTATGAAAAACCAAGTTGCAATCTTTTTTATATGCAAGTAGGCGCTGTACGTACGTACATGAGTACTCTGGCCTGATCGCCAGATCTTTATATATATAGTTTAGTAGTAATAATTACCTTTTCCTTGGGGCTCCTAACTAAAGCAGCGTTATCCACAAGATCTATAGAGAATCATTGATAATATAAAATTAAACGCCAGTTTGGCTTAATGGAAAGTGCTTATTAGCCTATATATCATACTCGTCCTGCTTTTCTCACGTTCGTAAATTATTTAATGATAAAAGAGATGATCATAGATAAATAGATAATAGGGTAAAGCCTAAAGTTTAAAAAGGAAGAGTTACTTTTTGGTATTATTTCGTAGGTACAACAAGTACACAGCACTAGCAACTTGGATCCATATCTTGATCCTTGCATGCCGTCGTGGAGTCTAATTAAGAAGCAAAGATTATGTTCGTGTTGTAAAGAACGTGTTTCATACAATTAAATATACGGATGACCTGTAGCAAATAAAAGGGCGGTACTGGGCGCTCAGAAAAAACGCTAACGCCAAATTCAGAGAAATAATATGAGTGTAACTCATGTATTTAGAAGTCAAGTAAAAGTGTTTATTACGGCCTCTATATGCTATTTATAGAGGGACATGCATCAGCGAAACTACATAGGGGCAGGGCCCCCCTTCCCCTAGGATTTTGAAATATATATATATTTAAAGTTTAAAAATATATATTATTTTTTTAATGATTTGGTAAGCCTTCTATTTAAAAAATTATCTTGATTCATTCTCTACAAATTATTTTAATCTTATAAATTAATTATTTTGCAAGTCCAATTTAAAAAAATTTAACTCATTTTAAAAATAAAATACATCTTACATAAAAGAAAATGATGCAATAACATGATGACATGTTGAAGATTGTTAAAACAAAACTTCATAATAAAACAGAAAATGTGTTTCTAGCAAATAATTTAGTTATCTATATTAAAAGAGAAATAGATGAGAATTTTGATTTAAATTCAATACTTGATGATTTTGTTTCTTAAAAGAACCTAAGTTACAATTTTAGATACTCTCTGTTTCTTTTATTTAATATATTTGTATGAGTGTCTTTATGTTATTTCAACGATATAGTATTCTTGACATATCATATATTTTTGATACATATGTTGTATTAAACATATTTTATTTTTATTTTAGATATTTAGATCTTATTATCAGATTATTTTATACCGCAGAAAAAATTATATAAAAATAGAAAAAAAATATATACTGTGTAATAGTTTTAGTTTTGTTTGGCACCCCTAAAACAAATTCCTGATTCTACCACTGGGGACATGGTAGTGCTAGAGATGTTGATAATCACAAGTATCATGTGTTTATCCTTCATGATCTCTTAATAATTGAAGGATATAACAATATCCTTCACTTAGAATGATTCTGTGAGATTTATCTTAAATATGAATTTTTATTATAGCTATTTTTAAAATTATTTCAATAATATTATTTCCTAATTACACTTAAATAACTTGGGATCTCAAAATGCAAAATGCAAGCGTCGAGATGTCACTATCTTTTCTCTAGAGTGGTTTCTTAGTCCCATATACTTCATCTATTATAACTAACTTATGCCGCATCTCTCGAGTTTTAATTGATAGAAACATTTATTTTGGCAACCGACGGACACATGAATGAAAACTATGCATGACTGCTTTGCCCATGAAGCCATGCACATGTTGTCACCTTCCCAATAATATAGGGTTGCAGCACTACCTTCTCACACACATCATCAGCCTCCACCCTCTCCTCGCAATTTCTCAACTGTTAGTCCTTGCAGTAGTAACATAGTGAAAGATCAAGGTAGCATCTCAACTCAACGAACACTTACTCTGACCGACGACGGAATTCCATGCCCACCTCCTCAACTTGGAAAGCAGCCCCAGTTCTTTTTCTTCAAAATAGAGCAGTCAAAACCCCACGTTCAAAACATCACCATATTCAATAATACACCACCCCGTGACCTAGTTGTGAACCATGCGTGAAGCCACCGTTGTTCATCTCCGAAAGGCCCCTATTTTGTAGCTAAAAATTAGAGCATTGCCAAGGAAAAAGCAAGGCCCCACATTCTCCTTGCATAGCCACCATTTGTCAATGGAAGCCACTACATAAAGCTCTTAACCCATCACATGCCTCCTTGTTGCCATCACGCTTTCAGTCATCGTCCTCATCACCACCACCACCACCACCACCACCCCCCTCAGCCCAGCTCTGTCGCATCTCTCTCTCAGTGTCTTTGGCTTACTTGGTAATGAGCTATGAAGAAGAATTTAAGAAGCTATGCCACTAGGTGAGGATGATCAGTACAAGTAGGCAAGTTAGGCTTAGATGGAATAGTTAAATTAGAAATCTCCTAGCATACAGGAGAGGGGTGTTGCACAACACTTGGTCACAAGCTTTGCTACTGTAGGAAATATCTCTTTTAATTAACGTGCTAATTTTCTTTATGTCAGCAGATAGGGAATTAAGTAACTAATCATCCTCTGCACCTAGCTATTCTCTTACCCCACTAGCTCACTATATGTGGGCAACTGTCTAGTTTCATTTTTTCTTTACCCCACTGAGGATCCATGCTAATCAATGTGTGGGTCTGTATTTTTCTATTTCCCAAGAACTTGACCCACATCAACTGTAATTGTTCCCGCACTTTCAGTTTCTTTTATTAAAAAAGAATGGTAACAGTCGTCGTAGCCAAACTTTTCAAGAATTTTCATGATTACTTTTTCAGTTCTCACTTTAATGATTCATTCCTTTTTGCCTGTGGTAGACTTTGCATTCTTTCTTGTTTCATTCCCTATTTCTCACATTCTCTGCTTCCCTACAAGCTTCTATGTGTGTGTGTGTGTGTTTTACAATGGTCGGTCATGGTTCTTCCCGTACTCCTAACAAACCTTTTGGCCAGACTCCAGCAAGGGCTTCCTCCTCCTCCACCTACTACCAAATCCAATCCCTACTTCTTTTGAGGGGTTCTCTTGGCATTCCATTTTAAGCAAACATGACCTAACCAAGATGAGGTCCTCCTTCTGCATCCTTGACTCCATGGATATTTTCATTCAAAGGCAAGCTATGTTGATAGATAGGGGTATGCCAGTGATGTGACTCTGACAACATGTGCTCTAACCCATGGGATGCAACTCCCTTCATCCGTCTAGTGCATGGCATTCTGAGTTTTTTGGGCCTGAAACTCCCTTAACTTGCCTTCGAGGGGCACTGATTTTTTGATCACTCCTTTTTTTGAGTTTCCTTCTCTATTTTCTCCCACCTCAACAACCCGCGACAGCGACTTCTTGGAGTACATATACGACGCTTTTTCTTTGGGCATGACTGGGACATGGGGGCTTGAATCTCTTGTTCTCTCGATCGACAGCACCTAAACTAATAGGGGTTTAAATTTAAACCAGAAAATCGGAGAACTGATCTGGATCAGGATGAATTAAACTGGAAATTCCAGTTTTTGACCAGTCAGGTTCAATACCAATTTCATAAATTGAAGAACTAGATAGAACCGGTCTGGTTCGCTCTGGTCTAGTCTTAAAATAGCTAGAGCTAGACTGGTTCTATTTACTTTTATTGCTTTTTATTTTTTTAGTATTATTATATAATATGTTTTATACTATATATAATAATATAAATTATAATTAGATATAATATAATGTATAATTTTTATTTTATATCAGTTCTTTTAATGCGTATTTTTTATATAACATATTTTTTTACTAAAATAGATTTCTTTTATAGAACAGTTTTTGTTTTATAGCATTTTTTTAATGTAGTTTTTTATATAACAGATTTGTTTTACTAAAACAGAATTTTGTAATGATATACAATTTTTTTTACTAAAACAGATTTGGTTTTTATAAATTTACATTTTATTAAAATCGAAAAATTAGACCAGAATTAGTAAAATCGGTACAACCGATTTTAAGGGATGATAGGGGCGTAATCAATTTGAAGAAATACAAAATTGGTGGTACTAGTTCGGTTCTTAATTTTATCCAAAACAGGAATGGATCAAATCAGTTACACCCCTACAAACCAACATTGAGGCCAGCGGCATCATTACTTATGGAGAGCAAGACTCTACCTTCAGCTCCCTTTCTTGCGAGCATTCGGGTGGTGAACTCCCCCACAGAACAAGACCAAGTCTCCATTCCTTCCCCCTCTCATTTTTCCTTCGTCGGTGATTGGTGATGAGTACACAACTTGAATGCCGATTATATTTAGTGCTCCGAATCAAATTGCTTCTTGTTGTCGGAGATTATGCTATTGGGGATGCCGAACTTATACACAATGCTCTTCTATAGGAACCTAGTGATGACCTTCGCTATTGTGGTCACGAGAGCCTTTGCTTCCACCCATTTCATGAAATAGTCTACAACCATGATTATGTGTTTTACACAACCTTTTCTTGATGGTAACAGGTCAACTAGGTCTACCTCCCATTGGGCGAAGGGTGGGGGTGGTAATTGAGGATTTTTTATTCAGTAGGCAATGTGAGACTAGGGCGTAGACTTGGCATTGAGTTCACCTCTTTGTGAGATGCTTGGCATCCTTTACAGCATTGGGCAAGTAGTACCCTACCCTAAGTGCTTTTCTGGGTAAGACTTTCCTTCGGATGGTTGTCGCAAACTCCATTATGTATTTCTACTAGGATGTACTGTGCTTACTTGGATGAGATGCACCTTAGTAAGGGGGTCGTGAAGGCCTTCTTGTATAGGACCCGGTTGATTTTGACAAATCGCGCTGTGTTTCTTCTCACTTTTCTTGTCGCTTTCTTCCCTTCAGGGAGTTTTGCAATTTACAAGTACCCCAATATCTCCTTGGCCCATTTTGGCCTTGAGTGGCCCATGTGATTTATCTGGATCCCAATCGTTGTGCCTCAATCACCTTTCTTTGCACTTTCCAAGGTAATTCCGTGTCATCCCCATGGAGGCGATTTTGGCTAGCCTATTTGCTATCGCATTGTCTGCCCTTGGAACTTGTTCTATATTGAAATATGCGGGCTAGTCATGGAGTGTTATCACCTCTTTCAACATTATCTGAGAGTCAGCTTTGGCTTCAATCTGGTTGGTACCCAAAGCCTTGGCGATTGAAGTCCTGCTATTAATGATTTGTGCTCCACCTCATTGTTAATTGTCTTGAATGTGAGTGTAGCCATGTAATGATACTCTTGACCTATGTCTCCAATGATATAGATCCCTATACCTCCCCTCGTTTGACAGACAAACCTGTCGATAAAAGTTGTTTAGGGTAAGCCAAGGGGTGGCATTGCGGTGTCCATCGAAAATTCGGTGAACTCAGTCAATATTACACTAATCGGCACATAGTCAATATTAAACTCTTTGAGCTCTATTGACTCTGCAACTAGTCTTTCTAAGGTATCCAACCTCTACAATATCCTTTTGATAGGGTACTTTATCAATACCTTGATGGGGGTGGGCCTGGGAATATAATGGCAGTCTTCTGACGACTGTCACTAATGTAAACACCAATTTCTATTTGTCAGTACCTGGTCTCAACGCCCCTCAGTGTGAAGCTTATGTAGTAAATTGGCACCTAAATCCTCTTCTCTTCTTTAACCAAAATTACAGAGACGACATGAGGGGACATTGCTAGGTAGATGCACAGGGTGCCCCCTTTGTTGGGCTACTTTAGTAGGGGAAGGTTGGCCAGGTACTTTTAGATCCTGGAATGCTTGATCTCACTCCTCATTTCATAGATGTGACTTCCCTAAAAAAAGTGAGACACTTGTTTGTGGACCTTGACACGAACTTGTTTAATGAGACCAACCTTCCCGCCTATTGATGGCTTCATTGATGCTTTGCAACGGCATCATGTTTAAGATGGTATTGATCTTCTCAGTGTTTGCTTCAATGCCCCTCTTCGAGATTATAAAGTTCAAAAAATTTTTTGAGGAAGGCATGTATGGGTGAGCGATTGCTTAATAGAAGAGGACCCTCCCATCTTTTTGCCATCTCCTTATACTTATCAGCTAGGTTGCTTAATTCATATTGTAGCCTCTTCTTTTCTAATTCCTTGCTATTTATTCCTCTTGCGTTGTGTGCATCTCCTTCTAATTGCCTATTTTGAAGGAAAGGGGCATTGGTTTTCTACAACTCTAGTTCCTTGTTCTCGTTTTGTAATTGCTCAACAACTGCCATTGCGTTCTTCAACTTTTTCTTTGGCATATGCCAATCTTGCTTCTACCTCTACCATGATTGTCTTCAGATCGTGGTTTGCATGAGATCGGGTAGTAGTTGGCACATGAAAGCCACGCAAAAGTCTGTAGAGATGCCACAGACAGCTCAACTATAAACGACGTGTTTTACACCACCAACTACATGGATGACCTGCTGCAAATAAAAAGACAGTACTAAACGCTCAGGAAAAGCTTTGCTACCAAAGTCGGAAAAGTAATATAAGTGTAAGTATATCAAGAAGTCAAGTGAAATATTTTTTACCTCCATAGGCTATTTATAGAGGGATATGGTAGTGCTACAATGTTGATAATCACCAGTATTGTGTGTTCATCCTTCATGATCCCTTAATAAGAGGAGAGGATAAATGTCTTATTTTATTGGTGTTTCCCACACAAGATGACTATGTAAACTCATGTGCTTTATCTCAAACTATCTGCTCCATGGCGGTATTCGTGTCCGTGGGTCTTCGGGCCATGGGTCTCTAGGCCCAAGACAATATTTGGTCCGAGTTTCGCTACTTTAGGGGCCAAATATCCCTTCCAATCACCTTTCTCAAAATATGGGGCCAGTGGTTAAGCACTACCACATGACATACGACAAATAACGACGTTTTGACCTATAGCACTGGCCTAACTTGTTGGTACTAAAAGTTTGATGGCCTTGATTTTGGGTGGTTGGTCGTAGATTTTCTTCGAAGATTTGACCTATATATGCTATAGTATTATCAACTCTCGAAGATTTTCTTCGCACAGCAATTCATATATGAAGTTTAATTCATTGGTACGAAATATAATTAAAGTAAGAATAGAGATCAAAATGTTGTTTTCATCTTAATATGCCTAAAGGTAAAGTATTGCATGTGAGAGAAGGTATCCATATGAATAATAATCTAATATAGAAAATACTTTGAGTGGAAATTCTCAATTTTTGTTGTACAAAGAAGATTGATATTAAAGGAGCTGGAGTATGGTTGGGGCAGAGGGAATTCTTGGTAGAGTAGTTAAATGCGTAGAGATTGGAAACGATACGAACAACGAAAGCACTCTCCTAGGTCAACACTGACACTAAGAGATGAAAGCTATGGGAGCGAATGAGATAAGATACCCGAGTATTCATAACCTTAGACAATGGATACTAGGCCCTGTAGCTAACACGTTAAGTACCCCGCCTAGGAAGTATATTTGCAAGAATAAAACTTAAAGGAATTGATGGGGCCCTACACAAGCAAGGCTTGACATGCCGCAAATCATTTTGAAAGAGAGGAATGCCTTCGTGAACGTGGACACAGGTGGTGTATGACTATTGTCAGCTGGCACCATAAAGTGTTAGGTCAAGTCCCAAAACAAGTACAACCCTTGTGTTTAGTTGTTACCATTGAGTTTGGAACTTTAAGCAAGCCACCGATGATAAGCCAGTGGAAGGTGAGGATGACATCAAGTCATCATGCTCCTTATGCCCTAAGTAACACACGTGCTACAATGGCTAGGTTTTGTCATTATCAATAAGGCCATGAATCTGCTAATGTAGCATGCACATATATTTTAAGTGATTGTCGAGATAACCATTTCTTAGAATTGAAAATATATTTTACTAATGCACAAAGAAATTACTATATTTCAATATTATTAACTTAATTCACATTTTTTAAAGTGTTTCGCATTAGCTTTTGAAAGCGAGTAAACTTTATTTATTAATGGGCTACTCTATGGCAATGAGATTCATGATTATCACTTTCATCAACGTAGGACTAAGCAAGTATTTCCTACAAAATTATATATGCACTAGGCAAGATTCATGCCTAGTTCCTAGCTCTATATATACAAACCTATAACCTGTGCAATGCACGGATTGTTAGATATATTGTGTATGAGATAGAGAAATCTAAAGAGAGATAAGATTTTATAGTGAAGAATTTGAAACGGTTTATAGGGTGGTTTATTTTAACGAACTAATATAAATGTTGAAATAATGCTTTTGAGTGGAGTCTTGAATGAGTTTATATTTTTGTACGTAAGAAAAGAAAGAAATTTCAAAGTTGCACTCAAAGACCGGACTAGCCATTTTTGGACTGGACTAGATCAGACGTCCAGTCCGGTTCAAAAATGGTGGGACCAAATTAATTTGGTCTGGTCCTAGTCCATAGATTTTTCCCCTGGATCGGATCGAATATAATAATAAAAATTTAAAAATATATATTTTATTATTTATAAAAATAATTGTATCTAACTACTTATTAGTATGTCACAATATTACATAAGTATTATATTATATCCTTTAATGTATAACTATAATATTTAGTACTATATATATTAATATATTATAAGAATTGTAATATAAATTATAGTATACTGTGTATATGTAAATTATAATAGTATTATTTTTTTCAAGAGTAAGTTTTTTTAATATTTTTTAACTTAAATCTGTGATAAAAATATGAAATGGGCTGAAAATAATTGAAATTAGGCAAAAAAAAAAAATTGATCATTGGATAGGATTTTGGGCTGATTGGCCTATTTTGCGCATGGTCTAGATTGAATGGATCGACCTGGACCAAACTGGACCGGATCAATCTTGTAATGAATTCAGTCCAATCCAGGGTGTGAAAAATGATGGATCGAATGGGACCGGTTCATCACCTACTCGGACCAAACCGGATCGTTTACACACATTGGTAGAATGCCACATCGAAGTCATATGATTGTGATTACCAAACAGTATAAAAGTTGAAATAGTGTCTTTGAGTGCAGTACTAAATCGGTTTATATCTTTCTATGTAAGAAAAATGAAATTTAAAAGTTACAAACGTTCACAATAAAACATTTCTTTTATAAAGATTATTGTTCCATAAATATAGCACTTCAATTTTAATAGGTAGGATGTCACGTGAAGTCATATGACTCTGTTTTTATATATAGTAATAAATATAGTAAAATATATTTGTGTGTATATATATATATATATATATATGTATGTATGTACACACACACACACTTGCCCTTAAAGCCAATTCCAATACTCTTCCTTGGCACCAGATCAAGCGCATAGTTTTGAAAATATATATATTATTGCTCATAAATGGAATTACATCATCTCACTAATATTTTGCCGAATACAAAATCTAGAATATCTTTTAAATCATACAAGTTGTCTTCAACAAGATGAAGATCAAGCACATAGTTGATTGTAGACATAGTTATTGTTCAAGCTAATTATGTTGCATATACATCTTGCAATGCACAACTATTTCCTGCCTTAGCACAACTACCAAATTATGCAGCAATAGCACCTGCATTTCATGCAGGCTACAGAGCAAGCTATGTGCAACATGCAATCCAGGTAGGTGGCACACTGTAGAGCACGCAAAAGCATGTAGCCAAGTCTGTCCAAAAATGTTAGGAACAACCACCAACCAACTCATGCTCTAGGATAATGTCGAATTATCCCTTATAGCAACAACACTTCCTTTGTTTTTTGTAAATTCAAATGTAAAGAATATTCTATTAATATTCTACTTGCTCGTGTATAAATATAAAGTCATTATCTCTTTGTAAAAACAAGAAATCAATACAAAGGAATCATTTATCCTAGCATGGTATTAGAGAATATCAAGGACTAACGTCCCTTTTGATCACCACGTTTGATTCTTCGGGAACCATTTCTTCTTCTTCTTCCCTTTCTTTTCCCTCTCTACCTATATAAAATATTTCTCACGTCTTTGTTAAACTCACTCCAGAAAATTATCTTCTCTGGAAAACCAACTGGTTCCATACTTATGGGGTCGACGTCTATACAAATTTGTTGATGGCTCATATTTAGACCATCCCCCTCAACTTAATAAAGGTTCCCCTAATCCTGGATATGATATTTGGTTTCAACAAGATCAAGCAGTCATGTCAGCCCTTATTTCATCACTATTAAAGTCCATGGTTGGACAAGTCGTTGGGTGTTCCTCTACACATGAAGTCTAGTAGTCCCTTGCTTTGACATACTCTTCTTCCTCTCAAGCTCACATTGTCCAATCTCAACTCGAGCTTGCCTCACTGAAGAAAGGCATAAATTTCATTTTTGTGTATTACCAACTAGCAAAAGCTCTTGCTGACACCATGTCATCCTCTCGACGTCCCTTACCTTCATTAGAATTTATTCCATATTTGCTTGTGTAGTTGGCAGGTCTTAGACTTGATTATGATCCTCTTGGTCTTCTCAATAACTACATGAATCGATCCCATTTCAACTAAGGTAAGTATTGGCCACCTTCTTGCTCATGAAAATCGTCTAAATCATCATGCTTTTACTAATCTTCTTGTCTCCCCTAAAGCTTCAGCCAACTACACAGCAAGAGCTCCATCTCATGGCTGTAATAATCATGGGCGTAATAGCTCCAATAGAGGACGTGGTTGAAATGGCAATTGTGGTAGAGGACCGATCACCTACTAGTTCTCCTTTGCAGATGATCACTAGATATTTACATGGCTATTTCCGCTTCAAGCAAAATCTCAAGCCTGATCTATTTTCATAAAATTAAAAGCTTGTATGGAATTACAATTTAACAAAAAGATTAAACAACTTCAAACTAATTAGGGTCACAAGTTTAGACCATTCACTGAAATCCTTTCCAAATTCGGCATTATCCATCACATCACTTGTCCTCATGTCCACACTCAAAACAGTAGTTGTTGAGTGAAAGCATAGACATATAGTGGACTTCAGACTAGCATTACTTCCAAATGCATCAATACCTTTAACTTTCTAGCCCTATTCTTTCCAACACGCTGTAAGACTAATCAATTCTCTGTTATCTCCTTCACTGAAAAATGAATCAATGTTCTCAATTTTACATCATAAACACCCAGACCTTCACTCCTTATTTGTATTTGGATCAGCTTGCTAGCCTTTAACAAGGCTCAATAACAAATACAAGTTTGATTATAGGGCTGTGCAATGTGTATATCTAGGCCTAAGCCCAAGTCACAAGGGCTCCATTTGCTATCACATACCATCAAAACGTATCTATATCTCCAAGGATGTTAGATACAATGAAACACTCTTCCCTTTTACTCAACTCTTGAAGCCCAACTCCATGTTACATCCTCTACTCCAACTTATCTCTCAAACTTAATCCATTCTAGGCCTAGTTCGACAACTACAATCTGTTACTTCACCTAGCCCAGTTCCCACTCACTCTTCTTCTTCTTCACACATGGAACCACCACAACAACTTGAATCACGACACTATGTTCTAGCACCTCCAATTCACCCAATGGCAACTCGCTCATGTATTGCTTCCTCTTGTCCACGTTAGTTCATCGATGGAACCATTCGGTGGCCCAACCCTCAAGCTCATGTGTCCACCTTAGCCACTGTTCCAGACAATCCCACATGCTTTTCCACTGCCTAGAATTTCATAGAGTGGAGGGAGGCTATGTCTAAAGAGTTTAACGCCTTGATTGCCAATGTAACATGGTCTCTGATACCCTCATCTGAGGCTCAAAATGTTGTAATATGCAAATGGACTTTTAGAACCAAATAGCTTGCCGATGGTACAATTGAAAGGAGAAAAGCACGTTTGGTGGCAAAGGGTTTCCTAAAGCAAAATGGATTTTAACCATGTTGCAAAAGCAACAACTATAAGATTAGTTTTGTCCTTTGCCGTGACCAATGGGTGCCCCATTCAACAAAATGATATTCAAAATGCATTTCTACATGGTCCATTGTTAGAAATGGTTTTCATGTCTTAGCCTCTAGGTATGCAAATTAATTTCCCTCTCACGTATGCAAATTAAGGAAAGTCATTTATGGCTTGAAGCAATCACCAAGAGCATGGTACTCTTGGTTAAGTAAAAAGCTGGTTGATCTTGGCTTTCACGCTTCATCTGTGGATTCTTTGCTCTTTGTTCGGCTTACTATCTTTGCATGTCTCTATGTTTTAGTATGTGTAGATTATCTTCTAGTCACGAGTTCCAGCATGCGTTTAATCATTGATCTTCTCAAGCCCTGTGCTTAAATTTTTCGATTACTGACCTTGGCAAACTTCATTTCTTCCTAGGCATTGAGGCCATGCATCACACTGATGGCTCGGTGCTTCTCACACAGAAGGAATAAATAGCTGATTTATTGGAAAATACCAACATGTCTTTGGCCAAACCAATTAAGACTCCAATGTCCACTTTTGAAAAACTCAGCAGCCATTTTGGTAACCTATTCAAGGATTCATCTCTTTATAGAAGTATTGCGGGTTCACTTCAATACCTATCATTGACTAGACTAGACTTAGCATTTGCTGTAAGCAAGGTTTGCCAATACATGCATACACCACGGGTCCCTCAATGGCAAGTTGTCAAGAGAATACTTCGGTATTTGAAACACACTTCTCAACTTAGTTTATGCTTCTCTTTGTCTCAATCTATGAACCTCACAACTTTTTTAGATGTCGATTAGGCTGGGTGCTCGGATGATAGGCGCTCTACAAGTGTCTACTGTGTGTTCTTTGGTTGTAACCTCATCTCTTGGTCATCACGAAAATGTCAAACAATAGCACGATCCTCTATAGAAGCTGAGTTTAAATCCATAGCAAATGCTATTACTGAAGTCATATGGACTCAACATTTGTGCAAGGACCTCGACATTGATCTAAACACTGCTCTTGTGCTGTTTTACGAAAACTTAGGGGCCATGTATCTTTTCTCAAACCCTGTCTTCCATGTTAGAACTAAACATGTTGAAATTGACTTCTATTTTGTAAGGGATCAAGTACTCAACAAGTCACTTAATGTTGCCTTCATCTCTGGAAAAGATCAATTGGCAAACCTTCTAACCAAGCATTTGTTTGCGGCAAGGTTTCAATCTCTATGTTTAAATCTACGCTTGACTTCATCTTCGCTTGACTTGAGGGGCCCTGTTCAAGCCAATTATGCTGCATATACATCTTGCAATGCACAGCCATTTCTTGCCTCAACACAACCACCAAATCATGCAGTTGTCTGCATGAACAGGGTACACAACACGTTGTGCGCAACATGCAATCCATGCAGGTGGCACACTACAGAGCATGCAATAGCATGTAGTCAAGTCTGTCCAAAAATGCCAAGAGCAACCACTAAACAACTCATGCTCTAGGATAATGTCAAATTATCCCTTAGCAGCAACACTTCCTTTGTTTTTTGTAAATTCAAATGTAAAGAATAATCCATTAATATTTTAGTTGCTTTTGAATAAATACTGTCTCTTGTAAAAACAAGAAATCAATTCAAAGGAATCATTTATCCTAGCAGGTACACACTATATATGTCATAATGGTAATTCGGAGAGACTTTTTCCACTAGAATCACATATATACTTCCCTAGCTAATTATTAGAGTATGTGATATTTTATCAATGAAAGGCGTCTGTTTGATTATGAGTTTCCAGTCTATTTAATTAAACTGATCATTCATGTTTTAGGGAGATAGATTCAAATATATATATATATATATATAATGGTTTAATTTGCTCATTACCCTCAGGTCGAGGGCTAGACGTCGACAACGGAGCATGATATACATATATTATAATCTAAATATCACGCGTGACTGTAATTATGTACATTAAGATCTTGGACACCCTCTAATTCCCTTGCAAGTACTTGATTTTCAAGAATGAGTTGACAAAGTGGGGAACTACTATTATGTGTATATATATATATTTGTGAGGGCCGGCTACATATTTGTTTCATGAAAAATTATAGATGTAGACGTAAACTTGCAAACGATATGCAATCGCTTTAAAAAAAGTGAATATATGAACTCACTTGAAAAAAATAAAGTCTACTGAACAGTGGATCTCACTTTTTATCAAAACGGCTGCATGTCGCTTGCAACTCCACAACTGTATATAATATTATTCTTATTCTATTATATATCTTCAGTTCATATATATGTTTGAGTGGCCTTTGGGGCCTGCACTTCTTAATTGTTCATCGCACTAAAAGGAGAATTTATTAGGAAACCATGATATTATTCGATCGTACATGCAGCACCTTAGGCAACTATATATCTATCCATCTTCCATCTTCAATAATTGATTGATGGCAGCTAGCACCTTATAATCTTAATGGACCGACCGTATTCATTAAAACGTTATGTCCTGAGTCCTGTAATTTGGTTCTTATCCTCAAAACTAGTTTTCTAGATTACCAAGTAAGTACTTTGCAATAGTAAAATCAAATATCTGCCGTTCATACTTGGTTCAAGTGCACGTTTCTAACTATGACTAATTTGGTCTAGCAATGAGGAAGCTAAACTTATATTTTCAAATATAATTGATTAAACTTCTGCTACTTACGTGGGCCGTGGCCGTTTAGAATTGTTAAATAATGTTAAATTGAGTTACCTCAAAGGGGGAATTCTCGTAAGGTTGGATCTTTGCTCCTTTATCGATCCATGTCTCTTTATTGTTTGCACTTTTACGTTGTTTAGAAGGCTAAGAGTCTTCTAAAAAATTTCACACTTTAAAATCAAAAAATCTAAATAATTTTTCTAAAAAAAATAAAGACAGAGAGAGCAGAGTTCTTATTTTTTATTGGACCTTTTTTTCACCCACACACTTTAATGTATGTACTCTTATTAGAAGTTAATTAACTTTCCTAAATTTGTGGAAGTGAAATAACTCTTTTAGAGTTGTGGTAGTGGGAGAGTTAACAAATAATTTCCACACTCATATGGACGCTACTTGGTCTTGAGTTTTAACCATTACCAATAATAATTAACATTAACTATTATTATGTGATTAGAACAATCATAAAAAATAGAAATGTTTTTTTTATACTAAATAATGCGATTATCCTTAATTTATAACATTAATATATTCTTGTGTTTGATTCCTTAATAATCAGATTTTAAATACATAAAAAAGTCAATAATTGGTTAATATTGTTAAATGATGGGCTTCTAATGTTATTCATGTTTTTTTTTTTGAGAAATAAGCTTATAACATTAAACCCAGAAATTTGAAGTTTACAAATGTGACTTATAAGGATTAAGAAAACTTAATTTACAAGTCAATTAGCAACAGTAAGGGTACAACTTTAAATCCCTAAAAAAAAAATGTTTGAAAAACCAATCACTATTCTTAAATGAGACATTTACTAAAATCTCTTCTCCAAAAAAGGAGAGAAATTATAATTTCACAGACAAAATGTCTGAGAGTCTATTTCTCAATATGTAGATTTTTTCTATACAAACTAAATAAAATCAGAACCAGCTAAATAACGAAAAAACAACTCATAAAATTTGGCTGCAGTGGCTCGTGGATAATACGCACCACTTTACGAGTGAACATCCATAAGTGTGAGTAACTTGGAGGCCTTGGATCCACGAAAAATCGTACATGACGAAAAAGATCCCTCTGGATAGCAAGGCAGGTCGAACACACGTTCATATAGACTCTGCGTGCTCAAAGCACTAGTGCGTTTGATGGAAGGGGAGAGCGGCGGCGGGATGCATGGTGGGTTTAGGCCAATGGAACTATCTCAACCTGTATCAAGCCGAACCAAAATCAAATACTTGAAACCTACCATCAAACTATACAAAAATGGTAGCCGAGAAAAGGAAGAGAAGAGAAAAAGAGGAAGAATGGAGGAAATGATGGAGTCGGCGCTCCCCCCTCCTCTTTTTCCTCCAAACTAAAAGCGACGACGCTAATCTTTTTTTCACAAGGGTTGGGATAAATTGTGAAAAAAAGGGGAGACTTCTCCTAGTGAATGGCGGTGATATATAGTGATGATTAGAACAATATGATTTGATCTTATTTAATAATCTATTGCTGGCTGCATGGAGGTAGTTAGGTTAGCCAATTTTTCATGCTAATTAGGTTCTATAGGAATATTTTAATTATTACAAGAGTAATTCTATATACAACTGTGAGTGCATAATCATTGCATAAGTATCGGTTTGAAAAATAGTGAAGTCCACTATTAAATTTTTTTTATATGAGCCTTATATTTTATTTATTTTTTTCAAAATAGTTATGTGACGATATTTCAATTTACAGTTATTTATATATTTTCTCTTATTACAAACTGCAGACAATAAGATATATACATAGAAAATAGAGATATATTTTAACTATGAAGAGATCATATAAAAGTAGATGATCTATCATATCATATTATTAAATTTATCTTTATGAGATCTCTTGTGAGTCTAGCACTTCTCTTCCAAAATTATATGTGCATGCCGTTCAAAATTATTTTTTTAACCTGTAGTTATTACGTTAAAAAAAAAAAAAAGCATCTGTGCACGCCGCACGCCCATAGATACAATGCAGCAGTCGTCTAGCAACAATATGTATGTCACCCGAACATTTTATCACGGCTTACCTTTATGAAAAAACTTATAATAAAGTTCTCATTTAAAAATTGCTAGTATCATCAAATAAAAACTTGGAAAGAAACGGTTTATAACCCTTAGTTTAGGATCCGCCAATTTCATCACACAAAAAAAAAAAAAAAGTTTAGGATCCGTTATGCGACCCAACTCCGGGTTAGCATGAGCTTGCAGTATCTGTTGGCCTATCAAGGATTCAAACGCCGAAAGAAATTGGCCCATCACTATTTTGGACAATCATAACTTAAGAATTTCTCTCTTTGATCTCTCTTTCAACTAAGAGAGACCAATTTTCTTTTTGTTTTTTGATAAAGGGAGGGAAGAGTTTCCAAATCAAATTTTTTATTTGGAGAATCGGGCTATATGTCATTAGGCTCAAGCTCTTTACAACTTACAGAGACAAATTAAAAAAAAATAAAATAGAAATAAAATAGTAATCACTAATTTGAGGCTAGAAACTACTTACCAATTAGATCCAATTTATTCTAAAATGAGTGACTATCAAAATTAGTAAAGTACTAACAAAAAAATTTATCTAAATTTCTTCCTATATAGGTGAAACACGCACGAAAAATTAAATCTGATAATAAAAATAGTAAATTAGAAAGAGTGAATAAAAACTTAACAATTATAATTAGAGCTTTGTTGCTTATTATTTTATACACTACACACCATATTTTTATTTTTATTTTTTAAAACTAATTAAATTATTTTACTCACCATTCATATAATATTATATTTTTTATTTTTATTTTTATTTTTTAAAATTAATTGAATTACTTTACTTATTCATATAATGAAAAAATTAAAAAAAATTATAAAATTCTGTGTGATTTGTGATATTAAAGAGTAAGTTAGCCCAGCCCAATTCGACTTACATTATCTTAAGGCCCCTTAAAAAATACCAAAAAAAGGCAATTGCCAATTAGTTGATTAACGGCTCTTTGGAGAGGGTGGAAAGATTCCATTCCATGAAAAATGTCAAGTATGATTTTAATTAGGGATAACAATATGTTATATAATTTATTAACTTAATACGAATATGATATGATAATAGCAGATTAAGACTTAGTTTTAATAAATTTTGAGTCAAAACGAGTTGATCTATTACGACACAATTGCTTAAAGAATTGATAGCGGGTCAACCTGTTTTGACCTGTTATAATACGTTAAGAAAGTTAAAATTATAAGTATACATTATATTTAAAAGTAAAATTGTTAAAATCTTAATTTCGATATTTTTATTATTTAGATTGTAATTAATACTTTTAATTAGTATTATAATTTTTATAAATATTGTAATTTTAACATCTGTATAAAATTATGCTAAGTTTAATTAATTCAAATATGTTAATTTCTAGTATATTCAATACATTTACATAAACAAGTTGAAACATATCATATATTGTCATATTAATTTATTTTGTAATATTTACTAATGGGTCCTAACAGGTTGATACGACACGACACGACACGTTATGTTAATGGGTCGTGTTAGGATTTGAGATTTTAATATGATAAACTTAACGGATTAGGTTAGGATTAATCTATGTAATATAATATATATGTATTGATACGATATGAATACAATCTGTTGACACGATTTGATATATCTATTTTTAACTTTGCACTTCCTTCTTTTATATAAATAAAACTCTAATTAATTAATTGCCTAAATCCCGCATTCCCCATTCTCAATCCACGCGTCAATTGTTGTTGTGCTGAGGCAGCCCAAGCCGAATGGTCCTATAACTCCTGATACTTCTGAGGACCTGAACCTCAATATATAGAAAAAAAAGAAAAGCCTCACTAAATTTTGTAAACAAAATAGAAAGTAGGTAAGGGCCAACCGCTCTTCCATATTTGATTGACTATAATATAAAAGAAAGTGATATACACAACATAATTACATAATATATTTGATAATAAATCTTAAATGAAGAGTAATTTTATAAAATATTTTATACATACACATTATTTTATAGTAGTACTTTTCATTTAACATATAATTATGAAATATATTATGTAATTATATTGAATGAATATATTTTCTTAATCTGAAATACACATCTCAAAAAAAAAAAAATCTGAAATAAAGATAAAAATAAAAATAAATCATTTCCTTCCGTACAATTATACTCATTGGACATACTAAACGCACACTCCCCCGAACCCTCCTCCCGGATGGTTAGGCGTGAGCCCCTGTCTCTCTCTCTCTCTCTCAGGCACGCTCAACCCTGAGCCTTTGCTATTCCATATCCCCTATTTAGGGTTCTTATGTTCTTGCTGAAAGGCATTGTTTTTTCAGATGTGAATAAAAACATATAGGTTTGGAAAGGAATACATATATATATATAGATTCATAAATACCAATACGCGTTACTTGCGCAAGAAGAAGTCTACTGAATCGTAAGTCTATGACCGGTCGTTTTTTATTTTGGTCGGTTTTAATAATTTAGATCTATTGTATGTAGTATTTATCCGATCATCGCACCGTTGTATCTGTCTTGATGTTTGTGATTTGAAGCTTGGATTCCGCTGTTCTTTTTTTTTTTTTGTTCTATTTGAATTGCTGTGCTGATTTTAGTTCATGTGCTGTTTGTTAATTATCGTAATTTTCTCCAGTGAGGGTTTAAGGGTTCTATCCTCGTATTTTTTTCTTAAATAGGGTTTTTGCCAATTATAGTAAACTCTGTGAGCATGGCACCATCTCATAGTAGTCCTCACTCTGAAGCGGCAAAAATGGAACAAATAGTCACTGAATTCTTTGCCAAAAGCCTCCACATAATTCTCGATTCTAGAACCTCTTGCATGTCCTCACGCAGTTTTAGGGGCGAGCAAATCATGTCATCGCCATCATCCTCCTCATCGTCCACTTCGAGTGTGAGGCCGAGGGATAAGTGGTTTAATTTGGCTCTAAGGGAGTGCCCTGCCGCGCTTGAGAATCTTGATCTCTGGCGCCAGAGCAATCCAGCACCCATGGTGGTTGATGTGGTTTTGGTGCAGAGGCCTCATCATTGGGATCCCATTAGTTTTTCGCCTCAAAGGGATCTCATTAGGAATTTTTCATCGGAAGGCTATCCGTATTTCTGGAATTCTGACCAGGACGAATTCAGGTGTGAGGCACACAGAGAGAAGATCATAGAGAGATGGGTCTTGCGATATGAGAGTAAGAAGGTGAAGGACAATCATATTTCAGGTAGCAGGAGGTCCAGCAATAGTACTTTGCATACATTGTACAAAAAATCGATATTGCTTTTGAGGTCTTTGTATGCGACTGTTAGGCTTCTACCTGCATATAAGATTTTTCGTGAGCTTAATTCGTCTGGCCAGATACGTACATTTAGCCTCACACACCGGGTTTCTTCTTTTGTCGAACCCTTTAATCCTAGAGAAGAGGCAGAAATGCAGCGATTTGGGTTCACCCCTGTGGAAACTTCTTCTGGTAGGCTTTGCCTTGCAGTGTCGTATCGTTCATCAGTCTTGGATATAAGCTCTGAATCATCAACTCCTATTTCCCCACAAGTTATACCAGATTATGTAGGCAGCCCATTGGCAGAACCCCTTAAAAGGATTCCATCACTACCTCTTGCAGGTTTGGGGACTCATGGCTCTCCGTCATCTTTGCCATTCTCAAGGCGGCATAGCTGGAGTTATGACCAGTATAGAGCGTCACCTTCTTCAGTTTTTTTCTCACCTTCACCTACCCATTCAGAAACATGTGCTTCAATTTCTAACCCAAGTTCCCATCGTTTCCCACCGATGAGCATGCCTCCTCATCCACCTGAAACATCTGTAGCTCATAAAAATAATACAAGTTTCGATGAGTGCTATCTCTCTCCTACCTTTTCCCCCTCCCCTTCCCCATCTCCACCAATCTGTACTCTGGGGAGTCATCTGTCAAAGGGTCTTTTAAGATCTGAAAGTGCCCCGGTAAACATACCTACTGCTAAGCTTGCTAACTTGCCAGCATTGTCCAACAAGCAGTTTTTGCCTCCATCTCCTCCCATTAAAAGTACAAGGTCTAGTACTTTGAGGTCGGAGAACTATGTGGATCCAAATCAGATTGGTGCAACAGTTGATCAGGTAGATATTTCATCACACTAATTTATAGGTTAAGTATGTTCTTTTATTTATGATTTCTTTTTGCCTATTGCAGTTTTCTCTTGGGAAAGATGAGACTAGAAGATATTTGGGAATGAAGATATCATCTACCAGCTCACCACAGATTTCATTTTCCAGAAGCTCCAGCAGGTCTTTCCAAGATGATTTTGATGATTCTGAGTATTCTTGTCCTTTTGATGTTGATGATGATGATATGACACATCCTGGTAGCAGGTAATTTATGAAATTCAATCAGTGGGTTATACTTCTGTATGAATGCAGTTGTTTGCTAATAATTAACATAAGTTTTTCCACTTTCTTTCTACTATATAATGTTTCTCGTGTGGGTATGTTTTCAAAATGACAACAGAAAACAAGAACATTTTGTGAAATATGTATTTTCTTAAATCAAAATTGTTCCAACGCTAGTTCTTACATACATGTATGTCTTTGATTGATCTATGTTATACTTTCTAGAATTTGCAAACTTGAAATGAATGCTTTTTCAATAGTATTTTTTATTCTTGCAGATGGTAATTGCTGAAAAGATTATCTATATGATTACAATGTTAATGAAATGCTTGGAATGTTATTTTGTGTTTCGGGATTGGTCGGGATGCTATTTCTGGACAGCCGATGCCAATAAAAAATGTTTATTTTGTGAGACTTGAATAGATTAACAAGTGAATTAAACTAAATGAAAGATGGTCAATTATTGGAGATGATGGAGAAGATCAAGCACTACAAATGTTGTGGCATTTGATAAGTGATCGGACATTGGATCTTTACCCAAAGCTTTGAATATCGTACCGATGAGGGTCAAGGTATTGAAATAAAATATTTTGATATCGGTACCGTTTCATGATAATCTACATAAAAAAAATTATATATATAAATACATATATAAATTATATTTCAAAATAATAGTAATATATGAATAATTATATATATAAATATATAAATGTAATTAGCCTATTATGAATTGAAGTAAAAAATAGCAAAAAAATGAAAAAATAAAAAATAAAAAAATGAAAAAATCGAAAATCTGATACGGCTGGTACTAGCCAAAATATTGACCGGTACAAGGCCAGTACCGGTCAAAATATTGACCAGTACAGGCCTGTATGACTGATATTTTGGCCAAAACGGTATATCCCTAAAATATGTATCGGAGAATCGGCCGGTACGGCATGTTTCGGCCGTACTAGCTGGTATGGTACGAAATTAAAAACGTTACCTTCACCCTACTCTTCATTACTAGGTCACTAGAACTTTTTTTTTTTTTTTTTGTTTTCTTGATGGGCAAACAAGTTTTGTTGATCAAAAGAGTACACAGAGCCCAAGTATATGGGACATCTACAAGAGCAATGCCTAAGCATGCTAGTTTAGTGATACAAAAGAATTCATGAAAATCATGCCATGAAAATCAATTACAATCGACGATTGGAGTAAAGTATTTAAAAATAAGTTTCTAAGCTCATCCATTGACCGCTCTTGATCTTCAAAGCTTTTCTTTCATTCCTCATCCTCCAAATGCACTTCCGTAGGCATATTGGGATCATCTTCCATATTGATGCAATTTGAGAGTTGCCCCAAATGCTTTCTTCAAGAAGTGAGGAGATCGCTTACCATTATTGGTATCACTCAAACTAGTCCCAACCGAGCAAAGACTTCATTCCACAAAGTCATGACAATCTCACACTTAAGTAGTATTAGTCAATGTAGCCTCCGCTCTTCTTGCACATATAGCACCAATCCATGACTATGATTCGATGTTTCCTCAAGTTGTCTAGAGTGAGAATCTTCCCCGAAGAGTTTGTCCATATAAAAAAATGCTTCCTTTAGGGTGCCTAGTTGCTAGAACTTTCATTTCCTTCTAGTTAGAGATGTGTGATTTGGAAGTAATATAGGTTGGTTAACGGAAAGATTGTGTCCAAATTTCCAGTCATACATGGAAACCAAGGAACGAAACAGTACAAAAGGCTTGATTTCCTTCTCACTCAGCTCTTGATGAGTAAGACCTGTCCCAGTGATATGGCAATGCTTGCACTCACAACACCATTCTCATCCAAAGTACCAGGGCACGGGAATGTTTTCAATGGAGGTTTTCTGTTTCCAGGGATGAACCAGTGAACTTTCTAATCTGGATGCACCAACCAAAAGGCTATGTCATAACTGACTCTTGTTTCCAAATCAAGGGTTGCTTGGCTTGAAGGAAATGTTGTCTTATATTAAATTGTGGTTGAAATGTAGAAATGTAAGAAATCTTTCATAGAGCCAAAAAGGAAAAAAATGGTCCCTTGTTTTAGGCTATGTAATGGCATTTCCCAACCAACTATAGTTAGATGCTATATATCAGTGGCACAATCTTGGCATGTTTGATGTAATGCATTGCTGTAGTGACGATCAACATACTGTGAATGGTGCATTAAGAAAGACTAGTGTTGAATTTTTGGTGGCTAGCTCTGAAGCTGGTTAGTCTAAGAAAAGTCCTGAAAAGAAATGAGGCAATTGGTTGAGGTCAAATATAGGATCATGATTGCATAGAAAAGTAGAGGTTGAGATTGTAGTTTAAGAGGAGAAGGGTGAGTTCACAAGTGCATTTTGTAGTTAAAAGGATCAGTATTTAGCTAATGGTGCAAATGTGCATGAACGATAAATATTGATTGAGCCAGATTATTATTATTTTTTGATAAATAATGATTGAGCCAGATTATTATTATTTCTTGATAAAAATGATTGAGCCAGATTATATTCTGGCCCAGTAGTTAAAAGGATCAGTATTTTTCTAATGGTGCATAAGTTTAATATTTTGCTAAAAATGTTCTGGTAATCCTACCCTCATTAAGTTGTCATTTGGACCTGGTGCGTGCAAAATATCATAATTATAGGTTGGCATACTTGTTAAAGTTTTATAGGTTGGTTTTATAGGTGATAGTAGAAGTGTTTCTTTTTTTTGGAAAACTCTTCTTTCAGGCATTTTTGTGCACTGAAGTGCACCAACCACCTGTACCATTTAATGAAACAGAGCATTTTTATTTTTATGAGATGATCGAGTTTTGGGCAGGAAGAAATTTTGGCATGAAATGGGGCAACGTATGAAACAGTTAGTTTCATTCATCATCACCCACAACCCATGCAGCGTTCCTCTTCTCCGCTTTTCTTCTCTTTCTTTCTCCATTCTCCATTTCCTGAATTGACTCGTCCCGCGTTGGGCTGGAACAAACAAAACGTGAGCTTTTCAGGCTGGAATCGCTCTGGTAGGCGAAGAAGGGGTAAGGGTTGATGGTAAAGGGGAGCCATTATCCCTCTTGAACTCACAAGCGCTTGAGTTTATCCTGGAAATCGAGACTGAATGATCCGGATAAGGAGGGGTGTGATTGAGAGCCATGGAGTGAACTGACGAGACCTTCACCTTTCCACCTAGCAAGACCGAGTCGAGAGCATTTTGGATATTCATGGTGGGAAGGAGCTGAGAAATCAAGCCCTGGTCCATGGAGGTTATGACCTCGTTTCCGACGGTAATTAGGATGATGTTGCTTGACATCCAGTAAGGTAGGACTTTTGAGTTCACCCACTGGATTGCTGAATTGGGATCAGATGCCAACGTCGGGATGTCTTTGTTGGTGGTGCTGATGACGATGCCGATTCCGGTATTGGCAAGGGCCTTGATGATGGAGGGGATGGCGCCATAGAGCCTGACTTCCTGATGGAGGTGGACTTGAGGAGACTTGCGGTGGTGAAGATTGTTGGTGACTTGGCTGTAGTTGATGCCGATGAATTAGTGGGAATTTTTAACTCAGAAAGATATGTGAATTAAAAGACCTTTTTAGTTTCCAGTTTTTCGGTGATCATTCTGATACAAATATCCCTAAAGTTATTCTTACTCAAACTAAAATTATCGAGTTCCCATAGAAATTTGAAATTAGCAGAGTACGGAATGAAACCTGAAAAGAAAAGTAAAACTGTGTTTTCGTTCTTCTTTTTTAATTAGTATCTGTCTGCTCAGTCCACCTCAGTATTGGTACGCGGTTGGTGTGCCAAACCCCTTGTACCTAGAAGGATTGTTTTTTTATTTTTTTATAATAAATGTAGGTGGCTTTGTGATTTCTTATGGGCACAGCCACACAAGAACCAGAATTTGAGGCGCTTGAAGTGTTGTACATATCATATCATGCCTCGTGGCAGCACTTGTATATATACGAGAAACTTTGTAACAGGATGTATACCGTGCCTGAGAAAACTGCATTTTTTGAAGATCTTAAAGTTTTCTCTTAGATTATTCTTTTAAATTGTATATCTCCAAACTGATTGACTAATTGGTAGTCATCCTTGAGAGGTACCTCAAATGGTGCATGCATCCCCTAAACTCTTATTTTTTTGCAAGTTACCTTAAACTAGCATTTTAAAGCAACATTATCGATACCCAGTTCTTGACCATTTTTCAATGGCTTAATTGGAAAATATGGATATTTATTTACGAAGCCTGAGGTTCTAAAAACTTCATTGAATCAGTTGTTAACAGGAGTTTTTACTGTCCTTCATAAATGAATTTACTGAAATGTGAGATATTGTTGCTATCCTATTGAACACACACACAATGTGCTATAACCACAAAGTGATCTCACAAAAATAAACTCATAAGTTGGCTTGGCTTCATATGATATGTTAGATCTATCTTACAATAAAAATAGCATTATAATCTAGTGTACAACATCAAGCGAAGTTAGTTTGTGGGATCTCTTTATAGCTAAAATATCTCTCTCTCTCTCTCTCTTTATGTATATGTATATATATATATCAGGTCTTGTTGCTACAACATCTCTGCTTGCAGAAATCAAAACATGTAATAGGCACTATCCCTTCTAGGGGTTGCCAAAGTGGGTGGTGATTTTCTGAATCTTGGCTTGAAGGTGTAGTAGACATCATGCTTAAAAAAAAAAAAAATCAGTGGAACTAGAACTTTTCATCCATTGCGTGGAGAGAATATTTTGGGCTCGAACTTATAAAAAAGATATTATTGGATATGTTTTGATGGTTTGAATGTTGGAGTGCGTCCCCGTTTGGTTTCACAAATGGTCCAAATCCATCTCATTTCATCTTAATTCAAGCATAAACACTTCTCAATTTCAAAGTCTCAACTTTTCTCTCTAATCATTATCAAATCATTACAACTTTCAAAAACTTTTTTAAACAAAACACAAAAGAAATCAATTTTTTCAAATACCAAAACAAAAATAATATTAGAAAATATGTTTTGACAATATTTTAACGCATAATATTTTTCTTCAATTTTTTCTCTCTCCTTTCCTAAAATCCCATAAAACATCTTAATTCAAACCATTTCACTACTATTCACAAACTATGTCACCACTATTTATAGATTTCTTATTCTCATCTCAGCTGTGTAACCAAATAACGCCTTGAGTCTTGGTGATGAAACTCATGCCTGAAAGTGAGTGCATGGTTTATAAAGATCACTTTGCAGCAATTAGTTTTTGATGTCTATCGTGTTGGAGATCTTATGTATGAGCAGTTTTTGATGTAGTTTATGCTGGATTTTTTTTTATAGAAATAGGCTAAACCCAAGTACACAGGTGGTATACATGAGGATTGGCTGAAGGTTATGCTTGATGTAGTTTATGCTGAATATTCCCTGTGAATGATATATGTACCACCTTATATCCTTTAGCATTATCATCATCTATGCTGATGTAGTTTATGCTCAAAAAATTATTTGACTAGCCCAAGAGGCTAGCTACATTTGGCCAGCCAAACAACTGAAAGCTACTTTTAACTGTTCATTTGTTGAGACTATTGCAGCCTTATGTACACTAATTATTATTTGATTAAACATTGTTTTTGTTGAGTCTTTTGTGAGTGTTCTTACAGGTTTTCTGACGGTTATAGTGAATAAAAACTGACTTATGTTGTATTTTTCTCAGGCCTGGTTCTTTTGATCAGGGAGGACTTCTAAGTGGGCCACTTGAGCCTGGAGGATTGTTTCCAATAAGAAAATCCCAAGATGCTGCCGTTGGTGCGCTTGTACGCATGTTGAAGAAAGCCCCACCTCTTCGTCAAGAATTTTCAAGTTCAGTAAATGTGCTGCAAGCGGCTGGACCAGAAATATGGAGCAATAGCCTCGAGGAACACAATCAAGCGGTTCAGCATGCAGCTTCTGCAAGCATCACGTCCTCTGGGCTTGTCACGTTGAAGACTACAGCTGATGCATTAGAAGAGCTCCAGGGTTATAGAGAGGAGATGAAGAACCTGTTGCTTAAGCAAGGCTGTAAATCCAACAGGTAATAACTACAATCCGCTCCAGAAATTTTCATCAAAGGTACAACTGGATTTTGAACCCATGTAAATATTAAATCCTTTAAACATGTGTGCTGATTACGCCTTTTTTGTCACTGTTGATATTCCGTCTTTTGCATATGTAATTTATATGTGAATAATATATAACTTTATTCATAAACTTGATTATCAAATGGACGGGTTTGGTGTAATTACTTCTATGTACACAATTTTCTCATTACATTTCATTAAAGTTAGGCCTATGAGTTGCATCTTTCTAGTTATTTGTTTTACGTACGTGTTTGCCAGGATCATCTATGGCCATTTGCGGTTGATCTCCAATATATCTATCTGCGAGGTCTTGAAATACTGACTGTCAATCAAGAAATGTCCCATCTAATTTATAAAATGTAGTTGAGATTTTGTCCTACCAATAATTTTCAATTTTAAAGTATGATAAGTTTTGAATTATTGTGATAAATGTTAGGAATTTTTATCACATTTTAAAATACATAATGCTGATGTGATAAATTCTTTCACGAGTTTGCATGATAGAGTACTACTTTTAAGAAATCTTTGAAGATCTTGATCAATGTGTAATTAGAAATTCATTTCCTCTCTTGGTTATAAAGATGAGATGAAAGTTGAATAAAATATTATTAGAGTTTTATATTTCAATATATATATATATATTTAAGAGTTGAAAAAATTGAATTGTTTATTGTATTTTATTGGAAGTTTGAAAAAATTATAATAATTAGATGGATGAATAAAATGTATTGATATAAACAAATCAGACCTGTATGGGGAAAAAAATTCTTATTGTAAACTATATGAGATCTTGATATGATAGAGGCCTGAAGCCGACATCTTTCTATTGCTCGAGATAGGGACGTACGTATTGGCCATATTAGGCGAAATTGGTTTAAGGCTGTGATAAGCCAGGCACAGCCCAATTTGGTTTATATGGACTTCGTCCCTATCTCATGTGGCTGGTGTGTCACATAAAGACCCTTAAATAGAAATATTCTTTATACAAATACGAGTTTGTTTATTTTTTAAATTCTTTTTTCCTTTCTTTTTCCCTACTATCCAGACAGCCGAAACATCAAATTTCACTTGGTATGTACTGATTCAATTCACTAAATATTGAATTTCGTTGGATCAGCTTTAACAAACGTAGACTTACCCGCATTTGATGCCATTTCGTGGCATCTTATTTTCAAACTTTGTTTCTTATTTCACTATTGAACAACCTCAAAATGAATTCAATCTTGTTGGTCCATAAGGTATTTTTTGGATCGAACTAGACCAAATGTCTATAGACCTGGCCGGATCGTTAGCCATCGGTCCGTTTCAGTCCACCCAATACCAAATGGGCTGGTTTATACTTTTTGGCCCAACAATGATATTTTCAAACAGATGAATTCGGCCTAAGTTATGTTTAGGGACATAAATGGTCTGGTCCGATTCGGAAGAAATGTGGACCGGTTCTATTCGGTTAAGGAATTTTCTCGCCCTAGACTAGATCGAACTCCTATTCGGTCCATGCCGGTACGGTCCAGAGGCAGTCCGGTCCAGTCCAGGGGCACTTAATATGATTTAATGGGCTAAATTTGATCCAAAATCCTGTAATGATCAAAAATAATTTTTGGCCCAAATTTAATTATTTTCAGCCTAATTTACGTATTTATTACAGATTTAAATCAAATAATATTAAAAACACTTACTCTTAAAACAATTGGCAAAGGAAAAATAATCTAAATAAAAAAGTAAAAAAAAAAGTCCTTAAAAATCCAAATAAAATAAAAAAGAAATTAACTAATTAGTTAATAATAATACATCATAGGTTGGTAAACTATAGCTAATAACACTATTATATTAGTATATTATAAGTTTATATGTTAGTGAATAATGATAAATTAGTAATAATATATTAAATAATAATAATAAACTTAATACTTATAAGTTATTAGTAATACTCTACATAAATATACTATAATTTATATTTTTATGCTACAACTATTATAAATTATAATATGTTAATATTATAAGAGTATATATTATATATTAATATATTATACAACCACTCTTAATCTATGTTAATATTAATATTATAATTTATATACTATTACTTATATATATATATATACATACATACATATAAATATATATATATATGTATATATATGAGGTGTGCATTCGGTCCAGATCAGGGGGAGAAATATTATGGATTAGGATCGGACCAGAAATATTCGGTTCATATAGAAATTGAATCTGACCGGACCAAATTCCATCCAGTCTTGGTGTAGTCCACCGGTTTGATTTGGTCTTCTTACACCCCTAGTTATGTTATCTAATTATCAACCCAATATATAATAATATTTATTTACATAAAAAAGAACTTGAAAAAAATAAAATATGCCAATAAATTAATAACATCGAAACTCTAAATAAAAGAAAAAAAATATGCATTAAAATTATCCATATTAACGATCTCCATCATGCAAGGAAATTTTCTCCTTGGGCTACACAAATGATATGAACCCTACAAGCATTCCAGCCCATAGGATGTCCCTCCATAAAAGGACATAGCAAACACGATTGATGTGGTGAGAGCTTGACATTTGACCCCAACGCACCCTCGCAGAACCCTATAAGATGCTATCAAAAAAAAAAAAAAAAGAGGTCGTAGATTCATTGGCAAGGAGATATCAACGACGGTCTTTAGCTTGGTAGTGAAGTCAGATTGGAGGAAACACTGCATTAATTACACTATTGCAGAAGCGGCCTCGTATTTAAAGAGACAATGATGGACAAATGGTGATGACACAACTGGAGCCCCCATAGGTAGGTATAGATTGCCCTATGCAAATGCAGGGGTTATAAGTAACGGGCTTCCTATTACAAAAGCTCTCTTGGACCCTCCTAAGAAAAAAAAAATTTGTTAGTTCCTAATTTAAGCATTGGAGACTCCTCGGCTACCCACCGTGGTCGCTCCCCCTTCCATCTCACTACATTATTTTCTAGGCCCAATCCAATATCTTGAGTTGCTATAATAAGTCTCATAGATGTGCAAAATACGACATTAACAATGGCGTCGTTTGTGGAATTTGGATTAAAAATATCGCGTGTATTTCTTACGGTAATCTATTCTTGACTGCTCGAAAATCATGCTTGACGACATCTATAAATATGGAGACCAACGAAGTCAGCATCACGCAACAATCAGCAAATTCCCCAAATAAAGTAACACCGCATAACACTGGAGTAAACAAATAAGAACTGCCTCCACCTCCCGAACAACTACTCACAAAGGTTGAGATTAGGCATGATTTGACTCTTAAAAAGGTAGAGCCAAACGAGTTTGATGTGAACTCGTGGGATTGAAAATTTCTTGAACTCATGAACAAATTGAAATATACCCAAAAAAACCAAGAATCAAGTCAAGATAATAGATCCATTGAAAACTTGTTTCAAGAACCTAGATTGCGGAGAGAACGCCACAAAGGATTTGCCTTTAATAATTTATTTGTTTATTCAAGAATAAATAGAGCAAACAAGAATTCTCTCTAAAAATAATACTATTTGTTGCCCAGATGACTAACACAAGAGGGGGGGTGAATTGGGTTATATTATAAAAATTAACACTTAAATCAAATACACAATATAAAATATAAACAGAATATAAAGCAAAAAGAAATGTAAAAAGTAGGGTAAGAAGAAGCAAACTCAGTATTTTTACGAGATTCAGCCCCACTGCCTACGTCCTCACTTCAAGCTACCATTTGAGGATCTCAAATTCACTATTCAATTTACTTTAGGTGGAGATAAAAACCTATTTCACCTTTGAGCAGCACCGCTCCAAAGAATCTATGTAGAACACCCACCCTCTACACTTCTAATCACCTCACACTTGGTGATTCAACTATTCCCTGTGTAGAACATCTTCTACACACACAAGAGTTATATACACTCTCTTACTGATACAAGAGTTGATAATGGGTAGACTATCAAAATACACTCCTTAATAAGTGAGATAGAAACAATACAGCGCAACCTATATCTCTGAAAAAAAAACAAGAATTAAGGGTCAAAACTTTAAAAAAGAGAGAATGAGAGTTTTGAAAGAATGATGCAAAACTTAGCAATAGAGTGTAAGCTATTGTTGTGATTTTTGCAAAACTCAAGTGAGCTATTTATAGGCAAATGAGTTTTCAATTTCAAATTTGAAAAGATTCTCATATCAAATAAGAACACTATTCACTTTTCAAAAAAATTCAAATAAAAGCATTTTCTTTTTACATTTGTCAAAAACAACTCCATTCATTTTTCAAAGAAATCAAATCAAATCTTTTACTTTTCATACATGACAAAATGAGCATGATTTATTTTTCAAACGACGCCATTGTTAATGTCGTGTTTTGCACCCTTTAAAATTCCACAACCACTCTTTAAAATTTTGAAACAAAATCATCAAGACTAGAAAAAAAAAAACATGTCGTGTTTTTCAAAATCATGTCGTGTTTTGCACCCTTTAAAAAAAAATACACAACCACCCTTTAAAATTTTCAAACAAAATCATCTACTTTTTGCATTTTTCAAAAAAACACACTACCCCTCTTCAAGACTTTTAAACAAAATATGCACATGTTAAATATGATAATCAAACATCTTATAAATTTAAATTTTTATAAAAAAAAAATATAATTTTCGAAATTATTTTGTTTGGTGATGTTATGCACATGTGAAAAATATAATTTTCGAAACTAAGATATTTAAAAATGTCTTGCATGTGTGAAAAAAGTAATTGATGTTTTATGAGGAAAAAAGTAATTTGGAGCCTTAATCTAATTTCAAATTTTATCAAGAGATGTACAAAAATAATTTATGAGTTTCATTTATAGATTTGTTCTTTTATACTTGATGTGCGCTTCGCTCCATTGCATAAATAATTTGAGTTTGAGACTTAAATTTATTTGTTATCATCACAATCTACACGTAGATACGAAATTTGAAATCTTGAATTCAACAATCTCTCCCTTTTTGATGATGACAAATACTTAGTGGAATTTTGAGACTTGTAGTAATGCTTAAGCTCCCCTAAGAATATGCGTTAGTTTTTCAAGTAATAGATAATCATAATTTCAGCATATATAACAGAGTTAAAAATTTAAATATTTACGTCTAAAACTTCTTCCCCTTTTGGCGTCATTAAAAATGAACCGCAATTGGCTTCAGTAAGATTTTTTTCAACAATAAACAATAACCAATAAAATGGTGCGTTAGTAGAAGCTATAAAGAGTTGAATAATTGGAACCACCTGTGCTCGACAAATCCTGCAAAGGCTGGAGCCGAACTTTATCGTCTCGGTGTGGAAGAAGATTTAAATCTGCTTGATGTTATTGACGAATTAGATGTTGCAGAGATTTGAAATTGAATAAGTGAAGTTATCTGTGTCCGACAAAGGCAGCAAAGTTTGGAGATCTAATTCTAGCAATTCGGTGCGGAGCCACGCGTGTCCGACAAAACCTGTAAAGGTTGGAGGCCTAACTCTAGCAGTCGGTGCAGAAGCAGATTCAAATCCACGTGATATTGTTAAAAAATTAAATATTATCGAGATTTGAAAGTTGCAGTTTAAAATACCATTTTCACCTGTCGGATGTTCAAATAAACTTTCATACCATTCATTGGTCTAGTTTTTGTTTATTTAAAATGATAGAATGGCGGAGAAAATTTCGTCTAATAATATTTCAGATTTGAATCAGAAACCGTCTCAACCAGTCATTTTATCTCATGAGGTTGTCAACATCATGATAGAAGTAGAGATGCATTTTTTCTGGTAGGACTGATTCTGAGGTTGTTGCATCATCAAGAACTCTCAGTACTTAATATGCTGCTTTTATTACGACCATGTCTCGAAAATTACTAGCGAGGGCAAATGAGGTTGATCGACTTAACAATCAAATATCTGTTCTGTATCAAAAGCTTGTAAATAAAAGGTAGAAAAAATAAGAGGTTAAAGTAAGAAAATAAAGATTTGACGGAATTAGCTCGTGTTCTGAAACTTCGAATAGAAGAATCGGAACGAGTGAGAGTTCAAGTACAGAGTCAACATCAGCAGATAATGGCAGCGTTTCACGAGAGAAATAGAGACAATCTGCAATAAATCTCGCTGACTTAGTTTGGTAACTTTTGACAATATGCATCCGGCATATTTTGTAAACTTGACTAAGTAAGATTTGAAAAGATGACAATTTGTCTTGTACTTATTTCCATCTTTATAAAAGCAATTCTTAGTTTTATCTAATTCGCATCAAATTTTCTTCTCATCTCTGTAGTTCATCTTCATTCTCACTCTATAAAATTTCAATGGCTCATCAATTTTCTTTAAGTGCTTCTCGTGATCAAGATATGAGATATTCGTCACCTCAAACTATTTCTACATTTGTTGTAGGCACCATGAAGCAACAAAACATTGATTTGGCTAATAAATCAGATCATAATGCCATTTACGAGCTTGTGAGTCTCGAAACTCGATACTCATCGTCCATTGTCACTTTTTTCGCTAAGTTGCAGTCCAAAACCTGCGAGATAGAGAAGCTTAATGAGAAGATCGATATTCTTCAACGATTTGTTCAAGAGTCTAACAAAAAAATAGTAGACTTAAAACAATAGAATAAGGATTTAAAAATCCTTACTTGCCTCTGCATTTCGATTGCCTAATCTTTTAGACAAGGATGACATGTTGATCTATGAAGAGCAAAAGCATTTGAATAATGAGGCTAAACGTCTCAAGTTTCTGTAAGTCATTTAAGATAATGGAATAAAAATATCTAGCAGATATTCATGGCATGCATCATTCCTATTTCTCTTCTAATCATGCATAGTCTATCTTCTGGTAGGGATTTTGTGAAAATGTCTGCCAATTGATCGTGTGTGCTTGTGAATTCTAGTACAATATCACATTTCTGCACATGATCTCTAAGAAAATGATATCTAATTTCAATATGTTTGGTCCTAAAATGTTGTATTGGATTCTTTGAAAGATTTATAGCACTAGTATTATCACATTTAATAGAAATATGATTATACATAAGTTTAAAATCCTCAAGTTGTTGTTTCATATAAAGAATTCGAGCACAACAACTACCTACAGCAACATACTCTACCTCAACAGTAGATAAATGCAACAGAATTTTACTTTTTACTAATCATGAAACAAGTGCATGACCTAAAAAAATGACATGTTCTACTATTACTTTTTCGATCAACTTTGCAATCAGCATAATCCACATCTGAATAACTGATAAGATCGAAAGAAGTGTGCTTACGATACCATAACCCTAGGTCAATGGTACCAGCAAGATATCTAAAAATACACTTGACTGCAATCAAATAAGATTGCTTTGGAGATGATTGAAAATGTGCACATAAACATACACTGAACATAATATCAGGTCTACTAGCTGTCAAATATAATAAACTACCGATCATATCTCGATATACCTTTGAGTCAATTGGCTTACCGCTTTCATCTTTATCAAGTTTGGTGGTTGGACTCATTGGTGTTCCAATTACCTTCGCACCTTCCATCTCAAACTTTTTGAGTAACTCTTTGATATATTTTGGATGATTAATGAATGTTCCATTTTTTGCTTGCTTGATTTGCAATTTAAAAAAGAAATTAAGTTCTCCCATTATTCTCATTTCAAATTCTTCCTGCATGCTCTTAGTAAAATCTTGGCACATATTTTCATTAGTAGCACAAAATATTATAACATTAATATAAATTTGAATTAGAAGAATATCATCCTGTTCATATTTGATGAAAAGAGTTGTATCGATCTTTTCTCTTGAAAAACCTTTTTCAATCAAGAAACCACTAAACCTCTCATACCAAACTCTAGGAGATTGTTTGAGTTCATATAATACTTTTACGAGCTTAAAAACATAATTAGGAGAAATACGATTTTCAAAACCTGGAGGTTGCTCAACTTATACCTCTTCGTTTATAAAACCATTTAAGAAAGCACTTTTAACATCCATTTGAAAAAATTTAAAATTTTTATAACATGCATATGCAAGTAACATTCGAATAACTTCTAATCTTGCGACAGGTGCATACGTTTCATCATAATCGATTCCTTCCTCTTGATTGAAACGTTGGGATACAAGTCGAGGCTCGTTTCTAGTGATGATTCCAAACTCGTCTTTTTTATTTCTAAAAACCCATTTTGTTCTAATAACAGCGTGATTTTTGGGTCTAGGAACAAATGTCCATATATTATTTTTTTCAAATTGATTTAGCTCTTATTGTATAACTAGAATCCATGATTCATCAATAAGTGCTTCATCAATATTTTTGGGTTCAATTTGAGATAAAAAAGCAGTGTAATTACATATATTTCTAAGAGATGATCGAATACTTACACCTCGTAAAGGTTCTCCTAGAATTTGTTCTACTAGATGATCTTTCACATGTTTCCACTGTTTGGTTGCATCTTGTACTAAATCTTGATGATTTTTCCTGATGTCTTCATGTTGGATTTCTTCCATAGTATTCTCTTTGTCGAAATTGAGACTATTTGTATTATTTGTACATTTTGATTTTTCATCAATAGATTTTTTGGAGAGTAAAGGGTTAGATTCATCAAATACTACATGCATAGATTCTTGTACAGTCAAAGTCTTTTTATTGAATACTCTATAAGTTTTACTATTTGTTGAATACCTAAGAAAGATACATTCATCAGATTTTGTATCAAACTTTCCTAAATTATTTCTGTCATTGAGTATAAAACATTTGCATCCAAATACATGAAAGTAACCAATGTTAGGTTTTTTCTCATTCCAAAGCTCATAAGGAGTTTTATCTAATTTAGACCTTAACATAACTCTATTTATAACATAACATGCAATACTTACCACTTCGGCCCAAAATTAACTAGGTAAACTATTTTCATTAAGTATTGTTCGTGCCATTTTTTGAAGAGATCTATTCTTCCTCTTTGCTACCCCCATTTTTGTTGAGGAGTTCGAGGAGCAGAGAAATTATGTAGAAAACTATTTTTATCACAAAAGACTCAATATCTTTATTGACAAATTTTACCCCCTGTCACTTCGGATGTTAGAAATAGTATAGCCATTTTTATTTTGAATTCTCTTGTATAATTTGGCAAAGGCATTATATACCTCATCTTTATGATCAAAAAAGATGACTCAAGTATATCTAGAGAAATCATCAACAATAACAAATACATAACATTTTCCTCCTAAACTCGTAACTCTATTTGATCCAAAAAGGTCCATGTGTATTAGTTGCAAAGGTCTAGTAGTGGAAATATGTTTCTTGATTTTGAAAAAAGTTTTTGTTTGTTTACCAAACTGGCATGTATAATAGATTTTGTCTTTAAAAAAGTTTGCATTTGGCAAACCTCTCACAAGATCATTTTTTGAAAGTTTGGAAATAAGTTCCATGTTTGCATGACCTAATCTTCTATCATAACCAACTATTTTCATATTTAGCTGATAAACAAATAGTATCTTGTAAGGCAATTTCTTCAAATTCAATTGTATAAACATTATTGTTTCTAAGAGCAATAAAACAAACATTGCAATCATGATTATTCAAAATAATGCACTTATCATTTTTGAATGTAACTGTAAATCCTTTATCACATAATTGACTTATACTTAAAAGATTATGTTTTAGACTTTCAACAAGTAGAACATCTTCAATTATGAAAGAAAACTTATTACCAACTTTACCTATTTCCACGATCTTCCCTTTTGAATTGTCTCTAAATGTCACGTGTCCTTCTTTTTTAGGAGTGAGATCAATAAACTTAGTTTTATCTCTTGTCATATGTCTTGAGCATCTGCTATCTAAAAACCATCTTGTTTTACTAATGGAAGACTTCATGCATACCTACAAAAACAATTAAAATAATTTTTCTAGGTACCCATGTTCTTTGGATTCTTTATTTATTAGTATTAGAAGAAATAAGATTATTTGGTACCCATATGACCCTAATAGTCATTGTATGTTTTATTATAATAAAACAAGCATGATAGTTATGACCATTTCTATTGCAAAAATTACAAATAACATGTAACATACTTGAAGAACTTGAGTGATTGTAATAATGTCTTTATTTGACAAATCTATTTTTAGGAAAAAAAATTTGAAAGTTTGGTTTTGATTTAATGGGTTTATCAAAGAAATTTTTATAAGATTTGAGTTTTTATTTTGACATGTATCCCAAGGCTACCTTATCAAAAACACGTCTTTGATTACCAAGAAATTTTTCGAAATTTCTTTTTCCATTTGTGAAATTTTCAACAATCTTTTCTAAATCACTACTTTCTTTTTCAATTCATCATTGTCATCTTTTGAAACTATATTTTCTTTTCTTAAAACATCAATTTCATTTATTAAAGAAGAATTTTTCTTTTTCAAAGCGGGATACTTAATACCCAATTTTTCAAATTCCTCATATATCTCTTCCAAAACATTTTGCAATTCTTCATAAGAGGAATTTTCAAGATTTGTTAGCTTAAGATCATCTTTAACCATAAGACAAAAATTTACAGATTCTTCATTACTTGCATCACTATTTGAGCTACTTGAATCATCATTCCATGTAGTTTTCATTACTTTTTTGCCTTTGTATCGATCTTTCTTTGGCAGGCGACAATCTACCTTGATATGTCATGGCTTTTTACATTTATAACAAATTAATAAATCATTTTTACCTGTATCTTTGTTGGAAGATTTTTTTAAAGGTTTCCTTGGAGAAGCATTATTTTTCAAGAATCTCTTAAATTTTCTTGTGATCATTGCAATCTCTTCGTCATCACTTTCTTTATCTTCATCACTTTCACTTTAATGAGGAACGTCTTTGAGTGCCAAGCGCTCTTCTTTTGCTTTCCTTCTTCTTCTCCTCTTTTCAATGTGTACTCATGGGTAATAAGTGACCTGATGAGTTCATTTATTTCAAATTTTTTAAGATCCTTAACTTCAAAAATCGCCATTACTTTTGATTCCCAACGTTTTGGCAAGGAGTTAAGAATTTTCCTTACTATCTCTAAACTAGAATAAACTTTACCAAGAGATGTCAAACTATTTATAATATTTGTAAAACGAGTATACATAGAAGAGATAGATTCATCATCATTCATTTTGAACATTTCATATTCATGCGTAAGAATATAAATTTTTGATTCTTTGACTTGCGAAGTTCCTTCATAGGTTACTTCCAAGTTGTCCCAAATTTTCTTTGTTGTCGTGCAAGGCTAATCTGCTCAAATCTTCAACTTGCCATTGAAGCTTATTTGTTTCCTTTGGATTAGTCCTATAGGCTAGTCGGTTTGGAATAATGGCTCCAAGTACGAAATTAATTTGATGCTCAATGCGTCTAATGGACAAAAACCCACTCGGCATCTCCTCTGAAAATACAACCTTGAACTCCACAACATAGAAATAGACAAACTAGAAAGAGATTGGCTAGTGTCATCAAGATTAAGATAAGATTCTTTGTAAACAAATAAAATCATAGGTTAATCTGCTAAGAAGGCTCTCTCTTAACCTCACTTCCTTTTGCATAAAAACTCATATTTGTTTTTCCTTTTATCTCTCTAGGCTTTTTTTTTGAATCTTGTGGGTCCACTGTCTTTTCTTTATTTTCAATCATCTTTCTATTTTCTTTTTCACTCTCTTTTTCTTGACATTTCAGCCCCACTCTCATTTTTCTTTTCTCTCATTTTTCTCTCGTGTTTCAACCCCACTCTTTCTTTTTTGCTCAATCTTACTTTTCAACTTCAGTTGGTCCTTATAGACCTGTTTTGGGGTTGAAAGAGAAATCTTGATTGTTTTTCCATCCTTTACAAAGTTGTACTCATTCTTAAACATGTCATGAATCACCCTCCTATCATATTGCCACGACCTACTTAGCAAAATATGGTCAACATGCATAGGAATTACATTACAAAGCACCTCGTCACTATACCGTCTAATGGTAAAAGTTACCAAAACTTGCTTATTGGCTTTGACTTCCCTACATTCATTCAATCACTACAGTTTATAAGGTTTAGGGTGCTTTAGTAAAAGTAAGCTCAACTTCTCAACTAAGGCTATATTAGCTATATTGGTACAACTTCCCCCATCTAGAATCATACTACACATCTTATTTTCTATATAGCATCTAGTATGACATATATTCTTTCTCTGCTGCTCCATATCATCTACCTTAATTTGTGCACTGAGAGCACGCTTAGCAACAAGAGACTCACTTTCTACGGAGTATTCTACTCCATTATCATCACTAGCATCTACCAACTCGAGCATCTCATTACTACTCCATAGGGGCCACGTAACAGCAGCTGGTAAACTACATGTTTAAATAACAGATAAACAGTAACATGGAGGTATATGTAGATGATCTACTGGTGAAAAACAAGATGTCAGAGCAATGCTTAAATGATCTAAGAGAGACGTTTGCTATCCTAAGGAAATACAAGGTGAAACTAAACCCAGCTAAGTGTGCCATCGGAGGAGGGTTTGGCATGTTTTGGGGTTGGTGTCTGCATGGGGAATCGAAGTCAACCTAGAAAAGGTAGAAGCTATCCTTGCTATGACCCCACCTCAAGCTATCAACAAAGTTCAAAGGCTTGTCGGGTGAACGATTGCCCTAAGCAAATTCATTTCTCAATTGATTGACAAGTTGTTGACATCCCTGCTTATGCTTAGGATCGGACACAAACCGAAACGTCGAGAATAAACAATACAAGGAAGTTCACCCCTCATTCTTACTTAAGTTGGAATATGCATTTAAAACTAAACGTAGTGAATAGAAAATTTCGCAGAAAAAAAGGTCAAGTCATTCTATAATTAGGCAAGAATTTAAAATTTTGCCTTATGTCACATGGTATAAAACTTTAAGATCCCAAAATAAACTTCATGTTACTGTACATCAAGAGTATCAGTCTCCACATAATACATACTTCCCCAAAACATCGGGAACCTCCAAATGATCTAAATAAAACGTAAGAAAACAATACCATCCAAGCATTGACCCCACGACCACGTCAAAAGATGGGGGGGGGGGGGGGGTGGAAATCGCCAGTCCATTAGTGGTCTAGAGAGTCTCCAAGTCTCATAGTCGTCGAAGTCATCTTTTCTTGCAACAACTTCTATCGTCTTCCCAAGGAACGATAGTATAAATATAAAGAGGTGAAATTTCGAGAAATCTCAGTAAGTATACAACTATTTTTACAAAATCATTTCGAGCATACATATAAGCGAATAACAAATAGAATGTGTGTCATGCATATGCGACTACTGACTTAGCATTTCATATGCTCATGAAGACTTTTATAAAACTTGACTTTCTTTCAATCATGATACGTATACTTGCTTTTCATAAAAAGGGGTTCATCATATACGTAATTCTTTTGACTTATGCTTTAAAACCCTTTTTCGTATAAATTTTTCATTTCTTTCATTATTTCTTATCTCAGGCGCCACTTATCATATTTATATCATTCTTTGACGTCGACGGCAAGTGCGTATCGCCTTCATCGTCATCACGTTAG
Organism: Platycarya strobilacea; assembly: GCA_036898215.1. Classification (NCBI taxonomy): domain Eukaryota; kingdom Viridiplantae; phylum Streptophyta; class Magnoliopsida; order Fagales; family Juglandaceae; genus Platycarya; species Platycarya strobilacea. The sequence continues at coordinate 23,018,284 of CM072546.1, read as the reverse complement.
TCATACGAGAGTTACATAACACCTTTCCCGTCATGACGTGAAAGTCCTTATTAGTGATACAGGAGTTACGTATCGCCTTCCCCGTCACTATTCATTTTGGACTCCTCACGGTTCCCCTATGCACCGCACGTTCCCCGCTAGTTACTGTCTCACCCGGCAACCACTCAAGCTTAAGTGAAAACGTTATGCATTACTGCAACACCCACATACTACTCAAGTCGGGGCGTTTACGTTATCCACTCTTCTTCACTCGGTAACCACTCAAACCAAGCGACTACAAACTTCTTATACGGTAAGGCCGAAACCAACACCGTCCTTGGGCACCCACTAGCATTAGGTGCGACCACGCTCCGGACACCTTTTAGAGCCATACATGATTCACCGATTGTTCTTCGTCAACTTAGGGGCTTTTACTCGACTTTAATCACTCCTGAGTGAACAAGGAATTCTACCGGGACACTATCCCATCTCAGTCTTTAAAGTTCTTATAAAATTTTAATCATTCTCTTTTCTTTGAAAACATGCTTGACTTAGAAACATGGTTTTCGTACTTCATGCATGGGACAGCAAACTTTTAATACTTAACGTGCGAATCATGAGACTAGTTCAAACACACATATACTTTGCAATGCTCATTGATGAATCACCCATCACATGAATCCATCTATACTTCATATAAAAACATACAAATGGGCTTAATACACAAAGAGGGGCTCTCGACGTCCACCATTAGGGTTGGGCCGAGACTTTCCAAGACCACTTCCTATGGTTTTTTTCTTCTATCTTCCTCCACGTACTCATCAAGCCTTGATAAGATTAACTAAACCTTTTTAGCATCACTAAGAGGAGTTGACCGAACCCTATAGTCCTTAGGATTAGCATTTTGATCACTTTTCTTTCCATCAAAATAGCATACTTAATCATACATGTTAAAAACAATATCATGTTATTGAATCCCCCTAGCTTTCATACTTCTAAACCTTCAAAGTATTCAAGGCTTAATCATCATATAAAAGGAATAGTTGATCATTGAAAAACTCAATCCTAAAACCTTCAAATCCGAAACCCATATATACACCAATTTAGATTCTATTCAACTCCAAACATTATTTTAACATGCATGCATTTTGTCACAATTTTTCAAACTAATCATACTCTCTTATTTCTTTATAACAAGGTAACTAAATCCACCAATAACATATAAATCTCAAGCCTAGAATCATATACCCTTGTTAAGCATGGATTTATCACTAAACATACAAGACATTTCTTCAAGCATTCATCCTAGCATCACCAATCAATCATCCAACAAACATCATCTTAGTCACGCATGCCTTTTCCTTATCACTATATACCATATCAATATGCTTCATTTTCCTTTGTATCAAATTAACTAAATCCATCAATATAATATAGATTCAAACCTACAATAACATATGGACTAAGCATAGATTTTTAACTAAATAAACAAAACATTTCTTTCAAGAAAACCTAGCCTAGCATCTCCAAGCACTCAACAAACTTAATCTAGTCATGCATGCAATTCTACCATTGTCATATATCATATCATCATACTTCATTTCTTTTGCAACAACTTAGCTAAATCCACCAACATATTCAAATTTCAAGTCTAAAGAATCATATGGATCAAGCATGGGTTTTCTTCTATGATAACAAATCCTTTCCCTTAGGAAAATCTAATCTAGCATTTTCATACATTCACCAACCAATACAAACACATTCACTCAATATATATATAAGGAATGCTAAAGTCAAGATAAAGGTGCACTTACAATGCTTCCAAGTAGAAAATATTAGCTCTGAAAATATATAAATATAATCCATTAAAATAGTTTACAAGCATATAGTTCAAAAGAAAATATTAAGAATATAGGACTTGGTGTGTGCATGTGATCTAACCTAGCTTTCTATTATTGAAATAGCTTAGGTTTTTGCATTACCACTTCAAGTAGTCTTCCACTCAAGAATGCTTGCTTGATTCTACTAAACTTAGGGTATTTTGGTGTCTAGGAGATAGAAGAATAAGAATAAAGTGAGAGTGAGATGGGAGAGCTTATTGCCGTGTGTAGGGTGGAGGTGTGTGTGTGAACAAGTGAAACAAACAAGTGGGAAAAAACAAGGGCATAAGGCCATTCAGCCATTAGGATTTCCTAGGCTACTAGACACTCATTTTCCTAGCTTAGGATTGACACTTGATGGGTTGAAAGACCCCTTTAATTGACCTCCATCACTAGATCAAATCATGCTTATTTCTAGCTTACACTTAGGTTGGATTCTTCCTTCCTTTTTTCATCTATGGTCGACGCATATCAAGGGTAGAAATCCCTCATTTTTCTTTCACATCACACCTCACTCACTCATCTATCACTTCTCAAGTTATCCACCAAGATCTTGTAGCTCAATTTGGGAAAAAAGGGACAAGCCCTTGTTCGGTCAAGTTATTCCTTGCCTAATCCGAATGCTCATCCATCCTCCATTGCTTTTCTCTTCTCACAAGCAAACCATCCATCAACTATCGAATCACTCATTCTTACACACACATATCTTACACTCTCTTACACAATCTTACATATTAAACTCACTTAAATTTGGGAACACTTAGAAAGACTACAAGTGGAAGTAGTAGGTTACTCCATCCCCTCTCACCCGAAATCATACTTGCCTTCCTTTTGCCATTTCTTCCTTCCAATCATACTTCCTTTTGACACATCACTCAATCAATCATCTATCACACACTAACAAATTTCTTCAAGATCTTCCATCTAGATTTGGTTCCTAGGGAAACTCAATTGGATTCGGCACTCCCATTTCACAAACCACCCAAACCATATTTCCTCACATCTTCCTCTCAACTAGATTTGGTATGCTCTTAGGGAAACTAAATTGGAAAACTTCTTCCTCTCCACAAATAGTCACCTCGCTTGTCACCATCACCCTTACAAGTCAACACATATTTCTAAGGATTTTTCTTATACAAAATCTATCTTTTTGTCATGTTAAGGATGGGCTTCACATTGAGAAACTCAAAGTGAAGAAAGGTTGGCTTCCTCTTACTTTTTCTCACACGTATGCTTCTCTTTTCCAAGCCACCAAATTATCTTCCCAATGACACAACCACTCAACTTGTCACTTGTCACACATCCTCCAGGGGATCTCTCTTACACACAAATTTTCCACTTCTTACACAATCTAGCACAAGTCAGTCACTTAGATGTGATAGTCTCCTAGGGAAACTCAATTGGAAAAGTTGGCTTTTTGCCCTTTTGCATCCCACGTTGCCCATGTGTCTAAATAATGAGAAGATCTCATCTTGGATACCACACCTCATACTCCAACATACAATTAGTCAATCTTCCAACCATTAGTCTTTTCCCTCTTACCTACTAGTCCTTGAGGACTCACTAGAGTTCTTCTAAATGTGACATGTGTCTCCATACATGGGCTCGGTTGACTCATAGATCATTCTCATGGGCTTATAGGCTTTGATGCACTAATTTAGGCCAATATCCTAAGCCATGCCTCCAAGGCTTAATTTTAAGCCAAACTTCAAGTGCTTAAATAAATAAAATACCTTCATCACCCTTATAATAATTAATTAATTTAAATAAAATAATGCACAAAATTCTGGGTTGTCAGACAAGTGACTGTTGTTCTTCAAGGTCCTATGCAAAGCGCAGATTGACATTCAAGCGTTCAAGGCAGTTATCTCGTGAACCCACCACTCCTAAGCCAACCCCGATATGGGGAAACGTTAACCTTTAACCTAATGGTTTCTCCTCACACCGTCTCTCCATGCTGGTACTTGTCAGCCAAGCACACTGAAGCGCAGAAGCAAGGTAATTGCCCATTGAGTAGTTAGTTGGCCTTTGCCCTAGTGGTAACTACTCGCAAGCTACACCCATACTTCCAGGCTCACATGGTTAAAGTCCTCATGGGCACTCCTCTAAAGAAAATCTTACAATGGCCAGACGCATGAGGTAGGCTCATCAATTAGGCCATGGAATTGAGTGAATTCGACATCGAGCATGCACCACACAACACTATTAAAGGGTAGGTCTAGGCGGACTTTGTGGCGAAGTTCACCGATTTCCCGGTTGACAACAAATATGCCCATCAATGAAGTCCTGGCAAGTCTTTGTCAATGACTAATCTTGCCGGCTTGGAGGAAGGGGGGCGTGAGTGCATATTGTTTCACTCAAGGGAGAAGAACACAACTACGCCCTAAAGCAATGTTCATGACAACCAACAAAGAAGCAGGCTACTCTTGGGGTTAGTAATTGCCAAATCCTTGGGGATCATTGAGATGAGGTACAAGCTGACTCCCAGATTGTAGTCAATCAGGTGATGGGGGAATTCACGGCTAAAAGCAAGAAATTGAAAAAATACCTTGCGTTAGTGGAGATTGATTGCTACAAATTCAAATACTTTCAAACCCAACAAGTACCAAGGATAGACAATCTAAAGGTGGACAAGCTAGCAGATGTAGCATTCCAGCCAAGAATACTTCCTCCTACTAGAGCGATTGATAGTCCAAACAATCAAAATGCCAACTGGTAAGAAGATAAGAAGGTAAGAAGCTGGATGCATCAAAGTGGTGCGAAATACATCAAATATTTAGACATGGGGAAGTGCCTAGTAACTGGAAAGAAGCTAGGAAGGTAAGAAATCGGGTGGTGTGGTACATCATATTTGAAGGGATCCTATATGGAAGGGGACATTCAATTCCCATCTCGAGATGCATCTCCCAAGGAGGCTCAATACATAGTTGGATGGATTAGAGTTAAGAGAAGAAGAAGAAATGGAAATATTAGGGTTTGATCGAGGAGGAACTATGATATTTGGGAAATTAGGGTAAGTATTTGGTGAGAAGAAGAAGAAATCGAGAGTGAAGGGAGAGAAGTGGACTGGGTATTGATATGAGGAGTTGCTGAGACGTGTGAGCCTGGGCCAGGCCCAAGGATGGTGGAGAAAAGAGGAAGAAAGGTGCTATGCTGGGCTGGAGATGTGAATGGGACAATGGGCTTAGTTTGAGCAAAGGGAAATGAAGTTTCATTGAAAACAACATCACCTGAGATATACACTCTATTGGACGTGAGTTCTAAACATTTGTAGCCCTTGTGCAAACTGCTGTAACCCAAGAAGACACAAGAGGCTAAACGCAATTTGAGTTTATTTTTATTATAAGACCGAAAATTGGACCAGCACTCACACCCAAAGACTTTTAAAAAGGAATAATTGGGCTCTTTACTATAAACCAAGAAGTGAGGTGATTTGTTGTGAAGAATTTTTTATGGAAGCATGTTGATTAAATGGACCAAAGTCTAAAAAGCCTCAACCAATTAAGTAGTGGGAAAGAGAAGAGTCGGCTAGTAGAGCAAGCTCGATTTCAATGATGTGTCGGTGTTTACGTTCTACTAACCCATTTTGTTGATGTGCATATGGACATGAAAATCTGTGATGAATACCAAATTTAGAACAAATTTGTGTGATGGGTTTGAATTTAGTTCCATTATCAGTTTGAAGTGTGAGTAATTTGCAATTAAAGAGATGCTCAACCAGAGGCAAAAATTGAAGAAAAACAGACTGAACATCAGATTTCATTCATAAAGGAAAAAAACCAGGAATAACGTGTAAAATGATCTACAAAGGAAATATAATAACAAAATCCATCTTTAGAAACAATAGGCGATGGGCCCCAAAGATCAGTTGTGAGTAACTGAAGCGATTTGGAGTAAGTAGACTGGCTCGGCCCGTACTGCAATTGGCAACTCTTATTAGCTAAGGGACAATGAGGGCATCGAAAGGAAGGTGAACCAAAGGACAGTGGGAGACCATTGTTGCGCACAAGCTTGGAGATGAGGTGAAGAAAGGGATGACCCAGTTGCTGATGCCAGATCGGAAGAGATGTCTGTTCGCTGAGAGAAATGGAAGCAACGACGGACTTTATTTGAGGAAAGGCATACACAAACCATTACGAATTGGACCAGTGAGAAGAACGGTCTCCATCCAAGCATCCTTCACAGAGAAATGAGTGGCGTGAAACTCAAAGAAATAAGAATTTTGAATACAAAATTGCAAGACAGAGATAAGATTTTTGGAGATCTGAGGAGCATGAAGGAATTCTTGAGAACAAATGAAAAGGAGTTAGAGGTTAGAGACCTTTCACCAAAGTTTTGAATCGGAAGGCACGATCCGTCTCCTACACGTCTTGCATCACCACCAGAGTAAGGTTCGCTGATGAGGTTAAGGTTTTGAAGATCGTGGGTGAGGTGATGGGTTGCGAATCAGGATACCAGGAATGGTTGAAGCTGATATGAATGGTCGAAGCGAAATCGGCACTGAAGGGCTATATGACCAATTTTGTTTACAAACTTGGCATGTAGGTTTGGGGATACTAGGTGTTTGATAAGGGTTCTCTAAAGAGGTGTAGGAAGAACGACCACCACCATAAATCTGATTGCTGAAATGTGCAACACCTATGCCTCTACCTTGACGACCACCACGACCTCGACCTCGCTGATCACGCCCATTGTGGACAGAGTAATTAACTGAAGGCTCAACACTAACCTTCTGCGCAGTATGTGAGAGATGACTCTTATGAATCAACAACATCTGAAATAGGTCATGAGAAGTAAATGGAGCAGATCTGGTGGTGATAGAGGTGACAAAGGTTTCATAAGCAGGACCGAGACCATTAAGAAGATACGTTGAAAAATCTTTATCTGAGATAGGATTTCCTGTGGCTGCTAGAGTATCAACAATTGCTCGAACTTTAGAGAAATAATATAAGATTGATGAGTCTCCCTTGGAGAGATTAGTGAGTTGAAATTTAACTTGGAATTCTTTTTGCCTGTGAGTGTGAAGAAAAAATAGAGTTTATAGCAACCCAAAGCTTGCGGGAGGTTTTGGACGAGAGAATTTGACCAAGAACAGAGTCTGATAGTAAAGAAAACAAGACACTGAACACTATCTGATCGATGCGTCTCTAGGTAAGAAAGGTTGGATTGGTTTTGGGTAATTGATTTTCAGTAGCAGCAAGAAATTGTGCTGGTTGAGGTGATGAGCCATCAACAAAACTAAATAAGTCTTGGCCTCTTAAGTAAGCAAAGATTTGTATACCATAGGAGAAAATTTTATGTGGTGCGCTTGGTGGTAACAATGTGAGAAAAGGAGGAGAGGGTTGAGGAATTTGCAGGTGTACTCATGGATCACGAGACTGCTAGTCGAGCAGCTCTGATACCAAGCATACAGAGACTATTCCAACCTGATTCCATTAAGGCATTGAGGGTATATATATATACAAGAGTACAAATGTGTACACACGCCTAACCAAAGAATCATTCTGTTACAAGGAATCAGAATAAAATAACAGAAAGGTAAAAAATCTATTTCTAGCATATTCAAACTTTTATCTAAAATGAAAGGTGTTGTGCTAGTAAGTTTTATGGCATTCTAGCCTTGATCTTTACAAATAGGATTTCAAATTGTACTACGGATGACCTATTATGTTTTCTTTATACTTCCCAGAATCAAGGTGTTGCTGTATGCTGTTTTGACGCTTGTTGTTGTTCTTCTGTTTGCTGACTGGATATTTGTTGCTAATGGCTAGCAATGTTGTCGTTCTGTTTCTTTAAGCTGGATGCTTGCTTATGCTGCCTATTTGCTGCTGCATGCTCTGTTAACTTGGATGGTTTGTGTTCTTGCCTTAATGATTTGTGATATCTTGGATGGTTGTGTTCTTGCCTATTCGCTGCCTATGCAGTAGTATTAATGATTTGGGGGGATAATATCTTCGAAGTTGATAAGCTAAGGAACCTGTTTTACTGGGATTATTTCTGTCACGTCCTGTTTTAGCTTCTTTGTCTTATTTCTGATTTGGTTTTCCAGTGTCCTATATGCTTACTAACATTCTTATATGTGTTGTTTTTTATACTTGTACCACTGAGAATTTTTGTCTTAGCATGTAGTGAATGACGCCTTTGCATTCATTGCCCTGCTTGTCAATTACAAACTATAATGAAAGCAGTAACATTAGTAGAGGCTGTGGCATTTTCTTTTTGGTTGGTTAAAAACTGATTTCCATTACAAGCAGCTTGCCAAAGTTTACTCATAATTAGGAAACCATGGAATGTAATATACAAATAGTGAGCATTTTGACTTCTTGGTTGCAGGAATTGACAGCAGACTATTTGGCTACCAAGTCTGCCAGAGACAACTCGTAACAATCTTGAGGACTACGTTGTAATTTGCGGGTGTCTCGTTCATGCACGCGGGACTGTTGATGGATTCAAAATGAGACATTATTACTTTGTTAAATAAATATTGTAATGAACGAACGAAATGGCCGCCGCCCCCTGTCCCACCACTAAAATTATGTGAATGACCCCACTACTATTATTTTAAATTCTGCATAGTGACTTGCATAGTGATTTGCATAGTAATTTCAAAACCTATAAATAGGGGCTTCAGTTGTAATGAAATTCATAAGAAAATATAGAGAGAGAAAGAAAGTTTCAGTTCTTAAGAGTTTCAGAGAGAATTTCTTATTTCTCTTTTGCAATAGTAGTTCCTTTCTTTAAGTTTCATAACACGTTATCAGCACGACGGTTCTACCAATTCTGAAGCTAGTGGGGCTTATTCCTCTGTAAGTTTTTCAATATATTATTTGAAGTCTTTAATATATTTTATTGATGATTATCTGTGTGAATTTATAAATATGAGATACACATATTTATTTCATTATTTATATGTGTAGAAAATGGCAAATCTTACAAAATTGAAATTTGTTGCTCTTGATATATCTGGGAAAAATTATTTATCCTGGATACTTGATGCTGAAATACATCTTGATGCAATGAACCTGGGAGAAACTATTAAAGAAGAAAATCAAGCATCCCTACAGGAACGTGCTAAAGCAATGATTTTCCTTCGCCACCATCTTCATGAAGAATTGAAAACTGAATATCTCACAGTAAAATATCCCTATATTTTGTGAAACAATTTAAGGGAGAGGTATGAACACCAGAAGACTGTCATTCTCCCAAGAGCTCGTTCTCAATGGTTGCACCTGAGGTTGCAAGATTATAAAAGTGTTAGTGAGCATAATTCCGCACTTTTTAAAATAAGCTCAGTATTAAAATTATGCGGTGAGAAAATCACCGATGATGATATGCTAAAGAAGACTTTTACTACATTTCATGCCTCGAATGTGCTCCTGCAGTAGCAGTATCGAGAGAGAAAGTTCAAGAAATATTCTGAACTTATATCATGTCTTCTAGTAGCTGAACAGAATAATGAGCTCTTATTAGAAAGCCACCAGTCACGCCCTACTGGCTCAATATCATTCCCTGAAATGAATGGTAATAGGTTTGCATCATTTCCAGAAGTGAATGGTGCATCCTTTAGAAGAAATCGGAGGCGTGGACGTGGTAGGAGAGATTATAGAAATGTTAGTTCCAGGAATGACAACATTAAAAGGGATTATAATATACCATATCACCAGAAGTGGTACAATTCAGAAAGGGGTAAAAATCCTCAGAATAATTCTTCAAAGAAAAGTGAAGAGGTGTGCCATAGGTGTGGAATGACTGGACATTGGTCACGTATCTGTCGTACGGCCAGGCACTTAGCTGATTTATATCAAGCTTCTATTAAAGGAAAGAATAAAGTGCATGAAACAAATTTAGTAAAACCATTAGATGATTTATTAGATTCAGTAGATGTAGACGTTACTCATCTTGATGTATCTGATTTCTTTAATCATCCTGAAGGTAGTATTGAACACTTAATTGAAGATGGAAGTGTTCCACTCAATTAATGTATTTTCTTTCTATCAGTAATAAAAGTTTTGTATATTTTGTAGAATCATGGATCACATTGATGAGTTTTTTATCTCTGAGTTGAATGATAAAGATATATGTCTGGCTGACAGTGCTACAACTCACACAATTCTCAAAGAAAAGAAATATTTTCAAAATCTAACACTAAGTAAAGCCTATGTCCATACCATATCGGTTCATCGGATTTAATTGAGGGCTCCGAAAGAGCTTATATTGTGTTGCCTAATGGCACCAAATTTTGTATTGATGATACTCTATTCTCTTCACAATCCAGAAGAAATTTATTGAGTTTCAAAGATATATGTCGTAATGATTACCATATTGAAACGACCAATGAAGGCAGTAAAGATCATCTTCTTATTATTAAAACAATATCGAGCCAGAAGCTCGTATTAGAAAAACTGCCTGCTCTATGTTCTGGATTGTATTATACAAAAATGAGAACAATTGAATCATATGTGGTAATGCACCAGAAGTGCATTGACCCTAAAGTATTTATGACTTGGCATGATCGCCTTGGACATCCGGGTTCTATAAGATGAGACGAATTATTGAAAATTCGCATGGGCATCCCTTAAAGAATCAAAAGATATTTCTACCCAATGAATCTCCGTGCTCTGCATGTTCTCAAGGTAAGTTAATTATTAGACCATCTCCCTCAAAAGTTATTGTTGAATCTCCATCATTTTTACAAAGGATTCACAGAGATATATGTGGGCTATTCATCCATCAAGTGGATCATTTAGATATTTTATGGTTCTAATTGATGCATCTAGTCGATGGTCACATGTTTGTCTTCTTTCCACTAGAAATGTTGCATTTGCTAGACTTCTTGCTCAGATAATTAAACTACGAGCACAATTTCCTGCGTATCCAATTAAGACCATTCGATTGAATAATGCAGGTGAATTTTCATCTCAAATTTTTGATGATTATTGCATGTCAATAGGAATAGATGTTGAACATCCTGTTGCCCATACACATACACAAAACGGTTTAGCTGAGTCTTTGATCAAAAGGCTTCAACTAATCACTAGAACTTTACTTATGAAATCAAGACTACCTATTTCTGTTTGGGGACATGCTATACTTCATGTAACATTTCTAATTCGCATTATACCATCTGCATATCATAAATATTCTCCATTACAGCTTGCATTTGGTCAACAACCAAATATTTCTCATCTTCGTACTTTTGGATATGCTGTATATGTTCCAATTGCACCTCCACAACGTACAAAAATAGGCCCTCAACGTAGACTTGGGATATATATTGGTTTTGATTCTCCATCCATTATTAGATACCTTGAACCCCTTACAGGGGATATGTTTAAAGCACGTTTTGAGGATTGTCATTTTGACGAATCAAATTTTTTGTTAATGGGTAAAAAAAGGTCAGTGCCTGAAGCACAACAAGATATTACTTGGGATAATAAGTCCCTGTCTCATTTTGATCCTCCTACAAATGAATGTAAACGGGAAGTTCAAAGGATTATTCATTTGCAAAATGTTACAAATCAGTTATCGGATGTATTTACTGGCACTAAAGGTGTAGTAGTAAAATCTTATATTCCTGCTGTTAATACTCCAGCAATGATTGAAGTCCCTGAAGGACAAATTGTCAAAGTAGCAATAGGTGAATCTAAAATACGCCTGAAGCGTGGATGACCTATTGGTGCAAAAGACAAAATTCCCAGAAGGAAAAGAATACAAAATGAATTTGGTGTTCTTGAAGAACACATATCCACAATATAGGCTACAAATATAATTGGTGCTCCTAAAGAGCTCAAATCTTCTATTCCAGAACCTCCTGAAGAGGAAACTCCTGAAGAGTATAAATCTCCTAAAAAGGGACCTCCTGAAGAGGTGTGTCATGAAATATTTTCCCCTGAAGAGGAACAGGTACCTGAAAATAATGAGATCTCGATACATTTCATGAAAACTGGAGAAATTCTGAATAGAAATAAAACTGTTGTCGACAACATATTTTCATATAAAATGGCCCTTGACATTACCAAAAGTAATGAAGAAAGTGAGCCAAAAAGTGTCGAAAAATGTCGACGTAGAAATGATTGGCCAAAATGGAAAACAGCTATTGAAGCTGAATTAAATTCGCTAACAAAACGAGAAGTATTTGGACCTGTTGTCCAAACACCAAAGGGTGTGATGCCTGTTGGATATAAGTGGGTAATTGTACGAAAACGTAATGAGAAAAATGAAATTGTGCGATACAAAGCACGGCTTGTTGCACAAGTTTCCTGCAGAAACCCGGGATTGATTATGAAGAAACATACTCTCCCGTTATGGATGCAATCACATTTAGATTTTTGATTAGTCTGGTTGTTACAAAAGGATTAGAAATGCGGTTGATGGATGTGGTCACTGCATATTTATATGGATCCTTAGACCATGACATATATATATATGAAAATCCCTGAAGGATATAAGATGCCTGAAATATCTATAAGTACATCTAGAAATATGTACTCAATCAGACTACAAAGATCTTTATATGGGTTGAAGCAATCCGGACGCATGTGGTATAATCGCTTAAGCAAATATCTACTGAAAGAAAGATTTGAGAATAATCTTATATGCCCATGTGTTTTTATTAAGAAATCAGATACCGAATTTGTCATTATTGCGGTTTATGTTGATGATTTAAATATTGTGGGAACTCTTGAAGAGATCTCAAAAACCGCTAATCTTTTATAATTATTTGGTACCTAAATGTACTCATTATTCATATATTTTGATTTAGGATGCAAATAGATGCGTTAAGTGCAAACGAAACTACTTGGGCAATTTTGGATAGTTTTACCATCGCTTTGTAATCAGGAAATAACTCTCTCATCCGAGCTTCGATTGAGATAATTCAAAATGATGTGGAACACTAAGAAAAAGTTCTACAACTTTCATGTTTTGAGAGATATTGGCAGCATCAAGATGGAAATCGGGCTTGAAGTTTCCACACCTGCATTGCTGACGTTCTTGAACATTCCTTAGCCTGCAAGTTCTCAAGATCTGGTACACGAAAATTGCAGCTAAAAACACCACTTTCCTAGTTATATTAGGCCTTTATTTTATTTTCAATATTTTCCTTAATTAATTAGTCAGATTTGGATATTGTTATTTTAGGATAATAATACTTAGAATATTTTTAGGAGAATATGTAGGATTCAAAAAATTGAATTGAACGGAAGTCTCAGAAACAATAATTGTAGGTTAAAAGACGAGAGAAATCAAGAGACTCACACACGCATCTCTCTCCCCTCTTCTCACCTTCTCATTTGAGTTTTCATCATGGCCGGCTAAACTTTCATAATTGATTGAAAGAAACAGAAGTCTTATAAACAATAAAACTATGAGATATAATTTCTTATAAGTGTTCAATTTATATTTTGAGTATCGGATGTTATTCTGTGCCTAATTTAATGATTGTTTCGTTTAATTACTAGGAGATATATTTGTTTATTATTCGTTGCGATCTACTAGGTTAGATATCAAATCTATAATTGTTTGATCCCTCTAATATGTGAAACAACTGAGATTTAATGATTTGCTGCGTCAGAAATTATTAGATCTTAGGAAGAATGCTCGACGAAATTAAATACAACCTCTTGTGCTTATACTTGTGTTGTTTAGGTTCATCGATCTCCCTAATTCTTAAAGTTACTACTAAATTAAACCTTGAGTGCTTGTCTTGGATTCTTTAGTAGTTAAAGTTAATTAGATCGCTTGTTTTCTATTTAAGTGCTACTAAGGAGAGATAGGAAAATAATTTTAAGAGTGAATATTCAAGATGTGAATTAATATATACTTGCATCGATGATCAGTTGTAAAATTTCGATGGTGGATATTGACTTAGATCAAGATTTGTTCTTTTGATTAATTTTGATACTTTAATTTGAATTCTTCCTTACTTGTTCTTTTTAAAATTATTTTCATTATACTCAAACCCCCACCTCCCCATTCTTGTTCATATAACATAAAATTAGGCTAAATACTCTCCTTGAAAACAATCCTTACTTGCACCACTACATGTAGTTTTAGGAGTATAAGTTTTATTTTTTGTTGCCTACGACAGCAGACCATGCATCATGAAGCTGTTACTTCATAGAAGACAATGCAAGAAAGCCGCCAAACCGGACCTACAATAATCTTCCACACTCAAGAAAAATATGCAAGAAAAGAAGGAGAAATAGGTTAGGACAGAGATCAGTGAAACTAATACATGTTTACACACAAACAAATATGATGAATGATGCATAAAGCTGTCGAAAGCATGTTGTACATAAAGTTGAAGATCATTACTTGTGATTATGTAAAAAGTTATTCCTTAGTTGCTTTTTCTATTCTACTTTTTGTAAAGTGTCTATATAAGTCAAATAGTGTTGTATCATTTGATTAATCTAATGAGAAAAGCTTTCCATTCTCACTTTGTTGTTGCTCTCTGAACTCAAGTAGTTCTTCTCTAACTAAGTTCGTCATTCAATTCAATTCCTTGGATTAAATATATCAAGACTTTCTTCACTTGTTTTAACAACTGACGAGCAAAGTCTTGAGGAAGCTTTTGGGAAATATGGTGAAGTTGTTGAAGGTCCATACTCTACATTTATTACATTTCAGGTTAAGTTTTGTGAGCTTACAGAGGCTAAATGAATTCCAACTTGATTTCATTAAGGCATTGAGCTTATATATATATAAGAGTACAAATGTGTACACACACCTAATCAAAGAACAGAAAGGTAAAAAGTCTATTTCTAGAATATTCTAACTTTTATCTAAAATAAAAGGTGCTATGCTAATATGCCCCCTCAAGTCCAAGGGGGTGTCAACAACATTGAGACTCGCACGATACAAAATAAATCTATCAGAAATTAGTGGCTTGGTAAAAACATCAACCAATTGATCTTTGGAGCTGTAGTGAGAGATAATAAGAGTCTTTTAGCAGCAACACGGTCACGCACAAAATGATAGTCGATGTCCATATGTCTAGTCTTTGAATGATAGACCGGGTTGGCAGTGAGAAAGGTAGCAGCAAGGTTGTCACATAGAAGAACTGGAGCTTGCGTTAAGGAGATACCAAGCTCACATAATAAATTCTGAAGCCAGATGATTTTAGTTGTTGTGGCCAAAGACTTGTATTCCGCTTTAGTACTGGACCTAACAATAGTTTTTTGTTTCTTGGAGCTCCAAGAAATCAGATGAGTCCCAAGAAAAATACAAAAACCACCGGTTGAACGGCGATCATCAGGGCAACTAGCCCAATCTGCATTTGTATAAGCTTGAAGGGCTAACTTGGATGAATTTTTGAAATATAGTCCCAGATTAATTGTACCCTTTAGATACCAAAGTATCCATTTGATAGCAACCCAGTGAGAAAGTTTCAGACAGTGCATGAACTGACAGGCTTTGTTGACAACAAAGCCAATGTCAGGTTGGCTAAGACTAAGGTATTGCAGACCACCCACAATACTTCTGAATAGTGTAGGATTTTCAAATTCAGGTGCATCAAATTGAGACAACTTGATAGAATTGGCCATGGGAGAAGTAATTGGTTTGGCAACAAGCACATTGCTTCTGACCACTCTTTGATATATTTTCTTTTAGATACAAGAAGGCCAGCAACAGAGTAATCAAGAGAAGATGAATTACAAGAGGAGAGATCATGAGAAGAGGGATTAGATGGGGACAAGGAGGACGAGTTGGATGGATTAGAGTTAAGAGAAGAAGAAGAAATGGAAATATTAGGGTTTGATCGAGGAGGAACTATGATATTTGGGAAATTAGGGTAAGTATTTGGTGAGAAGAAGAAGAAATCGAGAGTGAAGGGAGAGAAGTGGACTGGGTATTGATATGAGGAGTTGCTGAGACGTGTGAGCCTGGGCCAGGCCCAAGGATGGTGGAGAAAAGAGGAAGAAAGGTGCTATGCTGGGCTGGAGATGTGAATGGGACAATGGGCTTAGTTTGAGCAAAGGGAAATGAAGTTTCATTGAAAACAACATCACCTGAGATATACACTCTATT
Organism: Platycarya strobilacea; assembly: GCA_036898215.1. NCBI lineage: Eukaryota > Viridiplantae > Streptophyta > Magnoliopsida > Fagales > Juglandaceae > Platycarya > Platycarya strobilacea. The sequence goes on along the minus strand of CM072546.1, from coordinate 23,002,394 downwards.
GGACGTGAGTTCTAAACATTTGTAGCCCTTGTGCAAACTGCTGTAACCCAAGAAGCAACAAGAGGCTAAACGAAATTTGAGTTTATTTTTATTATAAGACCGAAAATTGGACCAGCACTCACACCCAAAGACTTTTAAAAAGGAATAATTGGGCTCTTTACTATAAACCAAGAAGTGAGGTGATTTGTTGTGAAGAATTTTTTATGGAAGCATGTTGATTAAATGGACCAAAGTCTAAAAAGCCTCAACCCAATAAGTAGTGGGAAAGAGAAGAGTCGGCTAGTAGAGCAAGCTCGATTTCAATGATGTGTCGGTGTTTACGTTCTACTAACCCATTTTGTTGATGTGCATATGGACATGAAAATCTGTGATGAATACCAAATTTAGAACAAATTTGTGTGATGGGTTTGAATTTAGTTCCATTATCAGTTTGAAGTGTGAGTAATTTGCAATTAAAGAGATGCTCAACCAGAGGCAAAAATTGAAGAAAAACAGACTCAACATCAGATTTCATTCATAAAGGAAAAAACCAGGAATAACGTGTAAAATGATCTACAAAGGAAATATAATAACAAAATCCATCTTTAGAAACAATAGGCGATGGGCCCCAAAGATCAGTTGTGAGTAACTGAAGCGATTTGGAGTAAGTAGACTGGCTCGGCCCGTACTGCAATTGGCAACTCTTATTAGCTAAGGGACAATGAGGGCATCGAAAGGAAGGTGAACCAAAGGACAGTGGGAGACCATTGTTGCGCACAGGCTTGGAGATGAGGTGAAGAAAGGGATGACCCAGTTGCTGATGCCAGATCGGAAGAGATGTCTGTTCGCTGAGAGAAATGGAAGCAACGACGGACTTTATTTGAGGAAAGGTATACACAAACCATTACGAATTGGACCAGTGAGAAGAACGGTCTCCATCCAAGCATCCTTCACAGAGAAATGAGTGGCGTGAAACTCAAAGAAATAAGAATTTTGAATACAAAATTGCAAGACAGAGATAAGATTTTTGGAGATCTGAGGAGCATGAAGGAATTCTTGAGAACAAATGAAAAGGAGTTAGAGGTTAGAGACCTTTCACCAAAGTTTTGAATCGGAAGGCACGATCCGTCTCCTACACGTCTTGCATCACCACCAGAGTAAGGTTCGCTGATGAGGTTAAGGTTTTGAAGATCGTGGGTGAGGTGATGGGTTGCTCCCGAATCAGGATACCAGGAATGGTTGAAGCTGATATGAATGGTCGAAGCGAAATCGGCACTGAAGGGCTATATGACCAATTTTGTTTACAAACTTGGCATGTAGGTTTGGGGATACTAGGTGTTTGATAAGGGTTCTCTAAAGAGGTGTAGGAAGAACGACCACCACCATAAATCTGATTGCTGAAATGTGCAACACCTCTGCCTCTACCTTGACGACCACCACGACCTCGACCTCGCTGATCACGCCCATTGTGGACAGAGTAATTAACTGAAGGCTCAACACTAACCTTCTGTGCAGTATGTGAGAGATGACTCTTATGAATCAACAACATCTGAAATAGGTCATGAGAAGTAAATGGAGCAGATCTGGTGGTGATAGAGGTGACAAAGGTTTCATAAGCAGGACCGAGACCATTAAGAAGATACGTTGAAAAATCTTTATCTGAGATAGGATTTCCTGTGGCTGCTAGAGTATCAACAATTGCTCGAACTTTAGAGAAATAATATAAGATTGATGAGTCTCCCTTGGAGAGATTAGTGAGTTGAAATTTAACTTGGAATTCTTTTTGCCTGTGAGTGTGAAGAAAAAATAGAGTTTATAGCAACCCAAAGCTTGCGGGAGGTTTTGGACGAGAGAATTTGACCAAGAACAGAGTCTGATAGTAAAGAAAACAAGACACTGAACACCATCTGATCGATGCGTCTCTAGGTAAGAAAGGTTGGATTGGTTTTGGGTAATTGATTTTCAGTAGCAGCAAGAAATTGTGCTGGTTGAGGTGATGAGCCATCAACAAAACTAAATAAGTCTTGGCCTCTTAAGTAAGCAAAGATTTGTATACCATAGGAGAAAATTTTATGTGGTGCGCTTGGTGGTAACAATGTGAGAAAAGGAGGAGAGGGTTGAGGAATTTGCAGGTGTACTCATGGATCACGAGACTGCTAGTCGAGCAGCTCTGATACCAAGCATACAGAGACTATTCCAACCTGATTCCATTAAGGCATTGAGGGTATATATATATACAAGAGTACAAATGTGTACACACGCCTAACCAAAGAATCATTCTGTTACAAGGAATCATAATAAAATAACAGAAAGGTAAAAAATCTATTTCTAGCATATTCAAACTTTTATCTAAAATGAAAGGTGTTGTGCTAGTAAGTTTTATGGCATTCTAGCCTTGATCTTTACAAATAGGATTTCAAATTGTACTACGGATGACCTATTATGTTTTCTTTATACTTCCCAGAATCAAGGTGTTGCTGTATGCTGTTTTGACGCTTGTTGTTGTTCTTCTGTTTGCTGACTGGATATTTGTTGCTAATGGCTAGTAATGTTGTCGTTCTGTTTCTTTAAGCTGGATGCTTGCTTATGCTGCCTATTTGCTGCTGCATGCTCTGTTAACTTGGATGATTTGTGTTCTTGCCTTAATGATTTGTGATATCTTGGATGGTTGTGTTCTTGCCTATTCGCTGCCTATGCAGTAGTATTAATGATTTGGGGGGATAATATCTTCGAAGTTGATAAGCTAAGGAACCTGTTTTACTGGGATTATTTCTGTCACGTCCTGTTTTAGCTTCTTTGTCTTATTTCTGATTTGGTTTTCCAGTGTCCTATATGCTTACTAACATTCTTATATGTGTTGTTTTTTATACTTGTACCACTGAGAATTTTTGTCTTAGCATGTAGTGAATGACGCCTTTGCATTCATTGCCCTGCTTGTCAATTACAAACTATAATGAAAGCAGTAACATTAGTAGAGGCTGTGGCATTTTCTTTTTGGTTGGTTAAAAACTGATTTCCATTACAAGCAGCTTGCCAAAGTTTACTCATAATTAGGAAACCATGGAATGTAATATACAAATAGTGAGCATTTTGACTTCTTGGTTGCAGGAATTGACAGCAGACTATTTGGCTACCAAGTCTGCCAGAGACAACTCGTAACAATCTTGAGGACTACGTTGTAATTTGCGGGTGTCTCGTTCATGCACGCGGGACTGTTGATGGATTCAAAATGAGATAGTATTACTTTGTTAAATAAATATTGTAATGAACGAATGAAATGGCCGCCGCCCCCTGTCCCACCACTAAAATTATGTGAATGACCTCACTACTATTATTTTAAATTCTGCATAGTGACTTGCATAGTGATTTGCATAGTAATTTCAAAACCTATAAATAGGGGCTTCAGTTGTAATGAAATTCATAAGAAAATATAGAGAGAGAAATAAAGTTTCAGTTCTTAAGAGTTTCAGAGAGAATTTCTTATTTCTCTTTTGCAATAGTAGTTCCTTTCTTTAAGTTTCATAACACGTTATCAGCACGACGGTTCTACCAATTCTGAAGCTAGTGGCCTTATTCCTCTGTAAGTTTTTCAATATATTATTTGAAGTCTTTAATATATTTTATTGATGATTATCTGTGTGAATTTATAAATATGAGATACACATATTTATTTCATTATTTATATGTGTAGAAAATGGCAAATCTTACAAAATTGAAATTTGTTGCTCTTGATATATCTGGGAATAATTATTTATCCTGGATACTTGATGTTGAAATACATCTTGATGCAATGAACTTGGGAGAAACTATTAAAGAAGAAAATCAAGCATCCCTACAGGAACGTGCTAAAGCAATGATTTTCCTTCGCCACCATCTTCATGAAGAATTGAAAACTGAATATCTCACAGTAAAAGATCCCTATATTTTGTGAAACAATTTAAGGGAGAGGTATGAACACCAGAAGACTGTCATTCTCCCAAGAGCTCGTTCTCAATGGTTGCACCTGAGGTTGCAAGATTATAAAAGTGTTAGTGAGTATAATTCCGCACTTTTTAAAATAAGCTCAGTATTAAAATTATGCGGTGAGAAAATCACCGATGATGATATGCTAAAGAAGACTTTTACTACATTTCATGCCTCGAATGTGCTCCTGCAGCAGCAGTATCGAGAGAGAAAGTTCAAGAAATATTCTGAACTTATATCATGTCTTCTAGTAGCTGAACAGAATAATGAGCTCTTATTAGAAAGCCACCAGTCACGCCCTACTGGCTCAATATCATTCCCTGAAATGAATGGTAATAGGTTTGCATCATTTCCAGAAGTGAATGGTGCATCCTTTAGAAGAAATCGGAGGCGTGGACGTGGTAGGAGAGATTATAGAAATGTTAGTTCCAGGAATGACAACATTAAAATGGATTATAATATACCATATCACCAGAAGTGGTACAATTCAGAAAGGGGTAAAAATCCTCAGAATAATTCTTCAAAGAAAAGTGAAGAGGTGTGCCATAGGTGTGGAATGACTGGACATTGGTCACGTATCTGTCGTACGGCCAGGCACTTAGCTGATTTATATCAAGCTTCTATTAAAGGAAAGAATAAAGTGCATGAAACAAATTTAGTAAAACCATTAGATGATTTATTAGATTCAGTAGATGTAGACGTTACTCATCTTGATGTATCTGATTTCTTTAATCATCCTGAAGGTAATATTGAACACTTAATTGAAGATGGAAGTGTTCCACTCAATTAATGTATTTTCTTTCTATCAGTAATAAAAGTTTTGTATATTTTGTAGAATCATGGATCACATTGATGAGTTTTTTATCTCTGAGTTGAATGATAAAGATATATGTCTGGCTGACAGTGCTACAACTCACACAATTCTCAAAGAAAAGAAATATTTTCAAAATCTAACACTAAGTAAAGCCTATGTCCATACCATATCGGTTCATCGGATTTAATTGAGGGCTCCGAAAGAGCTTATATTGTGTTGCCTAATGGCACCAAATTTTGTATTGATGATGCTCTATTCTCTTCACAATCCAGAAGAAATTTATTGAGTTTCAAAGATATATGTCGTAATGATTACCATATTGAAACGACCAATGAAGGCAGTAAAGATCATCTTCTTATTATTAAAACAATATCGAGCCAGAAGCTCGTATTAGAAAAACTGCCTGCTCTATGTTCTGGATTGTATTATACAAAAATGAGAACAATTGAATCATATGTGGTAATGCACCAGAAGTGCATTGACCCTAAAGTATTTATGACTTGGCATGATCGCCTTGGACATCCGGGTTCTATAAGATGAGACGAATTATTGAAAATTCGCATGGGCATCCCTTAAAGAATCAAAAGATATTTCTACCCAATGAATCTCCGTGCTCTGCATGTTCTCAAGGTAAGTTAATTATTAGACCATCTCCCTCAAAAGTTATTGTTGAATCTCCATCATTTTTACAAAGGATTCACAGAGATATATGTGGGCTATTCATCCATCAAGTGGATCATTTAGATATTTTATGGTTCTAATTGATGCATCTAGTCGATGGTCACATGTTTGTCTTCTTTCCACTAGAAATGTTGCATTTGCTAGACTTCTTGCTCAGATAATTAAACTACGAGCACAATTTCCTGCGTATCCAATTAAGACCATTCGATTGAATAATGCAGGTGAATTTTCATCTCAAATTTTTGATGATTATTGCATGTCAATAGGAATAGATGTTGAACATCCTGTTACCCATACACATACACAAAACGGTTTAGCTGAGTCTTTGATCAAAAGGCTTCAACTAATCGCTAGAACTTTACTTATGAAATCAAGACTACCTATTTCTGTTTGGGGACATGCTATACTTCATGTAACATTTCTAATTCGCATTATACCATCTGCATATCATAAATATTCTCCATTACAGCTTGCATTTGGTCAACAACCAAATATTTCTCATCTTCGTACTTTTGGATATGCTGTATATGTTCCAATTGCACCTCCACAACGTACAAAAATAGGCCCTCAACGTAGACTTGGGATATATATTGGTTTTGATTCTCCATCCATTATTAGATACCTTGAACCCCTTACAGGGGATATGTTTAAAGCACGTTTTGAGGATTGTCATTTTGACGAATCAAATTTTTTGTTAATGGGTAAAAAAAGGTCAGTGCCTGAAGCACAACAAGATATTACTTGGGATAATAAGTCCCTGTCTCATTTTGATCCTCCTACAAATGAATGTAAACGGGAAGTTCAAAGGATTATTCATTTGCAAAATGTTACAAATCAGTTATCGGATGTATTTATTGGCACTAAAGGTGTAGTAAAATCTTATATTCCTGCTGTTAATACTCCAGCAATGATTGAAGTCCCTGAAGGACAAATTGTCAAAGTAGCAATAGGTGAATCTAAAATACGCCTGAAGCGTGGATGACCTATTGGTGCAAAAGACAAAATTCCCAGAAGGAAAAGAATACAAAATGAATTTGGTGTTCTTGAAGAACACATATCCACAATATAGGCTACAAATATAATTGGTGCTCCTAAAGAGCTCAAATCTTCTATTCCAGAACCTCCTGAAGAGGAAACTCTTGAAGAGTATAAATCTCCTAAAAAGGGACCTCCTGAAGAGGTGTGTCATGAAATATTTTCCCCTGAAGAGGAACAGGTACCTGAAAATAATGAGATCTCGATACATTTCATGAAAACTGGAGAAATTCTGAATAGAAATAAAACTGTTGTCGACAACATATTTTCATATAAAATGGCCCTTGACATTACCAAAAGTAATGAAGAAAGTGAGCCAAAAAGTGTCGAAAAATGTCGACGTAGAAATGATTGGCCAAAATGGAAAACAGCTATTGAAGCTGAATTAAATTCGCTAACAAAACGAGAAGTATTTGGACCTGTTGTCCAAACACCAAAGGGTGTGATGCCTGTTGGATATAAGTGGGTAATTGTACGAAAACGTAATGAGAAAAATGAAATTGTGCGATACAAAGTACGGCTTGTTGCACAAGGTTTCCTGCAGAAACCCGGGATTGATTATGAAGAAACATACTCTCCCGTTATGGATGCAATCACATTTAGATTTTTGATTAGTCTGGTTGTTACAAAAGGATTAGAAATGCGGTTGATGGATGTGGTCACTGCATATTTATATGGATCCTTAGACCATGACATATATATATATATATGAAAATCCCTGAAGGATATAAGATGCCTGAAATATCTATAAGTACATCTAGAAATATGTACTCAATCAGACTACAAAGATCTTTATATGGGTTGAAGCAATCCGGACGCATGTGGTATAATCGCTTAAGCAAATATCTACTGAAAGAAAGATTTGAGAATAATCTTATATGCCCATGTGTTTTTATTAAGAAATCAGATACCGAATTTGTCATTATTGCGGTTTATGTTGATGATTTAAATATTGTGGGAACTCTTGAAGAGATCTCAAAAACCGCTAATCTTTTATAATTATTTGGTACCTAAATGTACTCATTATTCATATATTTTGATTTAGGATGCAAATAGATGCGTTAAGTGCAAACGAAACTACTTGGGCAATTTTGGATAGTTTTACCATCGCTTTGTAATCAGGAAATAACTCTCTCATCCGAGCTTCGATTGAGATAATTCAAAATGATGTGGAACACTAAGAAAAAGTTCTACAACTTTCATGTTTTGAGAGATATTGGCAGCATCAAGATGGAAATCGGGCTTGAAGTTTCCACACCTGCATTGCTGACGTTCTTGAACATTCCTTAGCCTGCAAGTTCTCAAGATCTGGTACACGAAAATTGCAGCTAAAAACACCACTTTCCTAGTTATATTAGGCCTTTATTTTATTTTCAATATTTTCCTTAATTAATTAGTCAGATTTGGATATTGTTATTTTAGGATAATAATAGTTAGAATATTTTTAGGAGAATATGTAGGATTCAAAAAATTGAATTGAACGGAAGTCTCAGAAACAATAATTGTAGGTTAAAAGACGAGAGAAATCAAGAGACTCACACACGCATCTCTCTCCCCTCTTCTCACCTTCTCATTTGAGTTTTCATCATGGCCGGCTAAACTTTCATAATTGATTGAAAGAAACAGAAGTCTTATAAACAATAAAACTATGAGATATAATTTCTTATAAGTGTTCAATTTATATTTTGAGTATCGGATGTTATTCTGTGCCTAATTTAATGATTGTTTCGTTTAATTACTAGGAGATATATTTGTTTATTATTCGTTGCGATCTACTAGGTTAGATATCAAATCTATAATTGTTTGATCCCTCTAATATGTGAAACAACTGAGATTTAATGATTTGCTGCGTCAGAAATTATTAGATCTTAGGAAGAATGCTCGACGAAATTAAATACAACCTCTTGTGCTTATACTTGTGTTGTTTAGGTTCATCGATCTCCCTAATTCTTAAAGTTACTACTAAATTAAACCTTGAGTGCTTGTCTTGGATTCTTTAGTAGTTAAAGTTAATTAGATCGCTTGTTTTCTATTTAAGTGCTACTAAGGAGAGATAGGAAAATAATTTTAAGAGTGAATATTCAAGATGTGAATTAATATATACTTGCATCGATGATCAGTTGTAAAATTTCGATGGTGGATATTGACTTAGATCAAGATTTGTTCTTTTGATTAATTTTGATACTTTAATTTGAATTCTTCCTTACTTGTTCTTTTTAAAATTATTTTCATTATACTCAAACCCCCACCTCCCCATTCTTGTTCATATAACATAAAATTAGGCTAAATACTCTCCTTGAAAACAATCCTTACTTGCACCACTACATGTAGTTTTAGGAGTATAAGTTTTATTTTTTGTTGCCTACGACAGCAGACCATGCATCATGAAGCTGTTACTTCATAGAAGACAATGCAAGAAAGCCGCCAAACCGGACCTACAATAATCTTCCACACTCAAGAAAAATATGCAAGAAAAGAAGGAGAAATAGGTTAGGACAGAGATCAGTGAAACTAATACATGTTTACACACAAACAAATATGATGAATGATGCATAAAGCTGTCGAAAGCATGTTGTACATAAAGTTGAAGATCATTACTTGTGATTATGTAAAAAGTTATTCCTTAGTTGCTTTTTCTATTCTACTTTTTGTAAAGTGTCTATATAAGTCAAATAGTGTTGTATCATTTGATTAATCTAATGAGAAAAGCTTTCCATTCTCACTTTGTTGTTGCTCTCTGAACTCAAGTAGGTCTTCTCTAACTAAGTTCGTCATTCAATTCAATTCCTTGGATTAAATATATCAAGACTTTCTTCACTTGTTTTAACAACTGACGAGCAAAGTCTTGAGGAAGCTTTTGGGAAATATGGTGAAGTTGTTGAAGGTCCATACTCTACATTTATTACATTTCAGGTTAAGTTTTGTGAGCTTACAGAGGCTAAATGAATTCCAACTTGATTTCATTAAGGCATTGAGCTTATATATATATAAGAGTACAAATGTGTACACACACCTAATCAAAGAACAGAAAGGTAAAAAGTCTATTTCTAGAATATTCTAACTTTTATCTAAAATAAAAGGTGCTATGCTAATATGCCCCCTCAAGTCCAAGGGGGTGTCAACAACATTGAGACTCGCACGATACAAAATAAATCTATCAGAAATTAGTGGCTTGGTAAAAACATCAACCAATTGATCTTTGGAGCTGTAGTGAGAGATAATAAGAGTCTTTTAGCAGCAACACGGTCACGCACAAAATGATAGTCGATGTCCATATGTCTAGTCTTTGAATGATAGACCGGGTTGGCAGTGAGAAAGGTAGCAGCAAGGTTGTCACATAGAAGAACTGGAGCTTGCGTTAAGGAGATACCAAGCTCACATAATAAATTCTGAAGCCAGATGATTTTAGTTGTTGTGGCCAAAGACTTGTATTCCGCTTTAGTACTGGACCTAACAATAGTTTTTTGTTTCTTGGAGCTCCAAGAAATCAGATGAGTCCCAAGAAAAATACAAAAACCACCGGTTGAACGGCGATCATCAGGGCAACTAGCCCAATCTGCATTTGTATAAGCTTGAAGGGCTAACTTGGATGAATTTTTGAAATATAGTCCCAGATTAATTGTACCCTTTAGATACCAAAGTATCCATTTGATAGCAACCCAGTGAGAAAGTTTCAGACAGTGCATGAACTGACAGGCTTTGTTGACAACAAAGCCAATGTCAGGTTGGCTAAGACTAAGGTATTGCAGACCACCCACAATACTTCTGAATAGTGTAGGATTTTCAAATTCAGGTGCATCAAATTGAGACAACTTGATAGAATTGGCCATGGGAGAAGTAATTGGTTTGGCAACAAGCACATTGCTTCTGACCACTCTTTGATATATTTTCTTTTAGATACAAGAAGGCCAGCAACAGAGTAATCAAGAGAAGATGAATTACAAGAGGAGAGATCATGAGAAGAGGGATTAGATGGGGACAAGGAGGACGAGTTGGATGGATTAGAGTTAAGAGAAGAAGAAGAAATGGAAATATTAGGGTTTGATCGAGGAGGAACTATGATATTTGGGAAATTAGGGTAAGTATTTGGTGAGAAGAAGAAGAAATCGAGAGTGAAGGGAGAGAAGTGGACTGGGTATTGATATGAGGAGTTGCTGAGACGTGTGAGCCTGGGCCAGGCCCAAGGATGGTGGAGAAAAGAGGAAGAAAGGTGCTATGCTGGGCTGGAGATGTGAATGGGACAATGGGCTTAGTTTGAGCAAAGGGAAATGAAGTTTCATTGAAAACAACATCACCTGAGATATACACTCTATTGGACGTGAGTTCTAAACATTTGTAGCCCTTGTGCAAACTGCTGTAACCCAAGAAGCAACAAGAGGCTAAACGAAATTTGAGTTTATTTTTATTATAAGACCGAAAATTGGACCAGCACTCACACCCAAAGACTTTTAAAAAGGAATAATTGGGCTCTTTACTATAAACCAAGAAGTGAGGTGATTTGTTGTGAAGAATTTTTTATGGAAGCATGTTGATTAAATGGACCAAAGTCTAAAAAGCCTCAACCCAATAAGTAGTGGGAAAGAGAAGAGTCGGCTAGTAGAGCAAGCTCGATTTCAATGATGTGTCGGTGTTTACGTTCTACTAACCCATTTTGTTGATGTGCATATGGACATGAAAATCTGTGATGAATACCAAATTTAGAACAAATTTGTGTGATGGGTTTGAATTTAGTTCCATTATCAGTTTGAAGTGTGAGTAATTTGCAATTAAAGAGATGCTCAACCAGAGGCAAAAATTGAAGAAAAACAGACTCAACATCAGATTTCATTCATAAAGGAAAAAACCAGGAATAACGTGTAAAATGATCTACAAAGGAAATATAATAACAAAATCCATCTTTAGAAACAATAGGCGATGGGCCCCAAAGATCAGTTGTGAGTAACTGAAGCGATTTGGAGTAAGTAGACTGGCTCGGCCCGTACTGCAATTGGCAACTCTTATTAGCTAAGGGACAATGAGGGCATCGAAAGGAAGGTGAACCAAAGGACAGTGGGAGACCATTGTTGCGCACAGGCTTGGAGATGAGGTGAAGAAAGGGATGACCCAGTTGCTGATGCCAGATCGGAAGAGATGTCTGTTCGCTGAGAGAAATGGAAGCAACGACGGACTTTATTTGAGGAAAGGTATACACAAACCATTACGAATTGGACCAGTGAGAAGAACGGTCTCCATCCAAGCATCCTTCACAGAGAAATGAGTGGCGTGAAACTCAAAGAAATAAGAATTTTGAATACAAAATTGCAAGACAGAGATAAGATTTTTGGAGATCTGAGGAGCATGAAGGAATTCTTGAGAACAAATGAAAAGGAGTTAGAGGTTAGAGACCTTTCACCAAAGTTTTGAATCGGAAGGCACGATCCGTCTCCTACACGTCTTGCATCACCACCAGAGTAAGGTTCGCTGATGAGGTTAAGGTTTTGAAGATCGTGGGTGAGGTGATGGGTTGCTCCCGAATCAGGATACCAGGAATGGTTGAAGCTGATATGAATGGTCGAAGCGAAATCGGCACTGAAGGGCTATATGACCAATTTTGTTTACAAACTTGGCATGTAGGTTTGGGGATACTAGGTGTTTGATAAGGGTTCTCTAAAGAGGTGTAGGAAGAACGACCACCACCATAAATCTGATTGCTGAAATGTGCAACACCTCTGCCTCTACCTTGACGACCACCACGACCTCGACCTCGCTGATCACGCCCATTGTGGACAGAGTAATTAACTGAAGGCTCAACACTAACCTTCTGTGCAGTATGTGAGAGATGACTCTTATGAATCAACAACATCTGAAATAGGTCATGAGAAGTAAATGGAGCAGATCTGGTGGTGATAGAGGTGACAAAGGTTTCATAAGCAGGACCGAGACCATTAAGAAGATACGTTGAAAAATCTTTATCTGAGATAGGATTTCCTGTGGCTGCTAGAGTATCAACAATTGCTCGAACTTTAGAGAAATAATATAAGATTGATGAGTCTCCCTTGGAGAGATTAGTGAGTTGAAATTTAACTTGGAATTCTTTTTGCCTGTGAGTGTGAAGAAAAAATAGAGTTTATAGCAACCCAAAGCTTGCGGGAGGTTTTGGACGAGAGAATTTGACCAAGAACAGAGTCTGATAGTAAAGAAAACAAGACACTGAACACCATCTGATCGATGCGTCTCTAGGTAAGAAAGGTTGGATTGGTTTTGGGTAATTGATTTTCAGTAGCAGCAAGAAATTGTGCTGGTTGAGGTGATGAGCCATCAACAAAACTAAATAAGTCTTGGCCTCTTAAGTAAGCAAAGATTTGTATACCATAGGAGAAAATTTTATGTGGTGCGCTTGGTGGTAACAATGTGAGAAAAGGAGGAGAGGGTTGAGGAATTTGCAGGTGTACTCATGGATCACGAGACTGCTAGTCGAGCAGCTCTGATACCAAGCATACAGAGACTATTCCAACCTGATTCCATTAAGGCATTGAGGGTATATATATATACAAGAGTACAAATGTGTACACACGCCTAACCAAAGAATCATTCTGTTACAAGGAATCAGAATAAAATAACAGAAAGGTAAAAAATCTATTTCTAGCATATTCAAACTTTTATCTAAAATGAAAGGTGTTGTGCTAGTAAGTTTTATGGCATTCTAGCCTTGATCTTTACAAATAGGATTTCAAATTGTACTACGGATGACCTATTATGTTTTCTTTATACTTCCCAGAATCAAGGTGTTGCTGTATGCTGTTTTGACGCTTGTTGTTGTTCTTCTGTTTGCTGACTGGATATTTGTTGCTAATGGCTAGTAATGTTGTCGTTCTGTTTCTTTAAGCTGGATGCTTGCTTATGCTGCCTATTTGCTGCTGCATGCTCTGTTAACTTGGATGATTTGTGTTCTTGCCTTAATGATTTGTGATATCTTGGATGGTTGTGTTCTTGCCTATTCGCTGCCTATGCAGTAGTATTAATGATTTGGGGGGATAATATCTTCGAAGTTGATAAGCTAAGGAACCTGTTTTACTGGGATTATTTCTGTCACGTCCTGTTTTAGCTTCTTTGTCTTATTTCTGATTTGGTTTTCCAGTGTCCTATATGCTTACTAACATTCTTATATGTGTTGTTTTTTATACTTGTACCACTGAGAATTTTTGTCTTAGCATGTAGTGAATGACGCCTTTGCATTCATTGCCCTGCTTGTCAATTACAAACTATAATGAAAGCAGTAACATTAGTAGAGGCTGTGGCATTTTCTTTTTGGTTGGTTAAAAACTGATTTCCATTACAAGCAGCTTGCCAAAGTTTACTCATAATTAGGAAACCATGGAATGTAATATACAAATAGTGAGCATTTTGACTTCTTGGTTGCAGGAATTGACAGCAGACTATTTGGCTACCAAGTCTGCCAGAGACAACTCGTAACAATCTTGAGGACTACGTTGTAATTTGCGGGTGTCTCGTTCATGCACGCGGGACTGTTGATGGATTCAAAATGAGATAGTATTACTTTGTCAATTAAATATTGTAATGAACGAACGAAATGGCCGCCGCCCCCTGTCCCACCACTAAAATTATGTGAATGACCTCACTACTATTATTTTAAATTCTGCATAGTGACTTGCATAGTGATTTGCATAGTAATTTCAAAACCTATAAATAGGGGCTTCAGTTGTAATGAAATTCATAAGAAAATATAGAGAGAGAAATAAAGTTTCAGTTCTTAAGAGTTTCAGAGAGAATTTCTTATTTCTCTTTTGCAATAGTAGTTCATTTCTTTAAGTTTCATAACACGTTATCAGCACGACGGTTCTACCAATTCTGAAGCTAGTGGCCTTATTCCTCTGTAAGTTTTTCAATATATTATTTGAAGTCTTTAATATATTTTATTGATGATTATCTGTGTGAATTTATAAATATGAGATACACATATTTATTTCATTATTTATATGTGTAGAAAATGGCAAATCTTACAAAATTGAAATTTGTTGCTCTTGATATATCTGGGAATAATTATTTATCCTGGATACTTGATGTTGAAATACATCTTGATGCAATGAACTTGGGAGAAACTATTAAAGAAGAAAATCAAGCATCCCTACAGGAACGTGCTAAAGCAATGATTTTCCTTCGCCACCATCTTCATGAAGAATTGAAAACTGAATATCTCACAGTAAAAGATCCCTATATTTTGTGAAACAATTTAAGGGAGAGGTATGAACACCAGAAGACTGTCATTCTCCCAAGAGCTCGTTCTCAATGGTTGCACCTGAGGTTGCAAGATTATAAAAGTGTTAGTGAGTATAATTCCGCACTTTTTAAAATAAGCTCAGTATTAAAATTATGCGGTGAGAAAATCACCGATGATGATATGCTAAAGAAGACTTTTACTACATTTCATGCCTCGAATGTGCTCCTGCAGCAGCAGTATCGAGAGAGAAAGTTCAAGAAATATTCTGAACTTATATCATGTCTTCTAGTAGCTGAACAGAATAATGAGCTCTTATTAGAAAGCCACCAGTCACGCCCTACTGGCTCAATATCATTCCCTGAAATGAATGGTAATAGGTTTGCATCATTTCCAGAAGTGAATGGTGCATCCTTTAGAAGAAATCGGAGGCGTGGACGTGGTAGGAGAGATTATAGAAATGTTAGTTCCAGGAATGACAACATTAAAAGGGATTATAATATACCATATCACCAGAAGTGGTACAATTCAGAAAGGGGTAAAAATCCTCAGAATAATTCTTCAAAGAAAAGTGAAGAGGTGTGCCATAGGTGTGGAATGACTGGACATTGGTCACGTATCTGTCGTACGGCCAGGCACTTAGCTGATTTATATCAAGCTTCTATTAAAGGAAAGAATAAAGTGCATGAAACAAATTTAGTAAAACCATTAGATGATTTATTAGATTCAGTAGATGTAGACGTTACTCATCTTGATGTATCTGATTTCTTTAATCATCCTGAAGGTAATATTGAACACTTAATTGAAGATGGAAGTGTTCCACTCAATTAATGTATTTTCTTTCTATCAGTAATAAAAGTTTTGTATATTTTGTAGAATCATGGATCACATTGATGAGTTTTTTATCTCTGAGTTGAATGATAAAGATATATGTCTGGCTGACAGTGCTACAACTCACACAATTCTCAAAGAAAAGAAATATTTTCAAAATCTAACACTAAGTAAAGCCTATGTCCATACCATATCGGTTCATCGGATTTAATTGAGGGCTCCGAAAGAGCTTATATTGTGTTGCCTAATGGCACCAAATTTTGTATTGATGATGCTCTATTCTCTTCACAATCCAGAAGAAATTTATTGAGTTTCAAAGATATATGTCGTAATGATTACCATATTGAAACGACCAATGAAGGCAGTAAAGATCATCTTCTTATTATTAAAACAATATCGAGCCAGAAGCTCGTATTAGAAAAACTGCCTGCTCTATGTTCTGGATTGTATTATACAAAAATGAGAACAATTGAATCATATGTGGTAATGCACCAGAAGTGCATTGACCCTAAAGTATTTATGACTTGGCATGATCGCCTTGGACATCCGGGTTCTATAAGATGAGACGAATTATTGAAAATTCGCATGGGCATCCCTTAAAGAATCAAAAGATATTTCTACCCAATGAATCTCCGTGCTCTGCATGTTCTCAAGGTAAGTTAATTATTAGACCATCTCCCTCAAAAGTTATTGTTGAATCTCCATCATTTTTACAAAGGATTCACAGAGATATATGTGGGCTATTCATCCATCAAGTGGATCATTTAGATATTTTATGGTTCTAATTGATGCATCTAGTCGATGGTCACATGTTTGTCTTCTTTCCACTAGAAATGTTGCATTTGCTAGACTTCTTGCTCAGATAATTAAACTACGAGCACAATTTCCTGCGTATCCAATTAAGACCATTCGATTGAATAATGCAGGTGAATTTTCATCTCAAATTTTTGATGATTATTGCATGTCAATAGGAATAGATGTTGAACATCCTGTTGCCCATACACATACACAAAACGGTTTAGCTGAGTCTTTGATCAAAAGGCTTCAACTAATCGCTAGAACTTTACTTATGAAATCAAGACTACCTATTTCTGTTTGGGGACATGCTATACTTCATGTAACATTTCTAATTCGCATTATACCATCTGCATATCATAAATATTCTCCATTACAGCTTGCATTTGGTCAACAACCAAATATTTCTCATCTTCGTACTTTTGGATATGCTGTATATGTTCCAATTGCACCTCCACAACGTACAAAAATAGGCCCTCAACGTAGACTTGGGATATATATATTGGTTTTGATTCTCCATCCATTATTAGATACCTTGAACCCCTTACAGGGGATATGTTTAAAGCACGTTTTGAGGATTGTCATTTTGACGAATCAAATTTTTTGTTAATGGGTAAAAAAAGGTCAGTGCCTGAAGCACAACAAGATATTACTTGGGATAATAAGTCCCTGTCTCATTTTGATCCTCCTACAAATGAATGTAAACGGGAAGTTCAAAGGATTATTCATTTGCAAAATGTTACAAATCAGTTATCGGATGTATTTACTGGCACTAAAGGTGTAGTAAAATCTTATATTCCTGCTGTTAATACTCCAGCAATGATTGAAGTCCCTGAAGGACAAATTGTCAAAGTAGCAATAGGTGAATCTAAAATACGCCTGAAGCGTGGATGACCTATTGGTGCAAAAGACAAAATTCCCAGAAGGAAAAGAATACAAAATGAATTTGGTGTTCTTGAAGAACACATATCCACAATATAGGCTACAAATATAATTGGTGCTCCTAAAGAGCTCAAATCTTCTATTCCAGAACCTCCTGAAGAGGAAACTCCTGAAGAGTATAAATCTCCTAAAAAGGGACCTCCTGAAGAGGTGTGTCATGAAATATTTTCCCCTGAAGAGGAACAGGTACCTGAAAATAATGAGATCTCGATACATTTCATGAAAACTGGAGAAATTCTGAATAGAAATAAAACTGTTGTCGACAACATATTTTCATATAAAATGGCCCTTGACATTACCAAAAGTAATGAAGAAAGTGAGCCAAAAAGTGTCGAAAAATGTCGACGTAGAAATGATTGGCCAAAATGGAAAACAGCTATTGAAGCTGAATTAAATTCGCTAACAAAACGAGAAGTATTTGGACCTGTTGTCCAAACACCAAAGGGTGTGATGCCTGTTGGATATAAGTGGGTAATTGTACGAAAACGTAATGAGAAAAATGAAATTGTGCGATACAAAGCACGGCTTGTTGCACAAGGTTTCCTGCAGAAACCCGGGATTGATTATGAAGAAACATACTCTCCCGTTATGGATGCAATCACATTTAGATTTTTGATTAGTCTGGTTGTTACAAAAGGATTAGAAATGCGGTTGATGGATGTGGTCACTGCATATTTATATGGATCCTTAGACCATGACATATATATATATGAAAATCCCTGAAGGATATAAGATGCCTGAAATATCTATAAGTACATCTAGAAATATGTACTCAATCAGACTACAAAGATCTTTATATGGGTTGAAGCAATCCGGACGCATGTGGTATAATCGCTTAAGCAAATATCTACTGAAAGAAAGATTTGAGAATAATCTTATATGCCCATGTGTTTTTATTAAGAAATCAGATACCGAATTTGTCATTATTGCGGTTTATGTTGATGATTTAAATATTGTGGGAACTCTTGAAGAGATCTCAAAAACCGCTAATCTTTTATAATTATTTGGTACCTAAATGTACTCATTATTCATATATTTTGATTTAGGATGCAAATAGATGCGTTAAGTGCAAACGAAACTACTTGGGGCAATTTTGGATAGTTTTACCATCGCTTTGTAATCAGGAAATAACTCTCTCATCCGAGCTTCGATTGAGATAATTCAAAATGATGTGGAACACTAAGAAAAAGTTCTACAACTTTCATGTTTTGAGAGATATTGGCAGCATCAAGATGGAAATCGGGCTTGAAGTTTCCACACCTGCATTGCTGACGTTCTTGAACATTCCTTAGCCTGCAAGTTCTCAAGATCTGGTACACGAAAATTGCAGCTAAAAACACCACTTTCCTAGTTATATTAGGCCTTTATTTTATTTTCAATATTTTCCTTAATTAATTAGTCAGATTTGGATATTGTTATTTTAGGATAATAATACTTAGAATATTTTTAGGAGAATATGTAGGATTCAAAAAATTGAATTGAACGGAAGTCTCAGAAACAATAATTGTAGGTTAAAAGACGAGAGAAATCAAGAGACTCACACACGCATCTCTCTCCCCTCTTCTCACCTTCTCATTTGAGTTTTCATCATGGCCGGCTAAACTTTCATAATTGATTGAAAGAAACAGAAGTCTTATAAACAATAAAACTATGAGATATAATTTCTTATAAGTGTTCAATTTATATTTTGAGTATCGGATGTTATTCTGTGCCTAATTTAATGATTGTTTCGTTTAATTACTAGGAGATATATTTGTTTATTATTCGTTGCGATCTACTAGGTTAGATATCAAATCTATAATTGTTTGATCCCTCTAATATGTGAAACAACTGAGATTTAATGATTTGCTGCGTCAGAAATTATTAGATCTTAGGAAGAATGCTCGACGAAATTAAATACAACCTCTTGTGCTTATACTTGTGTTGTTTAGGTTCATCGATCTCCCTAATTCTTAAAGTTACTACTAAATTAAACCTTGAGTGCTTGTCTTGGATTCTTTAGTAGTTAAAGTTAATTAGATCGCTTGTTTTCTATTTAAGTGCTACTAAGGAGAGATAGGAAAATAATTTTAAGAGTGAATATTCAAGATGTGAATTAATATATACTTGCATCGATGATCAGTTGTAAAATTTCGATGGTGGATATTGACTTAGATCAAGATTTGTTCTTTTGATTAATTTTGATACTTTAATTTGAATTCTTCCTTACTTGTTCTTTTTAAAATTATTTTCATTATACTCAAACCCCCACCTCCCCATTCTTGTTCATATAACATAAAATTAGGCTAAATACTCTCCTTGAAAACAATCCTTACTTGCACCACTACATGTAGTTTTAGGAGTATAAGTTTTATTTTTTGTTGCCTACGACAGCAGACCATGCATCATGAAGCTGTTACTTCATAGAAGACAATGCAAGAAAGCCGCCAAACCGGACCTACAATAATCTTCCACACTCAAGAAAAATATGCAAGAAAAGAAGGAGAAATAGGTTAGGACAGAGATCAGTGAAACTAATACATGTTTACACACAAACAAATATGATGAATGATGCATAAAGCTGTCGAAAGCATGTTGTACATAAAGTTGAAGATCATTACTTGTGATTATGTAAAAAGTTATTCCTTAGTTGCTTTTTCTATTCTACTTTTTGTAAAGTGTCTATATAAGTCAAATAGTGTTGTATCATTTGATTAATCTAATGAGAAAAGCTTTCCATTCTCACTTTGTTGTTGCTCTCTGAACTCAAGTAGTTCTTCTCTAACTAAGTTCGTCATTCAATTCAATTCCTTGGATTAAATATATCAAGACTTTCTTCACTTGTTTTAACAACTGACGAGCAAAGTCTTGAGGAAGCTTTTGGGAAATATGGTGAAGTTGTTGAAGGTCCATACTCTACATTTATTACATTTCAGGTTAAGTTTTGTGAGCTTACAGAGGCTAAATGAATTCCAACTTGATTTCATTAAGGCATTGAGCTTATATATATATAAGAGTACAAATGTGTACACACACCTAATCAAAGAACAGAAAGGTAAAAAGTCTATTTCTAGAATATTCTAACTTTTATCTAAAATAAAAGGTGCTATGCTAATATGCCCCCTCAAGTCCAAAGGGGTGTCAACAACATTGAGACTCGCACGATACAAAATAAATCTATCAGAAATTAGTGGCTTGGTAAAAACATCAACCAATTGATCTTTGGAGCTGTAGTGAGAGATAATAAGAGTCTTTTAGCAGCAACACGGTCATGCACAAAATGATAGTCGATGTCCATATGTTTAGTCTTTGAATGATAGACCGGGTTGGCAGTGAGAAAGGTAGCAGCAAGGTTGTCACATAGAAGAACTGGAGCTTGCGTTAAGGAGATACCAAGCTCACATAATAAATTCTGAAGCCAGATGATTTTAGTTGTTGTGGCCAAAGACTTGTATTCCGCTTTAGTACTGGACCTAACAATAGTTTTTTGTTTCTTGGAGCTCCAAGAAATCAGATGAGTCCCAAGAAAAATACAAAAACCACCGGTTGAACGGCGATCATCAGGGCAACTAGCCCAATCTGCATTTGTATAAGCTTGAAGGGCTAACTTGGATGAATTTTTGAAATATAGTCCCAGATTAATTGTACCCTTTAGATACCAAAGTATCCATTTGATAGCAACCCAGTGAGAAAGTTTCAGACAGTGCATGAACTGACAGGCTTTGTTGACAACAAAGCCAATGTCAGGTTGGGTAAGACTAAGGTATTGCAGACCACCCACAATACTTCTGAATAGTGTAGGATTTTCAAATTCAGGTGCATCAAATTGAGACAACTTGATAGAATTGGCCATGGGAGAAGTAATTGGTTTGGCAACAAGCACATTGCTTCTGACCACTCTTTGATATATTTTCTTTTAGATACAAGAAGGCCAGCAACAGAGTAATCAAGAGAAGATGAATTACAAGAGGAGAGATCATGAGAAGAGGGATTAGATGGGGACAAGGAGGACGAGTTGGATGGATTAGAGTTAAGAGAAGAAGAAGAAATGGAAATATTAGGGTTTGATCGAGGAGGAACTATGATATTTGGGAAATTAGGGTAAGTATTTGGTGAGAAGAAGAAGAAATCGAGAGTGAAGGGAGAGAAGTGGACTGGGTATTGATATGAGGAGTTGCTGAGACGTGTGAGCCTGGGCCAGGCCCAAGGATGGTGGAGAAAAGAGGAAGAAAGGTGCTATGCTGGGCTGGAGATGTGAATGGGACAATGGGCTTAGTTTGAGCAAAGGGAAATGAAGTTTCATTGAAAACAACATCACCTGAGATATACACTCTATTGGACGTGAGTTCTAAACATTTGTAGCCCTTGTGCAAACTGCTGTAACCCAAGAAGCAACAAGAGGCTAAACGAAATTTGAGTTTATTTTTATTATAAGACCGAAAATTGGACCAGCACTCACACCCAAAGACTTTTAAAAAGGAATAATTGGGCTCTTTACTATAAACCAAGAAGTGAGGTGATTTGTTGTGAAGAATTTTTTATGGAAGCATGTTGATTAAATGGACCAAAGTCTAAAAAGCCTCAACCCAATAAGTAGTGGGAAAGAGAAGAGTCGGCTAGTAGAGCAAGCTCGATTTCAATGATGTGTCGGTGTTTACGTTCTACTAACCCATTTTGTTGATGTGCATATGGACATGAAAATCTGTGATGAATACCAAATTTAGAACAAATTTGTGTGATGGGTTTGAATTTAGTTCCATTATCAGTTTGAAGTGTGAGTAATTTGCAATTAAAGAGATGCTCAACCAGAGGCAAAAATTGAAGAAAAACAGACTCAACATCAGATTTCATTCATAAAGGAAAAAACCAGGAATAACGTGTAAAATGATCTACAAAGGAAATATAATAACAAAATCCATCTTTAGAAACAATAGGCGATGGGCCCCAAAGATCAGTTGTGAGTAACTGAAGCGATTTGGAGTAAGTAGACTGGCTCGGCCCGTACTGCAATTGGCAACTCTTATTAGCTAAGGGACAATGAGGGCATCGAAAGGAAGGTGAACCAAAGGACAGTGGGAGACCATTGTTGCGCACAGGCTTGGAGATGAGGTGAAGAAAGGGATGACCCAGTTGCTGATGCCAGATCGGAAGAGATGTCTGTTCGCTGAGAGAAATGGAAGCAACGACGGACTTTATTTGAGGAAAGGTATACACAAACCATTACGAATTGGACCAGTGAGAAGAACGGTCTCCATCCAAGCATCCTTCACAGAGAAATGAGTGGCGTGAAACTCAAAGAAATAAGAATTTTGAATACAAAATTGCAAGACAGAGATAAGATTTTTGGAGATCTGAGGAGCATGAAGGAATTCTTGAGAACAAATGAAAAGGAGTTAGAGGTTAGAGACCTTTCACCAAAGTTTTGAATCGGAAGGCACGATCCGTCTCCTACACGTCTTGCATCACCACCAGAGTAAGGTTCGCTGATGAGGTTAAGGTTTTGAAGATCGTGGGTGAGGTGATGGGTTGCTCCCGAATCAGGATACCAGGAATGGTTGAAGCTGATATGAATGGTCGAAGCGAAATCGGCACTGAAGGGCTATATGACCAATTTTGTTTACAAACTTGGCATGTAGGTTTGGGGATACTAGGTGTTTGATAAGGGTTCTCTAAAGAGGTGTAGGAAGAACGACCACCACCATAAATCTGATTGCTGAAATGTGCAACACCTCTGCCTCTACCTTGACGACCACCACGACCTCGACCTCGCTGATCACGCCCATTGTGGACAGAGTAATTAACTGAAGGCTCAACACTAACCTTCTGTGCAGTATGTGAGAGATGACTCTTATGAATCAACAACATCTGAAATAGGTCATGAGAAGTAAATGGAGCAAATCTGGTGGTGATAGAGGTGACAAAGGTTTCATAAGCAGGACCGAGACCATTAAGAAGATACGTTGAAAAATCTTTATCTGAGATAGGATTTCCTGTGGCTGCTAGAGTATCAACAATTGCTCGAACTTTAGAGAAATAATATAAGATTGATGAGTCTCCCTTGGAGAGATTAGTGAGTTGAAATTTAACTTGGAATTCTTTTTGCCTGTGAGTGTGAAGAAAAAATAGAGTTTATAGCAACCCAAAGCTTGCGGGAGGTTTTGGACGAGAGAATTTGACCAAGAACAGAGTCTGATAGTAAAGAAAACAAGACACTGAACACCATCTGATCGATGCGTCTCTAGGTAAGAAAGGTTGGATTGGTTTTGGGTAATTGATTTTCAGTAGCAGCAAGAAATTGTGCTGGTTGAGGTGATGAGCCATCAACAAAACTAAATAAGTCTTGGCCTCTTAAGTAAGCAAAGATTTGTATACCATAGGAGAAAATTTTATGTGGTGCGCTTGGTGGTAACAATGTGAGAAAAGGAGGAGAGGGTTGAGGAATTTGCAGGTGTACTCATGGATCACGAGACTGCTAGTCGAGCAGCTCTGATACCAAGCATACAGAGACTATTCCAACCTGATTCCATTAAGGCATTGAGGGTATATATATATACAAGAGTACAAATGTGTACACACGCCTAACCAAAGAATCATTCTGTTACAAGGAATCAGAATAAAATAACAGAAAGGTAAAAAATCTATTTCTAGCATATTCAAACTTTTATCTAAAATGAAAGGTGTTGTGCTAGTAAGTTTTATGGCATTCTAGCCTTGATCTTTACAAATAGGATTTCAAATTGTACTACGGATGACCTATTATGTTTTCTTTATACTTCCCAGAATCAAGGTGTTGCTGTATGCTGTTTTGACGCTTGTTGTTGTTCTTCTGTTTGCTGACTGGATATTTGTTGCTAATGGCTAGTAATGTTGTCGTTCTGTTTCTTTAAGCTGGATGCTTGCTTATGCTGCCTATTTGCTGCTGCATGCTCTGTTAACTTGGATGATTTGTGTTCTTGCCTTAATGATTTGTGATATCTTGGATGGTTGTGTTCTTGCCTATTCGCTGCCTATGCAGTAGTATTAATGATTTGGGGGGATAATATCTTCGAAGTTGATAAGCTAAGGAACCTGTTTTACTGGGATTATTTCTGTCACGTCCTGTTTTAGCTTCTTTGTCTTATTTCTGATTTGGTTTTCCAGTGTCCTATATGCTTACTAACATTCTTATATGTGTTGTTTTTTATACTTGTACCACTGAGAATTTTTGTCTTAGCATGTAGTGAATGACGCCTTTGCATTCATTGCCCTGCTTGTCAATTACAAACTATAATGAAAGCAGTAACATTAGTAGAGGCTGTGGCATTTTCTTTTTGGTTGGTTAAAAACTGATTTCCATTACAAGCAGCTTGCCAAAGTTTACTCATAATTAGGAAACCATGGAATGTAATATACAAATAGTGAGCATTTTGACTTCTTGGTTGCAGGAATTGACAGCAGACTATTTGGCTACCAAGTCTGCCAGAGACAACTCGTAACAATCTTGAGGACTACGTTGTAATTTGCGGGTGTCTCGTTCATGCACGCGGGACTGTTGATGGATTCAAAATGAGATAGTATTACTTTGTCAATTAAATATTGTAATGAACGAACGAAATGGCCGCCGCCCCCTGTCCCACCACTAAAATTATGTGAATGACCTCACTACTATTATTTTAAATTCTGCATAGTGACTTGCATAGTGATTTGCATAGTAATTTCAAAACCTATAAATAGGGGCTTCAGTTGTAATGAAATTCATAAGAAAATATAGAGAGAGAAATAAAGTTTCAGTTCTTAAGAGTTTCAGAGAGAATTTCTTATTTCTCTTTTGCAATAGTAGTTCATTTCTTTAAGTTTCATAACACGTTATCAGCACGACGGTTCTACCAATTCTGAAGCTAGTGGCCTTATTCCTCTGTAAGTTTTTCAATATATTATTTGAAGTCTTTAATATATTTTATTGATGATTATCTGTGTGAATTTATAAATATGAGATACACATATTTATTTCATTATTTATATGTGTAGAAAATGGCAAATCTTACAAAATTGAAATTTGTTGCTCTTGATATATCTGGGAATAATTATTTATCCTGGATACTTGATGTTGAAATACATCTTGATGCAATGAACTTGGGAGAAACTATTAAAGAAGAAAATCAAGCATCCCTACAGGAACGTGCTAAAGCAATGATTTTCCTTCGCCACCATCTTCATGAAGAATTGAAAACTGAATATCTCACAGTAAAAGATCCCTATATTTTGTGAAACAATTTAAGGGAGAGGTATGAACACCAGAAGACTGTCATTCTCCCAAGAGCTCGTTCTCAATGGTTGCACCTGAGGTTGCAAGATTATAAAAGTGTTAGTGAGTATAATTCCGCACTTTTTAAAATAAGCTCAGTATTAAAATTATGCGGTGAGAAAATCACCGATGATGATATGCTAAAGAAGACTTTTACTACATTTCATGCCTCGAATGTGCTCCTGCAGCAGCAGTATCGAGAGAGAAAGTTCAAGAAATATTCTGAACTTATATCATGTCTTCTAGTAGCTGAACAGAATAATGAGCTCTTATTAGAAAGCCACCAGTCACGCCCTACTGGCTCAATATCATTCCCTGAAATGAATGGTAATAGGTTTGCATCATTTCCAGAAGTGAATGGTGCATCCTTTAGAAGAAATCGGAGGCGTGGACGTGGTAGGAGAGATTATAGAAATGTTAGTTCCAGGAATGACAACATTAAAAGGGATTATAATATACCATATCACCAGAAGTGGTACAATTCAGAAAGGGGTAAAAATCCTCAGAATAATTCTTCAAAGAAAAGTGAAGAGGTGTGCCATAGGTGTGGAATGACTGGACATTGGTCACGTATCTGTCGTACGGCCAGGCACTTAGCTGATTTATATCAAGCTTCTATTAAAGGAAAGAATAAAGTGCATGAAACAAATTTAGTAAAACCATTAGATGATTTATTAGATTCAGTAGATGTAGACGTTACTCATCTTGATGTATCTGATTTCTTTAATCATCCTGAAGGTAATATTGAACACTTAATTGAAGATGGAAGTGTTCCACTCAATTAATGTATTTTCTTTCTATCAGTAATAAAAGTTTTGTATATTTTGTAGAATCATGGATCACATTGATGAGTTTTTTATCTCTGAGTTGAATGATAAAGATATATGTCTGGCTGACAGTGCTACAACTCACACAATTCTCAAAGAAAAGAAATATTTTCAAAATCTAACACTAAGTAAAGCCTATGTCCATACCATATCGGTTCATCGGATTTAATTGAGGGCTCCGAAAGAGCTTATATTGTGTTGCCTAATGGCACCAAATTTTGTATTGATGATGCTCTATTCTCTTCACAATCCAGAAGAAATTTATTGAGTTTCAAAGATATATGTCGTAATGATTACCATATTGAAACGACCAATGAAGGCAGTAAAGATCATCTTCTTATTATTAAAACAATATCGAGCCAGAAGCTCGTATTAGAAAAACTGCCTGCTCTATGTTCTGGATTGTATTATACAAAAATGAGAACAATTGAATCATATGTGGTAATGCACCAGAAGTGCATTGACCCTAAAGTATTTATGACTTGGCATGATCGCCTTGGACATCCGGGTTCTATAAGATGAGACGAATTATTGAAAATTCGCATGGGCATCCCTTAAAGAATCAAAAGATATTTCTACCCAATGAATCTCCGTGCTCTGCATGTTCTCAAGGTAAGTTAATTATTAGACCATCTCCCTCAAAAGTTATTGTTGAATCTCCATCATTTTTACAAAGGATTCACAGAGATATATGTGGGCTATTCATCCATCAAGTGGATCATTTAGATATTTTATGGTTCTAATTGATGCATCTAGTCGATGGTCACATGTTTGTCTTCTTTCCACTAGAAATGTTGCATTTGCTAGACTTCTTGCTCAGATAATTAAACTACGAGCACAATTTCCTGCGTATCCAATTAAGACCATTCGATTGAATAATGCAGGTGAATTTTCATCTCAAATTTTTGATGATTATTGCATGTCAATAGGAATAGATGTTGAACATCCTGTTGCCCATACACATACACAAAACGGTTTAGCTGAGTCTTTGATCAAAAGGCTTCAACTAATCGCTAGAACTTTACTTATGAAATCAAGACTACCTATTTCTGTTTGGGGACATGCTATACTTCATGTAACATTTCTAATTCGCATTATACCATCTGCATATCATAAATATTCTCCATTACAGCTTGCATTTGGTCAACAACCAAATATTTCTCATCTTCGTACTTTTGGATATGCTGTATATGTTCCAATTGCACCTCCACAACGTACAAAAATAGGCCCTCAACGTAGACTTGGGATATATATATTGGTTTTGATTCTCCATCCATTATTAGATACCTTGAACCCCTTACAGGGGATATGTTTAAAGCACGTTTTGAGGATTGTCATTTTGACGAATCAAATTTTTTGTTAATGGGTAAAAAAAGGTCAGTGCCTGAAGCACAACAAGATATTACTTGGGATAATAAGTCCCTGTCTCATTTTGATCCTCCTACAAATGAATGTAAACGGGAAGTTCAAAGGATTATTCATTTGCAAAATGTTACAAATCAGTTATCGGATGTATTTACTGGCACTAAAGGTGTAGTAAAATCTTATATTCCTGCTGTTAATACTCCAGCAATGATTGAAGTCCCTGAAGGACAAATTGTCAAAGTAGCAATAGGTGAATCTAAAATACGCCTGAAGCGTGGATGACCTATTGGTGCAAAAGACAAAATTCCCAGAAGGAAAAGAATACAAAATGAATTTGGTGTTCTTGAAGAACACATATCCACAATATAGGCTACAAATATAATTGGTGCTCCTAAAGAGCTCAAATCTTCTATTCCAGAACCTCCTGAAGAGGAAACTCCTGAAGAGTATAAATCTCCTAAAAAGGGACCTCCTGAAGAGGTGTGTCATGAAATATTTTCCCCTGAAGAGGAACAGGTACCTGAAAATAATGAGATCTCGATACATTTCATGAAAACTGGAGAAATTCTGAATAGAAATAAAACTGTTGTCGACAACATATTTTCATATAAAATGGCCCTTGACATTACCAAAAGTAATGAAGAAAGTGAGCCAAAAAGTGTCGAAAAATGTCGACGTAGAAATGATTGGCCAAAATGGAAAACAGCTATTGAAGCTGAATTAAATTCGCTAACAAAACGAGAAGTATTTGGACCTGTTGTCCAAACACCAAAGGGTGTGATGCCTGTTGGATATAAGTGGGTAATTGTACGAAAACGTAATGAGAAAAATGAAATTGTGCGATACAAAGCACGGCTTGTTGCACAAGGTTTCCTGCAGAAACCCGGGATTGATTATGAAGAAACATACTCTCCCGTTATGGATGCAATCACATTTAGATTTTTGATTAGTCTGGTTGTTACAAAAGGATTAGAAATGCGGTTGATGGATGTGGTCACTGCATATTTATATGGATCCTTAGACCATGACATATATATATATGAAAATCCCTGAAGGATATAAGATGCCTGAAATATCTATAAGTACATCTAGAAATATGTACTCAATCAGACTACAAAGATCTTTATATGGGTTGAAGCAATCCGGACGCATGTGGTATAATCGCTTAAGCAAATATCTACTGAAAGAAAGATTTGAGAATAATCTTATATGCCCATGTGTTTTTATTAAGAAATCAGATACCGAATTTGTCATTATTGCGGTTTATGTTGATGATTTAAATATTGTGGGAACTCTTGAAGAGATCTCAAAAACCGCTAATCTTTTATAATTATTTGGTACCTAAATGTACTCATTATTCATATATTTTGATTTAGGATGCAAATAGATGCGTTAAGTGCAAACGAAACTACTTGGGGCAATTTTGGATAGTTTTACCATCGCTTTGTAATCAGGAAATAACTCTCTCATCCGAGCTTCGATTGAGATAATTCAAAATGATGTGGAACACTAAGAAAAAGTTCTACAACTTTCATGTTTTGAGAGATATTGGCAGCATCAAGATGGAAATCGGGCTTGAAGTTTCCACACCTGCATTGCTGACGTTCTTGAACATTCCTTAGCCTGCAAGTTCTCAAGATCTGGTACACGAAAATTGCAGCTAAAAACACCACTTTCCTAGTTATATTAGGCCTTTATTTTATTTTCAATATTTTCCTTAATTAATTAGTCAGATTTGGATATTGTTATTTTAGGATAATAATACTTAGAATATTTTTAGGAGAATATGTAGGATTCAAAAAATTGAATTGAACGGAAGTCTCAGAAACAATAATTGTAGGTTAAAAGACGAGAGAAATCAAGAGACTCACACACGCATCTCTCTCCCCTCTTCTCACCTTCTCATTTGAGTTTTCATCATGGCCGGCTAAACTTTCATAATTGATTGAAAGAAACAGAAGTCTTATAAACAATAAAACTATGAGATATAATTTCTTATAAGTGTTCAATTTATATTTTGAGTATCGGATGTTATTCTGTGCCTAATTTAATGATTGTTTCGTTTAATTACTAGGAGATATATTTGTTTATTATTCGTTGCGATCTACTAGGTTAGATATCAAATCTATAATTGTTTGATCCCTCTAATATGTGAAACAACTGAGATTTAATGATTTGCTGCGTCAGAAATTATTAGATCTTAGGAAGAATGCTCGACGAAATTAAATACAACCTCTTGTGCTTATACTTGTGTTGTTTAGGTTCATCGATCTCCCTAATTCTTAAAGTTACTACTAAATTAAACCTTGAGTGCTTGTCTTGGATTCTTTAGTAGTTAAAGTTAATTAGATCGCTTGTTTTCTATTTAAGTGCTACTAAGGAGAGATAGGAAAATAATTTTAAGAGTGAATATTCAAGATGTGAATTAATATATACTTGCATCGATGATCAGTTGTAAAATTTCGATGGTGGATATTGACTTAGATCAAGATTTGTTCTTTTGATTAATTTTGATACTTTAATTTGAATTCTTCCTTACTTGTTCTTTTTAAAATTATTTTCATTATACTCAAACCCCCACCTCCCCATTCTTGTTCATATAACATAAAATTAGGCTAAATACTCTCCTTGAAAACAATCCTTACTTGCACCACTACATGTAGTTTTAGGAGTATAAGTTTTATTTTTTGTTGCCTACGACAGCAGACCATGCATCATGAAGCTGTTACTTCATAGAAGACAATGCAAGAAAGCCGCCAAACCGGACCTACAATAATCTTCCACACTCAAGAAAAATATGCAAGAAAAGAAGGAGAAATAGGTTAGGACAGAGATCAGTGAAACTAATACATGTTTACACACAAACAAATATGATGAATGATGCATAAAGCTGTCGAAAGCATGTTGTACATAAAGTTGAAGATCATTACTTGTGATTATGTAAAAAGTTATTCCTTAGTTGCTTTTTCTATTCTACTTTTTGTAAAGTGTCTATATAAGTCAAATAGTGTTGTATCATTTGATTAATCTAATGAGAAAAGCTTTCCATTCTCACTTTGTTGTTGCTCTCTGAACTCAAGTAGGTCTTCTCTAACTAAGTTCGTCATTCAATTCAATTCCTTGGATTAAATATATCAAGACTTTCTTCACTTGTTTTAACAACTGACGAGCAAAGTCTTGAGG
This sequence comes from Platycarya strobilacea, assembly GCA_036898215.1. Classification (NCBI taxonomy): domain Eukaryota; kingdom Viridiplantae; phylum Streptophyta; class Magnoliopsida; order Fagales; family Juglandaceae; genus Platycarya; species Platycarya strobilacea. The sequence goes on along the minus strand of CM072546.1, from coordinate 22,971,501 downwards.
AAGCTTTTGGGAAATATGGTGAAGTTGTTGAAGGTCCATACTCTACATTTATTACATTTCAGGTTAAGTTTTGTGAGCTTACAGAGGCTAAATGAATTCCAACTTGATTTCATTAAGGCATTGAGCTTATATATATATAAGAGTACAAATGTGTACACACACCTAATCAAAGAACAGAAAGGTAAAAAGTCTATTTCTAGAATATTCTAACTTTTATCTAAAATAAAAGGTGCTATGCTAATATGCCCCCTCAAGTCCAAGGGGGTGTCAACAACATTGAGACTCGCACGATACAAAATAAATCTATCAGAAATTAGTGGCTTGGTAAAAACATCAACCAATTGATCTTTGGAGCTGTAGTGAGAGATAATAAGAGTCTTTTAGCAGCAACACGGTCACGCACAAAATGATAGTCGATGTCCATATGTCTAGTCTTTGAATGATAGACCGGGTTGGCAGTGAGAAAGGTAGCAGCAAGGTTGTCACATAGAAGAACTGGAGCTTGCGTTAAGGAGATACCAAGCTCACATAATAAATTCTGAAGCCAGATGATTTTAGTTGTTGTGGCCAAAGACTTGTATTCCGCTTTAGTACTGGACCTAACAATAGTTTTTTGTTTCTTGGAGCTCCAAGAAATCAGATGAGTCCCAAGAAAAATACAAAAACCACCGGTTGAACGGCGATCATCAGGGCAACTAGCCCAATCTGCATTTGTATAAGCTTGAAGGGCTAACTTGGATGAATTTTTGAAATATAGTCCCAGATTAATTGTACCCTTTAGATACCAAAGTATCCATTTGATAGCAACCCAGTGAGAAAGTTTCAGACAGTGCATGAACTGACAGGCTTTGTTGACAACAAAGCCAATGTCAGGTTGGCTAAGACTAAGGTATTGCAGACCACCCACAATACTTCTGAATAGTGTAGGATTTTCAAATTCAGGTGCATCAAATTGAGACAACTTGATAGAATTGGCCATGGGAGAAGTAATTGGTTTGGCAACAAGCACATTGCTTCTGACCACTCTTTGATATATTTTCTTTTAGATACAAGAAGGCCAGCAACAGAGTAATCAAGAGAAGATGAATTACAAGAGGAGAGATCATGAGAAGAGGGATTAGATGGGGACAAGGAGGACGAGTTGGATGGATTAGAGTTAAGAGAAGAAGAAGAAATGGAAATATTAGGGTTTGATCGAGGAGGAACTATGATATTTGGGAAATTAGGGTAAGTATTTGGTGAGAAGAAGAAGAAATCGAGAGTGAAGGGAGAGAAGTGGACTGGGTATTGATATGAGGAGTTGCTGAGACGTGTGAGCCTGGGCCAGGCCCAAGGATGGTGGAGAAAAGAGGAAGAAAGGTGCTATGCTGGGCTGGAGATGTGAATGGGACAATGGGCTTAGTTTGAGCAAAGGGAAATGAAGTTTCATTGAAAACAACATCACCTGAGATATACACTCTATTGGACGTGAGTTCTAAACATTTGTAGCCCTTGTGCAAACTGCTGTAACCCAAGAAGCAACAAGAGGCTAAACGAAATTTGAGTTTATTTTTATTATAAGACCGAAAATTGGACCAGCACTCACACCCAAAGACTTTTAAAAAGGAATAATTGGGCTCTTTACTATAAACCAAGAAGTGAGGTGATTTGTTGTGAAGAATTTTTTATGGAAGCATGTTGATTAAATGGACCAAAGTCTAAAAAGCCTCAACCCAATAAGTAGTGGGAAAGAGAAGAGTCGGCTAGTAGAGCAAGCTCGATTTCAATGATGTGTCGGTGTTTACGTTCTACTAACCCATTTTGTTGATGTGCATATGGACATGAAAATCTGTGATGAATACCAAATTTAGAACAAATTTGTGTGATGGGTTTGAATTTAGTTCCATTATCAGTTTGAAGTGTGAGTAATTTGCAATTAAAGAGATGCTCAACCAGAGGCAAAAATTGAAGAAAAACAGACTCAACATCAGATTTCATTCATAAAGGAAAAAACCAGGAATAACGTGTAAAATGATCTACAAAGGAAATATAATAACAAAATCCATCTTTAGAAACAATAGGCGATGGGCCCCAAAGATCAGTTGTGAGTAACTGAAGCGATTTGGAGTAAGTAGACTGGCTCGGCCCGTACTGCAATTGGCAACTCTTATTAGCTAAGGGACAATGAGGGCATCGAAAGGAAGGTGAACCAAAGGACAGTGGGAGACCATTGTTGCGCACAGGCTTGGAGATGAGGTGAAGAAAGGGATGACCCAGTTGCTGATGCCAGATCGGAAGAGATGTCTGTTCGCTGAGAGAAATGGAAGCAACGACGGACTTTATTTGAGGAAAGGTATACACAAACCATTACGAATTGGACCAGTGAGAAGAACGGTCTCCATCCAAGCATCCTTCACAGAGAAATGAGTGGCGTGAAACTCAAAGAAATAAGAATTTTGAATACAAAATTGCAAGACAGAGATAAGATTTTTGGAGATCTGAGGAGCATGAAGGAATTCTTGAGAACAAATGAAAAGGAGTTAGAGGTTAGAGACCTTTCACCAAAGTTTTGAATCGGAAGGCACGATCCGTCTCCTACACGTCTTGCATCACCACCAGAGTAAGGTTCGCTGATGAGGTTAAGGTTTTGAAGATCGTGGGTGAGGTGATGGGTTGCTCCCGAATCAGGATACCAGGAATGGTTGAAGCTGATATGAATGGTCGAAGCGAAATCGGCACTGAAGGGCTATATGACCAATTTTGTTTACAAACTTGGCATGTAGGTTTGGGGATACTAGGTGTTTGATAAGGGTTCTCTAAAGAGGTGTAGGAAGAACGACCACCACCATAAATCTGATTGCTGAAATGTGCAACACCTCTGCCTCTACCTTGACGACCACCACGACCTCGACCTCGCTGATCACGCCCATTGTGGACAGAGTAATTAACTGAAGGCTCAACACTAACCTTCTGTGCAGTATGTGAGAGATGACTCTTATGAATCAACAACATCTGAAATAGGTCATGAGAAGTAAATGGAGCAGATCTGGTGGTGATAGAGGTGACAAAGGTTTCATAAGCAGGACCGAGACCATTAAGAAGATACGTTGAAAAATCTTTATCTGAGATAGGATTTCCTGTGGCTGCTAGAGTATCAACAATTGCTCGAACTTTAGAGAAATAATATAAGATTGATGAGTCTCCCTTGGAGAGATTAGTGAGTTGAAATTTAACTTGGAATTCTTTTTGCCTGTGAGTGTGAAGAAAAAATAGAGTTTATAGCAACCCAAAGCTTGCGGGAGGTTTTGGACGAGAGAATTTGACCAAGAACAGAGTCTGATAGTAAAGAAAACAAGACACTGAACACCATCTGATCGATGCGTCTCTAGGTAAGAAAGGTTGGATTGGTTTTGGGTAATTGATTTTCAGTAGCAGCAAGAAATTGTGCTGGTTGAGGTGATGAGCCATCAACAAAACTAAATAAGTCTTGGCCTCTTAAGTAAGCAAAGATTTGTATACCATAGGAGAAAATTTTATGTGGTGCGCTTGGTGGTAACAATGTGAGAAAAGGAGGAGAGGGTTGAGGAATTTGCAGGTGTACTCATGGATCACGAGACTGCTAGTCGAGCAGCTCTGATACCAAGCATACAGAGACTATTCCAACCTGATTCCATTAAGGCATTGAGGGTATATATATATACAAGGGTACAAATGTGTACACACGCCTAACCAAAGAATCATTCTGTTACAAGGAATCAGAATAAAATAACAGAAAGGTAAAAAATCTATTTCTAGCATATTCAAACTTTTATCTAAAATGAAAGGTGTTGTGCTAGTAAGTTTTATGGCATTCTAGCCTTGATCTTTACAAATAGGATTTCAAATTGTACTACGGATGACCTATTATGTTTTCTTTATACTTCCCAGAATCAAGGTGTTGCTGTATGCTGTTTTGACGCTTGTTGTTGTTCTTCTGTTTGCTGACTGGATATTTGTTGCTAATGGCTAGTAATGTTGTCGTTCTGTTTCTTTAAGCTGGATGCTTGCTTATGCTGCCTATTTGCTGCTGCATGCTCTGTTAACTTGGATGATTTGTGTTCTTGCCTTAATGATTTGTGATATCTTGGATGGTTGTGTTCTTGCCTATTCGCTGCCTATGCAGTAGTATTAATGATTTGGGGGGATAATATCTTCGAAGTTGATAAGCTAAGGAACCTGTTTTACTGGGATTATTTCTGTCACGTCCTGTTTTAGCTTCTTTGTCTTATTTCTGATTTGGTTTTCCAGTGTCCTATATGCTTACTAACATTCTTATATGTGTTGTTTTTTATACTTGTACCACTGAGAATTTTTGTCTTAGCATGTAGTGAATGACGCCTTTGCATTCATTGCCCTGCTTGTCAATTACAAACTATAATGAAAGCAGTAACATTAGTAGAGGCTGTGGCATTTTCTTTTTGGTTGGTTAAAAACTGATTTCCATTACAAGCAGCTTGCCAAAGTTTACTCATAATTAGGAAACCATGGAATGTAATATACAAATAGTGAGCATTTTGACTTCTTGGTTGCAGGAATTGACAGCAGACTATTTGGCTACCAAGTCTGCCAGAGACAACTCGTAACAATCTTGAGGACTACGTTGTAATTTGCGGGTGTCTCGTTCATGCACGCGGGACTGTTGATGGATTCAAAATGAGATAGTATTACTTTGTCAATTAAATATTGTAATGAACGAACGAAATGGCCGCCGCCCCCTGTCCCACCACTAAAATTATGTGAATGACCTCACTACTATTATTTTAAATTCTGCATAGTGACTTGCATAGTGATTTGCATAGTAATTTCAAAACCTATAAATAGGGGCTTCAGTTGTAATGAAATTCATAAGAAAATATAGAGAGAGAAATAAAGTTTCAGTTCTTAAGAGTTTCAGAGAGAATTTCTTATTTCTCTTTTGCAATAGTAGTTCATTTCTTTAAGTTTCATAACACGTTATCAGCACGACGGTTCTACCAATTCTGAAGCTAGTGGCCTTATTCCTCTGTAAGTTTTTCAATATATTATTTGAAGTCTTTAATATATTTTATTGATGATTATCTGTGTGAATTTATAAATATGAGATACACATATTTATTTCATTATTTATATGTGTAGAAAATGGCAAATCTTACAAAATTGAAATTTGTTGCTCTTGATATATCTGGGAATAATTATTTATCCTGGATACTTGATGTTGAAATACATCTTGATGCAATGAACTTGGGAGAAACTATTAAAGAAGAAAATCAAGCATCCCTACAGGAACGTGCTAAAGCAATGATTTTCCTTCGCCACCATCTTCATGAAGAATTGAAAACTGAATATCTCACAGTAAAAGATCCCTATATTTTGTGAAACAATTTAAGGGAGAGGTATGAACACCAGAAGACTGTCATTCTCCCAAGAGCTCGTTCTCAATGGTTGCACCTGAGGTTGCAAGATTATAAAAGTGTTAGTGAGTATAATTCCGCACTTTTTAAAATAAGCTCAGTATTAAAATTATGCGGTGAGAAAATCACCGATGATGATATGCTAAAGAAGACTTTTACTACATTTCATGCCTCGAATGTGCTCCTGCAGCAGCAGTATCGAGAGAGAAAGTTCAAGAAATATTCTGAACTTATATCATGTCTTCTAGTAGCTGAACAGAATAATGAGCTCTTATTAGAAAGCCACCAGTCACGCCCTACTGGCTCAATATCATTCCCTGAAATGAATGGTAATAGGTTTGCATCATTTCCAGAAGTGAATGGTGCATCCTTTAGAAGAAATCGGAGGCGTGGACGTGGTAGGAGAGATTATAGAAATGTTAGTTCCAGGAATGACAACATTAAAAGGGATTATAATATACCATATCACCAGAAGTGGTACAATTCAGAAAGGGGTAAAAATCCTCAGAATAATTCTTCAAAGAAAAGTGAAGAGGTGTGCCATAGGTGTGGAATGACTGGACATTGGTCACGTATCTGTCGTACGGCCAGGCACTTAGCTGATTTATATCAAGCTTCTATTAAAGGAAAGAATAAAGTGCATGAAACAAATTTAGTAAAACCATTAGATGATTTATTAGATTCAGTAGATGTAGACGTTACTCATCTTGATGTATCTGATTTCTTTAATCATCCTGAAGGTAATATTGAACACTTAATTGAAGATGGAAGTGTTCCACTCAATTAATGTATTTTCTTTCTATCAGTAATAAAAGTTTTGTATATTTTGTAGAATCATGGATCACATTGATGAGTTTTTTATCTCTGAGTTGAATGATAAAGATATATGTCTGGCTGACAGTGCTACAACTCACACAATTCTCAAAGAAAAGAAATATTTTCAAAATCTAACACTAAGTAAAGCCTATGTCCATACCATATCGGTTCATCGGATTTAATTGAGGGCTCCGAAAGAGCTTATATTGTGTTGCCTAATGGCACCAAATTTTGTATTGATGATGCTCTATTCTCTTCACAATCCAGAAGAAATTTATTGAGTTTCAAAGATATATGTCGTAATGATTACCATATTGAAACGACCAATGAAGGCAGTAAAGATCATCTTCTTATTATTAAAACAATATCGAGCCAGAAGCTCGTATTAGAAAAACTGCCTGCTCTATGTTCTGGATTGTATTATACAAAAATGAGAACAATTGAATCATATGTGGTAATGCACCAGAAGTGCATTGACCCTAAAGTATTTATGACTTGGCATGATCGCCTTGGACATCCGGGTTCTATAAGATGAGACGAATTATTGAAAATTCGCATGGACATCCCTTAAAGAATCAAAAGATATTTCTACCCAATGAATCTCCGTGCTCTGCATGTTCTCAAGGTAAGTTAATTATTAGACCATCTCCCTCAAAAGTTATTGTTGAATCTCCATCATTTTTACAAAGGATTCACAGAGATATATGTGGGCTATTCATCCATCAAGTGGATCATTTAGATATTTTATGGTTCTAATTGATGCATCTAGTCGATGGTCACATGTTTGTCTTCTTTCCACTAGAAATGTTGCATTTGCTAGACTTCTTGCTCAGATAATTAAACTACGAGCACAATTTCCTGCGTATCCAATTAAGACCATTCGATTGAATAATGCAGGTGAATTTTCATCTCAAATTTTTGATGATTATTGCATGTCAATAGGAATAGATGTTGAACATCCTGTTGCCCATACACATACACAAAACGGTTTAGCTGAGTCTTTGATCAAAAGGCTTCAACTAATCGCTAGAACTTTACTTATGAAATCAAGACTACCTATTTCTGTTTGGGGACATGCTATACTTCATGTAACATTTCTAATTCGCATTATACCATCTGCATATCATAAATATTCTCCATTACAGCTTGCATTTGGTCAACAACCAAATATTTCTCATCTTCGTACTTTTGGATATGCTGTATATGTTCCAATTGCACCTCCACAACGTACAAAAATAGGCCCTCAACGTAGACTTGGGATATATATATTGGTTTTGATTCTCCATCCATTATTAGATACCTTGAACCCCTTACAGGGGATATGTTTAAAGCACGTTTTGAGGATTGTCATTTTGACGAATCAAATTTTTTGTTAATGGGTAAAAAAAGGTCAGTGCCTGAAGCACAACAAGATATTACTTGGGATAATAAGTCCCTGTCTCATTTTGATCCTCCTACAAATGAATGTAAACGGGAAGTTCAAAGGATTATTCATTTGCAAAATGTTACAAATCAGTTATCGGATGTATTTACTGGCACTAAAGGTGTAGTAAAATCTTATATTCCTGCTGTTAATACTCCAGCAATGATTGAAGTCCCTGAAGGACAAATTGTCAAAGTAGCAATAGGTGAATCTAAAATACGCCTGAAGCGTGGATGACCTATTGGTGCAAAAGACAAAATTCCCAGAAGGAAAAGAATACAAAATGAATTTGGTGTTCTTGAAGAACACATATCCACAATATAGGCTACAAATATAATTGGTGCTCCTAAAGAGCTCAAATCTTCTATTCCAGAACCTCCTGAAGAGGAAACTCCTGAAGAGTATAAATCTCCTAAAAAGGGACCTCCTGAAGAGGTGTGTCATGAAATATTTTCCCCTGAAGAGGAACAGGTACCTGAAAATAATGAGATCTCGATACATTTCATGAAAACTGGAGAAATTCTGAATAGAAATAAAACTGTTGTCGACAACATATTTTCATATAAAATGGCCCTTGACATTACCAAAAGTAATGAAGAAAGTGAGCCAAAAAGTGTCGAAAAATGTCGACGTAGAAATGATTGGCCAAAATGGAAAACAGCTATTGAAGCTGAATTAAATTCGCTAACAAAACGAGAAGTATTTGGACCTGTTGTCCAAACACCAAAGGGTGTGATGCCTGTTGGATATAAGTGGGTAATTGTACGAAAACGTAATGAGAAAAATGAAATTGTGCGATACAAAGCACGGCTTGTTGCACAAGGTTTCCTGCAGAAACCCGGGATTGATTATGAAGAAACATACTCTCCCGTTATGGATGCAATCACATTTAGATTTTTGATTAGTCTGGTTGTTACAAAAGGATTAGAAATGCGGTTGATGGATGTGGTCACTGCATATTTATATGGATCCTTAGACCATGACATATATATATATGAAAATCCCTGAAGGATATAAGATGCCTGAAATATCTATAAGTACATCTAGAAATATGTACTCAATCAGACTACAAAGATCTTTATATGGGTTGAAGCAATCCGGACGCATGTGGTATAATCGCTTAAGCAAATATCTACTGAAAGAAAGATTTGAGAATAATCTTATATGCCCATGTGTTTTTATTAAGAAATCAGATACCGAATTTGTCATTATTGCGGTTTATGTTGATGATTTAAATATTGTGGGAACTCTTGAAGAGATCTCAAAAACCGCTAATCTTTTATAATTATTTGGTACCTAAATGTACTCATTATTCATATATTTTGATTTAGGATGCAAATAGATGCGTTAAGTGCAAACGAAACTACTTGGGCAATTTTGGATAGTTTTACCATCGCTTTGTAATCAGGAAATAACTCTCTCATCCGAGCTTCGATTGAGATAATTCAAAATGATGTGGAACACTAAGAAAAAGTTCTACAACTTTCATGTTTTGAGAGATATTGGCAGCATCAAGATGGAAATCGGGCTTGAAGTTTCCACACCTGCATTGCTGACGTTCTTGAACATTCCTTAGCCTGCAAGTTCTCAAGATCTGGTACACGAAAATTGCAGCTAAAAACACCACTTTCCTAGTTATATTAGGCCTTTATTTTATTTTCAATATTTTCCTTAATTAATTAGTCAGATTTGGATATTGTTATTTTAGGATAATAATACTTAGAATATTTTTAGGAGAATATGTAGGATTCAAAAAATTGAATTGAACGGAAGTCTCAGAAACAATAATTGTAGGTTAAAAGACGAGAGAAATCAAGAGACTCACACACGCATCTCTCTCCCCTCTTCTCACCTTCTCATTTGAGTTTTCATCATGGCCGGCTAAACTTTCATAATTGATTGAAAGAAACAGAAGTCTTATAAACAATAAAACTATGAGATATAATTTCTTATAAGTGTTCAATTTATATTTTGAGTATCGGATGTTATTCTGTGCCTAATTTAATGATTGTTTCGTTTAATTACTAGGAGATATATTTGTTTATTATTCGTTGCGATCTACTAGGTTAGATATCAAATCTATAATTGTTTGATCCCTCTAATATGTGAAACAACTGAGATTTAATGATTTGCTGCGTCAGAAATTATTAGATCTTAGGAAGAATGCTCGACGAAATTAAATACAACCTCTTGTGCTTATACTTGTGTTGTTTAGGTTCATCGATCTCCCTAATTCTTAAAGTTACTACTAAATTAAACCTTGAGTGCTTGTCTTGGATTCTTTAGTAGTTAAAGTTAATTAGATCGCTTGTTTTCTATTTAAGTGCTACTAAGGAGAGATAGGAAAATAATTTTAAGAGTGAATATTCAAGATGTGAATTAATATATACTTGCATCGATGATCAGTTGTAAAATTTCGATGGTGGATATTGACTTAGATCAAGATTTGTTCTTTTGATTAATTTTGATACTTTAATTTGAATTCTTCCTTACTTGTTCTTTTTAAAATTATTTTCATTATACTCAAACCCCCACCTCCCCATTCTTGTTCATATAACATAAAATTAGGCTAAATACTCTCCTTGAAAACAATCCTTACTTGCACCACTACATGTAGTTTTAGGAGTATAAGTTTTATTTTTTGTTGCCTACGACAGCAGACCATGCATCATGAAGCTGTTACTTCATAGAAGACAATGCAAGAAAGCCGCCAAACCGGACCTACAATAATCTTCCACACTCAAGAAAAATATGCAAGAAAAGAAGGAGAAATAGGTTAGGACAGAGATCAGTGAAACTAATACATGTTTACACACAAACAAATATGATGAATGATGCATAAAGCTGTCGAAAGCATGTTGTACATAAAGTTGAAGATCATTACTTGTGATTATGTAAAAAGTTATTCCTTAGTTGCTTTTTCTATTCTACTTTTTGTAAAGTGTCTATATAAGTCAAATAGTGTTGTATCATTTGATTAATCTAATGAGAAAAGCTTTCCATTCTCACTTTGTTGTTGCTCTCTGAACTCAAGTAGTTCTTCTCTAACTAAGTTCGTCATTCAATTCAATTCCTTGGATTAAATATATCAAGACTTTCTTCACTTGTTTTAACAACTGACGAGCAAAGTCTTGAGGAAGCTTTTGGGAAATATGGTGAAGTTGTTGAAGGTCCATACTCTACATTTATTACATTTCAGGTTAAGTTTTGTGAGCTTACAGAGGCTAAATGAATTCCAACTTGATTTCATTAAGGCATTGAGCTTATATATATATAAGAGTACAAATGTGTACACACACCTAATCAAAGAACAGAAAGGTAAAAAGTCTATTTCTAGAATATTCTAACTTTTATCTAAAATAAAAGGTGCTATGCTAATATGCCCCCTCAAGTCCAAAGGGGTGTCAACAACATTGAGACTCGCACGATACAAAATAAATCTATCAGAAATTAGTGGCTTGGTAAAAACATCAACCAATTGATCTTTGGAGCTGTAGTGAGAGATAATAAGAGTCTTTTAGCAGCAACACGGTCACGCACAAAATGATAGTCGATGTCCATATGTTTAGTCTTTGAATGATAGACCGGGTTGGCAGTGAGAAAGGTAGCAGCAAGGTTGTCACATAGAAGAACTGGAGCTTGCGTTAAGGAGATACCAAGCTCACATAATAAATTCTGAAGCCAGATGATTTTAGTTGTTGTGGCCAAAGACTTGTATTCCGCTTTAGTACTGGACCTAACAATAGTTTTTTGTTTCTTGGAGCTCCAAGAAATCAGATGAGTCCCAAGAAAAATACAAAAACCACCGGTTGAACGGCGATCATCAGGGCAACTAGCCCAATCTGCATTTGTATAAGCTTGAAGGGCTAACTTGGATGAATTTTTGAAATATAGTCCCAGATTAATTGTACCCTTTAGATACCAAAGTATCCATTTGATAGCAACCCAGTGAGAAAGTTTCAGACAGTGCATGAACTGACAGGCTTTGTTGACAACAAAGCCAATGTCAGGTTGGGTAAGACTAAGGTATTGCAGACCACCCACAATACTTCTGAATAGTGTAGGATTTTCAAATTCAGGTGCATCAAATTGAGACAACTTGATAGAATTGGCCATGGGAGAAGTAATTGGTTTGGCAACAAGCACATTGCTTCTGACCACTCTTTGATATATTTTCTTTTAGATACAAGAAGGCCAGCAACAGAGTAATCAAGAGAAGATGAATTACAAGAGGAGAGATCATGAGAAGAGGGATTAGATGGAGACAAGGAGGACGAGTTGGATGGATTAGAGTTAAGAGAAGAAGAAGAAATGGAAATATTAGGGTTTGATCGAGGAGGAACTATGATATTTGGGAAATTAGGGTAAGTATTTGGTGAGAAGAAGAAGAAATCGAGAGTGAAGGGAGAGAAGTGGACTGGGTATTGATATGAGGAGTTGCTGAGACGTGTGAGCCTGGGCCAGGCCCAAGGATGGTGGAGAAAAGAGGAAGAAAGGTGCTATGCTGGGCTGGAGATGTGAATGGGACAATGGGCTTAGTTTGAGCAAAGGGAAATGAAGTTTCATTGAAAACAACATCACCTGAGATATACACTCTATTGGACGTGAGTTCTAAACATTTGTAGCCCTTGTGCAAACTGCTGTAACCCAAGAAGACACAAGAGGCTAAACGAAATTTGAGTTTATTTTTATTATAAGACCGAAAATTGGACCAGCACTCACACCCAAAGACTTTTAAAAAGGAATAATTGGGCTCTTTACTATAAACCAAGAAGTGAGGTGATTTGTTGTGAAGAATTTTTTATGGAAGCATGTTGATTAAATGGACCAAAGTCTAAAAAGCCTCAACCCAATAAGTAGTGGGAAAGAGAAGAGTCGGCTAGTAGAGCAAGCTCGATTTCAATGATGTGTCGGTGTTTACGTTCTACTAACCCATTTTGTTGATGTGCATATGGACATGAAAATCTGTGATGAATACCAAATTTAGAACAAATTTGTGTGATGGGTTTGAATTTAGTTCCATTATCAGTTTGAAGTGTGAGTAATTTGCAATTAAAGAGATGCTCAACCAGAGGCAAAAATTGAAGAAAAACAGACTGAACATCAGATTTCATTCATAAAGGAAAAAACCAGGAATAACGTGTAAAATGATCTACAAAGGAAATATAATAACAAAATCCATCTTTAGAAACAATAGGCGATGGGCCCCAAAGATCAGTTGTGAGTAACTGAAGCGATTTGGAGTAAGTAGACTGGCTCGGCCCGTACTGCAATTGGCAACTCTTATTAGCTAAGGGACAATGAGGGCATCGAAAGGAAGGTGAACCAAAGGACAATGGGAGACCATTGTTGCGCACAGGCTTGGAGATGAGGTGAAGAAAGGGATGACCCAGTTGCTGATGCCAGATCGGAAGAGATGTCTGTTCGCTGAGAGAAATGGAAGCAACGACGGACTTTATTTGAGGAAAGGGATACACAAACCATTACGAATTGGACCAGTGAGAAGAACGGTCTCCATCCAAGCATCCTTCACAGAGAAATGAGTGGCGTGAAACTCAAAGAAATAAGAATTTTGAATACAAAATTGCAAGACAGAGATAAGATTTTTGGAGATCTGAGGAGCATGAAGGAATTCTTGAGAACAAATGAAAAGGAGTTAGAGGTTAGAGACCTTTCACCAAAGTTTTGAATCGGAAGGCACGATCCGTCTCCTACACGTCTTGCATCACCACCAGAGTAAGGTTCGCTGATGAGGTTAAGGTTTTGAAGATCGTGGGTGAGGTGATGGGTTGCTCCCGAATCAGGATACCAGGAATGGTTGAAGCTGATATGAATGGTCGAAGCGAAATCGGCACTGAAGGGCTATATGACCAATTTTGTTTACAAACTTGGCATGTAGGTTTGGGGATACTAGGTGTTTGATAAGGGTTCTCTAAAGAGGTGTAGGAAGAACGACCACCACCATAAATCTGATTGCTGAAATGTGCAACACCTCTGCCTCTACCTTGACGACCACCACGACCTCGACCTCGCTGATCACGCCCATTGTGGACAGAGTAATTAATTGAAGGCTCAACACTAACCTTCTGTGCAGTATGTGAGAGATGACTCTTATGAATCAACAACATCTGAAATAGGTCATGAGAAGTAAATGGAGCAGATCTGGTGGTGATAGAGGTGACAAAGGTTTCATAAGCAGGACCGAGACCATTAAGAAGATACGTTGAAAAATCTTTATCTGAGATAGGATTTCCTGTGGCTGTTAGAGTATCAACAATTGCTCGAACTTTAGAGAAATAATATAAGATTGATGAGTCTCCCTTGGAGAGATTAGTGAGTTGAAATTTAACTTGGAATTCTTTTTGCCTGTGAGTGTGAAGAAAAAATAGAGTTTATAGCAACCCAAAGCTTGCGGGAGGTTTTGGACGAGAGAATTTGACCAAGAACAGAGTCTGATAGTAAAGAAAACAAGACACTGAACACCATCTGATCGATGCGTCTCTAGGTAAGAAAGGTTGGATTGGTTTTGGGTAATTGATTTTCAGTAGCAGCAAGAAATTGTGCTGGTTGAGGTGATGAGCCATCAACAAAACTAAATAAGTCTTGGCCTCTTAAGTAAGCAAAGATTTGTATACCATAGGAGAAAATTTTATGTGGTGCGCTTGGTGGTAACAATGTGAGAAAAGGAGGAGAGGGTTGAGGAATTTGCAGGTGTACTCATGGATCACGAGACTGCTAGTCGAGCAGCTCTGATACCAAGCATACAGAGACTATTCCAACCTGATTCCATTAAGGCATTGAGGGTATATATATATACAAGAGTACAAATGTGTACACACGCCTAACCAAAGAATCATTCTGTTACAAGGAATCAGAATAAAATAACAGAAAGGTAAAAAATCTATTTCTAGCATATTCAAACTTTTATCTAAAATGAAAGGTGTTGTGCTAGTAAGTTTTATGGCATTCTAGCCTTGATCTTTACAAATAGGATTTCAAATTGTACTACGGATGACCTATTATGTTTTCTTTATACTTCCCAGAATCAAGGTGTTGCTGTATGCTGTTTTGACGCTTGTTGTTGTTCTTCTGTTTGCTGACTGGATATTTGTTGCTAATGGCTAGTAATGTTGTCGTTCTGTTTCTTTAAGCTGGATGCTTGCTTATGCTGCCTATTTGCTGCTGCATGCTCTGTTAACTTGGATGATTTGTGTTCTTGCCTTAATGATTTGTGATATCTTGGATGGTTGTGTTCTTGCCTATTCGCTGCCTATGCAGTAGTATTAATGATTTGGGGGGATAATATCTTCGAAGTTGATAAGCTAAGGAACCTGTTTTACTGGGATTATTTCTGTCACGTCCTGTTTTAGCTTCTTTGTCTTATTTCTGATTTGGTTTTCCAGTGTCCTATATGCTTACTAACATTCTTATATGTGTTGTTTTTTATACTTGTACCACTGAGAATTTTTGTCTTAGCATGTAGTGAATGACGCCTTTGCATTCATTGCCCTGCTTGTCAATTACAAACTATAATGAAAGCAGTAACATTAGTAGAGGCTGTGGCATTTTCTTTTTGGTTGGTTAAAAACTGATTTCCATTACAAGCAGCTTGCCAAAGTTTACTCATAATTAGGAAACCATGGAATGTAATATACAAATAGTGAGCATTTTGACTTCTTGGTTGCAGGAATTGACAGCAGACTATTTGGCTACCAAGTCTGCCAGAGACAACTCGTAACAATCTTGAGGACTACGTTGTAATTTGCGGGTGTCTCGTTCATGCACGCGGGACTGTTGATGGATTCAAAATGAGATAGTATTACTTTGTCAATTAAATATTGTAATGAACGAACGAAATGGCCGCCGCCCCCTGTCCCACCACTAAAATTATGTGAATGACCTCACTACTATTATTTTAAATTCTGCATAGTGACTTGCATAGTGATTTGCATAGTAATTTCAAAACCTATAAATAGGGGCTTCAGTTGTAATGAAATTCATAAGAAAATATAGAGAGAGAAATAAAGTTTCAGTTCTTAAGAGTTTCAGAGAGAATTTCTTATTTCTCTTTTGCAATAGTAGTTCATTTCTTTAAGTTTCATAACACGTTATCAGCACGACGGTTCTACCAATTCTGAAGCTAGTGGCCTTATTCCTCTGTAAGTTTTTCAATATATTATTTGAAGTCTTTAATATATTTTATTGATGATTATCTGTGTGAATTTATAAATATGAGATACACATATTTATTTCATTATTTATATGTGTAGAAAATGGCAAATCTTACAAAATTGAAATTTGTTGCTCTTGATATATCTGGGAATAATTATTTATCCTGGATACTTGATGTTGAAATACATCTTGATGCAATGAACTTGGGAGAAACTATTAAAGAAGAAAATCAAGCATCCCTACAGGAACGTGCTAAAGCAATGATTTTCCTTCGCCACCATCTTCATGAAGAATTGAAAACTGAATATCTCACAGTAAAAGATCCCTATATTTTGTGAAACAATTTAAGGGAGAGGTATGAACACCAGAAGACTGTCATTCTCCCAAGAGCTCGTTCTCAATGGTTGCACCTGAGGTTGCAAGATTATAAAAGTGTTAGTGAGTATAATTCCGCACTTTTTAAAATAAGCTCAGTATTAAAATTATGCGGTGAGAAAATCACCGATGATGATATGCTAAAGAAGACTTTTACTACATTTCATGCCTCGAATGTGCTCCTGCAGCAGCAGTATCGAGAGAGAAAGTTCAAGAAATATTCTGAACTTATATCATGTCTTCTAGTAGCTGAACAGAATAATGAGCTCTTATTAGAAAGCCACCAGTCACGCCCTACTGGCTCAATATCATTCCCTGAAATGAATGGTAATAGGTTTGCATCATTTCCAGAAGTGAATGGTGCATCCTTTAGAAGAAATCGGAGGCGTGGACGTGGTAGGAGAGATTATAGA
Organism: Platycarya strobilacea; assembly: GCA_036898215.1. NCBI lineage: Eukaryota > Viridiplantae > Streptophyta > Magnoliopsida > Fagales > Juglandaceae > Platycarya > Platycarya strobilacea. Next base: position 22,954,894 of record CM072546.1, on the reverse strand, counting down.
AATGTTAGTTCCAGGAATGACAACATTAAAAGGGATTATAATATACCATATCACCAGAAGTGGTACAATTCAGAAAGGGGTAAAAATCCTCAGAATAATTCTTCAAAGAAAAGTGAAGAGGTGTGCCATAGGTGTGGAATGACTGGACATTGGTCACGTATCTGTCGTACGGCCAGGCACTTAGCTGATTTATATCAAGCTTCTATTAAAGGAAAGAATAAAGTGCATGAAACAAATTTAGTAAAACCATTAGATGATTTATTAGATTCAGTAGATGTAGACGTTACTCATCTTGATGTATCTGATTTCTTTAATCATCCTGAAGGTAATATTGAACACTTAATTGAAGATGGAAGTGTTCCACTCAATTAATGTATTTTCTTTCTATCAGTAATAAAAGTTTTGTATATTTTGTAGAATCATGGATCACATTGATGAGTTTTTTATCTCTGAGTTGAATGATAAAGATATATGTCTGGCTGACAGTGCTACAACTCACACAATTCTCAAAGAAAAGAAATATTTTCAAAATCTAACACTAAGTAAAGCCTATGTCCATACCATATCGGTTCATCGGATTTAATTGAGGGCTCCGAAAGAGCTTATATTGTGTTGCCTAATGGCACCAAATTTTGTATTGATGATACTCTATTCTCTTCACAATCCAGAAGAAATTTATTGAGTTTCAAAGATATATGTCGTAATGATTACCATATTGAAACGACCAATGAAGGCAGTAAAGATCATCTTCTTATTATTAAAACAATATCGAGCCAGAAGCTCGTATTAGAAAAACTGCCTGCTCTATGTTCTGGATTGTATTATACAAAAATGAGAACAATTGAATCATATGTGGTAATGCACCAGAAGTGCATTGACCCTAAAGTATTTATGACTTGGCATGATCGCCTTGGACATCCGGGTTCTATAAGATGAGACGAATTATTGAAAATTCGCATGGGCATCCCTTAAAGAATCAAAAGATATTTCTACCCAATGAATCTCCGTGCTCTGCATGTTCTCAAGGTAAGTTAATTATTAGACCATCTCCCTCAAAAGTTATTGTTGAATCTCCATCATTTTTACAAAGGATTCACAGAGATATATGTGGGCTATTCATCCATCAAGTGGATCATTTAGATATTTTATGGTTCTAATTGATGCATCTAGTCGATGGTCACATGTTTGTCTTCTTTCCACTAGAAATGTTGCATTTGCTAGACTTCTTGCTCAGATAATTAAACTACGAGCACAATTTCCTGCGTATCCAATTAAGACCATTCGATTGAATAATGCAGGTGAATTTTCATCTCAAATTTTTGATGATTATTGCATGTCAATAGGAATAGATGTTGAACATCCTGTTGCCCATACACATACACAAAACGGTTTAGCTGAGTCTTTGATCAAAAGGCTTCAACTAATCGCTAGAACTTTACTTATGAAATCAAGACTACCTATTTCTGTTTGGGGACATGCTATACTTCATGTAACATTTCTAATTCGCATTATACCATCTGCATATCATAAATATTCTCCATTACAGCTTGCATTTGGTCAACAACCAAATATTTCTCATCTTCGTACTTTTGGATATGCTGTATATGTTCCAATTGCACCTCCACAACGTACAAAAATAGGCCCTCAACGTAGACTTGGGATATATATATTGGTTTTGATTCTCCATCCATTATTAGATACCTTGAACCCCTTACAGGGGATATGTTTAAAGCACGTTTTGAGGATTGTCATTTTGACGAATCAAATTTTTTGTTAATGGGTAAAAAAAGGTCAGTGCCTGAAGCACAACAAGATATTACTTGGGATAATAAGTCCCTGTCTCATTTTGATCCTCCTACAAATGAATGTAAACGGGAAGTTCAAAGGATTATTCATTTGCAAAATGTTACAAATCAGTTATCGGATGTATTTACTGGCACTAAAGGTGTAGTAAAATCTTATATTCCTGCTGTTAATACTCCAGCAATGATTGAAGTCCCTGAAGGACAAATTGTCAAAGTAGCAATAGGTGAATCTAAAATACGCCTGAAGCGTGGATGACCTATTGGTGCAAAAGACAAAATTCCCAGAAGGAAAAGAATACAAAATGAATTTGGTGTTCTTGAAGAACACATATCCACAATATAGGCTACAAATATAATTGGTGCTCCTAAAGAGCTCAAATCTTCTATTCCAGAACCTCCTGAAGAGGAAACTCCTGAAGAGTATAAATCTCCTAAAAAGGGACCCCCTGAAGAGGTGTGTCATGAAATATTTTCCCCTGAAGAGGAACAGGTACCTGAAAATAATGAGATCTCGATACATTTCATGAAAACTGGAGAAATTCTGAATAGAAATAAAACTGTTGTCGACAACATATTTTCATATAAAATGGCCCTTGACATTACCAAAAGTAATGAAGAAAGTGAGCCAAAAAGTGTCGAAAAATGTCGACGTAGAAATGATTGGCCAAAATGGAAAACAGCTATTGAAGCTGAATTAAATTCGCTAACAAAACGAGAAGTATTTGGACCTGTTGTCCAAACACCAAAGGGTGTGATGCCTGTTGGATATAAGTGGGTAATTGTACGAAAACGTAATGAGAAAAATGAAATTGTGCGATACAAAGCACGGCTTGTTGCACAAGGTTTCCTGCAGAAACCCGGGATTGATTATGAAGAAACATACTCTCCCGTTATGGATGCAATCACATTTAGATTTTTGATTAGTCTGGTTGTTACAAAAGGATTAGAAATGCGGTTGATGGATGTGGTCACTGCATATTTATATGGATCCTTAGACCATGACATATATATATATGAAAATCCCTGAAGGATATAAGATGCCTGAAATATCTATAAGTACATCTAGAAATATGTACTCAATCAGACTACAAAGATCTTTATATGGGTTGAAGCAATCCGGACGCATGTGGTATAATCGCTTAAGCAAATATCTACTGAAAGAAAGATTTGAGAATAATCTTATATGCCCATGTGTTTTTATTAAGAAATCAGATACCGAATTTGTCATTATTGCGGTTTATGTTGATGACTTAAATATTGTGGGAACTCTTGAAGAGATCTCAAAAACCGCTAATCTTTTATAATTATTTGGTACCTAAATGTACTCATTATTCATATATTTTGATTTAGGATGCAAATAGATGCGTTAAGTGCAAACGAAACTACTTGGGCAATTTTGGATAGTTTTACCATCGCTTTGTAATCAGGAAATAACTCTCTCATCCGAGCTTCGATTGAGATAATTCAAAATGATGTGGAACACTAAGAAAAAGTTCTACAACTTTCATGTTTTGAGAGATATTGGCAGCATCAAGATGGAAATCGGGCTTGAAGTTTCCACACCTGCATTGCTGACGTTCTTGAACATTCCTTAGCCTGCAAGTTCTCAAGATCTGGTACACGAAAATTGCAGCTAAAAACACCACTTTCCTAGTTATATTAGGCCTTTATTTTATTTTCAATATTTTCCTTAATTAATTAGTCAGATTTGGATATTGTTATTTTAGGATAATAATACTTAGAATATTTTTAGGAGAATATGTAGGATTCAAAAAATTGAATTGAACGGAAGTCTCAGAAACAATAATTGTAGGTTAAAAGACGAGAGAAATCAAGAGACTCACACACGCATCTCTCTCCCCTCTTCTCACCTTCTCATTTGAGTTTTCATCATGGCCGGCTAAACTTTCATAATTGATTGAAAGAAACAGAAGTCTTATAAACAATAAAACTATGAGATATAATTTCTTATAAGTGTTCAATTTATATTTTGAGTATCGGATGTTATTCTGTGCCTAATTTAATGATTGTTTCGTTTAATTACTAGGAGATATATTTGTTTATTATTCGTTGCGATCTACTAGGTTAGATATCAAATCTATAATTGTTTGATCCCTCTAATATGTGAAACAACTGAGATTTAATGATTTGCTGCGTCAGAAATTATTAGATCTTAGGAAGAATGCTCGACGAAATTAAATACAACCTCTTGTGCTTATACTTGTGTTGTTTAGGTTCATCGATCTCCCTAATTCTTAAAGTTACTACTAAATTAAACCTTGAGTGCTTGTCTTGGATTCTTTAGTAGTTAAAGTTAATTAGATCGCTTGTTTTCTATTTAAGTGCTACTAAGGAGAGATAGGAAAATAATTTTAAGAGTGAATATTCAAGATGTGAATTAATATATACTTGCATCGATGATCAGTTGTAAAATTTCGATGGTGGATATTGACTTAGATCAAGATTTGTTCTTTTGATTAATTTTGATACTTTAATTTGAATTCTTCCTTACTTGTTCTTTTTAAAATTATTTTCATTATACTCAAACCCCCACCTCCCCATTCTTGTTCATATAACATAAAATTAGGCTAAATACTCTCCTTGAAAACAATCCTTACTTGCACCACTACATGTAGTTTTAGGAGTATAAGTTTTATTTTTTGTTGCCTACGACAGCAGACCATGCATCATGAAGCTGTTACTTCATAGAAGACAATGCAAGAAAGCCGCCAAACCGGACCTACAATAATCTTCCACACTCAAGAAAAATATGCAAGAAAAGAAGGAGAAATAGGTTAGGACAGAGATCAGTGAAACTAATACATGTTTACACACAAACAAATATGATGAATGATGCATAAAGCTGTCGAAAGCATGTTGTACATAAAGTTGAAGATCATTACTTGTGATTATGTAAAAAGTTATTCCTTAGTTGCTTTTTCTATTCTACTTTTTGTAAAGTGTCTATATAAGTCAAATAGTGTTGTATCATTTGATTAATCTAATGAGAAAAGCTTTCCATTCTCACTTTGTTGTTGCTCTCTGAACTCAAGTAGTTCTTCTCTAACTAAGTTCGTCATTCAATTCAATTCCTTGGATTAAATATATCAAGACTTTCTTCACTTGTTTTAACAACTGACGAGCAAAGTCTTGAGGAAGCTTTTGGGAAATATGGTGAAGTTGTTGAAGGTCCATACTCTACATTTATTACATTTCAGGTTAAGTTTTGTGAGCTTACAGAGGCTAAATGAATTCCAACTTGATTTCATTAAGGCATTGAGCTTATATATATATAAGAGTACAAATGTGTACACACACCTAATCAAAGAACAGAAAGGTAAAAAGTCTATTTCTAGAATATTCTAACTTTTATCTAAAATAAAAGGTGCTATGCTAATATGCCCCCTCAAGTCCAAAGGGGTGTCAACAACATTGAGACTCGCACGATACAAAATAAATCTATCAGAAATTAGTGGCTTGGTAAAAACATCAACCAATTGATCTTTGGAGCTGTAGTGAGAGATAATAAGAGTCTTTTAGCAGCAACACGGTCACGCACAAAATGATAGTCGATGTCCATATGTTTAGTCTTTGAATGATAGACCGGGTTGGCAGTGAGAAAGGTAGCAGCAAGGTTGTCACATAGAAGAACTGGAGCTTGCGTTAAGGAGATACCAAGCTCAAATAATAAATTCTGAAGCCAGATGATTTTAGTTGTTGTGGCCAAAGACTTGTATTCCGCTTTAGTACTGGACCTAACAATAGTTTTTTGTTTCTTGGAGCTCCAAGAAATCAGATGAGTCCCAAGAAAAATACAAAAACCACCGGTTGAACGGCGATCATCAGGGCAACTAGCCCAATCTGCATTTGTATAAGCTTGAAGGGCTAACTTGGATGAATTTTTGAAATATAGTCCCAGATTAATTGTACCCTTTAGATACCAAAGTATCCATTTGATAGCAACCCAGTGAGAAAGTTTCAGACAGTGCATGAACTGACAGGCTTTGTTGACAACAAAGCCAATGTCAGGTTGGGTAAGACTAAGGTATTGCAGACCACCCACAATACTTCTGAATAGTGTAGGATTTTCAAATTCAGGTGCATCAAATTGAGACAACTTGATAGAATTGGCCATGGGAGAAGTAATTGGTTTGGCAACAAGCACATTGCTTCTGACCACTCTTTGATATATTTTCTTTTAGATACAAGAAGGCCAGCAACAGAGTAATCAAGAGAAGATGAATTACAAGAGGAGAGATCATGAGAAGAGGGATTAGATGGAGACAAGGAGGACGAGTTGGATGGATTAGAGTTAAGAGAAGAAGAAGAAATGGAAATATTAGGGTTTGATCGAGGAGGAACTATGATATTTGGGAAATTAGGGTAAGTATTTGGTGAGAAGAAGAAGAAATCGAGAGTGAAGGGAGAGAAGTGGACTGGGTATTGATATGAGGAGTTGCTGAGACGTGTGAGCCTGGGCCAGGCCCAAGGATGGTGGAGAAAAGAGGAAGAAAGGTGCTATGCTGGGCTGGAGATGTGAATGGGACAATGGGCTTAGTTTGAGCAAAGGGAAATGAAGTTTCATTGAAAACAACATCACCTGAGATATACACTCTATTGGACGTGAGTTCTAAACATTTGTAGCCCTTGTGCAAACTGCTGTAACCCAAGAAGACACAAGAGGCTAAACGAAATTTGAGTTTATTTTTATTATAAGACCGAAAATTGGACCAGCACTCACACCCAAAGACTTTTAAAAAGGAATAATTGGGCTCTTTACTATAAACCAAGAAGTGAGGTGATTTGTTGTGAAGAATTTTTTATGGAAGCATGTTGATTAAATGGACCAAAGTCTAAAAAGCCTCAACCCAATAAGTAGTGGGAAAGAGAAGAGTCGGCTAGTAGAGCAAGCTCGATTTCAATGATGTGTCGGTGTTTACGTTCTACTAACCCATTTTGTTGATGTGCATATGGACATGAAAATCTGTGATGAATACCAAATTTAGAACAAATTTGTGTGATGGGTTTGAATTTAGTTCCATTATCAGTTTGAAGTGTGAGTAATTTGCAATTAAAGAGATGCTCAACCAGAGGCAAAAATTGAAGAAAAACAGACTGAACATCAGATTTCATTCATAAAGGAAAAAACCAGGAATAACGTGTAAAATGATCTACAAAGGAAATATAATAACAAAATCCATCTTTAGAAACAATAGGCGATGGGCCCCAAAGATCAGTTGTGAGTAACTGAAGCGATTTGGAGTAAGTAGACTGGCTCGGCCCGTACTGCAATTGGCAACTCTTATTAGCTAAGGGACAATGAGGGCATCGAAAGGAAGGTGAACCAAAGGACAATGGGAGACCATTGTTGCGCACAGGCTTGGAGATGAGGTGAAGAAAGGGATGACCCAGTTGCTGATGCCAGATCGGAAGAGATGTCTGTTCGCTGAGAGAAATGGAAGCAACGACGGACTTTATTTGAGGAAAGGGATACACAAACCATTACGAATTGGACCAGTGAGAAGAACGGTCTCCATCCAAGCATCCTTCACAGAGAAATGAGTGGCGTGAAACTCAAAGAAATAAGAATTTTGAATACAAAATTGCAAGACAGAGATAAGATTTTTGGAGATCTGAGGAGCATGAAGGAATTCTTGAGAACAAATGAAAAGGAGTTAGAGGTTAGAGACCTTTCACCAAAGTTTTGAATCGGAAGGCACGATCCGTCTCCTACACGTCTTGCATCACCACCAGAGTAAGGTTCGCTGATGAGGTTAAGGTTTTGAAGATCGTGGGTGAGGTGATGGGTTGCTCCCGAATCAGGATACCAGGAATGGTTGAAGCTGATATGAATGGTCGAAGCGAAATCGGCACTGAAGGGCTATATGACCAATTTTGTTTACAAACTTGGCATGTAGGTTTGGGGATACTAGGTGTTTGATAAGGGTTCTCTAAAGAGGTGTAGGAAGAACGACCACCACCATAAATCTGATTGCTGAAATGTGCAACACCTCTGCCTCTACCTTGACGACCACCACGACCTCGACCTCGCTGATCACGCCCATTGTGGACAGAGTAATTAATTGAAGGCTCAACACTAACCTTCTGTGCAGTATGTGAGAGATGACTCTTATGAATCAACAACATCTGAAATAGGTCATGAGAAGTAAATGGAGCAGATCTGGTGGTGATAGAGGTGACAAAGGTTTCATAAGCAGGACCGAGACCATTAAGAAGATACGTTGAAAAATCTTTATCTGAGATAGGATTTCCTGTGGCTGTTAGAGTATCAACAATTGCTCGAACTTTAGAGAAATAATATAAGATTGATGAGTCTCCCTTGGAGAGATTAGTGAGTTGAAATTTAACTTGGAATTCTTTTTGCCTGTGAGTGTGAAGAAAAAATAGAGTTTATAGCAACCCAAAGCTTGCGGGAGGTTTTGGACGAGAGAATTTGACCAAGAACAGAGTCTGATAGTAAAGAAAACAAGACACTGAACACCATCTGATCGATGCGTCTCTAGGTAAGAAAGGTTGGATTGGTTTTGGGTAATTGATTTTCAGTAGCAGCAAGAAATTGTGCTGGTTGAGGTGATGAGCCATCAACAAAACTAAATAAGTCTTGGCCTCTTAAGTAAGCAAAGATTTGTATACCATAGGAGAAAATTTTATGTGGTGCGCTTGGTGGTAACAATGTGAGAAAAGGAGGAGAGGGTTGAGGAATTTGCAGGTGTACTCATGGATCACGAGACTGCTAGTCGAGCAGCTCTGATACCAAGCATACAGAGACTATTCCAACCTGATTCCATTAAGGCATTGAGGGTATATATATACAAGAGTACAAATGTGTACACACGCCTAACCAAAGAATCATTCTGTTACAAGGAATCAGAATAAAATAACAGAAAGGTAAAAAATCTATTTCTAGCATATTCAAACTTTTATCTAAAATGAAAGGTGTTGTGCTAGTAAGTTTTATGGCATTCTAGCCTTGATCTTTACAAATAGGATTTCAAATTGTACTACGGATGACCTATTATGTTTTCTTTATACTTCCCAGAATCAAGGTGTTGCTGTATGCTGTTTTGACGCTTGTTGTTGTTCTTCTGTTTGCTGACTGGATATTTGTTGCTAATGGCTAGTAATGTTGTCGTTCTGTTTCTTTAAGCTGGATGCTTGCTTATGCTGCCTATTTGCTGCTGCATGCTCTGTTAACTTGGATGATTTGTGTTCTTGCCTTAATGATTTGTGATATCTTGGATGGTTGTGTTCTTGCCTATTCGCTGCCTATGCAGTAGTATTAATGATTTGGGGGGATAATATCTTCGAAGTTGATAAGCTAAGGAACCTGTTTTACTGGGATTATTTCTGTCACGTCCTGTTTTAGCTTCTTTGTCTTATTTCTGATTTGGTTTTCCAGTGTCCTATATGCTTACTAACATTCTTATATGTGTTGTTTTTTATACTTGTACCACTGAGAATTTTTGTCTTAGCATGTAGTGAATGACGCCTTTGCATTCATTGCCCTGCTTGTCAATTACAAACTATAATGAAAGCAGTAACATTAGTAGAGGCTGTGGCATTTTCTTTTTGGTTGGTTAAAAACTGATTTCCATTACAAGCAGCTTGCCAAAGTTTACTCATAATTAGGAAACCATGGAATGTAATATACAAATAGTGAGCATTTTGACTTCTTGGTTGCAGGAATTGACAGCAGACTATTTGGCTACCAAGTCTGCCAGAGACAACTCGTAACAATCTTGAGGACTACGTTGTAATTTGCGGGTGTCTCGTTCATGCACGCGGGACTGTTGATGGATTCAAAATGAGATAGTATTACTTTGTCAATTAAATATTGTAATGAACGAACGAAATGGCCGCCGCCCCCTGTCCCACTACTAAAATTATGTGAATGACCTCACTACTATTATTTTAAATTCTGCATAGTGACTTGCATAGTGATTTGCATAGTAATTTCAAAACCTATAAATAGGGGCTTCAGTTGTAATGAAATTCATAAGAAAATATAGAGAGAGAAATAAAGTTTCAGTTCTTAAGAGTTTCAGAGAGAATTTCTTATTTCTCTTTTTTGACAGCAGACTATTTGGCTACCAAGTCTGCCAGAGACAACTCGTAACAATCTTGAGGACTACGTTGTAATTTGCGGGTGTCTCGTTCATGCACGCGGGACTGTTGATGGATTCAAAATGAGATAGTATTACTTTGTCAATTAAATATTGTAATGAACGAACGAAATGGCCGCCGCCCCCTGTCCCACCACTAAAATTATGTGAATGACCTCACTACTATTATTTTAAATTCTGCATAGTGATTTGCATAGTGATTTGCATAGTAATTTCAAAACCTATAAATAGGGGCTTCAGTTGTAATGAAATTCATAAGAAAATATAGAGAGAGAAATAAAGTTTCAGTTCTTAAGAGTTTCAGAGAGAATTTCTTATTTCTCTTTTGCAATAGTAGTTCCTTTCTTTAAGTTTCATAACACGTTATCAGCACGACGGTTCTACCAATTCTGAAGCTAGTGGCCTTATTCCTCTGTAAGTTTTTCAATATATTATTTGAAGTCTTTAATATATTTTATTGATGATTATCTGTGTGAATTTATAAATATGAGATACACATATTTATTTCATTATTTATATGTGTAGAAAATGGCAAATCTTACAAAATTGAAATTTGTTGCTCTTGATATATCTGGGAATAATTATTTATCCTGGATACTTGATGTTGAAATACATCTTGATGCAATGAACTTGGGAGAAACTATTAAAGAAGAAAATCAAGCATCCCTACAGGAACGTGCTAAAGCAATGATTTTCCTTCGCCACCATCTTCATGAAGAATTGAAAACTGAATATCTCACAGTAAAAGATCCCTATATTTTGTGAAACAATTTAAGGGAGAGGTATGAACACCAGAAGACTGTCATTCTCCCAAGAGCTCGTTCTCAATGGTTGCACCTGAGGTTGCAAGATTATAAAAGTGTTAGTGAGTATAATTCCGCACTTTTTAAAATAAGCTCAGTATTAAAATTATGCGGTGAGAAAATCACCGATGATGATATGCTAAAGAAGACTTTTACTACATTTCATGCCTCGAATGTGCTCCTGCAGCAGCAGTATCGAGAGAGAAAGTTCAAGAAATATTCTGAACTTATATCATGTCTTCTAGTAGCTGAACAGAATAATGAGCTCTTATTAGAAAGCCACCAGTCACGCCCTACTGGCTCAATATCATTCCCTGAAATGAATGGTAATAGGTTTGCATCATTTCCAGAAGTGAATGGTGCATCCTTTAGAAGAAATCGGAGGCGTGGACGTGGTAGGAGAGATTATAGAAATGTTAGTTCCAGGAATGACAACATTAAAAGGGATTATAATATACCATATCACCAGAAGTGGTACAATTTAGAAAGGGGTAAAAATCCTCAGAATAATTCTTCAAAGAAAAGTGAAGAGGTGTGCCATAGGTGTGGAATGACTGGACATTGGTCACGTATCTGTCGTACGGCCAGGCACTTAGTTGATTTATATCAAGCTTCTATTAAAGGAAAGAATAAAGTGCATGAAACAAATTTAGTAAAACCATTAGATGATTTATTAGATTCAGTAGATGTAGACGTTACTCATCTTGATGTATCTGATTTCTTTAATCATCCTGAAGGTAATATTGAACACTTAATTGAAGATGGAAGTGTTCCACTCAATTAATGTATTTTCTTTCTATCAGTAATAAAAGTTTTGTATATTTTGTAGAATCATGGATCACATTGATGAGTTTTTTATCTCTGAGTTGAATGATAAAGATATATGTCTGGCTGACAGTGCTACAACTCACACAATTCTCAAAGAAAAGAAATATTTTCAAAATCTAACACTAAGTAAAGCCTATGTCCATACCATATCGGTTCATCGGATTTAATTGAGGGCTCCGAAAGAGCTTATATTGTGTTGCCTAATGGCACCAAATTTTGTATTGATGATACTCTATTCTCTTCACAATCCAGAAGAAATTTATTGAGTTTCAAAGATATATGTCGTAATGATTACCATATTGAAACGACCAATGAAGGCAGTAAAGATCATCTTCTTATTATTAAAACAATATCGAGCCAGAAGCTCGTATTAGAAAAACTGCCTGCTCTATGTTCTGGATTGTATTATACAAAAATGAGAACAATTGAATCATATGTGGTAATGCACCAGAAGTGCATTGACCCTAAAGTATTTATGACTTGGCATGATCGCCTTGGACATCCGGGTTCTATAAGATGAGACGAATTATTGAAAATTCGCATGGGCATCCCTTAAAGAATCAAAAGATATTTCTACCCAATGAATCTCCGTGCTCTGCATGTTCTCAAGGTAAGTTAATTATTAGACCATCTCCCTCAAAAGTTATTGTTGAATCTCCATCATTTTTACAAAGGATTCACAGAGATATATGTGGGCTATTCATCCATCAAGTGGATCATTTAGATATTTTATGGTTCTAATTGATGCATCTAGTCGATGGTCACATGTTTGTCTTCTTTCCACTAGAAATGTTGCATTTGCTAGACTTCTTGCTCAGATAATTAAACTACGAGCACAATTTCCTGCGTATCCAATTAAGACCATTCGATTGAATAATGCAGGTGAATTTTCATCTCAAATTTTTGATGATTATTGCATGTCAATAGGAATAGATGTTGAACATCCTGTTGCCCATACACATACACAAAACGGTTTAGCTGAGTCTTTGATCAAAAGGCTTCAACTAATCGCTAGAACTTTACTTATGAAATCAAGACTACCTATTTCTGTTTGGGGACATGCTATACTTCATGTAACATTTCTAATTCGCATTATACCATCTGCATATCATAAATATTCTCTATTACAGCTTGCATTTGGTCAACAACCAAATATTTCTCATCTTCGTACTTTTGGATATGCTGTATATGTTCCAATTGCACCTCCACAACGTACAAAAATAGGCCCTCAACGTAGACTTGGGATATATATATTGGTTTTGATTCTCCATCCATTATTAGATACCTTGAACCCCTTACAGGGGATATGTTTAAAGCACGTTTTGAGGATTGTCATTTTGACGAATCAAATTTTTTGTTAATGGGTAAAAAAAGGTCAGTGCCTCAAGCACAACAAGATATTACTTGGGATAATAAGTCCCTGTCTCATTTTGATCCTCCTACAAATGAATGTAAACGGGAAGTTCAAAGGATTATTCATTTGCAAAATGTTACAAATCAGTTATCGGATGTATTTACTGGCACTAAAGGTGTAGTAAAATCTTATATTCCTGCTGTTAATACTCCAGCAATGATTGAAATCCCTGAAGGACAAATTGTCAAAGTAGCAATAGGTGAATCTAAAATACGCCTGAAGCGTGGATGACCTATTGGTGCAAAAGACAAAATTCCCAGAAGGAAAAGAATACAAAATGAATTTGGTGTTTTTGAAGAACACATATCCACAATATAGGCTACAAATATAATTGGTGCTCCTAAAGAGCTCAAATCTTCTATTCCAGAACCTCCTGAAGAGGAAACTCCTGAAGAGTATAAATCTCCTAAAAAGGGACCTCCTGAAGAGGTGTGTCATGAAATATTTTCCCCTGAAGAGGAACAGGTACCTGAAAATAATGAGATCTCGATACATTTCATGAAAACTGGAGAAATTCTGAATAGAAATAAAACTGTTGTCGACAACATATTTTCATATAAAATGGCCCTTGACATTACCAAAAGTAATGAAGAAAGTGAGCCAAAAAGTGTCGAAAAATGTCGACGTAGAAATGATTGGCCAAAATGGAAAACAGCTATTGAAGCTGAATTAAATTCGCTAACAAAACGAGAAGTATTTGGACCTGTTGTCCAAACACCAAAGGGAGTGATGCCTGTTGGATATAAGTGGGTAATTGTACGAAAACGTAATGAGAAAAATGAAATTGTGCGATACAAAGCACGGCTTGTTGCACAAGGTTTCCTGCAGAAACCCGGGATTGATTATGAAGAAACATACTCTCCCGTTATGGATGCAATCACATTTAGATTTTTGATTAGTCTGGTTGTTACAAAAGGATTAGAAATGCGGTTGATGGATGTGGTCACTGCATATTTATATGGATCCTTAGACCATGACATATATATATATGAAAATCCCTGAAGGATATAAGATGCCTGAAATATCTATAAGTACATCTAGAAATATGTACTCAATCAGACTATAAAGATCTTTATATGGGTTGAAGCAATCCGGACGCATGTGGTATAATCGCTTAAGCAAATATCTACTGAAAGAAAGATTTGAGAATAATCTTATATGCCCATGTGTTTTTATTAAGAAATCAGATACCGAATTTGTCATTATTGCGGTTTATGTTGATGATTTAAATATTGTGGGAACTCTTGAAGAGATCTCAAAAACCGCTAATCTTTTATAATTATTTGGTACCTAAATGTACTCATTATTCATATATTTTGATTTAGGATGCAAATAGATGCGTTAAGTGCAAACGAAACTACTTGGGCAATTTTGGATAGTTTTACCATCGCTTTGTAATCAGGAAATAACTCTCTCATCCGAGCTTCGATTGAGATAATTCAAAATGATGTGGAACACTAAGAAAAAGTTCTACAACTTTCATGTTTTGAGAGATATTGGCAGCATCAAGATGGAAATCGGGCTTGAAGTTTCCACACCTGCATTGCTGACGTTCTTGAACATTCCTTAGCCTGCAAGTTCTCAAGATCTGGTACACGAAAATTGCAGCTAAAAACACCACTTTCCTAGTTATATTAGGCCTTTATTTTATTTTCAATATTTTCCTTAATTAATTAGTCAGATTTGGATATTGTTATTTTAGGATAATAATACTTAGAATATTTTTAGGAGAATATGTAGGATTCAAAAAATTGAATTGAACGGAAGTCTCAGAAACAATAATTGTAGGTTAAAAGACGAGAGAAATCAAGAGACTCACACACGCATCTCTCTCCCCTCTTCTCACCTTCTCATTTGAGTTTTCATCATGGCCGGCTAAACTTTCATAATTGATTGAAAGAAACAGAAGTCTTATAAACAATAAAACTATGAGATATAATTTCTTATAAGTGTTCAATTTATATTTTGAGTATCGGATGTTATTCTGTGCCTAATTTAATGATTGTTTCGTTTAATTACTAGGAGATATATTTGTTTATTATTCGTTGCGATCTACTAGGTTAGATATCAAATCTATAATTGTTTGATCCCTCTAATATGTGAAACAACTGAGATTTAATGATTTGCTGCGTCAGAAATTATTAGATCTTAGGAAGAATGCTCGACGAAATTAAATACAACCTCTTGTGCTTATACTTGTGTTGTTTAGGTTCATCGATCTCCCTAATTCTTAAAGTTACTACTAAATTAAACCTTGAGTGCTTGTCTTGGATTCTTTAGTAGTTAAAGTTAATTAGATCGCTTGTTTTCTATTTAAGTGCTACTAAGGAGAGATAGGAAAATAATTTTAAGAGTGAATATTCAAGATGTGAATTAATATATACTGCATCGATGATCAGTTGTAAAATTTCGATGGTGGATATTGACTTAGATCAAGATTTGTTCTTTTGATTAATTTTGATACTTTAATTTGAATTCTTCCTTACTTGTTCTTTTTAAAATTATTTTCATTATACTCAAACCCCCACCTCCCCATTCTTGTTCATATAACATAAAATTAGGCTAAATACTCTCCTTGAAAACAATCCTTACTTGCACCACTACATGTAGTTTTAGGAGTATAAGTTTTATTTTTTGTTGCCTACGACAGCAGACCATGCATCATGAAGCTGTTACTTCATAGAAGACAATGCAAGAAAGCCGCCAAACCGGACCTACAATAATCTTCCACACTCAAGAAAAATATGCAAGAAAAGAAGGAGAAATAGGTTAGGACAGAGATCAGTGAAACTAATACATGTTTACACACAAACAAATATGATGAATGATGCATAAAGCTGTCGAAAGCATGTTGTACATAAAGTTGAAGATCATTACTTGTGATTATGTAAAAAGTTATTCCTTAGTTGCTTTTTCTATTCTACTTTTTGTAAAGTGTCTATATAAGTCAAATAGTGTTGTATCATTTGATTAATCTAATGAGAAAAGCTTTCCATTCTCACTTTGTTGTTGCTCTCTGAACTCAAGTAGTTCTTCTCTAACTAAGTTCGTCATTCAATTCAATTCCTTGGATTAAATATATCAAGACTTTCTTCACTTGTTTTAACAACTGACGAGCAAAGTCTTGAGGAAGCTTTTGGGAAATATGGTGAAGTTGTTGAAGGTCCATACTCTACATTTATTACATTTCAGGTTAAGTTTTGTGAGCTTACAGAGGCTAAATGAATTCCAACTTGATTTCATTAAGGCATTGAGCTTATATATATATAAGAGTACAAATGTGTACACACACCTAATCAAAGAACAGAAAGGTAAAAAGTCTATTTCTAGAATATTCTAACTTTTATCTAAAATAAAAGGTGCTATGCTAATATGCCCCCTCAAGTCCAAGGGGGTGTCAACAACATTGAGACTCGCACGATACAAAATAAATCTATCAGAAATTAGTGGCTTGGTAAAAACATCAACCAATTGATCTTTGGAGCTGTAGTGAGAGATAATAAGAGTCTTTTAGCAGCAACACGGTCACGCACAAAATGATAGTCGATGTCCATATGTCTAGTCTTTGAATGATAGACCGGGTTGGCAGTGAGAAAGGTAGCAGCAAGGTTGTCACATAGAAGAACTGGAGCTTGCGTTAAGGAGATACCAAGCTCACATAATAAATTCTGAAGCCAGATGATTTTAGTTGTTGTGGCCAAAGACTTGTATTCCGCTTTAGTACTGGACCTAACAATAGTTTTTTGTTTCTTGGAGCTCCAAGAAATCAGATGAGTCCCAAGAAAAATACAAAAACCACCGGTTGAACGGCGATCATCAGGGCAACTAGCCCAATCTGCATTTGTATAAGCTTGAAGGGCTAACTTGGATGAATTTTTGAAATATAGTCCCAGATTAATTGTACCCTTTAGATACCAAAGTATCCATTTGATAGCAACCCAGTGAGAAAGTTTCAGACAGTGCATGAACTGACAGGCTTTGTTGACAACAAAGCCAATGTCAGGTTGGGTAAGACTAAGGTATTGCAGACCACCCACAATACTTCTGAATAGTGTAGGATTTTCAAATTCAGGTGCATCAAATTGAGACAACTTGATAGAATTGGCCATGGGAGAAGTAATTGGTTTGGCAACAAGCACATTGCTTCTGACCACTCTTTGATATATTTTCTTTTAGATACAAGAAGGCCAGCAACAGAGTAATCAAGAGAAGATGAATTACAAGAGGAGAGATCATGAGAAGAGGGATTAGATGGAGACAAGGAGGACGAGTTGGATGGATTAGAGTTAAGAGAAGAAGAAGAAATGGAAATATTAGGGTTTGATCGAGGAGGAACTATGATATTTGGGAAATTAGGGTAAGTATTTGGTGAGAAGAAGAAGAAATCGAGAGTGAAGGGAGAGAAGTGGACTGGGTATTGATATGAGGAGTTGCTGAGACGTGTGAGCCTGGGCCAGGCCCAAGGATGGTGGAGAAAAGAGGAAGAAAGGTGCTATGCTGGGCTGGAGATGTGAATGGGACAATGGGCTTAGTTTGAGCAAAGGGAAATGAAGTTTCATTGAAAACAACATCACCTGAGATATACACTCTATTGGACGTGAGTTCTAAACATTTGTAGCCCTTGTGCAAACTGCTGTAACCCAAGAAGACACAAGAGGCTAAACGAAATTTGAGTTTATTTTTATTATAAGACCGAAAATTGGACCAGCACTCACACCCAAAGACTTTTAAAAAGGAATAATTGGGCTCTTTACTATAAACCAAGAAGTGAGGTGATTTGTTGTGAAGAATTTTTTATGGAAGCATGTTGATTAAATGGACCAAAGTCTAAAAAGCCTCAACCCAATAAGTAGTGGGAAAGAGAAGAGTCGGCTAGTAGAGCAAGCTCGATTTCAATGATGTGTCGGTGTTTACGTTCTACTAACCCATTTTGTTGATGTGCATATGGACATGAAAATCTGTGATGAATACCAAATTTAGAACAAATTTGTGTGATGGGTTTGAATTTAGTTCCATTATCAGTTTGAAGTGTGAGTAATTTGCAATTAAAGAGATGCTCAACCAGAGGCAAAAATTGAAGAAAAACAGACTGAACATCAGATTTCATTCATAAAGGAAAAAACCAGGAATAACGTGTAAAATGATCTACAAAGGAAATATAATAACAAAATCCATCTTTAGAAACAATAGGCGATGGGCCCCAAAGATCAGTTGTGAGTAACTGAAGCGATTTGGAGTAAGTAGACTGGCTCGGCCCGTACTGCAATTGGCAACTCTTATTAGCTAAGGGACAATGAGGGCATCGAAAGGAAGGTGAACCAAAGGACAGTGGGAGACCATTGTTGCGCACAGGCTTGGAGATGAGGTGAAGAAAGGGATGACCCAGTTGCTGATGCCAGATCGGAAGAGATGTCTGTTCGCTGAGAGAAATGGAAGCAACGACGGACTTTATTTGAGGAAAGGTATACACAAACCATTACGAATTGGACCAGTGAGAAGAACGGTCTCCATCCAAGCATCCTTCACAGAGAAATGAGTGGCGTGAAACTCAAAGAAATAAGAATTTTGAATACAAAATTGCAAGACAGAGATAAGATTTTTGGAGATCTGAGGAGCATGAAGGAATTCTTGAGAACAAATGAAAAGGAGTTAGAGGTTAGAGACCTTTCACCAAAGTTTTGAATCGGAAGGCACGATCCGTCTCCTACACGTCTTGCATCACCACCAGAGTAAGGTTCGCTGATGAGGTTAAGGTTTTGAAGATCGTGGGTGAGGTGATGGGTTGCTCCCGAATCAGGATACCAGGAATGGTTGAAGCTGATATGAATGGTCGAAGCGAAATCGGCACTGAAGGGCTATATGACCAATTTTGTTTACAAACTTGGCATGTAGGTTTGGGGATACTAGGTGTTTGATAAGGGTTCTCTAAAGAGGTGTAGGAAGAACGACCACCACCATAAATCTGATTGCTGAAATGTGCAACACCTCTGCCTCTACCTTGACGACCACCACGACCTCGACCTCGCTGATCACGCCCATTGTGGACAGAGTAATTAACTGAAGGCTCAACACTAACCTTCTGTGCAGTATGTGAGAGATGACTCTTATGAATCAACAACATCTGAAATAGGTCATGAGAAGTAAATGGAGCAGATCTGGTGGTGATAGAGGTGACAAAGGTTTCATAAGCAGGACCGAGACCATTAAGAAGATACGTTGAAAAATCTTTATCTGAGATAGGATTTCCTGTGGCTGCTAGAGTATCAACAATTGCTCGAACTTTAGAGAAATAATATAAGATTGATGAGTCTCCCTTGGAGAGATTAGTGAGTTGAAATTTAACTTGGAATTCTTTTTGCCTGTGAATGTGAAGAAAAAATAGAGTTTATAGCAACCCAAAGCTTGCGGGAGGTTTTGGACGAGAGAATTTGACCAAGAACAGAGTCTGATAGTAAAGAAAACAAGACACTGAACACCATCTGATCGATGCGTCTCTAGGTAAGAAAGGTTGGATTGGTTTTGGGTAATTGATTTTCAGTAGCAGCAAGAAATTGTGCTGGTTGAGGTGATGAGCCATCAACAAAACTAAATAAGTCTTGGCCTCTTAAGTAAGCAAAGATTTGTATACCATAGGAGAAAATTTTATGTGGTGCGCTTGGTGGTAACAATGTGAGAAAAGGAGGAGAGGGTTGAGGAATTTGCAGGTGTACTCATGGATCACGAGACTGCTAGTCGAGCAGCTCTGATACCAAGCATACAGAGACTATTCCAACCTGATTCCATTAAGGCATTGAGGGTATATATATATACAAGAGTACAAATGTGTACACACGCCTAACCAAAGAATCATTCTGTTACAAGGAATCAGAATAAAATAACAGAAAGGTAAAAAATCTATTTCTAGCATATTCAAACTTTTATCTAAAATGAAAGGTGTTGTGCTAGTAAGTTTTATGGCATTCTAGCCTTGATCTTTACAAATAGGATTTCAAATTGTACTACGGATGACCTATTATGTTTTCTTTATACTTCCCAGAATCAAGGTGTTGCTGTATGCTGTTTTGACGCTTGTTGTTGTTCTTCTGTTTGCTGACTGGATATTTGTTGCTAATGGCTAGTAATGTTGTCGTTCTGTTTCTTTAAGCTGGATGCTTGCTTATGCTGCCTATTTGCTGCTGCATGCTCTGTTAACTTGGATGATTTGTGTTCTTGCCTTAATGATTTGTGATATCTTGGATGGTTGTGTTCTTGCCTATTCGCTGCCTATGCAGTAGTATTAATGATTTGGGGGGATAATATCTTCGAAGTTGATAAGCTAAGGAACCTGTTTTACTGGGATTATTTCTGTCACGTCCTGTTTTAGCTTCTTTGTCTTATTTCTGATTTGGTTTTCCAGTGTCCTATATGCTTACTAACATTCTTATATGTGTTGTTTTTTATACTTGTACCACTGAGAATTTTTGTCTTAGCATGTAGTGAATGACGCCTTTGCATTCATTGCCCTGCTTGTCAATTACAAACTATAATGAAAGCAGTAACATTAGTAGAGGCTGTGGCATTTTCTTTTTGGTTGGTTAAAAACTGATTTCCATTACAAGCAGCTTGCCAAAGTTTACTCATAATTAGGAAACCATGGAATGTAATATACAAATAGTGAGCATTTTGACTTCTTGGTTGCAGGAATTGACAGCAGACTATTTGGCTACCAAGTCTGCCAGAGACAACTCGTAACAATCTTGAGGACTACGTTGTAATTTGCGGGTGTCTCGTTCATGCACGCGGGACTGTTGATGGATTCAAAATGAGATAGTATTACTTTGTTAAATAAATATTGTAATGAACGAACGAAATGGCCGCCGCCCCCTGTCCCACCACTAAAATTATGTGAATGACCTCACTACTATTATTTTAAATTCTGCATAGTGACTTGCATAGTGATTTGCATAGTAATTTCAAAACCTATAAATAGGGGCTTCAGTTGTAATGAAATTCATAAGAAAATATAGAGAGAGAAAGAAAGTTTCAGTTCTTAAGAGTTTCAGAGAGAATTTCTTATTTCTCTTTTGCAATAGTAGTTCCTTTCTTTAAGTTTCATAACACGTTATCAGCACGACGGTTCTACCAATTCTGAAGCTAGTGGCCTTATTCCTCTGTAAGTTTTTCAATATATTATTTGAAGTTTTTAATATATTTTATTGATGATTATCTGTGTGAATTTATAAATATGAGATACACATATTTATTTCATTATTTATATGTGTAGAAAATGGCAAATCTTACAAAATTGAAATTTGTTGCTCTTGATATATCTGGGAAAAATTATTTATCCTGGATACTTGATGTTGAAATACATCTTGATGCAATGAACTTGGGAGAAACTATTAAAGAAGAAAATCATTAGATGATTTATTAGATTCAGTAGATGTAGACGTGCATGAAACTATCAAGCTTCTATTAAAGGAAAGAATAAAGTGCATGAAACAAATTTAGTAAAACCATTAGATGATTTATTAGATTCAGTAGATGTAGACGTTACTCATCTTGATGTATCTGATTTCTTTAATCATCCTGAATGTAATATTGAACACTTAATTGAAGATGGAAGTGTTCCACTCAATTAATGTATTTTCTTTCTATCAGTAATAAAAGTTTTGTATATTTTGTAGAATCATGGATCACATTGATGAGTTTTTTATCTCTGAGTTGAATGATAAAGATATATGTCTGGCTGACAGTGCTACAACTCACACAATTCTCAAAGAAAAGAAATATTTTCAAAATCTAACACTAAGTAAAGCCTATGTCCATACCATATCGGTTCATCGGATTTAATTGAGGGCTCCGAAAGAGCTTATATTGTGTTGCCTAATGGCACCAAATTTTGTATTGATGATACTCTATTCTCTTCACAATCCAGAAGAAATTTATTGAGTTTCAAAGATATATGTCGTAATGATTACCATATTGAAACGACCAATGAAGGCAGTAAAGATCATCTTCTTATTATTAAAACAATATCGAGCTAGAAGCTCGTATTAGAAAAACTGCCTGCTCTATGTTCTGGATTGTATTATACAAAAATGAGAACAATTGAATCATATGTGGTAATGCACCAGAAGTGCATTGACCCTAAAGTATTTATGACTTGGCATGATCGCCTTGGACATCCGGGTTCTATAAGATGAGACGAATTATTGAAAATTCGCATGGGCATCCCTTAAAGAATCAAAAGATATTTCTACCCAATGAATCTCCGTGCTCTGCATGTTCTCAAGGTAAGTTAATTATTAGACCATCTCCCTCAAAAGTTATTGTTGAATCTCCATCATTTTTACAAAGGATTCACAGAGATATATGTGGGCTATTCATCCATCAAGTGGATCATTTAGATATTTTATGGTTCTAATTGATGCATCTAGTCGATGGTCACATGTTTGTCTTCTTTCCACTAGAAATGTTGCATTTGCTAGACTTCTTGCTCAGATAATTAAACTACGAGCACAATTTCCTGCGTATCCAATTAAGACCATTCGATTGAATAATGCAGGTGAATTTTCATCTCAAATTTTTGATGATTATTGCATGTCAATAGGAATAGATGTTGAACATCCTGTTGCCCATACACATACACAAAACGGTTTAGCTGAGTCTTTGATCAAAAGGCTTCAACTAATCGCTAGAACTTTACTTATGAAATCAAGACTACCTATTTCTGTTTGGGGACATGCTATACTTCATGTAACATTTCTAATTCGCATTATACCATCTGCATATCATAAATATTCTCCATTACAGCTTGCATTTGGTCAACAACCAAATATTTCTCATCTTCGTACTTTTGGATATGCTGTATATGTTCCAATTGCACCTCCACAACGTACAAAAATAGGCCCTCAACGTAGACTTGGGATATATATTGGTTTTGATTCTCCATCCATTATTAGATACCTTGACCCCTTACAGGGGATATGTTTAAAGCACGTTTTGAGGATTGTCATTTTGACGAATCAAATTTTCTGTTAATGGGTAAAAAAAGGTCAGTGCCTGAAGCACAACAAGATATTACTTGGGATAATAAGTCCCTGTCTCATTTTGATCCTCCTACAAATGAATGTAAACGGGAAGTTCAAAGGATTATTCATTTGCAAAATGTTACAAATCAGTTATCGGATGTATTTACTAGCACTAAAGGTGTAGTAAAATCTTATATTCCTGCTGTTAATACTCCAGCAATGATTGAAGTCCCTGAAGGACAAATTGTCAAAGTAGCAATAGGTGAATCTAAAATACGCCTGAAGCGTGGAAGACCTATTGGTGCAAAAGACAAAATTCCCAGAAGAAAAAGAATACAAAATGAATTTGGTGTTCTTGAAGAACACATATCCACAATATAGGCTACAAATATAATTGGTGCTCCTAAAGAGCTCAAATCTTCTATTCCAGAACCTCCTGAAGAGGAAACTCCTGAAGAGTATAAATCTCCTAAAAGGGGACCTCCTGAAGAGGTGTGTCATGAAATATTTTCCCCTGAAGAGGAACAGGTACCTGATAATAATGAGATCTCGATACATTTCATGAAAACTGGAGAAATTCTGAATAGAAATAAAACTGTTGTCGACAACATATTTTCATATAAAATGGCCCTTGACATTACCAAAAGTAATGAAGAAAGTGAGCCAAAAAGTGTCGAAAAATGTCGACGTAGAAATGATTGGCCAAAATGGAAAACAGCTATTGAAGCTGAATTAAATTCGCTAACAAAACGAGAAGTATTTGGACCTGTTGTCCAAACACCAAAGGGTGTGATGCCTGTTGGATATAAGTGGGTAATTGTACGAAAACGTAATGAGAAAAATGAAATTGTGCGATACAAAGCACGGCTTGTTGCACAAGGTTTCCTGCAGAAACCCGGGATTGATTATGAAGAAACATACTCTCCCGTTATGGATGCAATCACATTTAGATTTTTGATTAGTCTGGTTGTTACAAAAGGATTAGAAATGCGGTTGATAGATGTGGTCACTGCATATTTATATGGATCCTTAGACCATGACATATATATATATATATGAAAATCCCTGAAGGATATAAGATGCCTGAAATATCTATAAGTATATCTAGAAATATGTACTCAATCAGACTACAAAGATCTTTATATGGGTTGAAGCAATCCGGACGCATGTGGTATAATCGCTTAAGCAAATATCTACTGAAAGAAAGATTTGAGAATAATCTTATATGCCCATGTGTTTTTATTAAGAAATCAGATACCGAATTTGTCATTATTGCGGTTTATGTTGATGATTTAAATATTGTGGGAACTCTTGAAGAGATCTCAAAAACCACTAATCTTTTATAATTATTTGGTACCTAAATGTACTCATTATTCATATATTTTGATTTAGGATGCAAATAGATGCGTTAAGTGCAAACGAAACTACTTGGGCAATTTTGGATAGTTTTACCATCGCTTTGTAATCAGGAAATAACTCTCTCATCCGAGCTTCGATTGAGATAATTCAAAATGATGTGGAACACTAAGAAAAAGTTCTACAACTTTCATGTTTTGAGAGATATTGGCAGCATCAAGATGGAAATCGGGCTTGAAGTTTCCACACCTGCATTGCTGACGTTCTTGAACATTCCTTAGCCTGCAAGTTCTCAAGATCTGGTACACGAAAATTGCAGCTAAAAACACCACTTTCCTAGTTATATTAGGCCTTTATTTTATTTTCAATATTTTCCTTAATTAATTAGTCAGATTTGGATATTGTTATTTTAGGATAATAATACTTAGAATATTTTTAGGAGAATATGTAGGATTCAAAAAATTGAATTGAACGGAAGTCTCAGAAACAATAATTGTAGGTTAAAAGACGAGAGAAATCAAGAGACTCACACACGCATCTCTCTCCCCTCTTCTCACCTTCTCATTTGAGTTTTCATCATGGCCGGCTAAACTTTCATAATTGATTGAAAGAAACAGAAGTCTTATAAACAATAAAACTATGAGATATAATTTCTTATAAGTGTTCAATTTATATTTTGAGTATCGGATGTTATTCTGTGCCTAATTTAATGATTGTTTCGTTTAATTACTAGGAGATATATTTGTTTATTATTCGTTGCGATCTACTAGGTTAGATATCAAATCTATAATTGTTTGATCCCTCTAATATGTGAAACAACTGAGATTTAATGATTTGCTGCGTCAGAAATTATTAGATCTTAGGAAGAATGCTCGACGAAATTAAATACAACCTCTTGTGCTTATACTTGTGTTGTTTAGGTTCATCGATCTCCCTAATTCTTAAAGTTACTACTAAATTAAACCTTGAGTGCTTGTCTTGGATTCTTTAGTAGTTAAAGTTAATTAGATCGCTTGTTTTCTATTTAAGTGCTACTAAGGAGAGATAGGAAAATAATTTTAAGAGTGAATATTCAAGATGTGAATTAATATATACTTGCATCGATGATCAGTTGTAAAATTTCGATGGTGGATATTGACTTAGATCAAGATTTGTTCTTTTGATTAATTTTGATACTTTAATTTGAATTCTTCCTTACTTGTTCTTTTTAAAATTATTTTCATTATACTCAAACCCCCACCTCCCCATTCTTGTTCATATAACATAAAATTAGGCTAAATACTCTCCTTGAAAACAATCCTTACTTGCACCACTACATGTAGTTTTAGGAGTATAAGTTTTATTTTTTGTTGCCTACGACAGCAGACCATGCATCATGAAGCTGTTACTTCATAGAAGACAATGCAAGAAAGCCGCCAAACCGGACCTACAATAATCTTCCACACTCAAGAAAAATATGCAAGAAAAGAAGGAGAAATAGGTTAGGACAGAGATCAGTGAAACTAATACATGTTTACACACAAACAAATATGATGAATGATGCATAAAGCTGTCGAAAGCATGTTGTACATAAAGTTGAAGATCATTACTTGTGATTATGTAAAAAGTTATTCCTTAGTTGCTTTTTCTATTCTACTTTTTGTAAAGTGTCTATATAAGTCAAATAGTGTTGTATCATTTGATTAATCTAATGAGAAAAGCTTTCCATTCTCACTTTGTTGTTGCTCTCTGAACTCAAGTAGTTCTTCTCTAACTAAGTTCGTCATTCAATTCAATTCCTTGGATTAAATATATCAAGACTTTCTTCACTTGTTTTAACAACTGACGAGCAAAGTCTTGAGGAAGCTTTTGGGAAATATGGTGAAGTTGTTGAAGGTCCATACTCTACATTTATTACATTTCAGGTTAAGTTTTGTGAGCTTACAGAGGCTAAATGAATTCCAACTTGATTTCATTAAGGCATTGAGCTTATATATATATAAGAGTACAAATGTGTACACACACCTAATCAAAGAACAGAAAGGTAAAAAATCTATTTCTAGAATATTCTAACTTTTATCTAAAATAAAAGGTGCTATGCTAATATGCCCCCTCAAGTCCAAGGGGGTGTCAACAACATTGAGGCTCGCACGATACAAAATAAATCTATCAGAAATTAGTGGCTTGGTAAAAACATCAACCAATTGATCTTTGGAGCTGTAGTGAGAGATAATAAGAGTCTTTTAGCAGCAACACGGTCACGCACAAAATGATAGTCGATGTCCATATGTTTAGTCTTTGAATGATAGACCGGGTTGGCAGTGAGAAAGGCAGCAGCAAGGTTGTCACATAGAAGAACTGGAGCTTGCGTTAAGGAGATACCAAGCTCACATAATAAATTCTGAAGCCAGATGATTTTAGTTGTTGTGGCCAAAGACTTGTATTCCGCTTTAGTACTGGACCTAACAATAGTTTTTTGTTTCTTGGAGCTCCAAGAAATCAGATGAGTCCCCAGAAAAATACAAAAACCACCGGTTGAACGGCGATCATCAGGGCAACTAGCCCAATCTGCATTTGTATAAGCTTGAAGGGCTAACTTGGATGAATTTTTGAAATACAGTCCCAGATTAATTGTACCCTTTAGATACCAAAGTATCCATTTGATAGCAACCTAGTGAGAAAGTTTCAGACAGTGCATGAACTGACAGGCTTTGTTGACAACAAAGCCAATGTCAGGTTGGGTAAGACTAAGGTATTGCAGACCACCCACAATACTTCTGAATAGTGTAGGATTTTCAAATTCAGGTGCATCAAATTGAGACAACTTGATAGAATTGGCTATGGGAGAAGTAATTGGTTTGGCAACAAGCACATTGCTTCTGACCACTCTTTGATATATTTTCTTTTAGATACAAGAAGGCCAGCAACAGAGTAATCAAGAGAAGATGAATTACAAGAGGAGAGATCATGAGAAGAGGGATTAGATGGAGACAAGGAGGACGAGTTGGATGGATTAGAGTTAAGAGAAGAAGAAGAAATGGAAATATTAGGGTTTGATCGAGGAGGAACTATGATATTTGGGAAATTAGGGTAAGTATTTGGTGAGAAGAAGAAGAAATCGAGAGTGAAGGGAGAGAAGTGGACTGGGTATTGATATGAGGAGTTGCTGAGACGTGTGAGCCTGGGCCAGGCCCAAGGATGGTGGAGAAAAGAGGAAGAAAGGTGCTATGCTGGGCTGGAGATGTGAATGGGACAATGGGCTTAGTTTGAGCAAAGGGAAATGAAGTTTCATTGAAAACAACATCACCTGAGATATACACTCTATTGGACGTGAGTTCTAAACATTTGTAGCCCTTGTGCAAACTGCTGTAACCCAAGAAGACACAAGAGGCTAAACGAAATTTGAGTTTATTTTTATTATAAGACCGAAAATTGGACCAGCACTCACACCCAAAGACTTTTAAAAAGGAATAATTGGGCTCTTTACTATAAACCAAGAAGTGAGGTGATTTGTTGTGAAGAATTTTTTATGGAAAGCATGTTGATTAAATGGACCAAAGTCTAAAAAGCCTCAACCCAATAAGTAGTGGGAAAGAGAAGAGTCGGCTAGTAGAGCAAGCTCGATTTCAATGATGTGTCGGTGTTTACGTTCTACTAACCCATTTTGTTGATGTGCATATGGACATGAAAATCTGTGATGAATACCAAATTTAGAACAAATTTGTGTGATGGGTTTGAATTTAGTTCCATTATCAGTTTGAAGTGTGAGTAATTTGCAATTAAAGAGATGCTCAACCAGAGGCAAAAATTGAAGAAAAACAGACTGAACATCAGATTTCATTCATAAAGGAAAAAACCAGGAATAACGTGTAAAATGATCTACAAAGGAAATATAATAACAAAATCCATCTTTAGAAACAATAGGCGATGGGCCCCAAAGATCAGTTGTGAGTAACTGAAGCGATTTGGAGTAAGTAGACTGGCTCGGCCCGTACTGCAATTGGCAACTCTTATTAGCTAAGGGACAATGAGGGCATCGAAAGGAAGGTGAACCAAAGGACAGTGGGAGACCATTGTTGCGCACAAGCTTGGAGATGAGGTGAAGAAAGGGATGACCCAGTTGCTGATGCCAGATCGGAAGAGATGTCTGTTCGCTGAGAGAAATGGAAGCAACGACGGACTTTATTTGAGGAAAGGTATACACAAACCATTACGAATTGGACCAGTGAGAAGAACGGTCTCCATCCAAGCATCCTTCACAGAGAAATGAGTGGCGTGAAACTCAAAGAAATAAGAATTTTGAATACAAAATTGCAAGACAGAGATAAGATTTTTGGAGATCTGAGGAGCATGAAGGAATTCTTGAGAACAAATGAAAAGGAGTTAGAGGTTAGAGACCTTTCACCAAAGTTTTGAATCGGAAGGCACGATCCGTCTCCTACACGTCTTGCATCACCACCAGAGTAAGGTTCGCTGATGAGGTTAAGGTTTTGAAGATCGTGGGTGAGGTGATGGGTTGCTCCCGAATCAGGATACCAGGAATGGTTGAAGCTGATATGAATGGTCGAAGCGAAATCGGCACTGAAGGGCTATATGACCAATTTTGTTTACAAACTTGGCATGTAGGTTTGGGGATACTAGGTGTTTGATAAGGGTTCTCTAAAGAGGTGTAGGAAGAACGACCACCACCATAAATCTGATTGCTGAAATGTGCAACACCTCTGCCTCTACCTTGACGACCACCACGACCTCGACCTCGCTGATCACGCCCATTGTGGACAGAGTAATTAACTGAAGGCTCAACACTAACCTTCTGTGCAGTATGTGAGAGATGACTCTTATGAATCAACAACATCTGAAATAGGTCATGAGAAGTAAATGGAGCAGATCTGGTGGTGATAGAGGTGACAAAGGTTTCATAAGCAGGACCGAGACCATTAAGAAGATACGTTGAAAAATCTTTATCTGAGATAGGATTTCCTGTGGCTGCTAGAGTATCAACAATTGCTCGAACTTTAGAGAAATAATATAAGATTGATGAGTCTCCCTTGGAGAGATTAGTGAGTTGAAATTTAACTTGGAATTCTTTTTGCCTGTGAGTGTGAAGAAAAAATAGAGTTTATAGCAACCCAAAGCTTGCGGGAGGTTTTGGACGAGAGAATTTGACCAAGAACAGAGTCTGATAGTAAAGAAAACAAGACACTGAACACCATCTGATCGATGCGTCTCTAGGTAAGAAAGGTTGGATTGGTTTTGGGTAATTGATTTTCAGTAGCAGCAAGAAATTGTGCTGGTTGAGGTGATGAGCCATCAACAAAACTAAATAAGTCTTGGCCTCTTAAGTAAGCAAAGATTTGTATACCATAGGAGAAAATTTTATGTGGTGCGCTTGGTGGTAACAATGTGAGAAAAGGAGGAGAGGGTTGAGGAATTTGCAGGTGTACTCATGGATCACGAGACTGCTAGTCGAGCAGCTCTGATACCAAGCATACAGAGACTATTCCAACCTGATTCCATTAAGGCATTGAGGGTATATATATATATACAAGAGTACAAATGTGTACACACGCCTAACCAAAGAATCATTCTGTTACAAGGAATCAGAATAAAATAACAGAAAGGTAAAAAATCTATTTCTAGCATATTCAAACTTTTATCTAAAATGAAAGGTGTTGTGCTAGTAAGTTTTATGGCATTCTAGCCTTGATCTTTACAAATAGGATTTCAAATTGTACTACGGATGACCTATTATGTTTTCTTTATACTTCCCAGAATCAAGGTGTTGCTGTATGCTGTTTTGACGCTTGTTGTTGTTCTTCTGTTTGCTGACTGGATATTTGTTGCTAATGGCTAGTAATGTTGTCGTTCTGTTTCTTTAAGCTGGATGCTTGCTTATGCTGCCTATTTGCTGCTGCATGCTCTGTTAACTTGGATGATTTGTGTTCTTGCCTTAATGATTTGTGATATCTTGGATGGTTGTGTTCTTGCCTATTCGCTGCCTATGCAGTAGTATTAATGATTTGGGGGGATAATATCTTCGAAGTTGATAAGCTAAGGAACCTGTTTTACTGGGATTATTTCTGTCACGTCCTGTTTTAGCTTCTTTGTCTTATTTCTGATTTGGTTTTCCAGTGTCCTATATGCTTACTAACATTCTTATATGTGTTGTTTTTTATACTTGTACCACTGAGAATTTTTGTCTTAGCATGTAGTGAATGACGCCTTTGCATTCATTGCCCTGCTTGTCAATTACAAACTATAATGAAAGCAGTAACATTAGTAGAGGCTGTGGCATTTTCTTTTTGGTTGGTTAAAAACTGATTTCCATTACAAGCAGCTTGCCAAAGTTTACTCATAATTAGGAAACCATGGAATGTAATATACAAATAGTGAGCATTTTGACTTCTTGGTTGCAGGAATTGACAGCAGACTATTTGGCTACCAAGTCTGCCAGAGACAACTCGTAACAATCTTGAGGACTACGTTGTAATTTGCGGGTGTCTCGTTCATGCACGCGGGACTGTTGATGGATTCAAAATGAGATAGTATTACTTTGTTAAATAAATATTGTAATGAACGAACGAAATGGCCGCCGCCCCCTGTCCCACCACTAAAATTATGTGAATGACCTCACTACTATTATTTTAAATTCTGCATAGTGACTTGCATAGTGATTTGCATAGTAATTTCAAAACCTATAAATAGGGGCTTCAGTTGTAATGAAATTCATAAGAAAATATAGAGAGAGAAAGAAAGTTTCAGTTCTTAAGAGTTTCAGAGAGAATTTCTTATTTCTCTTTTGCAATAGTAGTTCCTTTCTTTAAGTTTCATAACACGTTATCAGCACGACGGTTCTACCAATTCTGAAGCTAGTGGCCTTATTCCTCTGTAAGTTTTTCAATATATTATTTGAAGTCTTTAATATATTTTATTGATGATTATCTGTGTGAATTTATAAATATGAGATACACATATTTATTTCATTATTTATATGTGTAGAAAATGACAAATCTTACAAAATTGAAATTTGTTGCTCTTGATATATCTGGGAAAAATTATTTATCCTGGATACTTGATGTTGAAATACATCTTGATGCAATGAACTTGGGAGAAACTATTAAAGAAGAAAATCAAGCATCCCTACAGGAACGTGCTAAAGCAATGATTTTCCTTCGCCACCATCTTCATGAAGAATTGAAAACTGAATATCTCACAGTAAAAGATCCCTATATTTTGTGAAACAATTTAAGGGAGAGGTATGAACACCAGAAGACTGTCATTCTCCCAAGAGCTCGTTCTCAATGGTTGCACCTGAGGTTGCAAGATTATAAAAGTGTTAGTGAGTATAATTCCGCACTTTTTAAAATAAGCTCAGTATTAAAATTATGCGGTGAGAAAATCACCGATGATGATATGCTAAAGAAGACTTTTACTACATTTCATGCCTCGAATGTGCTCCTGCAGCAGCAGTATCGAGAGAGAAAGTTCAAGAAATATTCTGAACTTATATCATGTCTTCTAGTAGCTGAACAGAATAATGAGCTCTTATTAGAAAGCCACCGGTCACGCCCTACTGGCTCAATATCATTCCCTGAAATGAATGGTAATAGGTTTGCATCATTTCCAGAAGTGAATGGTGCATCCTTTAGAAGAAATCGGAGGCGTGGACGTGGTAGGAGAGATTATAGAAATGTTAGTTCCAGGAATGACAACATTAAAAGGGATTATAATATACCATATCACCAGAAGTGGTACAATTCAGAAAGGGGTAAAAATCCTCAGAATAATTCTTCAAAGAAAAGTGAAGAGGTGTGCCATAGGTGTGGAATGACTGGACATTGGTCACGTATCTGTCGTACGGCCAGGCACTTAGCTGATTTATATCAAGCTTCTATTAAAGGAAAGAATAAAGTGCATGAAACAAATTTAGTAAAACCATTAGATGATTTATTAGATTCAGTAGATGTAGACGTTACTCATCTTGATGTATCTGATTTCTTTAATCATCCTGAAGGTAATATTGAACACTTAATTGAAGATGGAAGTGTTCCACTCAATTAATGTATTTTCTTTCTATCAGTAATAAAAGTTTTGTATATTTTGTAGAATCATGGATCACATTGATGAGTTTTTTATCTCTGAGTTGAATGATAAAGATATATGTCTGGCTGACAGTGCTACAACTCACACAATTCTCAAAGAAAAGAAATATTTTCAAAATCTAACACTAAGTAAAGCTTATGTCCATACCATATCGGTTCATCGGATTTAATTGAGGGCTCCGAAAGAGCTTATATTGTGTTGCCTAATGGCACCAAATTTTGTATTGATGATACTCTATTCTCTTCACAATCCAGAAGAAATTTATTGAGTTTCAAAGATATATGTCGTAATGATTACCATATTGAAACGACCAATGAAGGCAGTAAAGATCATCTTCTTATTATTAAAACAATATCGAGCCAGAAGCTCGTATTAGAAAAACTGCCTGCTCTATGTTCTGGATTGTATTATACAAAAATGAGAACAATTGAATCATATGTGGTAATGCACCAGAAGTGCATTGACCCTAAAGTATTTATGACTTGGCATGATCGCCTTGGACATCCGGGTTCTATAAGATGAGACGAATTATTGAAAATTCGCATGGGCATCCCTTAAAGAATCAAAAGATATTTCTACCCAATGAATCTCCGTGCTCTGCATGTTCTCAAGGTAAGTTAATTATTAGACCATCTCCCTCAAAAGTTATTGTTGAATCTCCATCATTTTTACAAAGGATTCACAGAGATATATGTGGGCTATTCATCCATCAAGTGGATCATTTAGATATTTTATGGTTCTAATTGATGCATCTAGTCGATGGTCACATGTTTGTCTTCTTTCCACTAGAAATGTTGCATTTGCTAGACTTCTTGCTCAGATAATTAAACTACGAGCACAATTTCCTGCGTATCCAATTAAGACCATTCGATTGAATAATGCAGGTGAATTTTCATCTCAAATTTTTGATGATTATTGCATGTCAATAGGAATAGATGTTGAACATCCTGTTGCCCATACACATACACAAAACGGTTTAGCTGAGTCTTTGATCAAAAGGCTTCAACTAATCGCTAGAACTTTACTTATGAAATCAAGACTACCTATTTCTGTTTGGGGACATGCTATACTTCATGTAACATTTCTAATTCGCATTATACCATCTGCATATCATAAATATTCTCCATTACAGCTTGCATTTGGTCAACAACCAAATATTTCTCATCTTCGTACTTTTGGATATGCTGTATATGTTCCAATTGCACCTCCACAACGTACAAAAATAGGCCCTCAACGTAGACTTGGGATATATATTGGTTTTGATTCTCCATCCATTATTAGATACCTTGACCCCTTACAGGGGATATGTTTAAAGCACGTTTTGAGGATTGTCATTTTGACGAATCAAATTTTCTGTTAATGGGTAAAAAAAGGTCAGTGCCTGAAGCACAACAAGATATTACTTGGGATAATAAGTCCCTGTCTCATTTTGATCCTCCTACAAATGAATGTAAACGGGAAGTTCAAAGGATTATTCATTTGCAAAATGTTACAAATCAGTTATCGGATGTATTTACTAGCACTAAAGGTGTAGTAAAATCTTATATTCCTGCTGTTAATACTCCAGCAATGATTGAAGTCCCTGAAGGACAAATTGTCAAAGTAGCAATAGGTGAATCTAAAATACGCCTGAAGCGTGGAAGACCTATTGGTGCAAAAGACAAAATTCCCAGAAGAAAAAGAATACAAAATGAATTTGGTGTTCTTGAAGAACACATATCCACAATATAGGCTACAAATATAATTGGTGCTCCTAAAGAGCTCAAATCTTCTATTCCAGAACCTCCTGAAGAGGAAACTCCTGAAGAGTATAAATCTCCTAAAAGGGGACCTCCTGAAGAGGTGTGTCATGAAATATTTTCCCCTGAAGAGGAACAGGTACCTGATAATAATGAGATCTCGATACATTTCATGAAAACTGGAGAAATTCTGAATAGAAATAAAACTGTTGTCGACAACATATTTTCATATAAAATGGCCCTTGACATTACCAAAAGTAATGAAGAAAGTGAGCCAAAAAGTGTCGAAAAATGTCGACGTAGAAATGATTGGCCAAAATGGAAAACAGCTATTGAAGCTGAATTAAATTCGCTAACAAAACGAGAAGTATTTGGACCTGTTGTCCAAACACCAAAGGGTGTGATGCCTGTTGGATATAAGTGGGTAATTGTACGAAAACGTAATGAGAAAAATGAAATTGTGCGATACAAAGCACGGCTTGTTGCACAAGGTTTCCTGCAGAAACCCGGGATTGATTATGAAGAAACATACTCTCCCGTTATGGATGCAATCACATTTAGATTTTTGATTAGTCTGGTTGTTACAAAAGGATTAGAAATGCGGTTGATAGATGTGGTCACTGCATATTTATATGGATCCTTAGACCATGACATATATATATATGAAAATCCCTGAAGGATATAAGATGCCTGAAATATCTATAAGTACATCTAGAAATATGTACTCAATCAGACTACAAAGATCTTTATATGGGTTGAAGCAATCCGGACGCATGTGGTATAATCGCTTAAGCAAATATCTACTGAAAGAAAGATTTGAGAATAATCTTATATGCCCATGTGTTTTTATTAAGAAATCAGATACCGAATTTGTCATTATTGCGGTTTATGTTGATGATTTAAATATTGTGGGAACTCTTGAAGAGATCTCAAAAACCGCTAATCTTTTATAATTATTTGGTACCTAAATGTACTCATTATTCATATATTTTGATTTAGGATGCAAATAGATGCGTTAAGTGCAAACGAAACTACTTGGGCAATTTTGGATAGTTTTACCATCGCTTTGTAATCAGGAAATAACTCTCTCATCCGAGCTTCGATTGAGATAATTCAAAATGATGTGGAACACTAAGAAAAAGTTCTACAACTTTCATGTTTTGAGAGATATTGGCAGCATCAAGATGGAAATCGGGCTTGAAGTTTCCACACCTGCATTGCTGACGTTCTTGAACATTCCTTAGCCTGCAAGTTCTCAAGATCTGGTACACGAAAATTGCAGCTAAAAACACCACTTTCCTAGTTATATTAGGCCTTTATTTTATTTTCAATATTTTCCTTAATTAATTAGTCAGATTTGGATATTGTTATTTTAGGATAATAATACTTAGAATATTTTTAGGAGAATATGTAGGATTCAAAAAATTGAATTGAACGGAAGTCTCAGAAACAATAATTGTAGGTTAAAAGACGAGAGAAATCAAGAGACTCACACACGCATCTCTCTCCCCTCTTCTCACCTTCTCATTTGAGTTTTCATCATGGCCGGCTAAACTTTCATAATTGATTGAAAGAAACAGAAGTCTTATAAACAATAAAACTATGAGATATAATTTCTTATAAGTGTTCAATTTATATTTTGAGTATCGGATGTTATTCTGTGCCTAATTTAATGATTGTTTCGTTTAATTACTAGGAGATATATTTGTTTATTATTCGTTGCGATCTACTAGGTTAGATATCAAATCTATAATTGTTTGATCCCTCTAATATGTGAAACAACTGAGATTTAATGATTTGCTGCGTCAGAAATTATTAGATCTTAGGAAGAATGCTCGACGAAATTAAATACAACCTCTTGTGCTTATACTTGTGTTGTTTAGGTTCATCGATCTCCCTAATTCTTAAAGTTACTACTAAATTAAACCTTGAGTGCTTGTCTTGGATTCTTTAGTAGTTAAAGTTAATTAGATCGCTTGTTTTCTATTTAAGTGCTACTAAGGAGAGATAGGAAAATAATTTTAAGAGTGAATATTCAAGATGTGAATTAATATATACTTGCATCGATGATCAGTTGTAAAATTTCGATGGTGGATATTGACTTAGATCAAGATTTGTTCTTTTGATTAATTTTGATACTTTAATTTGAATTCTTCCTTACTTGTTCTTTTTAAAATTATTTTCATTATACTCAAACCCCCACCTCCCCATTCTTGTTCATATAACATAAAATTAGGCTAAATACTCTCCTTGAAAACAATCCTTACTTGCACCACTACATGTAGTTTTAGGAGTATAAGTTT
The DNA here is from genome assembly GCA_036898215.1 of Platycarya strobilacea. NCBI lineage: Eukaryota > Viridiplantae > Streptophyta > Magnoliopsida > Fagales > Juglandaceae > Platycarya > Platycarya strobilacea. The sequence continues at coordinate 22,918,407 of CM072546.1, read as the reverse complement.
TATTTTTTGTTGCCTACGACAGCAGACCATGCATCATGAAGCTGTTACTTCATAGAAGACAATGCAAGAAAGCCGCCAAACCGGACCTACAATAATCTTCCACACTCAAGAAAAATATGCAAGAAAAGAAGGAGAAATAGGTTAGGACAGAGATCAGTGAAACTAATACATGTTTACACACAAACAAATATGATGAATGATGCATAAAGCTGTCGAAAGCATGTTGTACATAAAGTTGAAGATCATTACTTGTGATTATGTAAAAAGTTATTCCTTAGTTGCTTTTTCTATTCTACTTTTTGTAAAGTGTCTATATAAGTCAAATAGTGTTGTATCATTTGATTAATCTAATGAGAAAAGCTTTCCATTCTCACTTTGTTGTTGCTCTCTGAACTCAAGTAGTTCTTCTCTAACTAAGTTCGTCATTCAATTCAATTCCTTGGATTAAATATATCAAGACTTTCTTCACTTGTTTTAACAACTGACGAGCAAAGTCTTGAGGAAGCTTTTGGGAAATATGGTGAAGTTGTTGAAGGTCCATACTCTACATTTATTACATTTCAGGTTAAGTTTTGTGAGCTTACAGAGGCTAAATGAATTCCAACTTGATTTCATTAAGGCATTGAGCTTATATATATATAAGAGTACAAATGTGTACACACACCTAATCAAAGAACAGAAAGGTAAAAAATCTATTTCTAGAATATTCTAACTTTTATCTAAAATAAAAGGTGCTATGCTAATATGCCCCCTCAAGTCCAAGGGGGTGTCAACAACATTGAGGCTCGCACGATACAAAATAAATCTATCAGAAATTAGTGGCTTGGTAAAAACATCAACCAATTGATCTTTGGAGCTGTAGTGAGAGATAATAAGAGTCTTTTAGCAGCAACACGGTCACGCACAAAATGATAGTCGATGTCCATATGTTTAGTCTTTGAATGATAGACCGGGTTGGCAGTGAGAAAGGCAGCAGCAAGGTTGTCACATAGAAGAACTGGAGCTTGCGTTAAGGAGATACCAAGCTCACATAATAAATTCTGAAGCCAGATGATTTTAGTTGTTGTGGCCAAAGACTTGTATTCCGCTTTAGTACTGGACCTAACAATAGTTTTTTGTTTCTTGGAGCTCCAAGAAATCAGATGAGTCCCCAGAAAAATACAAAAACCACCGGTTGAACGGCGATCATCAGGGCAACTAGCCCAATCTGCATTTGTATAAGCTTGAAGGGCTAACTTGGATGAATTTTTGAAATACAGTCCCAGATTAATTGTACCCTTTAGATACCAAAGTATCCATTTGATAGCAACCTAGTGAGAAAGTTTCAGACAGTGCATGAACTGACAGGCTTTGTTGACAACAAAGCCAATGTCAGGTTGGGTAAGACTAAGGTATTGCAGACCACCCACAATACTTCTGAATAGTGTAGGATTTTCAAATTCAGGTGCATCAAATTGAGACAACTTGATAGAATTGGCTATGGGAGAAGTAATTGGTTTGGCAACAAGCACATTGCTTCTGACCACTCTTTGATATATTTTCTTTTAGATACAAGAAGGCCAGCAACAGAGTAATCAAGAGAAGATGAATTACAAGAGGAGAGATCATGAGAAGAGGGATTAGATGGAGACAAGGAGGACGAGTTGGATGGATTAGAGTTAAGAGAAGAAGAAGAAATGGAAATATTAGGGTTTGATCGAGGAGGAACTATGATATTTGGGAAATTAGGGTAAGTATTTGGTGAGAAGAAGAAGAAATCGAGAGTGAAGGGAGAGAAGTGGACTGGGTATTGATATGAGGAGTTGCTGAGACGTGTGAGCCTGGGCCAGGCCCAAGGATGGTGGAGAAAAGAGGAAGAAAGGTGCTATGCTGGGCTGGAGATGTGAATGGGACAATGGGCTTAGTTTGAGCAAAGGGAAATGAAGTTTCATTGAAAACAACATCACCTGAGATATACACTCTATTGGACGTGAGTTCTAAACATTTGTAGCCCTTGTGCAAACTGCTGTAACCCAAGAAGACACAAGAGGCTAAACGAAATTTGAGTTTATTTTTATTATAAGACCGAAAATTGGACCAGCACTCACACCCAAAGACTTTTAAAAAGGAATAATTGGGCTCTTTACTATAAACCAAGAAGTGAGGTGATTTGTTGTGAAGAATTTTTTATGGAAGCATGTTGATTAAATGGACCAAAGTCTAAAAAGCCTCAACCCAATAAGTAGTGGGAAAGAGAAGAGTCGGCTAGTAGAGCAAGCTCGATTTCAATGATGTGTCGGTGTTTACGTTCTACTAACCCATTTTGTTGATGTGCATATGGACATGAAAATCTGTGATGAATACCAAATTTAGAACAAATTTGTGTGATGGGTTTGAATTTAGTTCCATTATCAGTTTGAAGTGTGAGTAATTTGCAATTAAAGAGATGCTCAACCAGAGGCAAAAATTGAAGAAAAACAGACTGAACATCAGATTTCATTCATAAAGGAAAAAACCAGGAATAACGTGTAAAATGATCTACAAAGGAAATATAATAACAAAATCCATCTTTAGAAACAATAGGCGATGGGCCCCAAAGATCAGTTGTGAGTAACTGAAGCGATTTGGAGTAAGTAGACTGGCTCGGCCCGTACTGCAATTGGCAACTCTTATTAGCTAAGGGACAATGAGGGCATCGAAAGGAAGGTGAACCAAAGGACAGTGGGAGACCATTGTTGCGCACAAGCTTGGAGATGAGGTGAAGAAAGGGATGACCCAGTTGCTGATGCCAGATCGGAAGAGATGTCTGTTCGCTGAGAGAAATGGAAGCAACGACGGACTTTATTTGAGGAAAGGTATACACAAACCATTACGAATTGGACCAGTGAGAAGAACGGTCTCCATCCAAGCATCCTTCACAGAGAAATGAGTGGCGTGAAACTCAAAGAAATAAGAATTTTGAATACAAAATTGCAAGACAGAGATAAGATTTTTGGAGATCTGAGGAGCATGAAGGAATTCTTGAGAACAAATGAAAAGGAGTTAGAGGTTAGAGACCTTTCACCAAAGTTTTGAATCGGAAGGCACGATCCGTCTCCTACACGTCTTGCATCACCACCAGAGTAAGGTTCGCTGATGAGGTTAAGGTTTTGAAGATCGTGGGTGAGGTGATGGGTTGCTCCCGAATCAGGATACCAGGAATGGTTGAAGCTGATATGAATGGTCGAAGCGAAATCGGCACTGAAGGGCTATATGACCAATTTTGTTTACAAACTTGGCATGTAGGTTTGGGGATACTAGGTGTTTGATAAGGGTTCTCTAAAGAGGTGTAGGAAGAACGACCACCACCATAAATCTGATTGCTGAAATGTGCAACACCTCTGCCTCTACCTTGACGACCACCACGACCTCGACCTCGCTGATCACGCCCATTGTGGACAGAGTAATTAACTGAAGGCTCAACACTAACCTTCTGTGCAGTATGTGAGAGATGACTCTTATGAATCAACAACATCTGAAATAGGTCATGAGAAGTAAATGGAGCAGATCTGGTGGTGATAGAGGTGACAAAGGTTTCATAAGCAGGACCGAGACCATTAAGAAGATACGTTGAAAAATCTTTATCTGAGATAGGATTTCCTGTGGCTGCTAGAGTATCAACAATTGCTCGAACTTTAGAGAAATAATATAAGATTGATGAGTCTCCCTTGGAGAGATTAGTGAGTTGAAATTTAACTTGGAATTCTTTTTGCCTGTGAGTGTGAAGAAAAAATAGAGTTTATAGCAACCCAAAGCTTGCGGGAGGTTTTGGACGAGAGAATTTGACCAAGAACAGAGTCTGATAGTAAAGAAAACAAGACACTGAACACCATCTGATCGATGCGTCTCTAGGTAAGAAAGGTTGGATTGGTTTTGGGTAATTGATTTTCAGTAGCAGCAAGAAATTGTGCTGGTTGAGGTGATGAGCCATCAACAAAACTAAATAAGTCTTGGCCTCTTAAGTAAGCAAAGATTTGTATACCATAGGAGAAAATTTTATGTGGTGCGCTTGGTGGTAACAATGTGAGAAAAGGAGGAGAGGGTTGAGGAATTTGCAGGTGTACTCATGGATCACGAGACTGCTAGTCGAGCAGCTCTGATACCAAGCATACAGAGACTATTCCAACCTGATTCCATTAAGGCATTGAGGGTATATATATATACAAGAGTACAAATGTGTACACACGCCTAACCAAAGAATCATTCTGTTACAAGGAATCAGAATAAAATAACAGAAAGGTAAAAAATCTATTTCTAGCATATTCAAACTTTTATCTAAAATGAAAGGTGTTGTGCTAGTAAGTTTTATGGCATTCTAGCCTTGATCTTTACAAATAGGATTTCAAATTGTACTACGGATGACCTATTATGTTTTCTTTATACTTCCCAGAATCAAGGTGTTGCTGTATGCTGTTTTGACGCTTGTTGTTGTTCTTCTGTTTGCTGACTGGATATTTGTTGCTAATGGCTAGTAATGTTGTCGTTCTGTTTCTTTAAGCTGGATGCTTGCTTATGCTGCCTATTTGCTGCTGCATGCTCTGTTAACTTGGATGATTTGTGTTCTTGCCTTAATGATTTGTGATATCTTGGATGGTTGTGTTCTTGCCTATTCGCTGCCTATGCAGTAGTATTAATGATTTGGGGGGATAATATCTTCGAAGTTGATAAGCTAAGGAACCTGTTTTACTGGGATTATTTCTGTCACGTCCTGTTTTAGCTTCTTTGTCTTATTTCTGATTTGGTTTTCCAGTGTCCTATATGCTTACTAACATTCTTATATGTGTTGTTTTTTATACTTGTACCACTGAGAATTTTTGTCTTAGCATGTAGTGAATGACGCCTTTGCATTCATTGCCCTGCTTGTCAATTACAAACTATAATGAAAGCAGTAACATTAGTAGAGGCTGTGGCATTTTCTTTTTGGTTGGTTAAAAACTGATTTCCATTACAAGCAGCTTGCCAAAGTTTACTCATAATTAGGAAACCATGGAATGTAATATACAAATAGTGAGCATTTTGACTTCTTGGTTGCAGGAATTGACAGCAGACTATTTGGCTACCAAGTCTGCCAGAGACAACTCGTAACAATCTTGAGGACTACGTTGTAATTTGCGGGTGTCTCGTTCATGCACGCGGGACTGTTGATGGATTCAAAATGAGATAGTATTACTTTGTTAAATAAATATTGTAATGAACGAACGAAATGGCCGCCGCCCCCTGTCCCACCACTAAAATTATGTGAATGACCTCACTACTATTATTTTAAATTCTGCATAGTGACTTGCATAGTGATTTGCATAGTAATTTCAAAACCTATAAATAGGGGCTTCAGTTGTAATGAAATTCATAAGAAAATATAGAGAGAGAAAGAAAGTTTCAGTTCTTAAGAGTTTCAGAGAGAATTTCTTATTTCTCTTTTGCAATAGTAGTTCCTTTCTTTAAGTTTCATAACACGTTATCAGCACGACGGTTCTACCAATTCTGAAGCTAGTGGCCTTATTCCTCTGTAAGTTTTTCAATATATTATTTGAAGTCTTTAATATATTTTATTGATGATTATCTGTGTGAATTTATAAATATGAGATACACATATTTATTTCATTATTTATATGTGTAGAAAATGGCAAATCTTACAAAATTGAAATTTGTTGCTCTTGATATATCTGGGAAAAATTATTTATCCTGGATACTTGATGTTGAAATACATCTTGATGCAATGAACTTGGGAGAAACTATTAAAGAAGAAAATCAAGCATCCCTACAGGAACGTGCTAAAGCAATGATTTTCCTTCGCCACCATCTTCATGAAGAATTGAAAACTGAATATCTCACAGTAAAAGATCCCTATATTTTGTGAAACAATTTAAGGGAGAGGTATGAACACCAGAAGACTGTCATTCTCCCAAGAGCTCGTTCTCAATGGTTGCACCTGAGGTTGCAAGATTATAAAAGTGTTAGTGAGTATAATTCCGCACTTTTTAAAATAAGCTCAGTATTAAAATTATGCGGTGAGAAAATCACCGATGATGATATGCTAAAGAAGACTTTTACTACATTTCATGCCTCGAATGTGCTCCTGCAGCAGCAGTATCGAGAGAGAAAGTTCAAGAAATATTCTGAACTTATATCATGTCTTCTAGTAGCTGAACAGAATAATGAGCTCTTATTAGAAAGCCACCGGTCACGCCCTACTGGCTCAATATCATTCCCTGAAATGAATGGTAATAGGTTTGCATCATTTCCAGAAGTGAATGGTGCATCCTTTAGAAGAAATCGGAGGCGTGGACGTGGTAGGAGAGATTATAGAAATGTTAGTTCCAGGAATGACAACATTAAAAGGGATTATAATATACCATATCACCAGAAGTGGTACAATTCAGAAAGGGGTAAAAATCCTCAGAATAATTCTTCAAAGAAAAGTGAAGAGGTGTGCCATAGGTGTGGAATGACTGGACATTGGTCACGTATCTGTCGTACGGCCAGGCACTTAGCTGATTTATATCAAGCTTCTATTAAAGGAAAGAATAAAGTGCATGAAACAAATTTAGTAAAACCATTAGATGATTTATTAGATTCAGTAGATGTAGACGTTACTCATCTTGATGTATCTGATTTCTTTAATCATCCTGAAGGTAATATTGAACACTTAATTGAAGATGGAAGTGTTCCACTCAATTAATGTATTTTCTTTCTATCAGTAATAAAAGTTTTGTATATTTTGTAGAATCATGGATCACATTGATGAGTTTTTTATCTCTGAGTTGAATGATAAAGATATATGTCTGGCTGACAGTGCTACAACTCACACAATTCTCAAAGAAAAGAAATATTTTCAAAATCTAACACTAAGTAAAGCTTATGTCCATACCATATCGGTTCATCGGATTTAATTGAGGGCTCCGAAAGAGCTTATATTGTGTTGCCTAATGGCACCAAATTTTGTATTGATGATACTCTATTCTCTTCACAATCCAGAAGAAATTTATTGAGTTTCAAAGATATATGTCGTAATGATTACCATATTGAAACGACCAATGAAGGCAGTAAAGATCATCTTCTTATTATTAAAACAATATCGAGCCAGAAGCTCGTATTAGAAAAACTGCCTGCTCTATGTTCTGGATTGTATTATACAAAAATGAGAACAATTGAATCATATGTGGTAATGCACCAGAAGTGCATTGACCCTAAAGTATTTATGACTTGGCATGATCGCCTTGGACATCCGGGTTCTATAAGATGAGACGAATTATTGAAAATTCGCATGGGCATCCCTTAAAGAATCAAAAGATATTTCTACCCAATGAATCTCCGTGCTCTGCATGTTCTCAAGGTAAGTTAATTATTAGACCATCTCCCTCAAAAGTTATTGTTGAATCTCCATCATTTTTACAAAGGATTCACAGAGATATATGTGGGCTATTCATCCATCAAGTGGATCATTTAGATATTTTATGGTTCTAATTGATGCATCTAGTCGATGGTCACATGTTTGTCTTCTTTCCACTAGAAATGTTGCATTTGCTAGACTTCTTGCTCAGATAATTAAACTACGAGCACAATTTCCTGCGTATCCAATTAAGACCATTCGATTGAATAATGCAGGTGAATTTTCATCTCAAATTTTTGATGATTATTGCATGTCAATAGGAATAGATGTTGAACATCCTGTTGCCCATACACATACACAAAACGGTTTAGCTGAGTCTTTGATCAAAAGGCTTCAACTAATCGCTAGAACTTTACTTATGAAATCAAGACTACCTATTTCTGTTTGGGGACATGCTATACTTCATGTAACATTTCTAATTCGCATTATACCATCTGCATATCATAAATATTCTCCATTACAGCTTGCATTTGGTCAACAACCAAATATTTCTCATCTTCGTACTTTTGGATATGCTGTATATGTTCCAATTGCACCTCCACAACGTACAAAAATAGGCCCTCAACGTAGACTTGGGATATATATTGGTTTTGATTCTCCATCCATTATTAGATACCTTGACCCCTTACAGGGGATATGTTTAAAGCACGTTTTGAGGATTGTCATTTTGACGAATCAAATTTTCTGTTAATGGGTAAAAAAAGGTCAGTGCCTGAAGCACAACAAGATATTACTTGGGATAATAAGTCCCTGTCTCATTTTGATCCTCCTACAAATGAATGTAAACGGGAAGTTCAAAGGATTATTCATTTGCAAAATGTTACAAATCAGTTATCGGATGTATTTACTAGCACTAAAGGTGTAGTAAAATCTTATATTCCTGCTGTTAATACTCCAGCAATGATTGAAGTCCCTGAAGGACAAATTGTCAAAGTAGCAATAGGTGAATCTAAAATACGCCTGAAGCGTGGAAGACCTATTGGTGCAAAAGACAAAATTCCCAGAAGAAAAAGAATACAAAATGAATTTGGTGTTCTTGAAGAACACATATCCACAATATAGGCTACAAATATAATTGGTGCTCCTAAAGAGCTCAAATCTTCTATTCCAGAACCTCCTGAAGAGGAAACTCCTGAAGAGTATAAATCTCCTAAAAGGGGACCTCCTGAAGAGGTGTGTCATGAAATATTTTCCCCTGAAGAGGAACAGGTACCTGATAATAATGAGATCTCGATACATTTCATGAAAACTGGAGAAATTCTGAATAGAAATAAAACTGTTGTCGACAACATATTTTCATATAAAATGGCCCTTGACATTACCAAAAGTAATGAAGAAAGTGAGCCAAAAAGTGTCGAAAAATGTCGACGTAGAAATGATTGGCCAAAATGGAAAACAGCTATTGAAGCTGAATTAAATTCGCTAACAAAACGAGAAGTATTTGGACCTGTTGTCCAAACACCAAAGGGTGTGATGCCTGTTGGATATAAGTGGGTAATTGTACGAAAACGTAATGAGAAAAATGAAATTGTGCGATACAAAGCACGGCTTGTTGCACAAGGTTTCCTGCAGAAACCCGGGATTGATTATGAAGAAACATACTCTCCCGTTATGGATGCAATCACATTTAGATTTTTGATTAGTCTGGTTGTTACAAAAGGATTAGAAATGCGGTTGATAGATGTGGTCACTGCATATTTATATGGATCCTTAGACCATGACATATATATATATGAAAATCCCTGAAGGATATAAGATGCCTGAAATATCTATAAGTACATCTAGAAATATGTACTCAATCAGACTACAAAGATCTTTATATGGGTTGAAGCAATCCGGACGCATGTGGTATAATCGCTTAAGCAAATATCTACTGAAAGAAAGATTTGAGAATAATCTTATATGCCCATGTGTTTTTATTAAGAAATCAGATACCGAATTTGTCATTATTGCGGTTTATGTTGATGATTTAAATATTGTGGGAACTCTTGAAGAGATCTCAAAAACCGCTAATCTTTTATAATTATTTGGTACCTAAATGTACTCATTATTCATATATTTTGATTTAGGATGCAAATAGATGCGTTAAGTGCAAACGAAACTACTTGGCAATTTTGGATAGTTTTACCATCGCTTTGTAATCAGGAAATAACTCTCTCATCCGAGCTTCGATTGAGATAATTCAAAATGATGTGGAACACTAAGAAAAAGTTCTACAACTTTCATGTTTTGAGAGATATTGGCAGCATCAAGATGGAAATCGGGCTTGAAGTTTCCACACCTGCATTGCTGACGTTCTTGAACATTCCTTAGCCTGCAAGTTCTCAAGATCTGGTACACGAAAATTGCAGC